>CP136058.1:298236592-300644538 GCA_032464435.1 Aegilops umbellulata
CATAAACAATCCATTTTACCTAAGTTAGCTCTAAAATGACTCATTTTACCTTAGTTAGCTTACAAGTGATCCAATTTATCCAAGTTAGCTCTAAAATGACCCATTTTACGTAGATTAGCTCCTAAATGATCCATTTTACCTACGTTAGCTTTAAAATGACCCATTTCACCTAGGTTAGCTCCAAAATGACCCATTTCACCTAAGTTAGCTCAAAAACAATCCATTTCACCTTAGTTAGCTCAAAAAGTGGCATTTCACCTTAGTTAGCTCATAAACGACCCATTTCAACTAAGTTAGCTCCAAAATGATCCATTTCACCTAGGTTAGCTCATAAACGACCCATTTCACCTAGGTTAGCTCATAAATGACCCATTTCACCTAGGTTAGCTCATAAACGACCCATTTCACCTAGGTTAGCTCATAAACGACCCATTTCACCTAGGTTAGCTCATAAACGACCCATTTCACCTAGGTTAGCTCATAAATGATCCATTTCACCTAGGTTAGCTCATAAACGATCCATTTCACCTAACTTAGCTCATAAACAATCCATTTCACCTAGGTTAGCTAATAAACGATCCATTTCACCTAAGTTAGCTCATAAACGATCCATTTCAACTAATTTAGCTCATAAATGATCCAGTTCACCTAAGTTAGCTAATAAATGGCATATACTTCTTCTTCTAGTCTTCTTCTTCTTCTATTCTTTTTCTTCTAGTCTAATTCTTCTTCTAGTCTTCTTTTTCTAACTTTCTTATTTGTCATTTTGCAGGTTTCATTCACTTCATGGAAGCCAGCTTGCTATGATGGATTGCTTGTTTTTTCCTTTGATGCACTTCTTGTATTCTGCTCGCTTGCTATGATGGAATTAACTTGCTATGATGAAACTAGATTGCTATGATGAAACTTTGCATATTGTAATATGTATGGATTGATGGAACTATGTGCAACCTACTATGTATGTATGGATGGATATATATGTGCTGGATATTTATTATGTTGGATATATATGTGCTAGATATTTATTGTGAAAGAGTCCTGTGATATATTTGCTGTGATAATTGTTGGATATAAGAAAAACAAAATAAAAAAGAGGTAGTGCAGGCTCTTTGCGGTCCGCGGCAGACGGCAAAGACCCCTCTCCCGTCGGTGGCAGATGGCAAAGGGGGCACGTGGCGCCCACCTGTGCTTCCTGAGAGATGGGCCATTTGGCAAATTTGCCTACCGTGGCGGACGACAAAGCTAAGCTAATGGCAAAGACTTTGCCTTTGCCGTCCGCCGTGGCAGACGGCAAAACACAGCGGGCGCTGACGCATTGCTGACGTCAACTAGCGGACGGCAAAGAGGCGCTCAAATTTGCCGTCCGCTGGCGGGCGTCCAGTATTTTGCCGTCCCTCCTCTTTGCTGTCCGCCGCTGTAGGCAAAGGACTCTTTGCCGTCCATAAAAAGCAGACGGCAAAGGACCTGTTTGCCGACCCAGTCTTTGTCGTCCCTATTTGCCGTCCGCTGTTCGTGCCTTTGCTGTCCGCCGTGGCAGACGGCAAAATACTGGACGCCGTTAGCCGCCGAATGGACTAACGCTGGCGGGCGTCCAGTATTTTGCCGTCCCTCCTCTTTGTCGTCCGCCGCTGTAGGCAAAGGACTCTTTGCCGTCCGCCATAAAAAGCAGACGGCAAAGGACCTGTTTGCCGACCCAGTCTTTGCCGTCCCTGTTTGCCGTTCGCCGTCCGTGCCTTTGCCGTCCGCCGTGGCAGACGGCAAAATACTGTATTCCTGTAGTGATGGCAGGTCACGTCGCAACAAACACAAGCACCGCATCAACAACGACAATACCGAGGATACGGCAGTCAATGCCGGATTCAGAGGCTCTAAACCCGGTCAACGGAAAAAGCAATTCAAAAGAAGCACTCCGGGCCTGTCCAGTTTGGACCGTATACTCGATCGCTCGTGTCAAATACACGGCATCCCCGACAAGCCAGCCAACCACACCAACAGGGAATGTTGGGTGTTCAAGCAGGCCGGCAAGTTAAATGCCGAAAACAAGGACAAGGGGCTACATAGCGATGACGAGGAGGAGCCCCGACCGCCGAACACTAGAGGACAGAAGAGGTTCCCCCCCACAAGTGCGGACGGTGAACATGATATACGCAACCCACATCCCCAAGAGGGAGCGGAAGCGTGCGCTAAGGGACGTATATGCGTTGGAGCCAGTCGCCCCAAATTTCAACCCATGGTCCTCCTGTCCGACCACCTTCGGTCGCAGGGACCACCCCACTAGTATCCATCATGGCGGATTTGCCGCACTGGTCCTAGACCCAATCGACGGATTTCACCTCACTCGAGTCCTTATGGACGGCGGCAGCAGCCTGAACCTGCTTTATCAGGACATAGTGCGCAAAATGGGTATAGACCCCTCAAGGATCAAACCCACAAAAACGACCTTCAAAGGCGTCATACCAGGTGTAGAGGCCCATTGCACAGGCTCAGTCACACTGGAAGTAGTCTTCGGATCCTCGGATAACTTCCGAAGCGAGGAGTTAATCTTCGATATAGTCCCGTTCCGCAGTGGCTATCACGCACTGCTCGGGCGAACCGCATTTGCGAGATTCAATGCGGTACCACATTATGCATACCTCAAGCTCAAGATGCCAGGACCTCGGGGGGTCATCACAGTGAATGGAAACACAGAGCGCTCTCTCCGCACGGAGGAGCACACTGCGGCCCTCGCAGCAGAAGCGCAAAGCAGCCTCTTAAGGCAATCAACCAGTTCGGAGATCAAACACCCGGACACCGTCAAGCGTGCCCGGAGTAATCTGCAACAAGACCGCCTGGCACGTTCCGAGCTCGCATAGCAATGCGGCCCCCACCCCAGTGCCTGCCAAACGGCAAAATCCGCGCCGCGCGTACATAATTACACATTGAAAATACCATGGGCATAGGTGGGGGAGGGGGCACGACTACGGCACACCCCAAAAACGTGGCTCAACCGCACTAGGGGCTTCCTGCTTTGTTATTTTCTCTCTCTTTCAGTACTTTACTCTCTGGAAACCCTGTCCGGTAGTACGACCGCCGGACACATGATACAACAACCAAGGAGGTAGAAAGCTACGTCGCACTATGGAACTCCCAGGTGGTCTCTGATAACAAGTAAAATACCTGCTTTAAATACCATTGCGCAGCTTGCCCTTGAAGGGGACATGTCATATAGTCCTATTTTTTGCTTATCGCACTACTTGTGTCATTATGCTTCGACGCACCTTCTTGAATAAACAATGCATAGCACTAGTCTATTATTGCATTCTCTATTCCTTTTTATATATATGTTCATTCATGACATTCAGCACCCGTACACTCTGGTACGGCCAATACGCCGGGGGCTTAAGCATACCCCATAATACGGCGTGAGAAGTCCGAACACTTTCGACAGTGCGGCACCCCAAACTTATAGCATTATATGCATCAGCTCTGAATCATGTCTTGGGTCAATAGTTGGGTTTGCCCGGCTCCCATGTTTTGGTACCTTATGTTCCGCTATATCGGCTAAGGTAGCACTGGGAGAACTACTGCGATTGTGCCCCGGTTCATCTGGGCAAGCACCTCCGTAGAGAAAGCTAAAACTGACTGTCATGATAAGGCGAGAGCTGGTCGCTGTTCGAGAGGTCTCGAGTCCCTAAAGACTTATGCCACTTAGGGCGAGGAATCGGCTTTGTCCGGCTTAGGCGTGTATAGCGCCCCGAATTCGGCCTTCTGAATACTAGGGGCTTCGCCAAAATTTAAAATTGTAGACTTCTATGGCTAAGTGAGAGTGATAATGCATTATAGTCTGATTGCCTTGTTTGTTGCGCTGAGCACCTCCCTTGAAGGACCCAACAGGAAAAAGAGTGCTCAGATTTATCCCGAACACCCCAGCACTCGTGGCATGGGGGCAGAAGCCGACGACTGGCCATCTCTCAAATTTGATAAACAGCCACACAGAAGGTAATATTTTAAATTCAAACAAGCGTTGCATAGCGCATATGAACAAGTTTTCATAATACAGGATCACACGAGCAAGTTCATTCAAAAATTACATCCTTCGCACACTCGTCCACCACAAGACGGGCATCCTTCAGGACACCCTCATAATACATTTCAGGGTGACGATGCTCCTTGCCCTGCGGCGGCCCCTCCTTCACCAGCTTCTCGGCGTCCATCTTGGACGAGTGCACCTTCGCACGGGCAAAAGCCCGGCGTGCACCTTTGATGCAGACAGACCGCTTTATGACTTCCAGCCGAGGGCACGCATCCACAAGCCGCCTCACCAGGCCGAAGTAGCTGTTGGGAAAGGAGTCGCCAGGCCACATCCGGACTATAAGGCCCCTCATGGCCTATTCGGACGCCTTGTGCAGCTCGACCAGTTGCTTCAGCTGGTCGCTCGCAGGCATCGGGTGTTCGGTCCCAGTATACTGAGACCAGAACAACTTCTTCGTCGAGCTTCCCTCCTCGGCTTGGTAGTACTTTGCGGCATCCAACACGCTGCATGGCAAATCTGCGAATGCTCCTGGAGAGCTCCGGACTCGGGTAAGTAACAAGTAATTTACTTTCACATGCTTGCTTTGCATAATGAATGCCTTACCCGCCGCTATCTTCCTCATCGCCTCAATTTCTTGGAGGGCCTTGTGCTCTCGAGGGCCGCGGCAAGCTCGGACTCTCGCGTCTTCGAGTCAAGCTCGAAAGTCTCGTGCTTCTTCATGAGAGCCTGGAGCTCTTGCTGCACCTCGCCCACCCGTGCCTCTTATTTCTCCCGCTCGGTGCGCTCCTTGGCCGCTTTGTTTTCAGCCTCGGATAGCGCTTGCTTCAGGGTCGCCACTTCGGTCGTGGCTCCTGGCACATCCATGATGATCCTATCATTTTGCAACCACATCTTTATATATATATATAAGGTATTACTTACCTTTGTTCTCCTCGAGCTGCCTTTTGGCAAGGCCGGGCTCTTTCTCGGACCGCTCGAGGTTCTGCTTCAGTGCGATGACCTCCGCAGTCAGTGCGGCAGAGGTCAGCAGCGAAGCCTACATACGCATATAGACATACTTGTATTAGACTCCTGCAGATATTATTTGATCCTCTATTCGACTTTTCTTTGTGAACACCAAACAGAGCATCAAGGGCTACTGTCTATGCGGTAATATTTTCCTACATTTTAAATACTTACCTCAAAGCCAGTTAGAAGGCTGGCACAGGCTTCAGTCAGTCCGCTCTTGGTGGACTGTACCTTCTTGATCACCGCACTCATAATAGTGCGGTGCTCTTCGTCGATGGAAGCGCCGTGAAGCGCTCCCAGCAGGTTGTCCGGTGCCTCTAGATGGACAGAGGTCACCGGCACGGGCGGCTTGCCCCTCTTGGAAGGGGGCCACCTACCGGAGTCCGGAACCACTGGAGGTTCCGGCGCGGTGTTCGGCTGGGGGCCGAACTTGGAGCCCTTGGGAGTCTTGCTCCCTTTGCGCCTGGAGTCCGGAAGGTCGCCTTGAGGCGCCTCCAGGACTACCTCCCCTCGGCTCGGTGCCCCTTTAGACAATACCTCGACATTGTCCGTAGGGCGAGGGGAGGAGGTGGTTGGAAGTGAATCGCTATTCATATCCGACGAGTCCAAGGAATCGCCCGACGAGGATATGTCGATACGGGCTCGGGGCGGACTGCATGATCATATTCGGCGTTAGGAGAAGTAGTGCAATAAAAGTATGCTATGAGTTACTCTGGTATCCGAATACTTACGACTTTGCCAGGGGCTTGGCCTTGAGCAACCACTCGACTTCGATGTCGGCGGCGGTGGTGGAATAGTCCGGAAGGAGAGTCCTTCCCTTCTTGGACCCTCCGGCCTCCCCGGTTGGGGCGGCCTTCCTTTTCTTGTCTCCCCGGCTAGAGGGGGAAAACCTTCATCTGCCTCCTCCTAGTTTTCATGGGAGGAGTGTGTCTCGGAGTTATCGGACGATGAGTCCGATACCACCTGGCGCCGGGAACTCTTTCGGGTTCTCGTGGCCTTCTTCTTGATCTTCTTCTCCGGTGCCTCATAAGGAGCCGGAGTCCGCATCTCCGTCAGGAGAGCGTCTGCATGGTCTTCAGGCAGAGGGGCCGGGCAGTCAATCTGCTCCGATGTCTCCACCCAGTCCTGTCAAAGGCATGGGAGCTCAGATCCCGCACATGGTTAAACTATGGACAATGAATACCCTATAAGTAATAAAAGAGCTTACCGCGCCGGCTTGGCGCTGCGCGCTGAGTCCGCGATCCTCGGTAAGGGGAGGGGGAACCTCAGCACTCTTAAACAGCACCTTCCAGACGTCCTTGTGCGTCGTGTCAAAGAGCTCGCTCAGAGTCTGGTGCTGGGCCGGGTCGAACTCCCACAAATTGAACACCCGTTGTTGACACGGGAGGATCCGGCGGATGAGCATGACCTGGACTATGTTGACAAGCTTGAGCTTCCTGTTTATCATATTTTGGATGCAGGTCTGGAGTCCGGTCATCTCTACCAGAGTACCCCAGGGCAGGCCCTTCCCTTTCCAGGAGGTGAGCCGCGTGGGGATTCCGGATCGGAATTCGGGTGCCGCCGCCCATTTGGTGTCGCGCGGCTCGGTGATGTAGAACCACCCCGATTGCCACCCCTTTATGGTCTCCACATAGGAGCCCTCGAGCCATGTGACGTTGGGCATTTTGCCCACCATGGCGCCTCCGCACTCCGCCTGCTGGCCGCCCACCACCTTCGGTTTAACGTTGAAGGTTTTCAGCCATAGGCCGAAGTGGGGCTTGATGCGGAGGAAGGCCTCACACACGACGATAAACACCGAGATGTTGAGGATGAAGTTCGGGGCCAGATCGTGAAAATCCAGGCCGTAGTAGAACATGAGCCCGTGGACGAATGGGTGGAGGGGAAATCCTAGTCCGCGGGGCAAGTGGGTAAGGAATACTACCCTCTCATGGGGCCTGGGGGTAGGGATGATCTGCCCCTCATCAGGGAGCCGGTGTGCGATATCCTCGGACAGGTATTCGGCTCCCCTCAGCTTTTTAACGTCTCCCTCCGTGACGGAGGAGACCATCCACTTGCCTCCCGCTCCGGACATGTTTGGAGAGGTCTGAGGAGAAGGATGCGGACTTGGGCGCTGGAGCTCGAGTGCGCGAGAATGGACGAGCAAGGAGGAAGAAGGCGTGGGTAGAAAAAGGTGAACCCTTATCCCTTTATAAGGGTGGACGAAAATATGCACCCCCACCAGCCTGGTAAAACTCGCTTATCCCCCAAGCGCCGTAATTGATGGCACGGTTGGGTTACCCACGTCCGTATTGATGGGAATCCTGTAATAAGGGGACACGATCTCTGCTTCGACAAGACGTGCCAAGGAAACCGCCTCGCGAAACACGCTGAGGTTGGTTGTGAAAAAACGATTCGAATGGTGACCTGGCTGTGGTGTGATGTCACACTGCAAAATGCATTGGCAGATTAGATTTGTGGAAATATTATTCTCTCTACGGTTGTATGTGGAACTTGTTTTGCATAGCCGGACACGATCCTCGTGTTCAAAATCTTCTATGAAGTATTCGGAGGAGGAACCCGCCTTGCAATGTCGAAGACAATCTGCGCACCGGACTCATCGTCATTGAAGCCTGGTTCAGGGGCTACTGAGGGAGTCCTGGATTAGGGGGTATCCGGACAGCTGGATTATACCCTTTGGCCGGACTGTTGGACTATGAAGATACAAGATTGAAGACTTCGTCCCGTGTCCGGATGGGACTCTCCTTGGCATGGAAGGCAAGCTTGGCAATACGGATATGTGGATCTCCTTCCTTGTAACCAACTCTGTGTAAACCTAGCCCCCTCCGGTGTCTATATAAACCGGAGGGTTTAGTCCGTAGGACCAAGAACAACAATCATACCATAGGCTAGCTTCTAGGGTTTAGCCTCTTCGATCTCTTGGTAGATCAACTCTTGTAATACTCATATCATCAAGATCAATCAAGCAGGAGTAGGGTTTTACCTCCATCGAGAGGGCCCGAACCTGGGTAAAAACATTGTGTCCCCCGTCTCCTGTTACCATCCGCCTAGACGCACAGTTCGGGACCCCCTACCCGAGATCCGCCGGTTTTGACACCGATAGTTTATCTTGAATGGATATTAGTTCAATGAGCTATATGTTGTTATGAATTACCAAAACCACCCGGGGATTAGTTGCACTTTCAGATACTAAGGAAAATCACTATCAGAAACTGTGTGCTCCTCCGAATTGGAATCCATGATACCTGTGAACCAGAATAGATGCGAGGAAAAAATAGACACAGTCACAAGTATGCCCAGAAGGATTTTCGACAAAAAAATTGCGAGAAAGAAGGGAGACAGAGTAGTGAGTAAAGATCTCATTGATAGATATTTTATGTTCGTAGTAAATCCCAGGAAGCATATAGGCAGAAGCATATCTATATAATCTTCCATGAACTGCCCCGGAGCCCTAGATTGAGATATTATACAAGGAAAAACTACAAACCGTACATGGTAAATCCTAGGGATACCTAAAGATCTACTACCGCAACTAAAATCAAAGTAAAATGCACCGGTAAGAACTACTCTCATGAACGGAGGGAAAGAAAGAAGCAATTATAGATTCAAGTGCCCTAACTTGGCCACACGAATCAACTATGGCAGTGCAGGAGGGAAGATTAGTGCACCGACATGATCAGCAGGGATAAGGTTCCACCGAGGTTCACGACAGAGCCCCTCGCCGGAATTGCTTCGAGCACGAGCTTGGATGGAAGTGCAGCAAGGGTTTGAGGGAAAAACAGCGGTGCACCAAGGAGGGAGAAGAAAGGAGGGGGTATTTATAGCCTGGGTGCTAACCCACCACTCCGAGATCCATGACCCAGAGATGCGTGACATTCCGCATTCGACGACACGATCGACAGAGATAAGATCGTGGGCACATGGAGACGGTTACCTGAGCAATTATCGGGAAGTGGAGCGATCCACCGAAAGGTCTCAACAGGGCATAAGACAAAATTAGATAAAGTTCGAAGATCATTTCTTTCGCAAATAAGGATGTTGGGGGAGAGATTTTCTTCAGATCAACATTGCATACTTGTGACAGATAACATAAATTGGAAGAGATCAGAAGAGAGGAAAAATAGGGTCCAAAACAAGACACTCAGTCAAACAATAGAGAACACATGAAGCAATAACTATGAGTGAGTTGTTGATCGGATGGAACACAAAGCACAACGAATAAGAAACACGCAAAGACGAAAAACAAACTAGAAAGCACAAAGCACCAACAATTAGCTTCTCAGGGCAAAGGGGATAGCCAGGCGCCCTTGAGAAGATTCCTGCAGAAAGGGTTAGTTTGCTTTCACCACCCACACTTGCGTGGGATGTAGGGACCATGTCCGGGTCTTTTGTGCAGAGTTTGTTCTCCTTCGATGTCCTCTGAAGTTTATCCATTCACCACGCGAGTAATCGTAAGAGTAAGCATTGAAGTTGTTTCCTGAACAATGGTTATAGTGATTCAAAGAAATACGCATGTATTCCTTTTGTCGAGGGTTAATCATGTTCCCATTCGAATAAATAACTTCATTATATTTTGAATGCTTATCCTGCATGGTTAGAGAAGATAACACAAATAAAACTTCCATGGAAGATTTCTTCACCCAAATTTGCTTCTTTGGTGAACCATTCCTGCAGTTAGTCCCAATATACCGAGCAAAAACATTACCATTCCGTTGTTTAAACAGTTTGTAGTTGGAGTCGTCTGACTCGTTAGTAACAAGAGTGATGGGACAGTCATACTGATAACCCACAAGTATAGGGGATCGCAACAGTTTTCGAGGGTAGAGTATTCAACCCAAATTTATAGGTTCGACACAAGGGGGGCCAAAGAATATTTCAAGGTATTAGCAACTGAGTTGTCAATTCAACCACACCTGGAGATTAATTATCTGCAGCGAAGTGATCAGTAGCAAAGTAGTTTGATAGTTTTGATAGTAGTGACAACAGCGATAGTAACAGTAATAGTGATAGCACTAATTTTGTAGCAAGTGTAACCGTGATGATAGCAGTAGTAACTTAGCAGAAACAATATGGAAAAGTTCGTAGGCATTGGATCGGTGACTTGTTGGATGATATTCATCATGTGACAGTTATACCCTAGGGCGATTCGGCACTAGCTCCAGTTCATCGATATAATGTAGGCATGTATTCGATAAATGGTCATACGTGCTTTATTAAAAGAACTTGCATGACATCTTTTGTCCTACCCTCCCGTGGCAACGGGGTCCATATTGGAAACTAAGGGATATTAAGGCCTTTAATAGAGAATCGGAACAAAGCATTAACACATAGTGAATACATGAACTCCTCAAACTACGGTCATCACCGAGAATGGGCCCGGTTGTTGTCACTCCGGGGTTGTCGGATCATAACATGTAGTAGGTGACTATAACTTTTACGAACTCTTCTGCTCTTGTTTGCATAAATAAGCTTAAACAACACCCAGGTTTTCAGCCAATCATTATAACTAACCATGACGACAATAGCTCTTAAAGATTATAATGACTCATATCAATGACATAATCACCTAGCGAGCAATAATAAAATATCTCAAACAGCAACACGTTGTCAGAACAACCATGATAATATGACAATAGTGGTATCTCACTAGCCCTTTCTGAGACCGCAAAACATAAATGCAGAGCACCTCCAAAGTTCAAACAACGACTAAACATTGTAATTCATGGTAGAAAATATCCAGTCATGATGCATCCAACATTAGCTACACATAATGCATAAATCATGACGGTTGTGCTCTATTCAGTTTTTGGCGCTTGTTTTAGAAGGTGGTGACATAACATAAAAGGAAATAGATAGTCCCTTCGCAGAGGGAAGCAAAGATTTGCAGAGGTGCCAGAGCTCAATTTTTAAAATAGAGATAAACGATTATTTTGAGACATGCACCCTTATTATTCACTTCACGACCATCAGTTATCAACATCTTCCATGCTAAGCACGCTAGTGGCGGTTCCCAAGCGATAAAAGTAAAGGTTTACTCCCCCTCCACCATCAATCACACTTCACGGCTTGTCCGAAACAACGGGTGCCGTCCATACCAACATCAGTCCCGGGGGAGTTTTGTTTAATTATTTGCATTTTTGAATTCGGGACTGGGAATCCCTATTACCGCCCATTTTCTCATGCGATGGCGAGTGAATAAACACTCGACCTGAGAATAACCTGCTTGGCACGGAAGATATCGACCACCTCCTGTCATTCCATGAATGATCCAGGCACACAAAAAGGATAATTTTTAGAATTTTTTAGAGGTGGCACATGCAAATTTACTTAGGATGGCAGGGTAATACCGCATATAGGTAGGTATGGTGGACTCATCTGGAATAACTTTGGGTTCAAGGTTTTTGATGTACAAGCAGAATCCCCACTTAGCTACAATAGCTAAGTTTTTGATGAACAGGCAAAGGCTAGCAATTTAGATTGAGAAGCGGCGAGCTAGAGAGCAACAACGATCATAACCATGCATTCTGCATAAGTAACATTGGACACTAGCATGAGTAGGATACAAACACCATGAACATAAATATCATAGAGGCTATGTTGCTTTTGATTCAACTACATGCATGAACATGTACCAAGTCAAGCCACTCGAACATTCAGAGGAGGATACAATATCATCATACTACATCACAATCATTTTAATACTATGTTGATATCCAAGATAAATCATTATCAAGTCTCAACTACTTATGCATGGCATGAGAAACTATAATCTCTAATTGTCATTGCAAACATGTTTAATCATAATGGGCTGAAGCCTAGATACTAGGTTAAACATATTTACACAAACAGAACAAGTCGAGTTCATACCAGTTTCTCTTTGCCATGGCCAGTTCATCGGATGTCATCATTATTACCTTTCACTTCCACGACCGAACGATAAGAAAATAATAATAATAGTGCAAGAATTCCGTGGACTAAGCTGGAATCTGCAAACATTTTATTCAACAGGAGAAGACAAGGTAAAATGTGCTCGTTATTAGTTCAACAATTATTCATACGAGAACCACTTAACATTTTCATCGTGGTCTTCTCCTCGGTAAGACTCAAATAAAAAGAAAAGAAATTCAGAGAAACACACTGAAATATTTTTGGAGTTTTTGGTTTTCTTGAACAAGCCAATAAAAAGCAAAAAACGAGAAAAACTATTTACACGAGAAAGCTCCCAACAAGCAAACAAAGAACAAGGAAATCTTTTTGGGTTTTCTTTTTAGTACTACTACTAAGCATGCATAGAAAGTAAATTACTACAACTAATTTTTTTTGGTTTTTTCTAAAGTTTTTAAACACACAAGAAGAAAGCAAGAAAATAAAACTAAGCATGGATGATACAATGAAAAAGTGTGAACACCGACAAATTAAATAAGTGGACATGAATGTAAAGTCGGTGAGAAACACGTACTCCCCCAAGTTTAGGCTTTTGGCCTAAGTTGGTAATCGGTCGGTAGCCTGGAGGGTAGTAGGGGTGCTGAGGAGCGGGCATCCATTCATCCCACTGCAGAGGCTCCTCCGCAGCCTCTGTAGCAGCGTGAGCGTTCCAGTAGGCAATGATGTCTGCATGCATAATCCAGTATCTGTCCCTGGTAGCAGAATCAAACAAAGCAGGCGCAGGCAATGGAATAACATCACGAGTTTTAATGCTATAGACCAGGTTGTAAGGAATTGCAATGCCAGGACGATCATGTGCAAGAAAGTGATGGTGATCCATGGCTGCACGGTCTAGGTAAACCTCAGTAGAGGGTAATCATGAGGGCGTAACGCAACCTCGAAATGAGCTGCCAAACGAGTGGCAAAAATCCCACCATGTATTTTACCCTGGGATTTATTAAGATGCAGGCTACGAGCCACGATAGCTCCCAAGCTATGCGTGTTGTCACCCTCCAGTGCATGAGTAAAACAGCAAGGTCTGGTGAACTAAGTGCACGCACCTTCTCCCTAGCAAGCAATCATTTGGTAATAAAAAGTGCAAAGTAACAAACAACGGGAAAATGTAAGCCAGCGGTAGTAATGGCTGACACTCCTCTCTCATCGCCCACTGTCAGAGTGCGATAAAAATCCTCAAACCCAGCTGTCATAGGCTCAGCCAAGCTCCCATCAGACGGGATCATGCATATGTCACAAAACTCAGTAAGTGGTATCTGATGATTTTCAGCATATAAATCAAAGCTCACTTCAGGAGGATTATTTCTAGGAAAGAAAGTAAATCTTTGAACAAAGATGTTCGTGAGGATTTGGTGCTGGTCACACTCATTTGCGATGAAGTCGGTGAGGCCGACATTAGCAATATATTGCATGAACTCCTCATGAATTCCAGCCTCTTGCAGGAACGGGGTGTGCGGCCATTCGCACGGCCGTACCTCTGCCAATCTCCAAGGGTGGAGATCACTATCAGAAGACTCCCCAATAACACCCTTGGAGTTCTAATTAGAGCCAAACTTCCAGAAGATATTCATGTCCGCGTACAATTTTATGAAAATAAAATTTTTGGGGTGACAAAAATTTGTCAACAAAACTTTATAAATTTGATAGCAACTACTCATATGGATGCATAGAAGCCATAGCAAGCATTCAAACTACTTAGAACACTAAGAATTTAACATGCAAGCACAACTACAACAGCACCAAGAGTAGCTAATTATTCTAAATATAAATCACTAAAGCAAAAACTAATTGGACAAATGGTGGAGTCACATACCAAGCAACAATCCCCCGAAATAGTTTCAGAAACGGAGCTTCGAGCAAAGAGATCGAAATCCGCGGGTTTGAGCTCAAGAACACGGGAGAGAGAGCAACGGGGATTTTTCTCTGGAGGTAAGTGATGATGTGGGCTAAATAGATAAGTGAGGGGGGCCACGTGGGGACCACAACCCACCAGGGCGCGCCTGGAGGTCCTGGCGTGCCCAGGTGGGTTGTGCCCACCTGGTGCACCTCCCTCTGGTATTATTTGCACCACAAATTTAGAAATATTCAGAAAAAAACTGTGTAAAATTTTCAGGGCATTCTGAGAACTTTTATTTTGGGTCATTTTTTATTGCACAGAAAATTCAGAAAACAAACAAAACATGGCATTTTATTTTATTTAACTAATAAAAACAGAAAACAAAAAGTGGGGATAGAAGGTAGAGCTTACCAAATTCATCAACTCCATACCGCTCAAAAATGATCCATTAATAAGGTTGATCAAGTCTTATTAACAACCACTTTCGATTAGCATGAAACCGAAGAACTTTTGTAAATCACTAAGTTACCTCAATGGGGATATGCATTGCCCCAACAATAAGTATTTCGTATTTCTTTTTGACAGTAGGTAAAGGTATTTGAAAACTTCCAATAGTGATTGTCGAAGATTTTTCAATAACATTAATACCATTCACTTGGAAAGTGCACGTATGCTCATTACCATTGATATGAAAAGTGACCTTGCTTTTGTTACAATCAATAACAGCCCCTGCAGTATTCAAGAAGGGTCTACCAAGGATAATCGACATGTTGTCGTCCTCGGGCATCTCAAGTATAACAAAGTCAGTCAAAATAGTAACGTTAGCAACAACAACAGGCACATCCTCACAGATACCAATAGGTATGGTAGTTGATTTGTCAGCCATTTGCAAAGATATTTTAGTAGGTGTGAGTTTATTCAAGTCAAGTCTTTTATATAAAGAGAAAGGCATAACACTAACACCAACTCCTAAATTACACAAAGCAGTTTTTAGATAATTCTTTTTGATAGAGCAAGGTGTAGTTGGTATTCCCGGATCTCCAAGTTTTTTAGGTACTCCATCTTTAAAAGTGTAATTAGCAAGCATAGTGGAGATTCCAGCTTCCGGTATTTTTATCTTATTTGTGATGATGTCTTTCATATACTTTGCATAAGGAGACATTTTTAAGATATCAGTCAAGCGAGTACGCAAAAAGACTGGCCTCGGCATTTCAGCAAAGCATTCAAATTCTTCATCATCTTTCTTTTTAGCTGACTTGGGTGGAAAAGGCATAGGTTTTTGAACCCACAGTTCTCTTTCTTTACCGTGTTTTCTAGCCACAAAATCTCTTTTGTCATATCTTTTATTTTCAGGTTGTGGGTTATCAAGATCAACTGGTGGTTCTATCTCAACATCATTGTCTGGTTCTTTATCATTGGTTGGTTGAGAGTCTTCATGAACCTCATCATTATCTTTTTCATTATCAGTAGGTGAGTGTTTATTATGAGATTGAGTTTCAGCATCAGAGATAGAAGTTTAATTATCATTATCAGGAGGTTTTTCTATTTCAGGCTCACTAGAACTATGCAAAGCCCTATCATTTTTCTTCTTATTTTTCTTTTTAGAAGGACTAGGTGCACTAGTGTTATTTCTTTGTGAATCTTGTTCAATTATTTTGGGGTGTCCCCCGGGATAAAGTGGTTCCTCAGTCATTTTACCTCCTCTAGTTGCAACTCTAACAGCAAAGTCATGTATATTATTATTTATTTCATTAAGAAATTCTCTTTGAGATTTAGCAACTTGTTCTAACTTAGTTTGAACTATAGAAGCATGTTTCCCAACACCTCTAACATCATTTGAAATTCTAAATAACAAGTCACTCAAGCGAGCAATCATATCAGAATTATATTTCAATTGTTTCATAACATTTGCATTGAAATGATCTTGTTTTCTAATATAGTTTTCAAACGCATAAAGGCATTGGCTAGGATGCATATTGTGAGGATTATCATTATCATTGAACTTCATAAGAGAATTTACCTCTACCACCTTAGGCAGCGGTGGTGTATTAAGCCCATGTATTTCTTCAATAGGAGGTAAATTTTTAACATTCTCAGCTTTAATACCTTTTTCCTTCATAGATTTCTTTGCCTCTTGCATATCTTCAGGACTTAGATATATATACCCCTCTTCTTTGGAGTGGGTTTAGGCGGTGGTTCAGGAAGAGTCCAATCATCATAATTTTTCAATATATTATTCAATAATTCTTCAGCTTGTCCAACAGTTCGTTCCCTAAAAATACAACCAGCACAACTATCTAGGAAGTCCCTAGAAGCATCACTTAGTCCATTATAGAAGATATCAAGTATTTCATTTTTCCTGGCAAAGCCTCCCCCAAGCATTGTGGGAGACTCTCTTCTTTAATTTGCACAAAGTTAAATATTTCCTGCAAGGCAGCTTGTTTCTTGTGAGCAGGAAAATATTTTTCAGAGAAGTAATAAATCATATCCTGGGGACTACGCACACAACCAGGAGCAAGAGTATTGTACCAAGCTTTAGCATCACCCTTTAATGAGAAAGGAAATAATTTTAGAATAAAGTAATAGCGAGCTTTCTCATCATGAGTAAAAAAGGTGGCTATATCATTCAACGTAGTAAGATGTGCCACAACAATTTTAGTTTCATAACCATGGAAAGGATCAGATTCAACCAAAGTAAGTAACTCTGGGTCGACAGAGAATTCATAATCCTTGTCATCAATAAAGATAGGTGAAGTAGCAAACTTAGGATCACATTTCATTCTAGCATTCAAAGATTTTTCTTTATAATTTTGAAGTAATTTCACTAGATCATCTCTATCATTGCAAGCAAGAATATCTCGAGTTGTTTCTTCACTCATAACATAACCTCCGGTACCTTAGGCAATTCATATCTAGGAAGTCTAGTTCTAGCAGGTGTCTCAGGAGATTCAGTTTCAAGCTCATCATCAGATTCAACAACATCATGTTGTATAACTCTAGCAATTTGTTTATCAAGAAATTCACCGAGTGGCACATCATCATTAGCAAGCAAGGTACTAGCATCATCATAAGCATCATTCATTGTAGAAGTAGCTTCATCGATAACTTGCGACATACCAGAATTAATAACATGGGGTGGTGTTGCAAGTTTACTCATAACAGAAGGTGAATCTAAAGCAGAATTGGATGGCAGTTTCTTACCTCCCCTCGTGTTTGAGGGAAATATCTTAGTCTTTGGATCCTTCAGATTCTTCATAGTGATAATATGATAATAATCCCAAGTGACTCAACAAATGTAGCTATGTTCCCCGACAACGACGCCAGAAAAAGGTCTTGATAACCCACAAGTATAGGGGATCGCAACAGTTTTCGAGGGTAGAGTATTCAACCCAAATTTATAGGTTCGACACAAGGGGAGCCAAAGAATATTTGAAGGTATTAGCAGCCGAGTTGTCAATTCAACCACACCTGGAGATTAATTATCTGCAGCAAAGTGATCAATAGCAAAGTAGTTTGATAGTAGTGACAGCAGCGATAGTAACAGTAACAGTGATGGCAGTAATTTTGTAGCAAGTGTAACAGTGATGATAGCAGTAGTAACTTAGCAGAAACAATATGGGAAAGTTTTTAGGCATTGGATCGGTGACTTGTTGGATGATATTCATCATGTGACAGTTATAACCTAGGGCGATTCGATATAATGGCATGTATTCCGTAAATGGTCATACATGCTTTATTAAAAGAACTTGCATGACATCTTTTGTCCTACCCTCCCATGGCAGTGGGGTCCATATTGGAAACTAAGATATATTAAGGCCTCCTTTTAATAGAGAACCGGAACAAAGCATTAACACATAGTGAATACATGAACTCCTCAAACTACGATCATCACCGAGAGTGGGCCCGATTGTTGTCACTCTGGGGTTGTCGGATCATAACACGTAGTAGGTGACTATAACTTGCAAGATCGGATCTAAAACATGGATATAATGGTGAATTCATAAATGGTTCAGATCTGAGTTCATGGCACCGGGGCCCAAGTGACAAGCATTAAGCATAGCAAAGTCATAGCAATATCAGTCTAAGAACATAGTGGATACTAGGGATCAGGCCCAAACAAAACTAACTCGATTACATGATGAATCTCATCCAACTTCTCACCGACCAGCGAGCCTACAAAGGAATTACTCGCTCCCGCTAGGGAGCATCATGGAATTGGCGATGGAGATGGGTTGGTGATGATTAAGAATGAAGATCCCCCTCTCCAGAGCCCCAAACGGACTCCAGATCTACCCTCCCGAGGAAGAACAGGGCTTGGCGGCGGCTCCGTCTCGTGAATCGTGATAATTCTTTTTCCCTGTTTTTTTTGGAAATATGTGATTTTATAGTATTAGGGGGGTCGTCTGCGGGGCCACCAGGTGGGTACAACCCACCTGGGCACGCCAGGAGAGGGGGGTGCGCCCTGGTGGGTTGTGCCCACCCAGGGGCCCCTCTCCGGTGGATCTTGGCTCCAGAAATTCTCTTTTATTATATAAAAAATCCTCGCAAAGTTCCATTCCATTCCGAGAACTTTTATTTCTGCACAAAAACAACGCCATGGTAGTTCTACTGAAAACAACGTCAGTTCGGGGTTAGTTTCATTCAAATCATGCAAATTAGAGTCCAAAACAAGAGGAAAAGCGTGAGAAACAGTAGATACGTTGGAGACGTATCACATACCCAGAGAGACGTGTTGGTTTGAGGGTTTTGTTTGAGGCACGAACCCAGCTAGTCTGAGGATATTGCTCGGGGACCCAGCAAGTTCCGTCAATGTTGAGCTTTCTTTCAAAACCTACACCTTCCTTTCCGGGATTTTTGTGTAGTATAGACTTCTTGAGAACGTCACATAGGGTTTGATTCCCTTTGAGGCTTTTCATTATATTCCCGTCTCAAGAAGATTTCTAAGCCTGAAATTTTCATCAGAGACAGCAACAATTTCCTCGGAAGAGGCATTAGTGATAACATTCATACTAGCAGCATTATTCATGATGATAGCAGAGGAAGTTTCAACGGTGGAGTCAGCATTGCGGCGCTCTAAACACTTAAGGCACAGAGGCAGAAAATCATTAGGAAGTTTTTTAGATTGCTCGGCGAAGAGAGAAGCCTTTTCTTTAACAAGCTTGTTATAAGTCTCTTTTAGTGACTCGAGTTCTTGATTCCTACAAAGGAGATCATCTCATAATTTATCGAAGTCTACCACAAGAGAATTATATCGGTTGGAAAGATCATCAGTAATTGAGGAAAGAGCATAACACTCTTCGGTCAACTCTTGGTTTTTCTCCATCCCTTTGACCAGTAATCCTTCAGATTTCCTTAGAATTTTCTCAAGTTTCTCAAGTTCATCTTGTTGGGATTTAACAATTTTAACAAGTTTGGCATAAGCTATGTTATCATAGGAAAAATCATTTCCAGACTTGCGATGTTTGGATGATACCTGTTCCTTCGAAGTTTTAGCCATGAGCCAGATATGTGAAGGTAAATTGTCATCACTAAATGCATCATCATCGGAGTCTGTCTTGGAATAATATTCAAAAGGTTCCATAGCAGTAAACAAATTTTGCCCATCCAGACATGTGTAGAATCTATCAGTATCTAATTCATACTGTGATTATCCATCTTCCGAGTCCATTGTCATTCCGACACAAGTGCTAGCCAGTTGTGACATTCTCTTCATGTTTGGCTCAATGGTTCCTCTTTGAGGGTCAGTGAATGGTCTCCTGGAAGATAAGGAAGATCCTTCATCCTTCTAAAGTTTAGTGTGACGGTTCATTCGACTGAATTCTGAACAGTGAAGAGAAAGTGTCATGGAACAGTGAAGTTTAATTTTTCCGGCTCATATCCCAGCTAGGGCAGTCAACTATAAAATGACCATATAGCTTGCACTTGAAGCACTTCATTTCCTTCGGAGGCAGTTTCTTAGTGGACTTGAATTCTTCTTCTTCATTTGTGTTAGATAGAGATAAATTCTGCCTTCGTAGGTTTTTCAGTATTTCCGTGAGCATCTCAAGTTCCCTTGTAATCGAGTGTTGATTCTCAACATCTTATTCTTCATCTTGGGAGCTGCCATAGTGTGAAATAATTTCTCCTTCGCTTTTTGAAGGAGTATCTGAATGACCCTTCTCCAGTTCCATCTTTTCTTCCTGAATTGTTAATAGGGTCATGACCTCAACATAGTGAAGAGCTTCAAAGTCTGGTCTTTGTTTGATTTCAGCAACGATTGAGTCATAGGAACCATCAAAAGCACTAAGCAATTTGTCAATAACATCTTTATCAGTGATATCTGCAACTTCTCTCCAATGAAGCCTTTCAACAATATTTGTCAGTCGATCGGTGTGTTCCATGACACTTTCTCTTTGAAGTCTTCTGAGGTTGACGAACATGGCATGAAGCATATCAATGTGTGATTCAGTTCGGAGAATTATTCCTTTGTGGACATTTCTTAATCCATCCCAGAGTTCCTTTGCAGTTTCAATGTCTTTCAATTGAATGGGCATTCCTCTCGACAAACGGTCACATATGATATCTTTCACTTGTGCATTTAGGCGAACATTAGCTTCATCTTCGGGAGCGGGTGTTTCTGGACGTTGAATTGTGTACCCATTCTCCACAATCTGCCATAGCTCAGTACTGATAGCTTGGAGCCTTATCCTCATTCTTCCTTGCCATAAATATAGTCATTTCCATCAAAGATAGGAAACCTGTCAGAGTGTGTGGATCTACCTGCGAACGACATACTCAAACTCCAAGGTGGTTAGATCTTTAATAAATAGAGACAATGAGTACGTACTCTGATACCAATTGTAGGGACCGAGAGTATATCGACCAGAGGGGGTGAATGGGAGATTCAAAAATTCTTTCAAATGTGTTGAATTTGTCCCAGACATAGTAGCAAAAAATATAGAAGAGAATTAAACTACTTGCATGTGAACCTACTGAGGTACAAATCCTTCGAGGCAGGCATATGATGGCACGTGTATAATAGATAATAGGTTTGACTATCACGATGGTAATGCAATAAGCAATCAAGTGCAACAACATGATAGATACCCGAATGCAAACCATGAGATAAATACCACAAGAGATGATAAAAATAGAGTACTGCTCGAAAGATAACAGAGAAATGTAGTAGACTACTAGCGAATGACAACAGCTCTGATCTAGTCAGGTACACAATCGAAAATCAAGCACGAAAGATAATCTATGAAATAAATTCACAACGAGTGGAAAGAACCAGTAGTGCTCGAAGGCGACCCATGTGTTTGGTAGACCAGTTCGCCCTTCTGCCAAAGGACTACGTCTGGTTGGAGGGACATGTGATTGAACACATGAGCAAATCTCTCTCCGTCCTATTCTCCTTCAACTAGGAGCTGGCCAGACTCTGGTTGATTTCACTCGTGGTAGATGCTTATCTGCGATCTCCAAGCCTTCGACAGACTTCCTTCACGAACCACAATCACACTTGGTTGTTGAAGATCTTGCTCGGTGAAGACAACAACTCTTCAACACTTGAGCCGACACCTATCCGTCTAGAGAGTGCACAACTCTCAAGAGTAATAGGTAAAAGAACTCTGACTCATAACTACTATGATGCTCAACCACCGTCTAAGTTTTGGATCTTGGGTTTCTCTCGGTGGATCTTAAACTCAAATCACTCGGAGAGGGGATGCTCAATCAGTCTTCTCAAAAATCTTAAGCGGGGCAACCAAAGGAAAATGTTGGAGTGGGGTGGCTATTTATTGCCGCAGCCTTCCCTGATGGGAAATGACCATTATGGACACACGGTCCAGCCAATGGCAAACCGACACGTTTGCAACATCGGATTTTTGAAGCAACGGTAACATTACTTGAGGAACAAGTAATGCTAACTCTTCGATCTGAGACAAATCTCTCGCAGTGAAGAAGATCATAGTCTCTTGCTGACAAGTATTGCTCGGAATACAAAGAGATTTCTCTCACAACTTTCATAGGTTTGGGCTAAGCATCACAACGGATCTAAGCTTCAAGAACCTATACCCCTCTTAATAGTACACAGGCCCTAAGACTCAAGAAAGAGAAGAAGAACAACGAATAGAATTCTACGTCTTTGCTCTGTCTTCGAACTTCTCAGTCTCTTTCCTTCGGGCCACTTCCGAACCAATTGCTTAATAGTAGCAACAAATTTTAAGGGGTCAACTTCTTCGCATCAATCTGCTCGCCAAAATGGCTTAGAGAGATATGACGCAACATCTCTGTATCTCAAAAATCCTTCGGTGAAGTTCCTCGAACTTGACACCAAAGTTAGCATTCTCCTTCGGTTCTACATGGACTATTTCTCTCTGTGTGCACTAGCAAACAAATCAGTTCATGCCTATTTCTGTCAACAATCTCCAAAACATACGAGGGCAAGAATTGCACCAACAGTTAGTGTGGACAAGTCTAGTATTTTTTTAGTCCAAGAACATATGTGAATATGAAGGCCGAGGTTTGCTTCTCTCTCGATATTATGACAGAGGGATTGAATGACAAATATTTGGGATTGCCAGCTATAGTTGGGCTTGATAAAGGTGAGAGTTTCCAGTATTTGATTGACCGGTTAGTGCGAGACTTAATGGTTGGAAGGAAATATGTTTGTCTTGGGGAGGCAAAGAGATCCTTATTAAATCAGCAGCACACGTTATACCAATTCATGCAATGTCCATTTTCAAAATTCCTAAAAAATGCAAAGGAATCACAGACGCGATATCTCGTTTTTGTTGGGGCGATGATGTAACTCACAAGAAGATGCACTACTTTGCATGGTGGAAGATGTGCATACTAAAGAAGAAGGGCGCATGGAATTTAGAGATATAAGATCCTTTAACCTTGCATTATTGGCTAAACAAGCTTGTCGTCTCATTGATAACCCATATTCCCTATGTGCACAGATCTTGAATGAGAAATATTACCTAGATGGTGATCTTATGTGTGCAACTTTGAAAAACAAAGCTTCATATACTTGGCAAAGTATTATGGCTGGTGTTGAAACCCTGAAACTTGGACATATATGGAGAGTCTGGGATGGGTGGGAAATCAATATTTGGGAGGATGAATGGATCCCACAATCTCCATCAAGGAAGGTGATTACAACTATATTAACAACCCCCTGACTCATGTGAGTGATCTTATAGACCCTGCATCAGGCGATTGGGGTGAACTACTGGTGAGGCAAATGTTTTGGGAGATGGATGCCCAACGGATCCTTGCAATATCCCTTCCTTTGCATGAAATGAGAGATTTCCTGGCGTGGAATTGTACAAAATCAGGGGCTTTACAGTGTGCTCAGGCTATCAAGTTGTATGGCAATCCCAGTTTGGCCACACGTTATAGAATTCAGAAGGACCTTCTACCCAGAGTGATACATGGGACTCAGTTTGGAGCCTATGGTGTCCAACTAAGATTTTTTAATCTGGAGGGTGCTATATACCGCGGTCCCGTGCCGATCAGTACTAGCCAACAAGCATATCAAAATCAATCCATGTTGTTCTACTTGCAAACTAGGTCCTGATACGATCAAGCATCCGTTGTATGAGTGCAAGCTTGCGTCGGACGTGTGGAAGTTGCTTTGCATCGAGGATATCGGGCGATATGTGTGGACATGGTTGGTGAGGCTATACTAGAGCACTTGATATGTATGATGGAGCATGAGATTCATATATTAGGTCTGCGCAAGTTGAAAGAAAATAGTGGCAACCCCAGCTTGGTATTTGTGGTATGAACGTAGAAAATTGACCCATGGAGAAGAAACTCAAAGGGCAGTCCAAATAAATTTGGCGGTGAGAGGAGGCAAATTTCATTATCTCATGCAGTCTGGAACCAATGCGGAGAGTGGCTTGTTGGGTAAAGCCAAGAAACGATTATGTGAAACTAAACGTTGATGTTGGGTTGGATATGGATACACTTGAAGGATTGGTTGGCGCAGTGCTCCGGGATCACAATTGGAAGTTCATTGCTGCTGTAAATGGAGAAGTTGATATATGCTTTGATTCTTTCACGGGAGAGGCTGTCGTGGTTAGATTTGGCATGAATCTTGCGTCAGATGTTTGTAAGTTGCTTGGCATCAAAAATATTATCAAAAAGGCGCTCGATGTGGACAAGACCGTTGAGGCTATAATAGAGCACGTGTTGTGTATGATGGAGCATGAGATTCATATATTAGGTCTACCCAAGTTAAGAGAAACAACGACAACCGCAACTTGGTATTTGTAGTATAAGCGTCGAAAATTTACCCATGGAGAAGAAACTCAAAGTGCAGCCCAAATAAAATTGATAGTGTGAGGACCTGCGACAAATTTCATAATCCCATGCAGTCCGAAACCAATGCGGAGAGTGGCTGGTTGGGTGAATCCAAGATACGGTTATGTGAAACTGGGTGCTGGGTTGGATATGGATACACTTGAGGGATCAATTGGCGCAGTGCTCCCGGATCACAATTGGAAGTTCATTGGTGCTGCAAATGCAAAAATTGATATATGCATTAATGCTTTCACGATATAGGATGCCGCCGGTTAGATTTGGCATGAATCTAGCTCGTACAGCGGGATGCAGCAAGACTGAGATCAATTATGACAGCGTGGAGGTGTTTTAAAAAATTAGATGGCAGCTCTTCTTCACACGGGTTTAGCTAGGGTAGCTGAGTTTTCTCCTTAGATTCTACCGCTAGTGCTATCATTCCAATACTTGTAAGCGATATTACTCTTCTAACGCATGAATAAAGGAGGAGATGATTGTAAAAACAACAACATCAGCAGCAGCAGCCACACGAGATCCCTCACCTGACACCAGCAGACACAGCTGAGCCACAGAGAATCCCCTCCAATCTCTCCCCCATCTTCCCCGACCCCAAGAACCCATCTCCCATCAGTCCACCATCACTCTTCTTCCTCCCCCTTCTCCATCCATGCCCCTGCCCCTCCCCTCCGCCTCCCTCTCCGCCCTCCCCACCCCGCCCCCCTCCCCTCTCATGCTCCTGCGTCTGCCCCCCTGCCTCCTCTCCTCCTCGTCCTGCTCCGCTCCTCTCCTTCTCCCCGCCATTCCTCACGATCCCAGCCCGCGCCCCTAGGCAACCAAGCCCGCGACCCCCGATCCGATCCGTCCTCCCCGTCACGCAGATCGCTGGATGTGCTAGTCTAGTGCCAGCCGGGATCCCGCCTGCTCGCCGCCGTCTCTGGGTTCGTTGCTAGCGCGCTTCTTCTCGCTCCGCCCGCCATGGACGGCGTCCGGAGCTTAGCACAGTCCCTGGGAGCCGAAGATGGCGGCCGGAGCAACCTTTTCCGCACCCTTGGCCCGGCGCTCTTCATCTCGATTGGGTACATCGACCTCGGCAAGTGGGTCACCACCGTGGACGCCGGCTCTCGCTTCGGCTACGATCTCGTGCTGCTCGTGCTGCTCTTCAACTTCTCCGCCGTCCTCTGCCAGTACCTCTCCATATGCATCGGCATGGTCACTACCAAGAATCTTGCCCAGGTAACCACCACTCTCCTCGCTTCCTTCTTCGTCTTGCTTTGCAGAGTTAATCAAACAGCTCTAGCGAGTCGCCATGGATGACCTAGATACGATTGGCAGTGTTCTCCAATGATACAATAGCTCCCATGTAATCAAAGTTCCTCTTTGTTTTTTAAGACAAAAGGTAAACTTTCGTTACCCGGCCATTCGAAGACACAAAGTTTCTTACAAATTGAAAGGTAAAGCTGGGTAGTGTACATGAATAATCAGTGCCCCCAAAACCAGAGGAACACTATCCAGAACTGCACGCAGGTAGCAAACTTGAGCAAAATCACGTCCCCAAAGCCAAAAGGCATTACCCCACAGCTGCACGCAGGCAGCAACCAGCAATCACCCACCCAAAGTTCCTCTTTTTTTTGGCTCCCTTTTACCTTTAGAGAATTCAGCTCTTTCTAAATGTTGTCCATTTCCTTTCAAATAAATAAATAAATGCTGTCCTTTTCCTTTCAAATAAATAAATAAATGTTGCCCTTTATTGTTCTGTATCATTCAGCTGTATGCATCGAATTCGTTCTACGGGAATTTGATTTTGGTTTGTTGCGATACTTTTACATGAACATGAAGATATGCGTCCAGGAGTACAGTCAGCCAATATGTGTTGGCCTTGGTGTTCAGGCATTGCTGTCCTTGTTAACTGCAGAGATTACCATGGTATGTCCAGGCACTTTACACAAATCTATGATCTGTCAGTGCTTCATTCCGGAAATTTTCTTTGCCTATGTGATACATGCATTAACTTGCCAAAGCATGTTATGTTACTGGTTCCCAAGTTCCATAATTTTGATGGTCTGACGGTGATGTTTGGTTATTTCAGATATCAGGCATTGCAATGGGGTTTAACCTTGTATTCGAATACGATGACCTCGTCACAGGCATATGGTTCGCAAGCTTTGCAGTTAATCTACTACCATATGCGATCTCCCATCTGGTAATTTTAATAAAAACTGCATCTCGTACGAGGAACCTTCTCAAATTCTTATGTGCACTTGTCTCCTGCTTCTGCCCATTACAGGACAAGAAGATGGCTGGAATATTCAATGCCTGCATAGCAGGTCTCGCACTTGTTTGTTTCGTGCTTGGTTTATTGGTCAGTCAACCAAGAGTTCCTCTCGATATGGATGTGATGTTCCCCAAGCTGAGTGGTGAAAGTGCCTACTCGCTCATGGCACTTCTGGGTGGAAATGTAATAGCGCACAACTTCTATGTTCATTCATCATTTGTACAGGTAAGTACTTTCCGTGTTTCTTGTTCATGGTCACTTGAAAGATATTCAGGTAGTGTGGTGCATTAGTTACATTTGGGGCCCTTAATTTTTTTTAAACTTGTCTTCAGTTCCATATCAAGTTCGTGTGGCTGTGTTTAAACTTATGTAATTCGGAATGTGCCGTGTATGGTGTTTACGGCATTCCGTATTTTGTCAATCAAGTTATGCCACCTTTTTCTTGAGATGAATCAACTTATACCACTGACAGTACTAAATACATCACACACGATACAAAACTGGTTTTTTCATCACCAGAAAAAGTACAAACTATTGGAATTCTTGGTGTGCTGGTTTCACATCAATAGCACCTTATCTTCCATTGGAAGTTTTTAAGTGCAGATGTCTGTAGGCCCGTTTGGCCCAACATAAGGCTTTCCCTTCCAGTAATTTGATATGTCGCCTTCATGCGTTCTCACTCTTAGCAGTCAACGATCTTCAGTATTTGCTGTTTGACCTTCAAGACTTTTAAGTTACAGATTTCTCACCGGCTCACCGCTCATAATGGATACCAACATAGCTTTCATACTTTCGTACCCTAAAACTAGGTGGCTCAGATTCACCTTGAGTTTGTACACATGTGTATAGGCCTGTTAGTCTAGGTTGGCCCATGCAAGGCTTGAATATACCCCTTTTCCGGTAATGGGTAGGCATATACTTGTGAACAGCACAATTCTCTCCCTCTCAGCAGAGTTATCATACAGTCTTAACTAACCAGTATCCATGTTGCATTTTGTTAGACAAGATCAATCTTAGTCTGTAAACACCCCACTAAGCCATATAAGTTTAGATCCTGAGTCCTTGTTACCAGTGATGACTTTGTGGTATGATATACTGGTCTGGTTTGTTAATCCCTAAAAGAATTGTGTGCGTCTGTGCGAAGGCATGATAGAAGATATGTAATTTATGTTCTTGTTTTCTCACAAAAGGAAAACCTGTTCGTGCTACCTTACATGAAGTGTGATGAAAAACTCAACTTGATTTATGGAAAATCAGTTGGACTTCAGTAAACAAAATGATAGTTAAAACGCCAGCATTCTGCAGCCAGTCCCTATGTGGTTATGACTTTGACTTATGAGGTCTTGGAAATTCATCATGTTTTTGGTGTTTACAAACAGTTATATAACACATCAAGTACATCTTCATTTGTTGATTCGACAAATAAGTTTATTTTGCTTAATTTGTACTCTGCATATTGTACCCCCTTTTACCTTGTTTATATGTTAATTTGAATATCATATGTGCAGGCTCAAAGAAGATCCCCTGTTACACTTGGGGCCTTATTTCATGACCACCTTGTTTCGATCTTATTTATTTTTTCTGGGGTTTTTCTTGTGAACTATGTTCTGATAAGCTCAGCAGCAGTTGGATCCGGTGATACACTGCTCCTGACCTTTCAAGATGTTGTAGAGCTAATGAACCAGGTCCGTGTCTTCCTTTCTATAGTTCCTACTTACCTTTTAAGTTTTGTATCTGACATGTCCCACCTATCCCACATATTGTATTATTTGCGGTATTGCCTTTTTTTATTTCAGTCCTGCATTGAAGTTATATTCTGAGTTTTTCTGTATCTTGTCTTCTGCAGATATTCATGAATCCTGCAGCGCCGCTTGTGTTCTTAATGGTTCTTCTCCTTTCGAGCCACATCGTCTCACTGTCATCTATTATTGGTAGCCATGCAATTGTAGAGAATTTCTTTGGTATAAACCTTTCTCTTTCGGCACATCATCTGTTACTCAAGGTTTTTGCCATGATTCCTACAATCTACTATGCAAAGGTTGCGGGCTCAGAAGCGATATATCAGTTAATTATCATCTGTCCAGTCATCCAGGCTATGCTCCTTCCTGCATCTGTTATACCTGTTTTCCGGGTTGCTTCGTCAAGATCAATAATGGGCAACTACAGAATATCTTCATCTGTTGAAATATTGGCCTTTCTCGCATTTCTTCTCATGCTATTTACGAATATCATTTTCAAGGCAGAAATCCTGTTTGGTGACAGCACCTGGACAAACAGCATGAAAGGGAACACCGGGAGCCCTGTTGTACTTCCATATACTCTTATCGTCCTAATATCATGTTCATGTCTTCTGTTTACACTGTTCCTGGCTGTTACTCCACTGAAGTCTGCAAGTAATGAAGCTGAAACTCTGGAGTTCTCTATGCACTCTCAGAGAGAACCATTGGGCAGTACTCACCATAGAGAAGATGTTTTTCTGGAAGATGTTGCCCATGAAGAAGTTCAAAGGTCTTCTACTGATGCTATTCTCAGGGATCCAATGGAAAGTCATCAAAGTCATCAGAAATCAGCTTTGGAGCATACTGAAAGTTCTGACACCACTGTAGAGTCTGATCCTGACAGTCAACAATCAACTGCTTATGCAGTGAGTACTCCTAAAGCTCAACCCTCACCACCTGTCTTCCATGAAGAGCCAAAACCAGTTTGTGTGGCTGACTGGACAGAGTCGGTACCAAAGGTTTCTACAGCCAGTGAAGTAGAACATATTCATGCAGAGAACATCAAAAGGAAGAGCGCAACTGAAAAAGATGTTGAAGTAGTAGCAGAAGTTTGCAGGGACAAGGATATTGTTGCCTCACGTAAATTGGAACATGAGAAGTCTGCTGGAGGCAGAGCACCTTCCAATCCTGATGGTCCACCATCTCTTACTTTCAGCAGGGGAAAAGACTCTGATGCTGGCAGTGGCAGCCTCTCAACACAGTCTGGTTTGGGCCGTGCTGCAAGGAAGCAGTTAGCAGCACATCTTGACGAGTTCTGGGGGCATCTTTTTGATTATCATGGTAAGCTTACACAAGAGGCTAATGAAAAAAGGTATAACTTTTTGCTTGGACTGGACTTGAGAGCAGCTAATTCTGCTGTGAGGGCTGATAACCAAACCATTGAAGCTTCAAAGAGCCCCTTGATGAGAGATGCGCTGCGAGCATCAGCTACCTCACTGAACTCGTGGGACCCGATGTCCCGTGATAAGGATATCCGTAGTCTAGACTGGAGTTCTGGGCATCAGATGGGTCCAATGGGTTCATCCAACTGGTCTCAGAGCATGAATTCACCATATACAGACATTTCGAGTTCAAGCAGCAGCTTACTTGAGCAAAATACAAAATACTATTCAAATTTCAATATGCCATCTTACTCTGATAATCAGTTCTATCAGCCTGCTACTATTCATGGATATCAGCTGGCATCTTATTTGAAAGGGATGAATGCAAGTAGAAATCAGCACTCTAACATCCCCCTGGACCCAAGACGGGTTCCTAGGTCACCTGAATATTCTTTTGCTAACTATGCTGATCCTGTTATGCATGCCCGCAACCAAAATTTACGGGGTTCACTGGGAGCTAACTCTCCACAAAGCCCAGCAATGAATCGCCTAAATGCAACGGTCGAGAGACCTTATTATGATTCTACCTCTGTTGATGAAAGTGAAAATGTTGGCTCACCTGGATACTCAAAGAAGTATCACAGTTCACCTGACATATCTGCAGTAATTGCTGCAAGCAGAAAGGCTTGGTTGAACGAAGCAAATTTAGGTGGTGCTGCCGGAAATCAATCATACCTAAGTAAGCTGGCATCTGAGAGATCACAATATGTGGACTCGGCAGCCAGGTCCAAAGCTCAAATTGCATTTAATGAGCGGTCACAACATAATCTCCAAAGAGATGTCCTTTCTTTGCAGTTGGGTATGAACCATAAATCCCTTTGGACCCCACAACCATTTGAACAGCTGTTTGGTATGTCAAGTGCAGAATTGAATAAGAGTGAGGTGAACATTGGCCAGAGATCAAGTGGCATGACAAAGGATGATTCCTCTTACACAGAGTGTGAGGCAGAGCTTCTTCAATCTCTTAGGCTTTGCATCATGAATATCTTGAAACTGGAAGGATCAGGAGGGCTCTTTAGGCAAAATGGTGGTTGTGATGAAAATTTAATTGATCAAGTTGCAGCAGCTGAGAGACTTTCACAAGAAACAACTGAGAATCTGTTGTCAGCTGATCTTGTGCGCATGCGCGGTTGTGGTGAAACCTGCGTTTGGCAGGCTACCCTGGTTGTTAGTTTTGGTGTCTGGTGTATCCGCCGGGTACTGGATCTTTCCCTTGTGGAAAGTAGACCAGAACTTTGGGGGAAGTACACATATGTTCTGAACCGTCTTCAGGTGATTCCTTTGTCTTATGTACTTTTACCATTAAAATGTTTTTTAGGGCAAATGAGAGCGGGAAAGGCTCCCACTGATAATAATAATAATAATAATAATAATAATAATAATAATAATAATAATAATAATTATTATTATTATAGTAAGTTAGGGATCAACTATACAAGCTATTTACATAGGTCTGGGGAAGGAAAGCAGGGGGGTTGAGGTGAGAGTAGCTAACAAAAATACAAGGAGAGCAGGGGGAGATTATAGAGAATGTACAAAAGAGAGTATAAAAGGGAAGAGAATTTGTAGCACCTGGGTGCTCCACACCCCTATATGAACATTAAGTTCAAAAAAAATACCAGGAAATTTCAAAAAAAAATCTGGATTTTGGGATATGAAACCTGGGTGCCCAATCTGCATTCGTGTGAAATTTCGTGAAAAAATACCAGAAAATGTATCCGTGGCAAAAAAGACAAAAAGTTTCCTATGTACCAAAAACCCCGGTTTGGATGGATTTTAGTTCAGACTGTATTTTCTTCGCCACGGATACGTTTCCTGGTATTTTTCTATGGAACTTCATACGGGAGTAGATTGGGCACCCAAGTTTGGTATCCCAAAATTTCATATTTTTTTTCCTGGTATTTTTTAAATTTAATTTTCGTATAGGGGGTGGAGCACCCATGTGCTCCTGTGTATTTCCCGTATAAAAGGGGCTAGTTTCTGTTTGGATCTGTGGACTAGGAGTGCAAAATGTGGCTACCCCTGAAAGAAGGATCCAGGTATTGGTTGACTCATCCATGTAGCAATTAGCAAAGGTTATAAGCATCCTGACTGCATTAATTTGAAAATTAACCTCACCTTCCACTAAGTTACTTTAAATGCATATTTATTTGAGCATAGCAAGTTGGGCACATATCAACTTGCTATGCTGTTGGGAGTATTTGATGATGCAAATAAAGTGACCCACTACTATATATGGCATTTGCATAGATTGGAGTTTGACTCATAGTTGTATATAATCCACAAGTGAAACAAACTTACTTTAATTCTCAACTTGGCATCTCTCTTGCGATTTCTCCTTGAGAAAAAGACAAACATAAATGGGCTTTTTGTCTGCTCAGTTGTATTGGATTGTTAGATTGTGCTGCTGTGAGAATGCAGAGGCAAAACACCTATTCTTACTGGGTTCATTTTGCTAGCAGTTTTTGCTGATGTTATATATCTACCTTACGCAGGGAATCATTGAACCTGCCTTTTCCAAGCCCCGGAAACCTCTCACTGGGTGCGCATGCCTTCAAATAACAGGCCCGGGTGCCAGGCCCATTTCTGGCACCTTCACCACTTCAGCTGCCATCTTGGAGACGATCAAGGACGTGGAAGTAGCTATCTGTGGACGCAAGGGTCGAAGCGGAACAGCAGCAGGAGACGTAGCTTTTCCTAAAGGGAAGGAGAACCTGGCTTCAGTTCTCAAGCGGTACAAGCGTAGGCTGTCGAGCAAGCTGTCTGCTGGGCAGTAGCGGCATGTTTTTACTTGTTTTGTAGGGTTTCTGGCGCCGTCCTAGGGGCGGGTCGCCCTTTCCTGCTTCTCAAGTCCTAGTGGTTTTTTCGTTGCACAACGTTTCTAAGGGGGGGCCTGGGAGCCCCTTGACCTTTTTGGGCCCTTCGGTTTTTGCATGTGATGCTTGACAGGGGCCAAGGATGATGCAGGGTAAACCATGTTTTGCCGGCTGAGCGCGGTGTGTTAGAGAAAGTGCGATCTGCTGAATCAGTGGTGTAAAGTCCACCACTGCAGCTCAACTGGACTTTTTTAGGCCTTCTGTGCCTGTGCCCCATGTGACTTTGTAGAGAGGTTACAAGAAATGTTAATGTGATGTTCGTTTGACATGTGCATGGTTAATGTGATGCTTCTGGGCATGAATGAGATGCAATGCAGTCCTGGCAGGATATTTGATCCTGGGGTTCTCTCTTTATTTCATGTGACCGCCCTGTGCTATATATCGTTCGGTTGTTGTTTGGCGATGAGTTTTCTGATATGTCCATTCATGGCATCATACTTTTTAGGGAAACACTTATACTCAGACGTCTGATCCTTTTCAATTGTCAGACGTGTGCTCTTTCGTCGATCTCTTTTTAATCACATGGCTGAAAAGTTCCAACAACAAGCACAGTAAATAAACACGCCCACGATCCTCCTCTAATTGCTTCCAAATCGGTCATCCGTGCACAGTAAAGTCCACAACCCATGTGTGCTTGCTCGGATGTCTAGATCTGCTGCAACACGCCTGTGCTTAGATATCCTCTATCTTGATTTGCTCTTCGACGTGAATGGATTTATTTGCCTAGTGGTTCTTGTTAAATCATTTTTTCTTGATCTGTGCCATATACATGCTCTTAATGTACTTTCTCCGTCCGGGTTTATTAGGCCTGCATGCAGAAACTCGGGTACCAAGGAAAAAAGTTAATACAAATGATGGGTGATTTAACGCTAAGAATGCATTGTCCCGAAAATGCCAATGGCCAACCAGAGTATCTCAATTTACGGCATGCAGCTGCTGGCCTGCTTCCCTTTTTCACTTGGCCAATAACGCCCACGTTTAGCACTAGCCTAGCAGTTATTGCGTAGTGCATGCAGCTAATGATGCGGCTGCCTAACCAATCCTGCGCGCATGCATAAGAGAGAATCGAGGGAACTTTACTGTAAAAGTTTAGGGGCCTTACAAAAATGGGACGCGCTTAGTTTGCTGAGAGGCCCAATAGACTCGGACGGAGGGAGTAGAGGTTTAATGTAGCGCACAACAATGTTATTTGTGCACCTAAATCTTGTCCGGCAAGTACGCAAATTTCTAAAATAAAATCTCTATGCTTCTAGTGCATGAGAGCATCACGGTAAAGATGCCAAGTGTGCTAGGGCGAAAACGCAGTTAGGTTGTTGACGATGGCGAGCTCGCGGTGCATGTGAGACGGTCCATTCAACTACACAGTGGCAAACCTGGTTCTTTGGTTCTCTATATATGCCTCCTCAAAATGGCCTCATGGCATGACGTTGTCGGCATACAAGATGGACGTGCTGAGGTGGAGGAAATAGTTGCATGGGTCCTCTCAATGGATGCACTACCTCTGGTGCTCCACCATTGGAAGCATCAGCGCTACGTAAACATAATTAATTACCGGTGGAATTTTTTGGCAGTGCTTTGCGATTACCACCGAAGCAAATTCTGCATTTAACGAAAGCAATGATTCATAGCTGCGACAGCATACCGCCTTGTCATTTAAAATAAATAAGTTCTCTGTTTGATGGAAACAAATCCATATTTGTACGGAAGCATTTTGCTAGTTGATTAAATTAGCATCGTCATGATTTGGAAGCAAAGTATATACTAAATCGAAGCAAATGCTCCATTTAACGGAAGCAATGATTCATAGCTGCGAAAGCATTCCGCCTTGTCATTCGAAATGAACAATTTTCTATTTGATGGAAACAAAATCCATAATTCTATGGAAGCATATTGGTAGTTGATTATATATAGCATCGTCATGATTTGGAAGCAAAATTATATACTAAATCGAAGCAAACTTTCCAACACCAAAGCAATTTAGTCATTGGACGGGACCCTTTTCTACTGTACGTTTAAAACAAGTTGCTTTGTTTGAAAAAAAAATCTTTTAGATTCGAAGTAAGTTTAAGTTGCGTCGGAAAGAAAATGCGAAAACAAACTACATGGGGTGAAAACTTATTTCACCAGGCTTCCGTGAAAATCCAAAAAAATATTTTTATGTAATTATCGGAAGCATCCGCGCAGCCGCGTTGGAGCGCTCGGTCTGTTGCACGTTATCGGCTAGGGCAGAGAGCCCACCCACATGCAGCTAAATAATGATTCCCTCCGTCCATTATTATAAAATATCTTACTAGATATTTCAATATGGATTACATATAGATTAAAATGAGTGAACAAACACACTAAGACACGTCTACATACATTCGATTTAGAAAAAAAGTTAGAACACCTTATAATAGTGAATGGAGGGAGATAGGACCTGTTGTGATCCAGTATGGAGCAAAAAAAAATTCTTCGAGGAAAACTGCCCAGGTCAGTTATAAACAGAAAAGGCGCCTATAAGCATCTTATAACTGAATATTATCAAGGAAAATAGACAGTATAATTGAAAGATAAGAAGGCACGAAACCATCGGAAAGAAAACTACATAAAAAATTATATTGGCCATCTTCCTTTGATTGGTGGGCCGCAGGCCAGAGCTTGAAATTTGGCAGTAATATGAACTGTCAAAATTTGAGTCAAGACTCACTTTTAACAGTTAACCCCACATGAAATATTGATACGAATAACACATACGCGTGAATATAGCCGTTTAAGGATTTAGTGCCAGATAATTTAGCAACAAAGTGGATATTGCACATTGCTTTCAAAGGGAGCCTGGGCAGTGACCTCATTCACTTGACATACCAAACATAGGCTAAAGGAGATGGTGCGACCAGCTCTACACGCAAAATGCACCATGAGGGTTGATAGTAAGCAGAAGGACCAAAACAGATTTTTGGTGCCAGCCACCTGAAAATGGCAACATTATATAGGTTGTTTCTACTTTGGAGGAAGTAGACCAAGATGTGACCGCCTCTGAACTAGATGATGTTTATTTATAAACTTATCCGCATGGGATGGATAGGCCCCTTTGATGTACGCCCGGAGACACTTGCGGTATGAGAAATCTGCCCAATCGCCATTCGTTCTAACCACATACAGGCATCTGGACATCTTGAAATCAGGATGTTTGTTAACCTACAAACATGATGAGCATGCCACAGATTAGGAGATTTTTCACAAAATTTACATATCCTTAGGTTCACAGTGAAAAGATTACTCTCACAAGGTACCAGTACATGTTCAGAGCAATGTGAACTTGCAAATTATCAAGATTGAGCCTCAACAGAAATAATAAGATGAAATAATAAGATTTCTAGACAATAAACAGGACAATGGTTGAGACTCGAGACTGCAGTTCTATTCTTATGCTCATGGAGGTCCTCCTAAGGAATTAAAAGCACTCCACACACTAAGGTTCTGAGATATTCTAACAAGCACATGATAAATTTTTGAAGATAATATATTTAATAATACAAGCATGGCAATGAAGAACAAAGCAAAAATAAATAAATAGATTTGTTCTAGGGTCTCATGTCTATCTTAGTAAAGAGAACCGATCATGCTAACTCACCATAATAGCATCAAGTCCACAACCAATCTTGTCTTCCGAACGGGGGTGGTGAGCAAGAACCTTTTCTACCACAACCTTTTCATCTTCCAGACTTAAAAACGCACCATCTCCATATCTGTTATAACAGAACACTATCAGAAATGTGATATATGATCGTAGGCACACAACAGCACATCCTTGCAAATTGCAAGTTTTATAGTACAGCAACACATATTATTACATAAGTGTGCTTTTCATCAGCTGCACCATTTTTGAAAGACTTCCTGCATTGGATTAAAACAAGGTGGGGCACAAGGACTTCAGAGCTATATAGCACACCCCATCGGATGAACATTACATGGAGCTGGGAATTACAACATTCACGCCCCAAGGCAAACTCATGGACATACAACAACACACCCCACAAGGCAAATTCATGAACATCCAACAACACAAGGCACATGCAACTCATGGAAACACGTCAACACACGTGACGCGCCACAAGGCAAACTCAACACACAAGACACGCATCTATCTACGGGAGGACAAAGCCGGACGCTGCTGAATGAAGAGCCACCGCTCGCTGTCTCAGGGCGTGTGATTGTCAAACAAAAATCGAACAAGCAACTCAACCCAGCCATATGGTCATATCACCTTATGCAATCAACCATATCAACCTTCTTGGATACTCCAATCCCAATCAAATCCCCTTCCTTAATAAAGAGAGCTGAACTATCAAAGAGTCATTCCAGTATTCTAGTTATTTAACTGAACTAGGTATGTGCCCATGCGTTGCCACGGGTCCAATATGTTTTTAACACAATAAGAGGGGGATACGGGACAAATTTTGATGCAAAACAAAATAATATTATGGTTTAGTTATAAAGCATATATTTTCTGATATTTCTTAAACGGACAAAATAGGTATGTGTGTTTGTGATTGATCTTTATTGGGTTACCAAAGATAAGGATGATACTTATGTTCTTACGAACCATGAAACTATTGCTATTTATTGGATTACCAAAGATGTCTGACGGAGGATGAAGGTACGAGCGAAACGCAGGTTCAACGGGAGAGGAAACCTTATGTATTTTTTAAGTAAGTAGAGATAGAGATGATCCAACAATACGTTTTTCATCACAGAATGCTTTGATGGTCCTACATATTCCAGTTGTTTAAACATAACCACAGTAATATACTAATATAGGAAGGGTCCGTCTATGTCACATCTAGATGTGAGATAATATCTCACATCTAACTATGACATCATCCCATATGAGAAAAATCCTTGTTTGTTTGTTTTTATTTTCTGTCCCCTATTTTATTTTTCTAATTGTTGGTCCCGTTTTTCCTTTCGCCAGCTTTTTTTTTCTTGTCGCACTATACATAAGCAATCGCTCGTGTCGCTCTGCCCTGGGCTGGCCTGCCCTTCAGCTTTTGGAATGATGACACGGAATGGACGAAGCGTATGTGTGTGTGTGTGCATATAAACACAACCGTGAATGTGAGACGTGTGCTATCATCAGTGCATGCATGCACCATTGTTTGATCGCTAGAGCCAGCTTCCATATACCTGACGATTCAGCAGAGAATATCGAAACCTTCTAAGTACCTATCTGACAAATGGATGAAAAAAAACATGAGTTATAAAAAACAAAATTTAAAAAGTATAGTTTTTTTATATAAAAAATGATTTTAATAATGGACTCTACTCATAAAGAAAAGTTCATAAATTTAATTTGATCATAATTTTAAAAAATGAGCACAAATTCTAACACATGCTCATGAAATTAAAAAATGGTGAGCAACCAATTTTTCAAATGTCCCAGTTTTTTTATAAAGTTTGAACAATTTTTTATTTTTTCTTGAAAAACATGAACAGATTATGAAAAATGGGAACATTTTAAAAATTATATACAACTACGAGATTTCGAAAAAAGGTGGGGAACAAACGTAATGGGTTGGGCACTAAAATCGTATAAATGGCGGCTTAAAAAAAAACAACACAGGAAAACTTGGAGCCCTCCTGCTCGGTTGCATATCTTTCAAAAAAATGGGTCGAAGATGAGCTTACAACTGGGACATTTGAAAAAATGGTTTGGGCCCAAAAAAGAAACAAAATAAATGGTTGCATCGCCTTCAAGCTAGTCGCCCCCGTGTCTTCCTCCTCTGCTCCCCGCTGATTCAAACAGTGTTACAGGAAAAAATGGACAAAATAAATGTGTCGATGTGGATAATAATTGGAGATCCGTTGGTGCTTTGGGATATCTTGTAGAAAACGCCCTACAAAAAGTTAAATGTTGGTTCCAATTACAAATTTTGAGGCCTCCTAGTAGCAAAAACCCCACTTGTTTGTGGTTTTCAACTAGTAAGTAGGTGGGTGATCTGCAATTGGAGCGATTACAAACTACAAGCGCCTAGCTTGTGAGTTGATGGTGGACTTGCAATTGATCATATTACAAACTACACAAAAAGAATGATAGATGCAAGTCGAGGGTGTATTTGTAAGTGGCATGAACAAGAACAACACCCACTAGTTGTGGAGTCGATGATGGGCTTGCAACTAGGACAATTAAAAAAGTGGACAAAAGAGAACCACAATTGCGAGTTGAGTTGAACGGCTTGAGTTGCGTCAAATAAAACAACCCCAGTTGCAAGTTAAGGGGTCGACTTGCAAAGTCACATGCAATTACAAAACGACATAAAAAACCACAGTTGCTGGTCGATGGTGACCTTGCAACTGTGGCAATTACAAACTACACCAAAAAGCCCAATTGCAAAGTTGAGGGTTGAGTTGCAATTGGCATGCGGGCCCCACAGTTGCGGGTCGATGGTGGACTTGCAACTAGGGCAATTGCAAAGCTACAGACAAAAACAAACCAATTGCAAGTCTATGGTCGAGTTGCAAGTGGCATCGAGTGAACAACACCAAATGCAAGTCGAGGGCCGAGTTGCAAGTCTATGCTCGAGTTGCAAGTGGCATGAGGGCACCCACGGTTGCGAGTCGATGGTGGACTTGCAACTAGGGCAATTACAAACTACCAAAAAAAATGAGTTGCAAGTCGATGGTCGAGTTGCAAAATGGGCATCGAGTAAACATTCCTAGTGGTAAGTCAATTGTCGAGTTGCAAGTGGCATTCGAGCACCCATGGTTACAATTCGATGGCGGACTTGCAACTAGGGCAATTACAAACTACCAAAAATAGAACAATTGCAAGTCGATGGTTGAGTTGCAAGTGGCATCAAGTAAACAACCCTAGTTGCAAGCTGATGGTCTACTTGCAAGTGGCATGTGGGTAACCATAAGTTGTCATCCGATGGTGGATTTGCAACTAGGGCAATTACAGAATTATAGACAAAAAAACAAGTTGCGAGTCGATGGTCTACTTGCAAGTGGCATGGGGGTCCCCACAGTTGCGAGTCGATGGTGGACTTGCAACTAGAGCAATTGCAAAACTACAAACAAAAAACAGACCTGTTGCGAGTCAATGGTGGACTTGCAACTAGGGAAATTACAAAAATAAAAACAAAAAATAGACCAGTTGTGAGTCGATGGTCTACTTGCAAGTGGCATGGGCGGGCCACAGTTGCGAGTCGATGGTGGACTTGCAAGTAGGGCAATTACAAAACCACATACAGAAAACAACGCAGTTGCAAGTCGATGGTCTACTTGTAAGTGGCATGGGGGCGCCCACAGTTGCGAGTCGATGGTGGACTTGCAACTAGGGCAATTGCAAAACTACAAACAAAAAACAGACCAGTTGTGATTCGGTGGTCTACTTGCAAGTGGAATGGGGGCCCCACAGTTGCGAGTCGATGATGGACTTGCAAGTAGGGCAATTACAAAACCACATACAGAAAACAGAGCAGCTGTGAGTCGATGGCCTACTTGCGAGTGGCATGGGGGTGCCCACAGTTGTGAGTCGATGGTGGACTTACAACTAGGGCAATTGCAAAACTACAAACAAAAAACAGACCAGTTGTGAGTCGATGGTGGCCTTGCAACTAGGGCAATTACAAAACTACAAACTGGGGCGATGGATACCCCCCTAGTTGCGGGGCAAGGGCCTGATTGCAACTACCATGAACAAAAAAGAAAACTAATGAACAAACAACCACTCCCCACCCCCTGAGTTGCGACTTGAGGGTTGACTTGCAATTAGGGCAACTACAAAACTACACCCGCTCGAGTTGCGACTCAGGGGTGGAGTTGCAACTAGGGTGAACATACAACCCCTTAATTTGCATGTCGACGATGGACTTGCAAATTGGGGCGAATACAAAAGCCTTGAGTTGCGAGTCGGTGGTGGACTTGCAATTGTGGTGAATACAAATTCTTCTGAGTTGCGACTAGGCGGTGAACTTGCAACTGAGAAAATACAAAAAAAACTACATCCCTCGAGTTGCGCGTCGGGGGTGGAGTTGCAACTATGGCTCGAAAAACAAAAACAAAAAACACCCCTGTCCTTCAAGTTGCGAGTTAATGGTAGACTTGCAACTAGTGCGGCAGAAACCTCCTAGTTGCGAGTCAAGGCCTGATTGCAACTACCATGAAACAAAAAGACCAAACAACAACCACTTTCCCCCCTCCATGAGTTGCGACTTGAGGCTTGACTTGCAACTAAGGCAACTACAAAACCTCACTCCCCCCCCCCCTTTATGAGTTGCGAGTCGATGTTGGACTTGCAACTGGGGCGATGGAATCCTCCTAGTTGCGGGTCAAGGGCCTGGTTGCAACTACCATGAAAACAAAAAAAACAAAACAAACAACCACTCCCCACCCCCCTGATTTGTGACTTGAGGATTGACTTGCAACTAGGGCAACTATCTCGAGTTGCGACTCGGGGGTGGAGTTGCAACTAGGGTGAACACACAACCCCTCGATTTGCATGTCGACGATGGATTTGCAACTGGGGCGAATACAAAAGCCTTGTGTTGCGAGTCGATGGTGGACTTGCAACTTGGGTGAATACAAAAATCACCTAAGTTGCGAGTCGGCGGTGGAGTTGCAACTGGGGTGAATACAAAACAAAACTACAACCCTCGAGTTACGAGTCGGGATGGAGTTGCAACAATGGCACAAAAAAGGAAAAAGAAAACACCCCCGTCCCTCAAGTTGCGAGTTGATGTTGGACTTGCAACTGGGGTGACAGATTAAGGGCCTGATTGCAGCTACCATGAAAAAAGAAAAAGAAACAAAACAAACAACCACTGCCCAAACAAACAACCACTACCCCTGACAACTACAAAACAACGAGTCCCATTGCGAGTCAAGGATCAACTTGCAACTAGGATGAAACAAACTACGGGCCCAATTGTGAGTCAAGGGGTGGACCTACAACCGGGATGAAAAACTAAACACAAGCCAAGTTGCGAGTCGGGTGAACTTGCAACTAGGTTTAAACAAACTACGAGTCTAGTTGTGAGTCGATGCTATACTTGCGACTGGGACAACTACACAAAACTATGATACGAGCTGCGAGTCGACGGGTGGACTTGCAACTGAGATAACTACACAAAACTACGATACAAGTTGTGAGTCGCGAGGGTGGACTTGCAACTGACACAACTACGAAACTACAAGCCTAGTTGCGAGTTTAGGGTGGACTTGTGATCGAGATGAAAAACAAACCGCATGCCTAGTTGTGTGTCAAGCATGGGTTTGCAACTGGAATGAAACAAATTACGGGCCTAAATGCCAGTCAAGAGTGAATTTATAACCGGGACAACTTCACAAAACTAAAAAGAAAAGAGAAAAAAAAGCAAAATAAAAACTGAACCATAGCTCAACGGAAGAAAGAGAGTGAGAGCAACGAGTCATGTTACTCTATACAAAAATTGAACCTGCACCCACCACGTAGAGTGAGAAAAGTTGCTGCCCCCGTAAACTGAAAATTGACACAACCCTGACAACAAACGCGAGTCGCGAAACGCCTCCAACGTGTGACGTCACATAACCGGCGAACAATGGATGGAAGCCATGAAACGGGTCGACAACTTGACGAAGATCAAAGCACTGCATGAAAATTTCAGCAACAAAAGATTGTACATTTGAAAATTTTGATGAGACGACATTGCTAATCTCGTCCCGATGAGTCACAACCTAGGAGGATCGCATACTCACACTTACGCAGACATGGAAGACAATGGAAAAAACGACCACCAATACGACACGAAGAACCGGCCCGACAACGCAAACACCAGCACGTCACAAGGTACATGCATGTGAACAAAACATTTTTGCATGAAACATACATGTTTGATCAAGTGGTGAACAACTTAGTTGTAAAATCATCTAGATGCGACTTAGCAAATCCAAAAGAAAAAATATATGAAAATAACTATATTTAAAATAAAAGTAAAAAAAACAAAAACAAAAAAAATATGTGTGCCATTTTCATGTTTTTTCTTTAATTTTCACCGCTTGGGGTAAGATAACAAATAAGAAAATAAAATAAAATAAAATAGAAAAAATGCAACTAATAGTGCGCTGCAAGGTGCACAAATTACAGCCCATGCATGCAGCTACACATGCGTGCAAAGTCGGTCACATCCCCAAAACGACGTGAAAAAAAGAAATAGACGATCAATGAAGTCTCATGGGCCGATACGTGAAACAAACTAGTACAGGTGCAGTCCGCGCAAGAACAACAACGAGAGAAAAACGCACTGTGCTGAGAGAGGAGAACAAATCTTAAAGGGCTTTCATCCTATTATGATAGCAAAAGACAACAACAAACGACATAGTCTGCAAACCAGATAAAAAGTGAGCCACAAGAGGGCAAGCAAAAACAAAAGTCCAACAAAAAACAGACATGCACCATGAACGGGTCAACAAAATGTGGACAGAATAGAACAAGAGACACAAAAATACATTAGCCGATGATACGAGATCAAGAATTTGCGTGAAAATTACACCAATATGATCCCAACAGAAAACAACTTAGCAAGAGACCCTTAACAAAACCCTTGATTATTCTCCCAGTTCTTATTAGTACAACGGTCATGCAACCAACAAAGAAAAAAAAGCCCAAAGAGTCACATCACATGCAGCAGAGCTATCTTCTAAAAAAAAGCATACATGGGCTAAGGCCCTCACGCATGACACAAACAGGCAACAGGAACACAACGTGCAATCAGCAAACACGACAAGCGCGGCCTGGGGATAGCAGGCAACGACAAGAGATCAAGACGTTACCAGGCCCGTCGATGAGGGGGCCAAAGTGGCCGACCGCACAGGGCCCCCCAAATCATGGGGCCCCGGATTGGTGAAAAAAACAGAGGTGAACCGCCTGTGCGCCGCCTGCAACAGCCAGAGCCCTAGGGCCGCGACCCTCCCCCAGTCGTCCGTCCACGCAAATATGCGCCGCCTCGCAATCTCCCATGCTCCCGTGTGACGAAGTCAACAACTGCTGGTCCGTTGCATACCGCCGCCGCCGGCCGCTCTCCCGCTGTCTAGCCCAGCCTAGTGGCTGCTCCGCCCTAGCGCCGTAGCATGGTTTCTGGCAGTGCTCCCCGTCCTCCACACGGCCGCCGCGGCCGGCCGTGGTGCTGCTGCCGCCGGGCACCGGCCCACCCAAAACTGGCCGTGCGTCCAATCTGAGCAACTCCAGCACTGCTCGCCCCCTCGGCCACTGAATCAATGGGTAATTCCTTTGATAGAGAAAGGCAAACAACAATACAAGATGTATGTGTTGATTTCCAGATTGATGAATTTCAACATTGAACTAATATTGAATCGAGAAAAACCCTGTATGTATGTATGGATGGATTAAATGAAAAATGATGCATATTTATATCAGTCTTATTTCCTGTTACAGAGAAATAAGATGCGGATATATTTTCACCGGTGGCATGCAACAACAGTCAATAGGAGTGTCCACACCTACACATATGACATATGGGACGAATATGGATGATGCAAACTATTGATTTGGTATTCTTTTGTATCCCTTATTATTATTTGTATTTTTTCTCATGTTTTATTAATTTTTTATCATTAATTATTGAGTTTAAGTTCTATATATATTGTTTAGTTGAGCAAATTTTTGTATGCTTTCGCATGAGGCGTTTCATGGATAACTATGGTTTTTTTTTGGATAGTTCTTCAGTATACAAAAATTTAAAATTTTACGACCCTATTTTACGTTTTGCCCCGGGCCCCGAAATTCCTGAAGACGGCCCTGGACGTTACATGATTTTTTCAGCAATTAGATCGTGTGGTGGAGAATTTAGATGTGAGATATTATTTCGCATCTAGATGTGAAATAGCAAACCTGATATAGGAAATGGAAAATTGCATCTTACCGAAATATTCACATACAGTTATCTTCCTTATACTCCTTGCTGCAAATGATATGCATGTGTATTTCTCTTTAGAAAAATGTTATCCAGTTTGACAATTTCTCAGCAAATCCTGATTACCTAGCTCACATTCTTTTACAATGTTTCTTTTTCTCGAACCATTATGGCATGAAAATCTTACGAGTCAAATGTGCACAGCACTGAAAAATCCGTGAGTCTGCGACCTGAGCTTCCTATTCATTGCAACGAGAGGAGAAACGAACAACTGACCTGCTGGAATGGAGGATGTTTTTGACAAGTTCCACGACGGGCCCAACTTCGCGGAGGATCTCCGCCTCAGCCGCCTCCCACTGCTCCTCCTCGGCCCCCGGAGCGGAGGGCTCGTTGCCGGCGGGGAGGTCGCAGAACAGGCGGCTGCGAGTGTAGAGTGCAGCAGAAGTGGCGTGCGGCGGGAAGCCGCCGTGGAGGATGCGCGTGGCCGCTCGAGCGAGGGCGGCGGCCAAGGCCATGGCTTCTTCAGCTAGGGCGAGAAAGGGTTTCTCCTTGGGGTTTCAACAGATTAGTAGTATGGGCCTGGGCTTTTTCTCTTGGGACTCAGGGCATCTTTAAACCGCCAGCAAGCATTTGTTCGAGGTTCGAACTTGTTCCGTCATCCAGCACGGCACCCATCCATTCATGAATTTCTTAAAAAAAAAACCCATCCATTCATGAACAGGTATGAACGTCCGTTTTCTCATAAATCAGAAGCAAACTGGGAGGTTTTGCATGTGCCCAGACCACTTTCATGCACGTGTCCGATATCCCGGTCCCACCTGAAAACCCTCTCCCTCGCCCAAGATCTTTCTCGCGCGAAGCAGTTGCCGTATATTCATGCCGGTCAACGCCGCTCCAGAGTGTCAGTGCCACATTCATGCCGCTCTAGAGCGGACAAGAACTCTCGCTGGAGCCGGCATTGAAGCAGCGTGCTAACCGGGAGTGTGTCCGAGTTCCGTCCAGATGCACGCACATTCTCTCCGCATTCAAATGACACCTGTCCGTCCGCCTCCCACCATTAACCAAGCGTGGTTGCCGAGGAACCTATTGTGGCGCCCCCATGCAAACGACATACGGTCGTCCGACATTAAACACCCCCCCCCCCCCCCGCTTGGCCTGACATCCCGCCCGATATTTAAACACGGGCACACCCGACAACATCCACATCACACCCCCGCTCACGATTTCCTGTATGCATCACATTCGTCATGGCCTCAAGCTCCAAAGCCCTGTGGGACTGATACGTCCATTTTGCATCATGTTTTCCTATTGTTTTTTAGTGTTTTTATTTAATATAACACTTTATGGAGTAATTCTAACGACTTTTCTCTCATAATATGTAAGGTTTACACAAAGAGAGAAATTACCGGCAGCTGGAATTCTGGACCTGAAAAACCAATGTCAGAGATAGCTATTCTGCACATCTCCAAATGAGCCAAAATTTTACAGAGATTTATTTTAGAATATTTTTTTGGAGAAAACAAATACCAGAGGGTGCCACCCAGATGCCCACTAGGCACCAGGGCGCGCCTACCCCCCTGGCGCGCCCTGGTGGGTAGTGGGCCCCCAGCCATCCTTCGGTGGCCATCCTCTGGTATATGAGGTCATTTGACCTAGAAAAAATAAGGAGAGAACTTTCGGGACGGAGCGCCGCCGTCTCAAGGCGGAACTAGAGCAGGAGCACTTTTGCTCTCTGGCGGAGCGATTCCACCGGGGATACTTCCCTTCGGGAGGGGAAATCGAAGCTATTGTCATCACAACAACCCTCTCATCATGGGAGGGCCATTCTTCATCAACATCTTCAACAACACCATCTCATCTCAAACCCCTAGTTCATCTCTTGTGTTCAATCTTTGTATCAAAACCTCATACTGGTACCCGTGGGTAACTAGTAGTGTTGATTACATCTTGTAGTTGATGCTAGCTGGTTTATTTGGTGGAAGATTATATGTTCAGATCTACTATGCTATTCAATACCACTCTAATCTTGATCATGGACATATTTTGCGAGTAGTTACTTTTGTTCTTGAGGACATGGAAGAATTCTTGTCATAAGTAATCATGTGAATTTGATATTCGTTCCATATTTTGATGGTATGCATGTTGAGATTCCCTTAGTGGTGCAATGTTGACATCGATTACATGACACTTCTCCATCTTTGGGCCCAAGGAAATGCATTGTGGAGTAGTTATTAGATGATGGGTTGCTAGAGTGACAGAAGCTTAAACCCTAGTTTATGCGCTATTCCGTAAGGGGCTGATTTGGATCCATATGTTTAATGATTTTATCTTAACTCTTCTTTCTAAGTTGCGGATGCTTGCGAGAGGAGTTAATCATAAGTGGGAGTCTTGTTCAAGTAAGAACAACACCCACGCACCGGTCCACCCACATATCAAATTATCAAAGTAGCGAACGCAAATCAAACCACCATGATGAAAGTGACTAGATGAAATTTCCGTGTGTCCTAAAAAACGCTTTGCTTATTATAAGAGACTGTTCCGGCCTGTCCTTTGCTATAAAAATGATTGGGATACCTTGCTGCACTTATTATTACCATTGTTACTTATTACTTGTAACAAATTATCTTTCTATCAGACTACCTGTTACCGATAATTTCAGTGCCTGCAGAAATTACCTTGCTGAAAACCGCTTATCATTTTCTTCTGCTCCTCATTGGGTTTGACACTCTTTATCGAAAGGACTACGATTGATCCCCTATACTCGTGGGTCATCAAGACTCTTTTCTGGCGCCGTTTTCCGGGGAGTGAAGCGCTTTTGGTGAGTGGAAATTGGTAAGGAAAATTTTATACTACATGCTGAAATTTACTGTCACTTGTTACTATGGAAAACAATCCTTTGAGGGGTTTGTTGGGGGTATCTTCACCTCGACAGAAAGCACAAAGAGTTGCTCCTCAACCTACTGCACCTACTGAAAATATTTGTTATGAGATTCCTTCGGTATGATAGAGAAACTGCTAGCTAATCCTTATGCAAGGGATGAAACACTAAATCCTGATATGCACCTAATCTATGTGGATGAAGTTTGTGGATTATTTAAGCTTGCAGTTTTACCCGGAGATGAGGTTAAGAAGAAGGTTTTCCCTTATCTTTGCGGGGAAAAACATTGACATGGTATAGGCTATGTGATGATATTAGAGCTTGGGATTGGAATCGGTTAAAATTGGAATTTCATCAAAAAAATTATCCTATGCATCTAGTTTATCGTGATCGGAATTATATATATAATTATTGGCCTCGTGAAGGAGAAAGCATCGCTCAAGCTTGGGGAAGGCTTAAATACATGATGTTTACATGCCCCAATCATGAGCTCTCAAGGGAAATTATCTTACACAATTTTTATGCTTGACTTTCTCATGATGATCAAACCATGCTCGGTTCTTCTTTGACTAGCTCTTTTATGAAGAAAACTATTGAATTCAGGTAGGACCTTCTTGAAAGAATTAAACGCAACTCCGAAGATTGGGAACTTGACAAAGGTAATGAGTCAGGTATAACACAAATTCGATTGTGTTAAACCTTTTATGGATACCGACACTTTTCAAAAGTTCAGCACTAAATATGGACTTGGCTCTGAGACAATAGCCTCTTTTTGTGAATCATTTGCTACTCATGTTGACCTCCCTAAGGAGAAGTGGTTCAAATATCATCCCCCTATTAACAAAAAGATTGAGGAGCCGGTTATAGTTAAAGATGAAACTATCATTTACAATGTTGACCCAGTTGTGCCTACCGCTTATATTGAAAAACCACCTTTCCCTGTTAGGATAAAGGAACATGCTAAAGTCTCAACCGTGGTTAACAAAAGTAATATTAGAGCACCTAGACCCTCCAAACAAATTAAAGTAGAACCTAGTATTGCTATGGTTAAAGATCTCTTGCTCGATAATATTGATGGGCATGTTATTTATTTATGTGATGAAGCTGCTAGAATAGCCAAACCTGATACTAAAGGATAAGAATAAGCCCATTGTTGATATGCCTGTTGTCTCAATGAAAATAGGAGATCATTGTTATCATGGTTTACATGATTTGGGTGCTAGAGTGAGTTCTATCCCTTTTACTTTATATCAAGAAATTATAAATGATATTGCACCTATGTGATGCCCCCGATTCAATCATACACTAATCATACACGCAAATGTGTACTATCAAGATCAGGGATTCATGGAAGATATGACAACACAACTCTAGACACAAATAAAATAATGCAAGCTTCATATTGCAATCAAGGGGCCTCGGGGGATCGAATACAGAAGCTCGAATACACGAGAGCCAGCGGAAGCAACCATATATGAGTACAAACATAAGTTAAACAAGACTGCCTCAAGAAGGCTAGCACAAAAGCAACATCGATCGAAAAGGCAAGGCCTCCTGCCTGGGACCTCCTAACTACTCCTATTCGTCGGTGGTCTCCATGTAGTAGTAGGCACCATAGGGTAGTAGCCGTCGGCAGTGGCATGTGGCACCTGGGATCCACCATCTGGTCGCAACAACCGGGTATAGGGGGAAAAGAGGTAGCAAAGCAATAGTGAGTACTCATCCAAAGTACTCGCAAGCATCAGATCTATACTAAGTATGCATTGGAATCAAAGGGAGGGATGTATCTGTGGACTATACTACAGAATGCCAGAATAGAGGGGAAGGCCTAGCCTATCAAATACTAGCATTTTCAAGCATCTTGCAACATGTAGAAGAGTAAAGAATAACATTTTATAATTAACAAGTATGTTGTAACATTAGCACTCAGAGAACCTTTCTCGACTCCCTGCGATAAAGCAATCCCGGAGCCATCATATCCATTACATGCCTCAGCACCCCATTCTAGTTGTATTGATCGGGATACAACTCCGACCGACCATTACCGTGGACACGGCTATTCGAATGATATACTTCCCTGCAGGGGTGCACCAACTTACCCAACATGCTCGATCAACTCCGGCCGGACACACCATCAGGTCATGACCGGCCTCAGTCGATCAACACGTCGTAGTACTACTAGGCTCCGCAGAGAGGTCCGTGTCGGTCTACATCCTAAGTGCTTAGGGGTCTTGGGCCCATTGCCCTTTGCACTTCGGGTCGTTGTGAGCAGGGTGGATACTATCGTGGTTCTAAGGCCGACAGTAGAATGGGGGGTAGGTATGAGGAGGCAAGATCCCAGCTATGGTGAAGTTGTACACACAAGATTTACGAGTTCAGGCCCTTCACGGTGGAAGTAACAGCCCTACGTCTCGGTGCTCGGGAGCTTGGTCGATTGGATTATGGTGTGGAGTTACAGGGGATGCGAACCCTTGTCCCTGAGGAGGGGGTGGCTTATATAGAGTTCGCCAGACCCCTCCAGCCCTCAGTTACATAGGGTTTAAGGTACATAAAGATAGGGCATTACTGGTAACGCCAGCAATAAAGATACATGAATGACCATTAAGTATACAGAGTAAACGCCCGACTGTTGCTGTACAGAGTGACTTTAGATCTTCTGGTCGTCGAGTGACTATTGCTATGGTCGAGTGATACTGAATCTTCTGAGTGGAATGCTTCTGGTCGAGTGGATGATGTTATCTCTTGAATGCTTCTGACTTTAGGGTAATGTCCTTGGGGAGGGTGTCTAGGTCAGGCCTATGACCCTACCCTAGGTACATGTTGCCATCATTAGCCCCCGAATGGTTCAGGGTTCGAGTGGAAAAAGGAGTTGAAGTTGGTTCCGATTCAGTTACACGCTGCGGAAGTGTTTTGCTTGGACTGATGAACCATGTGACAATTTTGACTTCATTTTCAGTCGCCTTGATCCATTCCAAAATAGTCGAGTGAACTTTGCTGATAAGCATCGAGTGTCGATATGGAAAAAATCTTCAGTCTGACAGACTGGTCTACTGCTCCCGGATCTTGTGGGATTCAAAATTTTGGGAAGCGCGTGGGACGGAGGAGGCCGCAGTAATCGGGATGGATTAGGCAGGGGTGCCTCGATCTCTGCGCCACCTTTTTTGCCATGTACCGAGCGGGAGACAGTTGTGGGATTCGACAGGATTGCCCGGGCCCAACAGTCAGTCACTCGGAAATGACTCCATATAAGGCGTTGGGTTGGGGAATTTTGCACAGTGCGCCCCAATTTCTCCTTCTTCCTCCTCTGCTTCTCCACCGCTACCGCTTCCGCTCTCTACGCCGCCTCCAGCCCGTGTGCCTATTGCTGCGATGGCGAAGGACAAGACAGCGGCGCTGGAGCGTGCAAAGAAGGGGGCGGAGAAGGGGAAGGGGAAGAAAACTGGCAGGAGCGGGTCGTCGTCGAGATCCGCCTTGCCATGCGGCTGGGTTTAGGGCGACTGGATCCAGTCCACAATCGATCTGGAGGACCTGCAAGATCTGGCTGAGAGCGGGCTGACTGAGCATGGTTTCTGGAGGCTCTCGGGGGAGGAGACTGAGCCGTAACCTTAGGAGGGTGAGTGCGTCTTACTTGCCACTCACGTCGACCGTGGTTTTTCTTTGACCCCACATCCTTTTTTCCGTGCTTTTTTGAACTTTTTCGGGGCTCAACTCCACCATTTCTCTCCCAACACAATCACGTACCTCGCTGCCTTTGTCTCCCTGTGTGAGAATTTCTTGGGCTGCTGACCGCACTGGGATCTGTTTAAGCACATCTTCACGTGCCGCTCGTAGACTGTGAAAAAAGCTAGCCCGAGTGACGAGAGAACCCAAGTGATTCAGATGTGTGGGGTGATGACCCACAAGTATAGGGGATCTATCATAGTCCTTTCGATAAGTAAGAGTGTCGAACCCAACAAGGAGCAAAAGGAAATGATAAGCGGTTTTCAGCAAGGTATTCTCTGCAAGTACTGAAATAAGTGGTAACAGATAGTTTTGTGATAGGATAATTTGTAACGAGCAACAAGTAACAAAAGTAAATAAATTGCAGCAAGGTGGCCCAATCCTTTTTGTAGCAAAGGACAGGCCGGAACAAACTCTTATATAAGGAAAAGCGCTCCCGAGGACACATGGGAATATCATCAAGCTAGTTTTCGTCACGTTCATATGATTCGCGTTCGGTACTTTGATAATTTGATATGTGGGTGGACCAGTGCTTGGGTGTTGTTCTTACTTGAACAAGCATCCCACTTATGATTAACCTCTATTGCAAGCATTCACAACTACAACAAAAGTATTAAGGTAAACCTAACCATAGCATGAAACATATGGATCCAAATCAGCCCCTTACGAAGCAACGCATAAACTAGGGTTTAAGCTTCTGTCACTCTAGCAACCCATCATCTACTTATTACTTCCCAATGCCCTCCTCTAGGCCCAAATAATGGTGAAGTGTTATGTAGTCGACGTTCACATAACACCACTAGAGGCTAGACAACATACATCTCATCAAAATATCGAACGAATACCAAATTCACATGACTACTAATAGCAAGACTTCTCCCGTGTCCTCAGTAACAAACGTAACGACTCACAAAGCATATTCATGTTCATAATCAGAGGGGTAATAATATGCATAAAGGATCTGAACATATGATCTTCCACCAAATAAACCAACTAGCATCAACTACAAGGAGTAATCAACACTACTAGCACCAATCCCAGACTTGGAGACAAGAATTGGATACAAGAGATGAATTAGGGTTTGGAGATGAGATGGTGCTGGTGAAGATGTTGATGGAGATTGCCCTCTCCCGATGAGAGGAGCGTTGGTGATGACAATGGTGATGATTTCCCCCTCCCGGAGGGAAGTATCCCCGGCAGAACAGCTCTGCCGGAGCTCTAGATTGGTTCCACCAAGGTTCCGCCTCGTGGCGGCGGAGTCTCGTCCCAAAAGGTTGCTTCTTGTTTTTTTCTCGATGAAAGACTTCATATAGCAGAAGATGGGCATCAGAGAGCCACCAGGGGGCCCACGAGGTAGGGGGTGCGCCCACCCTCGTGGACATGGTCTGGGCCCCCTGGCCTTCATCTTTGGCAGGTATTTTTCATTATTTATTGTAAGATATTCCGTGGAGTTTCAGGACTTTTGGAGTTGCGCAGAATAGGTCTCTAATATTTGCTCCTTTTCCAGCCCAGAATTCCAGCTGCCCGCATTCTCCCTCCTTATGTAAACCTTGTAAAATAAGAGAGAATAGCCATAAGTATTGTGACATAATGTGAAATAACAGCCCATAATGCAATAAATATCGATATAAAAGCATGATGCAAAATGGATGTATCAACTCCCCCAAGCTTAGACCTCGCTTGTCCTCAAGCGAAAGCCGATAACGATAAATATGTCCCCATGTTTAGAGGTAGAGGTGTCGATAAAAATAAAATACGGACATGAGGGCATCATGATTATTCTCATAACAGCAACATATATAGATTTTGTCATATGATTACTTATGTTCAAGTGATGATCTATTCACAAAGAAAAAGTATGAATCAGAAACCTTATTGAGCACCAACAAACTATAACCTCAGTCATTGAAGCAATTGCAATTTATCATAACATCAGAAAGAGTCTATGTCAGAGCTTAAAAGCAAGTCCACATACTCAACTATCATCTAGTCCTTCATAATTGCTAACACTCACGCAATAATTGTGGTTACGGAGTTTTAATCGGACACAGAGAAAGATAGGGGCTTATAGTTTTGCCCCACAACCTTTTACCTTAAGGGTAATGTGAACAATAATAATTCATGATCCCCTACATCCAATTATATATATATATATATATATATATATATATATATATATATATATATATATATATATATATATATCAGGTTCTTTCCAACATGCTGGACTTGCCAAAGGATAAAATGAAAAGGGAAAGGTGAAGATCACCGTGACTCTTGCATAAGGTAGAAGGTAATAATAAAAGATAGGCCCTTCGCAGAGGGAAGCAGAGGTTGCCATGCGCTTTTATGGTTGGATGCACAAAATCTCAATGCGAAAGAACGTCACTTTATATTGCCCCTTGTGATATGAACCTTTATTATGCAGTCCGTCGCTTTTATTACTTCCACATCACAAGATCGTATAAAGCTTATTTATCCCACACCAATCAGTCATACATATTTAGAGCAATTTTTATTGCTTTGCACCGATGACAACTTACTTGAAGGATCTTACTCAATCCATAGGTAGATATGGTGGACTCTCATGGCAAAACTGGTTTAAGGCTATTTGGAAGCACAAGTAGTATCTCTACTTGGTGCTGAGAATTTGGCTAGCATGAGGGGGAAAGGCAAGCGCAACATGTTAGAGGATCCATGACAACATACTTTATCTCAGATATAAGAAAACATAACTCATTACGTTGTCTTCCTTGTCCAACATCAACTCTTTAGCATGTCATATTTTAATGAGTGCTCCCAATCATAAAAGATGTCAATGATAATATATCTATATGTGAAACCTCTCTTTCCTTATTACTTCCTAGTAATTGCAACGATGACCAACTATGTCTGCCAACTCCCAACAACTTTAAATCATCATACTCTTTCTATGTGAAGTCATTACTCTTAATAAGATCAATATGAACTTTTTGTTCTTTTTATTCCTTTTCTTATTTTCTTTTATTCACCCAAGATCATAGCAAGAAAATCAAGCCCTTGACTCAACACTAATCTTTATTATATAGCTCACGGACTCGATTACATAGAGAGATCATAAAGCAAACTCGAAACTAGATTGCCATAAACTTTATTCTACTAGATCAAGATACTACTAATAGGATCAAACTAAGAAAAACGGTAAAGATAGGAGTTGTGATTGTGATACGATACCGGGGCACCTCCCCCAAGCTTTGCAGTTGCCAAGGGGAGTGCCCATACCCATGTGATTATATCTCCTTCTTTGTTGTTGGTGTAATATTCTTGGCGATGATTCCTCTCAGGATACGGTTCTCCTCCTTGAGCTTATTGACTTGCTGCTTGAGGTCCATTATTTCCTTATGGAGCTTTCCTGTAATGGCTAAAGCTCCTTGCACCCAAGGGTGTTGCATAGCTGCGGGAGAACAAGTGACACTCCTCTTCATAATTTCATAAGAAAGAAATCTAACATTGGAAGGGATAACCGAGTTTGGAATAGCTGAGCTCTGTAGTTCCCCCATCGTGAACCCAGCTCGGAAGCGAGAGGTGACTTCTTGATCCTCCATGGCATCTACCCTCATCAGGTCAGCCTCCATCTCTTCCTCCGTTGCTGGCCCAAAGTGGTCAGCGTCGCTGTTTGCCCTTGGTTCCGGTGCCGGATTAGATACCCGGCTCTCCCCGACCGACTCTTGAGAAGACATCTTGCTCTAATCTACAACATCAGCAACAACTCGAAATAAGAACAGAGGATATTTGCGTGATACGGGAGTCAAAACCTTCGGGAGAATATATAGTGAATTTTTACCGACCAAAATACGTATCGTGCAAGAAAATGGAGTCCGGAAGGCACACGAGGTGCTCACGAGGTAGGGGGCGCGCCCAGGGGGGTAGGGCGCGCCCACCACCCTCATGGGGCCCTCGTGTCCTTCCCGGACTGCTACTTATTTTTCTATTTTTCTAAATATTCCAAAACGGAGAAATATTGTCTTAAAAATTGTTTTGGAGTCGGTTTACTTACCGTACCACATACCTATTCCTTTCCGGAGTCTGAAATGTTCTGGAAAGTGTCTCTTATGTATTCCTCCAGGGTTACGGTTTCAATAATATTGGTTTCAACATTTATGGGATTACCTGAGATATAATGTTTAATTCTTTGACCGTTCACCACCTTCGGATTCATACCTTCAAAGTTGTTGATCTTTATGGCACCGGAACGATAGACCTCCTCGACAACATAGGGGCCTTCCCATTTAGAGAGAAGTTTTCCTGCAAAAAACCTTAAACGAGAGTTGTATAGCAATACATAATCACCTACATTAAACTCACGCTTTTGTATTCTTTTATCATGCCATCTTTTAAATTTTTCTTTAAACAACTTGACATTTTCATAAGCTTGGGTTCTCCATTCATCAAGTGAGCTAATATCAAACAACCTCTTTTCACCGGCAAGTTTGAAATCATAGTTGAGCTCTTTAATAGCCCAGTATGCCTTATGTTCTAGTTCGATAGGTAAGTGACATGCTTTTCCATAAACCATTTTATACGCAGACATACCCATAGGATTTTTATATGCAGTTCTATAGGCCCATAATGCATCATCAAGTTTCTTGGACCAATTCTTCCTAGACCTATTGACAGTCTTTTGCAAAATTAATCTGATCTCTCTGTTGCTCAATTCTACTTGACCACTAGACTGTGGATGATAAGGTGATGCAATTCTATGATTAACGTCATACTTAGCAAGCATTTTACGGAAAGCGCCATGAATAAAGTGTGAACCACCGTCAGTCATTAAATATCTAGGGACTCCAAACCTCAGAAAAATAACTTCCTTAAGCATTTTAATAGAGGTGTTATGATCAGCACTACTAGTTGGAATAGCTTCTACCCATTCAGTAACGTAATCAACAGCAACTAAAATATGTGTATATCCATTAGAGGCAGGAAAAGGTCCCATATAATCAAAGCCCCAAACATCAAATGGTTCAATAACAAGTGAATAATTCATAGGCATTTCTTGACGTCTACTAATATTACCAATTCTTTGACATTCATCACATGACAAGGCAAACTTACGGGCATCCTTGAAGAGAGTAGGCCAATAAAAACTGGATTGCAATACCTTATGTGCAGTTCTGTCTCCAGCGTGGTGTCCTCCATAGGCTTCGGAGTGACACTTGCGTAGGATCTGTTCCTATTCATGCTCAGGTACACAACGTCTAATAACACCATCTACTCCTTCTTTATAAAGATGTGGGTCATCCCAAAAGTAATATGTCTCAAATAATAGAAGAACTTTTTCTTTTGTTGGTATGTGAAGCTAGGTGGTATAAATTTAGCAACTATGTAATTAGCATAATCAGCATACCAAGGAGTGCTACGAGAAGTACTTATAACATTTAATTGTTCATCAAGAAAGCTATCATCAATAGGTAGTGGGTCATCAAGAACATTTTCTAACCTAGACAAGTTGTCTGCAACGGGGTTCTCAGCTCCTTTTCTATCAACAATATGCAAATCAAATTCTTGTAGCAAGAGAACCCATCTAATAAGTCTAGGTTTAGCATCTTTCTTTTCCACAAGATATTTAATAGTAGCATGATCAGTGTGAATAGTTACTTTAGAATCAACAATATAAGGCCTGAACTTATCACAAGCAAATACAACTACTAAAAGCTCTTTTTCAGTAGTAGCATAATTTCTTTGAGCATTGTCTAGAGTCTTACTAGCATAATGGATAACATTTAGTTTCTTATCAACTCTTTGCCCTAGAACAACACCTACAACATAATCACTAGCATCACAAATAATTTCAAAGGGTAAATTCCAATCAGGTGGCTGAACAATAGGTGCAGAGACTAATGCTTTCTTAAGTATTTCAAATGCTTCTACACAATCATCATCAAATACAAATGGTACATCTTTTTGTAATAAATTAGTCAGAGGCCGAGAAATTTTTGAGAAGTCCTTAATGAACCTCCTATAAAATCCGGCGTGACCAAGGAAACTTATTATACCTTTGATGTCCTTGGGACATGGCATCTTTTCAATAGCATCAACCTTGGCTTTATCAACTTCAATACCTCTTTCAGAAACTTTATGCCCCAAGACAATACCCTCATTTACCATAAAGTGGCACTTTTCCCAATTCAAGGCAAGATTAGTTTCTTCACATCTCTGCAAAACTCGATCAAGATTGCTCAAGCAATCATCAAAAGAAGATCCATAGACGGAAAAGTCGTCCATGAAAACCTCACAAATCTTTTCACAAAAGTCAGAGAATATAGCCATCATGCATCTTTGAAAGGTAGCAGGTGCATTACATAAACCAAAAGGCATACGTCTATAAGCAAAAGTACCAAAAGGGCATGTAAAAGTAGTCTTTGATTGATCTTTAGCCGACACAGGTATTTGAGAGAAACCAGAATAACCATCTAGAAAACAATAGTGTGTATGTTTGCATAATCTTTCTAGCATTTGATCAATAAAAGGTAAGGGGTAATGATCTTTCTTAGCAGCCTTATTTAATTTGCGGAAATCAATTACCATCCTATAACCTGTAATAATTCTTTGTGGGATCAATTCATCTTTATCATTAGGAACAACAGTAATACCTCCCTTCTTAGGGACACAATGGACATGACTTACCCACTGACTATCAGCAACGGGATAAATTATACCTGCCTCCAAAAGCTTTAGTATTTCTTTTCTTACCACTTCTTTCATTTTAGGATTCAGCCGTCTTTGAGGATCACGAACTGGTTTGGCATCTGCTTCCAAATTTATTTTATGTTGACATAGAGTGGGACTAATGCCCTTAAGATCATCAAGAGTATATCCAATAGCAGCACGATTCTTCTTCGGAGTTTTCAATAATCTTTCTTCTTCATGCTCTGAAAGGTTAGCACTAATAATAACAGGATATATCTTCTTCTCATCAAGATAAGCATATTTAAGATTATCAGGCAATGGTTTAAGCTCAAACACAGGATCACCCTTAGGTGGAGGAGGATCCCCTAGTATTTCAATAGGCAGATTGTGTTTCAGAATAGGTTCCTATTTAAAGAATACTTCATCTATTTCCCTTCTTTCATTCATAAACATATCATTTTCATGGTCTAGCAAATATTGTTGTAAAGGATCACTAGGAGGTACGTCAATAGAAGCAAGACAAATAATTTCATCTTTACTAGGCAATTCTTCTTCATGGTGTTGTTTACTAAATTTAGAGAAATTAAACTCATGGGTCATATCATCCAAGCCAATAGTAACAACATTCTTTTCGCAATCTATCCTAGCATTAACAGTGTTCAAGAAGGGTCTACCAAATATAATGGGACAAAAGCTATCTTGTGGGGAGCTGAGAACAAGAAAATCAGTAGGGTATTTAGTTTTTCCACACAAGACTTCAACATCTCTAACAATTCCCACTGCTGAAATAGTATCTCTATTGGCAAGTTTAATTGTGACATCAATATCTTCTAACTCAGTAGGTGCAATTTCATGCTTAATTTCTTTATACAAAGTATAAGGTATAACACTAGCACTAGCACCCATATCACATAATCCATGATAACAATGATCTCCTATTTTAACAGAAATAACAGGCACGCCTACCACAGGTCTATGTTTATCTTTAGCACAAGGTTTAGCAATTCTAGCAGTTTCACCGCAAAACTGAATAACATGCCTATCAATATTATCAGACAAGATATCTTTAACAATAGCAATATTAGGTTCTACTTTAACTTGCTCAGGAGGTGTATAAGTTCTAATATTGCTTTTACGAACCACAGTTGAAGCTTTAGCATGATCCTTTATTCTAACAGGGAAAGGTGGTTTCTCAACATAAGAAGTAGGAACAATAGGATCATTATAAGTGACGGTCTTTTCTTCAACTTTAATAGGTGCAGCTACTTTTACTTCTATGGGAGGATGATATTTAAACTACTTCTCCTTGGGGAGATCAACATAAGTAGCAAAAGATTCACAGAAAGAAGCTACTATCTCAGAGTCAAGTCCATATTTAGCGCTAAACTTACGGAAAATATCGGTATCCATAAAAGATTTAACACAATCAAACTTAGGTGTCATACCTGACTCCTTACCTTCGTCGAGATCCCAATCTTCAGAGTTGCGTTTAATTCTATCCAATAAATCCCATCTAAATTCAATAGTCTTCATCATAAAAGAGCCAACACAAGAAGTATCAAGCATGGTGCGATTGCTTTCAGAAAACCGAGCATAATTTTTTTGAATAATTGTCACTCTTGAGAGCTCATGATTGGGGCATGAATATAACATCGATTTAAGCCTCCCCCAAGCTTGAGCGATGCTTTCTCCTTCGCGAGGCCAAAAATTATATATATACGCGATCACGATGAACAAGATGCATAGGATAATACTTTTGATGAAATTCCAATTTCAATCTTCTATAGTTCCATGATCTCGTGTCATCACATAGCCTATACCATGTCAACGTGTTTCCCTTTAAAGATAAAGGGAAGACCTTCTTCTTAGCAACATCATCGGGTATACCTGCAAGCTTAAATAATCCACAAACTTCATCCACATATATTAGGTGCTCATCAGGATGCTTTGTTCCATCTCCTGTAAAAGGATTAGCTAGCAGTTTTTCTATCATACCCGAAGGAAATTCAAAAGGAACATCATTTTCAATAGGTTCAGTAGGTTGAGGAGCAACTCTTTGCTCTACTGGTCGGGGTGAAGATACCCCGAACAAGCCCCTCAGAGGATTACTTTCCATAGTAACAAGTGACAGTAAATTTCGGCACACTATATAAATTTTTCCTTACCAAATTCCACCTACCAAAGGCGCTACACTCCCCGACAAGGGCGCCAGAAAAGAGTCTTGATGACCCACAAATATAGGGGATCTATCGTAGTCCTTTCGATAAGTAAGAGTGTCGAACCCAACGAGGAGCAGAAGGAAATGATAAGTGGTTTTCAGCAAGGTATTCTCTGCAAGTAGTGAAATAAGTGGTAACAGATAGTTTTGTCATAGGATAATTTGTAACGAGCAACAAGTAACAAAAGTAAATAAAGTGCAGCTGTGGCCCAATCCTTTTTGTAGCAAAGGATAAGCCGGAACAAACTCTTATATAAGGAAAAGCGCTCCCGAGGACACATGGGAATATCATCAAGCTAGTTTTCATCATGTTCATATGATTCACGTTCGGTACTTTGATAATTTGATATGTGGGTGGACCGATGCTTGGGTTCTGTTCTTACTTGAACAAGCATCCCACTTATGATTAACCTCTATTGCAAGCATCCGCAACTACAACAAAAGTATTAAGGTAAACCTAACCATAGGATGAAACATATGGATCCAAATCAGCCCCTTACGAAGCAACGCATAAACTAGGGTTTAAGCTTCTGTCACTCTAGCAACCCATCATCTACTTATTACTTCCCAATGCCCTCCTCTAGGCCCAAATAATGGTGAAGTGTTATGTAGTCGACGTTCACATAACACCACTAGAGTCTAGACAACATACATCTCATCAAAATATCGAACGAATAGCAAATTCACATGACTACTAATAGCAAGACTTCTCCCATGTCCTTAGGAACAAACGTAACTACTCACAAAGCATATTCATGTTCATAATCAGAGGGTTAATAATATGCATAAAGGATCTGAACATATGATCTTCCACCAAATAAACCAACTAGCATCAACTACAAGGAGTAATCAACACTACCTACTAGCACCAATCCCGGACTTGGAGACAAGAATCGGATACAAGAGATGAATTAGGGTTTGGAGATGAGATGGTGCTGGTGAAGATGTTGATGGAGATTGCCCTCTCCTGATGAGAGGAGCATTGGTGATGACGATGGTGATGATTTCCCCCTCCCGAAGGGAAGTATCCCCGGCAGAACAGCTCTGCCGGAGCTCTAGATTGGTTTCGCCAAGGTTCCGCCTCGTGGCGGCGGAGTCTCGTCCCGAAAGGTTGCTTCTTGTTTTTTTCTCGTCCCGAAAGGTTGCTTCTTGTTTTTTTCTCGTCCCGAAAGGTTGCTTCTTGTTTTTTTCTTGATGAAAGACTTCATATAGCAGAAGATGGGCATCGGTGAGCCACCAGGGGGCTCACGAGGTAGGGGCGCGCCCACCCTCATGGACAGGGTGTGGGCCCCTGGCCTTCTTCTTTGGTTGGTATTTTTCATTATTTATTATAAGATATTCCGTGGAGTTTCAGGACTTTTGGAGTTGCGCAGAATAGGTCTCTAATATTTGCTCCTTTTCCAGCCCAGAATTCCAGCTGCCGGCATTCTCCCTCCTTATGTAAACCTTGTAAAATAAGAGGGAATAGCCATAAGCATTGTGACATAATGTGAAATAACAACCCATAATGCAATAAATATCGATATAAAAGCATGATGCAAAATGGACGTATCATGGGGGCTTAGGTATCCATATGAGGGGGAAGAGTGCCTTTCCCGCGATGACTCTCCCTGACTCGGTTAGAGGGCGTCATTCGACTTGGTTTTACTGCAAAGACAAGTCGACTCCGGGCCTTCCGACTGGCCTCCCTCCCTTTTCCTTGGAACGAGTCCAGAAACCCACTTCTTTGAAAGTGACTCTGACAGAGAAGGTGAAGGTGACCATGTTGATGGAGCGAGTAGTTCAACGGATCTGTGAGGGTGTGACTGGTATGGATCTCTCGAGGTATTCCTCAGTCGACGTATCCAGCCTCTCCAGGCTCACGATCACTCAATGTGGATGTATTCGGGAATTGAAGATTCCACTCGGATCTATCCGGAGGACGTTGATGTGAAGACGGTGGCGCAATGGGTGCAAGGCATCATAGGAAACAAGGATAACCCCAGGGGGTCCCGAAGAGTTTTACCATTCGATGCTAACAACCAACCAGACCAGGTCTATTCTATATTTCCGAGTGTTTTTCATTCTAACTTGCAACCATTTATTGAGTCGACCATCCTTTGTTCACCTCTTTTGCTTCACAAATCTATATGGAGACATACTCAATGCCGAACGAGGAGCAAGAGCAGTACCAGGAAGGAGAAGAAAGTGGAGGCGAAAGCATGGATCGGAAGTCTGATGGCGGAGAAGAGGAGGAGGAAAGCGAGGACTCGAGCAGTGGCGAAGAAGTCGAGTCACCACCTCGCAACAAAAGGCACTCCAAGCATAAGCACGACCCAGCAAGCATCTGTGGCAAAGTGGCTAAGCCGACTGGACAGACTTCCAAGCACACTCGGACCTCTTCCTCTGTTCTGACTGAGAAGGCTTCAAAGCAGCCCAAAGTTGCAGCGTCGAAGTCTCAAAAGACCCTGCCCAAGATCAAGATCGATGTCCCCGTCGCTTCTGCGTAAGTGTCTTATCCTCATTTTTTGCTCGAGGACCTGTGCTGTCGACTCCCTTCCTGATTTAACCGAGTGAATCTTGAAACTTGCAGTGCTGCTACCTCTGGGACTTCTGCTTACAGAGATGGTGACGAGGAAATGGAAGACGCGGTCACTTCCAACCCGGGTATGACTTTTGCAATCTTGTCTTTACTTTCTCAGCCATTTTGTTGGTCGATTGAATTCTGGCGATTGATTCTTTTGCAGCTCCTCCCAATGTCATTGATCTTCCAGATGACGACCAGGACGTGCCGCTGAGGCCCATGGGAAGGAGAAGCAGGAAGACATCAACTGGCAAGGTGCCTCAGTCGATGCCAGTGACGGAACCGGTGATCCAGGAGACCGGCGATGCCAATCGGGCTTCTATGACTTTTGTCGTACCATTGTCGAGTGCCCAGCCTTCAGCGTCGACTGTACAAATTCCAGCCGATCCACCGTCTTCACTCTTCACTGCACATCACGTCCTAGAGGACCAAGTGGGTGCTGCCAAGGAAGATATACGCCAGGCAGGCATCATGATGGAGCAGATGAAGGTGGTTCGGGAGGCCAGTCAAGCTGCTTATGACGCCAGCTCGGCTCTCCAGAGCAACGTCCAGGTTGGTTGATTACCGACTGACCCTTTAGCTTGTTGCTTGTTCTGTTAGGATATACTACCTGAAAACTTTCCTTGTGCATCTTTTCGCTAGTCTGCACTTTGCATTTGTACACCCACTGGGTGTTTAACTTACTGCTGAATAGTTTTGTTTCTTGAGTCGACTAGGTTGTGTCGATTGAGTCTTTGAACCAGTGGGGGCACGCTGAGTGCACCCACTGGGTGCAGTCACCGAAACCATAGTTGACTGCGGGCAGTCGGCTATGGTCTAAGAATCAAAACTTCCTCACTTGGTCTGAACGGATCACGTCGAGTGGAACCTGAACCAGTGGGGGCACGCTGAGTGCACCCACTGGGTGTAGTCCCCGAGATCGTAGTCGACTGCGGGCAGTCGACTGTGGTCTGAGAACAACTTTCCTCTTCTTTTTTTACACTCAGCCTGGATGGACCATGTCGAGTGGAAACTAGACCAGTGGGGGCACGCTAAGTGCACTCACTGGGTGTAGTCCCCGAGACTACTGTTGGATGTTTGATTCGGCAGTAGTATTAGAACTTGTTGAATTTGTGACTCTATTGTTCTGAAGTAACCAATCATCGTATCCGTCGACTAACCATCCTCTGATCACAGAAATCTTGTGAACTTGGAGCTCGTTTTGCTGACCTGGAGCAGAAGCAGATTCAGCTCAATCTCGATTTGGAGTTGGCCAAGACGAACTTGCAGAAGGCCAAGGATAAAGCCGCTGGCATGAAAAATTTGTCGACTGATTTGTTTCTGAACCGAGTGTTATTTCCTTTCTCTGAACCAAGTGTTATTTCTTTCAGAAAACCAGGCTCTGGCGAAGAAGGATCTGGACCTTGCAGCCATGCAGAAGGCAGCAGAAGAGAAAACTGCACTCGCCGACCAGAAGCTTGCTTCAGTCGGTAAACTAGAAGAAGAGAACGCCAAGCTGAAGACTGCCCTGGCTGAAGCCAACAAGGAGGCGACTCGTCTGAAGAAGGACAAGAGGGCCCTAACCGACAAGGTACAAGACATCGTCTGCAAGAGGAGTTTGCTGGAGAATTATCTGGGAGGACTTGCCAAGAAGTTATTCGTTATGCTTGAAGGTGCTTTCCTTTGTCCGACTGACTTGTTGTTGTCGATTCGATATAGCTATTGACTCATCGTTGTATTGTGTGTGCAGAATTTTGCCAGAACTTCGAGAAGAGACTGGACGAATTGAGACAAGCTTGGACCCCATCCTCTCTCCTGTTAAGGACGAAGCTTCCATGAACGTGCTCCGACTGGAATCTCGTGTCGCTGGTGTTGTCGTCTACCTTGCTCGGCTGAAAGTTGCGGTGTCGCGAATCGACACAGCACTCTGGCCAGGGGCGACACTCCAAAATGAGCTCGAGTCTCTGATGGCTCGACTCAATGAGGTCCCTGCTCGAGTGCAGGAATGAGTCTTCTGCTCGATGCGGTGCTGACGTGGCTCTGTATCTGGTTTGTGCCCACTGCAAGGAGGCTCGAGAAGAGAAGCTAGCGGCAATCAAGGTTGCCAATACCAAAAGGCACGACTTCCAATCTTTCATGGAAACCTTCATTGATGCGCCACTCGGATTGCTGACGGAATCGACCTAGACGAGTTCGTCGAGTGTGCAAGCCCTCCTCATGCAGAGTGAACAAACTTTATGCCTCACCTTAAATTTGCCTCGGAATGCCGAGTGATTTTGTAACCATTAAACTCCTTCGGGCCTGATGCTCGAGTACTTTAATCCGTGGTCTGGAACCTCGTGGGATTTATCTTAAACTTATCCTTTCTTTAAATATGCTTGTGTTTGCTTTCGAGTGTGACTTATTTCTTCACTCGGAATAGTCTTTTGTCCTTGTGATGCAGCTCTGAGGAGAAGGTCGCAAATGACCTACACCTCGTCGTCCTTGCGGATTAGGATGAAGCGTACATTGTATTTATGACGCAGCTCTGAGGAGAAGGTCGTAGTCGACCTGCACCTCATCGTCCTTGCGGATTAGGACGGAGCGTACATTGTATTTATGGCGCAGCTCTAAGGAGAAGGTCGCAGTCGACCTACACCTCGTCGTCCTTGCGGATTAGGATGGAGCGTATGTCCAAGTCCCCGAGCGAGAGAATCGTTTTTCACTCGGAACATATTTTGAACTTAGGCGAGTACTGGACTGCAGCTAAGCCCCCCGAGTAAGAGGGTTGCTCTTCACTCGGTGGGATTTCTTCAAACTTAGGCGAGTACTAGACTGCAGCTAAGCCTCCGAGTGAGAGGCTTGCTCTTCACTTGGTAGGAATTCTTCAAACTTAGGCGAGTATTGGACTGCAACTAAGCTTCCGAGTGAGAGGATTGCTCTTCACTCGGTAGGATTTTTAGATCTTAGGCGAGTACTGGACTGCAGCTAAGCCTCCGAGTGAGAGGGTTACTCTTCACTCGGTAGGATTTTTCAAACTTAGGCGAGTACCGGACTGCAGCTAAGCCCCCGAGTGAGAGGATTGCTCTTCACTCGGTAGGATTTTTAGATCTTAGGCGAGTACTGGACTGCGGCTAAGCCCGTGAGTGAGAGGCTTGCTCTTCACGCGGTGGGATTTCTTCAAACTTAGGCGAGTACTGGACTGCAGCTAAGCCTCCGAGTGAGAGGCTTGCTCTTCACTCGGTAGGATTTTTAGATCTTAGGTGAGTACTGGACTGCAGCTAAGCCCCCGAGTGAGAGGGTTGCTCTTCACTCGGTAGGATTTTTCAAACTTAGGCGAGTACTGGACTGTAGCTAAGCCTCCGAGTGAGAGGCTTGCTCTTCACTCGGTAGGATTTTTAGATCTTAGGCGAGTATTGGACTGCAGCTAAGCCCCCGAGTGAGAGGGTTGCTCTTCACTCGGTAGGAATTTTCAAACTTAGGCGAGTACTGGACTGCAGCTAAGCCCTCGAGTGAGAGGCTTGCTCTTCACTAGGTAGGATTTCTTCAAACTTAGGCGAGTACTGGACTGCAGCTAAGCCTCCGAGTGAAAGGCTTGCTCTTCACTCGGTAGGATTTTTCAAACTTAGGCGAGTACTGACTGCAGCTAAGCCCCCGAGTGAGAGGGTTGCTCTTCACTCGGTAGGATTTCTTCAAACTTAGGCAAGTACTGAACTGCAGCTAAGCCTCCGAGTGAGAGGCTTGCTCTTCACTCGGTAGGATTTTTTCAAACTTAGGAGAAACGGATTCGCAGCTAAGCCCCCGAGTGAGAGGCTTGCTCACCACTCGGTAGGATTTTCTTCTTTTTCGGAACTTAGGTTAAGCGGATTCGCAGCTAAGACACCCACCGGGGGATTTAGAACACATAAAAGGAACAAAAATCATTTAGGAGACTGAAAAACTGCTGGAATATGTGTCTTTGATAATCAAACTAGGAGGTATTTCTTATTACATCTCAACAGTCTGAATGCTTAAGTATAAAAGTGGTGGAGCAGCTACGCATTCCAAGTGCGTGGCTCGTCTTTATTGTGCTCCACATTGTAGAGGCGATATGCTCCGTTGTGGAGCACTTTGGTGATGATGAAGGGGCCTTCCCAAGCAGGAGCGAGCTTGTGTGGTCGCTGCTGATCTACTCGAAGAACCAAGTCCCCCTCTTGAAATGCTCGACTTCTCACGTTTGTGGCGTGGAATCGACGCATGTCTTGTTGATAAATGCTCAACTGGAGCCATCACTCTTTCCTCTTCCAGGAGATCAACTGCATCTTACCGAGCCTGTTCTGCTTCATCTTCTGAAAAAAGTTTGACTCGGGGTGCATTGTGAAGTAGGTCACTCAGAAGCACAACTTCAGCCCCATAGACCAAGAAGAATGGAGTTCGGCCAGTCGACCGATTAGGAGTTGTCCTCAATCCCCAAAGCACTGATGGAAGTTCATCGACCCAAGCACCTGCTGCATACTTGAGGTCGTGCGTCAATCGGGGTTTCAGCCCTTTGAGAATCAATCCATTTTCTCTTTCAGCTTGCCCATTCGACTGGGGATGGGCGACTGAAGCATAGTCGACCCGAGTGCCCTGGGAAGCGCAGAAGGCTCTGAACTCATCGAAATCGAAGTTCGACCCATTATCTATGATGATGCTGTGCGGAATTCCGTATCTGAATGTTAACTCTCTGATGATGAAGCTGACAGCAGTACTTGCTTCGAGGTTTTTGATAGGCTTGGCTTTAATCCAGTTGGTGAACTTGTCGACTGCTACGAGCACATGGGTGATGCCACTCCTGCCATTCCTCAGAGGTCCAACCATATCTAATCCCCAAACAGCAAAAGGCCAGACGAGTGGAATGGTCTTCAGGGCTGATGCAGGCTTGTGGGACATGTTGGAGTAGAACTGACAACCTTCACATTTGTCGACTATGTATTTTGCCATTTCATTCGCTCGTGGCCAATAGAATCCCGCTCGGTATGCTTTGGCCACAATGGTCCGAGAGGACGCATGGTAACCACAAGTCCCCGAGTGAATGTCATTGAGGATCACTCGACCTTCTTCCGGTGTAATGCACTTCTGGGCGACTCGAGTAACACTTTCTCTGTAAAGCTGTCCACCCATTATTGTGAAAGCTTTGGATCGACGAACAATCTGGCGGGCCTCTTCTTCATCCTATGGGAGCTCTTTCCTGAGAATATACGCAATGTACGACACTGTCCAATCGGGTATGACGACCAAAGCTTCCATGATCAAGTCGACCACGGCTGGGATTTCAACCTCAGTCGGATCAGTAGGGCTCTTAGGTTGTGGGGGCTCTTCTGTGAAGGGATCCTCTTGAACTGACGGCGTGTGAAGATGCTCCAAGAACACATTGCTGGGAATAGGCTCACGCTTGGAACCTATATTTGCCAAATCATCAGCTGCTTGATTTTTCAGTCAGGATATATGATGAAGCTCTAACCCCTCAAACTTCTTTTCTAACTTTCTCACTGCATTACAATAGCCAGTCATAGCCGGGCTCCTGATGTCCCATTCCTTCATTACTTGATTAACAACCAAATCTGAGTTGTCGTAGACCATTAAGCGACGGACGCCGAGTGAAATGGCCATACACAACCCGTACAGAAGTGCTTCATATTCAACTTCATTGTTGGAGGAATCAAAATGAATCTGGAGGACATAGCTGAGCCTGTCGCCTCGGGGGGATACCAATACCACCCCAGCACCAGAACCATTCAACATCTTGGATCCGTCAAAGAACATGGTCCAATGCTCCGAGTGAATCTGAGTCGGTTGTCGCTGCTCAACCCACTCGGCGAGGAAATTTGCTGTTGCTTGGGACTTGATAGCTTTCTTTGCCTCAAACTTGATATCCAAAGGAAGGAGTTCAATCGCCCATTTCGCCACTCGACCAGTTGCATCTCTGTTGTTCAGAATTTCTGACAATGGTGCGTCGCTGATGACTCTAATGAAATGATCTGAGAAATAATGTGCAACCTTCTTCGTGGTCATGTAGATTCCATAAACAAGCTTCTGGTAATGCAGATATCTCTGCTTGGATGGAGTCAAGACTTCAGAGATATAGTATACTGGGTACTGAACTTTATAGGCTTTTCCTTCTTCTTCCCGCTCGACCGTGAGTACTATACTGACAACATGTCCAGTGGCTACAATATAAAGCAGTAAAGGCTCTTTGCTGATTGGGGCAGCGAGCACCGGCTGGGTGGAAACCAGGGCTTTGAGCTCTGCAAACGCTGCGTCAGCTTCAGGAGTCCACTCGAACTTATCCGATTTCTTCATCAGTCGGTAAAGAGGCAACGCCTTTTCATCGAGGCAAGAGATGAATCGACTCAAGGTGGCCAAACAACCAGTAAGCTTTTGAACGTCATGCACACGCACAGGGCGTTTCATCCGGAGTATGGCACCAACTTTCTCTGGGTTTGCGTTGATCCCTCATTCGGAAACAAGCAAACCGAGTAACTTCCCACCTGGAACTCCGAACGTGCACTTCGACGGATTAAGCTTAATATCATACCTTCTCAGATTGGCAAAGGTTTCAGCAAGGTCAGTTAGTAGGTCGGAACCTTTACGCGACTTGACCACAGTGTCATCCATATATGCTTCCACATTCCGACTAATTTGAGTGAGCAGGCACTTCTGAATCATCCTCATAAATGTGGCACCAGCGTTCTTGAGACCGAATGGCATGGTGACATAGCAAAAGCACCCGAATGGGGTGATGAAAGCTATTTTTATTTCGTCGTGTCCATACAGTAGGATCTGATGATACCCGGAATATGCGTCCAGAAAATACGAACGCTCACACCCCGCAGTTGAGTCGACAATCTGGTCGATGGGGGGGAGAGGGAAATGATCTTTCGGGCAGGCCCGATTGATATGCTTCAAATCAATACACATACAGAGTGAATCGTCCTTCTTGGGGACCATGACAGCATTGGCGAGCCACTCGGAGTGGTAAATCTCGCGGATGAACTCGGCTGCAGGCAGTCGAGCCACCTCCTCGCCGATTGCCTTTCTCTTCTCCATGGTGGACCAACGGAGATGCTCTTTAACGGGTTTTTCTTTTGGATCGACTCGCAAACGATGCTCAGCCAGTCCCCTGGGTACACCCGGCATGTCAGAAGGTTTCCATGCAAAGATGTCCCAGTTCTCACGGAGGAACTGGATGAGTGCTTCTTCCTATTTGCTGTCGAGTGTTGTTGAGATATGAGTCGGAGCAGCATTGGGATCGGTCGGGTGAATATGAATCGACTTTGTTTCACCGGATGACTAAAATGCGGACTCTGAGGCAGGCTTCTTAGCCCGCAGCAATTCACTCGGATCAACATTCTTCTGATATTCCCGCATTTTGACTACTGCATCTGTTCATCGACAATTTTTGAGCCCTTTTGGAGGCACTCTTCTGCCTTCTGTCGATTGCCAGTGACCGTGATTACTCCTCTGGGACCAAGCATATTCAATTTGAGGTACATGTAACATGGTCGAGCCATGAAACGTGCATATGCAGGCCTGCCCAGAATAGCATGATAAGCACTTTGGAAATCCACTACTTCAAATGTCAACTTTTCCTTATGGTAATTCTTTGAATCACCGAAAACCACGTCAAGAGTTATCTGGCTGAGTGACTCAGCCTTCTTTCCAGGGATGATGCCGTGAAAGCTCATGTTGCTCTCACTAAGTTTGGACATCGGAATGCCCATCCCCTTCAGAGTTTCAGCGTAAAGAATATTCAGACCACTGCCACCATCCATCAACACTTTGGTCAGTCGAGTGCCTCCAACCACTGGGTCGACTACCAGCGCTTGCCGTCCTGGAGTGGCAACGCGTGCCGGGTGATCAGACTGGTCGAATGTGATCGCAGTTTGCGACCACTTCAAATATGTCATCATTGCCGGGGCAACCATGTTCACATCTCTGTTTATCACTTTCAATCGACTTTTGCTTTCGACATCAGCAAAAATCACCAGAGTGGAATTGACGTTGGGAAAACCATCATCACCTTCTTCCTTGTCCTCGTCCTTGTCTGACACCTTTTCCTTTTCACTGGGCTGCTTCTCTCGGAATTGCTGGATCAGGAGTCGACACTGTCGAGTGGTGTGTTTAGGATAAATCAGATTACCCTCTTCATCCTTCTTGGCGTGAATGTGACATGGAAAATCTAGCACATCATTTCCTGCTTGATCTTTTACCTTCTTGGGGGTCCAGGGCCCCTTAGGTTTGCCTCTAAAGTTTCCTTGAATCACTGCTGCAGTTTCACCAGGTCCTGCAGGCTCAGCTTTACGTTTCTATTTCCGATTGGAATTGCCTCCACCGGTGTCCTGACCGACTGGTTTGCTCTTTCCACTGCGGAGTCAATCCTTTTCTTCTCCATTAGCATACCGAGTGGCTATTTCCATCATCCGAGTCAGAGACATATCTCCCGTTCAACCGAATTTCAGGTTAAGCTCTCGATACCGAACGCCTTCCTTGAAGGCACAAACTGCTTGGTGCTGGGATACATTTTCCACTGTGTGATGCAAAGTGTCCACCTCTGAATGTAATCTCTCAGAGTCTCATTCAGTTTTTGCACGCAATGCTGCAATTCTGTCAAACCTGCTGGTCGTTGCAGGTACCCTTAAAAGTTCTGACGAACACTCGAGCAAGTTCTTCCCAACTGAATATACTGCCTGGGGTCAATTGATTCAGCCATGCTCTGGCCGAACCTTCCAGCATCAGAGGAAGATGCTTCATGGCCAGCTCATCATTCCGACCGCCAATCTGCACAGCCACTCGGTAATCTTTAAGCCAAGCATCAGGCTTGGACTCACTAGTGAACTTGCTGACTCCAGTCGCCAACCTGAAGTTGGGAGGAATCTCTGCAGCCCGGATGGCTGTGCTGAAACACTCTGGGCCTGAGACATGAACTCTGCTGCCAGTCGGGCGATCTCTGTCAAGTCCCTCTCTGTGTGCTCTGTTCCTGTCGACCAGACCTTGAACAAGAATCGATATCGCATCAAAGCCTGGCTCCCTTGGGTCGACTGTCCTCCGCTCACCATTGTGTGAGCGCCTATCATCATGATGATGGGCACATAGAAACCGCCCCTCGGAGGGGGTGTAGGCACTCGACGACGGTTATCGCGGTCGAATCGATTATCAAACTGCTCATGATTCCAATCCTAGTACAGCTCTTGACGATGCCCATGTCCCTCTCGCCTCTGAGGTGATCTTGGGCTGTGGGCCGACTGGACTGTATCAACCACCACAGATCTGCTATGAATTCTATCCCGCGACTGAGACACTGCTGTGTTCTGCTCTCCTGCTGCCCGAAGTAAAGCCCGGATCTGCATCAAACCTCTTCCAGCCTCCGACTAGGAAGGCTGAATGGACTCTGCTATACGGGTTGCAGCTGTAAGATTCTGGATCGGAGTGCAATATACCTGATGTTGAGGCGAGAAAAGCTGTCACTGCCGTCAGCTGGACTCAGGGATTCACTGCCGAGCATGCTCGTCGAGTGCATGCTGAAGGTTCTCCAGAGGAGTGCGCTCAGCCAAAGTGGCCAGGCGCGTTGCCTCCAAGGCCCGAGCCTTGGAGGTTTCCCCAACGATGGCGTGTGGAGCGCCTCTATGTTGCGGCGGTGAAGCTCCTCCCTCTGTTGTGAAGAAAGGGTTTCAGGGTGGTATTCCTCATGAATGCGCGACGGGTCGCTGCCGCCATCACCGCCACCGTCGCGGCGGAAACCTGGCGGACTGCACGACGCGTCGACCATCAAGACTTCAGCTGCAGGATCGCTGCTATTGCACTCGGATGCGGTCTCGACGGAGCTAGTCGACAGGTCGAGCAGGCCGTAGAGAGTTTCGTCGGGCTCGATTGCCGCGACTTGTGGGGTGGCTGACTGACGAGCCACCGCGTGTTTCACCCACCGCTGAAGCTGCGACCGACCGGATCACTTTCGCCGGCGAACAGCGGGGAGCGAGGACACCACAGGAGCCGACCGATACTGGGTCGACGGCTGCCGGAGAAGGACGCCGCGAACGCACGCGTGAAAGTGCGTCGCCCCGCGGACGGGGAGCGTTTCAACGTCGAGGGGAGCTACTTGGAGCCAGGCGGAGTCGTCGGCGACGAAGACGAGCGTGCCCAGATGGATCTCGCGGCCCTCAGCCAATCCACCGCCGGAAACCATGATGATAGGAATAGGAAAAATCGCAACCTCACCAAAAAGTCGCTAAGACACCTGCCCCAAGGTGGGCGCCAACTGTCGTGGTTCCAAGGCTGACAGTAAAATGGGGGGTAGGTCTGAGGAGGCAAGATCCCAGCTATGGTGAAGTTGTACACACAAGATTTACGAGTTCAGGCCCTTCACGGTGGAAGTAACAGCCCTACGTCTCGGTGCTCGGGATCTCGGTCGATTGAATTATGCGTGTGGAGTTACAGGGGGTGTGATACGTCTCCAACGTATCTATAATTTTTTATTGTTCCATGCTATATTATATTCTGTTTTGGACATTATTGGGCTTTATTATACACTTTTATATTATTTCTGGGACTAAACTATTAACCGAAGGCCCAACCCAGAATTGCTGTTTTTTGCCTATTTCGGAGTTTTGCAGAAAAAGAATATCAAAAGTAGTCCAAACGGAATGAAACCTTCGAGAACGTGATTTTCGAAACGAACGTGATCCAGAGGACTTGGACCCTACGTCAAGACATCAACCAGGAGGGCACGAGGTAGGGGGGCGCGCCTACCCCCCAGGCGCGCCCTCCACCCTCGTGGGCCCCACATTGCTCCACCGATGTACTCCTTCCTCCTATATATACCTACGTACTCCCAAACTACCAGATACGGAGCCAAAAACCTAATTCCACCACCGCAACCTTCTGTACCCGTGAGATCCCATCTTGGGGCCTGTTCCGGAGCTCCGCCGGAGGGGGCATCGATCATGGAGGGCTTTTACATCAACACCATAGCCTCTCCGATGATGTGTGAGTAGTTTACCTCAGACCTTCGGGTCCATAGTTATTATCTAGATGGCTTCTTCCCTCTTTTTGGATCTCAATACAATGTTCTCCCCCTCTCTCGTGGAGATCTATTCGATGTAATCTTCTTTTGCGGTGTGTTTGTTGAGACCGATGAATTGTGGGTTTATGATCAAGTTTATCTATGAACAATATTTGAATCTCTTCTGAATTCTTTTATGTATGATTGGTTATCTTTGCAAGTCTCTTCGAATTATCAGTTTGGTTTGGCCTACTAGATTGATCTTTCTTGCAATGGGATAAGTGCTTAGCTTTGGGTTCAATCTTGCGGTGTCCTTTCCCAGTGACAGTAGGGGCAGCAAGGCACGTATTGTATTGTTGCCATCGAGGATAACAAGATGGGGTTTATATAATATTGCATGAGTTTATCCCTCTGCATCATCTCATCTTACTTAAGGCGTTACTCTGTTCTTATGAACTTAATACCCTAGATGCATGCTGGATAGCGGTCGATGTGTGGAGTAATAGTAGTAGATGCAGGCAGGAGTCGGTCTACTTGTCTCGGACGTGATGCCTATATACATGATCATACCTAGATATTCTCATAACTATGCTCAATTCTATCAATTGCTCAACAGTAATTTGTTCACCCACCGTAATACTTATGCTCTCAAGAGAAGCCACTAGTGGAACCTATGGCCCCCGGGTCTATTTTCCATCATATTAATCTTCCAACACTTAGTTATTTTTATTGCCTTTTATTTTACTTTGCATCTTTATCATAAAAATACCAAAAATATTATCTTATCATTTCTATCAGATCTCACTCTCGTAAGTGACCGTGTAGGGATTGACAACCCCTTATCGCGTTGGTTGCGAGGATTTATTTGTTTCTGTAGGTGCGAGGGACTCGTGCGTGGCCTCCTATTGGATTGATACCTTGGTTCTCAAAAACTGAGTGAAATACTTATGCTGCTTTACTGCATCACCCTTTCCTCTTCAAGGGAAAACTAACGTAGTGCTCAAGAGGTAGCAAGAAGGATTTCTAGCGCCGTTGCCGGGGATTCTACGCAAAAGTCAACATACCAAGTACCCATCACAAACCCTTATCTCCCACATTACATTATTTGCCATTTGCCTCTCGTTTTCCTCTCCCCCACTTCACCCTTTACGTTTTATTCGCCCTCTCTTTTTCGTTCGCTTTTTTTCGCTCGCTTCTTGTTTGCTTGTGTGTTGGATTGCTTGCTTGTCACGATGGCTTAGGATAATACTAAATTGTGTGATTTCACCAATACCAACAACAATGATTTTATTAGCACTCCGATTGCCCCTCTTACCAATACTGAATCTTGTGAAATCAATGCTGCCTTGTTGAATCTTGTCATGAAATATCAACTCGCTGGCCTTCCTAGTGAAGATGCCGCTACCCATCTAAATAGCTTCGTCAATTTGTGTGATATGCAAAATAAGAAAGATGTGGACAATGATATTGTTAAATTGAAGCTATTTCCTTTTTCGCTTAGAGATCGTGCTAAAGCTTGGTTTTCGTCTTTGCCTAAAAATAGTATTGATTCTTGGAATAAGTGCAAAGATGCTTTTATCTCTAAGTATTTTCCTCCTGCTAAGATCATCTCTCTTAGAAACGATATTATGAATTTTAAGCAACTTGATCATGAGCATGTTGCACAGGCTTGGGAGAGGATGAAATTAATGATACATAATTGCCCTACGCGTGGTTTGAATTTGTGGATGATTATACAAATTTTTTATGCCGAATTGAATTTTGCTTCTAGAAATCTTTTAGATTCGGCCGCGGGAGGCACTTTTATGGAAATCACTTTAGGAGAAGCTACTAAACTCCTAGATAGTATTATGGTTAATAATTCTCAATGGCACACTGAAAGATCCACTAGTAAAAAGGTGCATGCGATAGAAGAAATTAATGTTTTGAGTGGAAAGATGGATGAACTTATGAAATTATTTGCTACTAAGAGTGTTTCTTCTGATCCTAATGATATGCCTTTGTCTACTTTGATTGAGAATAATAATGAATCTGTGGATGTGAATTTTGTTGGTAGGAATAATTTTGGTAACAACACGTATAGAGGAAACTTTAATCCTAGGCCTTATCTTAGTAATCCCTCTAATAATTATGGTAATTCCTACAACAATTCTTATGGAAATTTTAATAAGATACCTTCTGAATTTGAGACTAGTGTTAAAGAATTTATGAATTCGCAAAATAATTTCAATGCTTGGCTTGTAGAAAAATTGCTTAGAATTGATGAATTGGCTAGGAACGTTGATAGAATTTCTCTTGATGTTGATTCTTTAAAACTTAGATCTATTCCTCCTAAGCATGATATCAATGAGTCTCTCAAAGCCATGAGAATTTCCATTGATGAGTGCAAAGAAAGAACCGCTAGGATGCGTGCTAAGAAAGATAGTTTTGTGAAAGTGTGTTCTTCTAGTTTCTATGAAAATAAAGATGAGGATCTAAGAGTTATTGATGTGCACCCTATTAAATATTTGTTTTGCAATATGAATCTTGATAATGATGGGACTGATTATGATCCACCTTTACCTAGATGGCGTTCCAAAAATTCGGAGTTTTTAGATCTTGATGCAAAAATTGGTAAAAGTGGGATTGAAGAGATAAAAACTCTAGATATTAATGAACCCACTATCTTAGATTTCAAGGAATTTAATTATGATAATTGCTCTTTGATAGATTGTATTTCCTTGTTGCAATCCATGCTAAATTCTCCTCATGCTTATAGTCAAAATAAAGCCTTTACCAAACATATGGTTGATGCTTTGATGCAATCTTATGAAGAAAAACTTGAGTTGGAAGTTTCTATCCCTAGAAAACTTTATGATGAGTGGGAACCTACTATTAAAATTAAAATTAAAGATCATGAATGCTATGCTTTGTGTGATTTGGGTGCTAGTGTTTCCACGATTCCAAAGACTTTATGTGATTTGCTAGGTTTCCATGATTTTGATGATTGCTCTCTAAACTTGCACCTTGCGGATTCCACCATTAAGAAAACCTATAGGAAGAATTAATGATGTTCTTATCGTTTCAAATAGGAATTATGTGCCCGTAGATTTTATTGTTCATGATATAGATTGCAATCCTTCATGTCCTATTATTCTTGGCAGACCTTTCCTTAGAACGATTGGTGCAATTATTGATATGAAGGAAGGGAAATTCCAATTTCCATTAAGGAAAGGCATGGAACACTTCCCTAGAAAGAAAAATAAAATTACCTTATGAATCTATTATGAGAGCCACTTATGGATTGCCTACCAAAGATGGCAATACCTAGATCTATCCTTGCTGTTATGCCTAGCTAGGGGCGTTAAACGATAGCGCTTGTTGGGAGGCAACCCAATTTTTTTATTTTTTTTGCTTTTTGCTTCTGTTTAGGAATAAATATTTGATCTAGCCTCTGTTTATATGTCTTTTTATGTTTTAATTAGTGTTTGTGCCAAGTTTAACCTATAGGATCTTCTTGGATGATAGTTATTTGATCTTGCTGAAAATTCCAGAAACTTTCTGTTCATGAAAATAATTGTTAAAAATCACCAGAACGTGATAAAATATTGATTCCAATTGCTGCTGATCAATAAACAAATTTTCTAGGTCGTCCTATTTTGGTAGATATTTTGGAGTTCCAGAAGTTTGCGTTAGTTACAGATTACTACAGACTGTTCTGTTTTTGACAAATTCTGTTTTTCGTGTGTTGTTTGCTTATTTTGATGAATCTATGGCTAGTAAAACAGTTTATAAACCATAGAGAAGTTGGAATACAGTAGGTTTAACACCAATATAAATAAATAATGAGTTAATTACAGTACATTGAAGTGGTGTTTTGTTTTCTTTCGCTAACGGAACTCACGAGATTTTCTGCTGAGTTTTGTGTTGTGAAGTTTTCAAGTTTTGGGTGAAAGATTTGATGGATTATGGAACAAGGAGTGGCAAGAGCCTAAGCTTGGGGATTCCCATGGCACCCCAATATAATCTAAGGACACCTAAAAGCCAAAGCTTGGGGATGCCCCGGAAGGCATCCCCTCTTTCGTCTACTTCCATCGGTAACTTTACTTGGAGCTATATTTTTATTCGCCACATGATATGTGTTTTGCTTGGAGCGTCTTGTATGATTTGAGTCTTTGTTTTTTAGTTTACCACAATCATATTTGATGTACACACCTTTTGAGAGAGACACACATGATTCAGAAATTATTAGAATACTCTATGTGCTTCACTTATATCTTTTGAGTTATATAGTTTTTGCTCTAGTACTTCACTTATATCTTTTAGAGCACGGTGGTGGTTTTGTTTTAGAAACTATTATTCTCTCATGCTTCACTTAGATTATTTTGAGAGTCTTAAACATCATGGCAATTTTCTTAAATAATCCTAATATGCTAGGTATTCAAGACTAGTAAAAACTTTCTTATGAGTGTGTTGAATACTAAGAGAAGTTTGATACTTCATGATTGTTTTGAGACATGGAGGTAGTGATATCAAAGTTGTGCTAGTTGAGTAGTTATGAATTTGAGAAATACTTGTGTTGAAGTTTGCAAGTCCCGTAGCATGAACGTATGCTAAACGTTATGTAAATTTTTTGAAACATGAGGTGTTCTTCGATTGTCCTCCTTATGAGTGGCGGTCGGGGATGAGCGATGGTCTTTTCCTACCAATCTATCCCCCTAGGAGCATGCGCGTAGTGCTTGGTTTTTGATGACTTGTAGATTTTTGCAATAAGTATGTGAGTTCTTTATGACTAATGTTGAGTCCATGGATTATACGCACTCTTACCTTTCCATCATTGCTAGCCTCTTCGGTACCGTGCATTGCCCTTTATCACATTGAGAGTTGGTGCAAACTTCGCCGGTGCATCCAAACTCCGTGATATGATACGCTCTTTCACACATAAACCTCCTTATATCTTCCTCAAAACAGCCACCATACCTACCTATTATGGCATTTCCATAGCCATTCCGAGATATATTGCCATGCAACTTTTCACCATTCCGTTTATCATGACACGTTCATCATTGTCATATTGCTTTGCATGATCATGTAGTTGACATAGTATTTGTGGCAAAGCCACTATTCATAATTCTTTCATACATGTCACTCTTGGTTTATTGCATATCCCGGTACACCGCCGTAGGCATTCATATAGAGTCATACTTTGTTCTAGTATCGAGTTGTAATCACTGAGTTGTAAATAAATATAAGTGTGATGATCATCATTTTATAAAGCATTGTCCCAAGTGAGGAAAAATAAAATAAAAAAGGGAGAAAGGCAAAAAAATAAGAAGGCCCCCCAAAAAAATGAGAGAAAAAGAGAGAAGGGACAATGTTACTATCGTTTTTACCACACTTGTGCTTCAGAGTAGCACCATACTCTTCATGATAGAGAGTCTCTTATTTTATCACTTTCATATACTAGTGGGAATTTTTCATTATAGAACTTGGCTTGTATATTCCAACAATGGGATTCCTCAAATGCCCTAGGTCTTCGTGAGCAAGCAAGTTGGATGCACAACCACTTAGTTTCTTTTGTTGAGCTTTCATATATTTATAGCTCTAGTGCATCCGTTGCATGGCAATCCCTACTCCTTGCATTAACATCAATCGATGGGCATCTCCATAGCTCATTGATTAGCCGCGTTGACGTGAGACTTTCTCCCATTTTTGTCTTCTCCACATAACCCCCATCATTATATTCTATTCCACCCATAGTGCTATATCCATGGCTCACGCTCATGTATTGCGTGAAGGTTGAAAAAGTTTGAGATTACTAAAGTATGAAACAATTACTTGGCTTGTGCATAATGAGAGCATTCTTGTGTGACAAAAATGGAGCATGACTAAACTATATGATTTTGTAGGGATGAACTTTCTTTGGCCATGTTATTTCGAGAGGACATAATTGCTTAGTTAGTATGCTTGAAGTATTATTATTTTTATGTCAATATTAAACTTTTATCTTGAATCTTTCGGATCTAAATATTCATACCACAATTAAGAAGAATTACATTGAAATTATGCCTAGTAGCATTCCACATCAAAAATTCTGTTTTTATCATTTACCTACTCGAGGACGAGTAGGAATTAAGCTTGGGGATGCTTGATACGTCTCCAACGTATCTATAATTTTTTATTGTTCCATGCTATATTATATTCTATTTTGGGCATTATTGGGCTTTATTATACACTTTCATATTATTTTTGGGACTAACCTATTAACCGGAGGCCCAACCCAGAATTGTTGTTTTTTTGCCTATTTCAGAGTTTTGCAGAAAAAGAATATCAAACGGAGTCCAAATGGAATGAAACCTTCGGGAACGTGATTTTCGGAACGAACCTGATCCAGAGGACTTGGACCCTATGTCAAGACATCAACTAGAAGGGCACGAGGTAGGGGGCGCGCCTACCCCCCAGGCGCGCCCTCCACCCTCGTGGGCCCCACATTGCTCCACCGACGTACTCCTTCCTCCTATATATACCTACGTACCCCCAAACTACCAGATACGGAGCCAAAAACCTAATTCCAGTACCCGTGAGATCCCATCTTGGGGCCTGTTCCGGAGCTCCGCCGGAGGGGGCATCGATCACGGAGGGCTTCTACATCAACACCATAGCCTCTCCGATGATGTGTGAGTAGTTTACCTCAGACCTTCGGGTCCATAGTTATTATCTAGATGGCTTCTTCTCTCTTTTTGGATCTCAATACAATGTTCTCCCCCTCTCTCGTGGAGATCTATTCGATGTAATCTTCTTTTGAGGTGTGTTTGTTGAGATCGATGAATTGTGGGTTTATGATCAAGTTTATCTATGAACAATATTTGAATCTCTTCTGAATTCTTTTATGTATGATTGGTTATCTTTGCAAGTCTCTTCGAATTATCAGTTTGGTTTGGCCTACTAGATTGATCTTTCTTGCAATGGGAGAAGTGCTTAGCTTTGGGTTCAATCTTGCGGTGTCCTTTCCCAGTGACAGTAGGGGCAGCAAGGCACGTATTGTATTGTTGCCATCGAGGATAACAAGATGGGGTTTATATCATATTGCATGAGTTTATCCCTCTACATCATGCCACCTTACTTAAGGCGTTACTCACCCACCGTAATACTTATTCTCTCAAGAGAAGCCACTAGTGAAACCTATGGCCCTCGGGTCTATTTTCCATCATATTAATCTTCCAACACTTAGTTATTTTTATTGCCTTTTATTTTACTTTGCATCTTTATCATAAAAATACCAAAAATATTATCTTATCATATCTATCAGATCTCACTCTTGTAAGTGACCGTGTAGGGATTGACAACCCCTTATCGCGTTGGTTGTGAGGATTTATTTGTTTGTGTAGGTGCGAGGGACTCGTGCGTGGCCTCCTACTGGATTGATACCTTGGTTCTCAAAAACCGAGGGAAATACTTATGGTGCTTTACTGCATCACCCTTTCCTCTTCAAGGGAAAACCAACGCAGTGCTCAAGAGGTAGCAGGGTGTGAACCCTTGTCCCTGAGAAGGGGGCTGGCTTATATAGAGTTCGCCAGACCCCTCTGACCCTCAGTTACACATGGTTTAAGGTACATAAAGATAGGGTGTTACTGGTAAGGCCAGCAATAAAGATACATGAATGACCATTAAGTATACGGAGTAAACGCCCGACCATTGCTGTACAGAGTGACTTTAGATCTTTTGGTCGTCGAGTGACTATTGCTATGGTTGAGTGAAACTGAATCTTCCAAGTGGAATGCTTCTGGTCGTGTGGATGATGTTATCTCTTGAATGCTTCTGACTTTAGGGTAATGTCCTTGGGGAGGGTGTCTAGGTCAGGCCTATGACCCTACCCTAGGTACATGTCGCCATCAGATACTAGCGCCAGCTCTATCCTGGATGGCATGATCTGACAATCATGAACTGGATGTCTGCCAGAGCTTTCAGAAGAATCGTCCGACACTGAGTGCCCATACTTATCCCCGCGCTGTGGTTAGTGCGAAAAAGGCCAGAGGCCTACTCGGATCACATATCCAAACCGTAGTGTGCTGAGAGCGCGCGGTAACGAGCAGAGACTCATGATCGATGTGACCCTGTCGCCCCGTCTCTTGGACTTATGGCAAGGGCCCTAAATGCCCGTCCGTGCCATGTAGAAAACTCGGGGATACCCTACAGGTCATCCCGACTTCATATTAACTCGCGGGTACACTCCAGGTCAATCCGACTCACAAAAGACTGTTGGGAACTCAGGTCCACCTCTACCAGGGGGTATCGCTTGTCCCTCCAGTCCTAAAGTAACAGTAACTCTCGCGGGTACCCCTCGGGGCCGACCCGTCTTTAACATGGTTCTGGGGGTAAAATCAGAGTAACCTGTGTCCAAAACACCAAGGGGGAATCCGAGGAATCACCCTCGATGAAATCCACCTGATGTAATCGTCAAGGCGAACTAGGAGGAATCACCCTCGAGGTTCACACTTGAGGTGTTGCACGACAGAGTTGTATCGGAAGTGGTGAAGGAGGAATCACCCTTGATGCCCACGACTAAATAGCTAGACTACAGAGTTATCATCAGGGGTGCGTTATGAAGTATCACCCTCGACACTCGATAGTAACTCTGCAGAGTCGTACAACTAAGAGGGGTGTGATGTGACATGTTGGGCTCTAGACGTCGATCACGTTGATCGAGTCGTCAGTCATCAAGCAGGGGCAACTGGGACAAGGTGAGGGCCACTGGTGGATCACTAACCAACCTATACTAAGCAGATAGGATACACATGCAAGGTACGAAAGCAGGTAACGAAAGCAGGCTATGTATCAGAACATGAGCAATCAACCACTGTAGCAAAATCTAATGCAAGCATGAGAGAGAATGGAATGGGCGATATATGAATGATCAAGGGGGGTTTTTCTTTCCTGGAAGCTCTGCTGAAAAGTAAGGAGGGTTATCGGTGACGTAGTTGATCACAGGGGCAGCATCAGTCTCGGGGTGTACCGGAGAGAAGAGGGAGAAGAAATAGTAATTATAAAGTAAACAGATGCATGACATGAGAATAAGAAGAGCTAGGGGTGTTCTAACGCAGTGCTACACGATACAGGCGAAGGGGGAAAACATCTGGGAATGTTTTTCCAGAGTTTGGCCTTTTGGACAAATGAAATGGAGGGGGACGGTTCCATGTTCGCTATGATAGAGGCACGTGACACATGAACGAGGTGTGTATTTGGAATGGTCATGTTTTTCTAAGCAACTTTCGTGTATAAAGTATTTTCATCCGAGTTATGGATTATATTATATTAAATATCAAAGTTTTATTAATATTCTGAAATTTATTAGATTTAAAATAATTCAAAAATAGAATTAATGTGTTAGCACGATGTCATGCCGGACGTCAGTAGTCAACAGGACGCTGACTGGTCAACTGACTACTGGGACCCACCTGTCATTGATAGTGGGCGGTTAACATAATTTAAACTAATCTAATTATCTAATTAACTAACACGGGCCCATTGTCAGTGTCTACTTAGCTTAATTAATTAAATTAATCAATTTAAATCTGTTTCACTTAGTTTAAGTGGGTGGGCCCCATTGGCAGTGACTAGGTGAGCCCAGTCAGCATTGACCAAAGTCAACTGGTAGGCCGGGCCCCTGGGAACCATGGGTCAGTGACCCTGGGGGTGGCCCCGGGGCGGCTACGTCAATGTGCGGTCGGCGTTCAGCCGCCGGCGACCGAAAGGACGGTGACCGGCCATGGGAGGCCACAGGTTTCGCCCTCCGGTGGCCATTTGGAGCATGAAGCGACTTGTTCGAATGGGGGGAGCCCGACACGTCGAATGGGGGCACTGGGAGGAGCCGAAGCCGCTGGAGTCGGTGCTGGCATTGAGCAAAGGCGGCAGCCATGTTCGTGTCTTGTCGGGGACAGCGCTAGGGGGAGCGGGATGAGTAGCGGGCGTGTGCAGTGGGTGCAGGCGGAGGTGCTGAGCATGATGGGGTGGTCGGCTACGAGCTCCATGTGCCATGGCCACGGCGCCGAGCACCACCGCGACGATGAGCTCGGGCACGATGGGAGGAAGCAGTTACGAGTCGTGGCAGAGGAAGGGAAGAGAGGGGAAGGGGGCAACGCTCACTGCCGTTGACGAGAAGGCCCGAGGACGCCGAAGGAACTTGGGGTGGTGCAGATCGACGCGGTGGCCGTCGGAGCCTGAGGAGGTTGTCGAGGTTGGGGCGGCATCACGGGACCGTTCGGCGCCATGTGGCTTGACGGTGAGGGGTAGTCGATGGAGGCGGAGCGGGCGGACAGCTTGGCGTGGCCGGAGGGGCTCGGTGGCCACGTGGAATGCGGGGGGCGGTGACGATGGCGCTCGGCCATGGTGGAGAAGCGAGAGGGAGCGAGAGGAGACGACGAGATCTGGGAGGGAGCCAGTGGCCGGAGGGGCGAGTGGGAGTGGGTGAGCACACAGGAGAGGACCAAGGCGACGGGGGGATCCTTATCCCCCGTTGACGCCAGCGAGCTGGTGCGGTGGCGACTGTGGGCACGGTCGGGGGAATAGGGAAGGGGAAGGGGAGACCTAGTGGGGGAAGTGAGCCGTTGGGCCGGCTGGGCCTAGCCAGGCTGGCTGAGGTCCAGAGGGCAGGGGGCTCTCTCCTCTTTCTTTTACATTTTTTATAAAACCTTTTGTTTTCTGATTCTTTTCAAAACATTTTGGCTTTATGAAATACAACACTAGCTCCTTAATTTAGTGCTATAATTTAGGCCACTGCCACAATTAATTTAGCATTTAAATAAAATAGTTATGCATTTTTATAATTTAAATAGCATTTAAATAATTGTTTTAACCACTGTTTTAATTAGTTTAGGGGCATTTAAACACATTGCAAAACTGTTGGTTCACCACCATAATTAGTTATGGAATATCTGCAACACTTTGAACATTTTAGTTTTGACATTTGAAAACTTTATTTGTTTGACTTTATTTTAAATTTGAATTTTGAATTGGTTTGAATCAAAGGGGGATTTAGCAATAGTGAAAATGATGACATGTCATCATTAGCATGGGATTACTGTAGCATAATTATCTTGACGTCACAACCTGCTGAAATAGATGATATTGATGTTACTATTAAACTTGCAAACAGAGACACCATTACACCACTTGGGATTGTTAGAGATTTTGAAGTCTTATGTGGGAAAATAATATACCCTACTGATTTTGTAGTTCTTGGTTCTCCACAAGATGATTTTTGCCCCATAATATTTGGTAGACCTTTCTTGAACACTGTTAATGCTAAGATAGATTGCACCAAAGAAATTGCTAGTGTCAATTTTGGTGATGTGTCTCATGAGTTTAATTTCTCTAAGTTTCGTAGACAACCTCATGATAAATAATTGCCTAGTAAGGATGAAATAATTGGTGTTGCTTCTATTGCCGTACCTCCTACTGATCTGCTAGAACAATATTTGCTAGACCATGAAAATGATATGCACCTGCATAAAAGAAATGAAATAAATAAAATATTCTTTGATCAACAACCTATTGTTAAACAAAATTTGCGTGTTGAAACTCCTCCACCCAAAGGTGATCCTGTGTTTGAATTAAAGAAATTGCCTGATACTTTGAAATATGCTTATCTTGATGAGAAGAAGATATATATCCTGTTATTATTAGTGCTAACCTTATAGAGCATGAAGAGAAGGGATTGTTAAAAACTCTGAGGAAGCACCGTGTTGCTATTGGATATACTCTTAATGATCTTAAGGGCATTATTCCCACTCTCTGTCCGCACAAGATTAGTATGGAACCTGATGCTAAAATCGTTGTTGATCATCAACGACGATTAAATCCTAAGATGAAGGAAGTGGTAAGAACTGAAATACTAAAGCTTCTGGGAGCAGGTATAATATATCCATAGCTGATAGTAGATGGGTAAGTCCTGTTCATTTTGTCCCTAAGAAAGGAGGTATAACTATTGTTCCTAATGATAAAAATGAACTTATTCCACAAAGAATTGTGACTGGCTATAGAATGGTAATTGATTTTCAAAAATTAAACAAAGCCACTAGAAAAGATCATTACCTTTGCCTTTTATTGATCAAATGCTAGAAAGATTGTCAAAGCACACATACTTTTGTTTGCTTGATGGATATTCCGATTTCTCTCAAATACCTGTATCACAACCTGACCAAGAGAAAACCACCTTCACTTGTCCTTTTGGAACTTATGCTTATAGATGTATGCCTTTTGGTTTATGTAATGCACCTGCTACCTTTCAAAGATGTATGACTGCTATATTCTCTAACTTTTGTGAAAAGATTGTTGAGGTTTTCATGGATGATTTTTTCATTTACGGAACTTCTTTTGATGATTGCTTAAGCAACCTTGACCGAGTTTTGCAGAAATGTGAACAAACTAAGCTTGTCTTGAATTGGGAGAAGTGCCACTTTATGGTGAATGAAGGTATTGTCTTGGGGCACAAAAATTCTGAAAGAGGTATTGAGGTGGATAAAGCTAAGGTTGATGCAATTGAGAAAATGCCATGTCCTAAAGATATTAAAGGTATAAAAAGTTTCCTAGGTCACGCTGGTTTCTATAAGAGATTTATTAAAGACTCCTCTAAAATTTCTAGGCCTCTTACAAATCTCTTGCAAAAGGATGTTCCATTTGTTTTGATGATGATTGTGTAGAAGCCTTTGAAACACTGAAGAAAGCCTTAACTTCTCAACCTATCATTCAACCACCTGATTGGAACTTACCTTTTGAAATTATGTGTGATGCTAGTGATTATGTTGTTGGTGCTGTTCTAGACAAGTTTAGTTCCTATGGGTATGTATCTACCTTTTGAACATTTTCTAACCTACACAAGTTGTCTGCAACGGGGTTCTCAGCTCCCTTTCTATCAATAATATGAAAGTCAAATTCTTGTAGCAAGAGAACCCATCTAATAAGTCTAGGTTTAACATCTTTCTTTTCCATAAGGTATTTAATAGCAGCATGATCAGTGTGAACGGTTACTTTAGAATCAACAATATAAGGTCTGAAATTATCACAAGCAAATACAACTGCTAAAAATTCTTTTTCAGTAGTAGCATAATTTCTCTGGGCACTGTCTAGAGTTTTACTAGCATATTGAATAACATTTAATTTCTTATCAACTCTTTGTCCTATGAATAATTTGGGGTCCCTAGATATTTAATGACTGATGGTGGTTCACATTTTATTCATGGCGCTTTCTGTAAATTGCTTGCTAAATACGATGTCAACCATAGAATTGCATCTCCTTATCATCCTCAATCTAGTGGTCAAGTTGAGTTGAGAAATAGAGAAATAAAGTCAATATTGCAAAAGACTGTCAATAGGTCTTGAAATAATTGGTCTAAGAAACTTGATGATGCACTTTGGGGCTATAGAACAACTTATAAAAATCCTATGGGTATGTATCCATAAAAAATGGTTTATGGAAAAGCTTGTCATTTGCCTCTTGAGTTAGAACATAAGGCATATTGGGCAATTAAAGAACTCAAATATGATTTCAAACTTGCTGGTGAAAAGAGGTTATTTGATATTAGCTCATTAGATGAACGGAGAACCCAAGCCTATGAAAATGCCAAATTGTTCAAAGAAAAAGTTAAAAGATGGCATGATAAAAGAATCCAAAGATGGGAATTCAAAGTGGGTGAGTATGTTCTATTGTACAATTCTCATTTTAGTTTTTTTGCAGGAAAACTCCTCTCCAAGTGGGAAGGACCATATATCATTGAAGAAGTTTATTGCTCTGGAGCTATTAAGATCAACAATGCCGAATGCACTAATCCGAAGGTGGTCAATGGACAAAGAATTAAGCACTATATTTCAGGTACACCTATTAATGTTGAAACTAACATTATTCAAACCATGACACTGGAGGAATACATAAAAGATACCTTCCAAAACACTGAAAAGGAAGAGGTACGTGATACAGTATGGTAACAGACTCCAAAAATTCCGCAAAAATATTTCCTGCCAGTTTTGGAATATTAGAAAAAAAAGAAACTCCTGAGAAGGCAACCGAGGTGCCCACTGGGCACCAGGGTGCGCCTGCCCCTCCCGGCGCGCCATGGTGGGTAGTGGGCCCCTCGAGGACCTTCCCGACTCTGTTTTCCTCTGTATACTTGTTTCCCAAGATAAAAATTCTTTATATATATACTCCCGGATGATTTGACCACCACATCGCGAAAATATCCTCTGTTCTCGTTTCGTGTTGTTTCCTGTCAGATCTATCAATCTAGGCATCATGTCTTCTCCCCTCCAACAACATAGAAGAGGATGCTTGGCTGTTGAAGATGGAACTAAGTAGAGAAGCAACAAAAGAAGCCACCAAGGAGGACAAGGCCAAGGAAGCTGCAGGGAATCAAGCTCAAGAAGGGAGGCAAACCATGCTCATGGAGGAAATTGAGAAAGAGGAAGATTTCCTTCAACCCTACTATAATCTGCTCACACCCTAAATCAAAGCCTTAAGGGATTTTGAAACGGGTTGCGTTCAGAATACATATCTCACTCATGAAGTTATTTTGTTGGAAGAGCAAAAACATCGCCCTTCGGAGCATCAATCGTAGGTTGGAGTACCTGTCGAGGCTGAAGTGCGAAACCATTACTTCTATACTACCACCATCATCACCAAAGAATGAGATTTGAGTACACAGGTATAGGCAGTCCCCTTGGCTTTTGGCAAGCTTGGCGGAGATGCCTCGGTATCGTATCATCATCACTTTTATTATCTTCACCAGTATTTAGTTTGATCCTTAGTTATTTCGTGATTTAATTGAATAAAAGATTAGTATTTGAGTGCTAGCTTCATGATCTATCCATCTATGTAATCGAGTTGAGAGTTATATAATAAAGATTAGTTTGAGTTTTTGCTTCTTTACTTCTATGTTTCAATCAAAATAAAGAAAATAATGAAAAAGATCATATGCTAACCTTATGGAAAGTAATGACATTACATAAGGAAAAGTATAAGTGGTAAAATTTATTGAAAGTTGACAAACATAGCATTGGTCAATGATGGAATTCATGAAAGAATTAATAAGGGAAGAGAAGATTCACATGCAAATATACTATCTTGGACAAATTTTATGATTGTGAGCCCCCATTAAGTATTTTATGTCATGGATGGAGGAAGAAGCATCAATATCCTATATTATGAGACATTCCGTCGTATGGGGTTAACAGATAAAAATCTTAAATCGTCCAATACGGTATTCCATGGGGTGGTACCTGGTAAGTCAGCTTATCCTGTTGGCAAGATAGCTCTGGAAGTGGCCTTTGGAGATGATCATGATTCCAGGTCAGAGACTTTGACTTTTGAGGTGGTAAAGATCCAGAGCCCATATCACGCCATGTTTGGGCGGCTGGCTTACGCCAAGTTTATGGCACGGCCCTGTTATGTGTATTTGCAGCTCAAAATGCCGGGTCACAAGGGGACAATAACGGTTCATGGAAGACGTAAGATCGCTTTGGAATGTGAAGAAGGTGATGCTGCCTACGCTGAGTCGGTTTGTGCCACGGAGGAGCTGAATTATTACAAGGACAATGTTGATCCGGCAGACATGACTCCGTTGAAGAAGCCAACTACGGAGCATGATCCGGCCCTGAAGTTCAAATCGGCCGCTGAGACTAAGCTTGTTGACTTCGTACCTGGTGATTCTTCCAAGTAGTTCAGCATGAGTACCAATTTGGATCCGAAATAGGAAAGCGCGCTCATCGAGTTCATCCGTGGGAATCGGGACATTTTTGCATGGAAGCCTTCTGACATGCCAGGTGTACCGAGGCAACTCGCTGAGCACACTCTTAATGTGGATCCTAAATACAAACCGGTGAAACAGTTCCTCTGCCGGTTTAACGAAGAAAGGCGCAAAGCTATTGGAGAAGAGGTGGCCAGGCTCTTAGCAGCTGGCTTTATTGTTGAAGTTTTCCATCCTAAATGGCTGGCTAATCCGGTGCTGGTTCTTAAGAAAAATGGCATCTGGCGCATGTGTGTGGATTACACAGATCTTAACAAGGCTTGTCCAGCAGATCCTTTTGCTCTCCCCCGTATTGATCAAATCATTGATGCTACGACGGGTTGTGAGCATTTGAGTTTTCTGGATGCATATTCTGGTTATCATCAGATCAAGATGGAGGTTAAGGACCAGGAGAAGACGGTGTTCATAACTCCCTTTGGAGCCTTCTGCTATGTATCTATGCCCTTTGGGCTCAAGAGTGCCCAGGCAACTTACCAACGGTGTGTGCAGAATTACCTTCATAAACAGATTGGCCGTAATGTACACGCCTATGTAGATGATATTGTGGTTAAGTCAAGGGAGAAGGAGACTCTGGTTGACGATTTGAAGGAAACCTTTGATAACCTGAGGACGTACAAGATGATGCTCAACCCGGCCAAGTGTGTCTTTGGTGTACCGGCAGGCAAGTTATTGGGTTTTCTGGTGTCCAATAGGGGAATTGAGGCTAATCTAGAGAAGATCACATCAATCACCTCCCTGGCTAAGCCAAAGTGTATCAATGATGCCCAACGCTTGGCAGGCCGGGTTGCCGCATTGAGCCGGTTTATAAGCCGCCTTGGTGAGAAGGCGATCCCTTTGTATCAGATGTTGAAGAAGACAGATCAATTCGTCTGGAGTTCTGCTGCTGATAAAGCGTTTGAGGATTTAAAGCGGCAGTTGGCCAATCCGCCTGTGCTTGCCGCTCCAATTGATAAGGAGCCGTTACTGCTATATGTCGCCGCTAATGCTCATGCGGTCAGTGTGGCTATTGTAGTGGAACGAAAGGAGACATGCAAGGAGCATCCGGTTCAGCGTCCGATTTATTATATCAGCGAAGTGCTCACTGAGTCCAAGCAAAGGTATCCGCATTGGCAGAAGCTGGTATATGGAGTTTTTATGGCAAGACGGAAGCTTAAGTAGTACTTCCAAGGACACCCCATCACAGTGGTCAGTTCCGCTCCCTTGGGAGATATAATCCAGAACAGGGAAGCGACTGGCCGGATTGCCAAGTGGGCTATAGAGCTTGGGCCGCACGGATTGAAATACGTGCCTCGGACAGCGGTCAAGTCTCAAGCACTTGTCGATTTCATCAGTGATTGGACAGAACTGCAAACACCTGAAGAGAAGCCGGATCACACATATTGGACTATCCATTTTGATGGGTCCAGGCAACTGGAGGGCTCGGGGGCTGGAGTCGTGTTAACTTCCCCACGAGGTGATAAGTTTTGTTATGTTCTCCGCTTAATGTTCCCTTGTACTAACAATGCAGCTGAGTATGAAGCTTTACTCCATGGTCTCTGGATGGCTAAGGAGATGAAGCTAAGCCGAGTTAAGTGCTTCGGTGACTTGGACCTGGTGGCTCAGCAGGTGTCTGGCACTTGGGATTCCAAGGACCCACTCATGGCAGCATATCATCGTGAGGTGGATGTTGTTGCAGGTCACTTCAAGGGTTATCAGGTGGACCACGTGGACCACCGAAAGAATGAAGCGGCGGACGCTTTAAGCCGGTTGGGCTCTCAACGCAAACCGGTCCCGCCCAATGTTTTCCTAGATGTGCTGCACAACCCGTCGGTCAAGCTCCCTGGTGAAGAGGATTTGGCTATTCCTGATCCGGAGGCTCAATTGGTAGCGGCTCTTCATATTGTTCCGGATTGGACGCTTCCTCACCTGGCGTACTTGAACCGGGGCGAGTTGCCCGAGGATGAGACTCTGGCCCGACAGATAATCCGGCGATCCAAGTCCATGACTATTGTCAATGGCGAGTTGCATCATTGCAGTGTGCCAGGGGCGTTTCAACGTTGTGTGTACTCTGAAGAAGGCTGTGAAATCTTGCGTGAGATCCATGAAGGAGATTGTGGTCACCACGCCGGTTCAAAATCTTTGGTGGCTAAAGCGTTTCGCCATGGCTTCTATTGGTTGACCGCTCATGCTGATGCGGAAGATCTGGTCAGGCGATGTGACGGTTGCCAGAAATTCTCAAGACGTGCTCATGTGCCGGCTCAAGAATTGAGAATGATTCCAATCACTTGGCCGTTTGCGACTTGGGGGCTGGATATGGTTGGGCCTTTCAAAAGGTCCAAGGACAAGAAGACCCACCTTTTGGTGGCAGTTGACAAGTTTACAAAGTGGGTGGAGGCGGAACCCGTTAGCAAGTGTGATGCGGCCACGGCGGTTCAATTCATCAAGAAGGTGATTTTCCGGTTTGGTTTTCCACACAGCATCATCATTGATAATGGTACCAACTTGTCCAAAGGTGCTATGAAGGAGTTCTGTCAACGTGAGCACATCCGGCTTGACGTTTCATCAGTGGCACACCCCTAGTCTAATGGTCAAGCAGAGAGGGCTAATCAAGAGATCTTGTGAGGCATCAAGCCCCGGCTTATGGTTCCTTTGCAACGAACGCCGGGTTGTTGGGTTGAAGAGTTACCATATGTATTATGGAGCATCAACACCACGCCCAACAGACCGACAGGATATACGCCGTTCTTCATGGTATATGGAGCAGAGGCGGTTCTCCCCATCGACATCCGTCATGATTCACCTCGTGTAGCGGCGTATGTTGAAGCGAACAACGAGGTAGCACGGCAAGATGCTTTGGACTTGTTGGATGAAGAGTGAGACATAGCGGCCGCCCGTTCGGCGATTTACCAGCAAGATCTTCGCCGTTATCACAGTCGCCGAGTCAGAACCAGAACCTTTCAAGAAGGAGATTTGGTACTTCGGCTCATCCAAGACCAGACTGATATGCACAAGTTATCCCCACCTTGGGAGGGACCCTTTGTGGTCAGCAAGAATCTGCACAACGGCTCATACTATCTGATCGATATTCGAGAGCATAAAGACTCACGTACATCAGAGGAGGAGACCAACAGGCCGTGGAACATAGCTCATCTTCGGCCTTACTATACCTGAGCCATTGGCTCTACTTATGTACATATTATGATAATGTATATATTATGATTAATACAATAAACCGGAGCCTCAGCTAAAGCGGGATATATGTTTCTTTTTACATCATGTGTGGTTACACGGAGTTGTTCTGTCTTAAAGCGGCCTCCGGTTTACCTCTTGAGTTAGCTTCTCAAAGCTTCATGTTATATCACTTGGGGGCTTGGTCGTGTCCGAACCAATGCAACACCTTTTGATAGGCGAAAGCCACCAGATCACTTGGGGACTTGGTCACGTCTGAACCAGTCACGCCTCTTGATCGGCCTAAGGCCACATAATCACTTGGGGGCTTGGTCGAACCCGAACCATCTCCACGCCTCTTGATCGGCATAATGCCACTGTTTCATTTGGGGACCTGGCTGACTTGAACCATAGCCACGCCTATCGGGGGCTTGGTCGTGTCCGACCATGGTAACGCCACTTGATCGGCTCAATAGCCTCTTTTTGCAAATGGTCTTATCATTGCCTTTGCTTGAAATTTTCTTTGATAAATATCTCTTTTTTGTTGCGTTTTTAAACCGACAAATTTTTAAACCGGTTCAACTGTCAATTGACGAAACACGGTCCATTTTTAATCCGGAGACTATTTGCCCGGTTTGATTTTTTATTAACATCCTTTTACGGAGTAACACGATGTTTATCATAACACGGCACGGTTTACATGGTAAACCGGCATTATATATACAGGAGAGGTGTTCTCCTCTGATGGTATGGGTTTATAAACATCCGCTTTAAGATTGGCCAAGCCAACTTCATGCCCAACGATGGCAGGTATTATGTATTACAAAGATTTGATCATATGCTTAAATTTCAGATATTTTGATTTCATATATGCAGACATCATAATCCGCCTGATGGTACAACCGCGGTGGCACTTTAAGATTTTTTTGGTTGCAGAAAATATTTTGCAAGTTTCATCACCCAAAGGAAGCACAAGTGGCAGTAATTATGCACGAAGGCATATCAAAATCAAGAGTATCGGCTAGCCTATTACAAGGCAACACGGTGCCCAAATAAGATCATAGTTTTTTCGCAGAACACAAAGGAGAAGTAGTTTAAACCGGCTTCCGGTTCAAGCTTGGTCACCAGCCTGGCCTGATGGTTGTGGGTCATCCCGTGCCGCTTCAACCTCTGCTTCTCTACCCAACGGCTGGAAATCAACAGTTGTCCAGTCGATTCCCATTAATGCTTGAAAGACAGGTTCATCATGGATCAGCAACGACGGTTCAATATCGGGAGCGTAAGTATGCTTACGGATTGGAGGGATAAGATTTTCCGCTTCAGGAATTGGTGCAGCTACTCGCTTGTTTTGGTCATCATATTGGGCTTGATAATGAGACAAGTCTGCCTCTTCAACCAATTGACAAGCTAGAGGACGCACCTCCCGGTTTATTGCTCGCAGATCCGCTTCACTAAACTCTGACCCGTCTTCCTTCAAGCTGGGATAGCCCTGAGCTGCTTCAACAGGGTCAAAATCCAGCACCCACGCTTTCGCCCGGATTAAGGCATTGATAGCACCAGTTCGAGCAGCAGATTTCTTCAGCTCTTCAACCCACGCAGGAAGCATCAACAGTCTCTTCAGAGTGTCCTGAATCAAAGTGGGTGCCGGGTTGTTATGAGACGCAGTAGAGATGATCCGCTGCGCACCAGTATACAATTGCTCAATCAATGTGTAGGCGGCTTTCAATTTCTTCCGCACATTTGACCCCAAGTGACTAATGCGTGTCCCTGAAATATTACAAAGGGTTAACAAATCGACAACTTTATAAGATGACCAAGTCAATCCAGAAATCAAGCCGGCTTACCGAAGACAGCAGCGGTCATGGCATGCACTTGTCGCTTTACGCTGGTCAGTTCGTCCACTACCGATTTAAGTGCAGCTTCAGCATTTTCTGCTCATTTGGTTAAAGCGGCTTTCTCAGTGGCCCAGTCCGCCCGCTCCTTCTTGAAGACCTCCTTAAGCTATTCCATGGTGCTTAAAGCGGTGGTTAATTCCTGTTTGGCTTTGGAGGTTTCAGCTTGCTGGGACTTCAGGTTTTCTTGCAGATCGGCGATCTGGTTTTCTCTTTTGTTCAGTTCAGCCTGCATATAGACAGTAATACGATTCAGATAACAGTACAAAAATTGAAGTACCAACCACATAACAAGTTATGCCCTTGGTACTTGGGGGCTAATGCATATTTGCTCTTCATCCTACAATTGTTCGAAAAGTCCCAAGCTCAATACAAGTATTCAACATGGCACTTGGGGGCTAATGGCTATTTGCTCAATCAGTACTGATGATACATTTTTCTTACCTAAAAGTCCCGGTTTAACTATACTGAGTTAAACCGGCCCTTGAGGGCTACATCAGCAAATTCAAAAACAATGAAGTTTCCCTTGGCAAGACCTGGTTTAAATTGAGATTTTAAACGGCCCTTGGGGGCTAGGGGAATTGACAGATTAAGGTACAAAAGCAGAAAAGCAATGGGAAATTACCTCATATTTCTCGTTCATCATATTAACCAGACCGGCTTCATAGTCACGGCTGGTGTATAGCCGGTTCAGGAAGCCGGAATGAAGTTCTTGGGCATTCAGAGCGGCATAAGTTGCCAGATCGGCATTCCATTTGCCTTTGCCAATGGCAGCAAATTCCTCTTTGGCGGTGTGCCTGGATAAAGCAATGGGGTTGCCATGCTCGGTGCGACCAATGCCTGTAATAATAACTTCATCATCTCCTGCGGCACCGGTTTGCATTGGGGCCGTCGGCTTGTCAGTAGGCTTGGATGGACTGGTGGATCTATCAATCCGGACGGGGCTTATGGGCTGATCAACAGGACCTGAGGTGTCAACGTGTGGTTCTTCAGCAACAAAATCAACATCTTGCGGTGGGGGGTCGTTTGGTACGTCCTCATGAATAGCCGCTTCAGGACCTGGTGTCTTGTCCGGTTCAGGAACAGTGTCCTCTTCGGCCGCTTTGTCCAGGCGAGCCTTCTTGCTGGGCCTAGGCTTGGCCCTAAAAGAAACGAAATGATCAATACAGCATATGTTATAGTACATCAGAAACATCGTAAGAAATATGACTCACCCAAGCAGCATTTTGAGCGGTGGCAGCTGGGTGGCTGATGACTCGCCATACGAGGAATGGGAGGTGCCCTGGTGATCGGAGTCATACAGATTAAGAGGTTGACGAAAACAGCCCGCTTTAGGAAAAGCATTGACAAGAGAGTTAGAGACCTCTGAATGGCGTTTCCGAACCGGACTGTTCGGTAAACCGGCGGAGGTGACTACCTGGCCGCTGTGCCGGGTTGTGCGACGGGCTTCTTGCTGTTGTGTCTTCATAAGAAAATTTGGATCCAAATAAGCAAGAGGATGAGAAAGTTTAATTTTCTGGTCTGCCCGACGGATTTTTTTGTGAAGGTAAAGGGCTTGAATCGGAGGACAGAGTGATTACCTCTACAGCGTCAGCCTGACTGCCTTTCGCATCATCCTGACAATGGTCATTATCAATAAGACGTGTGAAAAATAATCCAAGTGAATCAAGCTCTACTTCAAGGTCCGGGTTACCCACATCATTGTCAACTGCCGGATTAGAAGATGCAGTGGTTTTCTTCCTGTTAGCTAGCCTCTTAACAACTCTGGTCTTAGGCCGGTTTGGCCTCTCCGGTTTCTCTGGCTTCTCTGGTTTCTCCTGTGGAAGTTTCTTGTTCCAAAACGGATCATCACCCTGTTTGAAAAATGTTGATGTTAAATAATGGGTAGACTGAGCAAGGACAGATTCAAGAAAAAGTAAAGTATGAATCTTACAGCTGGCGGTTTGTTGGTGGCACAAAAGGGAAGCAAGCCGGTTCGAGCACAGACGGCCTCCGGTTTGTTCAATATCTTCTTCACAGCTTCAGTGACTTCTTCATCTGTGAGCTGAATGTCAATGTGTCGCAACGGTTCGCTGGCACTACCAGTATACTCGCACATCAAACCGGAGCGCTGGCTGAGGGGAAATATGCTCCAAGATATCCAACAGCGAGCAAGATCAACCCCTGTTAAACCGTTGGCCATAAAGGCCCTGAGCTTGGATAGTTGAGCAGCATAGTTGCTTCTCTCTTTGGCAGTCAACCTTTGTGGAAAGGGATGCGTGTTGCTAAGCCGTTCTGGACGGTAACCCGACAAAGGATTTTCGTTAGAAGGAGAGGTATCTTTACAGTAGAACCATGTTTGATTCCACTCTTTGGGATGACTGTGCAATTTGGCATGAGGATAAGTGACCTCCTTTCTCTTTTGGATCGCCATACCGCCCAACTCCGTGTTGGCACCGTCAGTAAATTCAGTATGGCGGTTTAGATGGAAGCAGTCTCTGAACAATTCAACTGTGGGTTCCTCTTGAAAGAATACCTCACAGAGCACTTGAAAGTGACATATGTTGGTTACAGAGTTTGGCCCAATGTCTTGCGGACGGAGTTGGAAATTGGCTAAGACATCCCGGTAAAATTTTGAACCGGGAGGATCGAAGCCCCGGGCTAGATGATCCGCGAAAACAACAACCTCTCCCTCTTGGGGCGTGGGAGGACATTCTGTACCGGGTACCCTCCAATGAATAACCTTTTTACTGCTCAAAGCACCAGTTATGACTAAATTATTCAGCTGAGTCTCGGTCACGCGAGAGGGAACCCAGTTGCACTCGTACACTTGTTTAGCCATGACGCGATCTACAAGGGCCACAATTCCGGTTCAAGAACATGTTGGACAAACATACACTGGTGCATACATTATTAATCCGGAGGCAGTTATTTCTAAACCGGAGTTTTGTGAGGCGGCAGTATCTGGTTAAGGAACTCTGGCGGTTCAACAAGGGGACTAATGGTATATACCGGTTTGGTAATTTTTATACAGAGTTAAACCGCCTGATCTAAACATGGAGACAGTTGAGATTGCGGATAAATAAGTATGCAGAAACAGATTTCACAAGATTCTTCTACAACATTGGATCTAAAGCATGTTCAGAAAATCGGAAAAATATTCAAAGGTTCAAAACAGAACAGTACTGAATCAATGGGCAGAGATATATGTGGATCTATGGTCTTGATGCATGAAACTGAAGGCGGATGCTAAAAACTACCGCTACACAGAGCAAGGATTCACAGATGCATCTAGGAACTATCGTATGAACACGAGACAGGCCATGAACACTAGAAGAAGCATGAAACCCTAGAACAGATCTGTGTTGAAAAGAATAGAAGACTTACTAGAGATAAAGAAGACGCGGAAGGTCGCCGCGGTGCTCTGGTGCGCTCAGGTTGATGCAGCGGCCAAGGTTGATGCAGAAGCTAACGGTGGCGGCGGAGCTCCGAGGCCGGGCGATGCGAGGAAGACGAAGCAGAAGGGCACGAAGGGGAAAGAAAGGAAATGACCCTTCGGTCCTATTTATAAAGAAAGGGACATGTGTCAGGCGCGAGAATCAAGGGGCCACGAGTTTGGAAACGGAGCCGTCGCCTCGATTGTCGTAGATCTATTAAACAAAAAAGGTATCATGGATAAGTGTCTTTATGACAGATGACGTCACTCCGGTTTACAACGACCAGAGAAGGTGACATCACGACGGTTCAACAAACTACAAGAAGATGTTGAAGATGAAGATTTTTTGCGAAGGATTGATATGAACCTGTTCAAATCAATCTGGGGCCTAATGTTGGGGATATTACTACTGGTCGTAAACCGGCCTATCTGGGCCGGGTTAACTTCGCCAGTAGTTAAAGAATGTTAAAGTATGTAAACTTGCATTGTAAGGTAGGAGTAAGTAGAGACCAAACCAGACACGTTTATGAGCCGGTGTTGGGACTCTGTAAACCGACGGGCGTCACCCATGTATATAAGGGGACGACCCGGCGGCGGTTCAAGGACAACAGACAACAACTCGAGATCTAGGCGAAGCTTGTTTGCTCCCTAGTCATCGAAACCCCATCAATTCCATCACAACTAGACGTAGGGTTTTACCTTCATCGAAGGGGGCCGAACTAGTATAAACTCTCTCGCGTCCCTGTGTCTGCTTTAACCCCTTCAAGCTAACCCGTCGTGATGGCTCCACGACTAAGTCCTTTCATGAGGACATCTGCCGTGACAAAACCACGACACATCGTGTATAGGGTCAACTGGTTCGGGTGCTGCCAGGCTGCGACGACTTGTTACCTTCGTATCGACCCCCTGGGGCCGACGAAGATGATGTGATGACCCTCAGCGCCTGCCTAAGCTGGCCCCTGCTTTGGCCGAAGAGCCAGATTCGTTTGGGGGCGGGGGACACCACCCCAAAGACAACACCTCCAGTCGTGTCGGCGCCAAGCCATGGCAAGACCGCCGCAACGCTACTGGACATGCCGGACATCCCTATGGCACAAGATCCGGACATGCATATGGCACAGGATCCGGTCGACGACGACAACGACGATGGTACATTTACCAACGTTGATAAGTACTTTGCCGAACATGGGTACGATGACGAATTCTTGGGGCCTCCTTCTCAAGAACCCAACCCTACAAAAGACGATCACGATCTAGCTGGTACCACGGAGAAACCCAATTGCAATAGGCGTCGTCTGGCGTTCAGTTCTCAGGAGACGCCTCCAGCTGCCGACTTCACCGAGCCTCAGATAGCCAAGGTGCGAAATATTATCAGCCCCAACACACTCAAGAAGGCAGTCTGTGAGCAGAACTCGGTCCCATAACAACAGAAGAAGAAGGGACGAAAAAGAAAGAGTAACAAGGGTGCGAGCCAGCCGGCACCGAGTACGATCCATGCTCAGGATAGGCCACCTTCACCTAAGGATATCTCGAGGAGGGTGCATGTGGCGGGTAGGCCGATGCTACTGACTAATATGCTCAATGCTGCAACCGGTGCTATGCGGAGTCTGCATGGCAGTGTTCTTTCTTTGGAGAAGCGGCGTCTCAGAGAGAATGATGTGGCATTCCCGGTTTTCGTGGTCAAGGTGCCAGAGGGCAAGGGCTTTGTGGATAACTCCATCGGGGGTATGATCGTCCTGCAGTTTGATGACATCTTCGCTATGTTTAACCTTCATCCGCTGCACTACACCTTCGTTCCGCTATTTTCGCTGAGTATGGAGATGCGGATCATTAGAGACAAGAACCCGGACATCGTGATAGTCGACCCCTTCTACATGCGTGCCAAGATCTTGGGCAGCGCTGGGGACCGGCAAGTCGCGAGTTCTTACCTCGAAGGCATCATTCTAGCAAACCCAGATAAGGATAACTTCCTCGTGCCTTACTTTCCCGAGTAAGTCGTCCCCTCAACCGCCCCGTAACATATGATTTCTTAGATTTCGATTGTTTTTTTAGCATTCCGTGTTTTGTGCAGTGACACACATTGCACACTCATCCTCTTGAGCCCGAAATATTACATGGCCACGTATTTCGACTCGGACCGTCAGTCGAAGAAATACTACACAAATACCAAGAAAGTTCTTGATGATGTTCTCCCCGGCTACGCCAAATCTGGAGGCACCTTCACCAGGCTAGTTCGTAAGTACGACAAGCACGTGTTCGCCCAGAATATGATGTTCTGCTACGTCAAGCAGCCGCCTGGCGGTCAGAAGGATGCCTACTACGCCCTCCATCACATGCGGGCGATCGTACGGGACCATAATCACCTTCTGCTACCAAATAATCTCAAAGATTGGGCCGCGAGCTTGTCGGCAATCCAGGACGCGGACATCAGACAAGAATTCTTTTGCATCTAGTCGGAGTTTGCGGAAATCATCCATCAAGATGTCCTTCGTACCTCGGGGCAGTTCAACCTCAGAAATCAACCGTCCAACAGTGAGATAGACACAACACTACAAATGCAGGCTGACAACGCCCGCAGTTTCATGACCATCATGAGAGACGGCGGCTTCATCCACGCTCCGGTCCCTTGAGTCGAGTCGAAAGTAGTGATGCTATGTGTAGTTCTGAAACATCGATTGGCTCATGTTGCAATTAAACTTTAATGAACTTGTATGTCTGTTTGGTTTGGACAGTCGTTCAACTTAGATGTAATCGATGCTATTAATGTGTTGCTTTTCTCTTCCGATCCTTTTGTTGCATACTTATATATTGCTTATGTATTGTTTGTGAATTGTTACTAACGTTTTGTTTGGCTAGTGCATAGAGATGCCGTCGTATATCGTGTACAAGGGTAAGGTTCCCGGAGTCTACGACGACTGGGAGAAGTGTCGGAGACAGGTTCACCGTTTCAGCGGTAAGTTACAAAGGGTACACCACTAGGGCGGAGGCGGAATCTAGATACGCGCGTAATCTAGCGGGAGAGAGGAGGGAGCGTTGGAGGAACCGGATGAAGACCAGTTTCATCGCGATGATGCTCATCGTGATGACCACAGCTCTCTTCTATGTGATGGTAGTTTAGATGATCGATGTTGACTTGTAATGTGAAGACAAACTCGGTACTCGCGGTCTCGAGACTTGTAATCTTCTATCTTTGTTCGGTCTTTTGAATTCGGAGACTAATATGATGAATTGTATTCAGAGACTAATCTTCTATTTTATTCGATGAATCTGCTGTTGCTGTGTGGTATTGTCTAAATTCTGTCCAATAATATATTTTGTAACCTGCGAAAATATCAGAAAAGAAAAAAATCCCTAATATTCATACTAGTGGCGCACCACCACACAGTGCGCCATTAGTAAGCCAGAGCACACTAATGGCGCATCATCCACCAGTGCGCCATTAGTATGCCAAAGCACATGGGTAATTATGCCCCCCTGGGAGGCATACTAATGGCGCACGGTGGCATATACTAATGGCGCACCGCGTGGTGCGCCATTAGTATACCAGATACTAATGGCGTGGTGCTAGTGGCGCACCAGTAGTGCGCCATTAGTAGGCAAAACTGGTGCGCCACTAGCAGGCCTTTTCCTAGTAGTGAGAGCTTCAGAAGCCAGCCGGACTCCTCCAACCGCTGCCGGTTTCACAGTGGAAATGGGATGACGTTTGTATGGATTTCATTACAGGATTGCCTAAGACTCAGCGAGGCAAGGATGCAATCTGGGTTATAGTGGATACCCTAACCAAGGTCGCTCACTTCATTCCCATCAGCACCAGATACAGGGCAAATCAACTTGCACAGCTGCATGTATCCAGAATAGTCAGTCTGCATAGAGTACCCCGAACTATCACTTTCGACCGAGGTTCCTTGTTTACCTCCGCTTTTTGGTCCCGTCTCCATCAAGCCTTGGGGACAGCACTGAAATATAGTACTGCTTATCACCCTTAGACAGATGGACAGACAGAGCGGGTAAATCAAATACTCGAAGATATGTTGTGAGCTTGTGTGCTAGCCAAAGGAGCTAAATGGGAAGATTGCTTGCCATATGCCGAGTTTTTTATAACAACAGTTTCCAGACCAGCCCAAAGATGTCACCAAATGAGGCTCTGTATGGCCATAAGTGCCGCACTCCTTTAAATTGGTCTCAAACTGGAGATAGTCGTATCTTCGGAACGGATCTCATGATGGAAGCTGAGAAACAAGCTAGGGAAATCAGAGACAGATTGCAATTGCCAAATCTCGACAGAAGAGTTATTATGATGCAAAGCATCGGCATGTCAGTTTTGAACCCGGAGAACACGTATACATCCGAGTCACTCCTATGAAAGGAGTCAAGATATTTCAGACTCATGGAAAGCTAGCACCCAGGTTTATTGGTCCATTCCTCATTATGTCTCGAGTGGGTACTGTTGCATATCAATTGGAACTACCCTCTGAATTGGCAGGCATACACAATGTGTTTCATGTTTCACAATTAAGACGATGCATATCCCCGCCTGAGAAAAGGACTGCTATGGCTGAGATAGAGTTGGCAAAAGATTTAACTTATGAAGAGAGACCGTTTAAAATTTTGGATCAGATGGAAAGGGTCACTCGCAGTAAAGTCAGAAAAATTTTCAAGGTTCAGTGGGAGCAGCACACAGAATCAGAAGCAACTTTGGAGCGGGAAGAATTCCTTAAGGATCAGTATCCCGAGTGGTTTTCCCAAGCAACCGAATCTCGAGGACGAGATTCATTCTAAGTGGGGGAGGTTTGTGACAACCTGGTTTTTGCCCTCTCTTATTTGCTTGATCTTCATTTGAAAATTTTCTGAAACTTGGAGTTTTTGAATCTTTTCATATGGACTTAAACACTTGGGCATCCTTGGCTTTCACCCAAGTGCTCCACTTCCCTCCTAAATCATCATTTCTCTTCTGATCCACCCCAAAATAATCTTTGAAATATTCATTTTCTCTCAAAAACCCTAGCCAGATCATTTTGCTTCAAAGCAACCCTAATTTTTGTGGCACAGAAAAATCTGAGATAATTCACAAATATTATGTGAACCCTAGGGCACCTCCCTGAGCAAAAATATTTCATCACTTTTTGGAATATTTTTGCTATAGAAAATATTTTCTGTTCTGGACAGAAATGGTGGTTTCTACAGCAACTCCCATTTTACTTGCTCCATTTGACCTGAACTTTCTTATGCATCTTTACCTTAGTAACTCATGACTAGCCTCCAAAGCACAGCCTCTAACTCCCAGCCGTTTGACCACAGTAACTGTTCAAAGTTACTGATCAGAAACTTACCTGGCTTGTAAAAACCTCTCTACTGCACCTGGATCCAAACCAAATCGTGGTAACACTCAAAACTACCACGAACAACATGCCAGACATGAAGTTTATGCTTATATCAGCCTGATGTCATAGTTCACGCGGTGACAACATTCGTCCAGGGGTGTTGGCATGCGTGTCGACGCGCTCTGAGTGTCGCCGAGCGCTCTGTTCGCGCGTGCTCGCTTCCCTCGCCTGCCCGAGCGTGCCAAACCGCGCCACCATCTTCGTCTCAACGCCATTAACCTCCCTCTGGCGCTCGCCAATGCCGGAGCTTGCCGCAGCGAGCACGGGCAAGGTCCGGCCAGCCCAACAGTGCGGAGCGCACTGTGCTCGTCGCCTTCCCCTTGATCATGTGCTCGTCTACGTCCACCCATAGTTGCCGCGTGACCTGCTTCGCCTTCTCCCCCTCTCACTGACGTTGCTCGTCGCCGGGCGCCATGGACAGGTGTCCACCGGCGGAGCCCGAACCCCCCTCGTCGCTCGCCTATAAATGGAGCCACCCCCAGCCTCATCGAGCACCATCCAGCACTCACACACACTCCACAATCACGTAGGAAGCCGTAGCCCGGCCGGCCAGGCCTCGGGCCTCCGTCCCCGAGCTTGATCTCGCTGTCGATACCCTCTGGTCGCCTCGGTAGCTCCAGCCCCTCCCAGGCCTGGACGACCCCTCCAGGGCCTCCGCCTCTCTCTGGTGAGGCCGTCTCGCCCGCTTGGAGCCCCTGGAGTGGCCTCCGTTCACCGTCTTCCTCAACTCCGGCAACCATCGTGTTCTGCCTCCGCTTGCAAGCTTGATTCTGACGCCGTCCAACCACCCCGAGCCACGCTACGGGTACGGGCAGGTGCGCCACCGTCCCCTCTCTAAATCCCTCCCTCTCGTTTTGCCAAGAAGCCCTCGTCGCCGACGAGAGCTCCGGCGAAGCCGCGGCCTCCTCTGTTTACCTCTCCCCCTTCCCCCACCTAACTAGCAGGGCCCGCTAGTCAGCCACTCTGTACGCGCGTGAAGTGGTACGAGTGGTGGCGCCCTGAGGTTTTATGCCTTCGACGTCACCCCCCTCAGCTGTTTATTTAAATTCAAAATCATTTAAATTCCAGAGAGCTTCAAACAGTTATAACTCTTCAACCATAAGTCCAAATGAAGTGGTTCTTTTTGCATTGTGTTCTTTGAAAAGAAATCTAGCGGATCACCAAAGATGAGATTTTTCTGAGCTGTTTAGAATTTCTGGTGATTTTCAGAAGTGTTCTTGATATTGCCTTTTGTGTTTAAATTTATTTTCAGAGGGTGAGGCTTGTCTTGAGGATCACCAGAAGGCTTGTGAACCTCATCTGCACTAAGGCAAGCCACATCAACATTTTCATGGTGTCATTTCAATATTTGTGATTTTCTTACTTGAATGAAATGATTAATCCATGCATTTAAATAACTATTGTGTTATTTTTATTCTGTTAAATGTTTGTTAGTTATTATACTTGATTTACATGATGTTGAAACTAGTTTAGTTGGTAGAGCAAAGTTAAGATTTACTTATGGTGATGATTGAAATGATTTTTGTTATGCATGTTAGTAATTATTTAAAGTTATTCTCTTGCCCTAAATAAAATGATAAAAAATTGTTAAGAAAATATTCTGTTAAGTACTAGTTTAGTCATTTTACTTGACTTGTAGAATGTTTGAACCTAACTTGGATGGGAAAGAAATTAGGAATTTTTTGTGGGGAAATCTTTATTATTCACGTGAGAAATTTATCGGAGTTACGTTCTTGCTTGAGGAAATTATAAAACTTGCTGCAAAATATTTTGGTTAACATGTGAGTTATATTGATCAGCAAAGTAATATGAGTTGTTGATGTTTATGCTTAGTGTGTACGGATGACAGTCAGTCTTTTTCAATATTAAGTGATGCATGTGTAGTTTTGCATTTCATGGCATGCTATGACACCGGTCATTTTTATCTTAAGTTGAACCTGATTATAAATCAACTTGAATATAATGTTGACTGGGTCATGGTGCCGCCGAATCGAGTTTTTCCCAGTGCAGCCATATTTGCCTTTTTGGGAAGGCCTTGATTTAGTCCATTGACATTGCCTCTGGTCGGTGCCTCCAACTAGGGAAGGTTGTGTCGTGCTCACCCTGGCCCGGTAAGCAGGCATAACCTTGTGTGCCCGTTGTTGAGATTATGGTACCGGGTCCCCGAGTGGGATTGTTTTGGCCATGACGGTGGTCGGTGTGTCTTTGGTACACACGGAGCCACCCAGGACTAGCCCGTTGGGGATTGGGTCGGAGTGGCTGGGAGAGTGTCATGGCAATGGAAGGGTTTTGTCGGAATGCCGTTGGTCCACCCGAATGGGAGTGCGAGGCCACGGGTTCCGTGATGTGGGTACAGTGTGCTACCTCTGCAGAGTGTATAATCTATCGATAGCCGAGTCCACGGTCACTGACACCTCGTAGTAGGTCCCACCATGAGTCAACGTTTAATAAAATTTGCACACTAAGCTATGAACTTTGCATTGTTGAGGATAGCAGAAGGGCCATCGAGGTATTCGGGACCAGATATTGGTCGGGGTCGTGATCGCCGTAAGGATCACGAGTTGCTCTTGTTAAGACCATGTTGGTGGTTTGTTTGTGATCCAGAAATGATCACGATTGGTAAGTTGTCCCGAGGGACGTTCGAGCATGATCACAGCATGTTTGACATATAGGGGTTGCATTATTAATAATTGGTTAAGTATCATGATATTGTTTGCCATTATGATTATGCCTGTTGTGAGCTTGCAAGTACATTCAATGTACTGACCTGGCATGTCATGCCAGATTTCAGGAAAGTCTTGTTGGAGAGGAGCGCTGCTCGAGTCTAGATCGTGTCCACATCGGTGTCCCTGTGATATGGAGCTTCCACTACGATGTTATTCCGCTGCCACGTAGTTGTCCTGATCGAGGCCCCTTTATGTTCACTAAATAATGTACATATTGTTCACCCGCACCGGGTGTGCCGCTTGGCCTCGACAGCTGTTGTAATATAAACTCTGTTCCGCTAGCATCAATAAAGCGGTTGTTTTCTGTACCAAGATGTTGTGTGTTGCCATAAGACATGGTCTCTGGGTTGGCAATGCATGGTAAACCGGTTGCTCTGAGCTGGGGTGCCACAATCTGGTTCTTTTTAATGAGGAACCTAGTCCAGAATTTTCTAGCTGACTGTCCGGCTCGCTAGACAATATGACTGAGGTCATTAGCATCTGGAGGCCGGATATAGGTGCCTTGGAAGTTGTTTGTAAAGGCATCCTCTAGGTCTTCCCAGCTTCGAATAGAGTTTTCTGGGAGGCTGTTTAACCAGTGGCGAGCTGGCCCCTTAAGTTTTAGGGGAAGGTATTTGATGGCGCGTAGATCGTCACCGCGAGCCATGTGAATGTGGAGAAGAAAATCTTCAATCCATACCGCGGGATATGTTGTGCCATCGTATGATTCAATGTTCACAGGTTTAAACCCTTTTGGGAACTGGTGCTCCATTACCTCATTGGTGAAGCATAGGGCATGTGCGGCGCCTATGTATTGGGCTATGTCACGGCGTAGTTCGGATGAAGTCCGTATGCGGTTTTAGGCCCGGGCATGGTTATGTTTGTCGCGCCAGGCTTGATAGCCGTCTTCTCACGCCGGGGCACGCCTCCATGGTCCATAGATTGATCTGGTCTAACCTGCTCTATTTTCCAGGTCCTATTGTAGGTTATATGTGTATCCCCGAGCTGTTGTTTCTCTGCTTTTACGACAAGGTGGTGCGGGCTGGTGTTCGGCTTGAGTTGCCATTCTGTCCCGGCCACGTGGTGGTCGGTCAGGTCCGTCATCCGCATTACGTGCGGGTGGTATGGGCTCCAGCGCCTCATCATCGAATTGGGGTAGCAGCTTACGCTTCGGGTAACTCTTTGTTGGGAATTCGAGGCCGTATTCTTCGGCTGCCAGGACATTAGTCCATCTGACATTGAGCAGACCTTGGTCATCTTGAAGCTGCTGCTGCTTCTTTTTAGGCTTTTTGCAGTGGCTATTAGCCGGCGCTTAAAGCGCTCTTGTTCGAGGGGTTCCGCTTGCAAGATAAAATCCTCGTTGCCGAGGCTCACGTCGTCCTCAAAGAGTGGTAGATAGTTGCTATCCTCCGAGTCTTTGTTCCCTGCTTGCTCGTCAGGGTCAACTTGCCTGTCCTCCCGATCATCCTGTTCAGATGTTGGTTTGATGGGGTCTTCTTGGTCTTCGGTGTTCTCCGGAGTATCATTGTCTCCGGTGCCGGTATTGCTGTTTTTCCCGCGACGTGATTTAGAGCGGTGCCGCTGGCATCGATGCTTTGGTAGTATCTCAGGAGGTTCGTCCTCAACTGGATCTTTCTCATCATCGTCGTCACCTTGTTTAGGTGTGTCCACCATGTACATGTCATATGAGGAAGTGGTCGTCCAGCGTCCGGTGAATGGCGGGTTTTGGGCCAGTTCCTCTCCGGCATCGTCGTCCATACAGTCGATGTCTTCAGAGGCGTAATCGAGCATGTCGGTTAGGTCCTCGACAGTGTCTATGAAGTGGGTGGTGGGTGGGAAGTAAAGTTCCCTATTTTAAGCCCCTAGTCCGGGATGGGCGCAATTCGGAAGTGGTTCCTCTGTGATGGCGAGGGATCGCATTAAGTCCAAAGCCTCATTTAAGAGCGGGGTTTGGATGGGAACAAAAGTTCCCTGGCTGAGCTCGCATGACGCGGGCTTCGAGGGTTCGGAGCTAGTGTCCGGAGAATAGTCCGGCTTTGTGATGACCGTCGGTGACACTATTCTCTCCGGTTCTCTAGTGTTGAGCTCTATAGCCGCAGAGAGTCCGGCGAGCTCTAGACTCCCGTCTTCGGACCTGGTGACGCGCTCCGGATCTAAGGCCGGAGCGGTGGTTGGGTCGCGAACCCTTGGAAGATCAAGTCTCCTTGGATATCGTCGACATAGTTCAGATTTCTAAAACTGATCTGGTGACCAGGGGTGTAGCTGTCGATCTGCTCTAGGTGGCCAACCGAGTTGGCACGCAGTGCGAAGCCGCCAAATACAAAGATCTGGCCAGGGAGAGGAATCTCCTTCACGGCAGCATTGTTGTAGATGATCGATGGAGCCATCGAGCCTTTTGATGATGGCATAGTGGAACTCTCAATGAAAGCACCAATGTCGGTGTCAAAACTAGCAGATCTCGGGTAGGGGGTCCTGAACTGTGCGTCTAAGGATCGAGGGTAACAGGAGGCAGGGGACACGATGTTTACCCAGGTTCGGGCCCTCTTGATGGAGGTAATACCATACCTCTTGCTTGATTGACTTTGATGAGTATAGGGGTTACAAGAGTTGATCTACCTCGACATCGTAATGGCTAAACCCTAGATGTGTAGCATGTATGATTATGATTGCCTCTACGGACTAAACCCTCCGATTTATATAGACACCGGAGGGGCCTAGGGTTGTACAAAGTCGGTTTACAGAGAAAGGAATCTTCATATCCGAACGCCAAGCTTGCCATCCACGCAAAGGAGAGTCCCATCCGGACACGGGGAAAAAGCCTTCTATCTTGTATCTTCGCGGCCCATTAGTCCAGCCCATGTCACATAGCCCGGATGCCCGAGGACCCCCTAATACAGGAATCCCTCAGAGGGGATGCCTTCCGGGGCATTCCCAAGCTTCGTTGCTTGGTTCTCCTTGAATATTAACTTGGGGTGCCATGGGGCATCCCCGAGCTTAGGCTCTTGACACTCCTTATTCCTTCATCCATCGTGATCTCACCCAAAATTTGAAAACTTCAATCACACAAAACTTAATAAAACCTTCGTGAGATCCATTAGTATAAGAAAACCAATCTTTACTTGAAGTAATGTTGCAAACCCATTCAAATTTTGTTATTGCATTATATCTACTGTATTTTAACTTTTCCATGGCTTATACCCCCCATGATACAATCCATAGATTCATGAAAATAAGCACACAATGCAAAGGAAATCGAATCTGTCAAAACCAGAACAGTGTGTAAAGATGAGAATTATTATCATACTTGTGTAACTCCAAAAATTCAGAACAATTATGAAAACATAGGAAATTTGTATATCAATCTTGTGTAAAAAATTCAGAATTTTTTGTTGCTTCTGTGAATTTAAACAATTCTATTACTGGACGCAAAAGTTTTTGTTTTTCAACAGGATCAAATCAACTATCACCAAAGATATCCCAGGCTTTACTTGGCACAAATACTAACTAAAACATAAAAAAACACAATCATAACAGAGGCATAATTGTGCAAACACTCAAGAACAGAAAGAAAAAGGCAAAAATAAAATTTATTCATTGGGTTGCCTCCCAACAATCGCTATCGTTTTATGCCCCTAGCTAGGCATAATTCATAGATTCAAGTATTGTCATCTTTAGTTTTCAACTCCTCAATCAAACACCTAGAATTCTTCAAGGATTTAGCATACATATTTTCAATAACAATACTCCTAGGAACAAGATTGAAGAATTCATTCTTGCAAGTAGGGTCTTGTATCACTTAAACAAAATTGGGATGAGTACTAATTATTTTAAGATCCTCCTTGTTGCTATTAGCATTGACACCCTTGATTTTAGTAATTTGTGTAGACTTGCAAATATTTACGGGAGTTTTTTCAATAGTTTAACAGAAGAAAAGGCCGTGCTTAAGTTACTAAAAAATTCTTATCAATCCGAGAAGGACTTTCTTCGATTCTTTTGTTAACTATGGTTTCCTTTTCCCATAGTAACTTAAAAACATCTCCCACTTTTGACCCAATTTTATTAGCAATATTATGCATTCTTTTATCTAAGTTTTCTATATGTTCTTCGGCGAGCATTTTGTTTTCAATAGCATGAAGCCTCTGCATAACATGCTCAAGTGTTAAAAAAATTTCATTGCTAGTGAGAGGTGGTGCACCCAATAGATCTCCCATAGCATTAAAAGCATCCAAAGATGGACACAACAAGAAATTCCCACCGGTAATCGTATCAAGGACAAATCTACACCAAGTGGTAATACCCACATAAAAGCTTCGAAGAGGAACAATGGTAGATTTCTTACGAATAGATCTATTATGAGCATTGCAAACTCTATACCAAGCATCTTTTAGATTCTCCCCTCCCCTTTGTTTAAAATTGAGAACCTCATTCTCAGGGGTACATGATGTCTACTGCGCAACCTTCTTCTTGTAGAAGTTGTTGGGACTCCAAGTGTAGAGGTTTGTAGGACAGTAGCAAATTTCCCTCAAGTGGATGACCTAAGGTTTATCAATCCGTGGGAGGCGTAGGGTGAAGATGGTCTCTCTCAAGCAACCCTGCAACCAAATAGCAAAGAGTCTCTTGTGTCCCCAACACACCCAATACAATGGTAAATTGTATAGGTGCACTAGTTCAGCGAAGAGATGGTGATACAAGTGCAATATGGATGGTAGATATAGGTTTTTGTAAGCTGAAAATATAAAAACAGCAAGGTAGCAAGCGGTAAAAGTGAGCGTAAACGGTATTGCAATGATAGGAAACAAGGCCTAGGGTTCATACTTTCACTAGTGCAAGTTCTCTCAACAATAATAACATAATTGGATCATATAACTATCCCTCAACATGCAACAAAGAGTCACTCCAAAGTCACTAATAGTGGAGAACAAACGAAGAGATTATGGTAGGGTACGAAACCACCTCAAAGTTATTCTTTCCAATCAATCCGTTGGGCTATTCCAATAAGTGCCACAAACAGCCCTAGAGTTCGTACTAGAATAACACCTTAAGACACAAATCAACCAAAACCCTAATGTCACCTAGATACTCTAATGTCACCTCAAGTATCCGTGGGTATGATTATACGATATGCATCACACAATCTCAGATTCATCTATTCAATCCAACACAAAGTACTTCAAAGAGTGCCCCAAAGTTTCTACCGAAGAATCAAGACGAAAACGTGTGCCAACCCCTATGCATAGGTTCATGGGCGGAACCCGCAAGTTGATCACCAAGACATACATGAAGTGAATCACGTGATATCCCACTGTCACCACAGATACGCACGGCAAGACATACATCCAGTGTTCTCAAGTCATTAAAGACTCAATCCAATAAGATAACTTCAAAGGGAAAACTCCATCCATTACAAGAGAGTAGAGGGGGAGAAGAAACATAAGATCCAACTATAATAGCAAAGCTCGCGATACATCAAGATCATGCCAAATCAAGAACACGAGAGATAGATCAAACACATAGCTACTGGTACATACCCTCAGCCCCGAGGGTGAACTACTCCCTCCTCGTCATGGAGAGCACCGGGATGATGAAGATGGCCACCGGTGAGGGACCCGCCCTCTGGCAGGGTGCCGGAATAGGGTCCCGATTGACTTTTGGTGGCTACATAGGCTTGCGGTGGTAGAACTCCCAGTCTAATATCTGTTCTAGAAGTTTTAGGGTATGTAGGTATATATGGGTGAAAGAAGTACGTCGGTGGACCAAAGGGGGGGCCACGAGGCAGGGGGCGCGCCCTAGGGGGGCGCCCTCCACCCTCGTGAGCACCTCCCTTCTTTCCTGACGTGCACTCCAAGCTTTTCCGGTAGCTTTCCTTCCAAAAATAACTTCTCCAGTTGATTTCGTTCCGTTTCGACTCCGTCTGATATTCCTTTTTTTCAAAACACTGAAATAGGCAAAAAGCAACAATTCTGGGCTGGGCCTCCGGTTAATAGGTTAGTCCCAAAAAAATATAAAAGTGGAAAATAAAGCCCAATATTGCCCAAAACAGTAGATAATATAGCATGGAGCAATCAAAAATTATAGATACGTTGGAGACGTATCAAGCATCCCCAAGCTTAATTCCTGCTCATCCTCGAGTAGGTAAATGATAAAAAAGATAATTTTTGATGTGGAATGCTAGTTGGCATAATTTCATTGTAATTCTTCTTAATTGTGGTATGAATATTCAGATCCAAAAGATTCAAGACAAAAGTTCATATTGACATAAAAATAATAATACTTCAAGCATACTAACTAAGCAATTATGTCTTCTCAAAATAACATGGCCAAAGAAAGTTCATCCCTACAAAATCATATAGTTTAGTCATGCTCCATTTTTGTCACACAAGAATGCTCTCATCATGCACAACCCCGATGACAAGCCAAGCAATTGTTTCATACTTTAATAATCTCAAACTCATAAACCTTCACGCAATACATAAGCGTGAGCCATGGATATAGCACTATGGGTGGAATAGAATACGATGATGGGGGTTATGTGGAGAAGACAAAAAAGGAGAAGGTCTCACATCAACGAGGCTAATCAATGGGCTATGGAGATGCCCATCGATTGATGTTAATGCAAGAAGTAGGGATTGCCATGCAACGGATGCACTAGAGCTATAAATGTATGAAAGCTCAACAAAAGAAACTAAGTGGGTGTGCATCCAACTTGCTTGCTCACGAAGACCTAGGGCACTTGAGGAGGCCCATCATTGTAATATACAAGCCAAGTTCAATAATGAAAAATTCCCACTAGTATATGAAAGTGACAAAACAAGAGACTCTCTATCATGAAGATTATGGTGCTACTTTGAAGCACAAGTGTGGCAAAGGATAGTAACATTGTCCCTTCTCTCTTTTTCTCTCATTTTTTGGGCCTTCTCTTTTTGATGGCCTTTTTTTGGGCCTTCTATTTTTTTGGCCTTTCTCTTTTTTTATTTTTTTATTTTTTTATTCCTCACTTGGGACAATGCTCTAGAAAATGATGATCATCACACTTCTATTTATTTACAACTCAATGATTACAACTCGATACTAGAACAAAGTATGATTCTATATGAATGCCTCCGGCGGTGTACCGGAATATGCAATGAACCAAGAGTGACATGTATGAAAGAATTATGAATGGTGGCTTTGCCACAAATACTATGTCAACTACATGATCATGCTAGCAATATGACAATGATGTAAATGTCATGACGAACGGAATGGTGGAAAGTTGCATGGCAATATATCTCGGAATGGCTATGGAAATGCCATGATAGGTAGGTATGGTGGCTGTTTCGAGGAAGATATAAGGAGGTTTATGTGTGAAAGAGCGTATCATATCACGGGGTTTGGATGCACCGGCGAAGTTTGCTCCAACTCTCAATGTGAGAAAGGGCAATGCACGGTACCGAAGAGGCTAGCAATGATGGAAGGGTGAGAGTGCGTATAATCCATGGACTCAAGATTAGTCATAAAGAACTCACATACTTATTGCAAAAATCTACAAGCCATCAAAAACCAAAGCACTACGCGCATGCTCCCAGGGGGATAGATTGGTAGGAAAAGACCATCGCTCGTCCCCGACCGCCACTCATAAGGAGGACATTCAAAGAACACCTCATGTTTCAAATTTGTTACATAACGTTTACCATACGTGCATGCTAGGGACTTGCAAACTTCAACACAAGCATTTCTCAAATTCACAACTACTCAACTAGCACGACTTTGATATTATCACCTCCATATCTCAAAACAATCATCAAGCACCAAACTTCTCTTAGTATTCAACACACTCATAAGAGAGTTTTTACTATTCTTGAATACCTAGCGTATTAGGATTAAGCACATTACCATGCTATTTAAGACTCTCAAAATAATATAAGTGAAACACGAGAGTTCATCTATTTCTTCAAAATAAATCCACCACAGTGCTCTAAAAGATATAAATGAAGCACTAGAGCAAACGACAAACTACTCCAAAAGATATAAGTGAAGATCAATGAGTAGTCGAATAATTATGCAACTATGTGAAGATTCTATAACATTTAATAATTTCAGATCTTGATACTTTATTCAAACAGAAAGCAAAGCTAAAGAAAATAAAATGACGCTCCAAGCAAAACACATATCATGTGGTGAATAAAAATATAGGTCCAAGTAAAGTTACCAATGAACGAAGACGAAAGAGGGGATGCCTTCCGGGGCATCACCAAGCTTAGGCTATTGGTTATCCTTGAATATTACCTTGGGGTTCCTTGTGCATCCCCAAGCTTAGGCTCTTTCCACTCCTTATTCCATAGTCCATCGAATCTTTACCCAAAACTTGAAAACTTCACAACACATAACTTAACAAAAAACTCGTGAGCTCCGTTAGCGAAAGAAAACAAAACACCACTTCAAGGTACTGTAATGAACACATTATTTATTTATATTGGTGTTAAAACTAATGTATTCCAACTTCTCTATGGTTTATAAACTATTTTACTAGCCATAGATTCATCAAAATAAGCAAGCAACACACGGAAACAGAATCTGTCAAAAACAGAACAGTCTGTAGTAATCTGTAACTAACGCAAACTTCTGGAACTCCAAAAATTCTAAAATAAATTGGTGGACAAGAGGAGTTTATATAGTAATCATCTTCAAAAAGAATCAACTAAATAGTACTCTCCAGTAAAAAGTTTTAGCTAAACTCGTGAGTGCTAAAGTTTTTGTTTTTTACTGGAAGATCATAAAGACTTCACCCAAGTCCTCCCAAAGGTTCTACTTGGCACAAACACTAATTAAAACACAAAACCACATCTAAACAGAAGCTAGATGTGTTTTTTTATTCCTAAACATAAGCAAAAAGCAAGAAACTAAAATAAAACTGGGTTGCCTCCCAACAAGCGCTAACGTTTACGCCCCTAGCTAGGCATGATGATTTCAATGATGCTCACATAAAAGATAGGAATTGAAATATAAAGAGAGCATCACGAAGAATATGACTAGAACACTTAAGTATAACCCACTTCCTATGCATAGGGATTTGTGATCAAACAATTTATGGGAACAATAATCAACTAGCATAGGAAGGCAAAACAAGCATAACTTCAAAACTTTAAGCACATAGAGAGGAAACTTGATATTATTGCTATTCATACAAGCATATATTCCTCCCTCATAATAATTTTCAGTAGCATCATGAATGAATTCAACAATATAACCAGTACCTAAAGCATTCTTTTCATGATCTACTTCCATAGAAAATTTACTACTCTCCACATAAGCAAGATTATTCTCATTAGGAATAGTGGGAGTATCACAACAGACTTGAATACTATAAATTGTTTCCACATTAAAAGAGTAATGTTCATAAAAAGGGTAATCATGAAAAGTTTTATAAATATATTCATCACTACTCTTTATATCATAAGTTTCATCACAATAATCATCATAAGTAGCAACTTTGTTCTCATCATAATCAATTTAAACCTCTTCCAAAATAGTGGATATATCACTAAATAAAGTCATGACCTCTCCAAATACACTTTCATAAATATTATAAGATTCAACATCCTCCAATATTGTGGGATCACTACTTATTAAAGTTGACACTCTTCCAAACCCACTTTCATCAATATAATCATCATAGGTAGAAGGCATGCTACCATCATAACAACTTTGCATATCAAAACTTGGGAGGCTAAAAATATTATCATTATTAAACATAGCATCCCCAAGCTTGGGACAAACATTAATCACAACAAATATACTCTCAAATATGTCATCCTCATAAAACATAGCTTCCCCAAGCTTGGGCCTTTTCATATCATAAGCATAATCACTCTCATCATTAATAGTATGGATAGCACCAATAGTATAGCAAACATTATTATCATATTCTTCCAAGCAAGTGCCAAAAATATTTTCAAGATCATAAGAAGTATCATTATCTTCCCAATTATAATCATCACAACAAGTAATAGGCATAACGAGATCATCATCAAGTACATCATCTTCCATAATTATTTTTGATTCGTTTTCATGAGGCACAACAATAATAGGAGCAACCTTATTCGGGAGAGATACCTTTTTACCTCTCTTCCTTTTTCTTTTCTTCTTCTTCACATCATGTGTGGGTTCAATCCTATTTTTGGAGCTCCTTATTAATGAGATTGGTTCAATAGAAGGCTCCTCCTCGTTACCTGATTCATCATAAGAAATAATAGGAGGATATTGGGAAGTCTCTTCCCTTTCGTTAGCATTCTCTTCATCTTCTATTTGTTTTGTTTTCTTTATGTAATTGGCAATATAAGGGTTTTCAATGCAATTCACCGCATCATACATATAAATCTTCTCTAGATCAAAATCATGAAATCTATCAAGATTAAACTTTGGAATACCCTCAGTTATACGTTTCATTTCTTCATAACCCAAAAGAAGACTAAGCTCTTTATGATGCTCAAGGGTAATCAAGTTATCACAATTTTTGGACACGACTTGATCATGAAACAAACAACATTGGAGCTTTAAATGACCATGTTCATTGCAAAGTTCACAAGGAGCGCGATAAATATTGAATCTTTCAGTGCAATCATCAAGACTTTCTTGCAACAATTTAGTTTCTAAGTACTTATGCCTCTTGCAATATCTATCTTCCCTATTTGGTGTGTACTTGCAAACCCAATGCACTCCACAAAAATTGACATGTTTATAGGAGACATTTTCATCATAACTATTGCAATCATCATTAGTACTATGGATATTCAAGGAGTTCATACTAACAACATTGCAATCATGCTCATCATTCAAAGATTTAGTGCTAAACATTTTAATGCATTCTTATTCTAACACTTTGGCACAATTTTCCTTCGCATCATATTCACGAAAGATATTAAAAATATGAAGCGTATGAGGTAAACTCAATTCCATTTTTTTTGTAGTTTTCTTTTATAAACTAAACTAGTGCTAAAACAAGAAACAAAAAGATTCGGTTGCAAGATCTAAAGATATACCTTCAAGCACTAACCTCCCCGGGAACGGCGCCAGAAAAGAGCTTAGTTGACGGGGTGTGAGTGCCGCTTACCTAGCCTCCCCGGCAACGGCGCCAGAAAAGAGCTTGATGTCTACTACGCAACCTTCTTCTTGTAGACGTTGTTGGGCCTCCAAGTGCAGAGGTTTGTAGGACAGTAGCAAATTTCCCTCAAGTGGATGACCTAAGGTTTATAAATCCGTGGGTGGCGTAGGATGAAGATGGTCTCTCTCAAGCAACCCTGCAACCAAATAGCAAAGAGTCTCTTGTGTCCCCAACACACCCAATACAATGGTAAATTGTATAGGTGCAGTAGTTCGGCGAAGAGATGGTGATACAAGTGCAATATGGATGGTAGACATAGGTTTTTGTAAGCTGAAAATATAAAAACAGCAAGGTAGCAAGCGGTAAAATTGAGCATAAACGGTATTGCAATGATAGGAAACAAGGCCTAGGGTTCATACTTTCACTAGTGCAAGTTCTCTCAACAATAATAACATAATTGGATCATATAACTATCCCTCAACATGCAACAAAGAGTCGCTCCAAAGTCACTAATAGCGGAGAACAAACGAAGAGATTATGGAAGGGTACGAAACCACCTCAAAGTTATTCTTTCCAATCAATCCGTTGGGCTATTCCTATAAGTGCCACAAACAGCCCTAGAGTTCGTACTAGAATAACACCTTAAGACACAAAACAACCAAAACCCTAATGTCACCTAGATACTCCAATGTCACCTCAAGTATCCGTGGGTATGATTATACGATATGCATCACACAATCTCAGATTCATCTATTCAATCCAACACAAGGTACTTCAAGGAGTGCCCCAAAGTTTCTACTGGAGAATCAAGACGAAAACGTGTGCCAACCCCTATGCATAGGTTCATGGGCGGAACCCGCAAGTTGATCACCAAGACATACATCAAGTGAATCACGTGATATCCCATTGTCACCACAGATACGCACGACAAGACATACATCCAGTGTTCTCAAGTCATTAAAGACTCAATCCGATAAGATAACTTCAAAGGGAAAACTCAATCCATTACAAGAGAGTAGAGGTGGAGAAGAAACATAAGATCCAACTATAATAGCAAAGCTCGCGATACATCAAGATCGTGCCAAATCAAGAACACGAGAGAGAGAGAGATCAAACACATAGCTACTGGTACATACCCTCAGCCCCCAGGGTGAACTACTCCCTCCTCTTCATGGAGAGCGTCGGGATAGCCCCCCTCCGGCTGGGTGCCGGAACAGGGTCCCGATTGACTTTTGGTGGCTACAGAGGCTTGCGGCGGCGGAACTCCCGATCTAATCTCTGTTCTGGAAGTTTTAGGGTACGTAGGTATATATGGGCGAAAGAAGTACGTCGGTGGACCGAAGGGGGGGCCACGAGGCAGGGGCGCGCCCTAGGGGAGGGGGCGCCCTCCACCCTCGTGAGCACCTCCCTTCTTTTTTGACGTGCACTCCAAGCTTTTCCGGTAGCTTTCCTTCCAAAAATAACTTCTCCAGTTGATTTCGTTCCGTTTCGACTCCATCTGATATTCCTTTTCTTCAAAACACTGAAATTGGCAAAAAAAACAGCAATTCTGGGCTGGGCCAACGGTTAATAGGTTAGTCCCAAAAATAATATAAAGGTGGAAAATAAAGCCAATATTGCCCAAAACAGTAGATAATATAGCATGGAGCAATAAAAAATTATAGATACGTTGGAGACGTATCAGTACACACAATAGAGGAAGAACAAGCCATACCAACAAAGTAGTCAAACAAGAGAGCTGGCGAGAAAAAGGCGAGAGAAAAAGAGAAGGCAAATAAAACGGCAAATTTTGTGAAGTGTGGGAGATGAAAACGAGATGCCAATGGCAAATGATGTAAATTGCAAGGTGATGAGATTTGTGATTAGGAACCTGATAGATGTTTATGATGTGTCCCCGGCAACGGCACGATAAATTCCTTTTGATGCGTCTTGGAACTGCGTCGGTATTTCCCCAAAGAGGAAGGGAGATGCAGTACAGCTACGGTAGGTATTTCCCTCGGTTATGAAACTAAGGTATCAATCCAGTAGGAGTGTAGGATCGAAAGTATGTCTAGAGGGGGGGGGTGATTAGACTACTTGACCAAATAAAAATCTAGCCTTTTCCAAATTTTAGTTCTTGGCAGATTTTAGCTATCTTAGCACAAGTCAAGCAATCTCCACACAATTCAAGCAAGCATGCAAAAGAGTATATGAGCAGCGAAAAGTAAAGCATGCAACTTGCAAGAATGTAAAGGGAAGGGTTTGGAGGATTCAAACGCAATTGTGACATAGATGTTTTTGTCGTGGTTCCGATAGGTGGTGCTATCGTACATCCACGTTGATGGAGACTTCAACCCACGGAGGGTAACGGTTGCGCGAGTCCACGGAGGGCTCCACCCACGAAGGGTCCACGAAGAAGCAACCTTGTCTATTCCATCATGGCCGTCGCCCACGAAGGACTTGCCTCACTAGCGCTAGATCTTCATGAAGTAGGCGATCTCCTTGCCCTTACAAACTCCTTGGTTCAACTCCACAATCTTGTCGGAGGCTCCCAAGTGACACCTAGCCAATCTAGGAGACACCACTCTCCAAGAAGTAACAAATGGTGTGTTGATGATGAACTCCTTGCTCTTGTGCTTCAAATGACAGTCTCCCCAACACTCAACTCTCTCTCACATGATTTGGATTTGGTGGAAAGAAGATTTGAGTGGAAAGCAACTTGGGGAAGGCTAGAGATCAAGATTCATATGGTTGGAATGGAATACCTTGACCTCAACACAAGTGTAGGTGGTTCTCTCTCAGAAAATGTGTATTGGAAGTGTAGGTATGTTCTGATGGCTCTCTCCACGAATGAAGAGTGGGTGGAGGGGTATATATAGCCTCCACACAAAATCTAACCGTTACACACAATTTGCCAAACTCGGTGGGACCGAATAGTTAAACTCGGTCGGACCAATTTAGCAAACCTAGTGACCGTTAGGATTTTCGGTGGGACTGAGATGCAACTCGGTAGGACCGATATGGTTAGGGTTAGGGCATGACGTAATCTCGGTGTGACCGATTACACAAACTCAGCGGGACCGATTTTGGTAATAAGCTAACCAGAGAGTTGGTCAGGTAAACTCGGTGGGACCAATTCGCTCATCTTGGTGAGACCGAAATGTTACAAAAGGGAAACTGAGAGTTTACATTGCAATCTCGGTGGGACCGATCGCTCATCTCGGTAAGACCGAAACATTACGAAGGGAAACAGAGAGATTACAATCCCATCTCGGTGAGACCGAGATCCCTATCGGTGAGACCGATTTGCCTAGGGTTTGTGGCAGTGGCTATGATATCTGAAACTCGGTGGCGCCGGATAGTAAGAATCGGTGGGGCCGAGTTTGACTTTTGGTTTAGGTCATATGTGGATGTGGGAAGGTAGTTGAGGATTTTGGTGCATATCACTAAGCATTTTGAGCAAGCAAGCCATTAAGCAACACCTCATCCCTCCTTGATAGTATTGGCTTTTCCTATAGACTCAATGTGATCTTGGATCACTAAAATATAAAATGTAGAGTCTTGAGCTTCAAGCTTGAGCCAAACTTTTTGTCCTTAGAATTTTGAGGGATCCACTTTCCTCATCCATGCCATGCCATTCATTGAGCTTTTCCTGAAATATGAATCTTGGAATAATGTTAGCTCAATGAGCTATATGTTGTTAAGAATTACCAAAACCACCCAGGGATAGTTGCACTTTCAAGGAGGACCAAGCAACACTATGTAAACGGTACCTGATACTTGCAACCCGACGCGTAAGAGAGGTTGTCAATCTCTCACCGGTAAAAAGATAGATTGGTTTGTATGAGATTGGATAAATACATCTGAATAAAACACGAAATAAAAGATGCAAATGAAAAGTGCAGAAAAGTATTTTTGGGTTTTGGAATAATAGATCTAAAAACAGATGCGATGAAAAATAGATCGGAAAGCAATATGATAAAAGATAGTCTTGGGGTCCGTAGATTTCACTAGTGGCTTCTCTCAAGAAAATAACACACGGTGGGTAAACAAATAATTGTTAGGCAATTGATAGAAGATCGAATAATTATGACGATATCCAAGGAAATTATCAATATATAGGCATCACGTCCAAGATTAGTAGACCAACTCCTGCCTGTATCTACTACTATTACTCCACACATCGACCGCTATCCAGCATGCATCTAGTGTATTAAGTTCATGGAGAAACGGAGTAATGCATTAAGATGACACGATGTAGACAAGATCTATTCATGTAGGAATAGACCCCATCTTGTTATCCTTAATAGCAACAATACATGCGTGCCTCGCTGCCCCTTCTGTCACTGGGAGAGGACAACGCAAGATCGAACCCATCACAAAGCACCTCTTCCCATGGCAAGAAAAATCGCTCTAGTTGGCCTAACTAAACCAAAGATTCGAAGAAGAAATATGAGGCTATAAATAATCATGCATATAAGAGATCAAAGAAACTCAACTAATATTCATGGATATAGATCTGATCATAAACTCAAAGTTCATCGGATCCCAACAAACACACCGAAAAAGGTTTACATCAAATAGATCTCCAAGACACCATTCTATTGACTATTGAGAAGCAAAAAGACAGAAGAAGCCATCTAGCTACTGCCTACGGACCCTTAGGTCTATGGTGGATTACTCACGCATCATCGGAGAGGCACCAATGAGGATGACGAAGCCCTATGTGATGGTGTTAGATTGGATGTCATGGTTCTCGAACTTGGGGCGGCAGGAATTGCGTTTTGTTGACTCCCATAGGGTTTCTGGAATATTTTGGAATTTATAGGGCGACGAGGCCGTGCGGGACACCCCCTGGGCCCCACAACCCACCAAGGCGTGCCTGGGCTCCTGGGCGTGCCCTGGTGTTTTGCGGTCCCCACGAGCCTCCTCCCAGGTGCTTTCTGGGCCCCCAAGGTGTCTTTTGGTCCAAAAAATCTCCAAAAAGTTTCGCTGCATTTGGACTCCATTTGGTAGCGATATTCTGCGAAGTAAAAAACAAGAAAAAAATAGCAACTGGCACTAGGCACTATGTCAATAGGTTAGTCCCAAAATGATATAAAGTTGCTATAAAATGATTGTAAAACATCCAAGATTGATACTATAACAACATGTAACAAGCAAAAATTATAGATACGTTGGAGACATATCACTCATAAGGAAGACAATTAATAATAAGTCATGCTCCAACTTCTTACCATAACGGGAGACTATATGTGCATGCTTCGGGAATCACAAAGCTTAACACCAATATTCTTACTAAACCACAATTATTCACTAGTACAACCCACATATCACCATATTAATATTGCAAAACTATCACATGGAATCAAACTTATCATATTCAGTAATCAAGGTGAAAGTTTTTATTGTATCCCTCTTGAATACCTATCATGTTAGGACCAATTTCATAACCCGTGCATATTGCTGTTACTATTATCAAACTATCAAAATGATATAAGTGAAGCATGAGAGTGTGATCTATTTCTTTAAAATATAACCACCACCATTGTCGGCGTCCTGGGACCAGGGCTCCCCAGACTTGCCTGCCTGCGGCCCACTGCATGGCTCTGCCAGCGGCCCTGTACGGCCCATCTTCACCAGCAAACACTCAAGACCCTCGTGAGGGGACAAGCCTCGCGAGGCGGACGACACAAGACCCCCTTCGGGGCTGCCTCACCAGGTTAGCTCGTGAGGGGCGAAGAGATCAAGGCAAGGGACACCTCGCGAGGTTCCTGTGACGCAAGCCATGATGACCGGCACCAGGCGGGCGCCAGCGCGCAGTGTCCTTGTTTCCTCTTTGGTGCTAAAGGGGCAAGCGCAAGCGAGGAGTCCCGAGGCATCAGGCAAAGGTTTCCATATCGGTGCAACGAGACCAAGACTAGCAGGACGACAAGATGGAGGTCACCGTGGAGCCCAAAATGGCGTCACCACTAGAGCCTTTGGCAGGCGAAGACCACCTTTAGTCAGGATAACTCGTACTAGTTGCCCCCTTCAAATTTGGCCGTTGTTGGATCCCTTCCCGCTCAATATTTGGGGAGAGGACCAGGGCGTCGATAAATAGGACTAGCCACCACAGTAGGAGGCAACTCGAGCTCATCCTAATATGGATCTCCTCTAAAACAGATCCACACCAAGCACAAGAACACCTCTCCTCAGGAGGCTGTTCTTCCCTTATAACTGTACATCCTCAGCCCAAGAGGCAATCAACCACACCACACTGGAGTAGGGAATTACACCACAACGGTGGCTTGAGCCAGTATAAATCTTGTGTCTCCTGTGTTGCGGGTTCGTCAAGCTATGCTTTGAGATCACGGTGAGGCTGAGGGCATGATTAGGTAGAGAGAGATCTTCGTGCGCACCCCAGTGTTCGAACCTCAAGGGTTTTGCCGGAACCCAAAATCTGACATTTGGTGCGCCATGTAGGGGTGCGCCGAAGCTTTCCTCCGTTGATCCGCATGCTGTCGCTTCGTCGCATCCATGGCGGACGCTCGCCGAGCTCACGCTGAGCGCTGGGCCACCCTTGCCGCCTGCGTCGCTCAGACCGCTCCCGTCGGCGGGCCTCCCCGTCGTTCTCCGTCACCTGCCGCCAACACCCCCATTGGCCCGGTGGGTAACGAGCAGCAAGTGTCCTTGCTGCACCCCTCGGTGCGGCGGGACGGCCGCACCGCCAGTCCGTTGCTGACCCCGGCCGGCTCATCGTCTCACGCTCGTCGCGCTCCCACGGTCGCGCAGGCCGTGCTGCTCATGGCACGTGAGCTCCTGCGCTACCGCCCAGTTGACGACATCTACGAGGACTGGCTGGACCGCTTCGCCGAGCTCGTCAGCGCCACGGGGGCTCCCCTGCGCCATCCCTCTCGCTGCCCCGCCCTCCGCCAGCTGCGGGCGACGTGGCTCACGGAGCGCCTCCACCACCTCTGCACCAAGACGGCGTCCTGGTGCCAAGGCGCGCGGCCCCCTGGCGCGACCCACCGCGTCGGGCGCCCGCGAGAAGAAGGAAGCTGCCAAGAAGTTCCTCGGCCACGAGAGAACGCACCCACACTCCCAGCGCCACTGCGACAAGACCGCGTGCCGCCTGCAGCCGCGGTGCACGGACATCAAGGGTAGGCCCCATAGCAGCAAAGGGTCCCGGTGGCCACCGCGGGCTGCCGCGCCTTCACCCCCGAGCTGCGTAGCGTCGCCTGGCCAGGCAAGTTCAAGCCGAACCTGCCTCCTCGCTATGACGGCACCCTCGACCCCGCGGAGTTCCTGCAGCTCTACGAGCTGAGCATCGAGCCGGCCAACGGCAACGAAGAAGTCATGGCGAACTGGTTGCCCGTGGCTCTCAAGGATGGCGCTCGCTCGTGGCTCCTAAACCTGCCTCCCGGCTCGATCTCCTCCTGGAACGAGATGCGTGATCGCTTCATCGCCAACTTTCAGGGCACTCGCGACCGCCCTCCCGCCGTGGGTGACCTGCACCGCATCAAGCAGCAGCCAGGAGAGACCCTCCAGAAGTACATCCAGCGCTTCAACAACGTTCGTCTCAAGATTCCCAAGGTGACGGATGAGGCCATGATCTCTGCGTTTTCTGATGGAGTCCATGACGTCAAGATGAAGGAGGAGCTCACCATCCACGAGGAGCTCTGCATGGCCTTGGAGCTGTTCAACCTGGCGACCAAGTGCGCGAGAGCTGAAGAAGGGCGCCTTTCCCTCCTCAAGCTCCCAGCTGCTGACCCCGAGGAGAAGAAGGCCAAGGCCAAGGACGTGGAGCGCAAGGGAGTAGCCGTGCTCGCGGCGGAGCCAGACATGAAGCGCGGCCGAGACCATCCCGAGTCATACAAGAGCAGCCAGCCATTCCGCGCCTTCCACAACATACACAACCACAACACCAATGACTGTCAAGAGCTCAGGGCGATCTGAGATGGACGCCTCGGTCGACACCCCGAGCACAAAGACCGGGGCTACGGACGAGGAGGAGGACGCTGGGACGACCGCGGCCCTCGCCAAGAGTGGTGCGACCGGCCTCGCGAGGACTGCTGGTAGGACCAGCCTCGTGAGGGCGCCTGGAGGGATTAGCCTCGCGAGGATCGCCCCCAGGGCAACGCTAGTCTTCCTCCACTGCCGCCACCACCAAGAAGGAACAACGACCACCATCAGGACGAGGGGGCTGGGGGCTTCTAGGAACCGCGCGCCATCGCCTACATCTTGGGCGAAGCACAAGCCCCAGCCTCTCAGTGCATCTTCAAGCAGTTTGCTCATGAGGTGAATGCGACCCTTCCCAGGCTCGAGGCCACGCACCCGCTCAGGTGGTCAAAGTGCGCCGTCACTTTCAGCTCGGTGGACCAGCTCAAGTGCGCGGCCACCACCGCGCCCTCCCGATGCTCTGCTCACCCATCATCAGCAATGTGCAAGTCACCAAGACCCTCATCGACGGCAGCGCAGGGCTTAACGTCCTATCCGTCAAGACGTTCGACAGCCTCCAAGTCCCATATGATCAGCTTTAGCCTACCAAGCCTTTCTCAGGAGTGACCAACGGCTCCACCAGACCTATAGGGTAGGTCTGCCTCCCTGTCACCTTCGGACAACGCAACAACTACCGCACCGAGCTCATCGACTTTGACGTTGCTCACATACGTCTGCCGTACAATGCCATCCTCGGGTATCCGGCCCTAGCCAAGTTCCTGGCGGTGACCCATCATGGCTACAATGTCCTAAAGATGCCAGGAAGCGGCGGGATCATCACCGCCCCCTGTGAAGAAAGAGATGCGGTGTGCTCCCTCGAGCGCACCTTCCAAGCTCAATCGAAGACCCCGACGATCAAGGCACCCTATACCCTCCTGAGGTCGTCCCCAAGAAGAAGAAGCAGCTGCTCCGCACAGGGCCCCAGGGGAGCAACGCCTTAGGAGGTGCAGCATCAAGATCGGCGCCCATGCCTGGGGAGCCTCCCTCCCTCGCATAGGAAGGCGCGCCCGGCGCCCTCCTCGGGCAGGGCTCGGGGGCTCTCTTCTGGAGGGCCTCAGACCTTGCCAACATCACGAGGGAGGTGCTTGGGCATCATGTGGAGGCATGCTTGACACCAAGCAAGGAGCGCCTGGTGCTCAGGAGTTCATCACCAAGGTCACTCAGGAGCTGCAGGATGAATAGGCGATTTTTATGAAATTCTTCACTGAGGAATTTGCTCGTGAGGAAATTCCTTAGCGAAGAAATACTAGCAGCGGAATGAGTACTCAGAAGTAAACATAACAGATTACATGCATGGTCATCATGATGAAATGAAGACAAACACAGAGTACAGAAAGCGTAGGCACATGATAACTCTAGATGAAGACAAACAGACTGAAGAAATTGAACTGAGGAATTTGTGAAAGTCTTCAGTCAAAGTCTTCAAACACAGATATGAACAAACAGACAACACAGTAATGAGGAAATGAAGGTGTTGAGGAAATGGAACCAGTAAGCTTGGTGAAGACAATGATTTGGTAGACCAGTTCCAACTGCTGTCTCAGTTGTACGTCTGGTTGGAGCGGCTGAGTATTTAAACTCGAGGACACACAGTCCCGGACACCCAGTCCCGAGCACGCAGCTCGGGACACCATGTCCTCACCGTATTCTCCTTGAACTAAGGACAGACAGTCCTCGTCCAATCACTCGTGGTAAGTCTTCAGGTGACTTCCAAACCTTCACAGACTTGGTCACTTGGCAATCCACAATTCCTCTTGGATGCTCTAGACCTTGACGCCTAACCGTCTGGAAGAAGCACAGTCTTCAAAGGTAACAAGCGTCGGATCCATGCAGGATCAATTTCTTCAGTGATGCTCAATCACTTTGGATTTGTAGGTGTTTTGGGTTTGGGTTTGGATTTTCCTCACTTGATGATTTTCGCTCAAAGTCCTCGGAGGATGGGTTGCTCTCAAATGACAAGTGTCGAGTTCACGCGGAGCAGCCAACCAGCTAGTGGTTGAAGGGGGCGGCTATTTATAGCCTAGGGAGCAGCCCGACATGATAAGACATAAATGCCCTTCAATGATACGACCGTTAGGTGGACAAGATATTTTAGGACAGCTGGCGCGTGGCACAGCAACGGTCGGAAATTTGGAGTACAAATTCCTCAGGGCTATCATGTTCCTCACTGTGTAGGCAATTCGCACTGGCGAATTCCTAACTCCTCAGTCAGAGCAAAGTCCTGAGTGACCAGAAGAACCGCGTCTCTGTCACTGAAGAAATTGACTGAACTGTATGAGATTTCCAATGGCTTCACTCGAAGGGATTGGTAGGTGTAGGATTTGAGTTGAGCATCACATGGAAATTTTCTCCTTAGTATTTCCTCGACCCCCTTTAACAGTACGGTGTTTCCTATGACTCAAGAAGGAGAAAAATGAAACTACGAAAACACAGTCTTCATGCTTCATGTTCCTCGAACGAATACCATGTCTTCAAGGTCACACCAATTTCTTCACTTTCAAAGTCTTTAGAAAGTCTTCAGAAAGTCTTCAGAATATCAAAGTCTTCAGTCGAAGAACTTCATTTTTAGGGGTCGACTTTTACTGTAATTTTCAAACTCCTCATAGACTTATAGGCCTGTGTACACTCATAAACACATCAGATGCTTAACCTATAAGTCTTCAATACACCAAAATCACTAAGGGGCACTAGATGCACTTACAATCTCCCCCTTTTTTGTGATTGATGACAATATAGGTTAAGTTTTCAACGGGGATAAATATATGAAGTGTAGAAACTAATATTGAGGAATTTGATTGCAAGATATAGAAGAACTCCCCCTGAAGTTGTGCACAGTGAGGAATTTGCTTTTGAAGCAATGCACACTTGAAGAGTTAAATCATGGAGATCTCCCCCTATATCTTGTAATTCATACACGCATTTGATATATGATATGAAGAATTTGAAATGCATGATGAAATATGGTGCCTGATGCAATTCAGCATGCGTGCGATAACATTAATGAGGAATAAGCATGCAGAATAGCGCATCAAAAGTATCAGAGCTCAAGCATGTATCAAAGTATCAGAGCACCGAGCACCATAGGGTTTAAGATTACAACTCGATCCAATAAAAGTTTCGGAAGAATGAGAGTTGCAACTTAAAAAAATATGCCCTTGTTATAGACCCGCTTGAAGACTAACTCAGATTTCTCCCCCTTTGTCATCAAATGACCAAAAGGATCGAAACTGAGGACTAACGCCCCTGAAGATATTCAATTTGATGGAGGAGTGCCAGTGTTGTTGGGGTCAGTTGTTGAAGTAGGGCCTGCTGCAGTGTCGTCCAAGTCTTCATTTTCATCAGTGTCGCGTGATGAAGAATATGAACTGGCCACCAGAGAAGGAACCTTGACCTTCTTGAATTTCTTCGGCGGAGGTGCCGACCAGGCAAATTCTTCTTTGAGGCCCATGTTCTCTAAATCTTCAGCACTATATACTTGAGACAGAACAGCCCAGGTGCGGTTGAGGGTTTCATGAAGGTAGTAATGGTTTTTCTTCACTGCATTATATGTGGCAGTCATGTTGTGAAGAATTGAACCAAACTGACGCTTGACCCATTTGTGATTGCGATCAACCTTTTGATGAAGACTGAGGAGTAACTCACGATCAGTCATCACCCTGAGTGCTGTGGCTTGAGGATTTGTCTTGGCAGTATTAGCAGCAGAGTCATGTGTGGCAGAGTCATCATTGGTGGAATAAGAAGTAGCCTTGCGAAATTGACCATCCAATGGACGAATGCCTTCATCTATCACAGCAGTGGCCTTGCCCTTTTCATCAGCTGAGGAAAATGTCCTTTTGAGGACTTCAATAGGAGGCAAGTAGCTGCAGTGGTTGAGAGTTTCAGCCTTGTAGTTGAGTGAAGACCTTGTCCTGATGAATCTCATAATCCAAGGTGCATAAGGCTTCAGCTCAAATGGTGACATAGCAATGTTGGCCAGAGTCCTCATGAAGAAATCATGGAAGTTTATGGGAACGCCATGTATGATATTGAAAAGCATATTCTTCATGATGCCAACAATTTCTTCATCGGAAGAATCGTGTCCTTTGATGGGACATATTGTCTTCGTCAGAATGCGATAGACAGTCCTAGGCACATACAGCAATTCATTGACGAGGAATTTGGTACGAGGTGATTGCCCTGGCTTCAGAGGCTTCATGAGCACTTGCATATAGTGGTTTGACAGTTTAGGTTCATCATACACGCAACGCGCATCTTCAGTGGGTGGACTAAGAGAAAGGCAGCGAAGCAATTCAGTTGTTGGGGCCTTGTAATGTGTATTTTCAGTCATCCAGTCCAGAACCCATGAATTGACATCTTCAGAGTTGCCAGTGATGTGCAGTGTAGCATAGAACTGAATAATAAGTTCTTCATTCCAATCGCATATATCTGTGCAGAAGTTGAGTAGCCCAGCATCATGAAGAACACTGAGGACTGGCGTAAAGCACGGCATTGATTCCATATCCACGTGAGGAATATGTGCATGGTCGAAGACTTTGTCTTTGTTGTAAAGCACTGAGGAATAGAAGTTTGCTTGGCTGGCAGTCCAGAAACGCCTCTTCCTTATGCGAGCAGAGTCATAAGGATTGTATTCAGTGAAGAATACGTGCTCGCCATAGAAGTCTTCAGCCTTGAATTTCTGTTTGCGTGAGAATGGATCCTTTGGCCTTGGCAGAGGAGTGTCAGTGAGTTGCATCACGACCTCAGGAATCACAAGCTCAGGTTCTTCAGGCTGAGGAATTTCAGTATTTTCCTCAGGAGCAGTCACCTTGTCTGTTTCAGCAGCAGTTTCTTCAGCACTAGTGGCTGGAATTTCTTCATTCACAGAAGCAGTGGGATGAGTTGCATCAGAGCCCAATTTTATGGTTGGTGAAGAAGAGTGAGGAATTTGCTGCAAGGGAGTGAAGAGTGGGGAATTGGGATGATGACTTTCCCAAAAGTCGTCATTCATTACTGGAGTTGTGCTTCCAATATCCACATCTTCATCATCAATTTCTTCAACACTAGCCTCTTCAGCATCAAACTGAGGCATTGGTGATGAGACTAGTGGGATTGAAGGGATTGTATCCACTTCAATTTCTTCATCAATCTGCTCTGAGGAAGCAGCAGACTGAGTTTCTTCATCTGATCCACTTGGGATCTCATAATCTTCACCAAAAGGAACAAGGTCCTTTGATGGCATGGAGGAGATAGGGACAACATCAATTGGATTGGCAAATGAGCTGGTCATTGGCTTCATCTTCTTTGGGACTGAAGATTCTGAAGCACTTGATGCTTTCCTTTTCTTCACTGCAGCTCGCTCTGCAGCCTTGGTTTTCTTCACGTCTAAAGCAGAGGGAAAAATTGGAGTTGGAGTTGGTGCAGGTGGAGCTGAGTAATCTGGTTCATTTTCTTCAGGCACAACTGATGCAGTTGCCCTGGTCTCTTCATTTTCTTCAGGCGCATCACTAGTAGATGCCCTGGCAATTTCATCAACGGCTGGAGCAGAGTCATCAGCCTTGGAACTAGCATTTTCTTCAGCAGCCTGAACTTCATCAGCGGTGCTGGCATGTTCTTCAGTTTGCTAAACAGATGCTTCAGCTTGAGGAATTTGTTGCTTTGAGGCAGTACCCTTGGTGAAGGTATCAGTCAGCCTCACAAATCTGACCTTGGCTCCTTGCCAATCAGCATAGTACGAGTCAAAGTTGTCGCTGAGGGCTTTGATCTCAGCCTGCATCTTGACAAGTTCCCCAGGCTTCATTTTGAGAACATTTTTCTTCAGCAGCTTCTCTTTGCGGTACTGGGATTTCTTGATCTCTCTGGCCCTATCATATTTCCACTTCTCCTCTTGGATGAAGTGAGTCAGCATGTGACTTTGGCCAGGTGTCAGCTTGAAATCAGGCATAGGAGTGTTGGGATCCTTGTGCCAGAGATCAATATAGTCAAGGATCGCCCTTGGATCCAAAAGCAGGGGCACATGTGTGCCTTTGGCTTTAGCAGCCCTTTCTTGGCGGTCTCTGATGATTTCAACGATTTCTTCTTCATCAGCTTCATCATCATCAGAGGGCATAGTGAAGACCACTTGCTTCTTTGGACTTGGGCGAGTGCCGCGTCCAGCGGTAGCCTTTTTCTTCAGTAACGAGGGTCCAGCTGAGGATTTTGGTGCAGCTGAGGAACTAGCTGAGACACCAGAGGCAATAGAGATGCCAGTTGTCCTTTGGCATGAGGCCAGATGCCCATGAGCTGAGGACTTTGTGGGAGCAGGAGCAGCATGAGGAATTTGCTTTGAAGATTTTGAAGATTCTGGCCGTGAGGGCGCAACTGAGGAACTTGGCCGTGAGGGCATTGAAGGTGAAGTACTTGGCTTACGAGCAGGCTTCTTCATCATTGATTTCCTCGGCTTGGCAGAAGCCTCAGTGGCAGCAGCAGCAGATTCTTCATTGAATTTCCTCACTTCTTCTTTTGCTTGCTTTTGCAGTTTACGCTAGCGTTTAGCCCATTCTTGAGGAAATTCCTCACCTCTTCTGATGCTAGAGGGATCAGCCACTTGGCCAGGTGCCAGTGGAGGGCGTTGACATGGAGGGTTTACGGCGAATTTCTTCATGTACTTAGGAGTAACATATCTGTACTCCCTCCATTCTCTTGCCCATCTCCTTTCAATCCTCTGTATGCGCACCTTGCACTGATTTCTATCTTCTTCAGGAGGTGTGCAGTACCCAGCATAAATGTCCTCAGGGATTTCAAATGCAGTCATGACCTCTGGTCTCTTTCCTCCTTTCTGCAGCCTTTTACCTTCAGCCATTTTCTTCAGATGAGGAATTTGAACAATGGAATTCTCTGAAGAAGTATGCAACTTTTCTTCAAGGAACGCTGCAAATGAGTTAAGTTGATGAGAACCTAAGGATTCAGCAGCGGACATGTGTACCTGTGAACAGAGTATAGTTGCGAGGAATTTGAAGAGGTCATATGCGTTCTCAGGTTTTTTTTTAAAAAGAACAAGTTTTGAGGATTTTGACCAGATTCGTCTTGAGGAATTTCACTAAGCTCCATATATATCTTAGGTTCCAGAGTTGTATAGATTGAGAATCCACACAATTGAGGAATCTTGAAGAAATTTAGACTTAGGGAAATGAATCAAGAACAGAGAATGAGTGAGGTGTTTTGTGTGTGAGGATTTGAAGAATAAAAACACCTTTGAAGATTTTGTAGAAAAGCTTCGAATCAAAGAGGGCAGTAAAAATAGCTTTTAATTACCCTGAATGAAGAACACGGCGAACTGTGAGTTGGAAGAGAAGTTCGTCAATGCAGATCTTCCACGCCCTAACTTGGCGGAGGAAGACGTCTACGGCGGCGGCGGAGGTGAAGATTTCCGCTGTCGACGCGAGTACGTCGGTGATGAGGTCGAGGCAGTGAAGCTTTTCCTCACCGACGACGATGGAGTAGCGACGGTGCTAGGGTTTGGAGAGCTCGAGCGAGGTAAAGGAAGTGAGGATGGCAACGGAGGGGTATTTATAGCCGCAGTAAAAACTGCTCGTCCGAAGATTTAGGACTAACATGCCCCTGGCCGTTCTCCTTCACTTGACATGTGTCACCCACGTACTGTGTAGTGGAGATCGTGTAAGATCGTGGGTGAGTAAAATAATCCATCGTGGGAAGTGGTACGGATTGCACGGCAAAACCGAAGGTTTGGATAAGATTAGTTTTAACGTTCCGTTCGCAATTTTTTCAGCTGACAAGGACACAGTGAAGAATTTGAACGAGTTTCAAATAGAACGCACATGAAGAATTTATGAATAGACTGGATTGAGTATAGCATAGAGGGGAAGGGTCCGATCACATTCACTTAGCAAAAAAATTCCAACTTGAAGAAATAGCTATAAGTGAATGCTGTAGAGGACATAAACTCATATATATATATATATATATATATATATATATATATATATATATATATATATATATATATATAGCGAATGAAGAAAAATGACGGCACAAGTGAAGACTTTGTAAAGTTTGAAGAATTTAAAAAAACTGAAGAATTTCAAAAGTTGAGGAAAAACTCAAATTGAAGATTTTCAACTTTTGTGGTGGCGTGACCCACCGTGTAAGAATGATGATTTCAGACACCGCGTACAATTGTCGTAGGGTTGTGAGAATCAAATTCTTCATTAATTTCTTCACACTTAGAGTGTTATTCTTCATTGATTGAAGAAAAACGTTTCTTCATGTGTTGCACATCTAAGTCATCAATTATGCATAAGTGTTAGGATGAGTGCATTTTCAAAGTACATTCGAAGATTCTAAGATATTTAGCTCACACCACAACTTGCTAAATCTCTTCTCATCCAAGGGCTTAGTGAATATATCGGCTAGCTGTTTTTCAGTCTTCACATGCTCAATAGAAATGTCGCCCTTCAACACATGATCACGAAGAAAATGATGACGAATCTGAATGTGCTTTGTCTTCGAGTGCTGAACTGGGTTGTGAGCAATCTTGATGGCACTCTCATTGTCACAGAGGAGAGGCACATTCTTCACGTTGACTCCATAGTCCTTGAGTGTTTGCTTCATCCATAGTAGTTGAGCACAGCAAGAACCAGCAGCAATGTACTCAGCTTCAGCAGTAGACAGTGATACGCAGTTCTGTTTCTTCGAGGACCAACAGACCAATGATCGTCCGAGGAAATGACAAGTACCAGATGTTGACTTGCGATCCACACGGTCACCAGCATAGTCAGAATCAGAATATCGAATGAGGTCAAAGTCTGAGCCCTTGGGGTACCATAATCCTAGTGTTGGTGTGTGAGCTAGATATCGAAGAATATGCTTCACAGCCATATGGTGTGATTCCTTCGGTGTAGCTTGAAATCGTGCGCACATGCAAACACTAAGCATTATATCTGGCCTAGATGCACATAAGTACAATAAAGAGCCAATCATGGAGCGGTATACCTTGTGATCGAAGTCAGTACCATTTTCATCAGTGCATAGATGACCATTTGTGGGCATAGGAATTTTGAGACCTTTGCAATCTTGCATGCCGAATTTCTTCAGGACATCCTTGAGGTATTTCTCCTGAGATATGAATATCCCATTGTGCTGTTGACGAATTTGTAGACCACGCCCGTGGGGCCTGCTTGAGGCCATAGAGGGCCTTGTTAAGTCTGAAGACTTTGTCAGGATGTTTTGGATCTTCAAAACCTGGTGGTTGAGCAACATATACTTCTTCCTCAATCTTACCATTGAGGAATGCACTTTTCACATCCATTTGGTATAAGATGATATCATGATGGTTAGCATAAGCAAGTAATATGCGAATAGCTTCAAGTCTAGCAACATGTGCAAAAGTTTCATCGAAATCAATTCCTTCAACCTGTGTGTAGCCTTGAGCTACTAGTCGTGCCTTATTCCTCACCACAACACCATTTTCATCTTGCTTGTTGCGGTAGATCCACTTTGTACCAATGATGTTATGCTTGCGAGGATCGGGACGATTGACCAGTTCCCATACGTTGTTGAGCTTGAACTGATGTAATTCTTCTTGCATGGCCTGAATCCACTCAGGCTCCAGAAATGCTTCATCTACCTTAGTGGGCTCTGTGATAGAGACAAAAGCAAAGTGCCCACAAAAGTTAGATAGATGTGAAGCTTTTGAGCGTGTGAGAGGACCTGGTGCTCTAATGTCATGGATGATCTTCTCCATTTGCACTTATTTTTCAATGCGAGGGTGAGTTGGTTGCCGTGGAGGAATTTGATCAGCATTTTCTTCAGCATCAATTTCCTCAGCATTTTCTTCAGGTGTATCAGTTCGACGTTCTTCATGTTCTGGAATGAATTCTTCAGCAGATTCTTCAGTAGGAATGATATCTTCAGTAGCCTTGTGCTTGATCGATTCCTCAGGTGCTGGTTCATCTAACACAGAAGGGAGGTGCTCTCTTTGCGAGCCATTACTTTCATCGAACCGCACATCTACAGTTTCAACAATCTTGTGAAGAACAATTTTGAAGACTCTGTAGGTGTGCGAGTCCTTCCCGTAACCAAGCATGAAACCTTCATGTGCTTTCGGTGCAAATTTAGAGTTGTGATGAGGATCTCTAATCCAGCATTTAGCACCGAAGACTTTGAAATAACTCACATTGGGTTTCTTGTCAGTGAGGAGTTCATAGGCAGTCTTCTTGAAGAATTTGTGAAGATACACTCTGTTGATGATATGGCACGCAGTATCAATTGCATCAACCCAGAAACGATGAGGGGTTTTGTACTCATCGAGCATAGTGCGAGCCATCTCAGCAAGAGTCCTGTTTTTGCGCTCCACAACGCCATTCTGTTGAGGAGTATAAGGAGCAGATAATTCATGAGTAATACCAAGTTCATCCAGATAGTCATTGAGACCCGAATTCTTGAACTCAGTGCCATTATCACTTCTGATGTGCTTGATCTTCACACCAAAGTTAGTTGAATCCCTCGAGGAAAATCGTTTGAAGACTTCCTGCACTTCAGTTTTGTAAGAGACAAGGTGCACCCATGTGTAACGAGAGTAATCATCAACAATAACAAAACCATATTGGGATGCTTCATTAGAGACAGAGGAATAATGGTTAGGACCGAAGAGATCCATGTGAAGCAATTCGAATGGACGAGTAGTGGTCATGATAGTCTTTGCTGGATGCTTGGCCTTGGTCATCTTTCCAGCTTCACAGGCACCGCATAAGTGATCCTTGAGGAATTTTACATTCTCAATGCCAATGACATGCTTCTTCTTCGCAAGCGTGTGCAGATTCCTCATGCCTGCATGACCAAGTCGTCGATGCCATAGCCATCCTTCTGAAGTTTTTGCAAGTAGGCACACGGCAGGTTGTGAATCTGCAGAGAAATCAACAATATACAAGTCTCCTCTCCTAAAGCCTTCGAAGACTTTGGATTTGTCAGCTTCCATAATCACAACACAACGATACTTGCCGAAGACAACAACCATATCAAGATCACAAAGCATTGAGACAGACATAAGATTGTATCCTAAAGACTCAACAAGCATGACTTTGTCCATGTGTCGATCCTTTGTGATAGCAACCTTACCTAGACCCAATACCTGACTTTTGCTTTTATCAGCGAAGATGATATGCTTCATGTGTGATGCTGATAAGGGAGCATCCATCAACAGATTCTTGTCACCGGTCATGTGATTTGTACATCCACTATCAAGTACCCATTCAGTGGCTTTGGGTTGATCATCCTGCAGATGAATTAGTGCAACTTACGAACCTCATATACTTCAGTAGTGAAGAATATGATATCACAATTCATCAGATCAATTTTATCAAGCAGTAGAACCGATAAAACAGAGGGAGGACGTGTGAAATGAAAGTTCATTTCATCATGGTTGGCCTGCGTCCTTTCAGGCATTTTTGTCAGGTCCCCAGCAAATTCTTCAGACGTTACAGCACGTCTGGAGACCTGACCCTGCAGAAGAGATTAGTTCTTTTTCTTCACCACCCACATCTGAAGGGGTGGCAAAGAGTTCATCACACTGCGAGCTCCATATGAGAATGGTGGCAAAGCAGCCAAACCATTTCGTTTCACATCAGAGGGGTTAGGGTAAGCATATGAATAAGCAGAGAAATTCTTCGAGGACTTATGAACATAATAATTTGAAGAATAATGCTCATATTCATAGCCCTTGGCTCTTCCCTGTGAAACAGAGTTGTTAGCACGATGATGTTCATATGAGGACTTTGATCCATGTGAGGAATTTGATCCTCTTGAGGAATTTGGTCTGTATGAGGACTTGGATCCATATGAAGAATTTGGTCCATATGAAGAATTAGATCTGGGGTTCCTTTTCTTCACAGGTGGTGTCATGAGGACATTCACCTGAAGACTTTCAAGGCAGTTTTTGGGAACCCATATTTTCTTCATAGGGGAACCGTTCCTGCAGTTAGTGCCAACATATCTAGCAAATACTTCACCTTCTGATTTTTGAACAGTTTATAGTTGGAGTCAAATGACTCATCAGAAGAATGAGAAGATTCACATGTATAGCCAGATAAATCAGATGGATCAACTGGAGGTCCCTTTGCAGCAACCCATGAGGTTTTGGGGTACTGCTCAGGCTTCTAATAAGTACCATCCGCATTGAGTTTCCTCTCAAAGGCAATACCCTCTTTCCTAGGGTTCCTGTTGAGGATCTGCTTTTTAAGCACATCACAAAGAGCCTGATGCCCTTCGAGGCTTTTGTACATGCCTGTTATGTACAATTCCTTCAGCCCTGCATCGTCAGTGATACTAGCAATGTCCTCAGATGAGGAATTAGTGATAGTAGAGACAGGTGAAGAATTTGTAACATTTGAAGCATTTGAACATTCAGGTGAAGAATTAGCAGATTCTCGTTCAATGCATTTTAAACATGGAGGAATAAATTCTTCCTGAGCAGCGCTGATTTGTTGAGCAAGTAATGAATCGCGCTCCTTCTGAAGATCTTCATAACTCACTCTTAGCTTCTCAAGATCTTGCTTCTTTTGAAGATATTCATAAGAAAGCTTCTCATGATCAGATAAGAGAGTGTTATGATGATTTTGAAGGTTGTCAAGCTTAGTTTGAAGTCTCTGAAGATTTTCAGTCAAGGCCTTAGTGCGATCCATTTCTTCACCCAACATATCATCACTTCTGTCTAGCATGTTTTGAACCTTTTCAAAAGCCTTGTGTTGTTGCACAGCAATCTTAGCAAGTTTAGAGTAGCTAGGCTTAAGATTTTCATCAGATTCATCATCACTAGATTCAGAGGAGGCGTATTTGAGTACCTTGGCACCCTTTGCCATGAAGCAATAGGTGGGAGCGTAGTCATCACTGCCTTCGTCAGCCTTGTTGGTGAGATCACTTTCTTCAGCGTTGAAGATGGATTTGCTGATGAATGCAGTAGCGAGGGCTAGGCTCGCCACACCAGACTCAGAGTCTTCAGATTGTTCCTCTTCCTCATTTTCTTCAGATTCAGCCTCAGAGTCCATTTCCTTGCCAATGAATGCCCGAGCCTTCTTGGAGCTGCTCTTCTTGTGAGACGAAGACTTCGAGGATTTTGATGATGAAGATTTTGAGGATTTCTTCTTTTTCTTCGCATCATCAGAACTGTAATCCTTGTATTTCTTCTTCTTTGATTCCTTTTCCCACTGAGGACAATCTTGAATGTAATGTCCTGGTTTCTTGCACTTGTGACAAAGCCTCTTCTTATAGTCACTGGTTGAGGAATCGTTGCTCCTTGAGGATTTTCCAAAACGACCACGTCTTGAGAACTTCTGGAATTTCTTCACAAGCAGTGCCAGATCATGACTTAGTTCTTCAGGATCACCAAGGCTGCTATCAGAATCTTCATCTTCGGACTCAGGTACTACATTGGCCTTCAGTGCACGTGATCTGCCATAGCTCGAACCGTAGAGATCTCTCTTCTCAGCAAGCTGGAACTCATGAGTGTTTAACCTCTCGAGGATATCAGCGGGGTCAAGTGGCTTGTAATCAGCATGCTCTTGAATCATCAGTGCCAGAGTGTCAAATGAGGAATCAAGCGATCTCAGCAATTTCTTCACCACCTCATGGTCGGTGATGTCAGTGGCACCAAGTGCTTGAAGCTCATTTGAGATGTCAGTGAGGCGATCGAAGGTTTGCTGAACATTTTCATTGTCGAGTCTTTTGAAGCGGTTGAAGAGATTGCGAAGAACATCAACTCGAGAATCACGCTGAGTTGAAACTCCTTCATTGACTTTGGACAGCCTATCCCAGATGAGCTTAGCAGTTTCCAAAGCACTCACTCTACCATACTGTCCTTTGCTCAGATGACCACATATGATATTCTTCGCTTGGGAATCAAGTTGCTTGAATCTCTTCACATCGGTAGCGTTCAGTGAGGGTGAGACGGAGGGAACACCATTTTCCACAACATACCAGAGATCGTTATCAATTGCCTCAAGATGCATGCGCATCTTGTTCTTCCAGTAGGGGTAGTCCGTCCCATCAAAGGTAGTACACCCAGCAGAGACCTTGATCATACCTGCGGTCGACATAACTAAAACTCCAGGCAGTTAAACCAAAATCACACAGAACAAGGGAGTACCTTGCTCTGATACCAATTGAAAGTGCGTTATATCGACTAGAGGGGGGGTGAATAGGCGATTTTTATGAAATTCTTCACTGAGGAATTTGCTCGTGAGGAAATTCCTTAGCAAAGAAATACTAGCAGCGGAATGAGTACTCAGAAGTAAACATAACAGATTACATGCATGGTCATCATGATGAAATGAAGACAAACACAGAGTACAGAAAGCCTAGGCACAGGATAACTCTAGATGAAGACAAACAGACTGAAGAAATTGAACTGAGGAATTTGTGAAAGTCTTCAGTCAAAGTCTTCAAACACAGATATGAACAAACAGACAACACAGTAATGAGGAAATGAAGGTGTTGAGGAAATGGAACCAGTAAGCTTGGTGAAGACAATGATTTGGTAGACCAGTTCCAACTGCTGTCTCAGTTGTACGTCTGGTTGGAGCGGCTGAGTATTTAAACTCGAGGACACACAGTCCCGGACACCCAGTCCTGAGCATGCATCTCGGGACACCAAGTCCTCACCGTATTCTCCTTGAACTAAGGACACACAGTCCTCGTCCAATCACTCGTGGTAAGTCTTCAGGTGACTTCCAAACCTTCACAGACTTGGTCACTCGGCAATCCACAATTCCTCTTGGATGCTCTAGACCTTGACACCTAACCGTCTGGAAGAAGCACAATCTTCAAAGGTAACAAGCGTCGGATCCACGCAGGATCAATTTCTTCAGTGATGCTCAATCACTTTGGGTTTGTAGGTGTTTTGGGTTTGGGTTTGGATTTTCCTCACTTGATGATTTTCGCTCAAAGTCCTCGGAGGATGGGTTTCTCTCAAATGACAAGTGTCGAGTTCATGCGGAGCAGCCAACCAGCTAGTGGTTGAAGGGGGCGGCTATTTATAGCCTAGGGAGCAGCCCGACATGATAAGACATAAATGCCCTTCAATGATATGACCGTTAGGTGGACAAGATATTTTAGGACACCTGGCGCGTGGCACAGCAACGGTCGGAAATTTGGAGTACAAATTCCTCAGGGCTATCATGTTCCTCACTGTGTAGGCAATTCGCACTGGCGAATTCCTAACTCCTCAGTCAGAGCAAAGTCCTGAGTGACCAGAAGAACTGCGTCTCTGTCACTGAAGAAATTGACTGAACTGTATGAGATTTCCAATGGCTTCACTCGAAGGGATTGGTAGGTGTAGGATTTGAGTTGAGCATCACATGGAAATTTTCTCCTTAGTATTTCCTCGACCCCCTTTAACAGTACGGTGTTTCCTATGACTCAAGAAGGAGAAAAATGAAACTACGAAAACACAGTCTTCATGCTTCACGTTCCTCGAATGAATACCATGTCTTCAAGGTCACACCAATTTCTTCACTTTCAAAGTCTTTAGAAAGTCTTCAGAAAGTCTTCAGAATATCAAAGTCTTCAGTCGAAGAACTTCATTTTTAGGGGTCGACTTTTACTGTAATTTTCAAACTCCTCATAGACTTATAGGCCTGTGTACACTCATAAACACATCAGATGCTTAACCTATAAGTCTTCAATACACCAAAATAACTAAGGGGCACTAGATGCACTTACAATCGGCGCCCATGCCTGGGGAGCCTCCCTCCCTCGCATAGGAAGGCGTGCCCGGCGCCCTCCTCGGGCAGGGCTCGGGGGCTCTCTTCTGGAGGGCCTCAGACCTTGCCAACATCACGAGGGAGGTGCTTGGGCATCATGTGGAGGCATGCTTGACACCAAGCAAGGAGCGCCTGGTGCTCAGGAGTTCATCACCAAGGTCACTCAGGAGCTGCAGGATGCAGTGCCATGCGCGGCGATCGCCGCTCACCTGGCGCGGCTCCCCATCCAGGCGAGGATGGCGGGCTGCGTGTCTGCATTGACATCCCAGGGCTCAACAGGGCCTCTTCTCAGGAGCTTTTCTAGACTTCGCGGGTGGGACGCTGCAAGGGCCCACCTCACAGCTATGTTTGCATGCCATTTGGTCTGCCGAGCTTGGCAGGCGCCTTCCAGTGCAACCGTCTTGGCGGCTCAGTAGGCCAGGCATCATGTAGTCCTGATGGAGATGGAGACGGTCCTCAGGGAACCGCCCGGACCCCCAGAGCCTCCCGAGGCTCAGGACCCCGGTGGCTCGTGAGGAGCAACCCCTTCGCCACGCATCTTCAGCTGCCCCGACACCCCTTCGTCGACGGAATCAGGTGACATTTTCCAAGTTTATTTAGCTGGGAGCGCCCCCCGGGGTGCGTCATTCCCAGGCTGTGTGGGTCCGTCCCTGCTGCATGTATCCTTTTACGTCTTTAGCTTACTCTACCGGGGGCGCCCCTCGGGCTGCATCATCCCCAAGCCGCTCGGGTCCGACCCAGTGGCGTGTATCGTTCTTGCATTTACCTAAGCTAGTCTTCTTTTCATGCGTAATCTATCTATGGTTATCACCTGCTTGATTGTCACCCACCACGGGGGCTACACACGTTGGGACGGTGCTTGTGCTCGGGTCCGTCTCTGCAACGTCGAAAAATCTGAGCGGTCAAGCTCTGGCTCGCGGCACACCCCGCGCACGTCACCTCACTAGGCCCTTAGTGCCTTCATCTTCTTGCAGAGCGACCTGTGGCAGACCGGCAATCTTTGTCCCACCTTGTGCTAACCTGCAGGAACCTCCTGAGGACGGCAGCAGGCGGTACCATGGGCTCCTCCTTCTCCCATGCGTTTTGCTTGCGCGTTAAAAGGGGGGCTCCTAAGCATCGCGACTCAGGAGCTCTTACTGGATCTCCAGCCCTCATCCCCTGGCCTTGACCACGGCATCGCGACCTGGCATACCAGCGGCGGCTGAGCTCGCTCGAGGGCCGGGACCTGAGAACACAGAGCACACAGAGGAGCGTGGAGAAAAGGGGTAGGCTCGCACAGGCCTAACCTAGCTACTCAACAGTAGTCGATGCACAAATCTGGCGCAAAACAAGGAACCAGTCCCAGAATGCCAAGATAAGTCTCGTGCCTAGATGAACCAGCGCTACAGCATAGGACTCCCACCTGTGGCAGCCTTGTTATGGCAATGTCGCCGCCCTTTCCCGCCTCTTGGTAGTTGCTTGAGCGCTAAAGGGGACCTCTTGAGCATTGCGTCTCCGGAGCTCTTACTGGACCTTGGGCCGCTCATCTCCTGGCCTTGACCACGGCATCACGACGTGGCATACCAGCGATGGCTGCAACCTGCCTGGGGACCGGGACCTGGCGGCGTAGAGCACCAAGCTGCCGCGGGGTTGGAAAGGGGAGACCAAGCCGAAGCAAGACACGCATTCGCAGAATTTTCATAGTAGGGATGATATAAACCAAAGACAATATAGATCCTTTACACGCCCCCACGTGGTCCGTTTCGATTCCTCGCAGGGAACAAAAGAAGGAAGTCCCTAGGGGCCCTATCTACACACGCCAGCGCCGCCGACGCCATCATCAACAGTGGGCCACGGGAGGCCGGCGCCAACCCCACCCAGATCAGCGACAGCGGTGGCCGGATGCTGCGGCCTTGCTCCGGGCCCGGCGAGAGCTCGGGGGCACGTAGCTATCGTTGCTCGTCTCCGGAGTCTCGTAGGACTTAGGAGAGTCGCTAGACTCCCAAGCGCCACCACTGCTGCTGGAAGAGCCGCTGGAGAGGCTAGAAACAAGCTCAACACTGGCTGCTGCGGCGCTCTGACGACCCCCTCCAGAGCAGCACTCCAAGCGGTGGCCTTCCGCATCGAAGACCATGAAGAACATCATGGAGGCGCCTTCGTACCTGAAGTGGATAGCGCGAGCGCCTTCCGCGCGGCAGACCCGAGCAACCTCGCCCCAGCCGCAGGTCATGAAGATCTTGCGTGGGGAGACGGCTTCCACCTCGGCTCCAGTCACCGGGGTGTCGCAGTCGGCATGCTGCAGCCAAAGCTCGAGGGGGCCCCTCGGGGGCATCTCGGCAGAGAAGAGTTGTGGTAAGAGGATCCGGGTGGGAGGAGGCATCGCTTCCCACAATATGAGCTCGCGCGAGGAGTCCACAACGTGGACTCCTGGGGCGACGGCGTGCGTCGCCACGGCGCGGCGGTCGCGGCCCCGGCGCGAGCGGCGGCGCTCATTGCCTCGTCCTCCGGAGCCCTCGGCCGGGGCGTACAGAGGCAGCGGGTACCCAGGAGGAGGCCGCTCATACCAAGGCCTCGACACCTCTTGCCTCACGACCATCTCGCGGCGGTGGCTCGGCCTCTTCTTCGGCGGGAGCGGCCCGGGCTCGTCGCGGGGTTTTTTTCCCTTCTCCGCGGCCTAAAACCTCCGAATCGGGGCCATGGGAAGATACTACTAGCAATGGAGCGACGAAGGAGAAGTGAACTGAGCAAGAAGGAGGAAGAAGTGAGCAGAACAGGAAGAGATGAGCAACGGGGGCTCCGCCCCCTCCTCATTTATAGCAGGAGAAGGAACCGACAATCCCCATGATCACAGGTAATGATGATACTTCTCTGCATGCAGCGGGGACTCGTCAAGTCGGGCAGTTGCCGAGGCAGCGTGGGGAAGCGGAGACGCCCACGTCCAATCAATCGCCACGGGTCCAGCAGGGCCGCATGCTGTTGGGGCCTGTGGCGCTCTGCACTTGCCCTTTGGCTTCGCCTCAAAGCCAAGTCCGAGAGCGCCTTGGGCCCGGGGGCTACTGTCGGCGTCCTGGGAACGGGGGTCCCCAGACTTGCCTGCCTGCGGCCCACTGTGTGGCTCTGCCAGCGGCCCTGTATGGCCCATCTTCACTAGTAAACACTCAAGACCCTCACGAGGTGGACGACACAAGACCACCTCGGGGGCTGCCTCACCAGGTTAGCTCGCGAGGGGCGGAGAGATCAAGGCAAGGTGCATCTCCTGAGGTTCCTGTGATGCAAGCCATGACGACCGGAGCCAGGCGGGCACCAGTGCGCACAATGTCCTTGTTTCCTCTTTGGTGCTAAAGGGGCAAGCGCAGGAGAGGAGTCCCGAGGCATCAGGCAAAGGTTTCCATATCGATGCAACGAGACCAAGACCAGCATGACGGCAAGACGGAGGTCACCGTGGAGCCCAAGACGACGTCTTCACCAGAGCCTTTGGCAGGCGAAGACCACCTTTAGTCAGGATAACTTGTAGTAGTTGTCCCCCTTCAAATTTGGCCGTTGTTGGATCCCTTCCCGCTCAATATTTGGGGAGAGGACCAGGGCCTCTATAAATAGGACTAGCAACGACAGTAGGAGGCAACTCGAGCTCATCCTAATCTGGATCTCCCCTAAAACAGATGCACACCAAGCACAAGAACACCTCTCCTCAAGAGGCTGTTCTTCCCTTGTAACTGTTCATCCTCAGCCCAAGAGGCAATCCACCACACCACACTGGAGTAGGGTATTACACCACAACGGTGGCCCGAACCAGTATAAATCTTGTGTCTCTTGTGTTGCGGGTTCGTCAAGCTAGGCTTTGAGATCGCGGTGAGGCTGACGTGATTAGGTAGAGAGAGAGAGATCTTCGTGCGCACCCCAGTGTTCGAACCTCAAGGGTTTTGCTGGAACTCGAAATCAGACAACCATGTGCTCTAAAATTTATAAGTGAAGCACTAGAGCAATTGCCTATCTCAAAAGAGATAAGTGAAGCACAAAGAGTATTCTAACAAATCAGGAATAAATGCATGCCCCTCTCAAAAGGTGTGTCCAACAAAAGATTATTGTGGCAAACTAAAAACCAAATGAAGAAAAGACCACTATAATGACATAAATATGTCCTAGAGGCAATAATAAAGTTGTTATTTATATTTCCTTATATCATGATAAATGTTTATTATTCATGCTAGAATTTTATTAACCGGAAACTTCATACATGTGTGAATACATAGACAAAACAAAGTGTCGCTAGTATGCCTCTACTTGACTAGCTCGTTAATCAAAGATGATTATGTTTCCTGACCATAGACATGTGTTGTCATTTGATGAACGAGATCACATCATTAGGAGAATTATGTGATGGACAAGACCCATCCGTTAACTTAGCGCAATGATCGTTAAGTTTTATTGCTATTGCTTTCTTCATGACTTATACATATTCCTTTGACTATGAGATTATGCAACTCCGGAATACCGGAGGAACACCTTGTGTGCTATCAAACATCACAATGTAACTGGGTGATTATAAAGATGCTCTACAGGTGTCTTCGAAGGTGTTAGATCGAGATTACGATTTGTCGCCCCGAGTATCAAAGAGGTATCTTTGGGCCCTCTCGGTAATGCAGATCATGATAAGCATTGCAAGAAAGGTAACTAGTGAGTTAGTTGCGGGATGATGCATTACAGAATGAGTAAAGAGACTTGTTGGTAACGAGATTGAACTAGGAATGAAGATATAGAAGGTCGAATCTTGGGCAAGTAACATACCGATGACAAAGGGAATGACGTATGTTGTCATTGCGGTTTGACCGATAAAGATCTTCGTAGAATATGTAGGAACCAATATGAGCATCTAGGTTCCGCTGCTGGTTATTGATCGGAGATGTGTCTCGGTCATGTCTACATAGTTCTCGAACCCGTATGGTCTGCACACTTAACATTCGATGACAATTTGTATTATGAGTTATGTGTTTTGGTGACCGAAGATTGTTCGGAGTCCCGGATGAGATCATGGATATGACGAGGAGTCTCGAAATGGTCGAGAGGTAAAGATTGATATATTGGACGATAGTATTCGGACACCAGAATAGTTTTGGAGTGTTTCAGGTATTTATCAGAGTACCGAGGGGTTACCGGACCTCCCCCCCCCCCCCCCGAGGAAGTAATGGGCCATATGGGCCATAAGGGAGAGGCAAGGGAGCCCACAAGGGGGTGGCGTCCCCCATGGGGAGTCTGAATTGGACAAGGGGAGGGGGCGCGGCCGCCCTTTCCTTCTCCCTCTCCCTCTCCTCTCCCTTTCCCCCTCCGATAGAAGGAAGGGGGCGAATAGGACTAGGAGTCCAAGTGGGATTCCCCGCACTTGGCACGCCCACTTGGCACGCCCCTAGGACGGCCCCCTCCCTCTCCCTCCTTTGTATACGGGGGCACAGGGGCACCTCTAAGCATATCAATTGTTTCTTAGCCGTGTGCGGTTCCCCCTCCACCGTTTACTCCTCCGGTCATAATGTCGTAGTGCTTAGGCGAAGCCCTGCGCGGATCACATCACTATCACCGTCACCACACCGTCGTGCTGACAAAAATCTCCCTCGACACTTTGCTAGATCAAGAGTTCGAGGGACATCATCAAGTTGAACGTGCGCAGAACTCGGAGGTACCGTATGTTCGCTGCTTGATCGGTTGAATCGAGAAGATGTTCGACTACATCAACCACGTTAAGCTAACGCTTCTGCTTTCGGTCTACGAGGGTACATGGACACACTCTTCCCCTCTCATTGATATGCATCTCCTAGATAGATCTTGCGTGATCGTAGGAATTTATTTGAAATTGCATGCTACGTTCCCCAACAGTGGCATCCGAGCCAGGTCTATGCTTAGATGATATGCACAAGTAGAACACAAAGAGTTGTGGGTGATCATGTCATACTGCTTACCACCAATGCCTTATTTTGATTCGGCGGTATTGTTGGATGAAGCGGCCCGGACCAATCTTACATGACCATGTTCATGAGATTGGTTCCATCGACAGACATGCAACTTATTTTGCATAAAGGTGGCTGGTGGGTGTCTATTTCTCCAACTTTAGTTGAATTGAATTTGACTACGGCCAGTCCTTGTTGAAGGTTAAAACAACAAACTTGACGAAACATCATTGTGGTTTTGATGCGTAGGTAAGAACAGTTCTTACTAGAAGCCCGTAGCAGCCACGTAAAGCTTGCAACAACAAAGTAGAGGGCGTCTAACTTGTTTTTGCAGGGCATGTTGTGATGCGATATGGTCAAGACATGATGTGGTATACGTTAATGTATGAGATGATCATGTTTTGTAAAATTTATCAGCAACTGGCAGGAGCCTTATGGTTGTCGCTTTATTGTATGAAATGCAATCGCCATGTAATTGCTTTACTTTATCACTATGCGTTAGCGATAGTTGTAGAAGCAATAGTTGGCGAGATGAAAACGACGCTACGATGGAGATCAAGGTGTCAAGCCGGTGACGATGGAGATCATGACAGTGCTTTGGAGATGGAGATCAAAGGCACAAGATGATGATGGCCATATCATGTCACATATTTTGATTGCATGCGATGTTTATGTTTTATGCATCTTATTTTGCTTAGTACAACGGTAGCATTATAAGACGACCCCTCACTAAAATTTCAAGGTATAAGTGTTCTCCTTGAGTATGCACCATTGCGACAGTTCGTCGTGCCGACACACCACGTGATGATTGGGTGTGATAAGCTCTACGTTCACATACAATGGGTGCAAGACAGTTTTGCACATGCAGAATACTCGGGTTAAACTTGACGAGCCTAACATGTACAGACATGGCCTCGGAACACTGAGACCGAAACGTCGAACATGAATCATATTGTTGGATTTCGGGTTCCGGCAGACCCTTGAGGTTCGAACTCTGGGGTGCGCGCGGAGATTACGCCCTGTACCTCTCCGTCTCGCAAAGATCTAAACTACTAAAAGAACAACACAAGAGACACAGAGTTTATACTGGTTCGGGCCACCGATGTGGTGTAATAACCTACTCCAGTGTGGTGTGGTGGATTGCCTCTTGGGTTGAGGATGATGAACAATACAAGGAAGAACAGCCTCGCGAGGGTCTGTTCTTGGCTGGGGGGACGAACTGCTAGGAGGAGTTCAATCGCCCTTCTCTCTGGATCCTAGCTGATTAGGTTTCTCGATTGCTAGATGTCTCGATGCCTCTACCCTGGGGGTGGCTAGTCCTATTTATAGGCAAAGGCCCTGGGCCTCTTCCCAAATATTGAGCGGGAAGGGCGCCAACAATTGGCCGTTTTGAAGGGGAATATCTGGTACACTTATCCTGACTAAAGTTGGTCCTCGCCTGCCAAAGGCCCTGTGGTGACGCTGGCTTGGGCTCCACAGTGACTTCCTCTTTGTCGCGGAGCTGGTCTTGGTCTCGTTTCACCAAAATGGGTGCCTTTGCTTGATCCTCTCGCCTGCGCTTGCTCCCTTTGCACCAAAGAGGAAAGGAAGGACACTGCGCGGCTAGCGCCCGCCTGGCGCCCTTGGTCGTCATGGCTTGCGTCATGGGCACCTCATGAGGTACCCCGCCTTGATCTCTCCGCCTCCTCGTGAGCCAGCCTGATGAGGCTGCGCCTGAGGAAGCTCCGCGTCGTCCGCCCTGCGAGGCTTGGCCCCTCGCGAGGGTCTTGGGTCTTGTGTTGATGAAGATGGGCTGTTCTGGGCCCCCTTTTAAGCCATGCCGTAGGCCGCAGGCAGGCAAGTCTGGGGACCCCCGTTCCCAGAACGCCGACAGTAGCCCCCGGGCCCAAGGCGCGCACGGACTTGGCCGTGCCGAGAGGCGAAAGGGCAAGGGCGAAGCGCCGCAGGCCCTAACAGCCTGCGGCCTTGGGTGTCGCGTGGCGGTTGATTGGACGTGGGCGTCTCCGCTTCCCCATGACGCCTCGGTGATTGCGCGGATTGGACAAGTCCCTGCATGCAAATCGTGTCATGATTACCTGTGATCGTGGAGGCTGACGGTTGGCCTTCGCCGGCTATAAGTACGGCACTGCGCGTGCCCTTCTAGTCCATCTATCCTTGTTTCTCCTTCTTCTCCATGGCTCCGTCGAGGAGGTTCTCGGCTGCAGAGAAGGGGAAGGCCCGCCAGGTTGAGCCCGCCTCTCCCCCGCCCAAGCACGGCCGAGGGCGCCCTCGAAAGCATCCCGTGGCCGCCACGGCAGCTTCCCGCGGCCGTGGAGATGGTTCTCAACGGGGTGACAGGCGAGCTGCTGCGGTCGGGGGACGCGCGTTGGTCGCGCGCTCCCCTAGGCCGCGCTTTCGCGCTGCGGAGGTGCTGCCGGAGTTCATCGTATGGTCGGCGGAGCCGACTAGCGCCCGACTCCAACTCCCTCGCTTCCTCCTTGGTGAGCTCCCGGCCGGCGCCCCGGGCGGCCTCTGGCTTCAGGCGGACGGCTGCTGCAGCCGGGCCTCATGGGCTGCAATGGAGGTCTCCGCCACTGGGAGCTTGGCCTTGACTCGTGGTTGGCAGGCGTTCGCCCGTGCTCGCGGCCTGGGGCGCCGGTGCACTCTGCACTTTAGGTTTGATGGCGATGCCACCCTCTATGTGAGGGTGTTTGGGGAAGATGGCCGTCGCGCAGGGTGTTGCCCTGAGGACGACGACCGCGGCCGGGGACCCAGCCCTGACGGCGATGGAGGAGACAGCGCCCGTGTGGTTGGCGGCGCTCAAGGCTCCCCAAGCTTCATCGACTCTTCTTCAAGCGACTCTTCCAGCGGTGACCGCAGTCAGCCCCCTCGCCGTCGCGCCTGCTTGGGAGGCGGCAGTATGTCCGCCCGCCGTCGCGCCCCGGTGAAGCGCGAGTGGGAGTATGCTTGAGCCCCGGAGGCGGCCCGAGTCTCCTCCGCAGGCCGGTGTGAGGCGAGCCGCGCCGGACTTGTCCTTTCTTTTCCTTTTGTTTCCTGCGTAAAAGAAAACAGCTGCGTGGAGCCCTGTGGGGGCGTGTTCGGGGTTATTGCTGTTAACCATTGCCTTGGTTCCGTTTTCGTGCCCTTCGGCTGTGTGTCTGCACATAGATAGTTCCCGGCCCCAGCCGTAGGGGGGGCGACCGACCCAGGACCTGTGTGTGTGTCGCGGTGCCCGAGGGGCATGGATTGGAGGGGTGCTCCTGTAACGGGCCCAAGTCGTGAAACCTTCAAACGACTAGAACAGGAACACTCACGAGGGCGCTCGGCTATCCTCCCTCGTGAGGCCTTGCATAAGAGAAATCAAAGCGGGGGAGTAAATATCGACGAACCACAAACCAACGACGGCAATAGTTTCAATAAGACTTCAAATGGAACAAACAAGCCAACTGCGGAAAGCAAGTGAAAAAGCCGCGTCCGGCACCTAATGTAGTCTTCGACGTCTTCTCACCAGCGCGGAGCTAAGTGCTGCCACTGGGCGTGGGAGGGAGCCCCAGGGCCTGAGGCCGACGCTCCTGAGACTCCGGGGCGTGTACATCCCCAACTCATTATTACGTGAGAGTGTCACGGGCGGCGAGCTTCACAGGCGTTGGCCTTCTTCACAGGCTCCGGGCCTTTCTTCTTAGGGGAAACGAGCTTCACGGGCATTTTCCCTCTTCACAGGCTCCGGGCCTTTTCCAAGACGCGACAGCTTCACAGGCACTCGCCTTCTTCACAGGCTCTGGGCCTTCTCCAAAAAAGGATAATCTTCATAGGCGTTCGCCTTCTTCACATGCTCTGGGCCTTCTCCAAAAAGGATAATCTTCACAGGCGTTCGCCTTCTTCACAGGCTCTGGGCCTTCTCCAAAAAGGATGATCTTCACAGGCATTCACCTTCTTCATAGGCTCTGGGCCTTCTCCAAAAAGGATAATCTTCACAGGCGTTCGCCTTCTTCACAGGCTCTGGGCCTTCTCCAAAAAGGATAATCTTCACAGGCGTTCACCTTCTTCACAGGCTCTGGGCCTTCTCCAAAAAGGATAATCTTCACAGGCGTTCGCCTTCTTCACAGGCTCTGGGCCTTCTCCAAAAAGGATAATCTTCATAGGCGTTCGCCTTCTTCACAGGCTCTGGGCCTTCTCCAAAAAGGATAATCTTCACAGGCGTTCGCCTTCTTCACAGGCTCTGGGCCTTCTAGGGGTAGAACCTGCGGAGGTGCTGGAGGTTCCATGCGTTCTGGATCGGCTCCCCCTCCTGAGTCTCCAAGCGCGCGGAGCCAGGCCTGGAAACATGAACAACCTTGAACGGGCCCTCCCGCATGGGAGAGAGCTTGTGCAGCCCCTCCCTGGAGAGAACCCACCTGAGCACGAGGTCTCCTACCTCGATAGTTCTGGGGCGGATGTTGCAGCAGTGATATCGTCGTAGTGCCTGTTGGTACCTCGCCGCTCGTAGCGCGGCTTCTCGGCGGCGTTCCTCCCCCAGCACGAGGTCCATCCCCCGCATGGCGTCCTGCTGCGCCTCGTCGAACACCAGGACCCGTGCGGAGCGACGTCTGACCTCGTGAGGGAGGACTACTTCGGCTCCGTAGACCAGGAAGAACGGGGTCTCTCTAGTCGGCTTGGTCGCGGTTGTGCGGATGGACCACAACACGGACTGAAGCTCATCGTACCAACCTTTGCCGCAGGCCTCTAGCTTCTTCTTGATTGTCCTGGTCTTGAGGCCCCTCAGGACCTCCACGTTGGCTCGTTCGGCCTGGCCGTTGCTTCGCGGGTGCGCCACCGAAGCGTAGCATATCTGCGTTCCAAGGTTAGCACAGTATGTTTTGAAGAGGTTACTAGTGAACTGCGAACCGTTGCCTGTAATGATGCAGTTCGGCACCCCGAACCGGCTCACGATGCCCCTGATGAACTTGACAGCGGAGCCCGCGGGAATGGTGCGGACGGCCTCCACTTCTGCCCACTTGGTGAACTTGTCCACGACGACGTAGAGGTAGCGGTAGCCCCCTGGCGCCCAAGGAAACGGGCCTAGGATGTCCAGCCCCCAGACTGCGAACGACCACGAAAGGGGTATAGTCTGCAGGCCTCCTGCCGGCTGATGGATCTGCTTGGCGTGAAATTGGCAGGCCTCACAAGCCTTCACTAATTCAGCAGCGTCGTTGAGTGCGGTGGGCCAGTAGAACCCACTGCGGAATGCCTTACCAACAAGGGTTCGTGATGACGAATGGTGTCCACAGTCTCCGCCGTGTATGTCCTCCAGCAGTTCCTTTCCTTGCTCCCTGGAGATGCAGCGCAGGGATACATCGTTTGGTCGCCTCCGGTAGAGCTCTCCATCCCTGATGCAGTACGCCGTGGCCTGCCGTGCCACACGCTCCGCTTCCTCCTCCTTCTCCGGCAGGGTCCCTTGTGTCAGATAACTCCGGAGCTCCGTGATCCAGCACCCCTCCGGTGGTTCCATCGTCAGGAGCAGGCGTGCTCCTAAACCTGGGCCGCAGACCGGGGCTCCCGAGGCAGGTGGCTGGGGAAGTTCCTCTCGTGGCTGAGCCGTGTTTGACAATGACGGCTGGGCCGAGGGCTTGAAGAGCCACTCCTCGAAGACGCCAGGCTCCTGAGGTAACCGCCTGGACGCCCGCCTGGCGATGTTATCAGCCTCCTGGTTGGTGCCACGGGGCACGTGCTTCAACTCCAGCCCCCAGAACTGCTTCTCCATCCTGCGAACCTCCGCTAGGTAGGCCTCCATGTGCTCGTCTTTTGGCTCGTATACCTTGTTAGAGAAATTGACAAGGAGCTGCGAATCGCCCTTGATGGTGAGGCGCTTCACCCCCAGGGCGGCTGTGGCCTTCAAGCCCGTTATCAAACCTTCGTATTCCGCTATGTTGTTTGAGACCTTTTCGCCCTGCTGGAAACAGAGCTGCACAGCGTAGTAGAGTTTGTCCTGGGTGGGCGACACCAGCACCGCCCCAGCCCCTGCGCCATGCCTGGAGAATGCCCCATCGAAGTACATGACCCAGCCTTCTGGCGCCTCGCTCCCTGGGGAGAGGGACCGGTCCTCGTTGTCCTTGAGGCCTGGTGCCTCCGTCCATTCTGCCACGAAATCTGCCAATGCTGCTCCCTTGATAACCCGGGTTGTGCTGAACTCGAGCTGAAACGCCTGCAGTTCTATGTTCCACTCAGCGACCCTTCCGGCTGAGTTAGGGCTCCTGAGCACTCTCTCCAAGGAATATGATGAGACGACCTTGATGGGGTGACCCTGGAAATAGTGCCGTAGCTTGCGCGAGGCCACCAGTAGCGCAAGGAGGAGCTTCTGAGGCATGGGGTACCGGGCCCTTGCGTCCCATAACACCGTGCTGACGAAGTATACTGGGTGCTCAACAAGGCTGAGTGCATTAGTGCTCGCGGCACCCTCCGGAGGCAAGGGCGCCTCGCGAGGTGGCGAGGCCTCCGGAGGCGGACCATCCAGGTGAGTGGCCTCTCCCGCTTCCGGTGCACTCTTTGGCGGCTGATCTTCCTCAACCGCGGTAGCGGTTTCTACAGGCCTTCCTTGTTCCTGCTTCGCCTTGTCTCGGGCTGCTGCTGTGGTTCTGATTTGGCGCTCCTCCCTAACTGCCACCAGGGCTGCACTGGCAGAGTAGGGAGTGGCGGCGAGGTAGAGCACCAGGGGCTCCTGAGGACGTGGAGCCACCATAACTGGGGGACTGGTCAGGTATCTCTTGAGATCTCGAAACATCTTGTCTGCCTCTTCAGTCCATTCAAAGGGCCCCTTTTTCTTCATTAGCTGGAAGAAAGGCAGCGCCCGCTCCCCCAGTCTGGAGATGAAGTGCCCTAGCGCGGTCACGTGTCCAGTGAGCTTCTGCATTTCTCTGAGGGTCTTTGGCGGGCTCATGTCCTCGACCGCCTTGACCTTCTCCGGGTTAGCCTCGATGCCTCGATGGGATACGAGGAAACCCAAGAGCTTGCCTGAGGGGACCCCAAACACACACTTCTCTGGGTTGAGCCGCAAGTTCACTGCGTCGAGGCTCGCGAAGGTTTCCTCCAGGTCTTGTATCAGGGTCTTGGCCTCCCGAGACTTTACCACAATGTCATCAACGTAAGCTTCGACATTCTTCCCGAGCTACGGGCCCAAGGTGATGTGCATCAGCCGCTGAAAGGTCGCCCCCGCGTTACGCAGCCCAAATGGCATGCACGTGTAGCAGTACACCCCGCACGGGATTAGGAAGGCTGTCTTCTCGACGTCTTCCACCACCATCTTGATCTAGTGATACCCAGAGAAGGCATCCAAGAAACATAGCAGGTCACACTCTGTGGTGGAATCGACGATCTGGTCGATGCGGGGGAGCGGGAACGGATCTTGCGGACATGCCTTGTTGAGGTTGGTGAAGTCGACACACATGTGTTCCTTCCCTCCCTTCTTGGGCACAACGACAGGGTTGGCCAGCCAATCCGGGTATCGGACCTCGCGAATGACCCCAGCGGCTTCCAACTTACGGGTTTCTTGGACAATGAAAGCCTGCTTTTCTGTGGACTGCCGCCTCGCCTTCTGCTTCACGGGGCGCACGTTCGGGCACACGTTGAGGTGATGCTCGATTACGCTCCTGGTGATCCCTGCCAACTGATTAGGCTCCCAAGCGAATACCTTCTTGTTTGCATGCAGGAACCTGATTAGGGCCTCCTCCTGCTCGGGCTCAAGGTTGGCGCCTATGGTGAAAGTGGCACTGGAGGACCCGTCCTCGTCGACAGGTATCTGCTTGGTTTCTGCCCTGTCCTGGGTGAACAACTGCATCTTCTTGGCGGGCGCAGCCCCCTTGGGCTCGGGGGTCCCCGAGTCGGCGGGCTATGCCGATGCCGCCGTCTTGAAGGCGAGCTTGAGCACCCGCAACGCGTCCCCGGTGTCCCCGTGCACGGTGAGGACACCACTGCTCCCGGGCATCTTCATCAGGTTGTACGCCGGGTGCGTGGCGGCCATGAACTGGGCCAGCGCTGGGTAGCCGAGGATGGCGTTGTAGGGGAGGCCGATGGGGGCGATGTTGAAGTCGACCATCTCCGTGCGGAAGTTGTCATAGGTGCCGAAGGTTACTGGGAGCCGGATTTGTCCCAAGGAGCTGGATGACCCGCCCCCAACGCCTGAGAAGGGCCGGCTGGGTTGCAGCCGTTCCAAGGGTATGCGGAGGAGATTGAAGGCCTCAACCGAAAGCACGCTGAGGCCTGCGCCACCATCGATGAGAGTTCTGGTGACGGCCACCTGACAGATGGTGGGGGTGCACAACATGGGGAGCGCGCCCGAGCTAGCCGAGTTGGAGGGGTGGTCCTCCGAGCTGAAGGTCAGGCCGGCCTTGTGTGCCGCCCGGTCCGGGGGAGCCCCCGGCCGCGCGGAAACGGCGCTGACCCGGCGAATAAACGGCTGGACGTGGCGACTTGTGGGCGGCGCCTGCGAGCCGCCCAGGAGGGCCACGATGACCGGGGGTGTTGGTGTAGCGGTGCGGCCGTCTTGCCACACGAACAGATGCTGAGACGACGCATGTTGCTCGTTCCCCGCCGGGCCGGTGGCGGCGTTGGCGGCGGGTGACGGGGAACGACGAGGACGCCCGCCGACGGGTGCCGTCTGGGCGACGCGGGAAGCGACGGCGGCCCGGCGCTCGGCGCGAGCCCCACGAGCGTCGGACATGGACGCGACGATCGGAGGAGAGCGGAGCGGCGGAAGACAAATTCCGGCGCACCCCTACCTGGCGCGCCAAATGTCGGATTTTGGGTTCCGGCGGACCCTTGAGGTTCAAACTCTGGGGTGCGCGCGGAGATTACGCCCTCTACCTCTCCGTCTCGCAAAGATCTAAACTACTAAAAGAACAACACAAGAGACACATAGTTTATACTGGTTCGGGCCACCGATGTGGTGTAATACCCTACTCCAGTGTGGTGTGGTGGATTGCCTCTTGGGCTGAGGATGATGAACAATACAAGGAAGAACATCCTCGCAAGGGTCTGTTCTTGGCTGGGGGGACGAACTGCTAGGAGGAGTTCAATCGCCCTTCTCTCTGGATCCTAGCTGATTAGGTTTCTCGATTGCTAGATGTCTCGATGCCTCTACCCTGGGGGTGGCTAGTCCTATTTATAGGCAAAGGCCCTGGGCCTCTTCCCAAATATTGAGCGGGAAGGGCGCCAACAACTGGCCATTTTGAAGGGGAACATCTGGTACACTTATCCTGACTAAAGTTGGTCCTCGCCTGCCAAAGGCCCTGTGGTGACGCTGGCTTGGGCTCCACAGTGACTTCCTCCTTGTCGCGGAGCTGGTCTTGGTCTCGTTGCACCGAAATGGGTGCCTTTGCTTGATCCTCTCGCCTGCGCTTGCTCCCTTTGCACCAAAGAGGAAATGGAGGACATTGCGCGGCTGGCGCCTGCCTGGCGCCCTTGGTCGTCATGGCTTGCGTCATGGGCACCTCGTGAGGTACCCCACCTTGATCTCTCCGCCTCCTCGTGAGCCAGTCTGATGAGGCTGCGCCTGAGGAAGCTCCGCGTCGTCCGCCACGTGAGGCTTGGCCCCTCGCGAGGGTCTTGGGTCTTGTGCTGATGAAGATGGGCCATGCTGGGCCCCCTTTTAAGCCACGCCGCAGGCCGCAGGCAGGCAAGTCTAGGGACCCCCGTTCCCAGAACGCCGACACATATATTAGATATGATCAACATAGAGATGTTCACCATTGAAAACTACTCCGTCTCACGTGATGATCGGACATGGTTTAGTTGATATGGATGACGTAATCATTTAGATGACTCGAGGGATGTCTATCTAAGTGGAGTTCTTAAGTAATATGATTAATTGAACTTAAATTTATCATGAACTTAGTCTTGATAGTTTTTTGCATATCTATGTTGTAGATCAATGGCCCATGCTACCGTTCCCTTTAATTTTAATGCGTTCCTAGAGAAAGCTAAGTTGAAAGATGATGGTAGCAACTACATGGTATGGGTGTGTAACTTGAGGATTATCCTCATTGCTGCACAGAAGAATTACGTCCTTGATGCACCGCTAGGTGCAAGGCCTGCTGCAGGAGCAACTGCTGACGTTATGAACGTCTGGCAAGCTAAATCTGATGGCTACTCGATGGTTCAGTGTGCCATGCTTTACGACTTAGAATCGGGACTTCAAAGACATTTTGAACATCATGGAGCATATGAGATGTTCCATGAGTTGAAGTTAATATTTCAAGCAAATGCCCGAGTTGAGAGATATGAAGTCTCCAACAAGTTCTATAGCTGCAAGATGGAGGAGAACAGTTCTGTCGGTGAACACGTACTCAGAATTTCTTGGTACCATAACTACTTGACTCAGGTGGGAGTTAATCTTCTGGATGATAATGTCATTGACAGAGTTCTTCAATCACTGCCACCAAGCTATAAAGGCTTCGTGATGAACTATAATAGGCAATGGATGAACAAGACGATTCCCGAGCTCTTTGCAATGCTCAAGGCTGCGGAGGTAGAAATCAAGAAGGAGCATCAAGTGTTGATGGTTAGCAAGACCACTAGTTTCAAGAAAAAGGGCAAAGGAAAGAAGGGGAACTTCAAGAAGAATAGCAAGCAAGTTGCTGCTCCCGGGAACAAGCCCAAGTATGGTCCTAAGCCTGAAACTGAATGCTTCTATTGCAAAGGGACTGGTCACTGGAAGCGGAACTGCCCCAAGTATTTGGCGGATAAGAAGGATGGCAAAGTGAAAGGTATATTTGATATACATGTTATTGATGTGCACCTTACTAATGCTCGTAGTAGCGTCTGGGTATTTGATACTGGTTCTGTTGCTCAAATTTGCAACTCGAAACAGGGGCTACGGATTAAACGAAGATCACCGTCGGCACGCTACCTCTACATCTACCTTCTGGATTAGTTTTAGACCTGAATAATTGTTATTTGGTGCCAGCGTTGAGCATGAACATTATATCTGGATCTTGTTTGGTGCGAGACGGTTATTCAATTAAATAAGAGAATAATGGTTGTTATATTTATATGAGTAATATCTCTTATGGTCATGCACCCTTGACGAGTGGTCTATTTTTGTTGAATCTCGATCGTGGCGATACACATATTCATAATATTGATGCCAAAAGATGCAAAGTTAATAATTATAGTGCAACATATTTGTGGCACGGCCATTTAGGTCATATTGGTGTAAAGCACAGGAAGAAACTCCATTTGGATGGGCTTTTGGAGTCACTTGATGCTTGCAAACCATGCCTCATGGGCAAGATGACTAAGACTCCATTCTCCGGAACAATGGAGCGAGCCACTGGCTTATTGGAAATAATACATACTGATGTATGCGGTCCGATAAGTGTTGAGGCTCGCGGTGGGTATCATTATTTTCTAACCTTCACAGATGATTTGAGTAGATATGGGTATATCTACTTAATGAAACACAAGTCTGAAACATTTGAAAAGTTTAAAGAATTTCAGAGTGAAGTGGAAAATCATTGTAAAAAGAAAATAAAGTTTCTACGATCTGATCGCGGAGGCGAATATTTGAGTTAAGAGTTTGGTCTTCATTTAAAAATGTGGAATAGTTTCCCAACTCATGCCACCTGGAACACCACAACGTAATGGTGTGTCCGAACGTCGTAATCGACTTTATTAGATATGATGCGATCTATGATGTCTCTTACCGATTTACCACTATCATTTTGGGGTTATGCATTAGAGACAGCTGCATACACGTTAAATAGGGCACCATCTAAATCCATTGAGATGACACCATATGAACTGTGGTTTGGCAAGAAACCTAAGCTATTGTTTCTTAAAGTCTGGGGTTGCAATGCTTACGTGAAAAAGCTTCAGCCTGATAAGCTCGAACCCAAATCGGAGAATTGCATCTTCATAGTATACCCAAAAGAAACTATTGGGTACACCTTCTGTCGGTGTCAAAACCGGCGGATCTCGGGTAGGGGGTCCCGAACTGTGCGTCTAGGCGGATGGTAACAGGAGACAAGGGACACAATGTTTTACCCAGGTTCGGGCCCTCTCGATGGAGGTAAAACCCTACGTCCTGCTTGATTAATATTGATGATATGGGTAGTACAAGAGTAGATCTACCACGAGATCAAGGAGGCTAAACCCTAGAAGCTAGCCTATGGTATGATTGTTGTATGTTGGGGTTGTCCTACGGACTAAAACCCTCCGGCTTATATAGGCACCGGAGAGGGTTAGGGTTACACAAAGTCGGTTACAACGGTATTAGATCCGAATATCCGCATCGCCAAGCTTGCCTTCCACGCCAAGGAAAGTCCCCTCCGGACACGGGACGAAGTCTTCAATCTTGTATCTTCATAGTCCAGGAGTCCGGCTGAAGGTATAGTCCGGCTACCCGGACACCCCCTAATCCAGGACTCCCTCAGTAGCCCCTGAACCAGGCTTCAATGACGACGAGTCCGGCGCGCAGATTGTCTTTGGCATTGCAAGGCGGGTTCCTCCTCCAAGTTCTTCATAAAAGTTTATAAACACTAAGGGTAGTGTCCGGCTCTGCAAAATAAGTTTCCACATATTGCCATAGAGAGAATAATATTAACACAAATCTAATCTGCTGACGTATTCCGTAGCGTGACATCACACTACGGCCAAGCCTTTATTCGAATCGTTTTTACCTCCCCACCTCAGCGCATTTTGCGAGGCGGTTTCCTTGGCATGTCTTGTCAAAGCAGAGATCGTGTCCCCCATTTACGGGATTCTCATCAATACGGACGTGGTAACCCAACCGCGCCATTTATCACGGCGCTTGGGAGATAAGCGAGTTTTACCAGGCTGGTGGGGACGCATAGCCACCCATATAAGGGGATACGGATCCACCTTTTTACCTACGCCTTCTTCCTCCTCTGCCTATCCATCTCCTGCGCACCCGAGCTCCAGCGCCCAAGTCCGCACTTCCCACCTCAACCTTCTCCAGCCATGTCCGGAGCGGGAGGCAAGTGGATGGTCTCCTCCATCACGGAGGGCCATATCAAAAAGCTAAGGGAGGCCGGATACTTTTCCAACAACATCGCGCACCGGCTTCCTGAAAAGGGACAGCTCCTCCCCACCCCAAGGCCCCATGAGAGGGTCGTATTCCTTCCCCACTTCCTCCGCGGACTGGGTTTCCCTCTTCACCCGTTCGTCCGAGGGCACATGTTCTACTACGGCCTGGATTTCCACGATATGGCCCCAAACTTCGTCCTCAACATATCGGCGTTTATCGTCGTGTGCGAGGCCTTCCTCCGCATCCGCCCCCATTTCGGCCTTTGGCCAAGACTTTCAACGTCAAGCCGAAGGTGGTGCGCAGCAGCCAGGCGGAGTGCGGAGGCGCCATGGCGGGCAAGATGGCCAACGTCCTTTGGCTTGAGGGCTCTTTTGTGGAGACCCTGAAGGGGTGGCAGTCGGGGTGGTTTTACATCACCGAGCCGTGCGACCCTGATTGGGTCGCAGCCCCCGAGTTCCGGTCCGGACCCCCTATGCGGCTCACGTCCTGGAAAGAGACGGGCCTGTCATGGGCAATGAGGGAGAGGTGACCGGACTGCAAACATGCATCCAATCACTGGTGAACAAGCAGCTCAAGCTTGTCAATATAGTCCAGGTTATGCTCGTCCGCCGGATCCTCCCGTGTCAACAACGGGCCTTCCCTCTATGGGAGTTCGATCCGACGCAGCACCAAACCTTGAACAGGCTCTTCGACACGACGTACGAAGATGCCTGGAAGGTGCTATTCAAGGGCGCCGAGGCTCCCGCATCCGCATCCGAGGATCGCGGATTCAGCATGCAGCGTCCAGCTAGTGCGGTGAGTTATCTTTACCTTTTACAGGACATTTGTTTCTCATAGTTTGACTCTATGCGGGATCTAAACTCCCTTACCTTTGACAGGAGTGGCAGGCAAAGTCCGGACAGATCGACTATCCGGCTCCCTTGCCCGAAGACCCAGCAGATGCTCGTTTATCGAAGTTGTTGGCTCCGGCACCTTATGTGGTGCCGGAGAAGAAGGCCAAGAAGAAGGCCACGGGGACTCGAAAGAGTTACCGGCGTACGGTGGTGTCGGACTCATCGTTCGATGACTCCGAGACGCCCTCCTCCCGTGAAGACGAGGAGGAGGAAGAAGAAACCTCTCCCCCTCCAGCGGGGGGAGGAAGGAAGAGGAAGGCCGCCCCAACAGGGGAGGCCGAAGGGTCCAAGAAGGGGAAGACCCTTCCTCCGGACTACTCCACCGACGCCGACGAGGGCGAAGAGGAGTGGCCGCAAAGGGCCAGGCGCCCGGCAGGATCGTAAGTATTCGGACACTAGAGTAACTCATAGCATTCCTTTGTTGCACAGCTTTTCCTTATGTCGAATATAATTATGCAGTCCACCCAAGGCCGGGCTCGACGAGTCGTCGAGCGGCTCCCTGGATTCATCGGACGTGAATTCAGTTCCGCCCGCTGCCTCCCCCCGCACCGCGGACGACGCCGAAGTGGCGTCGCGACAAGCTCCGGGCCAAGAGGAGGTGGTCCTGGAAGAGCAGCGAGGCGACCTCCCGGACTCCGGGAGTAAAGGGGACAAGACCCCCAGGGCTCCAAGTTCGGCTTTGAGCCGGACACCGCGCCAGAATCTTCAACGGTTCCGGACCACGGTAGGCGAACTACTTCCAAGAGGAGCAAGCCTTCTGAGCCGGCGTCCCCCGCCCAATCGGAGGTGCCGGACAATCTACTGGAGGTGCTTAACGGCGTCTCCATCGACGAGGAGCACCGTACTATTATGAGTATGGTGATCCAAAAGGTTCGGTCCACCAAGAGCGGACTGACTGAAGCTTGTGCCAGCCTTCTAACAGGCTTCGAGGTAAGTAAAAATATGTAAAAATAATACCGCATAGACAGTAGCCCCTGATGCTCTGTTTGGCGTTCGGAAAGAAAAGCCGAATAGAGGATCTAATAAATTTCGCAGGAGTCTAAAAAAAGAGTCAATATGCGTGTGCAGGCTTCGCTGCTTGCGACCGCCGCACTGACTGTGGAGGTAGGCACCCTGAAGCAGGGTCTCGAGTGGTCTGAGCGAGAGCTCGGCCTGGCCAAGCGGCAGCTCGAGGAGAAAGAAGGTAAGAGGTACCTTATAGAAATATATAAAAAGATGCAATTGCAAAAAATCATAGGATTATGCTGCTTATTGCAGGGGCCACAACTGAGGTGGCGACCCTCAAGCAGGCGCTGTCCGAGGCCGAGAAGAGAGCGGCCTCAGAGCGCACCGAGCGGGAGAAATTTGAGGCGCAGGTCGGCGAGGTGCAGCAAGAGCTTCAGGCTCTCATGAAAAAACATGAGAGTTTGGAGCTTGACTCAAAGACGCGAGCGTTCGAGCTCGCCGCGGCCATCGAGACTGCCAAGTCTGCCAAGGCCGAATCCCAGAAGGCCCTCCAGGAATTGGATGCGATGAAAAAGATAGCGGCGGGTAAGGCATTCTTTATGCAAAGCAAACATACAAAAGTAAGCTACTTGTTACTTACCCGAATCCGGAGCTCTCCAGGGGCATTCGCAGATCTTCCCCGTAGCGTCTCTGATGCCGCCGCATTCTACCAAGCTGAGGAGGGCAGCTCGACGGAGAAGGTGTTCTGGTCTCAATATGCTAAGGCCAGACACCCCGTGCCCCTGAGCGACCAGCTGAAGCAGCTGGTCGAGCTCCACAAGGCGGCCGAACAGGCCATGAAGGGCCTCATAGTTCGGCTGTGGCCTGGAGAGGCCCTGCCTAGGAGCTATTTCGGACTGGTTCAGCGGCTGGTGGTGGCCTGTCCAAGGCTTGAAGTCATCAAGCGCTCCGTCTGCATCGAAGGTGCCCGGAGGGCCCTTTCCCGCGCTAAGTTGCACTGGGGCAAGCTGGACGGTGAAAAGCTTGTGAAGTACGGGCCACCGCCGGGGAAGGAGCATCGCAAACCCGAGAACTATTATAAGGATGTTCTGAAGGGTGCCCGCTTTATGGCGGATGAATGTACCAAGGATGTAATTTTTGAATGAACTCGCTCGTGTTGTCCTGTGCCCTGAAAACTTGTTCATATGCGCTAAGCAATGCTTGTTGAATTTAAAATATTACTTTCTGTGCGGCCGTTTATCAAAAATTGAGAGATGGCCAGTCGTCGGCTTCTACCCCCATGCCACTAGTGCTGGGGTGTTCGGGATAAACCTGAGCGCTCTTTTTCCCCTGTTTGGGTCCTTCGAGGGAGGCACTTCAGCACAACGAACAAGGCAATCGGACTATAATGCTTGAACACTCTCACTTAGCCATAGAACTCTATAATTTTAAATTTCGGCGAGGCCCCTAGTATTCGGAAGACCGAGTTCGGGGCGCTATCTACGCCTTGGCCGGACAAATCCGGTTTCTCGCTCTAAGCGGCATAAGTCTTTAAGGACTCGAAAAACCTCTCGAACAGCGACCGGTCTCTCACTTCATCATGACAGTCAGTTTTAGATTTCTCTATTGAGGTGCTCAGCCCAGCTCAACTAGGGCACAATCGCAGTAGTTCTCCTAGTGCTACCTTAGCCGATATAGTGGAACGTAAGGTACCAAAACATAGGAGCCGGGCAAACCCAACTATTGACCCAAGACATGATTCGGAGCCAATGCGTATAATGCTATAAGTTCGGGCTACCGCACTTGTGAAAGTGTTCAGACTTCTTACGCCATGTTGGGGGCTACTGAAGCCCCTGGCGTATTTGCCGTACCACAATGTACGGGTGCAACATGTCATGAATGAACATATATTTGTAAGAAAGGTAATGCAAAAATAGATAAAGACTACGCATTGTTTAAAAAGGCTGCGATCGAAGCAGAACGATACCAATAGCGCGATAAGCAAAAGGTTGGACTATTGAACATGTCCGGTCCAGGGGCAGGCCGCGGAATTGTATGCAAAATAGGTATACTGCTCGTGTTAGAGACCACATGGTAGTTCCATAATGCGGCATAGCTTGTCTGCATCCCTGTTTCTTGCATCATTTGTGCGGCAGTTGAATTGCCGAACAGGTCGTCCGAAGTATGGAGTCCTGAAAGTAAGAGAAGATAAAGAAAGAATTCGGCAGCCCCTAGTACGGTTTAAGCCGTGTTTTGGGCGTGCCGTGATGGTGCCCCTTCCCCTGCGCCAATGGTATTTTGAGAGCGTAGTTATGTACGCGAAGCGCTGGTTTCGCTATTTCGCGAGGGCTGGGGTTGGGGCCGCATTGCTATGCCTGCTCAGAACGTGCCAGGCGGTCTTGTTATAGGTTACTCCGGGCGCGCTTGACAGTGTCCGACCTTTTAACGGTCGGGCTGGAGAACTGCCTAGAGAGGCTGCTTTGTACTTCCGCTGCGAGGGCTGCCGTGTGCTCCTCCGTTCGGAGGGAGCGTTTGGTGTTTCCATTGACCGTGATTACTCCTTGAGGGCCTGGCATCTTGAGCTTGAGGTATGCGTAGTGCGGTACCGCATTAAACTTTGCAAATGCGGTTCGCCCGAGTAGTGCGTGATAGCCACTGCGGAACGGGACTATGTCGAAGATTAACTCCTCACTTCGGAAGTTATCCGGAGATCCGAAGACCACTTCAAGTGTGACTGAGCCTGTACAGTTGGCCTCTACACCTGGTATGACGCCTTTAAAGGTCGTTTTGGTGGGCTTAATCCTCGAGGGATCTATGCCCATTTTCCACACTGTGTCCTGGTAAAGCAGGTTCAGGCTGCTGCCGCCGTCCATAAGGACTCTTGTGAGATGAAATCCGTCAATAATTGGGTCTAGAACCAATGCGGCGAACCCGCCATGACGGATGCTAGTGGGCTGGTCCCTTCGATCAAAAGTGATCGGGCAGGAGGACCATGGGTTGAACTTTGGGGCGACCGGCTCCAGCGCGTATACGTCCCGTAATGCACGCTTCCGCTCCCTCTTGGGGATGTGGGTTGCATATATCATGTTCACCGTCCACACTTGTGGGGGAAAACCCTTCTGTCCACTGTTGTTCGGCGGCCTGGGCTCCTCCTCGTCATCGCTACGCAGCCCCTTGTCTCTATTTTCGGCATTTAACTTGCCTGCCTGCTTGAACACCCAACAATCCCTGTTGGTGTGATTGGCTGGCTTTTCGGGGGTGCCATGTATCTGGCACAAGCGGTCGAGTATTCGGTCCAAACTGGACGGGCCCTGAGTATTTCTTTTGAATGGCTTTTTCCGCTGACCGGATTTGTAGCCTCGGAATCCGGCATTGATTGCCGTATCCTCGTTGTTGTCGCTGTTAACGCTGCGTTTTTGCTTGTTCCGGCGCGACCTGCCACTTTTGTCCTTGGTATCCGAATTACCAAGGTTCTTGGTTAAGTTGTTGCTGCGAGCTAGCCAACTGTCTTCTCCCGCGCAAAAGCGGGTCATGAGTGTCGTGAGGGCTGCCATAGATTTCGGCTTTTCCTGTCCAAGGTGCCTGGCAAGCCACTCATCACGGATATTATGCTTGAAGGCTGCTAGGGCCTCTGCGTCCGGACAGTCGACTATTTGGTTTTTCTTTGTTAGGAACCGTGTCCAGAATTTCCTGGCCGATTCCTCTGGCTGCTGAATTATGTGGCTTAGGTCATCAGCGTCCGGTGGTCGCACATAGGTGCCCTGAAAATTGTCGGGAAATGCGGCTTCCAGGTCTTTCCAAGAACCGATTGAATCTGCCGGAAGCTGTTAAGCCAATGCCGGGCTGGTCCCTTAAGTTTTAGTGGGAGGTATTTGATGGCGTGTAGATCATCACCGCGGGCCATGTGGATATGAAGGAGATAATCCTTGATCCATACCGCAGGATCTGTTTTCCCATCGTATGATTCGATGTTCACGGGTTTGAAACCCTTAGGGATTTTATGATCCATTACTACATCTGTGAAGCATAGTAGGTGTGCGGCGCCTCTATATTGGGCTATATCACGACGCAACTCCAATGAGCATTGTCTACTGTGTTCGGCCCGACCGGATTTATTATGTCCGGAGTGACGATCCCCGTCACGTGTCATAGGGCGCCCACGTGATCCGTAGATCGATCTTGTTTGTCTTGCTTTGCCCTCCAGTATCTCTCGCAGGTCTGGCGCGTTTTCCCGTGCCTTAGCATGTTTTGAGTGGCGCCGGGGCACGTCTTGAGTGGAGGGCCGAGAGGCCTCTCTGTCACGGCCACGAGGTGGCCGGTCGACCATGTCATGCGCTGGTGATGTAGGTGCTTCCTCCTCTAATTGGGGTAGCAGTCTGCGCTTTGGGTAACTCTTGGAGGGGCGTTTGAGTTCATACTCTTCGACCGCAAGGACTTCAGTCCATCTGTCAGCTAGCAAATCTTGATCAGCTCTAAGCTATTGCTGCTTTTTCTTGAGGCTGCTTTCCATGGCTATAAGCCTGTGTTTAAAACGCTCTTGTTCGGCGGGATCCGTTGGCACGACGAATTCTTCGTTGTCAAGGCTTGCCTCGTCTTCGGAGGGAGGCATATAGTTATCATCCTCAACCTCTCTGTCTGCCGCTCTCTCATGAGGGCTGGCTTCTCCATCCTCCTGTGCCGAATCTTGCTGGAGGGGGTGTTCTTCGGCGCTATCCGGAGTAGTATTATCTCCCATGCCGGAATCACCGTTTTTGCTTTGGCAGGATTTAGAGCGGCGCCGCTGACGCCGGTGCTTGGTCTGTTTTTTAGATGCGTCATCCTCCGCTGTTCCATCGCCATCTCCATCTTTTGGAGTGTCCACCATATATATGTCGTATGCCAAGGTGGCTTTCCAGTGCCCTACAGGTGCTGGTTCTTGGTCGTCTCCTGCATCGTCGTCCATACCGTCGATGTCTTCGGAGTCGAACTCGAGCATGTCGGTTAAGTCGTCGACAGTGGCTACGAAGTGGGTGGTGGTTGGGCTTTGAATTTCTTCATCGTCCGTATCCCAACCTTGCTGACCGTAGTCCGGCTAGGGCTCTCCTAATAAAGAGAGAGACTTTAGCGACTTCAGGACGTCGCCGAAGGGCGAGTGCTGAAAGATGTCCGCGGCGGTGAACTCCATGATCGGCGCCCAATCGGATTCGATCGGCGGGCGCGCGGAGGGCCCGGAGTCCGAAGAGGAATCCGGCCGCTCAGAGTCACGGGCCTTGCGGGGTGCGGGGCTGGCGTTCGGCTTGATCGCCTTTGAGATCGCAGCCCCCGAGGCGGTGTCCAACCACTCATCCTCGATCGGCGCAGTAGGCTCCAAATTAAGGGTCGGAATCAATGCGCGTGCGGCCTCCAGGACACAGTTCGACGACAGAGCTAGATCATTCCCATCGAGACAGTGCGGCGCGCTTGGCTGTGGCTCGAATCCATTGAAGATCAAGTCCCCGCGGATGTCCGCCGTGTAGTTTAAACTTCCAAATCTGACCTGATGGCCAAGGAGGTAGCTTTCGATCTGCTCCAGGTGGCCAAGCGAATTGGCCCGCAGTGCGAAGCCGCCGAAGACGAAGATCTGTCCGGGGAGAAAAGTCTCACCCTGGACCGCATCGTCGTTGATGATCAAAGGAGCCATCGGGCCTAAAAGCGACGACACAGAGGAACTCTCAATGAAAGCACCAATGTCGGTGTCAAAACCGGCGGATCTCGGGTAGGGGGTCCCGAACTATGCGTCTAGGCGGATGGTAACAGGAGACAAGGGACACAATGTTTTACCTAGGTTCGGGCCCTCTCGATGGAGGTAAAACCCTACGTCCTGCTTGATTAATATTGATGATATGGGTAGTACAAGAGTAGATCTACCACGAGATCAAGGAGGCTAAACCCTAGAAGCTAGCCTATGGTATGATTGTTGTATGTTGGGGTTGTCCTACGGACTAAAACCCTCTGGTTTATATAGGCACCGAAGAGGGTTAGGGTTACACAAAGTCGGTTACAATGGTAGGAGATCCGAATATACGCATCGCCAAGCTTGCCTTCCACACCAAGGAAAGTCCCCTCCGGACACGGGATGCATTCTTCAATCTTGTATCTTCATAGTCCAGGAGTCCGGCTGAAGGTATAGTCCGGCTACCCGGACACCCCCTAATCCAGGACTCCCTCACCTTCTATCACAGATCTGAAGGTAAGATATTTGTTGCTAAGAATGGATCCTTTCTAGAGAAGGAGTTTCTCTTGAAAGAAGTGAGTGGGAGGAAAATAGAACTTGATGAGGTAATTGTACCTTCTCTTGAATTGGAAAGTAGTTCATCACAGGAAACTGTTCCCGTGATGCCTACACCAATTAGTGAGGAAGCTAATGATGATGATCATGAAACTTTAGGTCAAGTTACTACAGAACCTCGTAGGTCAACTAGAGTATGTACCACACCAGAATGGTATGGTAATCCTGTTCTGGAAGTCATGTTACTAGACCATGATGAACCTATGAACTATGAGGAAGCGATGGTGAGCCCAGATTCCGCGAAATGGCTTTTGGCCATGAAATCTGAGATGGGATCCATGTATGAGAACAAAGTATGGACTTTGGTTGACTTTCCCAATGATCGGCAAGCCATAGAGAATAAATGAATCTTCAAGAAGAAGACTGACATTGATGGTAATGTTACTATCTACAAAGCTCGACTTGTTGCGAAAAGTTTTCGACAAGTTCAAGGAGTTGACTACGATCAGACCTTCTCACCCGTAGCGATGCTTAAATCTGTCCGAATCATGTTAGCAATTCCTGCATTTTATGATTATGAAATTTGGCAAATGGATGTCAAAACTGCATTCCATAATGGATTTCTTAAAGAAGAGTTGTGTATGATGCAACCAGAAGGTTTTGTCGATCCTAAAGGTTCTAACGAAGTGTGCAAGCTCCAGCGATCCATTTATGGACTGGTGCAAGAATCTCGGAGTTGGAATATACACTTTGTTAGTGTGATCGAAGCATATGGTTTTATACAGACTTTCGGAGAAGCCTGTATTTACAAAAAAGTGAGTGGGAGCTCTGTAGCATTTCTAATATTATATGTGGATGACATATTGTTGATTGGAAATGATATAGAATTCCCGGATAACATAGAAGGATACTTGAATAAGAATTTTTCAATGAAAGACCTCGGTGAAGCTGCTTATATATTGGGCATCACGATCTATAGAGATAGATCAAGACGCTTAATTGGACTTTCACAAAGCACATACCTTGATAAAGTTTTGAAGAAGTTCAAAATGGATCAGTCAAAGAAAGGGTTCTTGCCTGTGTTACATGGTGTGAAGTTGAGTCAGACTCAATGCCCGACCACTGTAGAAGATAGAGAGAAAATGGAAGTCATTCCCTATGCCTCAGCCATAGGTTCTATCATGTATGCAATGCTGTGTACCAGACCTAATATGTGCCTTGCTATAAGTTTAGCAGGGAGGTACCAAAGTAATCTAGGAGTGGATCACTGGACAGCGGTTGAGAACATCCTGAAGTACCTGAAAAGGACTAAGGATATGTTTCTCGTTTATGGGGGTGACAAAGAGCTTGTCGTAAATGGTTACATCAATGCTAGCTTTGACACTGATCCAGATGACTCTAAGTCACAAACCGGATACGTATTTATATTTAATGGTGGAGCTGTCAGTTGGTGTAGTTCCAAGCAAAGCGTCGTGGCGGGATCTACATGTGAAGCGGAGTACATAGCTGCTTCGGAATCAGCAAATGAAGGAGTCTAGATGAAAGAGTTCATATCCGATCTAGGTGTAATACCTATTGCATCGGGTCCAATGAAAATCTTTTGTGACAATACTGGAGCAATTGCCTTAGCGAAGGAATCCAAATTTCACAAGAGAACCAAACACATCAAGAGACGCTTCAACTCCATCCATGATCAAGTCAAGGAGGGAGACATAGAGATTAGCAAAATACATACGGATTTGAATGTTGCAGACCCGTTGACTAAGCCTCTTCCATGAGAAAAACATGATCAGCACCAAGACTCCATGGGTGTTAGAATCATTACAATGTAATCTAGATTGTTGACTCTAGTGCAAGTGGGAGACTGAAGGAAATTATGCCCTAGAGGCAATAATAAAGTTGTTATTTATATTTCCTTATATCACGATAAATGTTTATTATTCATGCTAGAATTGTATTAACCGGAAACTTGATACATGTGTGAATACATAGACAAAACAAAGTGTCCCTAGTATGCCTCTACTTGACTAGCTTGTTAATCAAAGATGGTTATGTTTCCTAACCATATACATGTGTTGTCATTTGATGAACGAGATCACACCATTAGGAGAATGATATGATGGACAAGACCCATCCGTTAGCTTAGCATAATGATCTTTAAGTTTTATTGCTATTGCTTTCTTCATGACTTATACATATTCCTTTGACTATGAGATTATGCAACTCCTGAATACCGGAGGAACACCTTGTGTGCTATCAAACGTCACAACGTAACTGGGTGATTACAAAGATGCTCTACAGGTGTCTCCGAAGGTGTTTGTTGGGTTGGCATAGATCGAGATTAGGGTTTGTCGCTCTGAGTATCGGAGAGGTATCTCTGGGCCCTCTCGGTAATGCACATCATGATAAGCCTTGCAAGCAATGTAACTAATGAGTTAGTTGTGGGATGATGCATTACGGTATGTGTAAAGAGACTTGCCGGTAACGAGATTGAACTAGGTATGAAGATACCGGCGATCGAATCTCAGGCAAGTAACATATCGATGACAAAGGGAATGACGTATGTGGTCATTGGGGTTTGACTGATAAAGATCTTCATAGAATATGTAGGAACCAATATGAGCATCCGGGTTCCGCTGTTGGTTATTGATCAGAGATGTGTCACGGTCATGTCTACATTGTTGTCAAACCCGTAGGGTCCACACGCTTAACGTTCGACGACGATTTGTATTATGAGTTATGTGTTTTGGTGACCGAAGATTGTTTGGAGTCCCAGATGAGATCACGAAAATGACGAGCAGTCTCGAAATGGTCGAGAGGTAAAGATTGATATATTGGACTATAGTATTTAGACACCGGAATGGTTCCAGAGTGTTTCAGGTATTTATCGGAGTACCGAGTTGTTACCGGAACCCCCCACTGGAAGTAATGGGCCATAGGGGAGAGGTAAGGGAGCCCACAAGGGGGTGGCGCCCCCCCCCCCATGGGGAGTCCGAATTGGACAAGGGGAGGGGGCGCGACCCCCCTTTCCTTCTATCTCTCCCTCTCCTTCCCCCTTTTCCCCTCCGATAGAAGGAAAGGGGGCCAAATAGGACTAGGAGTCCAAGCGGGATTCCCCCCACTTGGCGCGCCCCCTAGGCTGGCCCCCTCCCTCTCCCTCCTTTAAATACGGGGGCAGGGGGCACCTCTAAGCACATCAATTGTTTTTTAGCCGTGTGCGGTGCCCCCCTCCACTGTTTACTCCTCCAGTCATATTGTCGTAGTGCTTAGGCGAAAACCTACGTGGATCACATCACCATCACCGTCACCACACCGTCATGCTAACGAAACTCTACCTCGACACTTTGCTGGATCAAGAGTTTGAGGGACGTCATCGAGCTGAATGTGTGCAGAACTCGGAGGTGCCGTATGTTTAGTGCTTGATCGGTTGAATCGAGAAGACGTTCGACTACATCAACCTCATTAAGCTAACGCTTCCACTTTCGGTCTATGAGGGTACGTGGACACACTCTTCCCCTCTCGTTGCTATGCATCTCCTAGATAGATCTTGCGTGATCGTAGGAATTTTTTTGAAATTGCATGCTACGTTCCCCAACATATAATACATGGCGCTCCAAGCAAAACTCATATCATGGGATGAATAGAAGTATAGCTCCAAGTAATTTACCAATGGTTGCTAGACGAAAGATGGGATGCCCTCCAGGGCATCCCCAAGCTTAGACGCTTGGGTATCCTTTAATATTACCTTGGGTGCCTTGTGAATCCCCAAGCTTAGGGTCCAGCTAGTCCTTATTCCTTCATCCATCTTGATCTCACTTAAAACTTGAAAAGTTTAGCACACAAAACTCAACAAAAACCTCATGAGATCCGTTAGTATATCAACCAAATCACAGACTTTAGGTAATGTTATGAAACCATTAATATTTTTGGGGAGAGAAAGATGTCGGGGAAACTGCCTCCACGAGCACCTATGGGGACGGAGCCCCTTTTCGGTTCGGCGGGGGGCGGAGGTCGCACGAAGAGCAGATGGAGGCAAGGCACATGAGCGGGTTACCCAGCTTCGGGTCGCACGGATGCGTAATACCCTACTGCTGCTTTGTGGATTGTATTGTGTCCTTGCTCGGGAGCGCTGAGTGCTACAGTACACTCAAGCAGCTAACGAGACCGAGCGTTCTTTCGTTCATCCTCCTTCTCTATGTTGCGCATGGGCCTCCTTTTATATGCTCAAGGGGTCACCGACAGCTGGCAACGTAGGCAAGGGCAAAAATGGAAAAGGTGCTGCGGTTGGTACAGCTACCTGCACAGTGTATCATACCTAACTCTGACGGCAGGGGACAAAGGCATTAAATGCCCGTCTGCGTCGCCCAAACAGTGGAAAAAAAGGGACCGCCAGGGACGCCACCGCTCGCCACGATGGCGATCTTGTCAGCGCCGCTTGCCACAGTGTACCTCTGGCTGCACAGCCTCCCGCCACGTACGCCTGGATAGGTCTTAGAGCGACACGTTGGTGGATGTGCTGGAGCGTAGGTACAGAGTGGTTGCTCGCCGTGGCAAGCACCTTGCCGCGGCCGTTGTCTTGTCGTGTCCGGAAGCTTGTCGCTTGTCGGGCCTTGCCAGGACACGTGGCGCGTCGCGGCAAGTTCCTTGAGATGCCTTGGTTGGCCTTCCCGACAAGCTCCTCTTGCCGGGGTCTTGTGCCTCGAGTGGCCTTCCTGGCAAGCTCCTCTTGCCGGGGCCTTGTCTCCTTGGCTTAAATACTTTGTTCTTGAATGGCTCTAAGTGAACCACGGAGGACCTTGGCGGTCACCCGGCAAGCCTTGCCACGGGGCGCTGCGACTGCCCGTGCACAAGTTCAGCATACTAGGGTACCCCTACTCTAGTTCACCGACAGGAGCCCCCGGGCCTGCCTGGGCCATACACGGTGCCGAGCGCTGTTGGGCCAGGCCCAAAACAGGGCACGGGCACGCGTGGCCTGGGTCACGCCATTTCTTATTCCGTACCCACCGCACACTCCCCGAACGGCACGCGTCAATTGCGGCGTCGTGGGAGAAATCGTGGGTGGATTCTTTATTCGGATGGGCGAAACGTCCGCCCCTTCCCCATAAACGGAGGAAGGCGTGGAGGCGTGGTTTTCGAGGCGTCCACTCCCCACGATCACGGGGTGGGGAGAGGTCGCCTCATCCGTCGCCTCGGTTCTGCATGCCCGCCACGCGGCTTCCATGCGCTTGGGGTGGCGAACGGTGGAGCCGGGAAACCGGGCCGTCGTGGGTCGAGGCAGCGGGTCGGTCCCAGTTCCCTGCTCCTTCTGCGTCTTGATTTGCGGAGCGGGGCGGCCGAGCCCCCACCCCGTCCCTTTATAAAGAGTGGGAGGGGGAACGGCATCCTGCATTCCTTCATCTTCTTCCTTCTTCAGCTTCTGCTCGCCTCCCTTCCATTCGTCATGGAGAGAGGGAACCCTGGTCCTTCAACGGTGGCGGCGAGGGTCGCCGCTAGACAACGCGTCCCTCCCTCTCCTGTACCCGTGGTGGCAGAGCCAGCCGTAAGGGGAAGAGGGAGGGGGCAAGGCCGAGGGCGAGGTCGAGGGCGAGGCCGAGGTGCTCGGGAAAGAGGTGGACGGGGCGGCGCGCCGGCCTCGCCTCCGCTAGCGGTTCCTCTTCCCATGGCGGTCCATATTGGGGACGACCCTTGCGAGTTCTTCGTCAGGCTGCGTCGGCCGCCTCGTCGTCGCCTTCGTCTCCCGACTCCATTTGCGAGCGAGATGGAGTTGGACCCGCCCGAGACACTGAGGCTGCACATGAGGGGCTGTGGAATCAGCGGTACACGAGTCCGCGTTGACTTCCCAGCCCCTAATGTGATGTATCTTGGTTGAGGGTGGAAGACGTTCACCCGTATCCACAGCCTGACAGAGGGGCTCACCCTCCATTTTAAGCTGATGGAGGGCGGTCTCCTCTCCGTCAAGGTCTTCGGGTGCTTCGGGACTCGGGCAAGGTGCTGCGTGGAGAGCTCCTCCGATAGCGAAGACTCCTCCTCGAGCGGGAGTGACGAGGAGGACAGCGGCAGCGACGAGGAGGGTAACGGGCGGCAGGATGACGGGTCCAACTAGGTGTCGGGCGCCGCTCCGTGCGGCACCGGCGACCCCACCATCCGTGTCACCGGCTCCTCGAACTTCTCGGGGTCGTCTCCTTGGGCGGCTGGCGTTGGGAGGCCGCGGAAGAGGAAGAGGGCGGGCGGCAAGGCCGTCAACTCGAAGTACGTGGGCGTGGCGCCCTCGACAGTGTGCTGACGTCCTGCCACCTCGTCTTCGAGCCCTGCTTCCGGCGCCGCCATCACCATCCAGCCTTTGGACGACCACCGAGATGTTCTCTTGGTGTCTTCTGCCACTCGTAGCTCGCCTAGGCGCTCCTTTTGCCTTTTTCGCCTCCTTGACCTATCTCCTGAGATGAGGGACAAGAAAGGGATTACGGGCACCTTATCTCTTTTTAATTTGTAAGCCCTCGGGCCTTAGCCGCATTTAAAACTTGTAATCCCAATGCATGATAAGGGATGAAAAACTTATCTGAGATTGCAGCCCCCGGCAACTCTGGTTTGCCGTGGGTGAATCTTTGTATTTGCAGCCCCCGGCAACACTGGCTTGCCGGGGTTCAGATGCTGGTCATGTTATGCAAACAATTTATTAGAGCTGTGACAAGCTATCTTGTAATATAACTCTGTTGTGCACAGTGATTGCAACATTATTCCCTTTACTTGATTCCTTCCTTTGTATGTTTTTGGCCCTACGCTTTTAGGGAACTTGCCGGTGTAGGCACCTTTGCCGCGAGCACTGAGTGCGGGATGTCAGCAGCCTGCTGGCGGTGCCGTTACCGACAAGAAACCTTGTCGCAACTAGTCGCAGCTCACTTAAGTTGTTGAGCGGACTCGAAAACAAAGTAAGGGCGCAACTCTAGTTGCAGCACACTTAAGTTGTTGAGCAAACTCGAAACAAAGTAAGGGCGCAACTAGCCACGAGCTGGTTCCTTCGCGCATAGGTTTTCCATACAAAGCATGGTCGTTCAAGGAAGATAACTTAAAATTTTTAAAAATCTGATTGCTCAAACTTTGGCAACTTAGCTTTTCTATTGTTCGCTTTCCGGCAAGGGGTAACCTGCTTGAACGACGCCTGGTCCTCACCCCTATCTCCTCCTTCCTACGCACAGGGTCTACGCCTGGCTTTGTACAAAGGATTATATGCAACAGCAGCAAGACTTGTACAAAAGGTGGTTGCCGGAACAGGGTCCGACAACCGCGCCTTACGGGTAAAACTTACGAAGATGCTCAATATTCCAGGAGTTGCTCACCGGAATGCCATCTTCGGTCTCAAGGCGGACAGTGCCAGGCCTAGTGACTCGTTTCACCCGGTAAGGGCCTTCCCACCTTGGCGTCAACTTGTTTGAATTCTTGGTGGACTGAACGCGCCGAAGAACAAGGTCGCCTTCCTCGAGACTTCTGGCATTAACTTTGCGGCTATGGTAGCGGCGCAAAGCTTGCTGGTAGCGAGCAGCTCGCACAGCAGCCTGAAGACGGTCTTCCTCAAGGAGCAGCGCGTCATCTTCTCGCAGCTGCTCTTGCTCAAGCTCATCATAAGCGAGCACTCGAGGTGACCCGTATACGAGTTCCATGGGGATAACTGCCTCTGCTCCATAGACTAGAGCGAAAGGTGTCTGGCCAGTGGCTCGATTTGGCGTTGTCCTGATCGACCAAAGAACCACCGGCAACTCCTCAATCCAGTTTCTTCCACACTTGTGCAGCCCGTCGAAAGTCCTGGTCTTGAGTCCACACAGCACTTCAGCATTTGCCCTCTCCGCTTGACTGTTGCTCCTGGGGTGAGCAATAAAAGCGAAGCAGACCTTGGCGCCAAGATCCTGGACGTACTGCATGAAGGTGCGGCTCGTGAATTGTGTACCATTGTCGGTAATGATCCTGTTAGGGATCCCGAAGCGGCAAACAATCGACCTGAAGAACTTGACTGCTGACTGTGCGGTCACCTTCCTCACTGCTTCCACTTCCGGCCACTTTGTGAACTTGTCAATCGCAACGTACAAGTACTCAAAGCCCCCGACTGCTCGGGGGAAGGGGCCGAGGATGTCGAGCCCCCAGACCAAAAATGGCCAGGATAAAGGGATCGTCTGGAGAGCTTGAGCTGGCTGGTGTATCTGCTTGGAATGGAACTGGCACGCTTCACACTTGGTTACTTGTGCAGTTGCATCCTGGAGGGCTGTCGGCCAGAAGAAACCTTGCCGGAACGCTTTGCCGGCAAGTGCTCTTGCGCCAATGTGGTGACCACATATGCCTCCATGTATCTCTGCCAACAGCTTTTGTCCGTCTTCCCGGTGAATACACTTCAATTTCACACCGTTGAGTCTTCTTCTGTACAGTGTGCTATCGACAAACTGGTACATACTTGACTGCCGGGCTACTCTTTCCGCTTCATCTTGCTCTTCGGGAAGTTCTCCTGTCTGAAGGAAACGGACAATCTGCTGTGCCCATGCTGGAGCTTGCGGCTCGACAACAAGGACTAAAGGCACATCTGCTGCTGCGGGAACGCCCGCTTCTATGGCAAGAACCTGCGGCTCAGCCAGAGCTTGACGTTCCCCGACAAGCTTGCCGGAGCAAAACTTGTCGGGAGCGTCTGCTTCAACGAAACAAACCCTGGGGCTTGTTGGAGCAGACTGCTCCTCAGCACTCTTGGTGTTGATCCTGGGGACCTTTTTGGCGGCGTCTTGGGGAAGCTCTGCCGGAAAATAGTCACCAGAAATCAACTTCCTCTTCTTGCTCTGTCCAGTTGATGGCGTAACAGACGGTTGAGTCAGCTTGAGCACAAAGATCCCTGGTTCCACAGGTAACTTAAGTGCAGCGCACTTTGATAGGCCATCGGCGATGTCATTCTGAGCTCTTGGAACATGTTCCATCTGTAGGCCGACAAAGTGCTCTTCTAGCTTTCTCACTTCATCAACGTAAGCTTCCATCAACGTACTCTGATAACTCTTGTTCACTTGGTGGACGAAAAGCTGCGAGTCACCCCTGATAATGAGCTTCTTGATCCCAAGGTCTGCTGCGATCCTGAGACCGGCAAGCAAACCTTCATACTCTGCAGTATTGTTTGTCGCTTGCTCCTTGGGAAAGTGCATCTGGACCACGTACTTGAGGTGCTCCATGGTGGGCGCGACAAGCAGCACGCCAGCACCGGCGCCTTGCAGCGAGAAGGCACCATCAAAGTACATCAGCCACTCTTTGCTTGCTTCCTTGACGGGGATGCTCGTTTCTGGAATTTCTTCATCTGGCGTTGGCGTCCACTCTGCTATGAATTCTGCCAATGCTCTGCTTTGGATAGTTGAAGTGCTTTCAAACTTGAGGCCAAAGATTGACAGTTCCAGTGCCCACTCAACAATCCTGCCTGTCGCTTCTGGATTCTGAAGTATCCTCTTCAGCGGAAAGCGAGTGACAAATGTGATCTCATGTGCTTGGAAGTAATGGCGCAGCTTTCTCGAGGCCATGAGAAGGCCGAAAAGCAATTTCTGCACACCAGAGTACCTTGACCTAGCCCCCTGCAGAAGGGAGCTGACAAAGTAAACTGGGCGCTGCACCATTCTCTTCTGCTGTATCTCCTCGCACACCTGCGCAGATCCATCTTTGTCGGGACCAGAGCTTGTCGGGGAAGCCCCCTGCTTGTCGCTGGATGTGCTTGCCGCGGTTGCTGGCTCATCATCAGCCTCCCTCTCCGCTACTAACGCAGAACTAACCACTTGATTGGTTGCCGCCAGATATAGCAGCAACTTCTCTTGTGGCTTAGGTGTGACAAGTATTGGAGTGGAGGACAGGTACCTCTTCAAGTCCTGTAGCACAGCCTCCGCTTCCGGAGTCCATTTCATTGGACCTACCTTCTTCAATATTTTGAAAAACGGCAGGGCGCGCCCAGCGGACTTAGAAATAAACCTGCTGAGAGCTGCTACGCAACCTGCAAGCCTTCGTACATCCTTGACGCATTTTGGTGCTTCGATCTGCTCAATGGCCTTGATCTTGTCGGGATTGGCCTCAATTCCCCGCTGAGACACGAAGAACCCGAGAAGCTTGCCGGAAGGGACTCCAAACACGCACTTCTCGGGGTTGAGCTTGAGGCTGATCTTGCGTAGATTTGTAAAAGTCTCTTCTAAATCTTGAATCAGAGTTGACTTGTCCTTGCTCTTGACCACTATATCATCCATGTAGGCTTCCACATTTCTATGTATTTGTGGCTCAAAAGCAGTATGGACTACCCTTGCAAATGTTGAACCAGCATTCTTCAAACCAAAAGGCATCCGTATGAAACAGTACGTGCCACATGGAGTAATGAATGCGGTTTTTTCCTCATCCTCTTCTGCCATGAAGATCTGATGGTATCCTGAGTATGCATCAAGAAATGAAAGCAAGTCACATCCGGCCGTGGAGTCAACAATCTGGTCAATGCGTGGCAAGGGAAATGGATCTTTGGGACAAGCTTTGTTAACATCGGTAAAGTCGATACAAAGTCTCCACTTCCCGTTCGCCTTGCGCACGACTACAGGATTTGCCAACCACGTAGGATGGAGCACTCCTCTGACGAGGCCTGCTGCTTCCAACTTCTTGATCTCTTCTGCGATGAATTCTTGGCGCTCCACTGCTTGTTTCCTGACTTTCTGCTTGACGGGCCGCGCATGAGGATAGACGGCAAGGTGGTGCTCGATTACTTTCCTGGGAACACCGGGGATGTCAGACGGTTGCCACGCAAACACGTCGACGTTCGCCCGCAGGAAAGCAATGAGCGCGCTTTCCTATTTAGGGTCGAGAGTGGCACTGATGGTGAAGGTACCACCAGTGCCGTCCTCCTTGGCGGACACCTTCTTGGTCGCTGGCGGAGCTGCCATTGTCTTTTTACACTTGCCGGTGGAGCTCAATGGTGCGTCCTCGACGGTAGCGCAGCACTCCGAAGAGGTGCGCTTGCCGGAGTGGGCATCAGAACTCTTGCCAGACTTGGTCTTCTTCTTCCCCCGGGAGCTTCAGCGGCAAGTGTCTCGCGATCCGTTGCGGCTGCTGCTTCCCGGTAGATCTTGTCGGCACAGATAAGAGCATCTTTCTTGTCGCCAGAGATAGAGATGACACTTATCGGGCCTGGCATCTTCAGTATGTTGGACGCGTAGTGAGAGGCCGCCATGAACTTGGCGAGCGCTGGACGACCGAGAATTCCATTATAAGGCAATGGAAAATCGGCAACGTCAAAAGTGATCCTCTCAGTCCTGAAGTTCAGCTCACTGCCAAATGTCATCGGCAGCGTGATCTTCCCCTTCGGCTTGCTCCTTCCCGGGTTGATTCCTTGGAACGTGCCGGTCTCTTCGAGCTCGCTGTCGGGGACCTGGAGTTTCTGGAGCACAGCGGAGGAGATCAGGTTCAAGCCGGCCCCGCTGTCAACTAGCATCTTGGTGACCTTGAGGTTGCGGATAGTTGGTGAAACCAACATCGGCAAGCACCCGACCGCAGTTGTGCGGTCAGGGTGGTCCTCAATATCAAAGACGATAGGCGTGCTGGACCATTTCAGAAGCTTGCGTGATTCGATGGGTGGTTCTGCCGCATTGACTTCCCGCACCCACTGCTTGAGTTGGCGGTGTGAAGTATGCAGAGAAGCACCACCGTCAACGCACAAGACCTCTGTGGCTTTTTGGAACTCCTGCTCACTGGTCTCGGCATCATCCATGTCTTCGTCGTCGTTGTCTTCATCCTTGTCGCGGCCGCGGGGAGGTCTGTCTCCTTGCCGCTGATTGGCCTTGCCGCGGCGTCCTCCCCGGCCGGTGCGCTTTGTGCCGGATCCTCCAGCACCTCCTTGGGATTTCTCCTTGTTGCGTCGCTCGTACTCGGCCTTTTGCAGCTCGACAAGCTGTTCGACCTTCTTGCAGCTCTGGAGGTCATGGCCCTTGGTGCGGTGGATCTTGCAGTACTGCTTGTTGGTGCCGTCCTGCTTGTCGGCGGCCGCCACAGCCTGGCAGTTGGTGCATGCGGCAACCTCCTTGCCGGAGCTACCAGTCTTGGCTGTCTTGGCACCACCTTCGTTGCCGGACTGCTCAACAACTAGCACATCTTTGCCTTTCCTCTTCCTGTTGTTCCGACGCCGGTTTTTCTTTGCCGGGGCGGCATCCTCGCTGTCAGATTCTCCTGCTCCTGCATCCTCTCCGGGGAGTTTCCTCCCTTCCTCAGCACGTGCGCACTTGTCGGCCAGGGCGTAGAGCTCACTGACGTCTCTGATCTTGCACATCGCCATCTCCTCCCGCATCCTGCGGTTACGCACGTTCTGGTGGAACGCGCTGATGACCGCGACAGGGTGGACATCTGGGATGTTGCGCTGCACTTGGCTGAATCTCTGGATGTACTTGCGCAAGGGCTCTCCTTCCTTCTGGGCGAGCAGGTGAAGGTCACTCTCCTGGCCATGAGGCTTGTGGCCGCCCGTAAAGGCGCCGACAAACTGATGGCACAGGTCTGCCCCGGAAGATATGGAGTTGTCCGGCAAGTGCATGAGCCAGGATCTGACGTTGGGTTTGAGCACCAGCGGGAAGTAGTTGGCAAGGATCTTGTCGTCTCGCCCCCCGGCAGCTTGCACCGCGATGGTGTAGATGCTAAGGAACTCCGACGGATGCAACTTGCCATCGTACTTCTCTGGTACATCTGGCTTGAAATTCTTTGTGCTGGGCCACTGGACTTGCCGCAGCTCACGGGTAAACGCAGAGCAACCTACCGCGTATGGCAGGTCGCCTGGTTCCCCTGGCGCATGCATGTCGACAGTGGGCCCAGCGCGCTGGTCTGATTGACGTCGCGCTTCTCTTCGACGCTCGATGCGAGTACGAGCGTCTTCTTGCTGTCGTTCGTGAAGAACTTGGCGCTGATCACGGCGAGCTCGCGGATCTGATGAAGCAGTGGAGTCGCTGTCGTGGTGGACCCGGCGAGTCGGCGATCTTGGCCTTCGGGGCGGAGAGTGCATGATGGCTGCACCCCCACCGGTCTTGTCGCCATCGGCTCGCACCTGGCTGGCCTTCCGCGGCTGCGATGCAGTCGGCTGTCGTGGAGTGTCGCCGTTGGCGAAGCCGATGAGGCTCTGAATGGTGGCCCTCCAGTCGTCGATCTTGTCCACCGTTGGAGGGAAGTCTAGGAGCAGTTGAGCTCGCGCCAAAGCTTCTGCTGGAGTGGCGGGTAGCGGTGGCGAACGGTGCGAGGAGCGAGATATGCTCGGACTTCTAACCGCGTTAGAAGGAGCAATATTCCGTCCAGGCGACCGTGCCTCGCTCGTGCCAGCATGTTGGCCTTGAGCATTCCGAGATTCGCCAGCTCGATTTGGGTCCAGCAAGCGTATGGTACCGTGAGTACCATGACGCTACCGGTCCCGCGCCTCCTAAGATGGGCGCGGAGCATCCACGGACGCTCGATCGTCGTGGGAGCCTACTACGCCGCCGATGAGCAGCGCAACCTTGTCCTTGGACCTGACGGCACCGTGGGCTCCATCGTCGACGCCCGTTCTTCCGCCGGCGTCTTCCCCACCAGCCGTTTGCTCCGGCGGTGGTGGGTCTGTCGCGGGCGGGTCAGCCGCCTCCGAAGCCTTCTTCTTCGGCGGCATGTCGATGAAGATGTTGAAGATCTAGCTCGTGTGAACGCCGGATCAGGTTCACACAACCTCGACGCCCCCTACCTGGCGTGCCAAAGATGTCGGGGAAACTGCCTCCACGAGCACCTATGGGGACGGAGCCCCTTTTCGGTTCGGTGGGGGGCGGAGGTCGCACGAAGAGCGGATCGAGGCGAGGCACACGAGCGGGTTACCCAGCTTCGGGCCGCACGGATGCGTAATACCCTACTGCTGCTTTGTGGATTGTATTGTGTCCTTGCTCGGGAGCGCTGAGTGCTACAGTACACTCAAGTAGCTAACGAGACCGAGCGTTCTTCCGTTCGTCCTCCTTCTCTACGTTGCGCATGGGCCTCCTTTTATATGCTCAAGGGGTCACCGACAGCTGGCAACATAGGCAAGGGCAAAAATGGAAAAGGTGTTGCGGTTGGTACAACTACCTGCACAATGTATCATACCTAACTCTGACGGTAGGGGACAAAGGGCATTAAATGCCCGTCTGCGTCGCCCAAACAGGTCAAAAAAAGGGACCGTCAGGGATGCCACCACTCGCCACGATGGCGATCTTGTCAGCGCCGCTTGCCACAGTGTACCTCTGGCTGGACAGCCTCCCGCCACGTACGCCTGGATAGGTCTCAGAGCGACACATTGGTGGATGTGCTGGAGCGCAGGTACAGAGTGGTTGCTCGCCGCGGCAAGCGCCTTGCCGCGGCCGTTGTCTTGTCGTGTCCGGAAGCTTGTCGCTTGCCGGGCCTTGCCGGGACACGTGGCGCGTCGCGGCAAGTTCCTTGAGATGCCTTGGTTGGCCTTCCCGATAAGCTCCTCTTGCCGGGGTCTTGTGCCTCGAGTGGCCTTCCCGGCAAGCTCCTCTTGCCGGGGCCTTGTCTCCTTGGCTTAAATACTTTGTTCTTGAATGGCTCTAAGTGAACCACGGAGGACCTTGGCGGTCACCCGGCAAGCCTTGCCGTGGGGCGCTGCGACTGCCCGTGCACAAGTTCGGGATACTAGGGTACCCCTACTCTAGTACACCGACAATTTTATTATTGCATAATACCTACTGTATTCCAACTTCTCCATGACTTATAGCCCCTAATACAATCCATAGATTCACCAAAACAAGGAAACTATGTAACGAAAATGGAACCTGTGTAAAACAGAACAACCTGCAGTAATCTAAACAATGACTATACTTCTGTAACTCCAAAAATTCTGAAAACTTAGAAAAACTCTGGCAATTTGTATATCAATCATGTGTAAAAAATTCAGAATTTTATCACGTTCCAGACAAATTAAATAATTCTGCTACTGGGCGCAAAAGTTTCTGTTTTTTCACAGAATCAAATCAACTATCAACCAAATCATCCCAAAGGCTTTACTTGGCACAAAAACTAATTAAACCACAAAAACACAATCATAACAGTACCATAATTGTGTGAACACTCAAAAACAGAAAAGAAAATGGAAAAATTAAAATAACTATTGTGTTGCCTCCCAACAAGCGCTATTATTTCACGCCCCTAGCTAGGCGTAAGGCAATGTTTCAAGTGATGCCATCTTTCATATTAATTCCATAGGTGTCCCTCATAACAGATTAATATGGTGGCTTAATTCTCTTTCTAGGGAAGTGTTCCATTCCTTTCTTTAGTGGAAATTGGAATCTTATATTACCTTCTTTCATACCGATAATAGCACCTATGGTATGGAGAAAAGGTCTACCAAGTATTATAGGAAAAGATGGATTGCACTCAATATCAAGCACAATGAAATCAACGAGCACATAATTTCTATTTGCAAGAATAAGAACGTCATTTATTCCACCCAAAGGTTTCTTAGTAGTGGAATCCGCCAAGTGCAAATTAAGAGAACATTCATCCATAACAGTAAGGCCTCACACATCACATAAAGATTTTGGTATACTAGAAACGCTAGCACCCAAATCACATAAAGCATTACACTCCTAATTTTTAATCTTTACTTTAATAGTAGGTTCCATTCATCATGCAATTTTCTAGGTATTGAAACTTCTGACTCTAGCTTTTCTTCATGAGCTTTATCATAGCTTCTACAATATGTTTAGTAAACGCTTTATTTTGTTCATAAGCATTGGGTGAATTTATCATGGATTGCAACAAGGAAATACATTCAACTAAAGAGCAATTATCATAATTAAAGTCCTTGTACTCCAAAGTAGTGGGCACATACAAGCTAAAGTTTTGATCTCTCCAAACCCACTTTTATCATTTTTATCATTAAGATTATCACCCTTCGAACAATTGGGACTCCTTCTTGCTCAAGTTGACTCGTCTCCAGTCCTTTTCTCATCAAGTTTTATATTACTGAACAAAGATTCGATAGGTGAGACACCAATCATTTTAATATCTTCATCATGATTACTAAGCAGAAGCGACTCTGGTTTAGCGGCCATCTTGTTTAGTAAGGTAGTTTGTTTATTCCAAATTTTCCCTATCATATTTTCAGTGAGAGCAAGTTGAGATTGAAGGTCACCAACTTCTTTATTTCCACCATCAAGTTGTTTACCGATTAGGGTAGAGTGTTCTTCAAGTTCTTCAATAAAGAATTTATTGTGCTCAAATTGTGTAAACATGAAGTCCTTAGTATTGTTCTCGATCTCGACCAACCTTTTATGGTAAGAGCTATCGCAAAATTAATCATAAGACATGGTAACAAAGCAAACAAGAAAACAAAAATATTTTTGTTTCTTTTTTGTAAAACGGTTTTAGAAGTGGAGGAGATGAAAACAAGAGAGTAATGGCAAATGAAAGTAAGAGCAAGTAGACGATAGTTTATGCGAAGGTAACTAATAGATTTTGGTGATCCCCCCCGGCAACGGCGCCAGAAATTCTTCCTACTACTTGAGAGCTGCGTTGGGATTTGCTCGAAGAGGAGTGGGTGATGCAGTACAGTTGAGATAAGTATTTCTGTCAGTTAATAACCAAGGTTACCAATCCAGTAGGAGAACCACATGAAACCTCGTTAACAACACCTACACACAAAAGCAAAAAAAATGCACCCAACACGATGAACGGAGTTGTCAATCCCCTTCGGTTATTTGAAAGGATCAAATCCTGTAGTGGTAGATAGATAAAATAAAATAAAGGTAATAACATTGCAGCATGTATTTTTGGATTTTATATATTATAAAAGTAGACCCGGGGGCCATAGTTTTCACTAGAGGCTTCTCACTCAAACAAAAAGCATACGGTGGGTAAATAAACAACTCTTGGGAAATTGATAGAAAAGCGCATAAATATGACGATATTCAAGGCAATGATCATGTATATAGGCCTCATGTCCTAGAAAAGTAGGCCAACCCCTTCCTGCATCTACTACTATTACTCCACCCATCGACCACTATCCAACATGCATCTATGGTATTAAGTTAGTAAAAACGGAGTAACGCCTTAAGCAAGATGACATGATGTAGACAAAGTAAATCCAACCAATATGAATAAACCCTGTCATTTTCCCCTTAATGGCAACAATACAAATACGTGTCTTGTTCCCTACTTTGTCACTGGGATATAGAGCACCACAAGATTAACCCATTACAAAGCACCTCTCCCATTTCAAGATGAATCAATCTAGTTAGCCAAACAAACGGATAGACCAGAGAGAAGTACAAAGCTGTAATAATCATGCATGAAAGAACCGATAGAAGAGTCAAATAATCTTCATGAATAATCTAATCATAAACTCACAAATTCACAATTACTTACTAGCATGATGATGTCTACTACGCAACCTTCTTCTTGTAGATGTTGTTGGGCCTCCAAGTGCAAATGTTTGTAGGACAGTAGCAAATTTCCCTCAAGTGGATGACCTAAGGTTTATCAATCCATGGGAGGCGTAGGATGAAGATGGTCTCTCTCAAACAACCCTGCAACCAAATAACAAAGAATCTCTTGTGTCCCCAACACACCAAATACAATAGTAAATTCTATAGGTGCACTAGTTCGGCGAAGAGATGGTGATACAAGTGTAATATGGATAGTAGATGTAGGTTTTTGTAATAGGAACAATAAAAAACAGCAAGGTAGCAAGTAACAAAAGTGAGCAAAATGGTATTGAAATGCTTGAAAATCAAGCCTAGGGTTCATACTTTCATTAGTGCAATCTCTCAACAATGCTAACATAATTGGATCATATGACCATCCCTCAATGTGCGATGAAGAATCACTCCAAAGTTCTTATCTAGCGGAGAACATAAGAAGTAATTGTTTGTAGCATACGAAACCACCACGAGCTATCCCTGTAAGTGTCACAAACAACCCAAGAGTTTGTACTAAATTAACACCATATGATACACATCAATCAACTCTAATGTCACCTAGATACTCCAATGTCACCACGAGTACTCAGATGTCTCCAACATATCTATAATTTTTGCTTGTTCCATGCTGTTATATTATCATTCTTGGATGTTTTACAATCATTTTATAGCAACTTTGTATCATTTTTTGGGAATAACCTATTGACATACTGCCCAGTGCTAGTTGCTGTTTTTGCTTGTTTTTTTACTTCACAGAATATCAGTACCAAACGGAGTCCAAACGCAGCAAAACTTTTTGGAGAATTTTTCTGACCAAAAGACACCTGTTGGGCCAAAGCAGTACCAAAGGGGAGCTCCGAGGGGAGCACAACCCACCTGGGTGCGCCTGGGGGCCTAGGCGCGCCCTAGTGGGTTGTTCCCACCTCGGCCGCCTCCCGCATCTCCTCTTTGCTCTATAAATACCCCGAAAATCCAAAACCCTAGGGGAGGCAGCAAAACACAATCCCAGCTCCCGCAAGTTCCAGAATCACTAGATCCAATCTATACACCATCACGAAGGGGTTCATCATCCTCATTGGTGCCTCTCCGATGATGTGTGATTAGTTCATTGTAGACCTACGGGTCTGTAGTTAGTAGCTAGATGGCTTCCTCTCTCTCTCTCTTTTGATACTCAGTACAATGGTTTCTTGGAGTTCTATTTGATGTAACTCTCCGATGAACTTTGAGTTTATGATCAGATCTATTTACCCATGAAAGTTATTTGAGTTTCTTTGGTCTCTTATATGCATGATTACTTATAGCCTCATATTTGTTCTTCGAATCGTTGGTTTAGTTAGGCCAACTAGATCAATTTTTGTTGCCATCGGAAGAGGTACTTTGTTATGGGTTCGATCATGCGGTGTTCTTTCCCACTGACAGAAGGGGTAGCAAGACACGTATGTATCGTTGCTATTAAGGATAACAAGATGGGGTCTATTCCTATATGAATACATCTTTTCTACATCATGTCATCGTTCTTATTACATTACTCCATTTCTCCATGAACTTAATACACTAGATGCATACTGGAGTCGGTCTACAAATCTTGGACGTGATGCCTATATAATGATCATTGGCTGGATATCGTCATAATTATTTGAAGTTCTATCAATTGCCCAACAGTAATTTGTTTACCCGTCGTATGCTATTTTTCTCGAGAGAGGCCACTAGTGAAATCTACAGCCCCCGGGTCTATTCTTTATCATATTTGCGTTGGGATCTATTTTTATTTGCTTTTGTTTTCAGATCTATTATTCTAAAAACCCAAAAATACCTTGTTGCAATTTTTCTTTATTTATTTTACTTTGTCTTATTGTGAGATATATTTATCCAAAATCATACAAACTAATCTATCTTTTACGTGAGAGGGGTTGACAACCCCTCTAACACGTCGGGTTGCAAGTATTTGTTCTTTGTGTGCAGGTACCGTTTACATAGTGTTGCTCGGTTCTCCTACTGGTTCGATAACCTTGGTTTCATACTGAGGGAAATACCTACCGTAGTTGTGCTGCATCATCCCTTGCTCTTCGGGGAGATACTGACGTGGACACGAGCCATCAAGAAAGGATTTCTGGCACCGTTGCCGGGGAGACATCATCAACATCTATGAGGTTCCTAATCACAAATCTCACCTCCTTTCAATTTACATTATTTGCCATTTGCCTCTCGTTTTCATCTCCCCCACTTCACAAAAATTTCTCGTTTTATTCGCCCTCTTTTTGTTCGTCGTTTTCTAGTCAGATCTCTTATTTGCTTGAACTTGTCACTATGAGTGACTTTGGTATGGCAGAAACATATGATGGTCTTACTCCTAAAATTGGACAATCTTGCAATCTTGATGCTAAGACCTTTGTTTTGGGGTGAGGGAACGTTAAGGGAAAAGAATATATTCAAGAATTTTTCAATTGTGTTGGAAATTTGACCCTTGATGATACTCCTATACTTAAAAGGAATTAAATCTTATGTGGAAGCTATTTCAACACTAGTTCTGAAAATTGAAAATAGATTTATCCGTAGCCACCCTACCTTGCAAAGATTATTTTATGAGCTACGAGTTATAAAGGATCTGAAAGGTCAAAATTTAGCCACCCTTGTTCTTATGAATGAATTTATCACATAGTATGGGAGGCTAGGGATATTTTTTTATTGTATGAGCCGTAAAAAACTAGTAATAAATGAGATCCTTTATAATAGTGATTATATGTTGAGACAATTGCTTGGAAATATTCAAAAAATTGAGAATCTTAAAAAGGAAATCCCCGTTTTAGATATAATCCAACAAGTTCTCAATGATGTCAATCAACAATATTCTTGGATTGTTCTGGAAATCAAAGGGGATACACAGATGGGCAACTTGATAATGCTAAAATTTCTATGGATAATGTGTTTCAAGTTATTTTTGCAAAACCTACCGACAAGAACACATCTACGGAATATGAGAAGAACGATGACAATACTTGAATCTATGCTTTATGCCTAGCTAGGGGCGTAAAACGATAGCGCTTGTTGGGAGGCAACCCAATGAATAAAATTTCTTTTTGCCTTTTTCTTTCTTTTCTTGAGTGTTTGCACAATTATGCCTCTCTGATGATTTTGTTTTTTATGTTTTAATTACTGTCTGGGCCAAGCAAAGCCGTTGGGATCATGTTGGGTGATAGTTGATTTGATCATGTTGTAAAACAGAAACTTTTGTGTCCAGTAAAATAATTGTCTAATTTCACAGAAGCGATGAAAAATTCTGAATTTTGTACACAAGATTGATATGCAAATTGCCTTTGTTTTCCTAATTTTTCATAACTTTTGGAATTATAGCCAGACTGTTCTGTTTTCGACAGATTATGTTTTCTTTGCATTGTGTGCTTATTTTGATGATTCTACGGATTGTACCGGGGGGTATAAGCCATGGCAGAGTTATAATACAGTAGATATATTGCAATAAATAAATTTAAATGGGCTTTTGATAGTACTTAAAGTAAAGATTGGTTTTCTTATACTAACGGATCTCACGACGGTTTTGTTGAGTTAGTGTGATTGGAGTTTTCAAGTTTTGGGTGGGATCACGATGGATGAAGGAATAAGGAGTAAGAACAGCCTAAGCTTGGGGATGCCCCATGGCACACCAAGGCAATATTCAAGGTGAAACAAGCAATTAAGCTTTGGGATGCCCCAAGTGGCATCCCCTCTTTCTTGTAACGACCATCGGTATTTTACTCTGAGCTATATTTTTATTCGTCACATATCATGAGTTTTGCTTGGATCGTCTTGTATTATATGAGTCTTTGCTTGTTTTGATTTTTAGTTTTTCACAAGTATCCTTGCTGGACACACCTATTTGAGAGAGCCAAAATTATACTATGATTTGTTAGAATTGCTCTTTATGCTTCACTTAAATTTTTTGTGAGCTATGGAATTGCTCTAGTGCTTCACTTATATCTTTTTGAGCACGGTGTGCTTTAATATTTTATGAATAAATGCTCTCATGCTTCACTTAGATATTTTTGAGAGTTGGTAATTTTAAAGAAATTCTCTCATGCTTCACTTATATTATTTTGAGAGATGAAATTTTTTATGCTCATGTTCTTCACTTAAATTTGTTTGAGGTTGCCAACAGTAATTGCAATATATGAAACTAGTCCCAAAGTGATAGATATTCAAGAGGGATATAATAAAAACTTTCTTGAAGATCATTGGAAAAAATAAACTTGATTCTTTGTAATAGTTTTGAGATATGATGATAGTGATATGTGAGTCATGTTGGTGAGTAATTGTGCTATAGTAAGAATATTGGTGTTAAGGTTTGTGATTCCTTATGCAAGCCCGGAAGTCAATAGTTATGCAATGAAATTACAACCTACTTCTGGTGCATTATTCGGTGTTAGTTATGCTTAATGCTCGCTTATGTGATTTTTCATTTCTTGGGTGGATGCTTCTCAATATTTTGCTAGCCTTCACTTGTACTAAGTAGGAATACTACTTGTGCATCCAAAATCCTTAAACCCAGTTTTTCCATATGAGTCCACCATACCTACCTATATGTGGTATTCCCATGCCGTTCTAAGCAAATTTGTAGGTGCCATCTCTAATTTTCAAAATAATTTCCCTTTTGTGTGCTCATACCGCTCATGAAACGGTAGCGGGCGGCTGATATTTTTCCATGCTAGATGTGTTATTCTCAAGATGAGTGTCTATTCACTTGTCATTGCACGAGAGTACGACAAAGGTATTAGGGATGCCCAGTCCCGAAATGAAAAATGAATTTACTTTATGTTATCAATTAATATATTCCTTGGAAAGTGTTGGTATGGAAGGCACCCGTGGATACGGCTAACCATGGAATTTGAAAGTATGGTGGAAAAAGCAATAAACTTTATTTTCTGTTTGGGAACCGCCTATGATATATCTAGCATGGAAAGTATTGGGAACTACTCGATTGTTTTCATTGACAGGAAATGTGTGCCAGCCAAATTTGTTTATCTGTCAATTTAAGCTTTGAGCTCTGGCACCTCTACAAATCCGTACTTCCCTCTGCGAAGGGCCAATCTATTTACTTTAAGCAATTTTTATTTTTTATTTGAGTCTCCATCTTCTCTTATAAAGCACCAACTAAGGGGCACTATGATCGTACTTGAGCATTGGGTATAGTTAATATGCGAGTGTGTTTCATGAACGGATCAATGATTGAGCATGATGGGCTAGGGATATCTTTCTTTAGTGTTGATATTTTGAAAGACATGATTGGTTTTTGACATGCTTGAGTATTTAAATCCTCATGTCAAAACTACACTATTGTTTTGAATCATATAAAAGTCCAAATGTCCATGCTACAAAAGAAAAAGAATATGTGATGAACACGTTAGGCAACATTCCACATCAAAAATTCTGTTTTTATCATTTACTTACTCGAGGACAAGTAGGAATTAAGCTTGGGGATGTTGATACGTCTCCAACATATCTATAATTTTTGCTTGTTCCATGTTGTTGTATTATCATTATTGGATGTTTTACAATCATTTTATAGCAACTTTATATCATTTTTTGGGACTAACCTATTGACATAGTGCCCAGTGCCAGTTGCTATTTTTTGCTTGTATTTTACTTCGCAGAATATCATTACCAAACAAAGTCCAAACGTAGCAAAACTTTTTGGAGAATTTTTCTGGACCAACAAACACATGTTGGGCCAAATAAGTACCAAAGGGGGGCTCCGAGGGGAGCACAACCCACCTGGGCGCACCTAGGGGCCAAGGTGCGCTCTAGTGGGTTGTGCCCACCTCGGCCGCCTCCCGCACCACTTCTTTTCTCTATAAATACCCCAAAAATCCAAAAACCCTAGGGGAGTCGACGAAACACAATTCTAGCCAACGGAAGTTCCAAAACCACCAGATCCAATCTAGGCACCATCACAAAGGGGTTCATCATCCTCATTGGTGCCTCTCCGATGATGCGTGAGTAGTTCATTGTAGACCTACGGGTCCGTAGTTAGTAGCTAGATGGCTTCCTCTCTCTCTCTCTCTTTTGATTCTCAATACAATGGTCTCTTGTAGATATATTTGATATAACTCTTTTTGCGGTGTGTTTGTTGGGATCCAATGAACTTTGAGTTTATGATCAGACGATTTATCCATGAAAGTTATTTGAGTTTCTTTGATCTCTTATATGCATGATTGCTTATAGCGTCGTATTTTTTTCTGCGAATCTTCGGTTTAGTTAGGCCAACTAGATCGATTTTTCTTGCCATGGGAAGAGGTGCTTTGTGTTAGGTTCGATCATGCGGTGTTCTTTCCCAGTGACAGAAGGGGCAGCAAGACACGTATGTATCATTGCTATTAAGTATAACAAGATGGGTCTATTCCTACCTGAATAGATCTTATCTACATCATGTCATCGTTCTTATTACATTACTCCATTTCTCCATGAACTTAATACAGTAGATGCATGCTGGATAGCGGTCGAATTGTGGAGTAATAGTAGTAGATGCAGGCAGGAGTCACTCTACTAATCTTGGGCGTGCTGCCTATATAATGATCATTGCCTGGATATTATCATAATTATTTGAAGTTCTATCAATTGCCCAACAGTAACTTGTTTACCCGTCGTATGTTGTTTTTCTCGAGAGAAGCCACTAGTGAAATCTATAGCCCCCGGGTCTATTCTTTATCATATTTGCTTTGAGATCTATTTTTATTTGCTTTTGTTTCCAGACCTATTATTCTAAAAAAACCAAAAATAACTTGCTGCACTTTTCTTTATTTATTTTGTTTTGTTTTATCGTGAGATCTATTTATCCAAAATCATACAAACCAATCTATCTTATACCCGAGAGGGATTGACAACCCTCTTACACGTCGGGTTGCAAGTATTTGTTCTTTGTGTGCAGGTACCACTTAGATAGTGTTGCTTGATTCCTAATGGATCGATAACCTTGGTTTCATACTAAGGGAAATACCTACCAAGCTGTGTTGCATCATCCCTTCCTATTCGGGGAAATATTGACTTGGACACGAGCCATCAAGTATCCGTGGGTTGATTATATGATATGCATCAAACAGTTTCAGATTCATAATACTCAATCCAACACAAAGGACTTCAAAGAGTGCCCCAATATTTCTACGGGAGAAACAAGGACGAAAATGTGCATCAACCCCTATGCATAGATTACCCCAATGTCACCTCGGGAATCCGCGAGTTGAGTGCCAAGACATACATCAAGTGCTCTTAAATCCGTAAAAGTATTCAATCTGGTAATGACTCTCAAAGGGAAAACTCAATTGATCACAACAAGATAGAGAGGGGAAAACACCATATGATCCAACTATATTAAGAAAGCCCGCGATACATCAAGATCATGCCAAATCAAGAACACGACAAAGAGAGAGAGAGAGAGAGAGAGAGAGAGAGAGAGATCAAACACATCGCTACTAGTACAAACCTTCAGCCCCGAGGGTGGGCTACTCCCTCCTCATTATGGTGGCCGCCGGGATGATGAAGATGGCCTCCGATGATGATTTCCCCCTTCGGCAAGGTGCCAGAAACAGGGTCTAGATAGGCTTTTCATGGCTACGGAGGCTTGCAGTGGCGGGACTTCTAATCTAGGTTTATTTCTGGGGATTCCAGTATTTATAGGATTTTTTGGCATGGGTCTCACGTCCAAATGGGCTTCGAGGGGCCCACTACCCACCAGCACACGACCAAGGCCCCTGGTGCACCCCGGTGGGTAGTGGCCACCTCCTTCACCTTCTGGTCCTCCCACAAAGCTTCTAGTGCCTCTTTTGTTGAAAAAAATCATCAAAAAGATTTGTTGCATTTGGAGAACTTTTATTTCTGCACAAAAAACAACACCATGGTAGTTCTGCTGAAAAAAAACATCAGTCCGGGTTAGTTCCATTCAAATCATACCAAAGCCACATAAAATGTTCCTAATGAATACTAAATTATAGATACGTTGGAGACGTATCAGAAGCCATCTAGCAACTAGCTACAGACCCGTAGGTCTGTGGTGAACTACTCACACATCATCAGTAGGGCAACAAGGTTGATGTAAAAGCCCTCCGTATTCGATTCCCCCTCCGAAAGAGTACCGGAAAAGGCCTCCAGACGGGATTGTGGAAGAACAAAACCTTGCAGCAACGGAAAAAGTATTTTGGGTGGTTGATACGTACATTTGCATCATGTTTACCTACTATTATTTATGTTGTTTTTATGCATAATAATTCTTTTTGGAGTAATTCTAATGCCTTTTCTCTCATAATATGCATAAGGAAATATGCCCTAGAGGCAATAATAAAGTTATTATTTATTTCCTTATATCATGATAAATGTTTATTATTCATGCTAGAATTGTATTAACTGGAAACATAATACATGTGTGAATACATAGACAAACAGAGTGTCACTAGTATGCCTCTACTTGACTAGCTCATTAATCAAAGATGGTTATGTTTCCTAACCATGAACAAAGAGTTGTTATTTGATTAACGAGATCACATCATTAGTTGAATGATCTGATTGACATGACCCATTCCATTAGCTTAGCACCCGATCGTTTAGTATGTTGCTATTGCTTTTATCCATGACTTATACATGTTCCTTTAACTATGAGATTATGCAACTCCCCTTTACCGTAGGAACACTTTGTGTGCTACCAAACGTCACAACGTAACTGGGTGATTATAAAGGTGCTCTACAGGTGTCTCCGAAGGTACATGTTGGGTTGGCGTATTTCGAGATTAGGATTTGTCACTCCGATTGTCGGAGAGGTATCTCTGGGCCCTCTCGGTAATGCACATCACATAAGCCTTGCAAGCATTGCAACTAATGTGTTAGTTGTGAGATGATGTATTAAGGAACGAGTAAAGAGACTTGCCGGTAACGAGATTGAACTAGGTATTGGATACCGACGATCGAATCTCGGGCAAGTAACATACCGATGACAAAGGGAACGACGTATGTTGTTATGCGGTCTGACCGATAAAGATCTTCGTAGAATATGTAGGAGCCAATATGGGCATCCAGGTCCCGCTATTGGTTATTGACCGGAGACGTGTCTCGGTCATGTCTACATTGTTCTCGAACCGTAGGGTCCGCACGCTTAACGTTACGATGACAGTTATTATGAGTTTATGCATTTTGATGTACCGAAGGAGTTCGGAGTCCCGGATGTGATCACGGACGTGACGAGGAGTCTCGAAATGGTCGAGACATAAAGAATTATATATTGGAAGCCTATGTTTGGACATCGGATGCATTCCAGGTGAAATCAGGATTTTACCGGAATACCGGGAGGGTTACCGGAACCCCCCGGGGGCATAATGGGCCAACATGGGCCTTGGAGGAGAGGTGAGAGGGCTGCCCTCATGGGCTGCGCGCCTCCCCCTTCCCCTAGTCCTATTAGGACTAGGAGAGGTGGGCGCGCCTACCCCCTCTCTCTCTCTCTCCCCCTTGGAGAATCCTAGTCCAACTAGGATTGGGGGGGGGGGAATCCTACTCCCAGAGGGAGTAGGACTCTCTGGCGCGCCAGGCTTGGCCGGCCAGCCCCTCCCCCTTGGCTCCTTTATATACGGGGGCAGGGGGCACCCCAGAAACAGACAATTGATCATTGAGATCTTTCCTTAGCCGTGTGCGGTGCCCCCTTCCACCAAATTCCACCTCGGTCATATTGTTGCAGTGCTTAGGCGAAGCCCTGCGCCGGTAACTCATCAAGATCGTCACCACGCCGTCGTGCTGACGGAACTCTTCCCCGACGCTTTGCTGGATCGGAGCCCGGGGATCGTCATCGAGCTGAACGTGTGCCAAGAACTCGGAGGTGCCGGAGTAACGGTGTTGTGATCGGTTGGATCGCGAGGAGAACGTACGACTACTTCCTCTACGTTGTGTCAACGCTTCCGCTTCGGTCTACGAGGGTACGTAGACAACACTCTCCCCTCTCGTTGCTATGCATCACCATGATCTTGCGTGTGCGTAGGAAATTTTTTGAAATTACTACGTTCCCCAACAGTGGTATCAGAGCCTAGGTTTTTATGGTTTGATGTTATTTGCACGAGTAGAACACAAGTGAGTTGTGGACGATACAAGTCATACTGCCTACCAGCATGTCATACTTTGGTTCAGCGGTATTGTTGGACGAGACGATCCGGACCAACCTTACGCGTACGCTTACGCGAGACCGGTTCCCTCGACGTGCTTTGCACATAGATGGCTTGCGGAAGACTGTCTCTCCAACTTTAGTTGAACCGAGTGTGGCTACGCCCAGTCCTTGAGAAGGTTAAAACGGAGTCTATTTGACAAACTATCGTTGTGGTTTTGATGCGTAGGTAAGATGAGTTCTTGCTTAAGCCCGTAGCAGCCACGTAAAACTTGCAACAACAAAGTAGAGGACGTCTAACTTGTTTTTGCAGGGCATGTTGTGATGTGATATGGTCAAGACATGATGCTAAAATTTTATTGTATGAGATGATCATGTTTTGTAACCGAGTTATCGGCAACTGGCAGGAGCCATATGGTTGTCGCTTTATTGTATGCAATGCAATCGCGATGTAATGCTTTACTTTATTACTAAGCGGTAGTGATAGTCGTGGAAGCATAAGATTAGCAAGACGACCACGATGCTGCGATGGAGATCAAGGTGTCGCGCCGGTGACGATGGTGATCATGACGGTGCTTCGAAGATGGAGATCACAAGCACGAGATGATGATGGCCATATCATATCACTTATATTGATTGCATGTGATGTTTATCTTTTATGCATCTTATCTTGCTTTGATTGACGGTAGCATTATAAGATGATCTCTCACTAATTATCAAGAAGTGTTCTCCCTGAGTATGCACCGTTGCGAAAGTTCTTCGTGCTGAGACACCACGTGATGATCGGGTGTGATAGGCTCTACGTTCAAATACAACGGGTGCAAAACAGTTGCACACGCGGAATACTCAGGTTATACTTGACGAGCCTAGCATATAACAGATATGGCCTCGGAACACGGAAACCGAAAGGTCGAGCGTGAATCATATAGTAGATATGATCAACATAGTGATGTTCACCATTGAAACTACTCCATCTCACGTGATGATCGGACATGGTTTAGTTGATTTGGATCACGTGATCACTTAGAGGATTAGAGGGATGTCTATCTAAGTGGGAGTTCTTAAGTAATATGATTAATTGAACTTTAATTTATCATGAACTTAGTCCTGGTAGTATTAGCATATCTATGTTGTAGATCAATAGCTCGCGTTGTTGCTTCCCTATGTTTATTTTGATATGTTCCTAGAGAAAATTGTGTTGAAAAATGTTAGTAGAAATGATGCGGATTGGATCCGTGATCTGAGGTTTATCCTCATTGCTGCACAGAATAATTATGTCCTTGATGCACCGCTAGGTGACGGACCTATTGCAGGAGCAGATGCAGACATTATGAACGTTTTGCTAGCTCAATATGATGACTACTTAATAGTTTAGTGCACCATGCTTAACTGCTTAGAATCGGGACTTCAAAGATGTTTTGAACGTCATGGAGCATATGAGATGTTCCAGGAGTTGAAGTTAATATTTCAAGCAAATACCCGAGTTGAGAGATATGAAGTCTCCAACAAGTTCTATAGCTAAAAGATGGAGGAGAATCGCTCAACTAGTGAGCATGTGCTCAGATTGTCTGGGTACTACAATCGCTTGAATCAAGTGGGAGTTAATCTTCCAGATAAGATAGTGATTGACAGAATTCTCTAGTCATCATCACCAAGTTAGTAGAACTTCGTGATGAACTATAATATGCAAGGGATAACGGAAAATATTCCCAAGCTCTTCGCGATGCTAAAATCAGCGAAGGTAGAAATCAAAGAAAAACATCAAGTGTTGATGGTTGACAAGATCACTAGTTTCAAGAAAAGGGCAAAAGGAAAGAAGGGGAACTTCAAGAAGAACGGCAAGCAAGTTGCTGCTCAAGTGAAAAAGCCCAAGTATGGTCCTAAGCCTGAGACTAAGTGCTTCTACTGCAAAGGGACTGGTCACTGGAAGCGGAACTACCCCAAGTGATTGGCGGATAAGAAGGATGGCAAAGTGAACATAAGTATATTTGATATACATGTTATTGATGTGTACTTTACTAGTGTTCATAGCAACCCCTTAGTATTTGGTACTAGTTCAGTTGCTAAAATTTAGTAACTCGAAACGGGAGTTGCAGAATGAACAAAGACTAGTTAAAGGACAAGGTGACGATGTGTGTTGGAAGTGGTTCCAAGATTGATATGATCATTATCACACACTCCCTATACTTTCGGGATTAGTGTTGAAACTAAATAAGTGTTATTTGGTGTTTGCGTTGAGCATGAATATGATTTGATCATGTTAATTGCAATACAGTTATTCATTTAAGTTAGAGAACAATTGTTGTTCTGTTTACATGAATAAAACCTTCTATGGTCATACACACCAATGAAAATAGTTCATTGGATCTCGATCGCAGTGATACACATATTCATGATATTGAAACCAAAAAGATGCGAAGTTAATAATGATAGTGCAACCTATTTGTGGCACTGCCGTTTAGGTCATATTGGTGTAAAGCGCATGAAGAAACTCCATGCTGATGGGATTTTGGAATCACTTGATTATGAATCACTTGATGCTTGCGAACCATGCCTCTTGGGCAAGATGACTAAAAACGCCGTTCTCCGGAACAATGGAGCAAGCAACAGATTTGTTGGAAATCATACATACTGATGTATATGATCCGATGAATATTAAGGCTCGCGACAAGTATCATTATTTTCTAACCTTCACAGATGATTTGAGCAGATATGGGTATATCTACTTGATGAAACATAAGTCTGAAATGTTTGAAAAGTTCAAAGAATTTTAGAGTGAAGTGAAAATCATCGTGACAAGAAAATAAGGTTTCTACGATCTGATCGCGGAGACAAATATTTGAGTTACGAGTTTGGTCTTCAATTAAAACAATGTGGAATAGTTTCACAAATTCATGCCACCTGGAACACCACAGCATAATGGTGTGTCCGAACGTCATAACCGTACTTTATTGGATATAGTACAATCTATGATGTTTCTTACCGATTTACCAATATCGTTTTGGGATCATGCATTAGAGACAGCTGCATTCACGTTAAAAGAGGCACCATCTAAATCCGTTGAGATGACACCGTATGAACTATGGTTTAGCAATAAACCTAAGCTGTCGTTTCTTAAAGTTTGGGGCTGCGATGCTTATGTGAAAAAGCTTCAACCTGATAAGCTCGAACCCAAATCGGAGAAATGTGTCTTCATAGGATATCCAAAGGAAACTGTTGGATACACCTTCTATCACAGATCCGAAGGCAAGACTTTTGTTGCTAAGTTCGGAAACTTTCTAGAGAAAGAGTTTCTTTCGAAAGAAGTGAGTGGGAGGAAAGTAGAAAACTTGATAAGGTAATTGTACCTTCTCCCTTATTGGAAAGTAGTTCATCACAGAAATCTGTTCTTGTGACTACTACACCAATTAGTAAGGAAGCTAATGATGATGATCATGTAACTTCAAGATCAAGTTACTACCGAATCTCGTAAGTAAACCAGAGTGAGATCCGCACCAGAGTGGTACGGTAATCCTGTTCTGGAAGTCATGTTACTAGACCATGACGAACTTGCGAACTATGAGGAAGCGATGATGAGCCCAGATTCCGCGAAATGGTTAGAGGCCATGAAATCTGAGATATGATCCATGTATGAGAACAAAGTATGGACTTTGATGGATTTGCCCGATGATCGGCAAGCCAAAGAAAATAAATGGATCTTGAAGAGGAAGACGGACACTGATAGTAGTGTTACTATCTACAAAGCTAGAATTGTCGCAAAAGGTTTTCGACAAGTTCAAGGTGTTGACTATGATGAGAGTTTCTCACTCGTATCTATGCTTAAGTCTGTCCGAATCATGTTAGCAATTGTCGCATTTTATGAAATCCGGAAAATGGATAAACAAAACTACATTCCTTAATGGATTTATTAAAGAAGAGTTGTATACGATGCAACTAGAAGGTTTTGTCGATCCTGAAGGTGTTAACAAAATACGCAAGCTCCAGCGATCCATCTATGGACTGGTGCAAGCATCTTGGAGTTGGAATATACGCTTTGATAAGTTGATCAAAGCATATAGTTTTATACAGACTTGCGGTGAAGCCTGTATTTACAAGAAAGTGAGTGGGAGCACTACAGCATTTCTGATAAGTATATGTAAATGACATATTATTGATAGGAAATAATGTAGAATTATTCTGTAAAGCATAAAGGAGTATTTGAAAGGAGTTTTTCAAAGAAAGACCTCGGGGAAGCTACTTACATATCGAGCATCAAGATCTATAGAGATAGATCGAGACGCTTGATAAGTTTTTTCAATGAGTACATACCTTGACAAGATTTTGAAGTAGTTCAAAATGGAACAGTCAAAGAAAGAGTTCTTGTCTGTGTTACAAAGTGTGAAATTGAGTAAGACTCAAAGCCCGACCACGGCAGAAGATAGAAAGAGAATGAAAGTCATTCCCTATGCTTTGGCCATAGGTTCTATAAAGTATGCCATGCTGTGTACCAGACCTATTGTATACCCTACCCTGAGATTGGCACGGGAGTACAATAGTGATCTAGGAGTAGATCACTGGACGGCGGTCAAAATTATCCTTGGTGGAATAAGGATATGTTTCTCGATTATGGAGGTGACAAAAAGGTTCGTCGTAAAAGGTTACGTCAATGCAAGTTTTGACACTAATCTAGATGACTCTAAGTCTCAATCTAGATACATATTGAAAGTGGGAGCAATTAGCTAAAGTAGCTCCGTGCAGAGCATTGTAGACATAGAAAATTGGAAAATACATAACGGATCTGAATGTGGCAGACCCGTTGACTAAATTTCTCTCACAAGCAAAACATGATCACACCGTAGTACTGTTTGGGTGTTAATCACATAGCGATGTGAACTAGATTACTGAATCTAGTAAACCCTTTGGGTGTTGGTCACATATCGATGTGAACTATGGGTGTTAATCACATGATGATGTGAACTATTGATGTTAATCACATGGTGATGTGATCTAGATTATTTACTCTAGTGCAAGTGGGAGACTGAAGGAAATATGCCCTAGAGGCAATAATAAAGTTATTATTTATTTCCTTATATCATGATAAATGTTTATTATTCATGCTAGAATTGTATTAACTGGAAACATAATACATGTGTGAATACATAGACAAACAGAGTGTCACTAGTATGCCTCTACTTGACTAGCTCATTAATCAAAGATGGTTATGTTTCCTAACCATGAACAAAGAGTTGTTATTTGATTAACGAGATCACATCATTAGTTGAATGATCTGATTGACATGACCCATTCCATTAGCTTAGCACCCGATCGTTTAGTATGTTGCTATTGCTTTTATCCATGACTTATACATGTTCCTTTAACTATGAGATTATGCAACTCCCCTTTACCGTAGGAACACTTTGTGTGCTACCAAACGTCACAACGTAACTGGGTGATTATAAAGGTGCTCTACAGGTGTCTCCGAAGGTACATGTTGGGTTGGCGTATTTCGAGATTAGGATTTGTCACTCCGATTGTCGGAGAGGTATCTCTGGGCCCTCTCGGTAATGCACATCACATAAGCCTTGCAAGCATTGCAACTAATGTGTTAGTTGTGAGATGATGTATTACGGAACGAGTAAAGAGACTTGCCGGTAACGAGATTGAACTAGGTATTGGATACCGACGATCGAATCTCGGGCAAGTAACATACCGATGACAAAGGGAACGACGTATGTTGTTATGCGGTCTGACCGATAAAGATCTTCGTAGAATATGTAGGAGCCAATATGGGCATCCAGGTCCCGCTATTGGTTATTGACCGGAGACGTGTCTCGGTCATGTCTACATTGTTCTCGAACCGTAGGGTCCGCACGCTTAACGTTACGATGACAGTTATTATGAGTTTATGCATTTTGATGTACCGAAGGAGTTCGGAGTCCCGGATGTGATCACGGACGTGACGAGGAGTCTCGAAATGGTCGAGACATAAAGAATTATATATTGGAAGCCTATGTTTGGACATCGGATGCATTCCAGGTGAAATCAGGATTTTACCGGAATACCGGGAGGGTTACCGGAACCCCCCGGGGGCATAATGGGCCAACATGGGCCTTGGAGGAGAGGTGAGAGGGCTGCCCTCATGGGCTGCGCGCCTCCCCCTTCCCCTAGTCCTATTAGGACTAGGAGAGGTGGGCGCGCCTACCCCCTCTCTCTCTCTCTCCCCCTTGGAGAATCCTAGTCCAACTAGGATTGGGGGGGGGGGGGGAATCCTACTCCCAGAGGGAGTAGGACTCTCTGGCGCGCCAGGCTTGGCCGGCCAGCCCCTCCCCCTTGGCTCCTTTATATACGGGGGCAGGGGGCACCCCAGAAACAGACAATTGATCATTGAGATCTTTCCTTAGCCGTGTGCGGTGCCCCCTTCCACCAAATTCCACCTCGGTCATATTGTTGCAGTGCTTAGGCGAAGCCCTGCGCCGGTAACTCATCAAGATCGTCACCACGCCGTCGTGCTGACGGAACTCTTCCCCGACGCTTTGCTGGATCGGAGCCCGGGGATCGTCATCGAGCTGAACGTGTGCCAAGAACTCGGAGGTGCCGGAGTAACGGTGCTGTGATCGGTTGGATCGCGAGGAGAACGTACGACTACTTCCTCTACGTTGTGTCAACGCTTCCGCTTCGGTCTACGAGGGTACGTAGACAACACTCTCCCCTCTCGTTGCTATGCATCACCATGATCTTGCGTGTGCGTAGGAAATTTTTTGAAATTACTACGTTCCCCAACAAGGTACACACAAAGAGGGAGAATTCCGGCAGCTAGAAATCTGGACCTGGAAAAGCTACGTCAAGCCACCTATTCTGCACAATTCCAAACCAGCTAAAACTTTATGAGGAATTTTTATGGAATATATAAGAATTATTGGAGCCAATAAGTACTAGAGGGGGCCCACCAGGTGGGCACAACCCACCAGGGCGTGCCAAGGAGCCCAAGCGCGCCCTGGTAGGTTGTGCTCCCCTCGGCCCACCTCCGGTGCCCATCTTCTGGTATATAAGTCATTTTGACCTAGAAAAAAATAAGGAGAGGACTTTTGGGATAGAGCGCAGCCGTCTCGAGGGGGAACTTGGGTATGAGCACTTTTGCCCTCCGGCGGAGCGATTCCACCGGGGGAACTTCCCTCCCGGAGGGGGAAATCATCATCGTCATCATCACCAACAACTCTCCCATCTTGGGGAGGGCAATCTCCATCAACATCTTCAACAGCACCATCTCATCCGAAACCCTAGTTCATCCCTTGTGTTCAACCTTTGTACCGGAACGATAGATTGGTGCTTGTGGGTGACTAGTTGTGTTGATTACATCTTGTAGTTGATTACTATATGGTTTATTTGGTGGAAGATAATATGTTCCGATCCATTATGCTATTTAATACCCCTCTGATCTTTAGCATGATTATCATTTGTGAGTAGTTACTTTTGTTCTTGAGGTCACAGGAGAAATCATGTTGCAAGTAATCACGTGAACTTGATGTGTGTTCGATATTTTGATAGTATGTATGTTGTGATTCCCTTTGTGGTGTCATGTGAACATGCACTACATGATACTTCACCATATTTGGGGCTAAGGGAATGCATTGTGGAGTAGTTATTAGATGATGGATTGCGAGAGTGACAGAAGCTTAAACCCTAGTTTATGAACTATTCCGTAAGGGACCGATCGGATCCAAAAGTTTAATGCTATGGTTAGAATTTATTCTTAATACTTTTCTCGTAGTTGCGGATGCTTGAGAGGGGGTTAATCATAAGTAGGAGGTTTGTTCAAGTAAGAACAACACCTAAGCACTGGTCCACCCACATATCAAATTATCAAAGTAGCGAACATGAATTGAACCAACATGATGAAAGTGACTAGATGAAATTCCTGTGTACCCTCAAGAATGCTTTGCTTATTATAAGAGACCGTTTTGGCCTGTCCTTTGCCTCAAAATGATTGGTCTACCTTGGTTTACTTTTGTTACTATTATCGTTACTTGCTCGTTACAAATTATCTTGCCATCGAACTACTCTATTACTTATAATTTGAGCACTTGCAGACATTACTTTGCGGAAAAAGAATTGTCATTTCCTTCTGCTCCTAGTTGGGTTCGACACTCTTACTTATTGAAAAGGCTACAATTGATCCCATATACTTGTGGGTCATCAAGGCTATTGTCTGGTGCCGTTGCTGGGGAGTGAAGCGCTCTTGGTAAGTGGAAATTGGTAAGGAAAAATTATTACTATGTGTTGAAATTTATTGTCACTTGTTACTATGGAAAACAACCCTTTGAGGGGTTTGTTTGGGGTATCTTCACCTCGACCGGAACCACAATTAACTACCCCTCAACCTGCTGCACCTACTAAAAATATTGAATATGAAATTCCTTCGGATATGATAGAACAACTGCTAGCTAATCCTTATGAAGGAGATGGAACTGAACATCCTGATATGCACTTGATATATGTGGAACAAATTTGTGGATTGTTTAAGCTTGAAGGTTTACACAGATATGAAGTTAATAAGAAGGTTTTCCCTTTATCTTTGAAGGTAAAATCATTGGCATGGTATAGGCTATGTGATGACATTGGAGCTTGGAATTGGAATCGATTGAAATTAGAGTTTCACCAACAAAAATATCCTATGCATCTAGTTCATCGTGATCAGAATTACATATATAATTTTTGGCCTCGTGAAGTAGAAAGTATCACTCTAGCTTGGGGGAGGCTTAAGTGAATGTTATATTCATGCCCCAATCATGAGCTCTCAAGAGAAATTATTATCCAGAATTTTTATGCTCGGCTTTCTCATAATGATCGATCCATGCTTGATACTTCTTGTGCTGGTTCTTTTATTAAGAATACTATTGAATTCCAGTGGGATCTTTTGGAAAGAATTAGATGCAATTCTGAAGATTGGGAACTCGACGAAGGTAAAGAGTCAGGTATTAAGCTTAAGTATGATTGTGTTAAATGTTTTATTAATACCGATGCTTTTCTAAAGTTTAGCACTAAATATGGACTAGACTCTGAGATAGTAGCCTCCTTTTGTGAATCATTTGCTAGTCATGTTGATCTCCCTAAGGAGAAGTGGTTTAAATATCACCCATCTATTAAGGAAGAAAAAGAACCGGTACTAACTAAAGAGGAAACTATACTTTACAATGTTGATCCAGTTGTTCCTACTTCTTATAATGAGAAACCACCTTTCCCTGTTAGGATCAAGGAACATGCTAAAGTTTCAACTGTGGTCAACGAAAGTTATATTAGAACACCTAAACCTGATGAACAAATGAAAGTAGATCCTAGTGTTGCTATGGTTAAGTATCTCCTGAAAGAAAATGTAGATGGGCATGTTATTTACTCCTGTGAAGAAGCTGCTAGAATTGCCAAACCCGATAAAATAGATAATTCATAGACCCATTGTTAGCATGCCCGTTGAGGGATTCCTGGATTAGGGGGTATCCGGACAGTTGGACCATATCCTTTAGCCAGACTGTTGGACTATGAAAATACACGATTGAAGACTTCGTCTCGTGTCCGGATGGAACTCTCCTTGGCGTGGAAGGCAAGCTTGGCGATACGGATATGTAGATCTCCTCCCTTTGTAACCGACTCTGTGTAACCCTAGCCCTCTCCGTTGTCTATATAAACCGGAGGGTTTAGTCCGTAGGACAACAACAATCATACCATAGGCTAGCTTCTAGGGTTTAGCCTCTATGATCTCGTGGTAGATCAACTCGTGTACTACTCATGTCATCAAGATCAATCAAGCAGGAAGTAGGGTATTGCCTCCATCATGAGGGCCCGAACCTGGGTAAACATTGTGTCCCTTGCCTCCTGTTACCGTCCGCCTTAGACACACAGTTCGGGACCCCCTACTCGAGATCCGCCGGTTTTGACACCGACATTGGTGCTTTCTTTGAAAGTTCCACTGTGTCGTCACCATAAGGCCGGATGGCTCCTTCGATCATCGACAACGATGCGGTCCAGGGTGAGGTCTTCCTCCCCGGACAGATCTTCGTATTCGGCGGCTTCGCACTGCGGGCCAACTCTCTTGGCCATCTGGAGCAGATCGAGAGCTATGCCCCTGGCCATCAGGTCAGGTTTGGAAACTTGAATTACACTGCCGACACCCGCAGAGACTTGATCTTCGACGGATTTGGGCCCATGCCTGGTGTGCCGCACGATCACGACGAGCACGATATAGCTCTGTCATCGGACAGTGTTCGGGAGATCACGCCAGCAACTACTCCGGCCTTCAGTCCGGAACAGATCGCGCCATCCGAGGACGGGAGGATAGACCCCGCCTCGGAGGCCGCACCCTCAGTGGCGATAGAGCCGAATACTGACCTTACCCCTCATGAGAGCCGTGTCACCGAACTGCTGGACTCGTCTCCGGTCACGGACTCCGAACCTCCTGCGCCCATGCCTGTCGAATCCGATTGGGCGTCGATCATGGGGTTCGCCTCCGCGGATATATTTCAGCACTCGCCCTTAGGCGATATGCTGAAGTCGTTAAGATCTCTCTCCTTGTCGGGAGAACCTTGGCCGAACTATGTTCGGCTAGGATGGGATGCGGATAACGAAGAAATTCACTGCCCACCCACCACCCACTTAGTAGCCACTGTCGATGATTTAACCGACATGCTCGACTTCGACTCCGAAAACATTGATGGTATGGACAATGATGCAGGAGACGAATAGGGACCACCACCAACAGGGTGCTGGACTGCCACTTCATCACATGACATATACATGGTTGATACACCCAAAGAAAATAATGACGAGGAATGGAAGGATGCAGCGACAGATAGCTCCCTCAGCAAGCAATCAAAATGGTGCTGTAGGCGCCGCTCTAAATCCCGCCTTGGCAAAAACAGCGATAATAGCGCAAGAAGAAGCCAAATTCACCCAGCGATAGAGCAGGGTGAGCCAGCAGACGACGAACAAAGTGCGGAGCCGCTATCCGAAAACGGCGACGCCGAGCGTCAAGCCAATCAACCCGTCTCCGGAGAAGAAAACAGTCCGGATGACGACGAACGCATCATCCCGGAAAGGCAGCTGGAGCAAGAAAGGCTCATCGCCACAGCAAGAAGTCTGAAGAAGCAGAAACAAAGGCTCAAGGCCGCACAAAACACACTCAATAGTAGATGGAACAAGGTGCTCGACACGGCAGAAAAGTACGGTGGCAGTCGCCACACGAAGAGCTACCCAAAGCGAAAGCTGCTGCCTGAATTCGACGATGAGGCCTTAGAGCCGCTGCAGCCAAAAACTAAAACCGCCGACCGGTCGGATCGACGACCTCGTAGCCGCGATAGAGCGGCCAACAAGGCCGCACATAAGTCAGTACATGACCCACGTGAAGACTCGCATCAAAGGGATGGCGCAACCGGATCCATCTACGGGTCAAGGAAACGCACTCCAGCACTCAGCCAACACCAAATATCACAACCGTCCGAACGCCATGGTACAACCAAATATAGGGGCGCCTCACACCCCCTATGTTTCACTGACGAGGTACTAGACCATGAATTTCCAGAAGGATTCAAACCAGTGAACATAGAGGCGTACGATGGGACCACAGACCCAGGGGTCTGGATTGAGGACTTTATCCTCCATATTCATATGGCTGGCGGAGATGATCTTCATGCCATCAAATACTTGCCCCTCAAGCTCAAAGGACCAGCACACCACTGGCTAAAAAGCCTCCCCGAAAACTCCATTGGAAGTTGGGAGGAGCTCGAGGAAGCTTTTCGGGCCAATTTTCAAGGGACTTATGTCCGACCTCTGGACGGAGACAATCTGAGTCATATAATTCAACAGCACGGAGAGTCGGCCCGAAAGCTCTAGAACAGGTTTCTTACTAAAAAGAACCAAATTGTCGACTATCCGAACGCCAAAGCGTTAGCAGCTTTCAAACACAGCGTCCGAGACGAATGGCTTGCCAGACACCTCGGCCAAGAAAAACCGAGAACAATGGCAGCCATAACCAGCCTCATGACCCGCTTTTGCGCGGGCGAGGACAGTTGGTTAGCCCGAAGTAGCACCAGCGACCCAAGCACATCCGATGTCAGGGACGGCAACGGAAAACCACGACACAGTAAAAACAAGCACCGAAATAAAGAAGACAACCCAGATAACACGGCGGTAAACGCTGGATTCAGGGGCTCTTGACCGGGTCAGCGGAAAAAGCCCTTTAAAGGCAACAGAGATGGACCGACCAACATAAACAAGATTCTAGACAAACTATGTCAGATCCACGGCACCCCCGACAAACCTGCAAACCATACCCACAGAGAATGCTGGGTCTTCAAGAAGGCCGGCAAGCTAAACACCGAACATAAGGGGGAGGACACTCCGAGCGAGGACGAGGATGCGCCTCGCCAGCAGGACACGGGGGGACAGAAATAATTCCCACTAGAAGTCAAAACAGTAAATGTGACCCATGTGACAAAGAGGAGAGGCAAATATGCACTCTGAAATACACAAGCCGTAGAGCCCGTCACCCCTGGGTTCTACCCCTGGTCATCCTGCCCGGTCACTTTTGATCGCAGGGATCACCTAATAGGTATCCGGCATGAAGGATCCACGGCCTTGGTGCTGGACCCAATAATAAACGGATACCATCTCACATGAGTCCTTATGGACGGCGGCAGTAGTCTAAATCTGATATATCAGGACACTATCCGCAAAATGGGCATAAACCCAACAAAAATCGGCCATAGTAATACTACCTTCAATGGAGTAATACCAGGCTCAAAGGCCCGCTGCACGGGCTCCCTAATACTAGAGGTTGTGTTCGGCTCGCCCGACAACTTCCGAAGCGAAAGGTTAACCTTCGACATTGCTCCATTCCGAAGTGGCTATCAAGCACTACTCGGACGAGAGGCTTTAGCTCGTTTTAATGCAATACCGCATTACGCTTTACTCCAACTTAAAATGCCCGGTCCATGCGGCGCCATCACAGTACATGGAAATGTTGAGCGCTCCTTACAAGCAGAAGAACGCACAGCTGCTTTAACAGCCGAACACTAGACGACCTCACCACCAGAACAGTTGACCGGTCGTTAGGACCGCGAACACGGTTAGAGGAGTCCGGCTAATCATTGGATAGAGATTGGTTCGATGGTTATACCCTTATAGACGGTACCAGGGGCTTCGCCACGATAATTCGGCTCAACTTTACCCATCTCGACTTTTTCATGGTTTATTTATAATAACCAAATTTTTGCACAACAACTTTTCACTAAGTACCTCTCTTTTACAGATGACAATCGTGCTACACCCGTCCAGGATACAGCACAATGGAGACACAGGCTGAGACGTGCAGCAGGGACCCGTGCAAAGGTTTCTCTTTAGATTAAGACCTTGCGTAAACCTTTTTTACTGTCTTTTGTTGTTCACATCCTCCGGATTCTCAATACAACCGAGAAGGATGCTGACGTTTTGTCATGTGGCCACGTCAGAATATTGCTCGTACCCGGACACTAGGGGTTCATTATCCAAGGGCATCATTTAAGCCCAGTATATATTTCAAAGACCGAACACCTTAGGGAGTGTTCGGCGTCGCGAGTTAGGCCTTATATGCATCAGCTCCGAATCATGTCTTTGGTCAAATGTTGGGTTTGCCCGGCTCCTGCGTTTTGCTACCTTACGTTCCGCTATATCGGCTAAGGCGGCACCAGGAGAACTACTGCGATTGTGCCCTGGTTCGGCCGGACGAGCACCTCAGTAGAGAAAGCCGAAAACTGACTGTCATGATAAAGCGCGAGACTGGTCAACCACTCGATGACCTAGCGGAATCTTCGGGATTCCTCCGCATTAACGAAGGGCCGTTTCCCGACCAGGCATGCACGCGCCCCGTATTCAGATGAGCGCGGAGCCACCAGGGGCTATATAGTAGCCCCACTATCAACTCATATGGCTAAGTGAAAGTGTTAAAGCAATATAGTCCTATTGCCTAGTTCGCTGCGCTATCACCTCCTTAATGGACCAAGACGTTGGATCAAGTGTGAACACGCGTCTTCTGCAAACACCCCCGCATTATATGCGTGGGGGCTGAAGCCGACGACTGCAAACTTTCAAGTTATATACATATATACATAAACGGCCGCATAGGAGGCATCACAATACTTTCAGGCAAACGTATGAAAATAGCCTTTATAATTCATTAAAACATTGTTTTCAATGAGCATACATATCACTAGAACATAATATTTTTCGAGCACTACGCTTCTATTGAACGAGCGCCTTCCAGGACCTCGTCAAAGTAGTGCTTGACAGCTACTCGGCTAACTGCCAAACTCGGGGTTGCAATTGCGGTGGATTCCATCTCCGCCCAGTGTGTTTTGACACGGGCAAGCGCCATCCACGCACCCTTGATGCATGCCTACCTCCTCATAGCGTCGATGCACGGCATGGCACCAAGGAACTGCTGCACCAAACTGAAGTAACTATTCGGCCTCGGCCCTTCCGGCCACAGGTGATCCACAACAGACCTCATGGCGAGCCCGGACAACCTATGGAGCTAGGCCCATTCGGCCATCCGCTCATTCAGAGGAAGCGGATGTGCTGGACCATTAAATTGTGACCAGAACAGCTTCTCGACTTCGATATCTTTTTGATCTTTGAAGTACTCGGCCGCATCAGCGGCACTCGCTGCCAAATCCAGATAAGCGTCTGCAGAACTCCACAGCCGGTCCAGAGGAGCGTACTTAGGATCTACGAACTTCATCCACAACATAAAGGGCTTCCCAGCCGCGATATCCCCGGCGTGATGCAGCTCCTCCTTCGTCGCTCTAATTGTAGAGCGGGCGTCCTTGGCTGCCACCGTGGCCTTCTCCAGGTCCGTCATCTTCGCCCGATCTTCCTTTTTGAGAAGCTCGTAACGACCGGTGGCATCCTTCAACTCCAGAGCCATTTTGGCTATTTCCTCCTTGCTTTGGCAATGAGCAGCCTTTTCGGCCTTTAGCTCCTCGACCGATTTCAGGGCAGCCGCATCACTTTTTCTGGCTTGTTCTTTGGCCCGGGCAAGTTCTGCTCGAAGGGTCTCCACGGGCGCGGCTCCATCTGCAGGCGCAATATATTAAAGACACTGGCATCATGCTATTCTTATTAGATATCGATCACTGGAGAAATCACATACCCTGTGCCTCGTCAAGTCGCTTGTTGACAAGCACGATGTCGGCATCTACTGCATCCAGTTGTCGCTTGAGCTCGACAACCTCTCCAGTCCGGCTAGCCACCGGACCTCCCGCCACCTGCATGTGAGGGCGGCTGGATTATTACCTGAGACTATGATCCTCTGTTTGTCGCCGTTCTCGGCAGCAACCAGAGTCTCAGGGGCTACTATCTGCATAGGGCACACCCTAACGTGTGCGGTACTGTCAAAAATACACACTATTTCACGTACCTCAAAACCTTGCAACAGACTCATAAAGGCTTCATGCAACCCGCTTTCAGCGGATGAGATCCTCTCAACCACCGTACCCATTAGCGTATGATGCGCTTCTGAGATAGTCGCTTGCTCCAGCAAATCCTTTAGTGCGTTTGACCGCATAACAAACGGTGCCGGACTCCTCTGGTTGCTCTCTTCAAGAGCCGGATACTGGGGACTTTGGGCAGCCAAAGGATTATCCTCTGGCCTCGCCAGATCAGGAGAAGCCCTCCGCGACGACACCTCGGGGTCGCCCGCTTCATAAGGCGGGAGGGCATGGGGAGGCGTTTCGCTCTCCATCATCTCCGGAAGAAGATCCCCCGAAGACGAACTCTGCTGAGAGGGGCTATGATCTGGACTACAAGATGAATATTTCGGTTATTTTTCTCAAAAGCTAAGCGGGACGTTTCTTATTAAACTTCCCTTTCTACTTACTGTTCGGTTGAAAGCTGGCCCCCTTGCAGGCATTGTGTGTCCGGGGTATCCCCCGGGGCAGGACCCTCTGGCGAAGATTTCTTCCCCCGTTTGGAGACCATTGTCTCCGGGTCTTCAGAGGCGGTCCTCATCCTTCCTTGGGAAAGGGGAATTCTAGTTTCTTCCCTCCAGTTACCCTTCTTTGCGGAGGCGCTAGCCTTTCTCTCCCCCCTTCTTCTTCCCCTGAGGGCGCTTGATAAGGTGCGAGCTCCAGCATCCTTGTCAGTACAAGATCCGGTGAGATCTCGGGGAGGGGGGGTTGGACACGTGATCATCTTCGCCTTTGTTACCCAGTCATGGGCAAAGAGCGACCTGTCAGAATGATGTTTTGATAAATAAAGATACCGTGTGCTCGATCACAGAGCTACTTACTTGGGTATCTGGATGATTGCAGTTCAAACCCGCATCCTCGATGGTGTCCGGACACATTATTTGTGGTCCGTAGAACAATTTGTACATCTCCTTGGGCGTCATGCCGAGGAAATGATGGACAACTCGCGGTCCCTCCGGGTTGAACTCCCACATGCGGAGGGGACGATGTTTGCAGGGCAGGACTCGACAAATTAACATAACCTGCATTATCGTGACTAGGCTGATATCTCTCTCAAGGAGATCTCGGATGCGGCTCTGCAATATTGGCACATCCTTTGCTGGCCCCCAGTCCAGCCCCTTATTGACCCATGACGCTAGTCGAGGCGGGGGGCCCGAGCGAAAGGCAGGGAGCCACCCACTTGGTACCCCGGGGGCTGTGATATAAAACCACTCTTGTTGCCATAAGCTGTACACTTCTGGGAAAGAACCCTGGGGCCATGGGGCATCGGCACCTTCCCTTATTACGGCACCTCTGCACTCTGCGTGCCACCCCTCGATCATCTTTGGCTCCACCTTGAAGGTTTTGAGCCACAGGCCGAAGTGAGGGGTAATGCGGAGGAAGGCTTCGCACACGACGATAAACGACGAGATGTGGAGGATAGAATCCGGAGCCAGATCATGGAAATCCAGCCCATAGTAGAACATGAGCCCCTCACAAAGGGGTCTAGAGCGAGGCCTAACCCTCGGAGGAAGTGAGATATGAACACGACGCTCTCGCCAAGTTTGGGAGTGGGAATGACCTGCCCTCGAGCTGGCAGCCAGTGCGCAATCTCGCCAGTCAAAAACCTGGCCTCCCTTAACTTTTTGACGTCCTCCTCCGTGACGGAGGAAGGCATCCACCGACCTTGAAGGTTGGATCCGGACATGGTTGAAGGTCCGAAGCGCCTGACCTGAGCTTCGGGAGTTGGAACTCGAGGCGGGGGAGGGATTCGATTGAGTTCGAGGAGTAAAACAGGATAGGCCTTGGTCTCTTTATAAAGAGGCTGGATACTAAGCGTCCTCCTCGTGACCGTTTGGGACTTGCCTACAATTGAGGAGTCATACAAACGGGCATGATTGGGTTACCCACGTCCGTATTGATGAGGATCCCGTGATAAAGGGACACGATCTCTGCTTCGACAAGACGTGCCAAAGAAACCACCTCACGATTTACGCCAAGGCTGGTTGAGAAAAACAGTTCGAATAATGACCGGGTCGTGGTGTGATGTCATGAAATTAAGTGCGTCAGCAGATTAGATTAGTGAAAATATTATTCTCTCTACGGTGGTATATGGAACTTATTTTGCAGAGCCGGACACTATTCTTGTGTTCAAGATCTTCTATGGAGTATTCGGAGGAGGAACCCGCCTTGCAATGCCGAAGACAATCTGCGTGCCGGACTCATCGTCATTAAAGCCCGGTTCAGGGGCTACTGAGGGATTCCTGGATTAGGGGGTATCCGGACAGCCGGACTATATCCTTTGGCCGGACTGTTGGACTATGAAAATACAAGATTGAAGACTTCGTCTCATGTCCGGATGGAACTCTCCTTGGCGTGGAAGGCAAGCTTGGAGATACGGATATGTAGATCTCCTCCCTTTGTAACCGACTCTGTGTAACCCTAGCCCTCTCCGGTGTCTATATAAACCGGAGGGTTTAGCCCGTAGGACAACAACAATCATACCATAGGCTAGCTTCTAGGGTTTAGCTTCTACGATCTCGTGGTAGATCAACTCTTGTACTACTCATATCATCAAGATCAATCAAGCAGGAAGTAAGGTATTACCTCCATCGTGTGGGCCTGAACCTAGGTAAACATTGTGTCCCTTGCCTCCTGTTACCATCCGCCTTAGACACACGGTTCGGGACCCCCTACCCGAGATCCGCCGGTTTTGACACCGACACCCATTGTCTCAGTCAAAATAGGAGATCACTGTTATCATGGTTTATGTGACATAGGTGCTAGTGCGAGTGCTATTCCCTTTACCTTATATCAAAAAATTATGAATGACATAGCACCCATAGAGATAGAAGACATAGATGTTACTATTAAACTTGCTAATACAGACACTATATTACCAATTGGGATTGTTGGAGATGTTGAAGTCTTGTGTGGGAAAATAAAATACCCTACTGATTTTCTTGTTCTTGGTTCCCCACAAGATGACTATTGTCCCTTTATCTTTGGTAGACCTTTCCTGAACACCGTTAATGCTAAAATAGATTGTGATAAACAAACTGTCGGTGTTAGCTTTGGTGATGAGTCTCATGATTTTAATTTTTCTAAGTTTAGTAGAAAACCTCATAAAAAATTGCCTAGTAAGGATGAAGTATTTGGTCTTGCTTCTATTGTTGTGCCTCCTACTGATCCTCTAGAACAATATTTGCGAGACCATGAAAATGATTACATATGCATGTAAGAAAAAAAATAGATTAGATATTCTTTGAACAACGTTCTCTGCTTAAACACAATTTGCCTATCGAAACTCTAGGAGGTCCTCCTCCACCTAAAGGTGATCCAATGTTTGAATTAAAACAATTGCCAGACACTTTGAAATATGCTTATCTTGATGAGAAGAAGATATCTCCTGTTATTATTAGTGCTAACCTTTCAGAACATGAAGAAGAAAGATTATTGAAAGTTCTAAGGAAGCACCGAGCTGCTATTGGATATATTCTTGATGATTTAAAGGGCATTAGTCCCACTTTATGTCAGCAGTACAAGATTAATATGGAACTTGATGCTAAACCCATTGTTGATCACCAACGTCGGTTAAATCCGAAGATGAAAGAAGTGGTAAGAACGGAAATATTAAAACTTCTGGAAGCATGTATAATCATCCTATAGCTAATAGTAAATGGGTAAGTCCTGTTCATTGTGTCCCTAAGAAAGGAGGTATTACTGTTGTTCCTAATGATAAGAATGAACTTATTCCACAAAGAATTGTTACAGGCTATAGAATGGTAATCGATTTTAGAAAATTAAACAAAGCAACAAGAAAAGATCATTACCCTCTGCCTTTTATGGATCAACTACTAGAAATATTATCTAAGCACACACATTTTTTATTCCTTGATTGGTATTCTGGTTTTTCACACATACCTATTTCTCAACCTGATCAAGAAAAGACCACTTTCACTTGTACCTTTGGACCTTATGCTTATAGATGTATGCCTTTTGGTTTATGCAATGCACCTGCTACCTTTCAAAGATGTATGACTACTATATTCTCTGAATTTTGTGAAAAGATTGTTGAGGTTTTCATGGGTGACTTCTATGTTTATGGGAAGTCTTTTGATGATTGTTTAAGCAATCTTAATCGAGTTTTGCAGAGATGCGAGCAAACAAATCTTGTCTTTAATTGGGAGAAGTGCCACTTTATGGATAATGAAGGCATTGTTTTGGTCCATGAAATTTCTGAAAGAGGTATTGAGGTGGACAAAGCTTAGGTTGATGCAATTGAGAAAATGCCATGTCCTAAAGATATCAAAGGTATTCGTTGTTTCCTAGGTCATGCTGGTTTCTATAGGAGATTTATCAAAGACTTTTCTAAAATTTCTAGGCCTCTTACAAATTTTTTGCAAAAGGATGTTCCTTTTGTTTTTGATGATGATTGTTTAGAAGCCTTCGAAACACACAAGAAAGCCTTAATTTCGGCACCTGTTTTTCAACCACCTGATTGGAACTTGCCTTTCAAAATTATGTGTGATGCTAGTGATTATGTTGTTGGTGTTGTTCTAGCTAGGACAAAGAGTTGATAAGAAACTGAATGTTATTCATTATGCTAGCAACGCTCTAGATAGTGCTCAACGAAATTATGCTACTACTGAAAAATAATTTCTAGCAGTGGTGTTTGCTTGTGATTAATTTAGATCTTACATTGTTGATTCAAATGTAATTGTTCACACCGATCATGCTGCTATAAATATCTTATGGAAAAGAAAGATGCTAAACCTAGACTTATTCGATGGGTTCTCTTGCTACAAGAATTTGATTTACATATCACTGATAGGAAACGAGCTGAGAACCCCGTAGCTGATAACTTGTCTAGGCTTGAAAATGTTCTTGATGACCCACTATCTATTGATGATAGCTTTCCTGATGAGCAGTTAACTGCAATAAATGTTTCTCATAACACCCCTTGGTATGCTGACTATGCTAATTACATTGTTGCTAAATATTTACCACCTAGCTTTACATACCAACAAAAGAAAAAATTCGTCTATGATTTAAGACATTACTTTTGGGGTGACCCACATCTTTATAAAGAAGGAGTAGATGGTATTATTAGATGTTGCATACATGAGCATGAGCAGGGACAAATCCTATGGAAATGTCACTCCGAAGCTTATGGAGGACATCATGCGGGAGACAGAACTGCTCACAAGGTATTGCAATCTAGGTTTTATTGGCCCACTCTCTTCAAGGATGCCCGTATTTTCGTCTTATCTTGTGATAAAGGTCAAAGAATAGGTAATATCGGTAAGCATCAAGAAATGCCTATGAATTATTCACTTGTAGTTGAACCATTTGATGTTTGGGGATTTGAATACATGGGACCTTTTCCTTCATCTAATGGGTATACACATATTTTGGTTGCTATTGATTATGTTACTAAGTGGGTAGAAGCTATTCCAACTAGTAGTGTTGATCACAACACCTCTATTAAAATGCTTAAGGAAGTTATTTTCCCAAGGTTTGGAGTCCCTAGATATTTAATGATTGATGGTGGTTCACACTTTATTCATGGTGCTTTTTGTAAAATGCTTGCCAAGTATGATGTTAACCATAAAATTGCATCACCTTATCATCCTTAGTCTAGTGGTCAAGTTGAACTTAGCAGTAGAGAAATAAAATTAATTTTACAAAAGACTGTCAATAGGTCCCAGAAGAATTGGTCTAAGAAATTAGATGATGCACTTTGGGCTTATAGAACAGCATATAAAAATCCTATGGGTATGTCTCCTTATAAAAATGGTTTATGAAAAAGCATGTCATTTGCCTCTTGAGTTAGAACATAAAGCATATTGGGAAATCAAAGAACTCAACAATGATTTCAAACTTGCCAGTGAAAAGAGGTTATTTGATATTAGCTCATTAGATGAATGGAGAACCCAAGCTTATGAAAATGCCAAGTTATTTAAAGAAAAAGCTAAAAGATGGCATGATAAAAGAATCCAAAAGCGTGAGTTCAAAGTTGGAGAATATGTTCTTTTGTACAACTCTCGTTTTAGATTCTTTGCAGGAAAACTCCTCTCCAAATGGGAAGGACCCTATGTTATCGAGGAGGTTTATCGGTCTGGAGACATCAAAATAAATAATGCCGAAGGTACTAACCCAAAGGTTGTTAATGGGCAAAGAATAAAATATTATATCTCAGGTACGCCCATTAATGTTGAAAGAAATCTTATCCAAACTTTGACACTGGAAGAACACATAAAAGAGACCTCCGGAACACTCCAGAATCGTGAAAAAAGGGAGGTACGTGATACTGTAAGTAAACAGACTCCGAAAAATCCGCAAAAAATATTTTTATCAGTTTTCGAATATAATAAAAATAGGAAAAATAAGAAACTACGGAGAAAGTGACCCTGGTGGGCACAAGACACTAGGGCGCGCCTGGCTTGCCAGGCGTGCCTAGCTGGGTTGTGCCCACCTCGGGTACCTTCTGGACTCTGTTTTTCTACGGTTTTCTTGTCCCCCAAGATAAAAAAATCTTTATATACCCCACAAACCTATTGACCATCGTATCACAGAGAAATCTTCTGTTCTCTTTTCTTGCTATTTTTGGTCAGATCTGTTGAGCCAAGCATCATGTCTTCGTCTTCCTCCAACAACTTGGAAGAGGATGCTTGGTTGATGAAGGTCGAGCTGAATAGAGAAGAAACCGTAGAAGCCGTCAAAGGGGACAAGAGCAAGGAGGCTACCGGAGATAAAGCGTCGGTGGTTGAGCAGGCCTGGCCTACCGAGGAAGAGGAAGAAGATATCCTTAAACCTTATTATGCTCATCTTACCCCGACTGAGATTGAAGCCTATCGAATCACTCAAACGGTTCGTCTGCAAAATAAATATCTCAGTCGTGAAAATATTCTGCATCAAGAGCACATCATCTTCCTCCGAAGCGTCATCTATAGATAGGAGAATCTCTTGATCTTGAAGGAAATGATCGCCTCTACTTCATCACCACCACCTTCTTATTCATCACCAAAAGAAAATTGAGTATCGGTTATGGGAGGTGCCCCGGTATCGTATCACCCCCACTATCTTTTGCCTTAACTTATCTTAGTTAAATCCATAGTTATCTTTTGCTTTAGATGAATAAAAGTTTAGTTCGATCCTTTCTTTTCGAGAGTTTGCTTAGTGATCTATCCTTGTAATCATGTGCGAGATATATAGTAAAGTTTAGTTTGAGTTTTTGCTTTCTTTACTTTCATGTTCCAACAAAAAGAAATGAAATAAATGAAAAATATCATATGCTAATCTTTTGGTAGGTGATGACACCACATAAGGAAAAGTATAAGTAGTAAATTTTATTAGAGATTGACAAACATAGCATTGGTCAATGATGCAATTCATGAAAGAATTAATAAGGGAAGAGAAGATTCACATATAAATACACTATCCTAGAAATCTTTTGGGATTGTGAGCCCCCATCAAAATATTATATGCCAAAATTGTTGACGTTGGATAAGGAAGACAACGTAATGATTTATGTTTGTTCATATTGACATACAAGTTATATTGTCATAGATCCTTCAACATCTGGTGCTTGCCCCGTATCTTTGCTAGCCGAAAATTCCGCACCAAGTAGAGATACTACTTGTGCATCCACAAACCCTTAAACCCAAATCTTATTTTCAAGAGTCCACCATACCTACCTAGGGATTGAGCAAGATCCCTCAAGTAAGCTGTCATCGGTGCAATAAGGCAATAAAATTGCTTCTAAAAGTGTGAGATCATTTAGTGTAAGAGAAAATTGAGCGTTGTACGAACTTCTGATGGTGAAGAATAAAAGTGACAGACTGCATAATAAAGGTTGCCATCACAAGGGGCAATACAACATGACATTCTTTTGCACTGAGGGGTTGAGCATACAAACAAATAAGCGCATGGCAACCTCTGCTTCCCTCTGCGAAGGGCCTATCTTTTAATTTTATGTATTTACTTTTATGCAAGAGCCAAAGTTTTTCTCTCTATTCCTTTTTATTTTTATCCTTTGGAAAGCATCATGTGGTGAGGAAAGACCTAGCACATATGTCCAGTTGAATATGGGTAGCATGAGTTGTTATTGTTGACATAACCCTTGAGGTGAATACGTTGGGAGGTGAAACTATAAGCCCCTATCTTTCTATGTGTCCGATTGAAACGTTTTTCTCATGTGTATGCGGTGAGTGTTAGCAATCATAGAAGACTATATGATGGTTGAGTATGTGGACTTGCCTAAAGGTTCTGATACGTGACCCTTCCTGAAAAGATGATGAGTTGTAGTTGCAAAGTTGACTGAGAACATAGTTTGGTGGTTTCTAATAGAGTTTGTGATTTATACTTTCATAGTGTGATGAATTGTTACTTATTCATGAGAAGTCTATGATAGAAGTTTACTGATAAAATTTTTATGTTAAAGTTTGTAGCTGTTATAATAATCTACATGATGCTTCTATGTTCGTATTTTTTTTATCGACACCTCTCTCTCTAAGCATGTGGACATGTTTTTCTATTTCGGTTTTCGCTTGAGGACAAGCAAGGTCTAAGCTTGGGGGAGTTGATACGTCCATTTTGCATCATGTTTACCTACTGTTATTTATGTTGTTTTTATGCATAATAATGCTATTTGGAGTAATTCTAATGCCTTTTCTCTCATAATATGCAAGGCACACACAAAGAGGGAGAATTCCAGCAGCTGGAAATATGGACCTGGAAAAGCTACATCGGGCCACCTATTCTGCACAACGCCAAACAAGCTGAAACTTTAGGAGGAAATTTTATGGAATATATAAGAATTATTGGAGCTAATAAGTACCAGGGGGTCCACCAGGTGGGCACAACCCACCTGGGCGCGCTAGGGAGCCCAGGCGCGCTCGGGTGGGTTGTGCTGCCCTCAGCCCACCTCTGGTTCCCATCTTCTGGTATATAAGTCATTTTGACCTAGAAAAAATAAGGAGAGGACTTTCGGGACGAAGCGCCACCGTCTTGAGGTGGAACTTGGGCAGGAGCACTTTTGCCCTCCGGCGGAGCGATTCCGCCGGGGAAACTTCCCTCCCGGAGGGGGAAATCATCATCATCATCACCAACAACTCTCCCAACTTGGGGAGGGAAATATCCATCAAGATGTTCAACAACACCATCTCCTCTCAAACCCTAGTTCATCTCTTGTGTTCAATCTTTGTATCGGAACCTCAGATTGGTACTTGTGGGTGACATGTAGTGTTGATTACATCTTGTAGTTGATTACTATATGGTTTATTTGGTGGAAGATTATATGTTCAGATCCATTATGCTATTTAATACCCCTCTGATCTTGAGCATGATTATCACTTGTGAGTAGTTACTTTTGTTCTTGATGTCACGGGAGAAATCGTGTTGCAAGTAATCATGTGAACTTGATATGTGTTCGATATTTTGATAGTATGTATGTTGTGATTCCCTTAGTGGTGTCATGTGAACGTCGACTACATGACACTTCACCTTATTTGGGCCTAAGGGAATGCATTGTGGAGTAGTTATTAGATGATGGGTTGTGAGAGTGACAGAAGCTTAAACCCTAGTTTATGGGCTATTCCGTAAGGGACCGATTTGATCCAAAAGTTTAATGCTATGGTTAGAATTTATTCTTAATACTTTTATTGTAGTTACGGACGCTTGCAAGGGGCTTAATCATAAGTAGGAGGTATGTTCAAGTAAGAACAACACCTAAGCACCTGTCCACCCACAAATCAAATTATCAAAGTAACGAACACGAATCGAACCAACATGATGAAAGTGACAAGATGAAATTCCCGTGTACCCTCAAGAACGCTTTGCTTACTATAAGAGACCATTTTGTCTTGTCTTTTGCCTCAAAAGGATTGGGCTACCTTGCTGCGCTTTTGTTACTATTATCGTTACTTGCGCGTTACAAATTATCTTGCTATCAAACTTCCCTGTTACTTATAATTTCAGCACTTCCAGATATTGCCTTGTTGAAAACCACTTATCATTTCCTTATGCTCCTCGTTGGGTTCGACACTCTTACTTATTGAAAAGGCTACAATTTATCCCATATACTTGTGGGTCATCAGTGGCTCTCTGTTGGTTTCCTGATTTTAGAGAATTTATAGAGGTGGAATTCGATCAGATGGAGCCACGATGGGACCACAAGGCATGTGGGTGCGCCCTGTTGCCTTGTCGTCTCCTCGTTTGCCTTCTGGTTTCCTCCGGAAGCTTGTTGGGTCTCTCTTGTCTAGAAAAAACATCAAAAAGTTATTTAGCGTTTGGACTTCTATAGGGTCGGAAGTATGTCTAGAGGGGGGGGTGATTAGACTACTTCACCAAATAAAAATATTTCCTTTTCCCAATTTTAGTTGTAGGAAGATTTTAGTTGTGGCACCGATCTATACAAAAATATGAACGTTAGGAATCTCGATGGGACCGACTGGAACAACTCGGTGGGACCGATGTGCTAGGGCTTAGGGCAAACCTCATCTCGGTGGTACCAATTGCATCATCTCGGTGGAACCGAAGTGAAGCAATAAGTGATATGTCCATTTTGCATCATGTTTACCTACTATTATTTACTCCCTCCGTCTCATAATATAAGAATGTTCTTCAAACTAAAACAGTTTGAAAAACGTTCTTATATTATGAGACGGAGGGAGTATAATTTTTATGCATAATAATGCTTCTTAGAGTAATGCTAATGCCTTTTCTCTCATAATGTGCAAGGTTCACACAAAGAGGGAGAATTCCGGCAGCTGGAAATCTGGACCTGAAAAAGCTACGTCAGGCTACCTACGGAAAAGGGGCTTCATCAGAGTCAGCATTCACATCAGAATGATCCACTTTAGCACCTTGAATTCTGATGTGAGCAATGAGACCATCAAGGTTGTAGAAGGGACCGATGACATTTGGTTCTGCATCACGTGAGCCATCAGCACGAGGAGCAGGAGGACCAGGGTTGAAGTCTAATCCCAATGATTTCAGATTTTCCTTGGCCGATGCCTTTGCGTGCTGGAAGTTGCGCTTGAAGAGATTATCATCACGACACCAGAGCAATGATGACGGGTCGGCATTTGCAGGCTGAGGTCCACGGACCATACAAGGATAGAAACCTTGTGCAATAGCTTCAGCTCTGCTCTTGGGTGGAAGGCCTCGAAAAAGAATATCGCCCCAAGGGCTTTTGATAGCATTCTTCTCAGCGTATTCTTGGGTGACGAAACGGTACTTGAACCATTCTTCAGCCCAATATCTTCGAATCCATTGGATTCGGGTTTTGTGCTGATTGTAATCCTCCTCAGGATCTGTCTTGTAGAGCTCAGTGAGGTCATCAGGCAAATCTCTTGATGTTCCTCCACGATGCTGTCTGCCACCCTTCCTTACTGATTTTTCTGCAGCCATGAACTTCAAACTGAATGGCTTCAGCACGTTCAGAGGCTTCAGTGGTTTTCGCTTGTTGGACACACAGGAACTAGCTTCGGGAGAGTTAATATGATGTTGTAAGAATTCTGCAAATGAATGCAGACTATGAGAACCAAGGGATTCTCCCACGGACATGTACATGTGACAGCATTAGAGATGCGAGGGAAGGGGAAGAGGTCATATGCATTCTCAGAAAATTTGAAGATAAATCAGTTTGAAGACATTGACCTCATGTTGCGAAGACATTCACTTATGTGTTGAGAGTTGGTTCCAGATTTGTACGAATCCGCGAATAAGTACAAGTGAGGAATCTAACTTGTTGTGAAGCTTAAGTGAATATACTAGGCAGTATGAGATACAGACAGAATAGATCTAACTTGTATAGGCATAAACCTATTTTGGTAGACAGGATGAATCTTTGAAGATCAAAAGATGGTAAAAAGAGAGTTTTATTTACCACACGAAGAACCGCTAGATGGGAAGTGTAGGAGACCGAGCAGTTCAATCCACCGTGCCCTAACTTGGCGACGGAGGACACCTACGGCGGTGGCGGAGAGGACGATGTCCGCGACCGGCGTGAGGACGGCGTCGGAGAAGTCGCGGCAGCTAAGCGCTTCGTCGCCGGCATCGTCGAGAGCTAGCGGTGGCGCTAGGGTTTTGACGAGATGGAGAGGTGGAAGAAGTTTCTTTTACCGTAGGGGACAGGTATTTATAAGGAAGTGGGCGGCACAGCGCAATTACGCAGGTGTCCCTGGGGGTTCACATCTGACGGACATGTGGCAAGCATGCAACATACATAGAGTTGTCCCACGTTCCCACGCCCGCCAGATTTGTCGGATAGACGTTCCGGCTTCTCCGGATTTCAGGCAATGAGGATGAATCATTTAAAACAGACTTAAAGTTTGTCTCTGTATCTTCTGCTGACAAGGATGCAGAGAAGACATTCGACAGTTTCAATAGAATGCATATGATTTGGACAGATAGAGTTTGAAGTAGAAAGCATGGATAGATTGGGGTCCGATCACATTCACTTAGTTCAAAATGTTTCAACAAGAAAACATAGCTGTAAGTGAATGTTGTAGAGGACAGAACACTAGTATATATCAAACAGCAGTCAAATCAACATAGTGAAGATAATCATGAAGATAAATTGAAGCTGAAGACAAACCAAATGTGAAGACATATCAAATGCAATGCCATGAGTGAAACACTTCAAACAAAAAGTTTGGTGGTGGCGTTACCCACCGTATAGGAAGTATTAGACCCAGACACGTCGCACAATTATCGTGGCGCTCCGAAGTCAAATTCCACATTAATGTATTCACACTCAGAATGTAAGTCTTCATTGACTGAAGATATACCTTACTTCGTGTGTTGCACATCTAAGTCATCAACATGCATAAGTGTTAGGATGTGTGCCTGATCACAGGACATTTGAGAATTCCAAGATATTTAGCTCACACCGTAACTTGCAAAACCTTTTCTCGTCCAAGGGCTTTGTGAAGATATCTGCCAGTTGCTCTTCAGTGTTGACGTGAATGATATCAATATCTTTCTTCATGACGTGGTCTCTGAGAAAGTGATGACCAATTTCAATGTGCTTTGTCTTCGAGTGCTGGACTGGGTTATTGGCAATCTTGATGGCACTTTCGTTGTCGCAGAAAAGAGGCACTTGTTTCACATTGATGCCATAGTCCTTGAGAGTTTGCTTCATCCATAGAAGCTGAGCACAGCAAGATCCAGCAGCAATGTATTCAGATTCAGCAGTTGAGAGTGACACGCAGTTCTGCTTCTTTGAAGACCAACAGACAAGTGATCGTCCCAGAAAGTGACATGTTCCTGATGTAGACTTGCGATCCACCTTGTCACCAGCATAACCAGCATCCGAAAATCCAACCAGATCAAACTCTGAGCCCTTTGGATACCATAATCCTAGTGTTGGGGTGTGAGCCAAATATCGAAGAATTCGCTTCACTGCTAAGTGATGCGATTCCTTTGGTGCCGCTTGGAACCGAGCACACATGCAAACACTAAGCACAATATCTGGCCTAGATGCACATAGGTAAAGTAAAGAACCAATCATGGAGCGGTATACCTGTTGATCGAACTCTTTACCATTTTCGTCGGGACCCAGATGATGTTTGGCTGGCATTGGCGTCGTGTACCCTTTGCAATCTTGCATACCAAACTTCTTCAGGCAGTCTTTGAGGTATTTTTCTTGAGATATGAAGATGCCATTCCTTTGCTGACGAATTTGAAGACCAAGGAAGAACTTCAGTTCACCCATCATGGACATCTGATATTGCTCTTGCATCATGTATCCAAACTCATCACTATACTTATGGTTGGTGCAGCCGAAGATAATGTCATCCACATAGATTTGGCACACAAACAGTTCACCATCATATGTCTTCGTGAAGAGTGTAGGATCGAGGGATCCAGGTTTGAAGCCTTTGCTCTTCAGGAAGTCTTTGATCGTATCATACCAAGCGCGAGGAGCTTGTTTGAGGCCATACAGTGCTTTGTTTAGTTTGTACACCATATCAGGATGTTTTGGATCTTCAAAGCCAGGAGGTTGTGCGACGTACACTTCTTCTTCAATCTTGCCGTTGAGAAATGCACTCTTCACATCCATTTGATATAGCAAGATGTTGTTGTGGTTGGCATAGGCTAGCAATATGCGAATAGCTTCAAGTCTAGCCACAGGAGCAAATGTTTTATCGAAGTCAATCCCCTCAACTTGAGTGTAACCTTGTGCAACGAGACGTGCTTTGTTTCTGACGACTTGGCCATGCTCATCTTGCTTGTTTCGATATATCCATTTTGTTCCAATGATGTTATGCTTGCGGGGGTCAGGACGCTTGACAAGTTCCAAAACATTGTTTAGCTTGAACTGTTGAAGCTCTTCTTGCATTGCCTGAATCCATTCAGGTTCCATAAAAGCTTCAGCAACTTTCTTGGGTTCTGTTATTGACATAAAAGAAAAGTGCCCACAGAAATTTGCTCGCGTGGCAGTCTTTGTGTAGGGGTGGGGCGTGGTGCGGAGCCTTGGAGCACGCATATAGCCAGGCTCTTGCATGAGACAAAATTTCTATTTGAGCCCACTATTGTAGTACTAGTACTTGCTAGTATAGCCATGTGAACCGGAAAGGAGTATTTGCCTTTCTGGAGATTTCACCGCGTGCAGTGCTGGCTCAAATCTCAAATCTCATCAACTAAGGCATTTTGTTATTAGAGGAATGTATATCGTTCTTTACAAAACTGCCCTAATCAAACTCATGCATTAATTACGTAGTTCTCTCATTTTCCTCTCCGCCTTGGTCACGGTTCACAATATTGAGCACTCCTATATGACTAGCCGCTCTATCTACATGCGGTACATCAAAGCATCCGGGGCCGCGTGCCATCCACCAAATCACAGCGAGGTGCTACAGTCGAGACTCACCGGTCACCTCGGTGTGGCCGTCATGACCCATCATATCACAAAACCCACCTTTACCAGCAATGGTAAAGTGGCCTCAAAGTTGGTCTGGACGAAGCAACCATCATTTCACTGGAACGCTCGTTGAAGCCCTTTCTCCCCTTTCTTGAAGAAAACCTCACTCCAGGCTACTCACTTCGACCATTTTTCTTCTATACCGATGAAGGAAAGGTGGGCGAATCAGTGATGCTGCTATATTTTCATTCAAAGAATCTTCTTTTTGCGAAGCACCGACCGATTCTCACAGCCTATTCTTTTCCCGTTTTCATTGCGATTGTGGTTTCCTTTCGATTGCTTTTTGTTTGTCAGTTCATTGATGGATCCTGGAGCACTAGCCAAAGAGTTGTCGGCGGACAACCCACTGGAGACAGCGATCTCCAGGAAGCGAGCACCGACCAACGAGTTGACCATGTTGGCAGGCCAACCCATGGAGACGAAGAACTCCAAGAAACAAGCACTGGCTAAAGAGTTGACGATGTTGGCAGACAAACTCCTCAAAGAAAGTTGGAAGAACAGCAAGGGGCCCACCATGCCTACCCCAGAAACTCTAATGGCCACCTATGCGAGGCTCAAGGCCGAGTTTGAGGAGATAGTTGCTGTTGAGAAGCAGTATTCCCCTGGCAAGGTGATGGCCCCCATCGAGGACGAGAAGATGGCCCCGGAGGGATGGGATCCCCCCGTGAGCTGCACAAGATAAATAAATAATGGCTTACCATAGTTGTGGTTTTTTATTATTTGCAATGTGCTTGCTAATATATTAGGGTTGTGCAGGTGCCGGTGGACGTCCTTGATGATTCTGATGTCGCGGCCCATCCTATGGACAACGCCCCAGAGATCGTTTTCGATGTCGCGGTCCGTCCTGTTGACATCACCCCGGAGATCGATTCCGATGCCGCTATCCATCCTGTGGACAGCGCCCCAGAGATCAATTCCGATGTAGCGGTCAGTCCTATGGACATCGCCCCAGAGATCGATTCCCATGTCGTTGTCTGTGTTTTTTTACTAACTACTGCAAGGCACAGCCCCACAGTCTTTTATTCCAAAGAAAACAATAGTCCAATACAAGTTAACTATATACAGAAAGAAACAAAAAAAGAAGGCCAGGGGAGGCAAACTTACCTATACCTACCTATACAAAGGAAGACTCAAGGTAACCCATCCAACCAGGTTAGAAGGAGGGGTCTGACATGAGCCTTAACTCTATGGGAAAGCAAAGTTAAATCATGTACAAATTTACAATGCCAAGCACTAAACGTAGGTCGTTCCCTTCTGAAAGTCCTTCCATTCCGAAGAATCCAAATGTTCCAAGCTGCTGTGAACACCACCTCAAAAAAGAAGCTTTGAGCAAATCTTTGCATGGCCAAAGAAATGCATTGATGCACATTAGAGCCACCAGACCAGTCAATCTGCAAATAGGTCCACATTCTTGTACTAAAGTTGCAGGAGAAGAACAGGTGTTGACGATCCTCATATATATGTTGGTGGCACAACACACAAAGATTATCTGCATCCCCAGCCCGCCAGTGCCTCCTCACCAGTAGGTCCTTGGTGTTGAGTCTGTCGAAGAATAGGAGCCAAGCAAAAACCTTGATTTTGAGCGTGCATCGACTGCTCCATAACCATTTGCAAGGCTGAATGGTGGCCATATGATAATGCATGATGGTATAGGAGCTCTTTGACGTGTAAGCTCTTGTGGGTCCCACCCAGGACCAAACATCATTAGCCAACGGGTCCCTAGCAAAATTGTTCACCCATGAGGTAAGTGAATCCAGTTCAAGAGCAGCCTGTTGGGAAATAGGCAGCTGAAAAAAGGAGGCCCTATCTTTACTGTCAAGGAAATCTACCACTGAAATCTTATCATCCAAAGCAAAAGAGAACAACCAAGGCAATCTTTGTCTCAAAGGCATCGAAGAACCACCCAAATTCCAAGCATCCGACCAGAACAGAACCGAGTCCTGCCGTTGTCTATGTTGTGGTCATTACCCGAGAGATCGATGACAAGAAATAGTTGGTCGCTCTAATCCTTCAGGGTAGTTTGCATTGCCCTGTGTTTAATTACCAGAATGATGCATGTTATCAAACCATCTTAGGGCTAGTGCACTGTCTTGTGTGGGCGGTACTTGCTACTTTTGTTTGATAGTGAATCATGCGAACCCTCTCCGAGTTATGGAAATAGATTTATCCTCACCAGCTTTTGATGTAATATATCGCATGCTTAGATGTAAGTTCGAACTGTTTACCATATCAGCAGGGCTTGTTTGATGATTAGGCTAGCTCCTGTGCCAGCTATAGTACTTGCAAAACACTCACCAAAGAGAAACGTAGGGGCTGGTGAGCTCGTGGTACGCTTATACTTATCCGTCGTCGATTGGCCAATAGCCCAAGCTCCTCAAATTGTATGCTTAGCCATCGATCAGACAATAGTTGACACGGATACATTCAGGCCTCATTTGGTTCATTGGGTAGGAAAATCGTAGCAAAAGTACAGAGACGTACAACACAAAATCATAGCAGTACAGAGACGTACTCCCTCCGTTCCAAAATAGATGACTCAACTTTGTACTACTAACTTTGAAACGGAGGGAGTACAAATCCTAGGCTGGCTAGTTTGGCCTAGTGGGTTTCAGTGATATGACGTGGCACTCGTGCACGCCGGTCCTAAACAAACGGTTTTTTTACCCCTTTCCGCGACGACATTTGGAACCGTTGCCAAGTGAGTGTGTGTGATAGGGTGTCCTTCCCACACAACCCAGAAATCGTCGGGGATAGGCCCTCCTGGGACCCAGGTTGGGGCCGTGTGCGATCGGGCGAGGCATCGAAACCCAATCATTTCCATAGGTATGTACATCCCACACGGTGAATCGCCAAAATCATTTCCGTAGGTATGTACATCCCACACGATGAATCCCAGAAATCATTTCCGTAGGTATGTACATCCCACACGGTAATCCGAGAAAATCATTTCCGCAGGTATGTACATCCCACACGGTGAATCCCAGAAAAACATTTCCGTTCGTATGTATATCACACATAGTCAATCCAAGGAATATGTTTCCGTTCTTATGTACATCCCACACAGTCAATCCAGGGAAAACATTTCCGTTCAGACGTACATCCCACACAGTTTTATGTGTAGGCTCGTGTGTGAAAGGTGTAACCATCACACACGGTCTTCCTTGGTTAACTGTTTGCTTTTATCAACTATATCACACACGATTTGATGAACAAAACTGTGTGACATTGGGCTATCCATCGTAACTGCTTTTACTGCTAGAACCGTTTGCAAAGGTCCATGACACATTTAGCAGGTTTATTAGTTTACAACTAATAATTCCAGTATTACGCAAATTCACATTTCATATCGAATAGTTGTTTGCCAATTTCATATCAGGCACATAAATATATTATAACATCACAGTACGGTAGCTACATGAAAATAGCACAGTACAACACATGGCTAGTTCAACTTCATAAGAACAATATATTCATTTGCCTAATCGATATCATCCAGACTCGTCTTATCCACCTCTGCTTTCAGTTCATTAAGAACCCATTTTGCACGGGCCAACTGGGAAAGTGCCTCCTCCTTCGCCAACACCATCTTAGCAAAGTCTTTTTTTTAATCTGAGCTCATTCTCCACCTTCAACTTTTTATCCCGCATCTTGAAATATGCTTCAGCATTCACAAGACTTTATCTAAGCCTAGCTGTGTTCACTCCTCATACATGCTCCAGAGCTTCGTTAGGCACATCTTCAAAGACTGTGGCCACTCTTGATCAACCCACTCCAAGTAAGAACACTTATGTTCATCCTGTAATATTAAAACTAGATCAGTAACAATTGTAGGGTAAATGGGTTTATAGCAACATAGAAAATCACCGATGCTTATTTCGAAAAACTACAGAAACATGTTAATTATGACATATCTTCTCAAAAAGATCAATGTGCAAATGAAATAATTGGTACTGAAACAACAACCAAATTATGGAACATCAGAAGCTATAATTAACTACAACGATGCTACAAGTTCTTACTCATGTACAACAAATAACAAATTGAACATTTTATGAGGAAGGTAAATATAACTGCAACAGCATAGCGACAGTGTTTGGATGAGAGCAAATTGATACTAACAGGTGTGTACATGCACAAATTTAGTAACATGGAACTAATAGCACTAAGGCCGTCCACTATGTATGCCAAAACTGGTGTAAAGACAACTGCAGCTACATCTTGCACCGGTGCCCTGAACTGGCAAGCCGATGCAGCGGAAAAAAAATCAGGGACCCGGACTCCGGAGCACGTAGTTGCTCCGATGCCCAGTTCCTTCGTGCCATAAAGATTTAGTATTTTTCTGCTTGGCTGCTCGGATGTAGGGACCAAAGTTGGTTGCACAAACTGCTGAAGTGGTGCCAAATAATTTTCTAAAGGCACCACTGATGAGATGGCAACAATTTAAGATACTAGGTACAAACTGTGACATTGTCTTAGGATGTGTTTGGTTGAAGGTGTGGTATGAATGGGTTGGGACCGTGACAGTGTCTGAATCACATCTAACAAATGATTTGTAACAACGGAAGAGGGTCTAACCTTCTCTGCACATGCCAGAAACTTCCTCCCAGTGTCCACAGAATCAAACGCAAGTAGCTTCACACATGGAGATTGATGGTGATAATGAGCAGATAAATCTTCAGCCACCCCACTCCATTCATTGCCATTGATGGTCTTAGGGAGCTACAAGAGTGACTCAAATCAACCTCTGGGTAAAAATCCTTCATTCCAAGTCATAGCCCGAGAAAGAGAAGAGAGGCATACCCGGGTGGTGAAGTAGTAGTCACCGAAGGAGGAACTGCTGGAGATGTCTTTGAAGAAGACCATGGTGACCCGGCGGTAGGATGCGAGACAGTGAGAGCGAGGAAGCGTCTATAGCTTAGTAAGGAAGGAAGGAAGGAGGAAACAGGGGAAATGTGACTTGTGGTCGGGGAGAAAAGGGGGTGGGGAAGGGGGGAAGGGGGCGAGGTAGATATTTTGGCGGCAGGCCAAAATTTTGGAAATGTGGAGGGAAACTTTGCGCGCGGTGCCGCCGAACCATTCACTTTGAACGATTGTGTGCATCGCAAATGATTCTTCTGCTTTAAGCGCATGGGATGAGTTTGATAATTCAAATTTTGGTCTCAAGGCATGGGCATATTCACTTTGAACGCTGCGGTGCCGCCAGACCATTCACTTTGAACGATTGTGTGCATCGCAAACGATTCTTCTGCTTTACGCGCATGGGATGAGTTTGATAATTCAAATTTTGGTGGAAATTTCCCCGGGTACGTCATTGCATAATTTAACATCGCTTGCTAATTTGGGCACACAAAAGAGCGTACAGCAGACAGACCACACTTACTGAATCGAGCAATTTTAATAATTACACAGAGCCAGTTGACCTAAATATTGCTCTAACAAAAGACCAACATTAACAACAAAGCCTAAGTACGCATAATAAAAAAATCCGCCGCCGAGCCGGCCTATGCATCGCCGGCGTGAGATGAGACGTCGATGACTTGTCCTGGTGACATGCCACCATTGGTAGACTCCATGTCCCCCTTGTTGAAGTCGACCGCGTCCTCGTCCTCATCCTCGTCCTCGGCGCCGCCCTCAAGGTTGTAGTACTCATAGTAGTGGCTGCACCACAGCTCGCGTTGGTACTCCACCACCGATTCCTCGACGGACAGACTCTTCTCTACCTCGACCTCGGCCATGCGTAAATTCCCCCTCCCGGCGCTCCTCGATCTCCGCCGCCTCCTGCATCTCCAGCTCCTGCTCGGCAACCTCATGAGGAAGCAGGTGCTCCATGGCCATCGCCGCCTTTTCAAACATGGGTTGCATGCTGGAATTCGAGGTGGCCTAGAATATCTTGGCATGTGCATCCTTGATCTTGGCGTGGATGGCCTCGACCCGGCCCAGGGCGACATCAGCGGCACGGACGGCAGCTCGAGCGCTCTCGGCGTTTGCAACCGCCGTCGCAGCAGCTGCTGCAGCCGTCTCGGTTGCTACAACTGCCCTATCGGCTGCTGCAGACGCCCTCTCGGTGGAAGCGGCCGCACTCAATGCGGATGCGGCGGCACTCTCGGTGTAGGCGGCCGCGCTCTCGGCATAGGCGGCGGCGCTCGGGGGGGACGCGACCATCGTATGGGCCTTCACGAAGCGTTTCCACGGCCTCATCTTTGCAAGAATGGGGTGCGGGAATGGGGATCGGGATTCGTGGATTCGGGGGTTGCCAGCACTGGAGCAGATGAGCCGGCAAAGCTTAAGGAGGGAGACTTAAATAGACCCAGATATTTTCATCGCAAACGGATCCTAGAAAACAACATTGTGTGATGTTGTAGATATTTTTATTAGCTGTGAAAGACAAATTTGGAATAAAGTGCCAATGGATGGTGTTTTAAATGAACAAGAAATTTTGTAGTACTAATACAACTATCATGTCAAATTTTGGAAAATTTCAGGGGTCATTTGACCTTCTAAGACATTTAAGTGATTTTCTAGCCATTTAATGGCCGTAATTGAAATTTGAACTACATATACATGCAACAGCTAACCATAACGGTTTGAAAACTCATATTTCGTGTACTTGTGTGCGATTTAATTCCATGTGCAATAAATTGGAAGGAATTTTCAAACATATTGGTCTAACGGCTATGACACAATTAAGCGTGGAGTGACATGGCATTTTAATTCCAAAAAGTAAAAAAATAGAAACACATGAAACCTTGGTTGATGTAATGTCATGCCACCAAGATGATGTGGTAAAAAAATTGGCATGTTTGACCAAAGTTTGGACACACACCCCTCACAAACCGGAGCAACTCACTAGAAGGCTCGTGGTTCCGAGAGGGAACAATGCATGTTTGATGACGAACGGGAGATAGCTTCCTCTTACGTCCTTCAAATTTGTTTCTACATCTAACGTGCACTACTACAACTGTAATGTGAAATTTTTGAAAATTCTAGGGGTCATTTGACCTTTTAAAGACATTTAAGTGATTTTCTAGCCATTTAATGATCGTAATTCAAATTTGAACTACATCTACAGGCAACGCTTAATCGAAACAGTTTGAAAAATCATATTTGTGTACTTGTGTGCGACTTAATTTCATGTGCAGTAAACTAGAAGGAATTTTCAAACATATTTGTATCACGATATGGACACATATGCATGAATACATATGCATGGAGTGGCATGGCATTTTAATTCCAAAAAAATCATAAACACATGAAACCTTGGTTGATGTAATGTCATGCCACCAAGATGATGTGGTAAAGAAATTGGCATGTTTGACAAAAGTTTGGACACACACACCCCTCACAAACCGGAGCAACTCGCTAGAAGGTTCAGTGGTTCCAAGAGGGAACAATGCATGTTTGATGACGAACGGGAGATAGCTTCCTCTTACGGCCTTCAAATTTTTCTACGTCTAACGTGCACTACTACAACTGTAATGTGAAATTTTTGAAATTTCTAGGGGTCATTTGACCTTTTAAAGACATTTAAGTGATTTTCTAACCATTTAATGACCATAATTCAAATTTGAACTGCATCTACATGCAACGCCTAACCAAAACGTTTTGAAAAATCATATATGTGTACTTGTGTGTGAGTTAATTCCATCTATAGTAAATTAGAAAGAATTTTCAAACATATTGGTCTCACGACATGGACACATGCATACGTATGCATGGAGTGACATGGCATTTTAATTCAAAAAATAGAGAAATGATCAGAAACACATGAAACCTTGGTTTATGTAATGTCATGCCACCAAGATGATGTGGTAAAGAAATTGGCATGTTTGACGAACGTTTGGACACGCACCCCTCACAAACCGGAGCAACTCGCTAGAAGGTTCGTGGTTCTGAGAGGGAACAATGCATGTTTGATGACGAACGGGAGATAGCTTCCTCTTACGGCCTTCAAATTTTTTCCTATACGTTTAACGTGCACTAATACAACTGTCGTGTGAAAAATTGGTAAATTTCAGGGCTCATTTGACCCTTTAAAGACATTTAAGTGATTTTCTAACCATTTAATGACCGTAATTCAAATTTGAACTACATCTACATGCAACGCCGAACCATAACGGTTTGAAAAATCATATTTTTGTGTACTTGTGTGCGAGTTAATTCCATGTGTAGTAAATTCGAAGGAATTTTCAAACATATTGGTGTCAAGGCATGGGCACGTGCATGGAGTGCATGCCATGGCATTTTAATTCCAAAAAAATAAAAAATGATCTAAAAAACATGAAACCTTGCTTGATTTAATGTCATGCCACCAAGATGATGTGGTAAAGAAATTGGCATATTTGACGAAAGTTTGGACACACACCCCTCACAAACCGGAGCAACTCGCTAGAAGGTTCATTGTTCTGAGAGGGAACAATGCATGTTTGATGACGAACGGGAGATAGCTTCCCCTTACGGCCTTGAAATTTTTTCAACGTCTAACGTGCACTACTACAACTGTAATGTGAAATTTTGGAAAACTATAGGGGTCATTTGACCTTTTAAAGACATTTAAGTGATTTTCTAACCATTTAATGTCCGTAATTCAAATTTGACCTACATCTACATGCAACGCCTAACCAAAATGGTTTGAAAATCATATTTTTGTGTACTTGTGTGCGACTTAAAAAATCATCACACGATGTAAATATCTGGTGTTCAAAAAAGAAAATGTACAGATCTGGCAAGACAATGGGCCCCCACACAATTGGCACTCTATCTCGCGGCTCGAGGTTTGGTAGGTGATTGGTGGGGGTCATTAATCAGACAAGGTTCTGTATTGGAAACCGTCGGCTATTATGTTCCTACACGAATTTGCTGCGGGAATTGTGTGTAATTCAAACTACACTACTCGTAAATTCCGGCGACCGACGTGTGTACTATCCCCGTCGATCTAGATTCTGGCCGCCAATAAATACTATTTTGCTCATGTCGTCCCGCCTGCATTATCATCTACATCCTCCCCTCGCTCGCCCTCTCTCTCTCTCAAATCTCTGCCATGGTGCCGTCGGTCTGCCCATGCACCGACGAGGAGTCGCCGCCCCCAAGGACGCTCACTCGATTAGCAGCGACGAGGACCCATATGCGTCGCCTAACGAGGTTGCGCCAGACCCCCCAACTTTGGATTGATTTTGGGGCCAGTACAATCTTTGTCTATGGAAGTCGCTGCCGCCAGCTGAGAAAGCCAGGCAAGTGGCGTTTAAGAAAGAGATGGCGGAGCAGGAAGCCAGGTACCAGACGGCCTGTGAAGCCCGTGATGCCGCCTGGAAAAAGGAGGCGGCGGAGCTTTGGGGGCGGGCGCGTCGTCGTGCCGAGGAGGTGTACGAAGACGGGTACTTCACAAGGAAGGTCATAGGCGCTGGGCGCCTCGTCGCTGCGTGGAGGTGGGCCGATAAACTCCAGCGTGCCACCAACGAGGAGCTCCGGTAGGCGCCCAATGAAATGGCAAGATCAGCCGCGCGCGTCTGCCAGCAAGAGGCAGATCGGTACGTCAAGCGTTGCGAGGCGGAGGAGTCGGAGTACTGCCTCCGCACTGGGAAGACGCTGCGCACCAGGGAGCTGCTGGCGAGGGGCTGCCGGAATACTGGCCCCAGGAGGGGTTAGTAGTTTTAGTATTGTTCGTTTTCAATTTTATGCATTATACCTAGTTGTTAAGTATCGTCACGTATATGCGATGATATTATATATATATATATATATATATATATATATATATATATATATATTCTGTGATGATCTCATGAACAATTAATATATATATTATGAATTCCATTTTCTACCTGTTTTTGTATACTAATTTGAATCTAGCCGTTATCATCCACATATACAGAATGGAAAGCGTATATACACACACTGAAACAGAACATATAAGAATGGAAAACGGAGTACACACATTGAAACAGAGCAATGTTATGATTGCTGTGAATACAAAGCTATCCACGTCGAAACAACTTTTCAAAATAAAACGCGTCCATGAGACCATGACCAGCAGCCCTTGCCTAGGGTAGCTCTTGGCTCTACCTGAACTCGTGCAGGCATTCGTCCAAGCGGTCGACACGCTCGCGGTACATCTGGAGCATGATCTCGAGCTCAAAGTTGGCTATTTCATCGGAGATCACCAGCTCGAGGATGCGACGGCCATGTTCCTCTACTGCGCCCAGGTGGACACCTGGGCCAAGGAGGCGGTCGAGCCTATAGACCAGCACATTGGCATCCAGCGGGCCGCGGACAAGGCGAACGGCGGCACCCATGCGAACGACGCGGCGGGCGTCCAGTGCAAGTACGGCATGGCCGGCATCTGGTGCAAGTACGGCGTTGAGGGCCTCTGCCCACTCCTGGTGAGGAATGGGGGTACTGACGGGACGTGTACCCAGCTGCGACTCCATGTCGACAGCAGGCAAGCACCGATGGATCCGCTCTTGTTGTGAGGTGCGCCACGCCTCTCACTCTGCGGCGCTCCAACGGTCTCGCCGGGCGGCGAGCTGCAGCCTATCGGCGTGGACGCGCCTAGCTTGCTCTGCAGCGCGCCATCGATCATGTTGTGCGGCGAGCTGCAGCCTGTCGGCGCTGACATGCCTATCTTGATCCACGGCGCTCAAGCGCCATGCGCCAAAGGTCTGCTCAACCCTGGTGATGATGCACATCACAGCATCGTCCATCGCGTTGCCGGGGAGCATCTCGGCCTTGACGGGCCATGGCGCCTGCTCGTTTTCCTCATCGATGAGGTTGATGGTAGAGGCGGCGCTTTGGTGGGTTGGCATGCTTGGAAAAGGTGGATGTGCTATAGGCTGCGCTTGTCGCCTCCATGCGTCGCGCGCCCCCTATGCGTAATATAGCAGGGTGGCGGGAAACAGGTGAGGAAATGGCAGGAAACGGTGGCGTGTTCATAAAACGCCATCAATTAATGGAAACTTAGCATCGAGCTAGCACAAGAAGTAGATGATGATCAGATGAACACGGACCACACTAGGGATCCCGTCGGTGGTGAATTCATTAATACCAAACGGTTGAATACTAGCAAGTGTTTGCCCACAACACACATGGCCTATTCCATCACAAATAGGTCGGATGGATCAACAGTATGCCACGTATCGCACATTGTCAAAAGTAATGCGGTAGACCTTCTTTAACATGTGTTAAAAAAACAAGGACCTCGAGGTTAAATTAGCTGAGGGAATGGGGCATTTCAGTCATTTGACTGAAATGACCCATCCCATCACCTAATTTAACATCAACACAACTTCCCATCCATTCACCCATCCGATGGCTGCTCCAGCCTGAGCACACTTAACTTGATAGTTTTCTTACATAAGCTACTGGTGGAACAGCTAGTCCTTGCTGATAGGAATGCCTCTTCACATCCTTATGGCGTATCCGGATGACCGCCCGTCCCACAATGGCCAATAGATGTTGTGTAGACAGAGCATATCACATACGTCTTATTAGAAGCAATTGTCTGCGTTATTATCGGTCTTCGCACACATTCTTGATACAGACCTGTTTGCCGTGTATCACACACATCTTGTTATATTGAACCATTTCTGTTCTCTTGCCTAATCACAACCAGTTCATCCGAGTGAACCGTGTGATGTACATCGCACACACCTTTGATCTGGCTGGTCGTTTCTTTTGTGTTACCCAATCACAAACAGTTCATCCGAGTGAACCGTATGATGTGTATCGCACATGCCTCCATCTGGCTGCCCGTTTCTTTTGTTCCTCCTCATTGCAAATAGTTCATTGAACTGAACCATATGCCCTTCATCGCACATGCAACTAAAACCTGAACAGTGTTTGATGCATCCGTCATCGCAAACATTTTAACATTTCTGACGGTTTTCATACAACACCGTTTGTGATTATGGCATTGCATACAGTTTCTCGAAGGGTCTCTGATCGTAGTGTCGCGTTAGCAACATCCTGCAGTAGTGTGGTACAGTGTCGTCCAGTCTTCGCGTGTGGTAGCAGTATTGTGGGTACAGTAAGTTTACTTGAAGAAACGGAATTCAATGAAGTCATGATGGTTCCTTCGTCCGACCAACTTAGAGCGGGAAAGGTTGGGCCTGTGCTACGACCGGGGTGGACCAGGATAATTTTGTGCATGGCAAGTGGACCAGGATGGTCGACGTCCCACATGTCGGCGAATGGAAAGTATCCTTTTCCTATATAGAGGACGAGAAACGAGTATTCATTGTTTATTTTTTATGAAAGCTATTGTCTCCACTGTTACGATGGAGGAGTGTGAAGCATGGCAGCCCAGTGAACTTGGCATGTGCACCACTCCCTCCTTCCTCATGTAATACTACCATAGTGTTGACTATAAGGTTGGCTATAAAGGTCACAACTTTTTCTCTTTTTCTCTCTATCTATTTCCTCTCAAAAAAAATTTATCTTTCTTTTTTTAGACACAATTGTTTTTATGCCTCTTTTTTCTAGAATTAGTTTTTTATACCTAGGAGCACGTGTAGAGACGGGCTCTTGCAGAGCCCACTCCTTGACTTTGTCAATGCCTCTCTCTCCTCAACATAAGCGGGCTTATAGGCCAGTATTTTACTGGTACTACTTGCTATGAATGCGGGCAGCTGGCGTCTGAGGGGGGAGGGCTTGGAAGCGGTCCGGACTCCCGCATGGCCCACCTCACATTATCACCATATACTTCTTGGAGTCCGTGCGCAGCGGGCGGGCGATCTCTTCTCCCTCCCCCGTCTCTCTCTTCTCAGCCAATGCTCACCGAGCGATTAGATTTCGGCTATTGACGGTTTATTCAAATGCAGTCCCACATGTTAGTGAAATTGCAAGACAACGCGTGTCCCTTCTGGTGAGCGGTGTGTGAGCCAGATTGTCGGGGGTGCGACGTGTACGAGTCGTAAGTATGCCGCCTTTTCTTTTGAACTTGCAAAGCGAAACAGTTTTGTGCGATCGATCTATAGAAATCCAGAACAAAATGACGAGGGCGGTGCTTTCCCGCGCGTTAGGCGGGCTAGTTTGAGTGATATGACGTGCTAAAGTGTCGTCCACTTGCTCCATTTTTATGTCAGCAAGATTTTACACTCTTACGTGGGAGGAGTGCGAAACACGGCGGATCTGATTTTGATCGAGGGATAACTGTTCCCTGCCAAATAATGGAGCACTCTTAATCTCCAGCGCTGGCCCACAAATTTACACCGGCATCTGTCAGAGGACATGATGGATGCCATCCAATGCTGCCCGCATACCTTTCGACAACTATATGAACTAACCGGACGAAATTCGTGCAAACAAAGCAAATTTCAAATTAACTGGATGAAATTCATTACATTTCGAAAACTTTTCCTGCAAACTGGACGAAATTCATTACATATTTCGCACAAACCGTACTAAAACCTACTGTAAACCTAATCTAAACGATCGCCGGCGCCCGACCACCATGTTCGTCCATGAACCCGAGAAAGCCGGCCATTGCCTTTGCCTCCTCCTCATCCGCCTCGATAACCTCCTCCTCCGGAGCACAAGGTTCTGAAGATTTCCGCCTCCACGTCGCCGTCAAGCGGCTGATCGGCCGCCGATGTTTATCCCACCAAGCTTGGCGTCGACTGAGTGGAGGAGCAGTGGCCTTCCTGGGACCAGAGCGGCGACGACCTACCATGTACTACTCTTCCTCGCTGCCGGCTGCGCCCGCGCATGCGCGCCAGCTTTGTGGTAGTGGCGGTGAAGGGCGGCCGGGGGGAGCCGGCGATCTCCTTCATCTGCTCCTACGATAGTACGTCCAAGAGAGCTTTGGAGCGCGCCCGGAGCGAAGCCGCCGATTTCCTTCATCTGCTCCTGCGATAGTACGTCCAAGAGAGCTTTGGAGCGCCAGGAGGCCATGGTTGGAGTGGTGCCGACAGAAGGAAGGGACCGGAGGAGAATGAGTGTGGGTCTTTGGCTATGGCTGGGAGCTGGGGCTCAAGTTAATATAGCGGGCGAATGGCAATGAGCCGCGGCAGACGGATGGACGGCTGGCGCCGGAGTAGGTTCGTCGGGCATGAATGCGGACGCTGCTTCAGTGACTTAACTGCAGGTGCATTGGGTCACTGACATGTGGGCCCAACGGGCATCTGGCTCGCATGTCAGTGATACACCAACTACACCTGCAGTTAAGTCCGGTGAATGCAGCATTGACATTCTGGAGAGATGGTGACCATTTCAGGCGGGAAGCACACGCTAGCGATGGAAGGGGTTTCGGTAGGCCAGGGCGTTCACACGCTAGCGTGGTGGTAAAGTGTGAACTCATGGATGACGAGCCTTTGAAGTGTATGCGGCACGTATTGACAACCAGGCGTCCATGCAACCGGTCTTGTCGCCAGCTAGCCTTCGACGACCACCATTAGACACCACACAACCATGCATAACTTACGAATAATGGATGAATCGATCAGACACACACTCATGTGTAGTGGCACTATGATCGGTCGCTCAAGATAGTACATACTCCGTACCATAGTACCCTCTCTAGCTAAGCTGTTTTTATATATTGTCGTTGTGATGGACGATATACATGAGCAAGGCGACGAGTCCCGAGTATGACCATTGGTGTTGAGCTAGGTGAATACATGCTCGGTGTTCGCGGAGGCCTCCATCAAACGTCTAAACAGTAATGTCAGGCACCGCCGGGGCGTGCAGGTGACGGGCTCGCCATTTGCGTTGCGCCATGAGCAGGACTTTGATTGAGAGGGCGACGTGCATGCATTAGCATGGTTTGACAGCGTGAGCGTGAGTGTCTGCACGCGTACATGCTACTTGCCTCTATGGATGGTGTGCGCTAATGTGTGCATCACGTATAATATAGTGATCAAAGTGAGCTATCAACACAAGTTCAATGACAGCCAATGCATTTTACTCGGTAATAAATGACCAGGATTGAAGGGGAATCCAAATTTCCTTCATCTTCTGTCCTTGAGCTCTTGACAAACCAATGCACTATACGGTTGTCCAGCCACTCCACCCCAGAGCTCTCACCAAGCGTCGTTCATGACACTTCGCCGCACACTAACCGGTAAGGAAGCGATGGCATCCCGCCGCGCCGAGTTCCTCGCCGCCCACGACCGCACACAAAATGGTAGGGAAGCGATGGCATCCCGCCATGCCGAGTTCATCGCCACTCGCGACCTCACACCTACGTGGGTGGAATTTGAAGCTGCCAAGGCCGAATGGGCGGTAGAGCAAGAGACGGCCAAAGCCACACAGAGGGAGCGGAGAAGTCAGAAAGCACTCAAGAAAAGAGAGGCCCACCGCCGCAAGAAAGAAGAGGATGCACGCGCTACTGTGGAGAGGTCGGCTGAGATCCAAGCATGGTGGGGTGTTGCCAACAAAGCCGGGAAGGAGAACGACAACGTCTGGCCAGCATGTGAGAAGTAGTAGTACTAGTAGTAGTTAGTGTGTGTGTGTGTATGTGTCTGAGTACGAGCATGTACCGGTACTACTATTTACTACTATAGTTTTTACAGCAAATTACCAGTACATTAGCCTAGACTCAATGGAAAATTCCTATCCTATGCATCAAATGGCATCTCTTTCTCTATAGGAATTGAGATGCATGTCATCTCACTTCCTATGATTTTCATATTCCTATAAAATTCCTATACTATGAACGAAAGGAGGCCTCTGCTGGAGTAACTACTGTAGCTAGCAGTACTGCTGGTATAGTAGTTTTCTTCAACAAGCGGAATTCAACGAAGTCATGATGGTTCCTTCATACGAGCAACTTCACAGTGGGAAAGGTTGGGCCTGTGATTTGATGGCTCATTAGTCATTATTACTGCGGCGCGACGACCGGGGTGACTCTCCCTTGGAGTTTTGCGTGCATGGCAAGTGGACCGGGATGGTCGACGTCCCACATGTTGGCGGACAAAAGTATTCTTTCCGATATCGAGGAGCAAGGAAACTGCGTGGTATAGTATCACTGCTGATTTTTTTCTGATGAATGCTAGCGTTTCAACTCTTACGACGAAGGAGTGCCAAACACGACACGTGCTGGATGTCCCACACGTCAGCGAAAGGAGTGGGACATGAACAGCGTGGTAGAGCGTCTCCACTTCTTCCACTTCTGGGTCGGAGACCACACGTAGTAGTACTAGTGGTATGAACGATACAAAGTGCGACCCGGAGAGAAAGACATGTCTAGTTGGAAGGAGTCGGGGCATACACGTAAACAAATATAAATCCTAATATGTGCCTCTAATTAATATAGTAGTAGTAGAGTACTTAGGCACGTACTCCATAACATCACCGTGCATTGCACATACAAAATTTAGTGGTACGTAGTAGACAAATGCCTATATGCCACGCATGTTCATACTATATGTGCCTTTCTACTTCACTTACTGTGCTACATTACTCAGGTTCATACGTCCACTCCTGGGTACATGTCTGTCTCATAGTTCCAGTCCCACTTCTTCATAGATGGACCGATCCATATCATCGCAGTTAGTGTGGCTCCCCACAATGGAGACTCATCCAAACTATGGCCAGCCTCGACGCGGAGTAGTCACGTGCACCGGGAAGCAGCGCTCTCTCGGCCGTCGTGCTGCTTCAAAGCTGGCGCCAGTGAGAGGTCGCCTCCGCTCTAGCCAGGCATTAATGCGGCACTGACTCTCCAGGGCGACGCTGACCGTTTCACGCGGGAAGCGCGCATTGGCAAGGGAGTATTGGTTTTGAACCGTTTTAGGTGTAGTACTGGTAGTTTGCAAAACTACTCAATTATTGCACTCAGTTTCCTAAGAAATTGTGGTAAAAAACATTACTCCACAGCCCGCTTCCCTTCTCCTTCCTCTTCCACCGCCCGCGCACGTCCTCCGGAAGCGACCGGTCAACCCTTATATAGGAGTGCTAGCACAAAAAGATGCATGCATGACCACTAAAATTTCCAGATTAAAGCGCCGCTCCGACGGGAGTATGGCCTATGTCGTTACCTTTGGCCAGCCCATGGCTACCGGGCGACAGCGACCAGAGAAGAGGCGGTGGGAGGGGAATGAATGCAACTACTGTTTGGGTTCGTCGTCCGGCTTAAATAAATGCGCACCATCACGTGTACCCGCGGGTGCACAAATTGTAACATACGTGTCTGCTTAAGTGGGCGTCACGTAACTTGTGTGTGTGTGAGATTCTGAGAGACAGAGTGTGTGTGTGCGACTCTACTCTTCAGACATGTACTCAACCTTTTGCATCGGGATATAAGTATAATGGTATTACACTTTAGCTAGTGATTTGCGTGGCCATGTTAACGTGGTTGTGTAAAAAAAATGACACTTGCTCGTGATTTGCGTTATATAATTACAAGCAAGATGCTCGTGCATTGCACGGAACATCAATGTGCATTATTTTACAAAACACCTGTTGTGATTGACCCATGCAGGAGTAATCCCATGTGTAAAAACTAATGATATCTCGAGAATTTTATCGGAAAACCGGTATCTCGAGAATTTCATCAAAAAAATGAAAGATGAGAGATAAGGTGAGGAGGAGTGGAGCGTGGTGGTGACTGGTGGTCGGACTGGGCGGGGGCATGGCGATGGACGGCGCCGGCAGGCATTAGCGGCCACCATGCTAGATTGTTCCAGAGACTTCCTTTTTTAATTGCTCAGCAATGAGGTTGTGGGAGATAAGGATGTGGAGAGAGGTGCGGGTATCTTTTGTAAAATTATCATAGTTTGCTTTCTATCCGTCAGATATAGATCGGACGGTCTATATTACAAGATGGCAGGCACACCATCATCACCAACTCGGTTTTTTATAAGAGTAGAGATGATAAGTTTGCTAACTACTAAATTAAAGTGGAATTTGTCCATGTTATACAAGTAAATTAAGGTGATTTTTTATCATACGGGTAAGGTTGGACGAAGGGTGGTAGGAACAAATGCTCCGCCTAGAGCATATGTGTGTGAGATGGAGTCTTAGTGTGTGCGTGTGTGTCTGGGGGTGGGTGGGTGCGTGCGTGCGTGTGTGTGTGATGGAGTCTTAGTGTGTGGGGGGTGGTGGGTGGGTGCGTGCGTGCGTGTGGGGTGGTGGGGTGCGCGCGCGCGCGTGTGTGTGTGTGTGACACGGGGTCCTCGATGGCGGATGTAATTTAATGTGCATGGCTTCATCACAGAGAGGTGATGTGTATGGCAGAGGCCACCAACGATGGGGTGCGAGATAGAAAAGGCCCGTAGATAGGGAAGAGAAGGTGTGTGCGCGTGAGAGGAGTCGACATCGAGAGAACGTGTTTGTTCGAGAGACACCGAGGAAGACTACTATATATCGATGGTGCATGTAGGCGGGAATTAAACGGAGGGCTGGTCTTATTAGTTTCGGGGATATAGGGGAAGAGTGAGAGGGGGTAGCTAGAAGGAGATTGTTAAGTGTGAGTGTGTGTTTTACCCATCCAGACGGAAGTTATGTGCACACAAGAAGAGAACTATTCGATGTGGCGTTAGGGTTGGTAATTAACTACGTATGGAGACATAGAGACCTTGAACGTGCATGTGCGAGAGGTATACATGTATACGTGGATGTGTGTGTGTGTGTGCGCGCACGCATGATCGAGATAAAAGAAAGAAGACATAAGTCATAAGATCAACGACATGGGAGAGACGGATCGGTATGACAATATGCATGCATGTGAGAGTGCAGGGAAGAAGGCCCGACAATTGAGCATGTGTTTTTGTCTTTAAGAGATAGTGGCGTGGGCTGGAGCATGCATCTATGGCGAGCAGAGGGAGTGAGACACAACGATTGTGCAAAAGAGATCAACCTATAAATGCATGTATGGAGAGGCATATATAGTGTGGGTGATAGGAAGCAAGAGTGCATGCGAGAAAGAAATGTTGATGGAAAAACTACAGATAGATACAGAGATGGAAATGCTAGCTAGAGGGACATCGGCTAGTTTGAGTGTTGGAGATGACCGCCGGGTGGTTCAGAGGGTGAAGTTATGTGTGTGTGAGAGAAAGATAAAAAGAGGGCACTTGACTGCATGTAGAGAGAAACATACATAGTGTGCATGATAGGAAGCAAGAGTGAGGGCGAGAAAGAAGGTTGATGGAGAAACAGATAAATAGAAAGATACAGATGCTAGCTAGTGTGCGTTAGAGATAGGATTCGAGTGGATCAGAAGACTGAGTTATGTGTGTGGGTGTGAGAGAGATGAAGAAAGGGTGCATGTGACTCACATACAAACAAATATCGGAGAGAAATGAGATCCCGAGATACGGAGTTTTGTGTCTGCGAGAGAGAAAGATATTTCACAATGAGAGTGATAGCTAGAGAGACATATGGGGGAACGCAAGATATCTCTAGGGAGAGAGAGAGTGTGTGTGTGAGCGATATACAAGAGAATGGTGGAGAGATATGAGACCCTGGGAGACATAGTTTGTGTTTGTGTGTGAGAAAGAGACATTTAAGAGGAAGAGTCGTAGCTTCTCATACCTAAGGAGTAAAAGACATCTCTGTGTGAGAGGGTGTGTGCGAGTGGAACACAGGGGAATAGTAGAGAGAAATGAGACCCCGGGAGATGAAGTTTGTGTTTGTGTGAGAGAAAGAGATTTCACATGGAGAATCATAGTTAGAGACACATAGCAGGGAGTGAGTTATACTTAGAGAGAGAGAGAGAGTGATGGAGGTCGAGGGAGAGAGTACCGTCTGTGTGTTACAAAGATAAAAGATCATTGTCGACATACAGGTAGCACGAGAGATACCCGAGAGACAATGAACGTGTATAGGTCTAGAGAGATACTCCTATATAAGCATGAGTGATAGCTATATGAGACGAATATCTGGATTAAAGGGGATTCAATATTTAAATGGGAGATCGCGACATCAATAATATCATAACACAAATTGGTGTATCAAACATGCATATTCATTTGAATTTGGGGACACGTGTAATGTTATATAGTTTATCAATATTAGTGATCCATATATTCTTTAATTAGAGACAATGCATGGTTTATATGCAATTAATGTCTTAACGGGATTACACTATATGTTGCGTGTGTGAAACACATTATACATGTTTGAGAAGTAAAAAAATAAAAACCTGCATGAAACACACATTAATTGGAGACAATTAGCGAGGAATGCATACATTGGATTTCAACATAAAGTGGTTTCAAATATTTGAAAATCCAAATTAAGATGGATACAGCCTTATGAATCTGAGATCATGCCATTTGTAAACCATATTTATGTATAAAGAGTGTTGTGCTTTTGAAAGTATATATAGAAAATGATGTATATAGAATTATTTTATTCCAATCGAAAATGGATCCTGCCCGAACAAAAATAGAATACAAACTGGATTCGAATTGAGTTGGCACGGTAAACGTGCACTCTTGCTCTGCAAAAATTTGAACGAAGCGGGGAAAGTCGCAGTAACCACCCAAAACCAAAATCTACGAGATGGAAATTACTGCCTATCCCTGCCACGCAAAGCCTATCAGCTCGATTTCTATAGGTTTCGATAGGGGTAGGTTTGTAATTTCACTCAAACGTGACATAACCGCCTCTCACCCGGATTCATACACGATGGGCGCCAAAACACAAGTTCTCCTCGGCCGAAATCGACTCCCTCCTCGATTCATACATGGTGGGCACCAAAAACAAACTCTCGTCGGCAAATATTCGGTGTACGCGAGATTACCGTCCTATCCCCAACCAACTAATATTGTTGTGATGTAGGAAATTTTAAACGGGGGCTAAGTTTGTAAATTTCCTCACATTTGAGACAAGCGCGCCCTGAAGACATGGTTCCCCCTTCCTTTATCCCTCCATTTCCCCATTCGTACTCCGTGGGCGCCAAAACACCCTCTCCACCCCAGCCTCCTCCGTCCGCCACCCCATCCACCGCCGTCCTCCTCCACCATGTCGAAGCTGATACCCCGACGCCGTCGGCCATTACAAGAGATCGACCTATCTCATCCACGGCTTCGGACCGGGATCCTTGCATCCCGTCCTCTCGCTTCATCCCCGCCGTCGTCCACCTTGTCGGCGCCGCTCCCATGACCGTCTCGTCCATCGCGCCCTGCCGCCACCGTCTACCCTCCTAGATCTGCTTCCACACCACTGACAGCCACCGCTACCGTAGCACCGTCAAATTCTCAGTAGATGCATACACGGCGCCACACCAGAGGCGGTACTCTTTTGTAGCTGCTTAACTTATTTATCGCAGCAAGAAAATAGATAGCCACTGCTTTACTCTGATTTCTTGTCCATCACTTACTTGTTAGTTGAATGCAAACATTGGTTGCGAAGTTGCCTTTGTCCGGTTTGCACCTTCAGATCCGCCATGGCACGCTCAACACTATACTCGCAATGCTTATGGTTTTCCCCTTTTATATTCCACACTAGTTAAATGACAGTAGACTAAATTTCACAATTGGGTTAGTCGATTTTTGAGAGCTCGCCGGAGTTCGCTGGTGCGAAGGAAGGGGCTCGGGTGGGGATGGTGGTTGTGGGGAGCGGTGGTGGGGCCTTGCCGAATGAAGAAAACTCGACGTGGGTGGTGGCAGGGCTGGGGGTGGTGGTGGTGGAGGAACACAGGCGGTGGGGGCGGTGGTTCGGCCAGCGGCCCATGCGGTGTTCTGTATGGGAAGCACAGTATGTTCCTTGTCAGGAAGGGGAGCAGGGACATCTGAAGTCGACACCTCTATTGGGCCGGTTCTGCTAAATGATTTCGCACTTCGAGTTGGTCTGCCATAATACCCCGGAAATGGTGGGAGCCACGCGGTCTTTGATAGACTAAACTTATAGTAATAGTTGTGCGCCTTCAAATGAATAGAGTTGGCCTGTAGGTGATCGATAGGCTGCATATTAGTAGCGGCAAAACCCTATGTTTTCCAGCCAGTTCCGCTTTCCCGATTTATTTATGGTGGTTATGGTGTACCCCTATTATCTACACTACGATCTGCCTACTGGCTCTGCGCTCTCGTTATCATGGTTTGGCAATAAACTTTCTATATGGTATATTATGAACCTATCATCTGCCAACTATCCTTACATCCGGAGCCCCCAACAGGGAGCCTATTTTTTGTGTAGTTGTGCCAGATTATATTAATCTACTCACCATATTACGGCACACATGGGCTCTCTCATCAGAATCCAGTGATAGCACACAAGGGTTTACAGGGAGCCTCTATTATATTACAATATCCTCTGCATTACAAAGATAATCTCACTACTATTTGTGTTTTCGTGCTTTACAGATATTGTATGTAATCACAATTAATATGAGAATGCGCACATCAGAAGGATATTGCGGAACAGTTCAATGGGTAACAAACTTGGCATCAAGGGATTGAGGTCCATTGTGGATGCAATGAAACCCACAAGCTCCCGACCTATAGATTCGTATTCAGAATATGATCCTAATGACTATTCTAAGCTCAAGGAGTCAAAGGCGGATGGCCTATCCTGTTCACCCAATAAGGTGCATGTTCTAATTTGGCAAGGTTTTATCGGTTGCACATGTCTTGCATAAGGTGTCTTGCATTTCTTTTGCTTCGTTGCACCGCCATCTGCTTAGTTTACTCATGATATATGTGAAGATGCCATGCCCATCCATCATCAACACCTGTTCCATTTGTTGTCATACCATGTTTTTTCATTCAAATGTTGTTCTTGTGTTTCAGACATCCAAAAGGAAGAGGGTGATTGCAGAACCTGAAGGAGTACAAGCAAAGTCCTTGAAAAAGGTGGTGCTACCGAAGAAATCACATAGCACCCGACGTATATCAGCGATAGAACCAACGCCGCAAAACCTAGGATATCGCAACTATCGTTGTCCTTACATTCATACCTGGTGGATTATGTGACATAATTGTGCATTATAGCTTGCTTATCCATTGTTCGCTCAAATTTTCACATCTATATTAATGATTAAATTAATGTAGAATAAACCCAATGCCTATGAAGAAATTTAGTTCTGCATTGTTCTTGTAAGTATTTGTTGTCCTTATATTTGTCAGCTAGTTCTTCATGTACACTTTGGAGCTTATTTTCCCTCGCCCTCCGTTTTTCTACACATCAGATCTACATTTACTCTTGCCAAAATATTGAATAAAACCAATGTTACTGAAGAAGTTTAGCTCCGCATTGCTCTTGTCAGTGCCTTCTGCCTGTATGCTGTATTTACATTTGTACTCTGCATCTTAAGTTAAATAATCACCATTTGTTCCTATATTTTCACATCTATATTTACTCTTAACAAAATGTAGAATAAAGGCAATACTCTTGAAGAAGAGTGTGAGGTAAACTTCTTGAATTGCCCCCCCCCCCATCAATATGGACAAGGCCTTTATAGAGCATGTCTTCACTACTAATGTAAATTTGTCCTCCTCGAGCCTTCAAACTTTGTTGTTTATATTTGGATAGCTATGAGTGTAAATGTTGTTTATTTTTGTCGTCTGCATCAAATTGCTTGTTCAAAGTTATAAAGTAGAAGTACATAAACATAAGTTTGTCATTCTCAATTTCAGTCTTTAGTTGTACAATCTAGTTCCTTATTCGTACCATGTAAATTAAACTAAACATAGCAAGTTATCTTCTTTAGCACTATGTGTATGCTTGTGTTCTTGATCTGTAATCCAGTGGTGTGGTAAAACTACCAACAACAACACAATGTCATATCCTGCTATGTCTCAATTATGAACAATGCCATATTATATTAATGTTATTTAAATCATGTCTCTTTATTTACCAATCTGAAATAGTATAAATTGACAGTACACTCACCATTCATGCTTATACGTTGTTTAGAACTACATCTATGCTTGTGTTCTTGATCTGTAATCCATTGGTCTGGTGAAGCTGGCCGCTCCTGCACAATGCCATTTCCTGCCATCTTAACTATGAACAATGCCTATTATGTTAATGCTATTTAAAACCGTGTATCTTTATTTCTGACAAAGAAATGAGATGAATTGATAGCGCTAATGCTTATACGTGCAAAACCTGTTATCTACCTACTTGTTTCTCTTTCAGGGTGACAACACTGCTGCTAGGAAGAACTACCACAATGATAGTGAGACGAACCCATTGTTTGTCCCTCTAACACATATTCCAGAGGAGAAGGCAAAACATAATGAGGGTAGGGATACAACCACGAAGTCACATCTTGATGTAGTGTCAAACTTACTCAGTGACACAAGCTCGATGAAGTCGCCGCCTGAATCTGTTCGACTTCTTCAGTCTGAAATTCAAGCAGAAATACATGCTTCTGCTCAAATACGACTGGAACTCCAATCTCTATGCAAGATTAACCGTAATTACATGACATTTATTAATGCTATGCAGCTTAAGTTGGTGGATATGAGCGCCAAAGAAGCACAGTCCCATCAGGTTGCTAAGCTGCTTGCGCTGCAGCTGCTCGGTCGGGCTAACCTTTCTTGAACTGTGTTGAAATGCTGTCAGTTCTGTCTATTATTTTGTCCGCCTGTTAACTTCCACTGGTGGCGTCCTGCCCATTTTATGTAATCTGCTGTCTGGTTGCCCTTAATTATCACTGGCGACGAACTTTGATGCCGAGGGGATGTAATATGTTGTAATTTCTTTTTTGTATAGTCTAGGTTTATTCTTGGTCGGTATGCTGTAATTTAGGCCAAAAGGATCAGTGGATCTCAGTGTTGTCGGTCTTCAGGGCGTCCCGTTACTCATATGGGCCAAAACGTGGGCCTATAATCATCTTGGGCCATTAGCAGGTCTAAACCTTATGGTTGTTTCCTGCCTTTAACAGGCCGAGTAAAGTTCTGGCCAGCTGGGCCAAAGAATACAATGGGCTTTTAACAGGCTAAAACCTAGATTGGGCTAGCGTTGATCCGAAAAATTCACGGGCCAATACAGGCCGAAACTGCCTAAGGCCCATGTTTAGCCCAAATAGGACGAGCAATTAATAGGACAAAATATATCTAGAGCCCGTTTGGCCCAATAAAGTTATGGGCTTTAAGCAGGTCGGTATCCATGCAGGCCATAGGCCCAAAAGTGTCACAGGCCATTATTAGATGGGCTGTAAGCAGGCCGGATTCAACGCGGGCTGTAATTAGGCCTAACTGTTACACAGGCCATTAACAGGCCGATAGGCCAGTTGGGCTGAAATTTATCCACGAAGACTACGGGCCATTAAGAGGCCTAAAGTTACTTCGGACAAGAAATAGCCCAGTTTCTGCGTGGGCCGTTAAATGGTCTAAAGTTAAACCGGGCCGACAACGTACCAAATACTCCACGGGCCGCTAATAGGACGAACCTATTATCGGGCCGAACTGGTAAACGGGCATTTAACAGGATGAATACAAATCTGTCTTAGAATGGGCCCAAAGGTACAGTGGCATACGAGCCTGATCCGATATGGGCCGTAATTTGGCCCAAAACTCGGCAGGCTGTGAACGGGCCTGATCTGATATGGGCCTCAATTTGACCCAAAACATGGCAGGCTGTTAACGGGCCAGCCCACTAGTGTTTGAAAAAACATGGTGGGCCTTTAGCTGGGCCGGCCTTTTCACCAGAATGGGCCTCTATTGGGCCGGCCACGTGTTGACGTATCATAGGCGCCTCTTGTCCAATGAGTGGATGACATCTGTCCCAACGAGGAGCTGACATGTGGTTCCGTGAGAATTTTACACGTGGAAAATCCCCATTGGTCCGGGCTGTTAACGGGTTATCGGATCCACAATCGGACCTGATAGCTTAACGGCGAGCCGTTACGGTCGATGCCACGTGTCGGTCACCCTTGACGAAAGGACTTCTATGACGCATGATTTATCGTCATGGAAGTGGACACTTCCGTGATGATAATTTTGGTAATGTCATGGAACACTTCTACGACAGCACAGGTATGACTATCTTGATTCTGTCATAAAATCTTCATGGATGTACATGCATGACTGAAAACGTGGCCTACTATGACAAACACATATCATCACGGAAGTGTATTTTGTTTGTAGTGAATGCACCATCTTCTTCATCGTGGAATTTTGCCTACCCAATTGAACCTTGTCATCTACCTCCTTCCATTGCTCCGGATGTGTGTTTTATGCCTCAACTCAAGAGACGTTCTTACATCTCACACTATGAGTTGATCTTGAGTGCTCGATCTTCGAGGAGATCATTTTCCATAGAGTTTTCTTCTGTCGTCATCATGTTGGATGAAGATCTAAAAAGCAAAGACGTCACGATCAATATGAAGAAATGAATCAACATCTTCGAGAAGGGCAGTGGGATCGAGAAGATTGTGATAGTTTTGCGACCCCCTTCCCTCTTACCTCATGTCTTGAATCTCGGGACGAGATTCTTGTTTAGTGGGGGTGAGCTGTCACAGCCCCAGCTTTGGCCTAGCTTGTGGACTAGTCTTTATTGTTGCATCATGTTTTAATTCTGCTTAAGCTTGAAATGGGGATGTTCAAACCCTAGCACCAAATGAAATCCAACTAGGATCAAAATGAAATATTTTCAATGAACCCAAAATGCCCTTCAGAAAAGTTCATCATTTTTGAATTGGTACAAAACCTCCGACAAAAATGGTGCACATTATTCTAGGTCACTCTAGATTTTTAAATTAAATCATATTGTATTTGACTTTGGGCATTTAAATACTATAAATAATTTAAGTGCTCAAATAATGGTGGAATTATTTGTGGGCCACTGCAATAATCCAGAGAGTGTCCACAAATTAGTTTAGGATTTTACAAAATGCTTTAGTATTTTTACTAAAGCCAAAATAGTTGCAGAAAATTAGAAAACGGAAATAAAGGAGAGAGGGAGAGAGAGGAAGTACCTAGCGCTCACCTGGCAGCCCACCTGGCCCAACTCCAGCTGGCCCAGCCCACCACAGCCGCCACCGTCTTCAACCTCCTGCCAGTAGGCAGGAGGAAGTGTGCCTGACACGCGCCAGCACGCGCGCGCCACCTCCTGCTTGCTGCCGCTTCCCCGAAGTCGGCCTAGAGATGCCACACACATCTCTTCCCCTCTCTCGCTCTCCCAGTGTCTCTCCCCCTGGACCCCCCCCCCTCTCTCAACCGAACGTGCCGCCACCGCCGACAAGCACCACCGCGGCCATCGCCTCTCCCTCGTCCTCTCGAGCGGTCCAGAAGCCCCGCCATGTCATCCTCGACCTCCTCCTGAGCTACACAGCACTGGACACCTCGAAGCACCGTCCCTGACCCCTTCTTCCTCCTCTGGTTGCCGGAGATCCCCCTCGCCGCCCCGACTGCTCCGGACCATCTCCGAGCTCGCCGACCTGCTCGTCCGACTCGCCATGAGCCTTTGCCCCCGACCATCCCTCTATTCTTCCCCGTAGACTGCCGTAGCCATCGGACTGCCTACCGGCCCAAACCCGTCGCCGCCTGCGCTCGCCGCCGACGCGACTCCGGCGACCAAATGGTCCGCCCGGTGCGTCCAACCCACTCACTGCATCGCGTAGGCCCCCGCTAGTGCCTCAGCTCGCTTGCTCGCGCACCGCAGCACTGCCACGCTCATGCCCGAGCTCCGACCACCGTGGCCGAGCTCCTCGTCGTCGCCTTTGGCCGCCCTAGCTGCTGCAGCACTGGACGCGGGCGAGCTCCAGCTCCCCGTAGCCGCTCTCCGCCGTCCATTTGGATGCCGGAGGAGCAATCCCGAGCCCCTCCGCCGTCTTTGGCCTCGCCGGCGTCAAGTCGTCGGTGGGTTTGACCCCGTCTGACCAGGGTTTGACCTCTCGTGGGTCAATGGCATGCGGGCCAGCCCAGCTAATTAACCTAGTTTAGGTTAACCTTAATCAGTTTTAACCTAGGTTAGTGCTAATTAAACTAGGTTAGCTTAGTTAGCCACTGACATGCGGGCCCCACTGGTTAGTTTGACCTGGTCGGCATCTATTGACCTGTTGACGTCACACCGACGTCATGCTGATGCAGTTAACAATTTTCTAGATTGAAAATAATCCAGGAAATTTTAGAGAATGTTTAAAACTTCTAAAATTCATAGAAATTAAACCGTAACTCCAAATGGAATAATTTATATATGAAAAATTATCAAAAAAATCCAATATATCCATCTGTACCATTTCCATGCATGTTAGAACAACTTATGGCTTCTGTTTAGGACAAATCAAATAAATGGCATTTGCATATCCACATATGGAGTTTGAATTTGAATCTTGGATTCAAACCAACTTCACTTAAATTGTTGCTAGTTGCATTAGCTCAAGCCACAGCATATTGCCATGTCATGATCATGCATCATATTGTTGCATTGCATTGATTGTGTTCCTTCTCTATTGCATGTATTTGTCCCTCTCAGTAGACGTGGTTCCGACGATGAGATCGATGACCCCGATGAAGAACTATACTATCTTCAGAAGTGCCGGGCAAACAAAACCCCCTTGTTCATTCCGATACAATCCCACTCTCTCACTCCTGCTCTCTTTTACTTCATTAGGACAAAAAATGTTTCAATTGTGACATGCTGCGGTAGTTGAACCCCTTTCCTCTGCATGACCTATCATTGCCACAGTAAATAGATGAAACCCACTAGCATGAGTAGGAGTTGTTTGAGCCCTAATGTGCCTACTCATTCATGCTTGTTTGTCATGCTTGCTACTGCTTAGAGTTGAGTCAGGTCCGATTCATCGGGGATGAATTGGAATGGTGATGAACATGGCCTACAGTGTGTGAACACAATTTGGTATAGGTATCGATGAGAGGCCATGTCGGAGTACATGGTGGGTTGTTTCATTGGAACCGTTCTTAGGATCTGAGATCTGTGTATGTAATTTAAGATCAGCTACTACCACGCCTTGGGCCCGAAACCAATGGATCCTCTCGACTTGTTAATCGCCCATGTCCTCTGTCCAAGAGTTGCAAGTAGTTTCTGGTGTTTGTAGTATGTTGGAGGCCGTGCGCAGCGCTGACCCGAGGGGTGGGCTGTGATGTGGTAGGCACGTGGCATGGTGTACCGAGACGCCCGTTTGGTGCCTCGGGAACCCTGCACACGTCATTCGGGGCCGTAGTGGAAACCTCGGCCGGACTCCCTGCGGATAGAACCTGAATAGGCGATAAACATGGACTAGGGACTTGTGTGGTTAGTCAGGTCGTGGCCGCCACCCTCGCCAGGCTTCCACTTGAAGGTTGCCGAGATACATGACGTTACATGGCAGCAAGTGGCGAGAGCGTGTGTGAAGAAGTACACCCCTGCAGAGTTAACAAAACTATTCGAATAGCCACATCCGCGATAAAGGACTACTTGGTTGCTTATACAGTTCATAGACAAGTGGAAGTGGATACTCTAAAATGCGCAAGATAAGCGTGAGTGCTATGGATGGCCTTCTCGTAGGGAGACGGGAGCGGATCCATAGCAGTCGTAGTACATGATAGGCACCGAGTCAAAGCTGGCTTGTTGTAGTTAAACTCCACCACCCCTGTGTTGATACTGATGCATATGTAGCTAGTTCTGATGTAAGTCTTGCCAGGTACATTTGTACTCACGTTTGCTTAATTTATGTTTTTGCAAAGAGATTTCAGTCTCACTAGTAGTTCCGCGTGGACTTCAACGTTTAGCTTTTTACCTCAACTACGATCTTGTACCCTTGGGAGGGTCTTGTAGACAGTCAGGCTCTAAGCCTTCTTCCTTTTCAGATGTTTGTACCCATACATGTTTATGCTTCCGTTTCCTGTATGCTCAGTGTGTTGGGTCATGTGACCCATGATTGTAATTCTTACTATGTACGACTCTTCGGAGCCTTTTAAATAAATACTTTGAGTCGTAGAGTTTCGTTGTGATGCCATGTTGTATTTGCACATATTAAGCATATTGTGTGTATGATTTTGAAATGCTTGGTATGTGTGGGATCCGATAACCTAGTTGTTTATTCTTGGTAGCCTCTCTTATGGGGAAATGTCTCCTAGTGCTTCCAATGAGCCATGATAGCTTGCTACTGCTCCGGAACACTTAGGCTGGCCAGCCTGTGTCCTTCTTCGTTCCTGTGTCTGTCCCTTCGGGGAAATGTCACGCATTGTTCCTTTAAGTCCTTGTAGCTTGCTACGACTTGGGTTCATACGTTGATGATTGACATTGTCGGCGTCCTGGGAATGGGGGTACCCAGACTTGCCTGCCTGCGGCTCGTAGCGTGGCTCCATCAACGGCCCGGTACGGCCCAGCTTCGGCAAGCAACAACTCAAGACCCTCGCAAGGTGCCAAGCCTCATGAGGCGGACGACACCAAGACTTCCCTGGGGGCAGCCTCCCTAGGCCAGCTCCCGAGGAGCGGAGATATCTGTGCAAGGTGCACCTCGCGAGGTTCACGTGACGTGAGCCATGACGACCAAGGCCAGGTGGGCACCAGCAGGAGAAGTGTACCAGTTTCCTCTTTGGTGCTAAGGAGGCAAGCACAGGCGCGGGTCCCAAGGCCTCAAGGGAAGGTTTCCATACAAGTGGAACAAGACCAAGACCGCCAGGACGGAGGTCATCGTGGAGCCCACGGCAGTGTCACCACCATAGCCTTTTGCAGGCGAAGACTACTTTTGTCAGGATAGCTTGTACTAGTTGTCTCCCTTCGAATTTGGCTGTTGTGGGATCTATTCCTTCCTACATTTGGGAAGAGGACCAAGGCCACTATAAATAGGACTTAGCCACCACCATAGAGAGGGATCTGGCATCTGGAACAAGGGCCATTCCACCCTGACCACCTCACCAGCTCATCGAGCTCAAGAACACCTTACCTCCTAAGGCTATTCATCCACTATACTAATTCATCCACAACCCCTCGAGGCAATCCACCACAAAGATGGAGTAGGGTATTACACCGCAAGGTGGCCCGAACCAGGATAAATCTCTGTGTCCCTCGTTCTTTGGGTTCATCGAGCTAGGCCATGGGATCGTTGAGCAGGCAGACTGGGGAGAGAGTGTCCTTCATGCGCACCCTAGAGTTCGAACCTCTCAAGGGTCTGCGGAGCCTTGAATCCGACATTTGGCGTGTCAGGTAGGGGTGCACCGAAGCCTTTCTTCCGTCGACCGACTCGCCGCGGCTCCACCATCTCCATGGCTGATGCTCATCGAGCCCACGTTGAGCGCCGAGACGCTCTCGTTGCTCGTGTCACCCAGACGGCGCCCGTCGGCGGGCCTCCCTGTCGTTCTTCGTCACCCGCCGCCAATGCCGCCACCGGTGCGCCGGGAACGAGGAGCAAGCTTTGTCGCTGCACCCTTCCATGTGGAGGGACGGACGCACCGCCACACCGTCGCTGACTCCGGCCGGCTCGTCATCTCACGCTCGTCGCGGGCCCGCGGACGCGCAGGCGGCACTGCTCATGGCACGCGAGCTCCTGCGCTACCACCCCATCGACGACCTCTACAAGGACTGGCTGGACCGCATCGCCGAGCTCGTCAGTGCCGCCGAGGGCTCTCCTGCACCATCCCTTTTGCTCCTCACCCGCCTCCCACGGCGGGTGACGTAGCCCATGGAGTGCCTCCACCCCCCCCCCATCAGGACGTTGTTCCTGGACCGAGACGCGTGGCCCCATGGCGCAACCCACCGTGCAGGGCACCGGCGCACGAAGAAGAAAGCTTCCAGGAGGTCCAACGGTCGCAAGAGGGTGCTTCAGTGCTCCCCGCCACCGCGTCAAGACCGCGCACCACCCGCGGTGGTGGCGCGTGAGTACCAAGACCAGGCTCCGCCTCCACGACGGGCCCCGGTGACCACAGCGGGCTGCCGTGCCTTCACCCCTGAGCTGCAGCGTCGTCTGGCCGGGCAAGTTCAAGCCTGACGTTCCTCCACGCTATGATGGCACCCCCGACCCTACGGAGTTCCTGCAGCTCTACGAGCTGAGCATCGAGGCGGCCAGCGGCGACGAGCAGCTCATGGAGAATTGGTTTCCCATGGCCCTCAAGGATGGCGCGGGCTCGTGGTGCCTGAACCTGCCCGCAGGATCGATCTCCTCCTGGGGCGAGATGCGCGAGCGTTTCGTTGCCAACTTCCAGGGCACACGCGACCGCCCTCCTGCCGCTGGTGACCCATGGCGCATCAAGCAGCAGCCAGGGGAGACCCTGTAGAAGTACATCTAGCGTTTCAACAACGTTCGCCTCAAGATCCCCAAGGTTTTGGACGAAGCCATCATCTCAGCATTCTTTGATGGTGTCTGTGATGTCAAGATGAAGGAGGAGCTCGCAATCCACAAGGACCCGAGTACAGCTCTGGAGATGTTCAACATGGAGACCAAGTGCGCGAGAGCTGAGGAAGGGCGCCTCTCCCTCCTCGAGCTTTCCGCTGCCGACCCTGAAGACAAGAAGGCCAAGACCAAGGACGTGAAACGCAAGGGGGCTGCCGTGCTCGCGGCAGAACCAGAGATGAAGCGCGGCTGCGATCACCCAGAGTCATACAAAGCCTACCGCCCGTTCTGCGCCTTCCACAACGTGCACAGCCACAACACCAATGACTGTCAAGAGCTCAGGGCCATCCGCGACGGATGCTTCGATAGACGCCCCGAGCGCAACATCGAGGCTACGGGCGTGGAGGAAGTCGAAGTGGAGGGCGTTGGGACGACCGCGACCCCCGCCAGGAGTGGCGTGACCAGCCTCATGAGGACCACTAGCAAGGCCAGCCTCGCGAGGGCACCTGGAGAGACCATCCTCATGAGGACAGTCCTTAGGGCAATGTCGGCCTCCCTCTGCCGCCACCACCACCAAGGAGGAACGAAGACCACCACCAGGACGAGGGGGCTGGGGGCTTCCAGGAACTGCACTCCATCGCCTGCATCTTGGGTGGCTCCCAGGCCCCAGCCTCCCAGCGCATCTTCAAGCAGTTTGCTCGGGAGGTGAACGCGGCCCTCCCCCGGCTCGAGGCCACGCGCCCGCTCAGGTGGTCCAAGTGCACCATCACCTTCAGCTCGTCCGACCAGCTCAAGTGCGCGGCAACTGTCGGCGCCCTCCCGATGCTCTGCTCGCCCGTCATCAGAATGTCCTTGTCACCAAGACCCTCATCGATGGTGGTGCGGGGCTCAATGTTCTTTCCATCGAGACGTTCGACCGCCTCCAAGTGCCATATGATCATATGCAGCCCACCAAGCCCTTATCAGGAGTGACCGGCGGCTCCACCACTCTGATAGTACAGATCCGCCTCCCTGTCACCTTCGGCCAGCGCGACAACTACCGCACCGAGCTCAACAACTTCGACATCGCCCACATCCGCCTGCCGTACAATGCCATCCTTGGGTAATCGGCCCTGGCCAAGTTCATGGCGGTGACCCACCACGGCTACAACATCCTCAAGATGCCAGGGAACCGTGACATCATCACGATCGCTTGCAAAGAGAAGGACACAGTGTGCTCCCTCGAGCGCGCCTACCAGGCCGCGGCAATTGAAGACCCCAGACAACGAAGGCACCATCTACCCTCCCGAGGCCGTCCCGAAGAAGAAGAAGAAGAAGAACACCTGCTCCGTCAAGAGCCTCAGGAGAGCGGTGTCTTTAGTGGCACCACCTCAGGACATGCACCCATGGATGGGGCGCCTCCCTCTCTCACATAGGAAGGCGCGTCCGACGCCCTCCTCAGGCTGGGCTCGGGGGCTCTCTTCTGGAGGGCCTCTGACTTAGCCAATGTCACGAGGGAGGCGCTCGGGCACCACATGGAGGCATGCTTCATCGCACGCTTCCCTCACAAGGGAACAAGGCACGGGGTGCCAGGTTCTCAGGAGTTTATCACCAAGACAACTGAGGAGCTTCAAGAGGCAAGAGCCATGCATGGCGACCGCTGCCTACCACCTGGTGCAGCTCCTTGTCCTGGCAAGGACGAAGAGCTGCGCTTCTGTGTCAATATCCCAGGGCTCAATAGGGCCGCATCTCAGGAGCGCTTCTGGCCTTCGCGTGTTGGCCGATGCGAGGGTCCACCTCATAGCTATGTTCGCATGCCTTTCGGCTTGCCGAAAAGGGCTGTTACCTTCGAGCGTCGCATGCGGAGCGTTCTGGCGGCTCGGGAGACCAGGCTTCATGCAGAGATGGCGATGGTCCCTCGCGAGCCCCCGGGACCTCCAGAGCGTCCCGAGGTTCAGGACCCTGGCATCTCGTGAGGAGCAACTCCTCCAACGCGCGTCTACAGCTACTTCAACACCCCTCCAGCAACGATGCTAGGTGACATTTTTCAGTTCATTCAGTTGGGAGCGCCCCTCGGGCTGCATTATCCCCAGGTCGCATGGGCCTATCCCTTCGACGTGTATCCCTTGCATCTTTAATTTACTCTGTTGGGGGCGCCCATCGGGCTGCATCATCCCCAGCCCGCGCGGGTCCGTCCCTGCGGCATGTATCGTTCTAGCACTTACCAGAACTAGCTTGCCTTCTTCCATGGGTTGCTTCACGGTTATTATATGCATGTCCGATACTTTGATACCATGAACGTCGTATGCCCTTGCAAGCCCGCCCACGACCGCCTCATGATTAAGGACTAGCACGGCGTCTGTGCTCGGGTTCATCCCTGCAGCGTCACTAAACCCAAGAGGTTGAGCTCTGGCTCACGGGCCAGCTCCCGTGTACGTCACCTAGCTCCCATGGCCCTTGGTGCCTTGTTCTCGCATGAGCTAATCACGGACGAACGAGCCAGGGCGCGCAACCCGGTGCCTCGCCACCACGGGAGCCGCGTGTCGGCTGTCTTTCTTTAGGATTTTTCGCATGAGAAGACTGGACACGGCATCTGTGCTCGGGTCCGTCCCTGCAGCCTCGATAAACCCAACGACTGAGCTATGTACGGCAGGCCGGCCCCGTTCACGTCACCTCCTGGGGTCGTTGGTGTTTGGCCTTCTCATGTGATCACCTCAGGAGATTCATTCGGTGCAGGTTGTCTAACCATATCGCAGGACCACCACAACTATAAAGAATCAAATTTAGGCGCAACCCGCCTTGAGGTAGGGCCTCGTGAGTCCCGCGCTGGCTCACGAGTGGCCAGACACACCTTGTCTAGCCCTGTCGTGCAAGCCACGTGTCAGGGCGGTGTTGTACACGCCTCGGGGGCTCCGCTCAGAGGGAGCCCCCACCCACACGCAGGTGGAAGCACCATGCTCCGTGTTGGTAGTCGACACAGTCGAGGAGCGGCTATGCCTATGCAAGTGCGGAAGCGCTATGCTCCGCACTGATGATAAACAACTAGGGGCGGCCCCATGGCCGCATCAACCTCAGGGAGCCACTAGGCTCAGTGTCCAGCCTCATCGCAACACTTACCCCTCGGGAGAGTCGCGCGCGCGGGGGGGGGGGGGGGGGTTGTGCACGGGGGCTACACTTGGGTCACGCCTAGCGTAAGCCACCCTGCCAGTCCCTCGGACATGGTCGTCACGCCCCCCTCCCGAGTGGGACCTCGGCAAGGACAGGTATGGAGGTCTGTTTGTACGTCAAGGGGGAATCATGAGCATCGTGACTCAGGAGCCTAACTGGTCACATAGCCCCTCGCCCCTTGGTCTCGTCCTGGTGATCCGGACGACCCAACGGTGGCTGAGGCATGCGCGGGGCCAGGCCCTGCCGACACAGAACGCTAAGGCCTAGTTTCGCATTCCCTTCCCGAGGGTTGTTTTTACGTCAAGGGAGACTCCTGAGCATCATGACTCAGGATCCTAACTGGTCATGTAGCCCCTCACCCCTTGGTCTCGTCCTGGTGATCCGGACGACCCAACGGTGGCTGAGGCATGCGCAGGGTCGGGCCCTGCCGACGCAGAACACTAAAGCAACGGGAAGGAAATCGCGAAATCCTAACAAATTATTACAAGACATATTGTTTCTCCAAATACCAAACATAAGTTTTAACGCCTCCACGAGGCATGGCGCATGTTGCAGGAAGATAAAAATAGAAGAAAGCGGTGCCAGCAAGCCTCTTCTTCAGCCTTAGGTGCTGCCATCACCCACGAGGGGTGCCCCGTCATCGCCAACATCGCTGTCGCCCGTGCCAGCAGCTGTGGCTGCAGGTTCGGCAGCGCCGTCAGTCGGGGGTGCAGGGTCGATGGCGAGGAACTTCTGCAGCAGTGCCTCCACTTGGTCCTTCACGGCTTCGGCGGCGGCGGTGCAGTGCTCCTCGTCCACAGGCTCAAGCAGGGCTCCCAAGTCGGTGTTGGAGTCGCGAAGATGGAGGTGGCTGAAGACACGCGTCATGGCTGAAGCAGAGAGCGCATGGGCTTCCCCCTCAACCATGGGGCCGACTCCAGCAGCAACGCCCTCGAGCGCCTCGACAAGCTGGGGGAGCAGCTCAGCGGGGCCTTCCTCAGCAGTCACCAACGGCTCCTTCAACCCCCTTCCATAGAGTTCCCGCAATGCCTTGCGAGACCTCTTCTTAAGGGAATCGAAGGCGGCACGATCGTTGGCAAGGATGTTTGCCTTGGCCTTCAGTAGGGCCTTCTGCCCCTACACTTCATTCTTCAGCTTCTCCAGGCGATCACGCTCCATGACCTGCACCTGCGCCGACTGCTCTAGCTCGGTGGCACGACCGGCGACCGCGTCTTCTCGAGCCTTCAGCTTCTCCTCCCACGCCTCGCGCTGACGAGCCTCGGCGGCGCGCTCATTGCGCAGGGTCTCCGGCTCGGCCTCCGCCACCCGGCGACGCTCCTTAGCAGCCTCGGCGTCCTTCAACGCCGCCTCGCGGGCGGCCGCGGCCAGGTCGGCAGCCTGCTTACCTTCCTCAGAGGCTGCCACGGCCTGGCTCCATGCCGCCCTCATGGACGCATTGGATCGAAGCCACCTTGAGACCAACTCCAGTCGCCCTGACGCCACCCGACTGTCGGCGTCCTCCAGAGCATCAGACGGAGCAGGAGGATCACGGCCCTGTTGGGGAACGTAGTAATTTCAAAAAAATTTCCTACGCACACGCAAGATCATGGTGATGCATAGCAACGAGAGGGGAGAGTGTTTGTCTACGTACCCTCGTAGACCGAAGCGGAAGCGTTGACACAACGTAGAGGAAGTAGTCGTACGTAGAGGAAGTAGTCGTACGTTCTCCTCGCGATCCAACCGATCACAGCACCGTTACTCCGGCACCTCCGAGTTCTTGGCACACGTTCAGCTCGATGACGATCCCCGGGCTCCGATCCAGCAAAGCGTCGGGGAAGAGTTCCGTCAGCACGACGGCGTGGTGACGATCTTGATGTGTTACCGGCGCAGGGCTTCGCCTAAGCACTGCAACGATATGATCAAGGTGGAATTTGGTGGAAAGGGGGCACCGCACACGGCTAAGGAACGATCCGTAGATCAACTTGTGTGTCTTTGGGGTGCCCCCTGCCCCCGTATATAAAGGATCCAAGGGGGAGGGGCTGGCCGTCCAGGATTTGGTGCGCCAGGAGAGTCCTACTCCCTCTGGGAGTAGGATTCCCCCCCCCCAATCCTAGTTGGACTAGGATTGCTCCAAGGGGGAGAGAGAGAGAGGGGGGGCGCCCCACTTCTCCTAGTCCTAATAGGACTAGGGAAGGGGGGGAGGCGCGCAGCCCCTAGGGCTGCCCTCTCACCTTTCCTCCAAGGCCCATGTTGGCCCATTATGCTCCCGGGGGGTTCCGGTAACCCTCCCGGTATTCCGGTAAAATCCTGATTTCACCTGGAATGCATCCGATGTCCAAACATAGGCTTCCAATATATAATTCTTTATGTCTCGACCATTTCGAGACTCCTCGTCACGTTCGTGATCACATCCGGGACTCCGAACTCCTTCGGTACATCAAAATGCATAAACTCATAATAACTGTCATCGTAACCTTAAGCGTGCGGACCCTACGGTTCGAGAACAATGTAGACATGACCGAGACACGTTTCCGGTCAATAACCAATAGCGGGACCTGGATGCCCATATTGGCTCCTACATATTCTACGAAGATCTTTATCGGTCAGACCGCATAACAACATACGTTGTTCCCTTTGTCATCGGTATGTTACTTGCCCGAGATTCGATCGTCGGTATCCAATACCTAGTTCAATCTCGTTACCGGCAAGTCTCTTTTCTCGTTCCGTAATACATCATCTCGCAACTAACTCATTGGTTGCAATGCTTGCAAGGCTTATGTGATGTGCATTACCGAGAAGGCCCTGAGATACCTCTCCGACAATCGGAGTGACAAATCCTAATCTCGAAATATGCCAACTCAACATGTACCTTCAGAGACACTTGTAGAGCACCTTTATAATCACCCAGTTACGTTGTGATGTTTGGTAGCACACAAAGTGTTCCTACGGTAAACGTGAGTTGCATAATCTCATAGTTTAAAGGAACATGTATAAGTCATGGATAAAAGCAATAGCAACATACTAAACGATCGGGTGCTATGCTAATGTAATGGGTCATGTCAATCAGATCATTCAACTAATGATGTGATCTCGTTAATCAAACAACAACTCTTTGTTCATGGCTAGGAAACATAACCATCTTTGATTAATGAGCTAGTCAAGTAGAGGCATACTAGTGACACTCTGTTTGTCTATGTATTCACACATGTATTATGTTTCCAGTTAATACAATTCTAGCATGAATAATAAACATTTATCATGATATAAGGAAATAAATAATAACTTTATTATTGCCTCTAGGGCATATTTCCTTCAGTCTCCCACTTGCACTAGAGTCAATAATCTAGATCACATCACCATGTGATTAACATCAATAGTTCACATCATCATGTGATTAACACCCATAGTTCACATCGATATGTGACCAACACCCAAAGGGTTTACTAGATTCAGTAATCTAGTTCACATCGCTATGTGATTAACACCCAAAGAGTACTACGGTGTGATCATGTTTTGCTTGTGAGAGAAATTTAGTCAATGGGTCTGCCACATTCAGATCCGTTATGTATTTTGCAATTTTCTATGTCTACAATGCTCTGCACGGAGCTACTTTAGCTAATTGCTCCCACTTTCAATATGTATCTAGATTGAGACTTAGAGTCATCTAGATTAGTGTCAAAACTTGCATCGACGTAACCTTTTACGACGAACCTTTTTGTCACCTCCATAATCGAGAAACATATCCTTATTCCACTAAGGATAATTTTGACCGCCGTCCAGTGATCTACTCCTAGATCACTATTGTACTCCCGTGCCAATCTCAGGGTAGGGTATACAATAGGTCTGGTACACAGCATGGCATACTTTATAGAACCTATGGCTGAGGCATAGGGAATGACTTTCATTCTCTTTCTATCTTCTGCCGTGGTCGGGCTTTGAGTCTTACTCAATTTCACACCTTGTAATACAGGCAAGAACTCTTTCTTTGACTGTTCCATTTTGAACTCCTTCAAAAAATCTTTTCAAGGTATGTATTTATTGAAAAACTTATCAAGCGTCTCGATCTATCTCTTATAGATCTTGATGCTCAATACGTAAGCAGCTTCACCGAGGTCCTTCTTCGAAAAAACTCCTTTCAAATACTCCTTTATGCTTTACAGAATAATTCTACATTATTTCCGATCAATAATATGTCATTTACATATACTTATCAGAAATGTTGTAGTGCTCCCACTCACTTTCTTGTAAATACAGGCTTCACTGCAAGTCTGTATAAAACTATATGCTTTGATCAACTTATCAAAGCGTATATTCCAACTCCGAGATGCTTGCACCAGTCCATAGATGGATCGCTGGAGCTTGCATATTTTGTTAACACCTTCAGGATCGACAAAACCTTCTAGTTGCATCGTATACAACTCTTATTTAATAAATCCATTAAGGAATGTAGTTTTGTTTATCCATTTGCCGGATTTCATAAAATGCGGCAATTGCTAACATGATTCGGACAGACTTAAGCATAGATACGAGTGAGAAACTCTCATCGTAGTCAACACCTTGAACTTGTCGAAAACCTTTTGCGACAATTCTAGCTTTGTAGATAGTAACATTACTATCAGTGTCCGTCTTCCTCTTCAAGATCCATTTATTTTCTTTGGCTTGCCGATCATCGGGCAAATCCATCAAAGTCCATACTTTGTTCTCATACATGGATCATATCTCAGATTTCATGGCCTCTAACCATTTCGCGGAATCTGGGCTCATCATCGCTTCCTCATAGTTCGCAAGTTCATCATGGTCTAGTAACATGACTTCCAGAACAGGATTACCGTACCACTCTGGTGCGGATCTCACTCTAGTTTACTTACAAGATTCGGTAGTAACTTGATCTTGAAGTTACATGATCATCATCATTAGCTTCCTTACTTATTGGTGTAGTAGTCACAAGAACAGATTTCTGTGATGAACTACTTTCCAATAAGGGAGAAGGTACAATTACCTTATCAAGTTTTCTACTTTCCTCCCACTCACTTCTTTCGAAAGAAACTCTTTCTCTAGAAAGTTTCCGAACTTAGCAACAAAAAGTCTTGCCTTCGGATCTGTGATAGAAGGTGTATCCAACAGTTTCCTTTGGATATCCTATGAAGACACATTTCTCCGATTTGGGTTCGAGCTTATCAGGTTGAAGCTTTTTCACATAAGCATCGCAGCCCCAAACTTTAAGAAACGACAGCTTAGGTTTATTGCTAAACCACAGTTCATACGGTGTCGTCTCAACGGATTTAGATGGTGCCCTATTTAATGTGAATGCAGCTGTCTCTAATGCATGATCCCAAAACGATATTGGTAAATCGGTAATAAACATCATAGATTGTACTATATCAAATAAAGTACGGTTATGACGTTCGGACACACCATTATGCTGTGGTGTTCCAGGTGGCATGAATTTGTGAAACTATTCCACACGGTTTTAACTGAAGGCCAAAACTCGTAACTCAAATATTTTACCTCTGCGATCATATCGTAGAAATTTTTTTTATTTTCTTGTTACGATGATTATCCACTTCACTCTGAAATTCTTTGAATTTTTCAAACGTTTCAGACTTATGTTTCATTAAGTAGATATACCCATATCTGCTTAAATCATCTGTGAAGTTCTGAAAATAATGATACTTGTCGCGAGCCTTAATATTCATCGGACCACATACATCAGTATGTATGATTTCCAACAAATCTGCTGCTTGCTCCATTGTTCCGGAGAACGGCGTTTTAGTCATCTTGCCCAAGAGGCATGGTTCGCAAGCATCAAGTGATTCATAATCAAGTGATTCCAAAATCCCATCAGCATGGAGTTTCTTCATGCGCTTTACACCAATATGACCTAAACGGCAGTGCCACAAATAGGTTGCACTATCATCATTAACTTCGCATCTTTTGGTTTCAATATTATGAATATGTGTATCACTGCGATCGAGATCCAATGAACTATTTTCATTGGTGTGTATGACCATAGAAGGTTTTATTCATGTAAACAGAACAACAATTTATTCTCTTACTTAAATGAATAACCGTATTGCAATTAACATGATCAAATCATATTCATGCTCAACGCAAACACCAAATAACACTTATTTAGTTTCAACACTAATCCCGAAAGTATAGGTAGTGTGTGATGATGATCATATCAATCTTGGAACCACTTCCAACACACATCGTCACCTTGCCCTTTAACTAGTCTTTGTTCATTCTGCAACTCCCGTTTCGAGTTACTAATTTTAGCAACTGAACTAGTACCAAATACTGAGGGGTTGCTATGAACACTAGTAAAGTACACATCAATAACATGTATATCAAATATACTTATGTTCACTTTGCCATCCTTCTTATCCGTCAATCACTTGGGGTAGTTCCGCTTCCAGTGACCAGTTCCTTTGCAGTTGAAGCACTTAGTCTCAGGCTTAGGACCAGACTTGGGCTTTTTCACTTGAGCAGCAACTTGCTTGCCGTTCTTCTTGAAGTTCCCCTTCTTTCCTTTTTGCCCTTTTCTTGAAACTAGTGATCTTGTCAACCATCAACACTTGATGTTTTTCTTTGATTTCTACCTTCGCCGATTTTAGCATCGCGAAGAGCTTGGGAATATTTTCCGTTATCCCTTGCATATTATAGTTCATCACGAAGTTCTACTAACTTGGTGATGGTGACTAGAGAATTCTGTCAATCACTATCTTATCTGGAAGATTAACTCCCACTTGATTCAAGCGATTGAAGTACCCAGACAATCTGAGCACATGCTCACTAGTTGAGCGACTCTCCTCCATCTTTTAGCTATAGAACTTGTTGGAGACTTCATATCTCTCAACTCGGGTATTTGCTTGAAATATTAACTTCAACTCCTGGAACATCTCATATCCTCCATGACGTTCAAAACGTCTTTGAAGTCCCGATTCTAAGCAGTTAAGCATGGTGCACTATACTATTAAGTAGTCATCATATTGAGCCAGCAAAACGTTCATAATGTCTGCTTCTGCTCCTGCAATAGGTCCGTCACCTAGCGGTGCATCAAGGACATAATTCTTCTGTGCAGCAATGAGGATAAACCTCAGATCACGGATCCAATCCGCATCATTGCTACTAACATTTTTCAACACAATTTTCTCTAGGAACATATCAAAATAAACATAGGGAAGCAACAACGCGAGCTATTGATCTACAACATAGATATGCTAATACTACCAGGACTAAGTTCATGATAAATTAAAGTTCAATTAATCATATTACTTAAGAACTCCCACTTAGATAGACATCCCTCTAATCCTCTAAGTGATCACGTGATCCAAATCAACTAAACCATGTCCGATCATCACGTGAGATGGAGTAGTTTCAATGGTGAACATCATTATGTTGATCATATCTACTATATGATTCACGCTCGACCTTTCGGTCTCTGTGTTCCGAGGCCATATCTGTATATGCTAGGCTCGTCAAGTTAAACCTGAGTATTCCGCGTGTGCAACTGTTTTGCACCCGTTGTATTTGAACGTAGAGCCTATCACACCCGATCATCACGTGGTGTCTCAGCACGAAGAACTTTCGCAACGGTGCATACTCAGGGAGAACACTTCTTGATAATTTAGTGAGAGATCATCTTATAATGCTACCGTCAAACAAAGCAAGATAAGATGCATAAAAGGATAAACATCACATGCAATCAATATAAGTGATATGATATGGCCATCATCATCTTGTGCTTGTGATCTCCATCTTCGAAGCACCGTCATGATTACCATCGTCACCGGCGCGACACCTTGATCTTCATCGCAGCATCGTTGTCGTCTCGCTAATCTTATGCTTCTACGACTATCACTACCGTTTAGCAATAAAGTAAAGCATTACATCGCGATTGCATTGCATACAATAAAGCGACAACCATATGGCTCCTGCCAGTTGCCGATAACTCGGTTACAAAACATGATCATCTCATACAATAAAATTTAGCATCACGTCTTGACCATATCACATCACAACATGCCCTGCAAAAACAAGTTAGACGTTCTCTACTTTGTTGTTGCAAGTTTTACGTGGCTGCTACGGGCTTTAAGCAAGAACTCATCTTACCTACGCATCAAAACCACAACGATAGTTTGTCAAATAGACTCCGTTTTAACCTTCTCAAGGACCGGGCGTAGCCACACTCGGTTCAACTAAAGTTGGAGAGACAGTCTTCCGCAAGCCATCTCTGTGCAAAGCACGTCGAGGGAACCGGTCTCGCGTAAGCGTACGCGTAAGGTTGGTCCGGATCGTCTCATCCAACAATACCGCTGAACCAAAGTATGACATGCTGGTAGGCAGTATGACTTGTATCGTCCACAACTCACTTGTGTTCTACTCGTGCAAATAACATCAACCATAAAACCTAGGCTCGGATGCCACTGTTGGGGAACGTAGTAATTTCAAAAAAAATTCCTACGCACACGCAAGATCATGGTGATGCATAGCAACGAGAGGGGAGAGTGTTTGTCTACGTACCCTCGTAGACCGAAGCGGAAGCGTTGACACAACGTAGAGGAAGTAGTCGTACGTAGAGGAAGTAGTCGTACGTTCTCCTCGCGATCCAACCGATCACAGCACCGTTACTCCGGCACCTCCGAGTTCTTGGCACACGTTCAGCTCGATGACGATCCCCGGGCTCCGATCCAACAAAGCGTCGGGGAAGAGTTCCGTCAGCACGACGGCGTGGTGACGATCTTGATGTGTTACCGGCGCAGGGCTTCGCCTAAGCACTGCAACGATATGATCGAGGTGGAATTTGGTGGAAAGGGGGCACCACACACGGCTAAGGAACGATCCGTAGATCAACTTGTGTGTCTTTGGGGTGCCCCCTGCCCCCGTATATAAAGGATCCAAGGGGGAGGGGCTGGCCGGCCAGGATTTGGTGCGCCAGGAGAGTCCTACTCCCTCTGGGAGTAGGATTCCCCCCCCCCCCAATCCTAGTTGGACTAGGATTGCTCCAAGGGGGAGAGAGAGAGAGGGGGGGCGCCCCACTTCTCCTAGTCCTAATAGGACTAGGGAAGGGGGGAGGCGCGCAGCCCCTAGGGCTGCCCTCTCACCTTTCCTCCAAGGCCCATGTTGGCCCATTATGCTCCCGGGGGGTTCCGGTAACCCTCCCGGTATTCCGGTAAAATCCTGATTTCACCTGGAATGCATCCGATGTCCAAACATAGGCTTCCAATATATAATTCTTTATGTCTCGACCATTTCGAGACTCCTCGTCACGTCCGTGATCACATCCGGGACTCCGAACTCCTTCGGTACATCAAAATGCATAAACTCATAATAACTGTCATCGTAACCTTAAGCGTGCGGACCCTACGGTTCGAGAACAATGTAGACATGACCGAGACACGTTTCCGGTCAATAACCAATAGCGGGACCTGGATGCCCATATTGGCTCCTACATATTCTACGAAGATCTTTATCGGTCAGACCGCATAACAACATACGTTGTTCCCTTTGTCATCGGTATGTTACTTGCCCGAGATTCGATCGTCGGTATCCAATACCTAGTTCAATCTCGTTACCGGCAAGTCTCTTTTCTCGTTCCGTAATACATCATCTCGCAACTAACTCATTGGTTGCAATGCTTGCAAGGCTTATGTGATGTGCATTACCGAGAAGGCCCTGAGATACCTCTCCGACAATCGGAGTGACAAATCCTAATCTCGAAATATGCCAACTCAACATGTACCTTCGGAGACACTTGTAGAGCACCTTTATAATCACCCAGTTACGTTGTGATGTTTGGTAGCACACAAAGTGTTCCTACGGTAAACGTGAGTTGCATAATCTCATAGTTTAAAGGAACATGTATAAGTCATGGATAAAAGCAATAGCAACATACTAAACGATCGGGTGCTATGCTAATGTAATGGGTCATGTCAATCAGATCATTCAACTAATGATGTGATCTCGTTAATCAAACAACAACTCTTTGTTCATGGCTAGGAAACATAACCATCTTTGATTAATGAGCTAGTCAAGTAGAGGCATACTAGTGACACTCTGTTTGTCTATGTATTCACACATGTATTATGTTTCCAGTTAATACAATTCTAGCATGAATAATAAACATTTATCATGATATAAGGAAATAAATAATAACTTTATTATTGCCTCTAGGGCATATTTCCTTCAGGCCCAGCGATACGATGGAAGGGGGAAGAGACGGCGTCGGCACCAAGGCCTGCGGGATAGCAGCAGCAGAAGGGACCGGGGGCTCCTGAGCCTTCGTGACCTCAGTAGGTGAGCTGGGGGTACGCGCCTTAGGAACTGGCTTAGCTATGTATATTGCCTTCTCCTGAGGGCAGGCTTCTGCACCTCGCGAGGATGACCCAGCCGCTGAGGCTCAGGAGCCATCGCCATCCTTTCGCACCGGAGGTGGCACGGCCGCGGCAGGGTGCTGGGTCTCGGAGGTTGCGGTCGCCCCCTTCTTCTTCTTCACCACCGGCGTTGGCCTAGCAGTACAAGGGGAAGACATCAAGGAACTATGGCAAGGATAGGAACAAAACATCAAGGCGGAGCACTTACTGGTCCATGGCGGCATACTGCCTCGCCCTTTTCTTAAGCACCAAGCCCGAAGGCTCCGCGGGCTGGGACACCGGCGCGCGAGCCCCAGGGGAAGAAAAGAGTACGGCGTCCGGACCCGCAGTCGAGCCGGCCGGCGACGAAGCGGAGGCATCGCCTCGGGAGATCAGCGTTGATCTGCTCTTCTTCAGGACCCCGACCTGCAGCTTCTTCGGGGGGTGCCCTTGGACCTCGTGGTGACCCCAGCGGGGTGCGGCGACTCCCTCACCGGCGCACGAGCACGCCTGGAGCGGAGCCAGGCGCTGCGCCAGAAACTCCTTGACAACCATGGCCCCTGTCAGCTTCTCCGCCTTCGGGTCGTCTGGCTTCAGGTCGGCCTCCATCCTCCCCATCATATGCTCCGCCTGGGGGTCGGTGAGATTCACGCTATTCCATCCATCATGAGGCGCTGGCATTCCCGTCGGCAGCGCCAGCCGAGGGTAGGAGCTCTGGGCGTCCATGAGGACCCACTTGTTCCTAAAACCCTCCACCTTCTTCCCGACTCTTGAGATTGCGTTGCTTCCGTTGGCCGCGATGAAGTTGATGCATCCTGAGCATGGGCCCTCCTTGTTCCGGAGGTTGAAGAAATGGCGAAGCAGCGCCACAAACGGCATCACCCCCCCGAATGTCTCATAGTAAAAGGCGAAGATCAACAGGAGGAGGACGGAGTTGGGATGAAGATGGAGGGCATGGAGATTGTAATGGCGGAGGACGGGGTAGAAGAAGTCAGAGAAAGGGGGGACCAGCCACACAAAGACGTTGTGCATGAAGAAAGGATAGAAGGTGCTGCCCGAGGCCTCCGGCTCAGCAGAGCCGGCCCGAAGCGCGATCTCTCCCCCCTCATTGTTGCCGCCTGCCATCATTAGGAGCACGACGGCGAGGTTCTTCTCCGAGACCGTGGACGCGCTCAGGGCAGGCTCGAACCTGGAGGGCGAACGTGAGGTCGCCTTGTCGGTGGCCATCGGCTGCGGGCTCGGGGAAGAATTTGGTGGATCTAGAGTCTCTCCGGGTGAGAAGGAGAAGGGGATCTGGAGCAAGATGAAGGGGGGATGAAAGCTCTGTATCGTGCGCCAGCCCTTTTTGTCAGATAAGAATGGTTGCCGAGGCAGCATGGGGAAGCTGAGGCACCCATGTCCCATCAATTGCCATGCGTCGCCCGAGGCCGCAAGTGGTTGGGGCCCGCAATGCTCCGCACTTGCCCTTTGGCTTCGCCTCGAAGCCAAGTACGAGCGCGCCTTGGGCCCTGGGGCTACTGTCGGCGTCCTGGGCACGGGGGTACCCAGACTTGCCTGCTTGCGGCCCGTGGCGTGGTGCTACCTGTTGAGCATGCGTTGGTTTTCCCTTGAAGAGGAAAGGGTGATATAGCAAAGTAGCGTAAGTATTTCCCTTAGTTTTTGAGAATCAATGTATCAATCCAGTAGGAGACTACACGCAAGTCCCTAGTACCTGCACAAACAATCAAGAACCTTGCAACCAACGCGATAAAGGGGTTGTCAATCCCTTCACGGCCACTTGCAAAAGTGAGATTTGATAAAGATAATAAGATAAATATTTTTTGGTATTTTTGTTGTATAGATTGGAAAGTAAAGATTGCAAAATAAACAGCGGCAGAAATAGCAAGTTGATAGGAAAATAATATGATGTAAAATAGACCCGGGGGCCATAGGTTTCACTAGTGGCTTCTCTCAAGATAGCATATATTATGGTGGGTGAACAAATTACTGTCGAGCAATTGATAGAAAAGCGCATAGTTATGAGAATATATAGGCATGATCATGAATATAGGCATCACGTCCGTGTCAAGTAGACCGAAACAATTCTGCATCTACTACTATTACTCCACACATCGACCGCTATCCAGCATGCATCTAGAGTATTAAGTTCATAAGAACAGAGTAACGCATTAGGCAAGATGACATGATGTAGAGGGATAAACTCAAGCAATATGATACAAACCCCATCTTTTTATCCTCGATGGCAACAATACAATACGTGCCTTACTGCCCCTACTGTCACTGGGAAAGGACACCACAAGATTGAACCCAAATCTAAGCACTTCTCCCATTGCAAGAAAGATCAATCTAGTAGGCCAAACCAGACTAATAATTCGAAGAGACTTGCAAAGATATTAAATCATGCATATAAGAATTCAGAGAAGAATCAAATATTGTTCATAGATAATCTGGATCATAAACCCACAATTCATCGGATCTCGACAAACACACCACAAAAATAATTACATCAAATAGATCTCTAAGAAGATCGAGGAGAACTTTGTATCGAGATCCAAAGAGAGAGAATAAGCCATCTAGCTAATAACTATGGACCCGAAGGTCTGTGGTAAACTACTCACACATCATCGGAGAGGCTATGGTGTTGATGTAGAAGCCCTCCATGATCGAATCCCCCTCCGGCGAAGCGCCGAAAAAGGCCCCAAGATGGGATCTCACGGGTACAGAAGCTTGCGGCGGTGGAAAAGGTGTTTCGTGGCTCTCCCCGAGGGTTTCAGGGTATAAGAGTATATATTGGCGAAAGAAGTAGGTCGGTGGAGCTACAAGGGGCCCACGAGGGTGGGCGCATGCCTACCCCCCTGGGCGCACCTCCCTGCCTTGTGGCCGCCTTGTTGCTTCCTTAACGTCCACTCCAAGTCTCCTGGATTGCGTTTGTTCCAAAGACGATCCTCGCGAAGGTTTCATTCCGTTTGATATTCCTTTTCTGCAAAACACTGAAATATGCAAAAAAAACAACAATTTGCACTGGGCCTTCGGTTAATAGGTTAGTCCCAAAAATAATGTAAAAGTGCATAATAAATCCTATTAAACATCCAAAACAGATAATATAATAGCATGGAACAATCGAAAATTATAGATACGTTGGAGACGTATCAAGCATACCCAAGCTTAATTCCTGCTCGTCCTCAAGCAGGTAAATGATAAAAACAGAATTTTTGTTGTGGAATGCTACCTAACATAATTTTCAATGTAATTTTCTTTATTGTGGCATGAATGTTCAGATCCGAAAGATTCAAGACAAAAGTTTAATATTGACATAAAAATAATAATACTTCACGCATACTAACTAAGCAATTATGTCTTCTCAAAATATCATGGCCAAAGAAAGCTTATCCCTACAAAATCATATAGTTTGGCTATGCTTCATTTTCTTCGCACAAAAATGATCTCATCATGCACAACCCCGATGACAAGCCAAGCAATTGTTTCATACTTTAGTAATCTCAATCTTTTTTTCAACTTTCATGCAATACATGAGCGTGAGCCATGGACATAGCATTTTGGGTGGAATAGAATATAATGATGGGGTTGTGTCGAGAAGACAAAAAAGGAGGAAGTCTCACATTGATGCGGCTAATCAATGGGCTAGGGAGATGCCCATCAATTGATGTCAATGCAAGGAGTAGGGATTGCCATGCAACGGATGCACTAGAGCTACAAATGTACGAAAGCTCAATAAAAGAAACTAAGTGGATGTGCATCCAACTTGCTTGCTCACGAAGACCTAGGGCATTTGAGGAAGCCCATTGTTGGAATATACAACCCAAGTTCTACAATGAAAAATTCCCACTAGTATATGCAAGTGACAATAAAAGAGACTCTCTATCATGAAGATCATGGTGCTACTTTGAAGCACAAGTGTGGAAAAAAAGGATAGTAGCATTGTCCCTTTTATTTCTTTTTTTATTTGGCCTTTCTTTTTTTGGCCTTTCTTTTTTTCGGGACAATGCTCTATTAATGATGATCATCACACTTCTATTTATTTACAACTCAAAGATTACAACTCAATACTAGAACAAAGTATGACTCTATATGAATGCCTTCGGCGGTGTACCGGGATGGGCAATGAATCAAGAGTGACATGTATGAAATTATGCATGGTGGCTTTGCCACAAATACAATGTCAACTACATGATCATGCAAAGCAATATGACAATGATGAAGCGTGCCATAATAAATGGAACGGTGGAAAGTTGCATGGCAATATATCTCGGAATGGCTATGGAAATGCCATAATAGGTAGGTATGGTGGCTGTTTTGAGGAAGATATAAGGAGGTTTATGTGTGATAGAGTGTATCATATCACGGGGGTTGGATGCACCGGCGAAGTTTGCACCAACTCTCAAGGTGAGAAAGGGCAATGCAAGGTATCTAAGAGGCTAGAAATGATGGAAAGTGAGAGTGCGTACAATCCATGGACTCAACATTAGTCATAAAGAACTCACATACTTATTGCAAAAATCTACAAGTCATCAAAAACTAAGCACTAAGCGCATGCTCCTAGGGGGATAGATTGGTAGGAAAAGACCATCGCTCGTCACCGACCACCACTCATAAGGAGGACAATCAAAGAAACACCTCATGCTTCAAATTTGTCACACAACGTTTACCATACGTGCATGCTACGGGACTTGCAAACTCTAACACAAGTATTTGTCAAATTCACAACTACTCAACTAGCATGACTCTAATATTACCATCTTCATATCTCAAAACAATCATCAAGTATCAAACTACTCATAGTATTCAATGTACCCTATATGGAAGTTTTTATTATACTCATCTTGGATGCCTATCATATTAGGACTAATTTTATAACCAAAGCAAATTACCATGTTGTTCTAAAATACTCTCAAAATAATATAAGTGAATCATGAGAGATCAATAATTTCTTTAAAATAAAACCACCACCATGCTCTAAAAGATATTAGTGAAGCACTAGAGCAAAATTATCTAGCTCAAAAGATATAAGTGAAGCACATAGAGTATTCTGATAAATTCTGATTCATGTGTGTCTCTCCAAAAGGTGTGTACAGTAAGGATGATTGTGGTATACTAACAAGCAAAGACTCAAATCATACAAGACGCTCCAAGCAAAACACATATCATGTGGTGAATAAAAATATAGCCTCAAGTAAAGTTACCGATGGACGAAGACGAAAGAGGGGATGCCTTCCGGGGCATCCCCAAGCTTAGGCTTTTGGTTGTCCTTGAATTTTACCTTGGTGTGCCTTGGGCATCCCCAAGCTTAGGCTCTTGCCACTCCTTATTCCAAAATCCATCAAATCTTTACCCAAAAACTTGAAAACTTCACAACACAAAACTCAACAGAAAATCTCATGAGCCCCGTTAGTATAAGAAAACAAACCACAACCTTAAGGTACTGTAGTGAACTCGTTCTTTATTTATACTGGTGTTAAACCTACTGTATTCCAGCTTCTCTATGGTTCATACCCCCGATACTAGCCATAGATTCATTAAAATAAGCAAACAACACACGAAAAACAGAATCTGTCAAAAACAGAACAGTCTGTAGCAATATGATTTGTTCGAATACTTCCGGAACTCCAAAAATTCTGACAAACTAGGAAAACCTGGATAATTTGTATATTGATCTACTTAAAAAAGAATTGGTATTTTATCACGTTATGGTGAATTTTAAAGATTATTTTCGTGACCGCAAAGTTTCTGTCTTTTTCAGCAAGATCAAACAACTATCACACAAGAAGACCCTATTGGTTCTACTTGGCACAAACACTAATTAAAACAATAAAAACACATCCAAACAGAGGCTAGATGAATTATTTATTACTAAACAGGAACAAAAAGCAAGGAACAAAAAAAATTGGGTTGCCTCCCAACAAGCGCTATCGTTTAACGCCCCTAGCTAGGCATAAGAACAAGAATAGATCTAGGTGTTATCATATTTGGTTTTTATCCTTTTAGCGGAGTCATGCTCGAATCTGGGAGGCTCTTTGCGTTTTCCTTCATATTTGGAAATTTAAGATCTAAAGAATCCAACCGCTTATTGCAAAGGGTGATCAACATATTCATACGGTGAAGGTTTCCGCTCACACTTTTGAGAGGTTCAAGAGACTTTTGTAAGATTTTTGTTACTTCACAAGTTTTCTCAAAAACTTGTGTCTCTTCCTGAGTAGCATGAAGTCCCTTCTTTTGGGGAAGTATTCCTACTATTCCCTCTGTAAGTTCATGCGCAATACCGGGATCAATTTCGATAAAATTTCCTTTGGCAACAGAATCTAAGAGTTGTCTATGGGACATATTTATTCCAAGATAAAAAGAAGTAAATTCTAAAATTTACCTCTAGGCTACAATTACGATAAGATTCCATCATCCTATACTAAGCATCTTTTAAATTTTCTCCTTGTCTTTGTTTGAAGTGAAGAACTTCAAACTCGGGGGACAAAGGAAGAGATAAAGGATTCACCATGAGGGCGAAACAAACGGACTAGCACAGAGACACACAAGAAGCAAGCAAAAAGAGACGGACGGAAAAAGAGGGCGAATAAAATGGCAAGGGTGAAGTGGGGGAGAGGAAAACGAGAGGCAAATGGCAAATAATATAATGCGAGGGAGAAGAGTTTGCGATGGGTACTTGGTATGTCTTGACTTGTGCGTAGATCTCCCCGGCAACGGAGCCAAAAATCCTTCTTGCTACCTCTTGAGCATGCGTTGGTTTTCCCTTGAAGAGGAAGGGTGATGCAGCAAAGTAGCGTAAGTATTTCCCTCAGTTTTTGAGAACCAAGGTATCCATCCAGTAGGAGACTACTGTTGGGGATCGTAGCAGAAATTCAAAATTTTCTACGCATCACCAAGATCAATCTATGGAGTAATCTAGCAATGAGGGGAAGGAGAGTGCATCTACATACCCTTGTAGATCGCTAAGCGGAAGCGTTCAAGTGAACGGGGTTGATGGAGTCGTACTCGTCGTGATCCAAATCACCGATGATCCTAGTGCCGAACGGACGGCACCTCCGCGTTCAACACACATGCAGCCCGGTGACGTCTCCCATGCCTTGATCCAGCAAGGGGAGAAGGAGAGGTTGGGGAAGACTCCGTCCAGCAGCAGCACGATGGCGTGGTGGTGTTGGAGGAGCGCGGAACTCTAGCAGGGCTTCGCCAAGCACTATGAGAGACGAGGAGGGAGAGAGGTAGGGCTGCGCCTTGGGAGAGTTCATCTCGTGTCTTGGGCAGCCCCAAAACCTCCACTATATATAGGGGCAAGGGGGAAGGGGAGGCGCCCTAGGGTTTTCCCTAGGGGGGGCAGCGGCCAGGGCAGATGGGATCTCCCCCTTGGGTGACTTGGCCCCCAAGCCAGGAGGTGGGAACCCTAGATGAGGCGCCCCAAACCCCCTGGTCACGTGGGAATAGGTGAGGGGGGCGCACAGCCCCTTAGTGGGCTGGTTTGCCCCCTTTACTTGGCCCATGAAGCCCCCAAACACTTGCCTGGGCTCCCGAAACACCTTTCGGTCATGCTGGTCATCACCCGGTACCTCCGGAACACTCCCGGACTCCAAAACCCTTCGTCCAATATATCAATCTTTACCTCTGGACCATTCCGGAACTCCTCGTAACGTCCGGGATCTCATCCGGGACTCCGAACAACATTCGGTAACCGCCTACATACTTTCCCTATAACCCTAGCGTCATCGAACCTTAAGTGTGTAGACCCTACGGGTTCGGGAATCATGCAGACATGACCGAGACACCTCTTCGGCCAATAACCAACAGCGGGATCTGGATACCCATGTTGGCTCCCACATGTTCCATGATGATCTCATCGGATGAACCACGATGTCGAGGATTTAATCAATCCCGTATTCAATTCCCTTTGTCTAGCGGTATTGCACTTGCCCGAGATTCGATCGTCGGTATCCGATACCTTGTTCAATCTTGTTACTGGCAAGTCTCTTTACTCGTTCCGTAAAACATCATCCCGTGATCAACTCCTTGGTCACATTGCGCATATGATGATGTCCTACCGAGTGGGCCCAGAGATACCTCTCCGTTACACGGAGTGACAAATCCCAGTCTCGATTCGTGCCAACTCAACAGACACTTTCAGAGATACCCGTAGTGTACCTTTATAGCCACCCAGTTACGTTGTGACGTTTGGTACACCCAAAGCACTCCTACGGTATCCGGGAGTTGCACAACCTCATGGTCTAAGGAAATGATACTTGACATTGGAAAAGCTCTAGCATACGAACTACACGATCTTTGTGCTAGGCTTAGGATTGGGTCTTGTCCATCACATGATTCTCCTAATGATGTGATCCCATTATCAACGACATCCAATGTCCATGGTCAGGAAACTGTAACCATCTATTGATCAACGAGCTAGTCAACTACAGGCTTACTAGGGACATGGTGTTGTCTATGTATCCACACATGTATCTGAGTTTCCTATCAATACAATTATAGCATGGATAATAAACGATTATCATGAACAAGAAAAAATAATAATAACTAATTTGTTATTGCCTCTAGAGCATATTTCCAACAGTCTCCCACTTGCACTAGAGTCAATAATCTAGTTCACATCGCCATGTGATTAACACTCACAGGTCACATCGCCATGTGACCAACATCCAAAGAGTTTACTAGAGTTAATAATCTAGTTCACATCGCTATGTGATTAACACTCAATGAGTTCTGGGTTTGATCATGTTGCTTGTGAGAGAGGTTGTAGTCTACGGGTCTGTCACATTCAGATCCGTATGTACTTTGCAAATCTCTACGCTATATTTGGAGCCATTTCAAATAACTGTTCTACTTGGAGCTATTCTAAATTGTTGCTCCATTATACATATCCGGTATCTCTAATCAGAGCTATCCGGATAGGTGTTAAGCTTGCATCGACGTAACTCTTTACGTCGAACTCTTTATCACCTCCATAACCGAGAAACATATCCTTATTCCTCTAAGGATAATTTTGACCGCTATCTAGTGATCTACTCCTAGATCACCTTTGTACCCTCTTGCCAGACATGTGGCAAGGCACACATCAAGTGTGGTACTCAGCATGGCATACCGTATAGAGCCTATGACAAAAGCATAGGGGACGACCTTCGTCCTTCCTCTTTCTTCTATCGTGGTCGAGCTTTAAGTCTTAACTTCATACCTTACAACTCAGGCAAGAACTCCTTCTTTGGCTGATCCATCTTGAACACCTTCAAGGTCATGTCAAGGTATGTGCTCATTTGGAAGTACCATTAAGCGTTTTTGATCTATCCTTATAGATCTTGATGCTCAATGTTCAAGTAGCTTAATCCAGGTTTTCCATTGAAAAACACCTTTCAAATAACCCTATATGCTTTCTAGAAATTCTACATCATTTCGGATCAACAATATGTCATCCACATATACTTATCAGAAATGTCGTAGTGCTCCCACTCACTTTATTGTAAATACAAGTTTCTATCAAACTTTGTATAAACCCATAGACTTTGATTACTCCATCAAAGTGTATATTCCGACTCCGAGATGCTTGCTCTAGTCCATGGAAGGATCGCTGGAGCTAGCATACCTTTTAGCATCCTTAGGATAGACAAAACCTTTCTGATTGTATCACATACAACCTTTCCTTACGAAAACTGGTAAGGAAACTTGTTTTGACATCCATCTGCCAGATTTCATAAATGCAGCTTATGCTTAACATGATTCCGACGGACTTAAGCATCGCTACGAGTGAGAAAGTCTCATCGCAGTCAACTCCTTGAACTTGTCGGAAAACATCTTAACGACAAGTCGAGCTTTCTTAATGGTGATACTTACCATCATTGTCCGTCTTCCTTTTAAAATCCATATGTACCCAACAGCCTTACAACCATCAAGTAGTTCTTTCAAAGTCTACACCTTGTTTTCATACATGGATCCTCTCTTGGATTTTATGGCCTCGAGCCATTTTTCGGAATCCGGGCCCACCATCGCTTCTCCATAGCTCATAGGTTCATCGTTGTCCAACAACGTGACCTTTAAGATAGGGTTACCACTTAGAAGTTGTACACACCCTTGTCAACCTATGAGGTTCGATAATAACTCGATCTGAAGCTCCATGATCATCATCATTAGCTTTCTCTTCAACTGAGGCAGGTGCCACAGAAACATTTTTCCTGTGCTGCGCTACTCTCTGGTTGAAGTAAAGGTTCAACAACCTTATCAAGTTCTATCTTCCTCCCACTCAATTCTTTCGAGAGAAACTCTTTCTCGAGAAAGCACCCGATTCGAGAAACAATCCCTATTGCTTTCGGATCTGAGTTAGGAGGTATACCCAACTGTTTTGGGTGTCCTATGAAGATGCATTTATCCGCTTTGGGTTCGAGCTTATCAGCCTGAAACTTTTTCACATAAGCCTCGCAGCCCCAAACTTTTAAGAAACGACAACTTAGGTTTCTCTGAACCATAGTTCATACGGTGTCGACTCAAACGGAATTGCGTGGTGCCCTATTTAAAGTGAATGTGGTTGTCTCTAATGCCTAACCCATAAACTATAGTGGTAATTTGATAAGAGACATCATGGTATGCACCATATCCAATAGGGTGCAGTTATGATGTTCGGACACACCATCACACTATGGTGTTCCAGGCTGTATTAGTTGTGAAACAATTTCCACAATGTCTTAATTCTGTGCCAAACTCGTAATTCAGATATTCATCTCTATGATCATATCATAGATATTTTATCCTCTTGTCCCGACGATCTTTCAACTTCACCCTGAAATTACTTGAACCTTTCAATAATTCAGACTCGTGATTCATTAAGTAAATATACTTAGCATCTACTCAAATCATCTGTGAAGTAAGAATATAACGATATCCACTACATGCCTCAGCACTCATTGGACTACACACATCAAGATGTATTACTTCCAACAAGTTGCTTTCTTGTTCCATCTTACTGAAAACGAGGCCTTTCAGTCATCTTGCTCATGTGGTATGATTTGCATGTCTCAAGTGATTCAAAATCAAGCGAGTCCAAAGATCCATCAACATGGAGCTTCTTCATGCGTTTTATACCATTGTGAGTAAAATTGCAGTGCCACAAGTATGTGGTACTATCATTACTATCTTATATCTTTTGGCATGAACATGTGTATCACTACGATCGGGATTCGATAAACCATTCATTTTAGGTGCAAGACCATTGAAGGTATTATTCAAATAAACAGAGTAACCATTATTCTCCTTAAATGAATAACCGTATTGCGATAAACATAATCCAATCATGTCTATGCTCAACGCAAACACCAAATAACAATTATTTAGGTTTAACACCAACCCCGATGGTAGACGGAGCGTGCGATGTTTGATCACATCAACCTTGGAAACTCTTCCAACACCTATCGTCATCTCACCTTTGGCTAGTCCTCGTTTATTCTGTAGCTTTTTTTTATTTGGAGTTACTAACACTTAGCAATCGAACCGGTATCTAATACCCCAGTGCTACTAGGAGTGCTAGTAAAGTACACATATAATGTATGTCCAATACATACTTCTGTCAACCTTGTCAGCCTTCTCATCTACCAAGTATCTAGGGTGGTTCTGCTTCAGTGACCGTTCCCCTTATTACAGAAGCACTTAGTCTCGGGCTTGGGTTCAACTTTGGGTTTCTTCACTAGAGCAGCAACTGATTTGTTGTTTCATGAAGTATCCTTTTCTTGTCGTTGCCCTTCTTGAAACTAGTGGTTTTACTAACCATCAACAATTGATGCTCCCTTTTGATTTCTACTTTCGCGGTGTCGCGAATAGCTCAAGGATCATATCTATCCCTGATATTTTATAGTTCATCACGAAGCTCTAGTAGCTTGGTGGCAGTGACTTTGGAGAACCATCACTATCTCATCTGGAAGATTAACTCCCACTCGATTCAAGCGATTGTTGTACTCATAGAATCTGAGCACATGCTCAACGATTGAGCTTTTCTCCTTAGTTTGCAGGCTTAGGAAACTTGTCAGGGGTCTCATACCTCTTGACGCGGGCACTATCCTGAAATCCCAATTTCAATCCTTGGAACATCTCATATGTTCTGCGATGTTTCAAAAACGTCTTTGGTGCCTCAATTCTAAACCATTTAGCATTACGCACTGAACTATCATGTAGTCATCAAAACGTGTATGCCAGATGTTCACAACATCTACAACTCACGCTTGAGGTTCAGCTCACTGAGCGGTGCATTAAGGACATAAACCTTCTGTGCAGTAATGAGGACAATCCTCAGTTTACGGACCCAATCCGCATAATTGCTACTATCAACTTTCAACTAAATTTTCTCTAGGAACGTATCTAAAACAGTAGAACTAAAGCGTAAGCTACGACATATTTGCAAAGTCATTTTGACTATGTTCATGATAATTTAGTTCATCTGATTATTTAATGAACTCCCACTCAGATAGACATCCCTCTAGTCATCTAAGTGATACATGATCCGAATCAACTAGGCCGTGTCCGATCATCACGTGAGACGGACTAGTCATCATCGGTGAACATCTTCATGTTGATCGTATCTTCTATACGACTCATGTTCGACCTTTCGGTCCTCCGTGTTTCGAGGCCATGTCTGTACATTCTAGGCTCGTCAAGTCAACCTAAGTGTTTCGCATGTGTTCCAAGGCCATGTCTGTACATGCTAGGCTCGTCAACACCCGTTGTATTCGAACGTAAGAATCTATCACACCCGATCATCACGTGGTGCTTCGAAACGATGAACCTTCGCAACGGTGCACAGTTAGGGAGAACACTTTTCTTGAAATTTTAGTGAGGGATCATCTTATTTAAGCTACCGTCATTCTAAGCAAATAAGATGTAATAACATGATAAACATCACATGCAATCAAATAGTGACATGATATGGCCACCATCACTTTGCTCCTTTTGATCTCCATCTTCGGGGCTCCATGATCATCATCGTCACCGGCATGACACCATGATCTCATCATCATGATCTCCATCATCGTGTCTTCATGAAGTTGTCTCGCCAACTATTACTTCTACTACTACAGCTAACGGTTAGCAATAAAGTAAAGTAATTACATGACATTTATGTTGACACGCAGGTCATAAATAAATTAAGACAACTCCTATGGCTCCTGTCGGTTGTCATATTCATCGACATGCAAGTCGTGATTCCTATTACAAGAACATGATCATATCATACATCACATCCTTTGGCCATATCACATCACAAAACACTTGTTGCAAAAACAAGTTAGACGTCCTCTAATTGTTGTTGCAAGTTTTTACGTGGCTGCTATAGGTTGCTAGCAAGAACGTTTCTTACCTACGCCAAAACCACAACGTGAATTGCCAATTTCTATTTACCCTTCATAAGGACCCTGTTCATTGAATCCGATCCGACTAAAGTGGGAGAGACAGACACCCGCCAGCCACCTTATGCAACTAGTGCATGTCAGTCGGTGGAACCGGTCTCAGTAAGCGTACGTGTAAGGTTGGTCCGGGCCGCTTCATCCCACAATGCTGCCGAATCAAGATAAGACTAGTAACGGCAAGTAAATTGACAAAATCGACGCCCACAACTACTTTGTGTTCTACTCGTGCATAGAAACTACGCATAGACCTAGCTCATGATGCCACTGTTGGGGATCGTAGCAGAAATTCAAAATTTTCTACGCATCACCAAGATCAATCTATGGAGTAATCTAGCAATGAGGGGAAGGAGAGTGCATCTACATACCCTTGTAGATCGCTAAGCGGAAGTGTTCAAGTGAACGGGGTTGATGGAGTCGTACTCGTCGTGATCCAAATCACCGATGATCCTAGTGCCGAACGGACGGCACCTCCGCATTCAACACACATGCAGCCCGGTGACGTCTCCCACGCCTTGATCCAGCAAGGGGAGAAGGAGAGGTTGGGGAAGACTCTGTCCAGCAGCAGCACGACGGCGTGGTGGTGGTGGAGGAGCGCGGAACTCTAGCAGGGCTTCGCCAAGCACTATGAGAGACAAGGAGGGAGAGAGGTAGGGCTGCGCCTTGGGAGAGTTCATCTCGTGTCTTGGGCAGCCCCAAAACCTCCACTATATATAGGGGCAAGGGGGAAGGGGAGGCGCCCTAGGGTTTTCCCTAGGGGGGGCGGCGGCCAGGGCAGATGGGATCTCCCCCTTGGGTGACTTGGCCCCCAAGCCAGGAGGTGGGAACCCTAGATGGGGCGCCCCAAACCCCCTGGTCACGTGGGAATAGGTGAGGGGGCGCACAGCCCCTTAGTGGGCTGGTTTGCCCCCCTTCCCTTGGCCCATGAAGCCCCCAAACACTTGCCTGGGCTCCCGAAACACCTTTCGGTCATGCTGGTCATCACCCGGTACCTCCGGAACACTCCCGGACTCCAAAACCCTTCGTCCAATATATCAATCTTTACCTCCGGACCATTCCGAAACTCCTCGTAACGTCCGGGATCTCATCCGGGACTCCGAACAACATTCGGTAACCGCGTACATACTTTCCCTATAACCCTAGCGTCATCGAACCTTAAGTGTGTAGACCCTACGGGTTCGGGAATCATGCAGACATGACCGAGACACCTCTCCGGCCAATAACCAACAGCGGGATCTGGATACCCATGTTGGCTCCCACATGTTCCATGATGATCTCATCGGATGAACCACGATGTCGAGGATTTAATCAATCCCGTATTCAATTCCCTTTGTCTAGCGGTATTGCACTTGCCCGAGATTCGATCGTCGGTATCCGATACCTTGTTCAATCTCGTTACTGGCATGTCTCTTTACTCGTTCCGTAAAACATCATCCTGTGATCAACTCCTTGGTCACATTGCGCATATGATGATGTCCTACCGAGTGGGCCCAGAGATACCTCTCCGTTACACGGAGTGACAAATCCCAGTCTCGATTCGTGCCAACTCAACAGACACTTTCGGAGATACCCGTAGTGTACCTTTATAGCCACCCAGCTACGTTGTGACGTTTGGTACACCCAAAGCACTCCTACGGTATCCGGGAGTTGCACAACCTCATGGTCTAAGGAAATGATACTTGACATTGGAAAAGCTCTAGCATACGAACTACACGATCTTTGTGCTAGGCTTAGGATTGGGTCTTGTCCATCACATGATTCTCCTAATGATGTGATCCCGTTATCAACGACATCCAATGTCCATGGTCAGGAAACTGTAACCATCTATTGATCAACGAGCTAGTCAACTAGAGGCTTACTAGGGACATGGTGTTGTCTATGTATCCACACATGTATCTGAGTTTCCTATCAATACAATTATAGCATGGATAATAAACGATTATCATGAACAAGAAAATATAATAATAACTAATTTGTTATTGCCTCTAGAGCATATTTCCAACAACTACACGCAAGTCCCTAGTACCTGCACAAACAATCAAGAACCTTGCAACCAACGCGATAAAGGGGTTGTCAATCCCTTCACGGCCACTTGCAAAAGTGAGATTTGATAAAGATAATAAGATAAATATTTTTTGGTATTTTTGTTGTATAGATTGGAAAGTAAAGATTGCAAAATAAACAGCGGCAGAAATAGCAAGTTGATAGGAAAATAATATGATGTAAAATAGACCCGGGGGCCATAGGTTTCACTAGTGGCTTCTCTCAAGATAGCATATATTATGGTGGGTGAACAAATTACTGTCGAGCAATTGATAGAAAAGCGCATAGTTATGAGAATATATAGGCATGATCATGAATATAGGCATCACGTCCGTGTCAAGTAGACCGAAACAATTCTGCATCTACTACTATTACTCCACACATCGACCGCTATCCAGCATGCATCTAGAGTATTAAGTTCATAAGAACAGAGTAACGCATTAGGCAAGATGACATGATGTAGAGGGATAAACTCAAGCAATATGATATAAACCCCATCTTTTTATCCTCGATGGCAACAATACAATACGTGCCTTACTGCCCCTGCTGTCACTGGGAAAGGACACCGCAAGATTGAATCCAAAGAAAGATCAATCTAGTAGGACAAACCAGACTGATAATTTGAAGAGACTTGCAAAGATATTAAATCATGCATATAGGAATTCAGAGAAGAATCAAATATTGTTCATAGATAATCTGGATCATAAACCCACAATTCATCGGATCTCGACAAACACACCGCAAAAAGAATTACATCGAATAGATCTCCAAGAAGATCGAGGAGAACTTTGTATTGATATCCAAAGAGAGAGAAGAAGCCATCTAGCTAATAACTATGGACCCGAAGGTCTGTGGTAAACTACTCACACATCATTGGAGAGGCTATGGTGTTGATGTAGAAGCCCTCCATGATCGAATCCCCCTCCGACGGAGCGTCGGAAAAGGCCCCAAGATTGGATCTCATGGGTACAGAAGGTTGTGGCGGTGGAAAAGGTGTTTCGTGGCTCTCCCCGAGGGTTTCAGGGTATAAGAGTATATATAGGCGAAAGAAGTAGGTCGGTGGAGCTACGAGGGGCCCATGAGGGTGGGGGGCGCCTACCCCCTGGGCACGCCTCCCTGCCTCGTGGCCGCCTCGTTGCTTCCTTGACATCCACTCCAAGTCTCCTAGATTGCGTTTGTTCCGGAAACGATCGTCGCGAAGGTTTCATTCCGTTTGGATTCCGTTTGATATTCCTTTTCTGCGAAACACTGAAATAGGCAAAAAAACAACAATTTGCATTGGGCCTTCGGTTAATAGGTTAGTCCCAAAAATAATATAAAAGTGCATAATAAAGCCCATTAAACATCCAAAACAGATAATATAATAGCATGGAACAATAAAAAATTATAGATACGTTGGAGACGTGTCACGTGGCTCCATCAACGGCCTGATACGACCCAACTTTGGCAAGCAACAACTCAAGACCCTCGCGAGGGGCCAGGCCTCACGAGGCAGACGACACCAAGACCTCCCTAGGGGCAGCCTCCTAGGCCGGCTCCCGAGGAGTGGAGATATCTATGCAAGGTGCACCTCGCGAGGTTCACATGATGCGATACATGACGACCAAGGCTAGGCGGGCGCCAGCAGGCGCAGTGTACCAGTTTCCTCTTTGGTTCTAAGGAGGCAAGCGCAGGCGCGGGGTCCTGGGGCATCAAGGAAAGGTTTCCATATCAGTGCAACGAGACCAAGACCGCCAGGACGGTAGGACGGAGGTCATCGCGGAGCACACGGCAGCGTCACCACCAGAGCCTTTTGCGGGCGAAGACTACTTTTGTCTGGATAGCTTGTACTAGTTGTCTCCCTTCGAATTTAGCCGTTGTGGGATCCCTTCCTGCCTACATTTGGGAAGAGGACCAAGGCCACTATAAATAGGACTTAGCCACCACCATAGAGAGGGATCTAGCATCTCGAACAAGGGCCATTCCACCCTGACCACCTCACCAGCTCATTGAGATCAAGAACACCTCACCTCCTGAGGTTGTTCATCCATTGTACAAGTTCATCCACAGCCCCTCGAGGCAATCCACCACAAAGTTGGAGTAGGGTATTACACCGCAAGGTGGGCCGAACCAGGATAAATCTCTGTGTCCCTCATTCTTTGGGTTCGTCGAGCTAGGCCATGGGATCGTTGAGCGGGTAGACTGGGGAGAGAGTAGCCTTCGTGCTCACCCTAGAGTTCGAACCTCTCAAGGGTCTGCGGAGCCCTGAATCCGACAGACACGTTTGTTGCTGGGTCATGTATGCCTGTCCCTATAAGTTAGTGCCACTTTGGATTCACGACTAGTCATGTCGGCTCGGGTTCTCTGTCATATGGATGCTAGCGACACTATCATATACGTGTGCCAAAAGGCGCAAACGGTCCCGGGCTAGGTAAGGTGGCACCCGTTGGGATACCGTGCGTGGGGCCGCAAAGTGATATGATGTGTTACATGCTAGATCAGTGTGACTTAGGATCGGGGTCCTGACAACTAGGCACTATGTCAATAGGTTAGTCCCGAAAAATGATATAAAGTTGCTATAAAATGATTGTAAAACATCCAAGAATGATAATATAACAGCATGGAACAAGCAAAAATTATAGATACGTTGGAGACGTATCACAAGCCAATACGAACTACAACCCAAACGGCAGGGTTATGACCAAGAATATGCATTTTCATCTTATGCTTCCAACTAGCAAAATTTGTACCATCAAAGTAAGGACCTCTACGGTGATAGTTACCCTCACTAGACACCACTCTCCTAGGTTGTGAAACCAATGCTATGACCACCAAAGCAATGGAAATCAAGGCTTACGGAGACCAAGCTCTGATACCACTTGTAGGATCGAAAATATGTCTAGAAGGGGTGATTAGTCTACTTGACAAAATAAAAATCTTTCCTTTTCCCAATTTTAGTTGTGGGCAGATTTTAGCAATTATGAGAAGTCAAGCAATCAACCTACACATGCAATTCTAAGAGTATAGCAGCGGAAAGTAAAACATTGCATATGAAGGCAAACGCAATGGGGACACAAAGATTTTTGGCGTGGTTCCGATTGGTGGTGCTATCGTACATCCACGTTAATGGAGACTTCAACCCACGAAGGGTAACGGCTACGCGAGTCCACGGAGGGCTCCACCCATGAAGGGTCCACGAAGAAGCAACCTTGTCTATCCCACCATGGCCATCGCCCATGAAGGACTTGCCTCACTCGGATAGATCTTCACGAAGTAGGCGATCTCCTTGCCCTTACAAACTTCTTGGTTTAACTCCACATCATGTTGGAGGCTCCCAAGCAACACCTAATGAATCTAGGAGACACCACTCTCCAAAATGTAATAGATGGTGTGTTGATGATGAAATCCTTGCTCTTGTGCTTCAAATGATAGTCTCCCCAACACTCAACTCTCTCTCAAAGATTTGGCTATGGTGGAAGAAGGATTTGAGTGGAAAGCAACTTGGGGAAGGCTAGAAATCAAGGTTTAGATAGTAGGAATGGAAGCACTTGATCTCAACACATGAATAGGTGGTTCTCTCTCAGAAAATGAATGGTGGAAGTTTAGGCATGTTTTGATGGCTCTCTCCTATGAGGAGGAGGGGGTGGAGGGTGTCGGTGTCAAAACCGGCGGATCTCGGGTAGGGGGTCCTGAACTGTGTGTCTAGGCGGATGGTAACAGGAGACAAGGGACACGAAGTTTTACCCAGGTTCGGGCCCTCTCGATGGAGGTAAAACCCTATGTCCTGCTTGATTAATATTGATGATATGGGTAGTACAAGAGTATATCTACCACGAGATCGAGGAGGCTAAACCCTAGAAGCTAGCCTATGGTATGATTGTTGTATGTTGTCCTACGGACTAGAACCCTCCGGTTTATATAGACACCGGAGAGGGTTAGGGTTACACAAAGTCGGTTACAATGGTAGGAGATCTAAATATCCGCATCGCCAAGCTTGCCTTGCACGCCAAGGAAAGTCCCTTCCGGACACGGGTCGAAGTCTTCAATCTTGTATCTTCATAGTCCAAGAGTCCGGCTGAAGGTATATCCGGCCATCCGGACACCCCCTAATCCAGGACTCCCTCAGAGGGGTATATATAGCCTACACACAAAATCCAACCGTTACACACTTTTGACCCATCTCGGTGGCACCGATTGGTACAAAAATATGAACGTTAGGAATCTCGATGGGACTGACTTGAACAACTCAGTGGGACCGATGTGCTAGGGCCTAGGGCAAACCTCATCTTGATGGCACCGATTGCATCATCTCGGTGGAACCAAAGTGAAGCAATAAGGCAACGGAGAATCAGTCAAGCCAACTCGGTGGGACCGATTGCAACATCTCGGTGAGATCGAAGTGAGTACAACAAGTCATAGAGCGTTGGCAAGGCCATCTTGCTGGGACTGAGATCCATATCAGTGTGACCGAATTGTTAGGGTTTTGGCAGTGGCTAAGTCCAGATGAACTTCATGGGGCCGACTTGGGAATTTGGGTTTGGACATATTTGGGTAAAGAAAGTGGTTGAGGGTTTTGGAGCAATATCACTAAGCACTTCAGCAACAAGATCATTAAGCAATGCCTCATCCCCTTCTAATAGTATTGGCTTTCCTATGGACTCAATGTGATCTTGGATCACTTAAACAAAAATGTAGAGTCTTGAGCTTTTGTCAATCCTTGTCCTTATCATTTTTAGGGGCCCACATCTCTAGTCCATGCCATGCCAATCATTGAACATTCTGAAATATTTATCTTGAATGGACATTAGTTCAATGAGATATATGTTGTTATGAATTACCAAAACCACCCGGGGATTAGTTGCACTTTCAACTTCGTTTGGTATCGATTTCCTGGAAAACCAAAAACAGGCAAAAAAAACAACAACTGGCACTTGGCACTGGGTTAATAGGTTAGTCCCAAAAAATGATATATAATTGCATATAAAACATCCAAGATTGATACTATAATAGCATGGAACAATAAAAAATTATAGATATGTTGGAGATGTATCAGTAATGTCTTAAATGAAAGAATAACTTTTTCTTTTGTTGGTATGTGTAACTAGGTGGTATATATTTAGCAACAATGTAATTAGCATAGTATGCATACCAAGGATTATTATGAGAAGTAGAAGCATTTATAACAACTAATTGTTCATCAGGAAAACTATCATCAATATGCGGTGGGTCATTAAGATCATTTTTCATCATAGACAAATTATCTGCTACATGATTCTCAACTCCTTTTCTATCAACAATATGCAAATCAAACTCATGTAATAAAAGAATCCACCTAATTAGTCTATGTTTAGCATCTTTCTTTTCCATAAGATATTTAATAGCAGCATGATCGATGTGAATAGTAACTTTAGAATCAACAATATAAGGTTTGAAATGATCACATGCAAAGACAACTGCTAAAAATTCTTTCTCAATAGTAGCATAATTTCTTTGAGCACTATCCAAGGTCTTGCTAGCATAATGAATAAAATTCAATTTTTATCAACTCTTTGACCTAAAACAACACCTATAGCTTAATCACTAGCATCACACATAATTTAAAAGGGTAGGTTCCAATCGGGTGGTTGAACAATGGGTGTATAAATTAAGGCTTTCTTGAGTATTTCCAAGGCTTCTACACAATCATCATCAAAACAAATGGAACATCTTTTTGCAAAAGATTATTAAGAGGCCTTGAAATTCTAGAGAAGTCTTTAATGAACCTCCTATAGAAAATAGCACAACCAAGGAAACTTCTTATACGTTTGATATCTTTAGGACATGGCATTTTTTCAATTGCATCAAATTTAGATCTACCTCAATACATTTTTCAGAAATTTTATGCCCAAGGACTATACCTTCATTCACCATAAAGTGGCACTTCTCCCAGTTCAAGACAAGATTAGTTCTTCACATCTCTGAAAAACTCGGTCAAGGTTGCTTAAGCAATCATCAAAAGAGGTTCTGTAAATGAAAAAAGCATCCATGAATACCTCAACAATCGTTTCACAAAAATCAAAGAATATCGCAGTCATAAATCTTTGAAAGGTAGAAGGTGCATTACATAGACCAAAAGGCATACGTCTATAAGCATAAGTTCCATAAGGACAAGTAAAAGTAGTTTTCTCTTGATCTTCTTTTGACACGTGTATTTGAGAAAAGCCAGAATATCCATCAAGGAAACAAAAGTGTGTATGCTTAGATAACCTTTCTAACATTTGATCAATTAAAGGTAAGGAGTAATGGTCTTTTCTAGTAGCTTTATTTAATTTCCTGAAATCAATTACCATCATATAGCCAGTTGCATTACTTTGTGGGATAAGTTCATTTTTATCATTACGAACAATGGTAATACCTCCTTTCTTAGGAACACAATGAACATGACTTACCCATCTACTATCATCTATAGGATAAATTATATCTACCTCTAGAAGCTTTAATATTTCAGTTCTTACCAAATCATTTATTTTGGGATTCAGACGATGTTGGCGATCAACCACAGATTTAACATCAGGATCCACATTAATCTTGTGGTAGCATAAAGTGGCACTAATGCCCTTAATATCATCAAGAGTATATTCAATAGCCGCACAATGCTTCCTTAGAGTTTTAAGTAATCTATTTTCTTCATGCTCTGAAAGGTTAGCATCGATAATAACAAGATTTTTTCCATCAAGATAAGCATATTTTAATGTATCTCGCAGTTTCTTTAATTCAAACACAGGATCACTCTAGGTGGGAGAGGATCTCCCAAAGTTTCAACAGACAAATTGTGTTTAAGGATGGGTGCCTGATACATCCATTTTGCATCATGTTTTCCTGCTGTTATTTATTGTATTTTGGATTGTTATTTCACTTTATGATGCAATTATTATGCCTTTTCTCTCTTATTTTGCAAGTTTCACATGAAGAGGGAGATTGTCGGCGGCTGGAATTCTGGACCGGAAAGGGCTATAGAGAGATAGCTATTATGCACCAGAGGGGGTAGGGTGTGTCCCCTGAGCTCATCGCTCCCTGGTGCCCCCCTTTTGGTAATTCTTCCGCCAATATTTTTTATACATTTCAAAACAATTCTCCGTAAATTTTCAGGTCATTTGGAGTTGTGCAGAATAGCTATCTATGTTGTAGCCTTTTCAGGTTCAGAATTGTAGCTGCCAGCAATCTCCCTCTTCATGTGAAACTTGCAAAATAGGATAGAAAAGGCGTTGGAATAACATCATAAAGTGAAATAATGAACTAAAACATAATAAATAACAGTAGGAAGATATTGATGCAAAATGGATGTTTCAAGCTAGGTTTTTGGCGTCCCATACAAGATTGATGGTACCCGTTCCTTGTCCCGCCTTATATAGGTGGACAAGGCAATGGTTACAATCATTCTAAGTCGGTTATGACGATCTTGTAGTTTGAATGTGGATACAACAAGACCTACTAAATCGGGTAGAATACAAAGTATGTACTCCATGTTGATGATGCGCTCCCGTATGGTAGGCATAATCCATGTTATGTGCTTGGGTGCGGTCATTGGGTTCAGTCGTCTCTCCATGCCCGTACCAAGGGCCATGGCATCGTCACACACTGAGAGGCGCCAAACAGATCCGCACATCGAGGATCTAGATGTAATCATACGACATACATCATCAAGCTGCAAGTTCACAATTCATCATCAGTTTGTAATATTCAATGGAAAATACGTGCACAAGCGACTAATGCAATTAGCTTTTACTTGTCGGTATAAAATGCTATACCAAACCGATCCCCATCTGTACTTAGCGGCCCTACCACATACAGGGTCCAGAAACGTCCAAGAGGTGGTGTCTGCTAAACCATCTGGAAAGACCACTCGAGTTCAAAGATACCACAAGTATGACCGCACACAGTACTACACAACCATCATTTCAGCACCTTGCATGCGCACGCTCTGTGTTGTCGTAGCCACTTGAAAGGGACACTGGATGACCTATTTTCCTTTTTGTCCTTCTATAGACGGGGACAACAAGCACCGATGAGAGATGCCACTATGGTACATCATCCTCCATTCTCAACTTTTCCGTTCAGAGTGTCGCTGCCTATTAGAAGGCTAGTGATTGTGGCAAAGTCATGTAGGGTAACCATCATCTCCCCACAGGAAGGTGGAATATGTTTGCCTCATGCCTCCAAGAGGATTGTGAGGGCAATGTAGTCGATCTTTGGTGGCCCCTCCTATGCAAAGGAGGTAGGATCTGTAAAAATTACACATGTTATGGGGTACTAACTTCATACATGCAAACAAAAGTATTTTTGAACAAGATTTGCTTACTATGTCACCGTTCTCAATAAACCATGCGCTTTGTATGAGGTCACACACATTCTCAAGCCCATAATACCAAGGTCCATTCACCATCCTACATAACACAATCAACACTATCATCAAATACATGTCAACATTCACATAAGAACAAATACAACAGATGAACTTAATACGATATATCTATGCCAGCATAATAACAACATACGGGAGGAGAATACCTCAACCAACACATGTGAGGCAAGATTCATGAAAAAGTATATTTGAGGATGTTTGAGTTGGGGGAGGGGGGAGAACTTCGCGTGAAACAACCTGAAGGCTCCAGGTACTAGACTAGGCACGGTCGGTCAGCTAGGTCGTCGCGTCGGGCCCAGTGTCCTTGAAAAAGGGCGGAGGCTCTGGTCGGTTAGCAGGAGCTCGGTGATGGCTCGGGTCCTGGAGTTTCTAGGTTGAACTCCTCTTGGACTCGAAGACTTTGATCTCGACAAGGTTCCCCACCAAGTGTATCTCACGACGACTTAAGGCCAAGCCCAACTAGAAGCCCAGGCCCATGAAGACTAAGGGTCTGGTCAAGATCAACGACAGGGATATACCACCAGTCAGAGTGAAGGCCAGTCAGGGAACATGCATCAGTGTTCTCTTTGAAGAGGTCCAACGCATCGGTGTTCGATATACATGTAAAAGCCTTGTCGGGGCTTGTCTCGCATCGTACCAGTTCATGGACATGTAGGAAACATAGGCAGTGGCGGAGCTTGATGAAGATTTTTGAGGGGGCAAAGAAAACAAATTATGCATGAACTCTGAGAAATCTTGAATATCCAAGGGTAATAATTTAAGGTACATTTAAGAGTTTTTTAGTGTAGGGGTGCAATTGCCCCTTTTGGCCTCCGTGAAGCTCGGCCGCTTGACACAGGGCATTACTTGGTAACTTTGGGATTTCAAGACCGCAAAGCTCAAGAGGGGCATACATCGATTTCCATCTGGCTAGGCATTTTTCGCTGTTGGTGAAAAATCAATTGTGAATGAGAAAAAATAAATTTACAAATACAGTGCAATAAAATGTTTAATGTAAAGGTCGTGTAAAGTGATGATATTATTCGCGCTAATACAAATAGCAAAGTGTATTTAGCTCTGTATAAGCAAAATGTACCTTAGTAAATAGAAAAACTTAAAATTGCAGGGGTCGGATCTCTCGTGTTCAGTGTATTTTCCAACTTTGATGGATCCGCCCCGCAGATACTGTGACGTCCCCGTCTCCTCCGCCTAACCAGACCCGCCGCTCTGTTGTCTCTCGTATATGGCCGGCGCAAGATCGGCGGCAACCAGACTCACACACTCTTCGCTATTCCTACTGTCTCGCGCCGCCGCAGCGGCAGCGACCCGCCATCCCAATCTCCCCTCCCCCCCGAGAGGTACGGCTGACTCCTCCCCTCTATCTACCTTCCTGCATATTTCTTGGTCTTGACCCCTTATGGTTTCGTGGTGTAAATGTAATAGTACTAGCTTGGATGCCTCCTGATTTTGCCCGGTAGATTCGGCGCTTGCGGCCGCCTGGTTGCTCGTCGGCGGCCCTTTTGGGGATGTAGGCTCTTTGACGCCCTGACGCTATCTGTTCGGGTTTGTTTTGGGAAGTATGGCAAATGAAATGAGGGTGTTGTTGCACAACAATGTAGATAGCTTCTCAATGAATGTTACTCTTAACCTAGTTAATGCCCATCTCCACTTGAAAGTTTCCAGGTTTGCAATTCCATTTGAAATAGCTCAAGTCCTTCCTAACTGAGGATTAGAGGTCGCCTGCTAAAACAAAGCAGAACATTTCTTGGAATAAATCTTATTTTTAGAACTCATTAGAATATGAGAGAGCATTTGGTTTCATTGCCAACTACAGTAGCTCAGACTGGCTTTGCTGAGTCTGCCTTTCCTGCACGTTTGGCTGATTGGCTAGGAACGGTTTTTATTTTACGAGATATGTTTGCCGTCAAGAGCGAGCAGAATCAGCTCTCCAGAGCTGACAAGGTTTTTCTTGCCCTCCGATGCTAGCTCGCCCGCAAATTTTTTGTCATACCAAACACATCTCCTAGCCTGGTAAGGCTATAACAGTTTGTTCTCATCCAAACGTACTCTGAAAGACTGTATTTTTTTACCAAAGTAATGTACCTGTGAAGTTTAAGTTGTTACAAGCATTTGATTGCAGCCCAGTTCTCAAAAGAGTTTGTGATAGGGTTCCAAAGTTTACCTTTGCCTGGTATTGCAGCCTTGCAGGCAATCGATTGACTTGTGTAGTTTGGGCTATAAACCAACTCCATGGAAGATACTTCATTCAAAATGAGAAATATTTATCTTATGAAACACTTCTGAATTTTTTACCATCAAATATATACACACACAGAATCAGCAATGTTATTCTCTGTTAAGAAATATGGTGAAGAAATAATAAAAAATCATGCATAAACCATGAATATTCCAATCGATTCATGTCAGTTTCTTGCCTTCAAAGTATCTATATAAAATCTGAATGCTAAAATTAGTCAGTTCAGTTTTTTTGGGAGCTAGTCAGCGCAGACTCATTTGTGTCTTTGTGATCGTAACTTATACCAGCAAGCAACCATTGGTGAAAGTAAGTTTTGAATCTAGATGGAGTGTAGAAGAGTAAGTGAGCAAGTCAAGATATTAGAATCCTGGCAAAGTGAGCATGCCAGAAATTTAGCCAGTCTTAGAGCATCTACAGCTAAGATACGCAAATCTGGGTCCCTATACATCCGCGGTCGCGCCTGGACGCGCCCGCGGATGGTGACCGGGCGGGCCTCAAATTTTCCCATTTGCAACCACAAACCCTATATTTAAAACACCTAATACATGCAAACACTTGCACATCGATCATTTTGGATGTTTTAGTCCGTGTTGGGCCGGCGGGGTTGTTTAAACGCCAAAGAATTGTTCGTAAGATTTCCACTATAGAAACATCCGTGTTGGGCCGGCGTGGTTGGGGTTTCTTAGTTCCACCTCGCCGCCGGAGGAGTGCCGCGACTGGCTTAAATAGCCGCGTCGGGCAAAAGCGTTAAGCTACTCTCTCTCTTAATAGGGGCTATCAATGCTCGCTTTGTGAAGGAGCTCATATCCTTCACAAGGCGAACATTGATGGCCACTACTAACAATAAGAACGTTTTTTAAGTATGATAACTTTTTATTCAATCATTCTCATCAAGCTCCTACGAAAAAATCACGAAAAAGCTAGTCGGACAATGTATCGAATACATAGAGGGCAAGGTGCAGTCCGGTGCAAGTGAAATCGGGTAGGTCGGAGGGGATTTGGTGCAATTTTTGCTGGGGTCGGGTTGTCAAGTCTGACGTGGCGGACGCGCCCGGTCAGCCCCATATCCGCCTCATATTTGGGCTGGATATGAGGGGTGCCGGTCAGCCCGGGCGTTTGAGGGCCGTTTGAAGCGCCCGTCTGGGCCCATTTTTTTTTTTGACCGGGCCGTCCGCCCGGGCGTATGAGGGGGTTTGAGGCGTCCGGCTGTAGATGCTCTTATTGCATTTCACATTTTTCGGTATCTCATTTGTCCCTCATCAGCCTTCTCTGCGAGTCGTAAATGGCATTTTCTTTTCTTCCCTTTCTCTACTTCCTTGTTGACCTAACTTAGTTGTAGTGTTCATGACTTTACATTCAATGAATATAAGGCAGTATTAGTTATGTTGCAGTGTTTGCTGTAATCTTACATAGGAAATTAACTATTTAAACTAGTCATTAGTTACAACTCTTAGGACTATAGTATGTCTATCAGGGAAATATTGCTTTCGTTAGATTTATAGTTCAGTTTATAGATGGATATAATTTGTATCCTGCAAATTTTCAGCCTCTGACACCACATATTATTTGTTCAGATTAGTTTTTTTGTGTGTGCTTATTTTGCACTGCAGATTATTCAAAGATGGCTAGTTCAGTTGGAGGCAATGGCTACAGTGATGTTACACGGGTGCTATTCTGTGGCCACTATTGGCCTGCTTCTACTATTTATACGAAGGAGTACTTGCAAAACTATCCATTTATTCAGGTTAGTGATGCATGTGAACTTAGTTGATCGTCCTCTAACTTTAACTGAAATGTAAAACTTTTCAACTCTATAACGCCAATGCCACATAAATCATTAATTTATCTTCTGTTAGCTACCCATACTGCATGGTGAGGCATCTTCAGAACTTCAGATGACTGTTGTTTTAAGTACTATTGGCCGTTGTAGCATGACGCTTGACTTTGAGAGGGCACACATGATAAGAATGGATACAGAGCACATACTTTGCTTTCCATGTTCCGGTAAAAGGACTAACAAGCAATCTGGTCAAATAAGGATCATGCAAGGACCCAACGATGATGTTTTGATAATAACGTATGCCATTTGTCAATGTGTTATGGCGCTGCTAGAAGGAGGGCGCGAGAGGGCCGGCCAGGGGCCTTTTTGCCCACGGTCGGGCAAGACTGCAAGAGGGAAGGGATTTCCTTCTTAATGCTTGATTAGATTGATACATCTCCTCTCTTTATATAGAGAGGTTTACTTGACTCCCAAGCAAGGCTTACTTGACCCCTAAGCAAGCGACCCTTATCTCTAATTAACCCTAAGACTAATGGGCCCATTAGGCCCATTACGTACTCTAACACTACACCCCACCTGGACATGCAGCTTGTCCTCGAGCTGCAGCCTAACCAACTTATAACCATGACTCGACGCAACACAAACCTAACACCTAAAAACAAGCCTTTTACATCTCGGCTTGTTTTATTATTCTCAACCTGAGATGGATTGGGACACTTTATTTTGGACCCCTTAACAAAAAGTGGACAACATCCGCACGTCGGCCGTGCATGTTACAGCCACCTGGATCCCATGGACACCACCTGGACAAAAGCAGTGCATGTGTATGACCACCTGGAAGTGGTCGCAAGATTGACCAGCAGAGGCGCCCTCGCGGCGGCCGGTGGCGAAATGCAGTGGTGCTACGCGGTGCGCTGCTGTCGGTGACACCATGCCTTCTCCCTGCCAGACGGCTGTTGGTTTCCACCGCACAGGGAAGAGTGGAGGGCTTGCGATGGAGAATGACGAGGAGGGGTGCGCCCCCCAACCGCCGATGTCGCAGACTTTGAGGTCACTGCCCGCGGGGAAAACAACATGCCCGCCGCCCGTGGGGGAAACCGCATGCCCAAGATCCCCGACGCAGCGGATGAGATCGAGGTCCTTTGCGCAGCGAAGGGCAACTTGGAGGAGCGGCAGCTGCAGACCACGCATCTCCCGCACACGCCGACGCGCTAGGAGGCCGCGCCCAGCAGCCTGCAGCCTCACCGCCGCCGACACGTGGCGGGTAGCGATCCAAGACGGAAAGAGTGACGGCGACGGCGGGGACTGGACTTGGTGAAGCGGGACTCCCGCCGGTGCGGTCGATGCGGAACCGGAGCTGACCGGCGGTGGCTGCTGCGGCGGAGCGCCGGGCGCGGCGGAGGCCGCTAGGAGCGGCGGCTGCCACTGCAGCCAGGGCTGGGCGGTGGTGGCGATGGATGGCAGCTGCAGCGGCTTGGCCAGGCGAGCGCGGTGAAGGCCGCCTGGTGCGGCGGCTGCCACGGCAGCCACAGCGGCGCGGGGGCGGCGATGGGTGCTGGAGACGCGGCGGGAGCCGGCGCCGGCCACTGCGGCCACTGTGGGGCGGCGGCGGCAGCGGCAGCTGCAGCGTCCCAGCGAACGCCGCGGAGGCCCCTGGATGCGGCGAGTACCATGGCAGGGCCGGCGGCCCGGTGGCGGCGGTCGGCGGAAGGGGCGGCGGCGGCCCGTAGGGGCTGGCCAGGTACAGCCGGATTCCCTGGACGGCTGTGACGAGGTCGTTGAGGACCCCGGTGATCTCTTCCGGGGTGTAGGCGGTGGCCGGTGGTGTGGTGGAGGGCGCCGGCATCTGGGCGGTGGCGGCGCCGGAGGATGCGACCAGCGGCGCGGACGGGGAGGGCAGCGGCGCGGTGTAGATGGCCAGCGGCGCGGTGGTGACGGTCGGCAGCGGAAACGACGGGGTGGGCGGCGGCGAAGACATGATCGGAACTGAGCTACCTGACATGGCGCTGCTAGAAGGAGGGCGCGAGAGGGCCGGCCGGGGGCCTTTTTGCCCACGGTCGGGCAAGAGGGAAGGGATTTCCTTCTTAATTCTTGCTTGATTAGATTGATACATCTCCTCTCTTTATATAGAGAGGTTTACTTGACTCCCAAGCAAGGCTTACTTGACCCCTAAGCAAGCGACCCTTATCTCTAATTAACCCTAAGACTAATGGGCCCATTAGGCCCATTACGTACTCTAACACAATGCCTCAGTGATACAGGATACACATTTTTATCTTTTGTTCTTGCTGATATAAAATGTAGATCTCAAGAGTTTGGTATTTCTGAAAGCTTTGCAAATTAGTTTGTACTGGTTCCTGGTTTTCTTGTAACATGCGCTGTTATGTGTACCCACCTTGCTTTCTCATTATTATTTCTCCATTTGGAGTGCTGGAAAAAAAATCCACAATCCTGATTTTCTTCTTCTGATATCATAGTTGATGATGTGCTTACATTTTAGTCTTGAGAGTGTTTTCTGTCTGCGAAATGTGACTGTATACATGTAGGAACTTATGTCTGACCACATTTTAATGCACTTTTCAGGTTGACGAAGTAGGTCTTGAGCACGTACCCGATGTTATTCAAAACTACCATATATGTGTAGTGAAAAATAAATGTATAGATTCAGATATCATTGCCAAAGCAACTAAGATGAAGATTATTATGCAGTATGGTGTTGGTTTAGAAGGTGATTATAAGCCTGGATTAGTGGATCTGGTGTTGACGTATTATCTTACATTCTGATTGATCCATCGACATAACTAGGTCTTCTTATATGGAGTATGCAATTTTTTATAGGTGTTGACATAAATGCTGCTACAGAACAGAAAATCAAAGTTGCACGGATACCTGGGAGTACTACAGGAAATGCAATTGCTTGCGCAGAAATGGCTATCTATCTAACTCTAGGTGTTCTGCGGAAGCAAGTAAAGTCACATGACTAGCAGTTTTGACCTATTGGAAGTGCTGCTCTCTATGTCGTGGAGCTCCTATTGATGAACATTCATCTCATTCTTGTCTCACTACATCCACTCATGTATACAGTACCGAGTTTCTCAGTTCTCATGATAGCATGCCTAATTATGTTGATATTCCTGCACGATCGGTGAAAAATTGATGCAAATATGAAGTAGGCGAGCATATAATATTCTGCGCCACTAGGTCTTTGGTTGTAAAATTACCAGTACTTAAAAAGTGAAGCAAGTGAAGATATAGTATTCTGCAGCACATGGAACATAATGGCTTAAGTACTAAGTTTCAGGTTTGCACTTTGTGGTTGTCATTACATAGGTCTTGAAAATTGAAACGTCATAATGACGCATGGGGATATTGGAAATGACTAGTATTCTAAAACATTCCACCCTGGGATAAAAGGGCCTGCAAGCTGCAGAAATTTGGGAACAAATACATGATGAGCGTATTAAACATGGTTTCTGTTTCACGTGGATCCTACTTAGTACAATATCCAACAGTTTAGGCAATTGGACACTGATTTCGAGCCATGGTTCATCATGTTGCATATATTTGTACAGAATATTCACTCAGTTTTTGTTAAATAAGCTACCTTCGTAGCTGCCATCATTTGGAAGATAAGTTTTTTTAGTTTAATAAATATAAGTTAGCTTCTGTTAGTTGTAATGGAATATTCATGTTTTGGACTTTGGCCATAATTTGCAGAAGGAAATGGATACTGCTGTCATTCAGAAGGACTTGGGCCTTCCAGTTGGAGAAACAATATTCGGGAAAACAGTATGCTTTTCGTGTATGAGTTACTTTTTATCCACTTTCCACAAGAAAAATCCCATTTGAGTAGAAATTTGTATTTACTTTGCTAGATACTTATCCTGGGGTTCGGAGCCATTGGCATGGAAATTGCCAAGAGACTAAGACCATTTGGAGTGAAAATTCTTGCTACAAAAAGAAACTGGTCATCAAATAGAGTGTCTTGTGGTAAGTTGCAGTATCATTCCCTTATGAGTGAATTATTAGATGTTGTGTTATCTTCCTCTCTCAAAATATTGCTATTGCAGATCTTGATGGGCTGGTTGACAAGAAAGGTGGTCCAGAAGATATGTACGAACTCGCTCGAGAAGCTGACATAGCTATAACTTGCATGACGTTAAACAATGAATCAGTTAATTCTTCTCTATGTTCATTTATTTAATAAAAAATTCTGCCAGAAATATTTCTATTCGACTTCAGTTAGGCGGTTACTAAGGCACTAAAGCTATAAATATTTATAGGTTGGGATTGTGGATCACAAGTTCCTGTCATCTTTGAAAAAGGTATGTGTATTTTTCTCCAATATACTTGTCTGCATCGTAGGAGATTTACATCTTATTTCTTAAATCTTCTTCTGAGATTTATTTACTTTACGGAATAAATAAGCCATCATTCTTGATTCATCCTGTAAGAAGAAAATTTGTATATGAGGAAATGTTAATCTTAGAATAGTGTTGGAGGATCAGATTGTGCTGGTGTATGCATTGGAATAACCATCAGAAAATGGCAAAATGATCCCAGGAGCATATGTTCTTGTTTCAAAGAACACACGTGCTGCTAAAGTTTTCAAAAGGAAAAGATATCAAGAATATTCATAGACGTTTGTGGAATGATACTGTATACATATAGCGCTGTGTGTTCCCCGCAAAAAGGGTGTCGTGTGTGTGCACCACTGAGGACCAAGGTTTTTTCCCAGTGGTAACCAACCAGAAATTTCGCTGACCCCATGAAACAGCGCTACCGTTCGATTTTTTCGAAAAAAATTGAATTCAAATGCTAAGACTGTCAAATAGGCTCTGTATGCATGTCTTATCACAACTCACTGCCTCGTGTGGTGGTGAGGTCCATGACTTACACCCTTGGAGGTCGTCTTGGGGGATTCCCCTATTGTCCCATCAATGTTTGCAGCTTCTTCAGCTGTAAACGGTGCATAGCAAAATAGTGCAGCAGCGAGGGTTAGAACCCGCACCCCACGCGGAGAAAGGCATGTGTAAGCTGACCAGTGGAATAAGTGAGAGTATGTGTGTGTGCCAGGTTAAAATTACATATTGTGATGCAAAAAATTTAAATTCAGAATTTGTTTGAATAATTTCAGACAGAATAATTCCGAGATCGGAATTCGGTTCTTCCGGCCCATTAAAAAAAAGGTATCGGAAAAAAAACCTTGCTGCAGAGACACATGTGACAGGCATAACCGACCCCAACTGGCACAAATTATAGGTTGTTTTAACTATTTAAATTAGGAAGATATCTTGTAACCTGGCCCTTAAGCCAGCAGAAATAAGATAATCCTGCTTTTTATTGTTTGGCTCTATGTAAAGAAGACCCTCTTAGAATATATGAATGAAACAAGAAATAATCAGCCTTATGTTCGAGCCTCTCCTCCATTATCAACCTAGCCATACCGAGCTGGCGGTATTATCCATCATGAACTAAGGCTCGTGGCATAGAGTTGATATTTTAGTATTTCTCTCCTTGCAGGCTTGCACACACATAAATTGACATATTTTATGACAAAAACTTAGAGTGCATAATTATTTTGCAATCTACATATAGGATCTGTTTTTGATTTTTGGAAAACTGTGAAATATTCGCCTGACAGCAGAACTCCCGTTCTCAATAGCTGCCATGTTCTTGTAGGGATCATATCTCATCAATATTGCCAGAGGACGCCTACTGGACTATACGGCTGTGTTTAATCACCTTGAGTCAGGTCATTTAGGTGGTTTGGGCATTGATGTTGCTTGGACGGAGCCATTCGATCCAGAGGATCCAATTCTGAAATTCCCAAATGTTATTATAACACCACATGTTGCAGGAATCACAGAATACTCTTACAGAACCATGGCAAAGGTTTGCACTTGTTTCTCTGCAATGCACAAAGTTACTTCTCATTTACCAATCATGTATTTGTTGCTAGTAGTTATATCTTGTCTGTTAACTCCTGTAGTTACATTATAATATTTGTGTTAAAAGAACTTTTAGATTCAGAAGCGCCACATTTGTTATTTATTTTTGAGCCAACTACGACATTTTAATATCATCAAGTAGCATCAATTACATTACCCTCCAGAATACGTCTGGTGGATCATCTTTCCAAACAAAACTAGCACTAGAATCGTATGAGCTACCTCATTGGCTTCATGAGCACACTGTTTAAACATCGCAGTGCCAATTTAGATGACCAGCTTTCCTGGCCACAGGCTTGGTATGAAAAAGCAGTATTCTGTTGGAAGAACTTTTTTTCTCATGACTAAAAGCATCAGTAAACAAGAACATATATGCTTAAACGAAACTAAATGATATTAGCCACTTAGCAAACCTCCTCTTTCTTTTTGCGCATAAACTCATGATTTTCCTTGTGGATTGTTGCTTCCTTTTTTGGATATCCTAGAATTACTTTGAACTGAAGGACACCTCATTCTGTTAGAGTTATATTAATGTTGGCAATGTTGGCCTTTGGCCTTTTGTATTCTAGCCTCTTGGCTTTCTATTGTACATGTATATATGATGGCTTTGGCCTCCTAATAATACCAAGTTGCATATTTCCCTAACATGGTATCAGAGCTCTAGGTTTTTTTCGCACGAGCAACTCGTGCTTTCGATCCATCTCGCGCTCGTCGTTGCTTTCCGCGTCGCTCACCCCTTCTCTGTGGCCCGTCTTGATCCAGTTGCCGCCAGGGGACTCCCGCCCCGATTCCTTCGCTTGGCTGATACTCTCACGTAAAGGCTCGCTGTGGCTGCTTGAGGATTTGGCCATCCGTCCTGCAGGTCTTCGCCTGCTGCCGGATTCCGTCCGCCAGCCGCCGGATCCCTGACTTCGACCCACGCGCGCTCCCCTGCGCCGCCTAGCTCGTCGCACTCCTGGACCCGTTGCGCCTGGCCGCCGTGCTGACCTGCCGCTGCTGACTTCGGCGCCGGCGGCCGACTGCTTGATCTCCTCAGCGTGTGCTTGATCTCCTCAGCGTGTGGCTGCCCCTTGCCGGATCCCGCCGCCCAGTCTCCGGCTGGACCTGCTACCCCCTGCCGGATCGAGCCGCCCTGCCTCTCCATCCTATCCCCGGCATCTCTTCCGCTCGCCAAGTGCATGGACTGCATCGGTCTCGGGCGACCCATCCACGCCCGTGACTCAGATCGATCAGCTTGACTTGGGCTGCTGGTGGGCCGCCGTGAGGCCGTGATTGGCCTATCCTGTTCGGCTTACTTCTTTCGGTTGTCGACTGAGTTCTGCTGCTTGTTCTAAAAAGAGAGAGAGAGAGAGAGAGAGAGAGAGAGAGAGAGAGAAGAGAGTAAAAAAAAAGAGAGAGAAAAATGCTCTCGTCTGGACTGGTCTTTCGCCCTCGCTATTCAGTGATTTTCGACGGTGTTCCCTACATTGACCCCGTCTCGCACATACGTCGTCGGTCGGTACTTGGTGCTCGTCCATCTGTGACGTTGTCACCTATGGCGTCTTCTGCTAGTTGTGTTGGTCGCTCTTCGTCGACACCTATCGCGGCTTCCGCGCGCGGCGGTGACCGCTCTATGTCGACTCGTCTCGCGGTGACCGCTCTACGTCGACTCCTATCGCGGCTTCCGTGCGCGGCGGTGACCGCTCTACATCAACTCTCGCTGCTTCCGCCCACGACGGTGATCGCTCTATGTCGGCTCCCCCAGTGGCTTCCACATACGGCTCTACCTCGACCTCTTCCGCCATGTCCCTGTCTCCTCGTGAGATTGCGCAGCTGCAGTCTCTGCTTGCTACTTGGGATTCTTCACCGACAAGTTCTGCAGGTTCCGTGACTGACTCTTCTGGCACTGAGAAACCACCTTCGACTCATTCAGGTGCATCCCCATGGATTCTTGATACTGGAGCATCTTTTCATATGACCTATGATTCTTCCACTTTGACCTCTGTTCGACCCGTTGAGTCTCCTATTCGTGTTCTTACGGCTGATGGCACTCCCCTCCCTGTAGCTAGTCGAGGCACTCTTGGCACTTCTTCATTTCATGTTCCCTCAGTCGCTCATGTTCCTCGACTTACCGTGCAACTCATATCTGGTGGTCAGATTGTTGACTCTAATTGTAGGGTCATCCTCGACTTTGATTTGTGTTCTGTCCAGGGTCGTCGCACGGGCGCTCTACTTGGTGCTGGCCCTCGACACTCTGATGGTCTCTGGGAGCTTGACTGGCTACGTCTTCCTTCCGCTGCCCCCGCTGCTAGTCTCGTAGCCCTTGTTACTGCATCTACCAGCTCTTTTCAGCAGTGACATCATCGTCTCGGCCATTATATGGTTCTCGTCTCTCGTCTTTGGTTCATCGCGGTGTTCTGGGGTCTGTCTCCGGTAACGCTTCATTGGATTGTCTGGTTGTAGGCTAGTTAAGCAGATTCAACTACCCTATCCTCATAGTGAGTCGGTGTCAGAGCGCCCTTTTGACCTAGTTCACTCTGATGTTCGGGGTCCGGCTCCCTTTGCTTCAAAAGGGGGTCACCGCTACTATATTATCTTTACAGATGATTTTTCATGGTACACTTGGATCTATTTCATGTCTTCTCGTAGTGAGGTCTTATCTATATACAAATTTTTTGCCGCCATGGTTCAAACCCAGTTTTCCACTCCTATTCGTGTTTTTCGCGCAGATTCAACTGGTGAGTATATCTCCCATGCGTTGCGAGGATTCCTTGCTGAGCAAGGTATTCTTCCTCAGTTCTCTTGCCCTGGTGCTCATGCTCAGAATGGTGTGGCTGAGCGCAAGCATCGTCACCTTCTTGAGACAGCGCGTGCGATGATGATCGCCGCCTCTCTTCCGCCTCACTTCTGGGCTGAGGCTGTTACCACTTCCACGTATCTTATTAGCATTCAGCCATCTGCTGCTCTACAGGGTGGCATTCCTCTCGAGCGTCTTTCTGGTCGCTCTCCTAATTATTCGGTGCTTCGCTTGTTTGGTTGCGTTTGCTATGTTTTGCTTGCCCCTCGTGAACGCACCAAACTGACTGCTCAGTCCGTTGAGTGTGTATTTCTTGGATACAGTGATGAGCATAGGGGCTATCGGTGTTGGGATCCCATCGGTCGTCGGATGCGTATTTCTCAGGATGTGACCTTTGATGAGTCTCGTCCCTTCTACCCGCGTCCATCCTCCTCGACTTTTTCCATAGAGGATATCTCTTTTCTTATGTTTCCGAATACACCTCCCTCTGTGCCCAGTATTCCTACTCCTCGTCCCGCGGTTGCAGATTCGAAACCGTCCTCTCCTACGATTTCTTCTCCTTCCTCATCAAATGACTCTCCACCTTCGTCATCGATACCTTCACCTTCTCCACCTTCATCACCGATACCTTCCTCTTCTCCACCTTCATCGATACATTCCCCGTCTATGTCTTCAGTGATTCCACCTCTTCCCTCCTTTCCTTTTCATTATACTCGACGTCCAGGTATTGTGGATAAGTCTACTGATGTGCCCTCTACTTCTGGTGTGTCGTCTTCCTCCTTTCAACCGACTTATGGTCTTCGTTCTCGGCCTTGTCCGCCCCCTGACCGATATTCTCCTTCTCGCTATGGTCTTTCGACCGTTCTTGAGCCAACTTCTTATCGAGATGCTATTGTGCATCCTGAATGGCAGTTTGCGATGGCAGAGGAGATTGCTGCTCTTGAGCGCACCGGCACGTGGGATATGGTTTCTCTTCCTCCCGATGTTTGTCCCATCACTTGTAAGTGGGTCTATAAGATAAAAACTCGCTCTGATGGTTCTCTTGAGCATTATAAAGCTCGTCTTGTGGCTCGTGGCTTCCAGCAAGAGCATGGTCGCGATTACGATGAGACTTTTGCTCCCGTGGCCCATATGACCACTGTCCGTACACTTTTTGCCGTGGCCTCTGTTCGCCATTGATCCGTGTCTCAGCTTGATGTGAAGAATGCCTTTCTAAATGGTGAGTTGCGTGAGGAGGTTTATATGCAGCTGCCACCTGGGTATTCTGTTCCTGATGGCATGGTTTGTCGTCTTCGCCGCTCTCTTTATGGCCTTAAGCAAGCCCCCCGTGCCTGGTTTGAGCGCTTCGCCTCAGTGGTGACTGTCGTTGGCTTTTTGCCCAGTGCTCATGACCCAGCGTTGTTTGTCCACCTTTCTGCTCGTGAGCGTTGTTTGTCCACCTTTCTGCTCGTGGTAGGACTCTTCTTCTTCTATATGTTGATGACATGATCATCACTGGCGATGATTCTGAGTACATTGCCTTTGTCAAGGCCCGCCTCAGTGAGCAGTTCCTTATGTCTGATCTTGGTCCTCTTCATTACTTTCTTGGGATTGAGGTTTCATCCACCTCTGATGGCTTTTATATTCCCAAAGAAAAGTATATCCAAGATCTTACTCGTGCGGCTCTTAGTGATGAGCGCACTGTTGAGACTCCTATGGAGCTCAATCTTCACCTTCGTGCTTCTGATGGGGAGCCCTTGTCTGATCCGACGCGTTATCGTCATCTTGTTGGGAGTCTTGTCTATCTTGCTGTCACACGTCAGGATATCTCGTATCGTGTCCATATTCCGAGTCAGTTTGTTTCTGCTCCCACTTCAGTTTACTATAGTCACCTTCTTCGTGTTCTACGCTATCTTCGTGGCACGATCTCTCGTCGTCTCTTTTTCCCCGTTCTAGCTCGTTACAGCTCCGGGCCTATTTGGATGCTACGTGGGCTAGTGATCCTTTGGATCGCCGTTTACTTTCTGCTTACTGTGTTTTTCTTGGTGGTTCTCTTATTGCCTGGAAGACGAAGAAACATACTGCAGTTTCTCGTTCGAGTGCAGAGGCCGAGTTGCGAGCTATGGCTCTTCTAACGACAGAGGTGACTTGGTTACTATGGTTACTGGAGGATTTTGGTGTTTCTGTTACTATACCTACCACCCTCTTGTCAGACAGTACAGGTGCTATCAGTATTGCGCGGGACCCGGTAAAGCATGAGCTTACCAAGCATATCGGTGTTGATGCCTTTTTTGTGCGCGCTGCTGTGCAGGATCATGTTATTGGTCTTCAGCATGTGCCTTCCGAGTTACAGCTAGCAGACTTCTTCACGAAGGCTCGGACTAGAGCGCAGCATGGATTTCAACTCTCCAAACTCAGTGTTGTGGATCCACCATGAGTTTGAGGGGGGGTGTTAGAGTTATATTAATGTTGGCTTTTGGCCTTTTGTATTCTAGCCTCTTGGCTTTCTCTTGTACATGTATATATGATGGCTTTGGCCTCCTAATAGTACCAAGTTGCATATTTCCCTAACACATTCAAACCCTGCTTAGATAGGCGTGTCATGTGCATTATCATTTCATTCTTAATAAAGGAAGTCACCACCATCATCAATAACTGTGTGTATTGTCATTCAAATCCTCGATGTAGAAGAATGGAAGTTGGCTGACTTGTGTGACCATTTACAAATTTCCGCTCATACTGAATTTTGCTGTCTTTCGGTGCAGGTTGTTGGCGATGTTGCCCTCAAGCTTCATGCGGGGGAGCCATTCACCGAAATAGAATTTGTGAACTAGGCAAACTGAGTAGACGGCGTCATTATTGATTAATTTCAGTCGTATTACTAGACCCAGAATTACCAAATAAAGGCAAATATTGTGGACGATTGCATTACTGGAGAATCATAGGAATTCGACCGGTTTATTGATGTACTCCCTCTGTAAACTAATATAAAAGCGTTTAGATTACTAAAATAGTGATCTAAACACTCTTATATTAGTTTACTGAGGGAGTATAAAGCATTGTTGTCTGTCTGATTGCAAACATGTGAAGCGTTAGCAGCAAATTTCTGCATTTGCTTCAAGGCCACTGAGAACCTGAAACAGTTTTGATGGTGGCCGCTGGGGTTTCGGAGTGAAAATTCTTTTTTTTTAAGGGAAGTGAAAATTCCTTGGATGGATGGATCCGGCAATGAAGACCCAACACACACACACACGCGCGTTGCAGTTGCTATCTCTGAAGCAACACTGTATCACATCTAAGTTACTCAATCAAGCATAAGAAGAAAAAGAAAAAGGAAAAAAAATATCCACATGAATCTCCGTGTAAGATCAATGACTTATGACTTAGATGTGCAATACTTATGGCACATCTAGATGTGCTTTAGCAAAACTGTATTTTGAACACCTCATTTGATTGTTGCCTCAAATCCATCCCGGCATGCAAAGAAGCTTGGCGGGTTCATCATTGTCGGCCGATTAGCCGCTTGCTAGCTTCACGGATAAGGAAGTTTTAGTTCCTGCGGCTCATGGCTGGCCGGCGAGCTTGCTGCCGGACACGATGAAGGCATGTGGTGGGAAACGGGAGCTGACAATCATTTAGAATTGGTTAAAATAGGGTTTAGTTCAAATATGTTGAAACGGGCGCCGGGTTTATGTAAAAATTATCTAAGTTTGATTGAAAATCGTTCGGTTTGTATAAATTTGCATCAAGTTTGTTTATTTTTGTTAAATTGGTTTTCCAGCTCACGCACCATTGTCCTTCGATTGGTCTTCATCTGTTCCGTGCTGTCCAGTTTGGGGGTCAATGTTGGAGATGCCCTAAAACCCAAACACACCCTAATTCTGACGAGATGGCCCCACCTGCCAAAGACAGGCAGGACTCGTCTCTTTTGCCCCTCCAAGTTTCGCGTTCCTCTTTGCCTGCCGCTTGTGGGGTAAAGCAACTCCAACGCACGACCCCAAACGGACGTCCGGTTCGTCCGTTTGCGGCAGGAAAATGGGCACGGTCGTCTGCTTGCGGTTGTGCGGCCATCGGTGCGCCCAACCGACACGCCTCGTCCCAAACCGTCTGGGGTTGTGGACTTCGATTTTTTCCTAAAAAAAGAATATAAACTTGCAAATAATACGAGAACATAAATATAAACATAAACGTCCAAAGGTCCATAGTACCAAAGTTCAACGCAGGTCTCAATTAAATTAAAACTTAATAGTAGAAATAAAAAAGTAGATAAAGGCCAGTTGCTGGTGGCAGCCGTCGTCTCCAGGAGTCGCCGTCCTACTCGTCGTCGTCGCTGGTGGGGTCGACGTAGGGCGGTGTCTGCCAAAAGTGGGCTAGCGGCCCCTGCCAGACTTGGCGCGCCGGCGGCGCCTGCACCACCTTCTCCCGTGGCTCCTGCTCGTGCTCTGGTGACCACGGCGGCGTGGTTGACCATGCGCCAACACCCACTGAGTCAGCCATCTCCGACGCCGTGCACGACCAACTCCACCTCTGGCCCACCAGACGAGGGTTCCACGCGGCGATGGGCGGCTCCTCCTCCACCTCCTCCGGCACCTCCTCCCTGACATCGACGTCCATCTCCGGGATGTCCATGTCGCCGGCCATAGAGAGGGCCAGCGGGGTTTCTAGGCCATCCCATTGTCGCTCATCGTGCGTGTTCATGGAGTCCTCTATGACACGCCTCATGAGACGTGCCTCCTCATCCTCGGTCATGGGCGGGGATGGTGGCGGGGATGGGGACAAAGATGGCGAGGGCGTGATGTCGCGCACACGATGACGACCGCGCGTTTGCGGCGGATTGTCAGCACGAGCCAATCACGGGCGACGATGGCTCGGAGGACGACTGGCAAGAAAAGATCGCCGCCGCAGGTCGTGCTTGCCGCGGAGCCATGTATCCCGTCACAGCGAATCCATGGCGTACCTGGCATCCTCCAGCAGATCCGGTGGCAGGCGGGCGCGGCATCAGTTGATCCGTGCAGCGGGCGCGGCCACACATGGGCACTGTTAGGATGGGCACGCGGTCGGCGGAGAGATGTCAGTTGTTCGGCAGGTGGACATCTCTCCACGGTAATGGCGTCCTAGTCTCCCAGTAGCGCCGCCAGACATCGACGTGGATGTACGGCATGTCGCGCTGTCCGGCCACCGCCGGCGCGATATGGAAAGCTGGCGGAGCATGTGGTGCGGGCAGAGATGGTGGTGCGAGCGGCGCGGAACTGCTGGAGCGGCGTCGGCCAGAGGAGCTGGCCTCGTGGTCGTGCTTCCCCTTGTTGATCCAAGGCCAGCCAATGGCACCGGCTGAGAGGTGGGCGAGTGGGGGCACGGCGGCGCTGGCTAGGGTTTGCTCCCGTCGGGGCTCGAGGAGACAGGCTGGTCAGGAAGTGAAAGTTGTGGACTGTCCGGTCCACGGCTTCCACATTAAAAAGGACGATGACCCTCCGCCCGTGTGAATGACGGCTAGGACCCGCCGCGCATACGCATTAATTTTAGGGGTGGAGGTAGGTGGACGGCAGCCATGCGTCCCCGAGGCGGGAGACGAGCAAGCGCGTGCCCGTCCGTTCGGCGTCCGTGTGGACGCAAACCGGGCGCATGTTTGCGCCGGAAATGGGGCAGGCCGGATGCCAAACGAACATAAAATGCGAATGCGGTCGTGCGTTAGGCCGAGCCATCCGACCGTTTTGGCCCAAACAAACAAGCGCGGACAGGATGGGGGCGCGCGTTGGAATTGCCCTAAACCCTAGCCCCAACTCTGACCAGCAGGCGGCGCTGCCGCGCGTTGGAATTGCCCTAAACCCTAGCCCCAACTCTGACCAGCAGGCGGCGCTGCAGAGACATCTCCAGCAGGCACCGCTTGGACACGGTGAACTCATCCTCCTCACGCTTCGCCGCTGCACTCTCTGCCCAGGCCCTCACTGTCAGGCCTGCAGTATACTGAAGATACACCTTCAGTTAACTGTATCGTATCGAAAAATACCTCTTCAGTTATCGGACGGTCCTGGTAGCTCCTCAAGGTTACTTTCGTTGCTAGCCGTTCGATGCTACTTACCGTTAAAACACGTGTCACTGTCTTGACAATTACCATGTGAGCGGGTAACTGGTTCACCTACAAAGCGGCCGGGTTGTGGCTTAGCTGGTATGAGATTTTCCCCATTTCGCCCAATGGCAGAAACGTAAACATATATGGCGACGCCGATAGTTCAATATACTACCTAGATCGGGACCTTTTTCCTGCGATTTCTCTATGATTTCTTTCCGCACCAAAGATTGTAGCTAGGACCTGACAAATTGGTAATCAGAGCAAGGTTTCCTCGGCCACAAATTTTTTCTATCCAGAGAGTGATTAGTCCCACCCGATTCCCTCCCTATGAGTCGATTCGGGCCGATCTGAGCCGGGGCGGCATTGCTGGCATCAATCTGTACTAGGGCGGTGTTGGTGGCAGTGATCTGTACCAGGGCGGCGCAGGTGGCGGTGAATTGTTCAGTTGAAACCAGTAGCACGGAGTGGTTGCCGGAGATCCCTTCTCCAGCGGTAAAATCCCATGTACATAGCTGGTTCGTGCAGTTTTGGTGGCGTGGAACGAGTAGGCGGAAGGATCTAAGCAGAGAGCCTGGTTACCGAAATCATTTCGGCAGTAAAATTCCTTCTTTCTTCCTCAGATCAAGGTGATGGGGCGTGCTAAGATGATCGACGAGGCCGATCTACAGGAGGTCTTGTCTCTGCGTGATGGTTTTGGTCTATTGCAGAGAGATAATGTTGGGCTGCAAATAGATGTGTCCAGGTTGCAGGAAGATGTGCAATCTATCTGCTCCAAGCAAGGAGAAATATCTTTGCAGGTGGGCAGTGTTGAAAAAGCAGTGTTGGAACTGGGCAAGCAACTCTCTGCTATGAACATGACGTTGACATCAATTGTAGCCCCGTCAAGTTCTGCAAATCAAGGAGCAAGACAGACTGAACCTGATGCATTGTTGAAATCTCCAACGCTTCAACAAGAGGAAGTACCTAGGCAGCTGTGACGCCGGATAATTAAGCCACATTAATCCTCTACTAATGGTGCCACATCACCTTGATTTCTGTTAATAAACTCACGTTAGTTCGAAATGTTTCAAATTCAAATTTTAAATAAAGGCAAACAATAAAAGTTTTCGGATATTAAAACTAAAATGTTCGAAGAGAACCAAATAATGCATAGGTAATTGTGATGGAGAAATCACACTTTTATAAACTATTTAAGTACTCTAAAATGAACAAAACAGTAGCAAAAACAAATATTTAAAAGCTTTTATAATAATAAACCATCACAAACTATTTTACTTTGTGCGTCAAGTTAAATGTGGTTGTGGCATATTTACATATACTAAATTAGGTGCAACTTTGATATTTTAATAAAACTAAGGTATATTGAAAATTAGAGAAAACATAAAAAAAGAAAAAGAATAAAAAGAAAAGAAAACCAGAAAACAAAACAAAAGAGAAAGTAGAACCACCCTCCCCCCCCCCGCTAGGCCCCCTGGCCCAACTGGGCCAACCCGTCCAGTCGGCCGGCCCACCATCGCTGCCCACTGGCCTATTAGGCCACTCCAACCCGAAACCCTAGCCACTAACCCCACCACTCCCCCTCGTTCCCCATTCCCCACTCCCCCTCCCTCACCCGATCCCGATTCTGGATCGGGGCAATCGGGCGGACCGCCTCCGACCCCAACGAACCGCCACCCCGCGGCTCGACGCCGGCGCCTAACCCCAACGTCGCCCCGCCACCTCGTCGCCATCCTCCTCGCGGCCCCGTCCCCTCTCCCTCGTGGACCGAACCACCGCCGATGCCGCTTGGAGGCCTCCAGCGCCCGCCGCCGCCGCCGCTCGGAGCTCGTCGTTCGTCGCCCCCTCCTCCCCATCATCCTCCTCGACTCGGCTCCTGCAAGCCTCGCCGCCCGATCCCCTGCATTCGCACGTGAGCGCCCCCCGTCCTTCCCCCTTGCCCCGCAGTCACCGCCGTACGTTCGCGCTCCGCCCACGCCGTGGCTCCTGTCACCGCGCTCCCGCTCCTCCTCCGTGCGCGCGCTCGCGCTCGCCGCGCGCCGACCATGTCCGTCCGCGCCTCTGCTGGTGCTCGCCCCGCCGCTCAGCTAGCCGTGCTGCAGCTCCGACGCGTCGTCCTCGCCCCTCGTTTCTGCCCTCGCCACAGCCGCACCCTGTGCGTGCTGCCCGCAGGTGCCGCGACAAGTGCCCCGCGCCCCACCACGGCCGACCGGGCCGCTGCCCGCCGCCAACGCCCGCCGCCTTGACTCGCCCGCCGCTCGCCTCCTGCGCCAGCGCCCGCGGCCTGCTGCTTGCTCCGGTCCGCCTGACCTTGCTGGCGGCGACCCGCATCTGCCCCGCGGCCACCCTGCCGGCCACCGCGCCATCGCCCAGTCCGGCGCCTCGCCGCAGCCCCGGTTGCCTCGCTCCGTGGCGCCCGTGCCCAACGCCCGCTAAGGCAACCCCGTGCCTATGACAAGAGGCCCCACCCTGGAACCTTTTAAAAAAAGAAGATAAAAAAATATATATATATAAAAGAATTAATTAATAATTTAATTAATTAAATTAGTTAATTAATTAATTGTAGTTAATAATCCTAATCATTTTAGTTAGACTAACTAAACCTGATTAGTTAGTCTTAGACAATGACAGCCGGGACCCACGCGTCAGTTTGACCAAGTCAACTGACTGTTGACTGCTGAGATCACCCTGATGTCATGCTGACGTCATAATGGCATTTCCTAATTAAATTAATTCTGTTAATTCTAAAAATGAATTAAAACCTTGAAAATTAATATTAAATAATTCATAACTCAGATGGAAAAACTTTGTACATGAAAGTTGCTCAAATCGATGAGACGAATCCGAATACGCAGCCCATTCGTCCGCCACGCGTCCCTAGCATAGCGAACCCGCAACTTTTCCCCTCCGGTTCATCTGTTCGAAAACGCGAAACACAGGGGATACTTTCCCGGATGTGTCCCCCTTTCGTCGGTATCACCTCCTACCGCATTAGGGTATACCTAGCACCGCGTATTGCCTCGTTATGTTTTGTGATGCTTTGTTTGCTCCGTATTTACTCTTTCTTCCCCCTCTTCTTCCCTAGTAGACCTCGAGACTGGCGCTGATACCACCGAGTACGACTACGTCACCGACGACACGTCCTCCTTGCCAGAGCAACCAGGCAAGCCCCCCCTTGATCACCAGATATCGCCTATTCTCTTCTATACTGCTTGCATTAGAGTAGTGTAGCATGTTACTGCTTTCCGTTTATCCTATCCTGATGCATAGCCTGTCCTTGTTACTACTATTGTTACCTTTACCTGCAATCCTACATGCTTAGTATAGGATGCTAGTTTTCCATCAGTGGCCCTACATTCTTGTCCGTCTGCTGTGCTATACTATCGGGCCGTGATCACTCGGGAGGTGATCACGGGTATATACTATACTTTATACATGATATATGTGGTGACTAAAGTCGGGTCGACTCGAGGAGTACCCGCGAGTGATTCACGGATTGGGGGCTGAAAGGACCTTTGTCCCAACGGCCCTTTGTGTGGATCTTTGTGGCGGAGCGGCAGGGTAGGTTGAGACTACCTGGGTGAGAGGTGGGCCTGGCCTTGGTCGGCGTTCGCGAATACTTAACACGATTAACGAGATCTTGGTATTAGATCTGAGTCTGGCTACTGGCCTATACGCACTAACCAACTACGCGGAAAGATATGGGCACTCGGTGTCGTGATATCAGCCGAAGCACTTCGTGACGTCAGCAACTGAGCGGCGCGCGCCGGGTTGGACCGCATAACGTGACTTCCTTTGTAATGGAGGTTGCTAGGTCTGCTCTCCGGCCGCGTACGCAATGTGCAGGTGTGCAATGGGCGATGGGCCCAGACCCCTACACGCATAGGATTTAGACCGGTGTGCTGACCTCTCTGTTGAGCCTAGGTGGGACTGCGACGTGTTGATCTTCCGAGGCCGGGCATGACCCAAGAAAGTGTGTCCGGCCAAATGGGATCAAGCGTGTTGGGTTATGTGGTGCACCAATGCAGGGAAGTTAATCTATCCGAATAGCCGTGATCTTCGGTAACATGACGACTTGGAGTTGTAGCTTGAACTTATGACAACTAGAATCGGATACTTAATAAAACACACCCTTCCAAGTGCCAGATATAACCCGGTGATCGCTCTCTAACAGGGTGACGAGGAGGGGATCGCCGGGTAGGATTATGCTATGCGATGCTACTTGGTGGACTTCAGTCTACGCTTTTCTATATGCTACAAGACGGAGGCTGCCAGAAGCGTAGTCTTCGACAGGATTAGCTATCCCCCTCTTATTCTGGCATTCTGCAGTTCAGTCCACTGATATGGCCCTTTACACATATACCCATGCATATGTAGTGTAGCTCCTTGCTTGCGAGTACTTTGGATGAGTACTCATGGTTGCCTTGTTCCCCCTTTTCCCATTTCTCTACCCATTTGCTGCGACGAGACTATGGAGTCCAGGAGCCAGACGCCACTGTCGACGATTACTCCTACTACACCAGAGGTGCCTACTACTACGTGCAGCCCGCTGACGATGACTAGGAGTAGTTAGGAGGATCCAAGGCAGGAGGCCTGCGCCTCTTTCGATCTGTATCCCAGTTTGTGCTAGCCTTCTTAAGGCAAACTTGTTTAACTTATGTCTGTACTCAGATATTGTTGCTTCCGCTGACTCGTCTATGATCGAGCACTTGTATTCGAGCCCTCGAGGCCCCTGGCTTGTATTATGATGCTTGTATGACTTATTTTCTTTGTAGAGTTGTGTTGTGATATCTTCCCGTGAGTTCCTGATCTTGATCGTAGACATTTGCGTGCATGATTAGTGTACGATTGAATCGGGGGCGTCACAATAGCATATTAGAAGAGACCAGCTTAGGCAGCAACTAGAAGCTGAAAAAGAGAAAACCAGATAGTTGGAAGAATTACAGATGCAGAATTTTCCACTCATCAGAACTAGCAGAACTGTTGTTCCTCCTGGTTTCAATAATCAGGTACATCAGGAGACTACAAGTATGTTGGGCACTCCTGTAGCACAAGGAAGGGGAGGTGCAACACCTACATTCCAGCAACCAGCAAGGGACAGACAACTATGGCAAGGATATTTCAGAACTTATGAGCAGGATATGCAGATACAGTTCATGAAATCCATGACCAAGGGACCTAAAATGGATTTCCCAAGATTTTTTTGGTGAAGATCCTGTGGGGTGGATCAGACTATTGTAACACCCCCAGTGTCGTGCTACAGTAATCTCTGTTAATGGCGCCATGTCATCACTGTTACTGTTGTTAATCTCACGTTGATTCAAAACCAGTTCAAATTCAATTTTTAAAATAAAGTCAAATAAATTATTCCTCCAAACAGTAAAACAAAAATGTTCGATGGGTTGAAAATATTCACTGACTAAATGTCATGAGTGATTCAACATCATTTGAGATAGCTAATTTCCCCTGCGAATTAAAGCAGTTCCAAATCAGCATTTTTAAATGCTTTTCCAATTGTTAAAAGTCCAAATCATTTCAAAATCCTCCCTAACTTTTTGTGGCAGGTGCCAAATATTGTAATGTAATTATTTGGCCAAGTCCCACATTTTTCAGAAATCCTTTTGGCAACTCTAATATTTCATAGCATTTTTCTGTAAAAAGAAAGGAGCATTAAAAATAAAAAAAAAGGAAATGAAGGCCTCCCCTGCCCCATTGGGCCTTAGCCCAACAGGCCGGCCTAACCCAGCCCACTTCCCCTCCTCGGTCGTCTTCATCACTGCTCACTCGACCGAGAGGGCACGCGTTCGCGTCGCCACCGAGCCACCTCCGCTAGCGACGCCGCAGGGGATAAGATCTCCCCTCTCCCCCTCAAACCCTAGCTACCCCCACCCAGATCCGCCTGCTCGTCCCCCCTCGCCATCCCACTCCCTCGCTCTTTCTTCCCCTCTGCCCGAGCTCCTCCGAGCAGGCTCGCCGTGCGCCGGTCGACCTCGCGGCCACCGCGCCTCTCTGGTTTCGCCGATCTGTCCGGGAGCTCCGACGCCGTCAACCTTTTCGTCCGGTGCCGTTGGTTCAAGTCAGGGAGCAGCGCAGCGACTCCGACGACCCGAACCCCTTCTCCGACCCGCGCCACGGCATCGCCTCGATCTCCTCCGCCTCTGCTCTTCTGAGCCCTCACCGGACCACCTTGTGTCCCCGCGGTGAGCTCCACATCCTCCCTCCCCTATGTCTTGCTCGGATTGAGCCGTGGGTAGCCGTTGCCGTGGCCGTGCCCTTGTTTCCCCCGCTCGGCTCCGCCCCACCTGCCGCTGCTCTGCTCCCACGCGCCCCCCTTCAGCGCACGCCCGCCCGCGCGAGGCCGCGCCCGTGCCACGCCTGGGCCCCGTCCCCACTCGCCACTGCCGCGCGCCTCCCCGCACCCAACCCCGCCGCTGCGTGGCCTCGCCCTCCGTCCGTCCCGCCTCGCTTCCGCTGTCGCCCGACTAGCCTCGACCGCCCCTGTCGCGTCCCGCTCGCCCCACTCCCCCTCGCCTTCGCGCCACTCGACCAGCTTGCCGCCGCCAACCGCAGCCCAGGCCGGCCGGCGCCCGGGTCCGGCGCCATGGGGCTCCGCACACCGCGCCCGGGTGGGTTTTGGCCCCCGACGGGCGCCTGCCCCGTTCGCTGCGCCCGCTAGACGCCCGCCCCACTAAGGCATGTGGGTCGCTGACCACAGGGCCCCACCGACTTTTTTTCTTAAAAAGAATGTGTGTAAAAAATATATAAGATTATAAGTAATCAATTAATTAATTAACTTAATCAAAATGGTTTAATTAAGCTAATTACTTATTTAACCTAACTAATCCCTAATTAGTTACATGTGAGTATGACAAGGGGGCCCCACACCCCGTTGACCAGTCAAACATTGACTGGTCAACTGGGACCCCTGGCCCACCTGTCGGCCACTGGGTGCACTTTTGTGTACCTTGTGCTGGGTGTGCTTAGCGTTTTAATCATTATTTTCGAATTAATAATAATTTCAAAATATTGTTTAAACCTTTAGAAATTCGTAGTAAATAAACCGTAACTCGGATGAAAATGTTTTCTATATGAAAGTTGCTCAGAAAAATCCAACGAATCCGAATACGTGGTCCGCTCATCTATCACATGCCCCTAGCATGCTGAACATGGAACCGTCCCATCTCTTTCATCTGTTCAAAATCCGCCTACCGTCAGGAAATCATCCTCGGATGTTTTCCCCCTTCGTCTGCAACGTGTAGTACCGCGTTAGAGCACGCCTAGCACTACGTATCGTCATGTCATGCTTAGTGATACCTCTGTTTGCTATGTATTTACTGTTTCTTCCCCCTCTTCTCTCCGGTAGACCCCGAGACTGCCGCTGATGCCGCTGTGTTCAACTACGTCGACGACGACCCCTTCTTCTTGTCTGAGCAACCAGGCAAGCCCCCCCTTTGATCATCCCGATATCGCCCATTCCTTTCTCTCATGCTTGCATTAGATTTTGCTATTGTTATTGATTGCTCCTATTCTGATGCATAGCCTGCTTTTGTATCTGCTGTTGTACCTTACCTGCTTATCCTAAACTGCTTAGCATAGGTTGGTTAGTGATCCATCAGTGACCCCCACTTGTCCTTGTTGCCCCTGCTTCATCATCGACGACTCGATCTACGTGATCGAAGACCAGGCCCCGACACCGCACATCACCTCCCCTTAGTTGCTCTACACTACTGGGTTACTATCGATTACCGAGGGTGAACCTCTTCAGCACTTCTGATGTTAACCCTGTAGAGTAGTCATTCGGTCGTGGTCATCGAGGGTGATTTCCTCCTTAACCACTTTTGATACGACTCTGTCGTGCAACCCCTCAAGTGTGAACCTCGGGGGTGATTCCTCTTACGTTCACCTTGATGATTACATCTAGTGGAATTCATCGTGGGTGATTCCTCGGGTTTTCCCCTTGATGTTTAGACACACGGATACTTGTACTTTACCACTGTTACTTGGAAAGACGGTCGACCCTGAGGGGTACCCGCGCGAGCTTAATTGCGAGTGATGTGGAGTCGAGCGGACCTGGAAGGTGCCCGCCAGATAATTATGAGGCGTGGCCGGGCATTCCTAGCCCTTGCCGCAAGTCCTCGAGACGGGGCAACGGGGTCGCCTCTTTTGTGAGTCTCTGCTTGTTACCGCGCATTCGTAATCCACTACGATTTGGATATTTGATCCGAGGGGCCTCTGGCCTGATAGCACTAACCATCACAGGGCATAGTATGGGCGTTCTGCGTCGTATACATCAGCCGAAGCTTAATAGACGTCAGCGACTGAGTGGCGCGCGCCGGGTTGGACTGGTAAGCTCCTTCCTTTTTAGGAAGGTAGCTAGGTCTGCTCACCGACCGCGTAGGCAACGTGTAGGAGTTCCCGGGGAGATGGCCCATGACCCCTGGGGGCATAGGTTTAGTCCGGCGTGCTGGCCTCTCTATTAAGCCTAGGTCGGGTTGCGGCGTATTGTTTGGCCGAGGCCGGCCATGACCCAGGAAAGTGTGTCCGGCCGGAGTCAATCGAGCGTGGTGGGTAAGTTGGTGCACCCCTGCAGGGAAGAAAACATCTATCGATAGCCTGTCCTACGGTAATGGACACTTGGAGTTGTATCCCGATCGATACAAGTAGAACTGGATACTTGTGATGAGACTGGATGGTGATGAGAATTGGATTGTGATGATAACTGGATAGTATGGCTCTGGGATGCCTTTCTCACAGGGAGTCGAGAAAGGATCTCCGGCCGAGGTTGATAACACTACTACTACTTTACTTTACGCTACTCTACTCCCTCCTGTTGCTGCAAGATGGTGGTTTCCAGAAGATGCTAGTCTTTGATAGGACTAGGCATTCTCTCTATTCTGGCATTTCTGTAGCCCAGTCCATATATACAGCCTTCCTTTGATAATGTTGCATATGTAGTGTAGATCCTTGCTTGCGAGTACTTTGGATGAGTACTCACGGTTGCTTTGCTCCCCCCTTTTCCCCCTTTCTTCTTTCCGGTTAATGCAACCAGATGTCGGAGCCCAGGAGCCAGATGCCACCGTCGATGTCTACTACTACATTGGAGGCCGACGACGACCAGGAGTAGTTAGGAGGCTCCCAGGCAGGAGGCCTTGCCTTTTCGATCGATGTTGCTTTTCTTCTAGCCTTCTTAAGGCAAACTTGTCTAACTCATGTCTGTACTCAGATATTGTTGCTTCCGCTGACTCTTGTGTTTTCGAGCTTATGTATTCGAGCCCTCGAGGCCCCTCTCTTGTAATATATAGCTTGTATTATTTTAATTTGTGTCTAGAGTTGTGTTGTGATATCTTCCCGTGAGTCCTTGATCTTGATCGTACACATTTGCATGCATGATTAGTGTACGATTGAATCGAGGGCGTCACAACTATGTAACAAAAATTTCCAAATGGTTGGTGCTCCTGAGGAATATAAGGTTCCTTTGCCATAGATGTACATGACAGGTGAAGCGGATGTATGGTTGAGAAGATGTGGTCTGTTAAAGAAACAGTTGTCTTGGCAAGAATTTGACAAAGAAATTATAGAGGTTTTCCGAGCAAAATTAAAATGACTTGGCTGAAAAGTTTAACACACTCAAACAGGGTAATAGCACAGTGGCAGAATATACCAAATTGTTTGAGGATTTAATGTCTGAGATACAGGAAGAAAATCCCGCCTTATCTGAATCTTTGTTTTTCAGATGCTATATCAATGGACTTAGAGAGGGTATCAAGTATCAATTGAGGCCATTGTAACACCCCCAGTGTCATGCTACAGTAATCGCATGCCTGATGATGCCATGTCATCATAATGAAGTTGCTAATCCTCACTTTCTTTCAAACCAAACTCAAATTCAAATTTAAAATGCAAGTCAAATATTTATTTCTTCAAGCAGTAAAACAAAAATGTTCACATTGTCCTATAAATTCCCCTGACCATTGTTATGTTGAAACCAACCTCATTTGAGTTCCCAAAATGCCCATGGGAATTAATTTAGTGGTCCAACAGCTTTTAAGTTTGCCTTTTCAATTTCTAAAATTGGTTAGCCAACTCCTTTTGCCCCCAGCCTTTTTGTTCCATCTCAAGGTATTGTGCTAGATTCATGTGCCAAGTTTTGTTCAAAACAAAACTCATTTGGTACTAAAAGAAAATGCAAAACAGAGGCAAAAATTGGAAAGCAGTTAAAAAAAGGAAAGTGAAAAGGGCCAGAAGCTACTGTGCAACCAGGCTCTAGTTGCATAGTACCACGGCCCAGCCCATCTGGGGGCTTTCCCCTACCTCTGTTCACCTGAGGCGTGGTGGCCGCCGTTCGACCGCCCACAACCAAGGATGGCCACGCGACGGCCATCCGCCGCTCCCCCGTCACCTACTAGGTCGCCCCCGACCTAATCCCTAACCCTAACGCCCCCAGTTCCCCTCTCCTTCGCACCGCTCCCTACTGCCCCCATCATCCCGAGCGCCCCCGTCGCCGCTCGCCGTCGCGGCCGCGGCTACCGACCTCGCCTCGCCGACCTGTCCAGCAGCTCCGCCGTCGTCGACTTCCTCGTCCCCGTCCATGAGCGCAAGCCGGGGAGCACCGCAGGCAGCGGATCGAGCCGCCCTCCTTCCGCCTCTGCTCCGGCGATCCCCTTCGACTCCGGCGTCGCCTGCTGCTGCTACTAACATTCCAGGGGCTTTACGTAGGCGCCCAGTGAGCCTCGCCTCTCTCCCCTTTGTCTTCTCGTCGTTGTCGCGCCCGTAGGTGCCGTTCCCCACATGTCCAAGCTCGCCTCCGCCGAGCTCGTCGCCGGCCACGTTCCGGTGATCGAACGCCCGCGCAAGTGTGTCCATCATGCTCGCCCTCATGCATAGACGCCGTACGTGCTCAGCACCACTCGTTTTGCTTGCCGTTGCGCCGTTTGCAAGCTCGCCGTGCCTCGGGTCTCCGCCGTCCATGTCGCCGGCGACGACTGCATCCATTCCTGCTCGCGTCACCACCCGCGTTGGACGCGGCGTTCTCCACTCGTTCGCACACAAGTCACGACGCGCGTTTTGGCTTGCTGTAGCGAAAGTCCCGACGAACTCCGGCGAGGAACCGCCTCGGATGCGCTCGCCGGAGCTCCTTCAGCGCCGGCCCTGACCTGGCGTGGCGTGGGGCCCGCCCAGTGCCGCTGATAGTGGGCCCCTGCGCCTCTGTTTGACCGTGTTGACCACGGTCAACGCGGGGTACTATTTCCCCATCCACTGTCAGATAGGGCCCACCACCTAATTAGGTTAGTCAAACGTTTTTTTTAAATAAACTTAATTAGTTAAAACCTGATCAGTCACTGACATGTGGAGCCCAGCTTCTAGTTAGCCTCAGTTTAGTTAAATTTAAACTTATGTTAGTCCACTCTCTATGACAGGTGGGACCCATTGATCAGTTTGACCTGGTCAGCCGTCCTGTTGACTGCTGATGTCACAATGATGTCATGCTAGCGTAGTATTTCTTTTCTGTCAATTTAATTAATTCCAGAAATGTTTAAACCTTGAGAAATTCATAGAAAATAAACCATAACTCGGATGAAAATGTTTTCTATATGAAAGTTGCTCAGAAAATTCCAAAGAATCCGAATACGTGGTCCGTTTATCTGTCACATGCCCCTAGCATACTGAAAATGGAACATTCCCCCTCCGGTCATCTGTCTGACACAGGTCCGGAACCGGGAACACCTTCCCGGTTGAATTCCCCCTTCACCTATAACGTCTAGGACCTTGTTAGAACACGTCTAGCTATGCCTGTTGTCCTGTTATACACTTGCTTGCTATGTATTTACTGTTTCTTCCCCCCCTCTTCTCTTCGGTAGACCCCATGGCGGATGCCGATGCTGCTGTGATCGACTACGTCACCGACGACTCCTCCTTCTGGTCTGAGCAACCAGGCAAGCCCCCCTGATCACCAGGTATCGCCTATTCTCCTCTATACTGCTTGCATTAGAGTAGTGTAGCATGTTACTGCTTTTCGTTAATCCTATCCTGATGCATAGCCCGTCCTTGCTACTACTGTTGTTACATTTACTTCCAATCCTACATGCTTAGTATAGGATGCTAGTGTTTCATCAGTGGCCCTACATTCTTGTCCGTCTGCCATGCTATACTATCGGGTCGCGATCACTAGGGAGGTGATCACAGGTATATACTATATACTTGATACATGATACATGTGGTGACTAAAGTCGGGTCGGCTCGTGGAGCACCCGCGAGTGATTCACGGATTGGGGGCTGAAAGGACCTTTGTCCCGACGGCCCTCTGTGTGGATCTTTGTGGCAGAGCGATAGGGCAGGTTGAGACTACCTAGGTGAGAGGTGGGCCTGGCCCTGGTCGGTGTCCGCGGTTACATCATTAACACGCTTACCAAGATCTTGGAATTTGATCTAAGTCTGGCTATTGGCCTATACGCACTAACCAACTACGTGGGAAAGATATGGGCACTCGACGTCGTGGTATCAGCCGAAGCCTTCATGACGTCGGCGACTGAGCGGCGCGCGCCGGATTGGAACGTAAGCCTGCTCTTGTATTAAGGGGGCTAGTTCTGCTTCCGGCCGCGTACGCAACGTGCAGGTGCTCTAAGAGCGATGGGCCCAGACCCCTGTGCGCTTAGGTTTATACCGGCGTGCTGACCTCTCTGTTGTGCCTAGGTGGAGCTGCGACGTGCTGATCTTCCGCGGCCGGGCATGACCCAGAAAAGTGTGTCCGGCCAAATGGGATCGAGCATGTTGGGCTATGTGGTGCACCCATGCAGGGAAGTTAATCTATTTGAATAGCCGTGATCTTCGGTAACAGGACGACTTGGAGTTGTACCTTGACCTTATGACAACTAGAACCGGATACTTAATAAAACACACCCTTCCAAGTGCCAGATATAACCCGGTGGTCACTCTCTAGCAGGGCGACGAGGAGAGGACCGCCGGGTAGGATTATGCTATGCGATGCTACTTGGAGGACTTCAGTCTACTCTCTTCTATATGCTGCAAGACGGAGGCTGCCAGAAGCGTAGTCTTCGACAGGATTAGCTATCCCCCTCTTATTCTGGCAATCTGCAGTTCAGTCCACTGATATGGCCCTTTACACATATATCCATGCATATGTAGTGTAGCTCCTTGCTTGCGAGTACTTTGGATGAGTACTCACGGTTGCCTTGTTCCCCCCTTTTCCCATTTCCCTACCCGATTGCTTCGACCAGACGATGGAGCCCAGGATCCATACGCCACCTTCGACGATGACTCCTACTGCACTAGAGGTGCCTACTACTACGTGAAGCCCGCTAGAGGATCCCAGGCAGGAGGCTTGCGCCTCGTTTGATCTGTATCCCCATTTGTGCTAGCCATCTTATGGCAACTTGTTTAACTTATGTCTGTACTCAGATATTGTTGCTTCCGCTGACTCGTCTATGATCGAGCACTTGTATTCGAGCCCTCGAGGCCCCTGGCTTGTATTATGATGCTTGTATGACTTATTTTCTTTGTAGAGTTGTGTTGTGATATCTTCCCGTGAGTCCCTGATCTTGATCGTACACATTTGCGTGCATGATTAGTGTATGATTGAATTGGGGGTGTCACAAGTTGGTATCAGAGCCGACTGCCTGTAGGAATCCCCCTTCCACACTCCTTGGCCGAAGTCGAGTCTAGACATTGCAAAACTTTTACTAACATGGATGTGTGTCTTATGGGTACATGTCGCCATCGGGTGGTTGTAGGATATTTTACCTCTTGACCTATACTCTGGAACTCTGACATCTCTTCTATTCGGTTAAATGATTTTGCTAAAATCTAACTCTAGGTTCTCGTTGTTGGGGAACGTAGCAGAAATTTAAAATTTTCCTACGTGTCACCAAGATCTATCTATGGAGAAACCAGCAACGAGGGGAAAGAGAGTGCATCTACATACCCTTGTAGATCGCTAAGCGGAAGCATTCAAGTGAACGGGGTTGATGGAGTCGTACTCGTCGTGATCCAAATCACCGATGACCAAGTGCCGAACGGACGGCACCTCCGCGTTCAACACACGTACAGCCCAGTGACGTCTCCCGCGCCTTGATCCAGCAAGGAGAGAGGGAGAGGTTGAGGAAGACTCCATCCAGTAGCAGCACAACGGCGTGGTGGTGGTGGAGGAGCGTTGTGATCCAGCAGGGCTTCGCCAAGCACTACGAGATATGAGGAGGAGAGAGGCAGGGCTGCACCAACAGGGAGAGATCAGATCGCGTATCTTGGGCAGCCCCTAGGCCTCATATATATAGGGGAAGGGGAGGAGGGTGATCCCCCTCTAGGGTTCCCACCCCTAGAGGGGCGGCAGCCCTAGATGGGTTTTGGGTGGCGGCCAAGAGGGGGAGGAGAGGGAGGCGCAGGGAGCATGGGCCTTAGGGCCCATCTGCCCTTAGGGTTTGCCCCCTCTCCTCTTTCCTTGCGCCTTGGGCCTTGTGGGAGGGCGCACCAGCCCACCTGGGGCTGGTCCCCTTCCACACTTGGCCCATGCAGCCCTCCGAGGCCGGTGGCCCCACTTGGTGGACCCCCGAACACCTCCGGTGTTCCCGGTACACTACCGGTGATGCCCAGAACACTTCCGGTGGCCAAAACCATACTTCCTATATATAAATCTTTACCTCCGGACCATTCCGGAACTCCTCGTGATGTCCGGGATCTCATCCGAGACTCCGAACAACATTCGGTAACCACATACGAACTTCCTTTATAACCCTAGCATCATCGAACCTTAAGTGTGTAGACCCTACGGGTTCGGGAACCATGCAGACATGACCGAGACGTTCTCCGGTCAATAACCAACAGCGGGATCTGGATACCCATGTTGGTTCCCACATGTTCCACGATGATCTCATCGGATGAACCACGATGTCGAGGATTCAATCAATCCCGTATACAATTCCCTTTGTCTAGCGGTATAGTACTTGCCCGAGATTCGATCGTCGGTATCTCGATACCTTGTTCAATCTTGTTACCGGCAAGTCTCTTTACTCGTTCCGTAACACATCATCCCGTGATCAACTCCTTGATCACATTGTGCACATTATGATGATGTCCTACCGAGTGGGCCCAGAGATACCTCTCCGTCACACGGAGTGACAAATCCCAGTCTCGATTCGTGCCAACCCAACAGACACTTTCGGAGATACCCGTAGTGCACCTTTATAGCCACCCAGTTACGTTGTGACGTTTGGCACACCCAAAGTATTCCTACGGTATCCAGGAGTTGCACAATCTCATGGTCTAAGGAAATGATACTTGACATTAGAAAAGCTTTAGCATACGAACTACACGATCTTGTGCTAGGCTTAGGATTGGGTCTTGTCCATCACATCATTCTTCTAATGATGTGATCCCATTATCAATGACATCCAATGTCCATGGTCAGGAAACCGTAACCATCTATTGATCAACGAGCTAGTTAACTAGAGGCTTACTAGGGACATGGTGTTGTCTATGCATCCACACATGTATCTGAGTTTCCTATCAATACAATTCTAGCATGGATAATAAACGATTATCATGAACAAGGAAATATAATAATAACCTATTTATTATTGCCTCTAGGGCATATTTCCAACAGTCTCCCACTTGCACTAGAGTCAATAATCAAGTTCACATCGCCATGTGATTAACACTCACATAGTTCTGGGTTTGATCATGTTATGCTTGTGAGAGATGTTATAGTCAACGGGTCTGAACCTTTCAGATCCGTGTGTGCTTTACAAATATCTATGTCATCTCCTAGATGCAGTTACCACGCTCTATTTGGAGCTATTCCAAATAACTGTTCTACTATACGAATCCAGTTTACTACTCAGAATAATCTGGATTAGTGTCAAAGTTTGCATCGGCGTAACCCTTTACGACGAACTCTTTTTTGCACCTCCATAATCAAGAAAATTCCTTAGTCCACTAGTTACTAAGGATAACCTTGACCGTTGTCCTGTGATCCATTTCTAGATCACACTTGTACCCCTTGACTGACTCATGGTTTGGCACACTTCAGGTGCGGTACATAACATAACATACTTTAGAGCCTACGACTAAAGCATAGGGGACGACCTTCGTCCTTTCTCTCTATTCTGCCGTGGTCATGTCTTGAGTCTTGCTCAATACTCACACCTTGTAACACAGCCGAGAACTCCTTCTTTGCTGATCTATTTTGAACTCCTTCAAAATCTTGTCATGGTATGTGTTCGTTTGAAAGTACTATTAAGCGATTTTGATCTATCCTTATAGATCTTGATGCTCAATGTTCAAGTAGCTTAATCCAGGTTTTCCATTGAAAAACACTTTTCAAATAACCCTATATGCTTTCCAGAAATTCTACATCATTTCTGATCAACAATATGTCAACAACATATACTCATCAGAAATTCTATAGTGCTCCCACTCACTTCTTTGGAAATACAAGTTTCTCATAAACTTTGTATAAACCCAAAATCTTTGATTATCTCACCAAAGTGTACATTCCAACTCCGAGATGCTTACTCCAGTCCTTAGAAGGATTGCTGGGGCTTTGCATACTTGTTAGCATCTTTCAGGATCGGCAAAATCTTCTGGTTATATCACATACAACCTTTCCTCAAGAACAAGGAAACAATATTTTGACATCCTATCTGCAAGATTTCATAAATAATGCAGTACCTACTAATTCCAACAGACTCTTAGCATCGCTACGAGTGAGAAAGTCTCATTGTAGTCAACTCCTTGAACTTGTCGGGAAACATCTTAATGACAAGTCGAGCTTTCTTAATGGTGACATTTACCATCATTGTCCGTCTTCCTTTTAAAATCCATCTGTACTCAATAGCCTCACGACCATCGAGCCGTTCTGCCAAAGTCTACACTTTGTTTTCATACATGGATCCTCTCTCGGATTTTATGGCCTCGAGCCATTCATCGGAATCCGGGCCCACCATCGCTTCTCCGTAGCTCGTAGGTTCATTGTTGTCTAGCAACATGACTTCCAAGACAGGATTACGTACCACTCTGAAGCAGTACGCATCCTTGTCATCCTACGAGGTTTGGGAGTGACTTGATCCGAAGTCTCATGATCACTATCATAAGCTTCCACTTCAATTGGTGTAGGTGCCATAGGAACAACTCCTGTGCCCTGCTACACACTAGTTGAAGTGACGGTTCCATAACCTCATCAAGTCTCCACCATCCTCCCACTCAATTCTTTCGAGATAAGCTTTTCCTCGAGAAAGGACCCGATTCTAGAAACAATCCCTATTGCTTTCAGATCTGAGACAGGAGGTATACCCAACTGTTTTGGGTGTCCTATGAAGATGCATTTATCCGCTTTGGGTTCGAGCTTATCAGCCTGAAATTTTTTCACATAAGCGTCGTGACCCCAAACTTTTAAGAAACAACAGGTTAGGTTTCTCTAAACCATAGTTCATACGGTGTTGTCTCGACAGATTTGCGTGGTGCCCTATTTAAAGTGAGTGCGGTTGTCTCTAATGCCTAACCCATGAACGATAGTGGTAATTCGATAAGAGACATCATGGTATGCATCATATCCAATAGGGTGCAGTTATGATGTTCGGACACACCATCACACTATGGTGTTCCAGGCGGTACTAGTCGTGAAACAATTTCCACAATGTCTCAATTGTGTATCAAACTCGCAACTCAGATATTCATCTCTATGATCATATCATAGATATTTTATCCTCTTGTCACGACGATATTCAACTTCATTCTGAAATTACTTGAACCATTCAATAATTCAGTCTTGTGTTTCATCAAGTAAATATGCTCAGTATCTACTCAAATCATCTGTGAAGTAAGAGCATAACGATATCCACTGCGTGCCTCATCACTCATTGGACTGCACACATCAAAATGTGTTACTTCCAACAAGTTGCTTTCTTGTTCCATTTTGCTGAAACCGAAGCTTTCAGTCATCTTGCCCATGTGGTATGATCTGCATGTCTCAAGCGATTCAAAATCAAGTGAGTCCAAACGGTCCATCTGCATGGAGTTTCTTCATGCGTATATACCAATAAACATGGTTCACATGTCTCAATCCTTTTCAAAAATGAGTGAGTCCAAAGATCCATCAACATGGAGCTTCTTCATGCGTTTTATACCAATATGACTTACATGGCAGTGCCACAAGTAGGTGGTACTATCATTACTATCTTATATCGTTTGGCATGAACATGTGTATCACTATGATCGAGATTCAATAAACCATTCATTTTAGGTGCAAGACCATTGAAGGTATTATTCAAATAAATAGAGTAACCATTATTCTCCTTAAATGAATAACCGTATTGCGATAGACATAATCCAATCATGTCTATGCTCAACGCAAACACCAAATAACAATTATTTAGGTTTAACACCAATCTCAATGGTAGAGGGAGCGTGCGATGCTTGATCATATCAACCTTGGAAGCACTTCCAACACATCTCGTCAGCTCACCTTTAGCTAGTCTCCGTTTATTCCGTAGCTTTTATTTCGAGTTACTAACACTTAGCAATCGAACCGGTATCTAATACCCTGATGCTACTAGGAGTACTAGTAAAGTACACATTCACATAATGTATATCCAATATACTTCTATTGACAGCCTTCTCATCTACCAAGTATCTAGGGTAATTCTGCTCCAGTGGCTGTTCCCCTTATTACAGAAGCACCCAGTCTCGGGTTTGGGTTCAACCTTGGGTTTCTCCACTAGAGCAGCAGCTGATTTTCCGTTTCATGAAGTATCCCTTCTTGCCCTTGCCCTTCTTGAAACTAGTGGTTTCACTAACCATCAACAATTGATGCTCCTTCTTGATTTCTACTTTCGCGGTGTCAAACATCGCGAATATTTCAAGGATCATCATATCTATCCCTGATATGTTATAGTTCATTACGAAGCTCTAGCAGCTTGGTGGCAATGACTTTGGAGAAACATCACTACCTTATCTGGAAGATCAACTCCCACTCGATTCAAGTGATTGTTGTACTCAGACAATCTGAGCACAAGCTCAACGATTGAGCTTTTCTCCCTTAGTTTGCAGGCCAAGAAAATCGTCGGAGGTCTTATACCTCTTGACGTGGGCACGAGCCTGAAATCCCAATTTCAACCCTCGAAACATCTCATATGTTCCGCGACATTTCAAAAATGTCTTCGGTGCCTCAATTCTAAACCATTTATCATTACCGAACTATCATGTAGTCATCAAAACGTGTATGTCAGATGTTCGCAACATCCACAGACCACGTTCGAGGTCCAGCACACCGAGCGGTGCATTAAGGACACAAGCCTTCTACTGTCCGCATAATTGCTACTATCAACTTTCAACTATATTTTCTCTAGGAACATATCTAAAACAGTAGAACTAAAGCGCGAGCTTACGACATAATTTGCAAAGATCTTTTGACTATGTTCAGGATAATTAAGTTCATCTTATGAACTCCCACTCAGATAGACATCCCTCTAGTCATCCAAGTGATTACACGATCCGAGTCAACTAGGCCGTGTCCGATCATCACGTGAGACGGACTAGTCATCATCGGTGAACATCTTCATGTTGATCGTATCTACCATACGACTCATGCTCGACCTTTCGGTCTCTTGTGTTCCGAGGCCATGTCTGTACATGCTAGGCTCGTCAAGTCAACCTAAGTGTTTCGCGTGTGTAAATCTGGCTTACACCCGTTGTATGTGAACGTAAGAATCTATCACACCCGATCATCACGTGGTGCTTCGAAACGACGAACTTTCGCAACGGTGCACAATTAGGGGGAACACTTTCTTGAAATTTTAATGAGGGACCATCTTATTTACTACCGTTGTTCTAAGCAAATAAGATGTATAAACATGATAAACATCACATGCAATCAAATAGTGACATGATATGTCCATCATCACTTTGCTCCTTTTGATCTCCATCTTCGGGGCTCCATGATCATCGTTGTCACCGGCATGACACCATGATCTCCATCATCATGATCTTCATCATCGTGTCTTCATGAAGTTGTCACGTCAACTATTACTTCTACTACTATGGCTAACGCTTTAGCAATAAAGTAAAGTAATTACATGACGTTTATGTTGACACGCAGGTCATAAATAAATTAAAGACAACTCCTATGGCTCCAGCAGGTTGTCATACTCATCGACATGCAAGTCGTGATTCCTATTTCAAGAACATGATCAATCTCATACATCACATATATCATTCATCACATCCTTTTGGCCATATCACATCACATGGCATACCCTGCAAAAACAAGTTAGAGGTCCTCTAATTGTTGTTTGCTTGTTTTACGTGGCTGCTATGGGTTTCTAGCAAGAACGTTTCTTACCTACGCAAAACCACAACGTGATATGTCAATTGCTATTTACCCTTCATAAGGACCCTTTTCCGACTAAAGTGGGAGAGACTGGCACCCGCTAGCCACCTTATGCAACTAGTGCATGTCAGTCGGTGGAACCTGTCTCACGTAAGTGTATGTGTAAGGTCGGTCCGGGCCGCTTCATCCCACAATGCCGCCGAATCAAGATTGACTAGTAATGGTATGCATATTGAACAAAATCAACGCCCACAACTACTTTGTGTTCTACTCGTGCATGGAATCTACGCAATAGACCTAGCTCTGATACCACTGTTGGGGAACGTAGCAGAAATTTAAAATTTTCCTATGTGTCACCAAGATCTATCTATGGAGAAACCAGCAACGAGGGGAAAGAGAGTGCATCTACATACCCTTGTAGATCGCTAAGCAGAAGCGTTCAAGTGAACGGGGTTGATGGAGTCGTACTCGTCGTGATCCAAATCACCGATGACCAAGTGCCGAACGGACGGCACCTCCGCGTTCAACACACGTACAGCCCGGTGACGTCTCCCGCGCCTTGATCCAGCAAGGAGAGAGGGAGAGGTTGAGGAAGACTCAATCCAGCAGCAGCACAACCACGTGGTGGTGGTGGAGGAGCGTTGTGATCCAACAGGGCTTCGCCAAGCACTACGAGATATGAGGAGGAGAGAGGCAGGGCTGCACCAACAGGGAGAGATCAGATCGCGTATCTTGGGCAGCCCCTAGGCCTCATATATATAGGGGAAGGGGAGGAGGGTGCTCCCCCTCTAGGGTTCCCACCCCTAGAGGGGCGGCAGCCCTAGATGGGTTTTGGGTGGCGGCCAAGAGGGGGAGGAGAGGGAGGCGCAGGGAGCATGGGCCTTAGGGCCCATCTGCCCTTAGGGTTTGCCCCCTCTCGTCTTCCCTTGCGCCTTGGGCCTTGTGGGAGGGCGCACCAGCCCACCTGGGGCTGGTCCCCTTCCACACTTGGCCCATGCAACCCTCCGGGGCCGGTGGCCCCACTTGGTGGACCCCCGAACACCTCCGGTGGTCCCGGTACACTATCGGTGATGCCCAGAACACTTCCGGTGGCCAAAACCATACTTCCTATATATAAATCTTTACCTCCGGACCATTCCGGAACTCCTCATGACGTCCGGGATCTCATCCGGGACTCCGAACAACATTCGGTAACCACATACGAACTTCCTTTATAACCCTAGCGTCATCGAACCTTAAGTGTGTAGACCCTACGGGTTCGGGAACCATGCAGACATGACCGAGACGTTCTCCGGTCAATAACCAACAGCGGGATCTGGATACCCATGTTGGTTCCCACATGTTCCACGATGATCTCATCGGATGAACCACGATGTCGAGGATTCGATCAATCCCGTATACAATTCCCTTTGTCTAGCGGTATAGTACTTGCCCGAGATTCGATCGCCGGTATCTCGATACCTTGTTCAATCTCGTTACCGGCAAGTCTCTTTACTCATTCCGTAACACATCATCCCGTGATCAACTCCTTGATCACATTGTGCACATTATGATGATGTCCTACCGAGTGGGCCCAGAGATACCTCTCCGTCACACGGAGTGACAAATCCCAGTCTCGATTCGTGCCAACCCAACAGACACTTTCGGAGATACCCGTAGTGCACCTTTATAGCCACCAGTTATGTTGTGACGTTTGGCACACCCAAAGTATTCCTACGGTATCCGGGAGTTGCACAATCTCATGGTCTAAGTAAATGATACTTGACATTAGAAAAGCTTTAGCATACGAACTACACGATCTTGTGCTAGGCTTAGGATTGGGTCTTGTCCATCACATCATTCTTCTAATGATGTGATCCCATTATCAATGACATCCAATGTCTATGGTCAGGAAACCGTAACCATCTATTGATCAACGAGCTAGTCAACTAGAGGCTTACTAGGGACATAGTGTTGTCTATGCATCCACACATGTATCTGAGTTTCCTATCAATACAATTCTAGCATGGATAATAAACGATTATCATGAACAAGTAAATATAATAATAACCTATTTATTATTGCCTCTAGGGCATATTTCCAACACTCGTTACCACTTCCTGACGGAGAGCCCTTTAATTAGGGATGATCGATTGCTTCAACAGAAGATTCTGACAATACTCTCCGATATTCTCTCGAGACCTTGTGCTTGTTGCTTTTGCAATTCCCTACCACCGAAATATCCCTATGGATAAATACTTACACCTGTCGTTCTTACTTTTATTCCCAGTCGATCTTGTTATTACAAGGTACCCCGAGAATACTTTGTGCCTACTGCCTTGCAGTTCTTTGCCACCTGAATACCCCTACGAATAATTTCTCGCACTTATCGAGTATCCGCTCATCCCCCAGTTGTTCATGTGTTTCACATTGGTCTTCGAAATACTATTCGATCCTCCAAAAATCCTTAGTAGCTTATTGCTCTACAATACTTGTCTGCTTGCATGATGGATGCTTTCCATATGTCTGGCAATATTCGTTAGTATCCTTAGGCACCGTCATTTTGATCCCTTTGATTCAACATGAGTGCGAATGCACGCAATCATCATTTGATCCTTTTAAATTATCTTTCCGGCTCAGACATCATTTTAAACATGAGCTGGTTCTCGACCAATCGGATTGCCGTCAATTGTACCCCTATGTCTATTCAATTTATCCATTCTTCGATCAGAACGATTGCTTCTGATCCCTTGATTTGGAAATCATAAAATTTCTTTGCATTAAGCTTTGAATTAGCCAGATGTTTCTATAATCCGATGCCTGGGCATTCCTTCTTCCTTTGATTGAGTACCAATACTCGCATCAGCCCCGTTGTGGACCGCCATACCCTTTGTTGGGTTATTATCCGATAGTATCCTTCACATTCAAAATTCTTGTGAGTTATTCCCATGATACATAATGTCTTTGAGAATTTGTATCCTCTGCTTTTGTCAACCATGCTCTACCTTCCGAGCTTGTGTTATTTTCTCTTGGAGTTTGTGGAATAGGTTCCTAAAATGCCCTGATGGGTTGAACTTATGCCTTACATAATCCGTGTGAACCCGAGAGTTCTCACGAGTCTTACTCTTCTGGTACTTCGCCAGATAAATCCTCTGCACTACAAATTCTTCGAAAACGAGGAGTGAGTGAAAGGTTATGCATTGAAGAAGTGGGAGTCGACCTTGAACCTTTGTGTCCATGCCCATGGAACCGATGTAGAACTTATCATGGAAGCTCCTCGTAAAAATAATTACCCCTTGTTATAAGTTCATTTTGTAACGGTGGTTTGATCATTCATAATCGTGGTTCCGACCATAGTTTCTCCTTAATTCCATTTCCCGGACAAGTTAAAATACTTGTCTCCTGCAAGTCATTTCACTTGTCCAACCTCTAATTTGATCTACCTGGTCCTTATTCCCGGAGCACAACCTTTCGACGATGAGCGAAGCTTACGTCAATCTTCCTCTTTTTATCAGTTCACCTCGAACAACAAGCTTGATTTTAAGGTTGTGTCGTATCCGTGGTTCCAATAGCCTTTCACTTCATCCTTCCTTTTCTGCTCGATGGCATCTTCTTAGAGTCTCTCGACAAAATTTGTCGTGATCACCGTCAACACTTTGGCTTCTTCAGAGATGTCAATTAAATTCATGGCTAGAAATACCATCCCTGTCCCTCGATGATTTGTGATATCATCGACGACATCTTGACTTTCTGCCAATGCAGTCCTGGTTGTGCTTGGTTATTCCTTATGTTCTGAGATAATCTTGGCATTGTTTCTCGGTATCTCTTGAGATCTTCGAACCCAATCTTTACTTGACACCATATCATAGCTGCATCGAAGCATGACTGTGGTATCCAAATATCAACAAGAACATCGGAAGCATAATACAAAATGTTTCTCGTTCAATTGCCCTCACACCGTTGTATGGGTAATATCATGATTCTTCCCTCTCCCCATTATCTAAATGCTTTTGAACTTGCTGTCCTATCATGTATGTCCTGCTCCGCTTTTCCTTGGGAAGGATATACGCCCAACTTTTATGTGTAAACACATCTTACTTTCCATTGGGTTGTTTGATTTGATAATCATATTTTCCTTTCCATTGGTTTTTTTTTAATGTTTCTTGTAATCTAACTTATCCGAGCAGAGGTAATTCTCTGCTTAGGTAAACACCTCGGTGTACAACTCTGTCAGTAAGACCCTGTTACTATTGTTGTTAACATTCTGGTAACCACCGGTGGATGAGAACTTTGCCTATTGGCCCGCCTCGTTTCAACGAGCAGGAAAATGGTTCTCTTCGTCCTTCGCCCTTGGTACCGACGTTGTTGTCGACATAAACTGACAGATTATGCTGTGACATGCCTTACTATAATGACCATGCAAGATGTCAATCCCCCTTTCTACCATTAACCCACATGATGGGCCCATAATCCACAGTTCCACAGGATCGAAACCTGACTTTCCTGTATATCTTTGATTCCGAATATTCTTACATTTGGCTTTGTATCATGTCGCGAGCCACCTTCCGAGAGATGATCTATTCCCGATGCTCTGAACACCTTTCTCACACTCTGTTCAGGTATCAAGCATTTGTCCATTCGCTTGAAACTTCCTATTGCACCTTCATACTTTACTCACGATGTTTTATTAAGTTTCAACTCGAGAGTTACTTCTGCCTCATTCCCTGAATTGTACACCAGATAATTTACCCTATAAGGGTCAGGTCTCCCGAAGTTACTCCTTACTTCCCCACTTAAATCTCGGGACGAGATTTCTTGTAGTGGAGGAGATTTGTAACACCCCCAGTGTCATGCTACAGTAATCTCATGCGTGATGATGCCATGTCATCATAATGAAGTTGCTAATCCTCACTTTGTTTCAAACCAAACTCAAATTCAAATTTAAAATGCAAGTCAAATATTTATTTCTTCAAGCAGTAAAACAAAAATGTTCACATTGTCCTATAAATTCCCCTGACCATTGTTATGTTGAAACCAACCTCATTTGAGTTCCCAAAATGCCCATGGGAATTAATTTAGTGGTCCAACAGCTTTTAAATTTGCCTTTTCAATTTCTAAAATTGGTTAGCCAACTCCTTTTGCCCCCAGCCTTTTTGTTCCATCTCAAGGTATTTTGCTAGATTCATGTGCCAAGTTTTGTTCAAAACAAAACTCATTTGGTACTAAAAGAAAATGCAAAACAGAGGCAGAAATTGGAAAGCAGTTAAAAAAAGGAAAGTGAAAAGGGCCAGAAGCTACTATGCAACTAGGCTCTAGTTGCATAGTGCCACGGCCCAGCCCATCTGGGGGCTTTCCCCTACCTCTGTTCACCTGAGGCGTGGTGGCCGCCGTTCGACCGCCCGCGGCCAAGGATGGCCACGCAACGGCCATCCACCGCTCCCCCGTCGCCTACTAGGTCGCCCGACCTAAACCCTAACCCTAACGCCCCAAGTTCCCCTCTCCTTCGCACCGCTCCTTGCTGCCCCCATCATCCCGAGCGCCCCCGTCGCTGCTCGCCGTCGCGGCCGCGGCTACCGACCTCGCCTCGCCTCGCCGACCTGTCCAGCAGCTCCACCGTCGTCGACTTCCTCGTCCCTGTCCACGAGCGCAAGCCGGGGAGCACCGCAGGCAGCGGATCGAGCCGCCCTCCTTCCGCCTCTGCTCCGGCGATCCCCTTCGACTCCGGCGACGCCTGCTGCTGCTACTAACCTTCCATGGGCTTTACGTAGCCGCCCGGTGAGCCTCGCCTCTCTCCCCTTTGTCTTCCCGCCGTTGTCGCGCCCCTAGGTGCCGTTCCACACATGTCCGAGCTCGCCTCCGCCGAGCTCGTCGCCGGCCACGTTCCGGTGACCGAACGCCCGCGCAAGTGTGTCCATCATGCTCGCCCGCACGCGTAGATGCCGTACGTGCTCAGCACCGCTCGTTTTGCTGGCCGTTGCGCCGTTTGCAAGCTCGCCGTGCCTCGGGTCTCCGCCGTCCATGTCGCCGGCGACGACTCCGGCCATCCTTGCTCGCGTCACCACCCGCGTTGGACGCAACGTTCTCCACTCGTTCGCACACAAGTCACGACGCGCGTTTTGGCTTGCTGTAGCGAAAGTCCCGACGAACTCTGGCGAGGAACCGCCGTGGATGCGCTCGGCGAAGCTCCTCCGGTGCCAGCCCTGACCTGGCGGGGCGTGGGGCCCGCCCAGTGCCATTGACAGTGGGCCCCTGCGCCTCTGTTTGACAGTGTTGACCATGGTCAACACAGGGTACTATTTCCCCATCCACTGTCAGATAGGCCCCACCATCTAATTAGGTTAGTCAAACGTTTTTTAAAAATAAACTTAATTAGTTAAAACCTTATCAGTCACTGACATGTGGAGCCCAGCTTCTAATTAGCCTCAGTTTAGTTAAATTTAAACTTCTATTAGTCCACTCTCTATGACAGGTGGGACCCATTGGTCTGTTTGACCTGGTCAGCCGTCCTGTTGACTGCTGACGTCACAATGATGTCATGCTGGCGTAGTATTTCTTTTCTGTCAATTTAATTAAGGGATAATTAGATTTATGCCCCTAGTTGTGTCCCACTCGTCTGTTTTACCCCTAATTCCCAAAAGTCACCGGTTCTGTCCAAGTCACTTTGCTCCTCTTATGCGTTTGCCCTTTGACCGTTTGACCGTCAGTTTGAAAACATCAGAACTAATTCATACTAAATCAGAAAAATGCAAATAAGATACCAAAATGTTCAGAAAAACACCACCTATATGTTGGTGTCATTTGCATTCATGAAAAAAGTGTTTGAAAGTGCACACCTGAGTTTTAGATCTTTTGATACCACCATGAATAGTAACATCTAAAAATTCAAAAAAATTCTGAAAAAATATGATGGCAAAGAACGACAAATGTTCTAAGTGCTTGCCAAGTTTCATCAGGGAACGACATTCATGGAAGTCGTGGCAAAAAAATAATCTATTTTGGAGTGCTGATTGTTTTTTACTGCCGCGACACCCATGAATGGTATTCCCTGATGAAATTTGGTAGGCACTTAAAACATTTGTCATTCTTTGCCACCAAATTTTATTTTGAATTTTTTGAAACTTTGATATTTTACTATTCATGGTGGTAGAATAAGAGCTAAAACTTGGATGGTCACTTTCCAACAATTTTTTCATGAATGCAAATGACACTCACATATAGGTGATGTTTTTCCGAACATTTTGGTCTCTTATTTTCATTTTTCTGATTTAGTATGAATTAGTTACGAAGTTTTCAAACTGACGGTCAAACGGTCAAAGGGCAAAAGCATAAGAGGAGCAAAGTGACTCGGACAGAACCGGTGACTTTTGGGAATTAGGGGTAAAACAGACGAGTGGGACACAACTAGGGGCATAAATCTAATTATCCCTTTAATTAATTCTAGAAATGTTTAAACCTTTAGAAATTCATAGAAAATAAACTGTAACTCGGATGAAAATGTTTTCTATATGAAAGTTGCTCAGAAAAATCCAACAAATCCGAATACGCGGTCCGTTCATCCGTCACATGCCCCTAGAATGCTGAACATGGAACATTCCCCCTCCGGTCATCTGTCTGACACAGGTCCAAAACCGGGAACACCTTCCCGTTTGAATTCCCCCTTCACCTATAACGTCTAGGACCGTGTTAGAACACGTATAGCTATGCCTGTTGTCCTGTTACACACTTGCTTGATATGTATTTACTGTTTCTTCCCCCCTCTTCTCTTCGGTAGACCCCGTGGAGGCTGTCGATGCCGCCGTGATCGACTACGTCACCGACGACCCCTCCTTCTTGTCTGAGCAACCAGGCAAGCCCCCCTGATCACCAGATATCGCCTATTCTCCTCTATACTGCTTGCATTAGAGTAGTGTAGCATGTTACTGCTTTTCGTTAATCCTATCCTGATGCATAGCCTGTCCTTGCTACTACTGTTGTTACCTTTACCTGCAATCCTACATGCTTAGTATAGGATGCTAGTGTTTCATTAGGGGCCCTACATTCTTGTCCGTCTGCCATGCTATACTATCCGGCCGTGATCACTAGGGAGGTGATCACGGGTATATACTATATACTTTATACATGATACATGTGGTGACTAAAGTCGGGTCGGCTCGTGGAGCACCCGCGAGTGATTCACGAATTGGGGGCTGAAAGGACCTTTGTCCCAACGGCCCTCCCTGTGGATCTTGGTGGCGGAGCGACAAGGCAGGTTGAGACTACCTAATTGAGAGGTGGGCCTGGCCCTGGTCGGTGTCCGCGGTTACATCATTAACATGCTTAACGAGATCTTGGTATTTGATCTGAGTCTGGCTACTGGCCTATACGCACTAACCAACTACGTGGGAAAGATATGGGCACTCGGCGTCGTGGTATCAGCCAAAGCCTTCGTGATGTAAGCGACTGAGCGGCGCACGCCGGATTGGAACGTAAGCCTGCTCTTGTATTAAGGGGGCTAGTTCTGCTTCCGGCCGCGTACGCAACGTGCAGGTGCTCTAAGGTCGATGGGCCTAGACCCCTGTGCGCTTAGGTTTATACCGGCGTGCTGACCTCTCTGGTGTGCCTAGGTGGGGCTGCGACGTGTTAATCTTCCGCGGCCGGGCATAACCCAGAAAAGTGTGTCCGGCCAAATGGGATCGGGCGTGTTGGGCTATGTGGTGCACCCCTGCAGGGAAGTTAATCTATTTGAATAGCCGTGATCTTCGGTAACAGGACGACTTGGAGTTGTACCTTGACCTTATGACAACTAGAACCAGATACTTAATAAAACACACCCTTCCAAGTGCCAGATATAACCCGGTGGTCGCTCTCTAGCAGGGCGACGAGGAGAGGATCGCCGGGTAGGATTATGCTATGCGATGCTACTTGGAGAACTTCAGTCTACTCTCTTCTATATGCTGCAAGACGGAGGTTGCCAGAAGCGTAGTCTTCGACATGATTAGCTATCCCCCTCTTATTCTGGCAATCTGCAGTTCAGTCCACTAATATGGCCCTTTACACATATATCCATGCGTATGTAGTGTAGCTCCTTGCTTGCGAGTACTTTGGATGAGTACTCACGGTTGCCTTGTTCCCCATTTTCCCCATTTCCCTACCCGATTGCTGCGACCAGACGATGGAGCCCAGGATCCAGACGCCACCTTCGACGACGACTCCTACTACACTAGAGGTGCCTACTACTACGTGCAGCCCGCCGACGACGACCAGGAGTAGTTAGGAGGATCCCAGGCAGGAGGCCTGCGCCTCGTTCGATCTGTATCCCCGTTTGTGCTAGCCATCTTATGGCAACTTGTTTAACTTATGTCTGTTCTCAGATATTGTTGCTTCCGCTGACTCGTCTATGATCGAGCACTTGTATTCGAGCCCTCGAGGCCCCTGGCTTGTATTATGATGCTTGTATGACTTATTTATGTTTTAGAGTTGTGTTGTGATATCTTCCCGTGAGTCCCTGATCTTGATCGTACACATTTGCGTGCATGATTAGTGTACGATTGAATCGGGGGCGTCACAGCCATTGAGACCGGAAACATTGACTGATGCTTTCTGTTTGTCTAGAGATGTAGAACCCTGTCATCCTCCAGATTTTTCATCAGAAGAAATCTAGTGTGTCATACAATAATTACTATCAAAAGCAATATGCTCCTTCAGCAGCTAAAAGTACAAACACTTCTACGGTTGTATAGAATAAAAACAGTAACAAGAATACTAAAAGTGTCAACACCAATATTTAGAGGATAAGTAAAGTAGGAGAATGTCGGAGATGTGGAGAAAAGTGGTTTCATGGCCACAAGTGCACTCTAGTTCCAAATGTTCACATGTTGCAACAGGAAGTAGAGTAATACGTCTCCAACGTATCAATAATTTTTTATTGTTCCATGCCGTGTTATTATCAATCTTGGATGTTTTATAATCATGTTATAGTCATTTTATATCATTTTTTGGTACTAACCTATTGACATAGTGCCAAGTGCCAGTTGCTTTTTTTTCCATGTTTTTTACATCGCAGAAAATTAATACCAGACAAAGTCCAAATGCCACGAAACTCCACGGAGAATTTTTATGTGCCAGAAGGAACACAACGGGCCCTGGTTGCACCTGGGGGGTGCCCTGAGGGGGGCACAATCCACCAGGGTGCGCCAGGAGGCCCAGGCATGCCCTGGTGGGTTGTGCCCACCTCGGGTGCCCCGCAGACCGCCTCTTTGCTCTATAAATACCCCAATATTTCAAAAACCCTAAGAGAGTCGACGAAATATTCATCCAGCTGCCGCAGAGTCCAGAACCACCAGATCCAATCTAGACACCATCCCGGATGGGGTTCACCACCTCCATTGGTGCCTCTCCGATGATGCGTGAGTAGTTCTTTGTAGACCTTCGGGTCTGTAGTTAGTAGCTAGATGACTTTCTCTCTCTCGCTGAATTCTCAATACAATGGTCTCTTGGAGATCCATATGATGTAACTCTTTTGCGGTGTGTTTGTTGGGATCGATGAACTTTGAGTTTATGACCAGATCTATCTTTTTATCCATGAAAGTTATTTGAGTCTTCTTTGATCTCTTATATGCATGATTGCTTAAAGCCTCTGATGTTGTTGGTTTCAAGGTTCGAGAAGTGGTACATCTCTAGTTTTGATAGAAAAAAGAGTCTAGTTTTGAAATTCTTTTGTCCATGAATTTTACTTGTTAAATGTGAATGTAAAACGAGATTTTGTTATACCCAAAAAAAGGACTGGAGGGAGTGATTGCTCTGACACGGACGCGACCTCTCATAGCGCAGGCACTGAACCGGCGCGCCGGCCAAGAGGGCCCCACTCGCTGCAGGCTTGGCTGAACACGCCTGCTCGCCGCATGCAACCGGCTTCAGCGTGCCTCCATTGAATCCGCGCGTGTGCCGGTAACACGTCCTTCCGCAAGCCGGCCGACATTTTATAACACAAAAAATGATCAAAATATAATTAATTACGCATGGTCTTGACTTTTTGTGCTCGCACTAGTAGCAAGAACTAGAGGTTTTTCTTTATTTATAACTCTCCTCACATTTTTTGGCTTTGAAGTGAATCATGGCTGTGGACGTTATCTATGAATGTGCAGATATCTGTGAACATGAATTTGATGTGGAAGTTGAACTTGGAATGTGGGGCTTGCGTGTGAACTATACCATGTTCAATGCTTCCTCTGTTATTGTTCGGAAAGTAATTGCTATTACTACATGACCCTAAAAAAATTATTTTGTGCCACGTCAGTAGATGCACGGACATCACAACAGGCATGCTGACTGGATAAACATTTGGACCTAGCTATTATGAAGGAAAATTTGTATTGGCAACAGTTTTAGATAGCAGGAGACGCCTAGCCTGCTCTGCCTCTGCTAGCTTCTTTCTGGCTTCTTCCATCTCTTCTTTGGCTTGGGTGAAGAGAGCATCTGATTGCTCTTTTCGCTTCTTCAGGAACTCAGCTACATTCTCAAGGGCTGTTGCATGCTTTCTTTCAGCCTTTACTAGAGCCACGAGGACACGAACAGTTGATGACTCCACCTGGCTTGTGTGTAATCCAACATCATCTGGGAATTTGCACCTTGTGTCTAATCCAGCATCATTAGGGAACTGGCACCTTGTGTGTAATCCAACCTCATTTTGGAAACATGATCTCAAGGTTGACCATACTTCCCTCCTCACAGGAACTGCGTCCTGACATGAAGTTACTTCTTTTTTAGATCAATACTCAGAGCAACCCAGATCCATTTAGTAGAAGCTAGATAAACAGGACTCGTAGAAGTGAATTCAAAAGGAAAAAAATATAAAAACAGACTACAAGGTGAGAACACCCACTTCCTACATCAAGCTAAAAGCGAAAGCACTAGGATGATTAAGACTCTTCTTATTACACATGAAGAACACAAGGCTAAGAGAAATAGAAACTACAACATATACACATCAAAGAACACGAGGCTAAACGAAAGTAATTGAAAGGGTGTTACTTACCAAAGCTCGTTTTACAGGTTCGGTGCAGCTCCTCTTTAACTTGCCACGCTCCTTGAAGATGTCCCCAATATCTTGTGTTTGGTCTTCATTGCTCCTCTGCATGTTCGCACTCGTGGTTTTAAAATCTCAACATGGCAAGAAAAATATACTAGTAATACTCACGCATCTTGTGGGAAACATTAAAGCACTCGTCTGCCATGTTAGAGCATCTCCAACAGAAGCGCAACGCGCGGAGCCTTAAAAAAGTGTTTACAGTGCTGAGATCGAGAAGTAGAGATAGAGAATAGAGACTAGAGAGTAGAGACATAGATAGTTCTCAGCATAGATATAGCATATATATAGATAAAAAAATAGATAGTTCAACTACTCCTCATCGTCTGACTCCTCCTCGGTGATGTCCTCCTCCGACGTCTCAATGTAGGCGTGAAGATACCGATCATCATCGGATTCCCAGGGTGACGCTGCTCCTAGCTTCATGTTGAATTGAGCGTCCGCTTTTTGCGTACGCTTGTCCTTGCGATAGGCGGCTCGCTCCGCCCTCCTCTTCTCCCTCTCCGCCCTCCTTTGCGCGTAGAACTCACGATCGTTGATGATGTCCTGCGGGAAGCGTTGACGCCACAGCGCCATGGCTTCCTCCTCCATCTCGGCGATGCCAAGATGGTGCTCCCGCCTCCGGTTGTCGCGACGATCCTCGTCGGTGATAAGCCGTGGCAGAGGTGCGAGCTCCTGCGCCCGCTCCCGCGTCGGCATGTTGGGGAAGTTCGATGTTCTATGAGGCCACCGGAGGCGCCAAGCCGCCGCGTCGTACGCGCGGGCGGCCTCGTTGGCGGTGTCGAAATTGCCGAGGCCGGGGCGCATCCCGCGGAACCGGATCTCGGCGGAGAAGCCACCGGAGGGCCGTGCGCGGACGCCACAGTATCCCCAAGTTTCCCGGCGACGCGGCGGCATGGTGGCGCGGCGGCGGCGAGGCGAGAAAGAGCGGTGGTGAGGCGCAGAGCGGGGAGAGAGCGGTGGCGAGGCACAGAGCGGGGAGAGAGCGGTGGCAAGGCATAGAGCGGTGGCAAGGCACAGAGCGGTGGGAGGGCGTTGGATTTTATAAAGCGCGCCGGATGCCGCGCGCCAAAACTAGCGCGCGCCCGGCCGCTTTTTCCCGCGCGCACGTGATCCTTTCCCGACGTCCATGCTATCTCTACTCACTTCTCTACTGTTATATTTATTTTATATTTAATATTTATCTCTACTCTCTTCTCCACTGTTATATTTATTTTATATTTAATATTTATCTCTACTTCTGTACTCTCTACTCTTTTTTTCTACTTTCTTTTTCTTTTAAAAAACAGAGTTGGTGATGATGGTGTGCCTGCTGTCGGTGTCAAAACCGGCGGATCTCGGGTAGGGGGTCCTGAACTGTGCGTCTAGGCCGGATGGTAACAGGAGACAAGGAACACGGTGTTTTAACCAGGTTCGGGCCCTCTCGATGGAGGTAAAACCCTACGTCTTGCTTGACTAATATTGATGATATGGGTAGTACAAGAGTAGATCTACCACGAGATCAAGGAGGCTAAACCCTAGAAGCTAGCCTATGGTATGATTGTCGTATGTTGGATTCTCTCCTACGGACTAAAACCCTCCGGTTTATATAGACACCGAAGAGGGTTAGGGTTATAGAAAGTCGGTTACAATGGTAGGAGATCTGAATATCCGCATCGCCCAGCTTGCCTTCCACGCCAAGGAAAGTCCCATCCGGACACGGGACGAAGTCTTCAATCTTGTATCTTCATAGTCCTGGAGTCCGGCTGAAGGTATAGTTCGGCTATCCGGACACCCCCTAATCCCAGACTCCCTCAGTAGCCCCCGAACCAGGCTTCAATGACGACGAGTCCGGCGCGCAGGTTGTCTTCGGCATTGCAAGGCGGGTTCTTCTCCAAACTCTGTGTACCTGTTGAATAATGTCTGGTTTTTGTAATGTAGCGCTCCTTGGCTTCTTCGCCCAATAATGGCGGCCTTCCACGTGTCGAAAGAATACGAAAAGTCTGGGTGTTTTTACATTCACACCCCTGGCCGCGTAAATGAGCTGCCTATTTAAAGAGATGGGGATTTAGATCCAAACCACACCTTCTCCCTTCCGCGAGCAGTCATCAGAGCGCATCTAGCAAAGGTCCATTCCACCATGGCCAACCATCGCAACTCCTCCTCTCGCCCGTCCAGCCCTAGGCCTGGAGACTGGGAGAGGTGCTCCATCCCGCATAGCGAGCTAGTATCGCTTCAGACCAAGGGATTCCTCCCTCCAGCCTATATGGTTCTGGTTCAAGCCGGACTCGCCACCTATAATGGCGGAGAGCAAGCGGAGAGCGCCCCCAATCCCTCCAAAGGAGAGCGGGTATGCCTCGTCCCTTATCTAATAAGAGGACTCGGATTTCCAATCCATCCGTTTCTCTGAGGGCTTTTGGAGTTCTACGGCCTCCAGCTGCACAACCTCACGCCCGCCTCTATATTGCATATCGCGGGCTTCGTTGCCCTTTGCGAGATGTTCTTGGGTATTGAGGCTCATTTCGCGCTGTGGAAGAGGCTATTCTGCCTGGTGCCCCGTTCTCGGGAGGGAGCAATATATCAAGTGGGCGGAGCCGAAGTGTGGCGCATCGCCGGGACCGGATATCTATCCGGAACCCCGAAGAAAGCGTCCGAGGACTTGCCTTCAGAATGGTTTTATATGGAGGATGTCCCACTGTCGGATCCTATCCGGATCGACCTCCCCGAATTCAACAGTGCGCCCTTAAAGAAACGCCTAAGCTGGCGTCCGCGGAGCTCTCAGAAGGAAAGTGATAGGGACGTCCTTTACCTGATGGTCCGGATAAGACTATGGGCTCATTCCGGACTAACCATGATTGGAGTCATGGCCGCATGCATTATGCGGGGGGTGCAGCCACTTCAGTATAGAGGCCACCCCATGTGGGATTTTAACGGGGAAGATGACGCCACCCGTTGCGGTCGTAAGGGGGCGAACTCGGCTGTCGCTCTGATAAAGATCTTGTCCTCTTTGTACAAGGGAGAAGAGGAGTAATTCCTCCGCGTCAACCCCCAGGGTGGGTTTACTATGTACAACCCTCCGAGTTGGGTAAGCGGACAATTTTGCTCGCCCATCCGTTTCATATTCCCATGATTAAATATGTAGTCTAACGACTTCAACGCAGGAACTGCGTCAGGAAGTAAAGGATATAAACAGCCGTCCTCCATAGCCCGAGGATCCAGAACGGTCCCTTGATCCGGACTACGAAGAGGATCCGGACATAGCTGTGGAGCTGATTGACGGGGTATTTCATCAGCTGAGCAAGGATGATACCTTGGTGGCCATTACGGCCGATTACCCAGGGCTAATCCCGGCATCCCAGGTAACAGAGACCGGAGTCTCATCACTTTGGGAAGGAATCCATCCTCACGCATTTCAGTTTCCCTAACAACAACCGTGTTTTGCAGGGGAGGTTTTTGAGGTGGGAGGCCGAGCCTACGGCGGCTAGCCAACGAGGGGCCGCGGGACCCCGCGGGGTAAAAAGGAATGTAGTCCGGACTGAGACGCCGGCGCAAAGGTATAGCGCACCATCTTTTTCCAAGGTGTTATTCCTTCAGGGCATATTAACGCTCGTGCTCTCTTCAGGACGAAGAGACCTCGCCGGACTATATCCGAAGAGGTTGCCAGTCGCGCCTCCACCAGCCAGGCTCCAAAGCCTGGCCCGGAAGCGGAGGCGAACACAAGGCGCGCACCGGACGCTCCTTCAACAGAGGATGCAGACAGGCTGTCTGCCACCAATTCCAAGGTGGAGAGTGCCATGAACCACAGGCGTCGCCGGACAGTTCTTCGCGACGCTTGTTTATCCCAAGAGGCATTGGATGCCTTCAATTCGGGAGATGCGTACCTTCGTGCCGCTCAAAATGGTTTAACCAGAGCCACGGAGCAATATGTAAAAGACATACGGGTAAGAATTTTTTTGGTAAATATATATATACCAGTAGCCCCCGAGACTTGAAACAGTTAGAATAACTGATTTAAGGATCATTTGTTATGCAGGCTCTTACAGAAAAGAATACCCTACTGTCCCAGGAGCTGGAAGAGTGCAAAGCCCAACTTGAGGCCGCACTAGCCGCGGCCGGGGAGCCCAAGGAGACCCCCTCTGGTAATTTACGCTTCGAAAGATAAATATTTTGCGAAGTGCGGTGTGGGTGCAAATCTGACAAATCATATTGCAGATGGCGCCGGACTGGATCCGGAAAAGCAACAACTTCTGCGCCAGTTAGAGACTGGGGAGAGCGTGCTGACAAAGGTGAGGCAGGAGAAGAATGATCTTCAGGATGCCAACACCAAGCTGGGCGTTGAACTAAAAGATGTTCGTGCCCAGTTGTCGGACCCCACTAAGGAGAATCAACGGCTTCGACGCGGCATATATAGTAAGTGCTTAAACGAACTCTGAAAAAAAAAGTTCGGCGAGGAAGTCAAATAACAAAGTTATGTCTGTAGGTATGCTAACAGGTCGTCCTGCAGAGGAGATGCCTGGTTCAACGGGTGACTTTCTTCCCGAGCTCTCGCAACTGCACGAGCGAGTTCGGCAAGCGATGCAAGGAGTTGCCCAAGCCTTATGGCTATCCCTCCCCAGGCTCAAGGGCCTTGGAAAGCTTGCAGAGAAGCTGAGGGGAGCGCGGCGGTGCTTCCGGTTGTGGAAGATATCGGCCTGCCGCCAAGGCGCGAGGGAGGCCTGGGCCATGGTGAAGACGCGGTACACCAAGGCTGACCCAAACCACATGGCCGAGGTCGGACCTGTAGGGCCTGATGGGAAGGAGATCCATGTAAGCTTAGTATACGGCCAAGTAGAATTGGCCGCAAAGTATTCCCAGCAGGACTGTAAATTAGATAGCCTGTTAGATGGTATTGAAGAGGAATACAATCAGTCAGAGTGACTATGTAATTTTTAATTGACATGTGTAATGCCTTCTAGCCGGATTGTAGATCGTTTGTCGTTGCCGACCTTTTCGCTTCGACCTCGGGACCTGACGGTCCGAAGTGTGTCCGAATACCCTAGCGGTTATGTAAGAACCGGGGTATGCATGGAGACCAGGCATAGGGTCATTAGTGCTTTATCAGACAAGTGCCCAACTAGTTATGTTATTACATGGTTAGTAAGAAACATCTTCCAGAGAGAATAGTTCCGTTAGGGGTTCCTTTCTCTGGGAGGCATGCCCTAAAGTGCATGTCCGGACTGCAAACGCAGGAAAAGCATCTGGGGGCATATATATGAATAAGTAAAAAAGGTCATCTTTTAGTTCACCGACCGAATATTCCCTTAAGAATGCTAGCTTTCGGCTTCACCCAGTCTGAGGTACACATCCGGCTGATCCGGCAGTAACAATCGCAGAGGTGCTCCCTTTACCACCTAGCCGAACAATCGGGAACGTAGGGGTAAGCACAGGAGCCAGGCAACCCAGCTTGGCCAAAACTTAAGTCATATCGATGCATATAATGGTGAAGAAAAGGTACATGCGGAAGTTTGACACATGTTTTGGGCGTGAAGCCCGTATAAATAAGCTTCTGTTTAAAGAAGCCCCCAGGTGTAGTGAGTGCGAGCAACGCGTCACTTGTTGAGCCTTTAATGGCTATAAGAGAGAAAGAAAGAAAAAAAGAAAGGGTGGAAGGAGAGAAATATAAGACAGAAAATGTAAAAAATGGACAGAGGAAGGAGACGAACACAGAGTCCGGCGCTAAGCGTAGAATCTTCGGAGACGGGCTGCGTTCCATGGGTTCGGCTCGAGTCGGTTATCCGAGGCATCTCGCAGGCGGTACTCTCCACCAGTTAGGACTTGGTCGATTATGAAGGGACCTTCCCACTTGGGCTTGAGTTTGTCCTTTTTCTTGTCCGGCAGGCGTAGAACTAATTCGCCAACATTGTAATTTTTGGCCCGCACTTCTCTGCTTTGATATCTTCGAGCCTGCTGTTGATAGAATGCGGAACGGGCTTTTGCCACGTCGTGCTCCTCCTCCAAGGTGTCCAGACTGTCCTGCCGATCGAGCTCGGCTTCTCTTTCTTCATACATGCACACTCGAGGTGAGTCATGAATTATGTCGCAAAGCAAAACTGCCTCTGCGCCGTACACCATAAAGAATGGTGTGTATCCGGTGGTGCGATTCGGCGTGGTCCGCAGCCCCCAGAGTACGGAGTCGAGCTCCTCTACCCAGTGCGTGTTAGATTCCTTGAGGGACCGCACTAATATGGGTTTGATGCCGTTCATGATAAGACCATTTGCACGTTCGACCTGGCCGTTAGTTTGTGGGTGATAGGCGGAAGCATAATCGAGCTTGATGCCCATGTTTTTGCACCAGAGTTTTACCTCGTCGGTCATAAAGTTCGTGCCGTTATCAGTGATGATGCTGTGGGGGACGCCGTAACGGTGTACGACCCCGGATATAAAGTCTATCACCTGTCCGGATTCGACCGTCTTAACAGGCTTGGCTTCTATCCATTTGGTGAACTTATCCACCATGACCAGTAAGTATTTTTTCTTGTTAGTTCCCCCTTTAAGGGGTCCAACCATGTTAAGCCCCCAGACCGCAAAGGGCCAAGTGATGGGGATAGTTTGGAGGGCGGTAGGTGGCATATGGCTTTGGTTTGCAAAAAGCTGGCAACCGACGCATCGTTGGACCAAGTCCTGAGCGTCTACCCGGGTCGTCGGCCAATAGAAGCCTGTACGGAAAGCTTTGCTTACAAGGGACCGAGCTGCGGCGTGATGACCACCGAGTCCGACATGAATTTCAGCCAGCAAGTTCCGCCCTTCCTCTTCGGAGATGCACCTTTGAAGGACTCCGGTAGTGCTTTTCTTATAAAGCTCTCCCTCATGGACTTTATAGGCCTTGGATCGCCGCACCATGTAGCGTGCCTCATTTTGGTCCTCTGGGAGCTCCTGCCTATTAAGGTAGGCTAGGAATGGTTCTGTCCACGGGGCGATGACGACCATTATTACGTGGGCGGAAGTTGTAATTTCATTGGCCGAGTCGCCGATTATGTCAGATTGTTCGGTGCCGGACAGTACGGATGGGTCCGGGCTGTCATTACCAGGCTCCCCTTCCCATACTACGGATGGCTTGAATAGCCTTTCCAGGAAGATGTTGGGGGGACTGCATCGCGTTTTGCGCCGATGCGTGCCAGGACGTCTGCCGCCTGATTGTTTTCCCAGGCTATGTGGTGAAATTCGAGCCCCTCGAACCGGGCTGACATTTTTAAGACGACGTTGCGATAAGCTGCCATTTTTGGATCCTTGGCATCGAAGTCTCCATTTATTTGGGATATCGCGAGGTTCGAATCCTCGTGCACCTCTAGGCGTTGAATGCCCATGGATACTGCCATCCGGAGACCATGTAAAAGGGCCTCATATTCGGCTGCATTGTTGGAGTCCGTGTACATAATCTGGAGTACATATTGGACTGTGTCTCCTGTGGGGGATGTCAATACGACGCCAGCCCCTAGACCGGCCAACATTTTGGAGCCGTCAAAATGCATGATCCAGTTTGAATATGTGTCATACTCTTTAGGGAGTTCGGCCTCCGTCCATTCTGCGACGAAGTCGGCCAAAACTTGCGACTTGATAGCTCGTCGTGGCTTATAAGTTATGTCGAACGGGAGGAGCTCGATGGCCCATTTTGCAATCCGGCCCGTTGCGTCGCGGTTGTTTATAATATCGTTGAGTGGTACTTCCGATGCTACTGTGATCGAACACTCTTGAAAGTAGTGTCGCAGCTTCCGGGATGCCATGAATACCGCGTATGCAATCTTTTGATAATGTGGTACCGTGATTTACATGGAGTGAGGACAGTGGACACGTAGTAAACCGGCTTTTGAAGGGGGAATTTGTGTCCTCCGTTTCCCGCTCGACGGCGAGTACTGCGCTGACAACTTGATGGGTTGTTGCAATGTACAATAGCATTGGTTCGCCGATGTTTGGCGCGGCCAGGACTGGGTTTGTTGCTAATATGGCTTTCATTTCATCGAGTCCGGCCGTGGCGGCATCCGTCCACTCGAAGTGTTCGGTGCGCCGAAGGAGGCAATAGAGGGGTAGTGCCTTTTCTCCCAAACGGGAGATAAAGTGGCTTAGAGCCGCCACGCATCGGGTTAATTTTTGTATTTGTTTGAGGTCCTTTGGGATATCCAATTGTGACAAAGCTCGGATCTTGGTTGGATTTGCTTCGATTCCTCTACCGGATACAACGAAGCCCAAGAGCTTTTCGGCTGGAACGCCGAAAACGCATTTTTCCGGGTTTAGCTTGATGTCATATGTTCGGAGGTTATCAAATGTAAGCCTCGAGTCGTCTACTAGAGATTCGACTTGTTTTGTTTTTACGACCACATCATCCACGTATGCCTCCACTATTTTGCCGATCTGGTTTGCCAGACATGTCTGACTCATGCGCTGATATGTTGTGCCGGCGTTTTTGAGCCCAAAAGGCATTGTGTTGAAGCACAATGGGCCGTATGGGGTGATGAATGCCGTTGCGGCTTGGTCTGACTCTGCCATCTTGATTTGATGGTAGCCGGAGTATGCGTCGAGGAAACACAATGAATCGTGTCCTGCAGTGGCGTCGATAATTTGATCGATGCGGGGGAGGGGGAAGGGATCCTTTGGGCAAGCCCTGTTAAGGTCTTTAAAATCAACACACAGGCGCCAGGATTTGTCCTTCTTTGGTACCATCTCCAAGTTTGCTAGCCAGTACGGATGTTTTATATCTCTGATGAATTCGGCCTCCAGTAGCTTGGCTAGCTCCTCTCCCATGGCCTGTCTCTTGGGTTCAGAGAAACGCCGAAGGGCTTGTTTGACAGGTTTGAATCCTTTTAGGATATTTAAGCTGTGTTCGGCCAGCCTGCGTGGGATTCCTGGCATGTCTGAAGGGTGCTAGGCAAAAATGTCCCAGTTCTCACGTAGGAACTCTCGTAGTGCGGCGTCTACATCAGGGTTTAGTCGTGCCCCGATGGAAGCTGTTTTATTGGGGTCCGTTGGATGGACCTGGAATTTGACTATTTCATCCGCTGGTTTAAAGGAGGTGGACTTGGATCTATTGTCGAGTATCACATCGTCCCTGTTTACCGTGGAGCGCAGCGTAGTCAGTTCCTCAGCCGCTAGGGCTTCGGACAGTGCCTCAAGGGCCAATGCGGCTGTCTTGTTTTCGGCGCGGAGTGCTATGTCCGGATCACTAGCGAGAGTGATGATTCCGTTCGGCCCGGGCATCTTGAGCTTCATGTACCCGTAATGGGGTATTGCTTGGAAGATTGTAAATGCTTCCCGCCCTAGCAGGGCGTGGTATCCGCTACTGAATGGGGCCACCTGGAATGTGACCTCTTCGGACCTATAATTATCCGGCGTGCCGAACACCACATCTAGTGTGATTTTTCTGGTGCAGCGCGCTTCCCGACTAGGGATTATTCCTCTAAAGGTTGTGCTGCTTCGCTCAATGCGGTTCCAGTCTATTTCCATTTTTGAAGGGTTTCCTCGTAAATGAGGTTCAATCTGCTGCCTCCGTCCATGAGTACCTTGGTGAGGCGAAAGCTGTCCACTATTGGACTGAGGACCAGTGTGGCTGGTGCTCGAGCTGTTCGGAATTTAGGTTCATCACTGGCATTAAAAGTAATAGCCGTGTCACTCCATGGGTTTATTGTTGCTACTTGGTAGACTTCGGCGAGGCTGCGGAGTGTCCTTTTTCGCATATTATTTGATGCGAAAGTCTCAAAGACTGTTAAAACTGTACTGGGTCCCTGAGGTGGCTTTCTGTGGCCTCCGGAATTAGGACATCTTCGCCCATTTTGGCCACCTGCCGGATTATCCAACATGCTCTAAGGCTGTGAGTTGGTGTGGCGTCCTCTGTACTATGAATTTTATAGGGTCCATTAAGCCATCCCTCCAGTACGGTTCCATGCCCCGTAGAGGGTTTTGGTTTTTTGGTTTTTAACCCGGGTGTCTGACGATGATGCACCCTTTTGTTTCGGACGAGGTTTCTATTCAGGGCCGGATTGTCCCAAAATTTTATTTCGGTTTTCCAGGCGCTTTCCATCGCACAGTACTTTTGTACTATGGACACCAAGTCAGCAAAGCGTGTAATATCACGACGACTTATGGCGTTGAGGATTCCTTGGTCCGTGCAATTATTGCAGAAGATTGAGATTGCGTCTTCCTCACGGCAGTCCTTTATCCTATTCATAACCAGGAGGAACCTTGCCCAGTAATGATGTACTGTTTCTTCGGGCTTTTGCCTGATTTGGGATAGATCGCTTATGTTCGGGTGGGTGGGTGGAATTAAATCCGAGACCTCACCCAATATGGGACTCAGAGGCCAAGGAGTTTCCAAACTCTGAAGTTTGGATTCTTGGATGTTGTCCAATGAGTCTAGCCCGTTGCCTGATTCTAAGTTCAGGTCTTGAGTTACATCCTTCCTTCCGCGGTTATCCGGCTTGGAGGGATCGGGAATCCGGACATAGCTAGTCCTTAGGATAGATGAAGGGTCGCCGCACCGCACCTCTAATACGGCAACATGATGGGTGACTTGGGGAGAATTAATCTCTCTTAGATCGGGTTTAAGCCCAACCTGGTCGTAATCCGTAGTGACCCCCAGGGCGGCGATGCGATCCAAGAGCTCGTTTACGGAAGAGAGCTCCATTGGATCCAACTGCTCGACGAATTCCGAGCTGACGTGAAGATTGCTTTTGATGACCCGAGAGGTCACCGTCGGCGCAACAGCCGAACAGGCGGTCATAAGAAAACCACCTAGCCGGAGAGTTTGGCCGACAGCCAAGGCTCCCTTAATAACGGCACCGTCTTTAAAGACGGGGAGAGACATTCGTCCTGATTGCGACGACACAGAGGAACTCTCAATGAAAGCACCAATGTCGGTGTCAAAACCGGCGGATCTCGGGTAGGGGGTCCCGAACTGTGCATCTAGGCCGGATGGTACCAGGAGACAAGGAACACGGTGTTTTACCCAGGTCCGGGCCCTCTCGATGGAGGTAAAACCCTACGTCCTTCTTGATTAATATTGATGATATGGGTAGTACAAGAGTAGATCTACCATGAGATCAAGGAGGCTAAACCCTAGAAGCTAGCCTATGGTATGATTGTTGTATGTTGGATTCTCTCCTACAGACTAAAACCCTCGGTTTATATAGACACCGGAGAGGGTTAGGGTTATAGAAAGTCGGTTACAATGGTAGGAGATCTGAATATCCGCATCGCCCAGCTTGCCTTCCACGCCAAGGAAAGTCTCATCCGGACACGGGACGAAGTCTTCAATCTTGTATCTTCATAGTCCTGGAGTCCGGCTGAAGGTATAGTTCGGCTATCCGGACACCCCCTAATCCCGGACTCCCTCACCTGCCATCCTGCAATATAGGCCGTCCGATTTATATCCGACGGATAGGAAGGAAACTATGGTAATTTTGTAGAAAGATAACCACACCCCTCTCCAGATTTGCAAATAAGGCCTTCCCTCGTTCATCCTTTTCTCCTACAAGATAAACTGCTCATACAAATGCCTCTTGATGTTCCGTGCAACGCATGGGCATCTTGCTAGTTCTAAAAAACTTTCCATCATTTGCCACACTACTTGTTGTAGATGAAGAACCTACCCAAGCACATCGCGATACATGAGCGACACACAATTACAAGCTAATATTCTGTTGGACAATGGAGGCTATAACCAATTACTTTTACGGGAACAATAGCAACCAGGAAATTTGAAGCGTAGGTATGAACAAAATTGGAACTGCACATGTACTGTTAAGTGATTCAATACACACATTACCAATCAAGGAGGAGACCGATGGTCGCGGCAGCCTCTGTGCATCATGGTCGGCAACGGGAGTCAGTTCATTGTCCACGACGGTGGTGCTTCTGTGCTTGGCATCGTCTTCCGGGAAGCAGATCCGGGACCGTGGAAGACGGTGCCGGGGAAGAGGCTCCATGTACGACGACGATGGTGGACCGGCTCCAGTGCGGCGTACGAGGTCGTCGATGAGGCAGATGCGCTGTGGTGGACGAGTGCGCTGATGGAGAAGGGGAGGAGCACGAAGGCTCGGTGCCATGGAGAAGTCTATTTTGGTGTGGGGATAGAAAATGGGGAGTATTCAGGTGTACTACTCTAGGTGCCGGGGTGGGGTTGGCTGGGTAGGGTGAACCTGAAGTTACAAAAACAGGCCCCTACCAAGCGTAATCCGTAGACCTGTTCCGAAGGTTATGATGGTAACTTTGCACTGCTCGAATTAGGGTCACGGGAGATTTTCCCGCCGACCTCAAAATTTTGTGACACTGAACTCCTCGTGTGGCGTGTTGGGTGATTGGGCTAAGCAACTAGCGAGTAGTACTACTAACTACTAGTACTCCCTCCGATTTTATTAACTCTGCATATTAGGTTTGACCGAAGTCAAACTTCCTAAAGTTTGACCAAGTTTATAGAAAAATATAAACATTTACCATAAAAAATATGTATGATGTGAAAGTACATTCAGTAATTAATCTAATGGTATTTATTTGTTATTGTATATGTTAATATTTTTTGTTATAAACTTTCTGAGAGTTTACAAAACTTGACTTTGACCAATGCTAATACGCGGACTTAAATAAAAATGGAGGGAGTACACATTTGTTTTCTGATTTTGTAGTGAATTAATCATTTGTTGTAATTGTGAATAAATATATTAGGCTACTGACTTCGAATGTGATGAACTATAAAATTCAATAGTTACAATCATTGTTGAATTCCAAGATGTATACAAGGTCTATAATACTTCACAATATGCTCAAACTCACATAATCCCAATCAAATGAGAATCTAAATGCATTTCATAGTTATTACTTTGTAGGATGCAACAAAGCCAACCATAACTCTACATCATCCATTATAAAAGCAACATTTTGAACACATCCCAATGTGTGAATGAAACATGTAGAGAGAGCTTGTGAAGATGGAGCAGATAGGGCGGTAAAGATTGTGTGTATGTGGAGAAGACAGTAGGAGACAAACCTAATGAGAGAGAGAGAGAGAGAGAGAGAGAGAAGGAGAGAGGAAGAAGTTAGGTCTGTGAGATAGATGGAGACATGTAATGTACGTGAGATGTGTGTGCATCCGGATTCTGTAGATGTGGAAGGAGAAGAGACAACAGGTTTGATGAGAGAACTGGAAAAACATGGACGAGAGGGGGAGGATCTCGTGGGTTGAGGGATTGATAATTTTGTGCGAGAGAGAGAGGGATTGGTAATTTTGTGCGGGAGAGAGAGGGGGAGGATTCAGTCAGCCGTTGTCACATCATCCTGCTTCCAAATGGCCCCGCATTCTCTAGTGCAGTGTGGTCGCCGTCTTCGATCTCCTCGATGCCCTCTTTGAAGGTTGAGGTGTTGTGCATGCTGGGGTGCAGAGAAGCACAAGCAAGAGTGGTCGCCATATAGCCTTGGATGGGGATGAATTGTGTGCTTGGGGGAGGGGGAGTGTGTGTGTGTGTGTGTGTGTGAGGTATTGAGAGAAATCAAACCTATGGAGAGAAATGTGTGTGTATGTGACGGAAAGCTACATGCTAAATAGGGATTTCACGAAGAGATTGTGCGTGCGAGATAGAGAGTGATGTGCTGGCCTTGAGGTGGGGAGGGGCCGGGTGAGGGTGTCAAAATGTGTGCGTTGATGCATGTGTTACATGCGATCATGCGAGGGACGGACGAATCGAGAGAGATGGTTGTTGTGTTACGGATGCTCCTCTCTCTCTCTCACACACACACACCCACACAAGTAGAAATAGAAGACCGTGCTCTCATGTATACACAATGTATCGGCATCTGTCTATGTCTCACTCATGCATGATCATTTGCACATTCACACCTCTCTATGTCTATCACACGCACACCGTCTCCAGATTGCCCTTCCACCACAACACACATATGGACACATACACACGTTCTCCCTCAGTCACACACACAAAATCAATATTAAAAAAACTAGGGCGCACCTAAAACGTCCAAATCCAAATAAACACAAACTAGAGCTAAATTCAAATATATGGAAATATTGTAGCGTCAAGAACTTTCCCAGGAAAAAAGTTGAGTAATATTCGGGTATTGTGTTCACACACACAAAAGGTTCGGTGGGTGTCCTTCGAGCGCGACACGGTGACGCACCGTTCGATTGACCGCGCGGCCGTGGTTCACGCGCTTGCACATGATTCCGTATCGTGGCTGTGGTAACTAATATAAGCACTGCCTCAGTCTAATGTTTATGTGTACTAGTACGGTTTTATTTTAAGTTTGACCAACCCTATATAAAACTAAACTAAGCTCTCATACGCGCACTCATCAATATGCCGCCGCCGCCGTTGCGCATGTCGGCGCCCACCTGCTCCGGCAAACAATTTCTCGCCCATCACCGTCGTGTCGCCGCCATCCCTGTACCATGAAGCCGAAGGCTCGCCCGCTCACGTCGTCTGCAGACCCTGCTCGCGATGATGCCGCACTGCCAAGCATGCGAGCAGCTGGTGGAGCCACGTCTATGCACACGGCGTACAAAGAGGAGGACGAGCGCGTGATCCAGCACGCAGGCGAGGAGGAACTAGCGTGTCATTGTCGTCTCTGCCCACGCGGAGGAGGCGCACATGGTGGTTGTCGTGGTGGAAGCCGGTCGCGCCCGCGCCGAGCCCGCAAACCGGGCGCGGACGCGGAATCTACCTTCGAGACCTTGAATGCCACATGGATCCTGCAATCTGAAGGAGCAATTTGGGTCAGTCGACTCTTGTGAGCCGTTGGATGCAACATGGATGGCTAGAAGGGCTTCTTCAACCTCCGAAATTGATGCACTGTTCATCTTCTCAGCCCGCCACCCGCCTAACCGCCTGCCGCCGCCGCCCCGCCCTCCCCTGAACCGCCTGCCACTGCCATGCTCCCCCACCCCCGCCATTCGTTTAACCCCGGGCACAATCCGTTTTTTTTGGCGAATTGCAATCCACACCCAACACTCATAAGGTAGATCATGGGCACCCTGCCACCCTAATATAGATACTGAGGTAGCTTCTCTGCAGTCTTGTTCCTTCACTCCGTCGAACTTCTTTCACAAATCTACTAACCCAAATTATACTACTAGTAAGAACGTATTAAGTACAGTAGGAAAACAAAGATACGAGCAGTAGTACGAACTGCAAGAAGAACAGTAGTAAGACATAGTACTAGTACTATTGTACGTACTAAAGAGTTCAAATAACAAGAAAGAACATAAATTTCAAATAACGAGAAAGAACATAAACATAGTTCTGCTGGGGGCTCAGCACAATACACCCCTGCAATAAAACTAAGCAACTAGTCTGTTTGACACTGTAGTAGAACCAGCATGAGCGACGACACTGCCACCTTACTCGGAGTCCGAGTCCACGTCCTCTACTTCGTCCTCGTCCCTCTTCCTCTTTCCCTTACTACTCAGATGCACCCCTCGTTTTTCTACTCTAATCCACCCTGCTGATATCTGGGACCCACCGACGGGCCACAAGAGGAGGGAGCGGGTACTCCCACCGACGTGCTTCTTCAATCTCTGATCTTCCTGCTCCAGGCACCTAAACCAGCGCCGGTGGGAGTACCTGCTCCCTCCTCTTGTGGCCCGCTGTCATGCCGCGCAGGCTTCACCGGCCCGCCCTACTCCCACCGCTGGCATGGCCGCACGCAATCAACTGCCTCCTTATTACGTGAAAAAATAATGATTCCTTCCACTGACATCTGGGGCGCACCGGTTCGTAGGCTGACCTGTGGGCCTACTAAGTTGATGCGTACGCAGGGCTTTGTCAACTTAGTCAACAAACGATTCTAGCAGCAGTGATCATTGGATTCGAATCGAACGGTCCTGTTGTTTCTTCAATCGCTACTCTTCATGCACCAACCGCCCAAACTAGCGTCGGCGAGACTACCTGCCCCTGCCTCCAGTGGCCGGCTGTGCTGCCGTTGAGGCCTCACTGCCCCCTGGTACTCCCACCACTGGCCAGGCCCTGCGGCAACGGCAGGCTCACACCGCAGCCGAACCAGTGAACCCTCGTACTCCTCTCCACGTGGGCATCCACTATCGCGTCTTCCTCGGCTCCGCGTCATCCCCTTCCTAGGCCTCGCCGTCGTCCAGCGCCCTGGTGATCTCGGCGCGCCTTGTCAACGTGGTCAACGAACGACATCCATCGGACGTGGACTTCACGTGGAGAGGCTGACAGCTGGGTCCACAGTCGCGCACAAGGAAATACCTCCTTATTACGCGCAAAATAATGATTCATCCACCTGACATCTGGGACCCACCAGAAGGGCCTCTGTATTTCGCGAAAAAATGTTCCCCCCACTGACAGGTCGGACCCACCAGCTATATCTTCGCACGCAAGGAAGTGCCTCCTTATTACACAAAAAAATGAATACTCCCCCTGCTAGCTAGGACCCAGCTTAGTGGGAGGCTGACATGTGGGCCTACTAAGTTGACGGGGACGGAGGCTTTGTCAACTTAGTCAATATGGACGATTCTAGCTCCAGTGACCATACGATGTCCATCCAACGGCCGTAGTGCTTCTTCAACCTCTGGTCTTCTTGCTCCAGCTGCCCAAAGCAGTGCCAGTCGTGCTGCCTGCTCCTGCCTCCCGTGGTCGGCTGTGCTGTCGCGGAGGCCTCACTGCCCCCTACTACTCCTAACGCTGGCCAGGCCCTGCGGTGACGGCAGCCTCACACCACAGTCGAACCAGTGAACCCTCATACTCCTCTCCGCTTGGGCATCCACTGCCACGTCTTCCCCGGCTCTGCGTCGTCCCCTTCCTAGGCCTCGTGGTCGTCCACTGCCCTGGTGCTCTCGGCGTGGCATGGTCGATGTGGTCAACGAACGACTTCCATCGAAAGAATACTGTACGTGGAGAGGCTGACAGCTGGGTCCATGGCTGCAGCAAGGAAATGCCTCCTTATTACACGCAAAAGAATGATTCCTCCACCTGACAGCAAGGACCCACCAGACGGGCCATCGTATTTTGCAAAAAAAATGTTTCCCCCTGACTACTGGGACCCACCAGCTACATCTTCACACGCAAGGAAGTGCCTGACAGTCGGGACCCACCTGGTCGAAGCGTACGTAGTGTTGTCATTCCGATCGCGAACGTGTACGTACATACTGGACGATGTAGAGGCGCGCACGTGTCGTAGTAGAGGCGCGCACATAGCATGTACACGTACGTACAACGGCCAGGGTGCAAGAAAGTAAATACGGCCACGTGTGTACGTACGGGCAGGGTCTCGAACGCCTACTCGTGCATACGTACGACCAAGGCTCGTGTACATGCCTGGGTCGGAACGGAGAAACTGCGTCGTCGTTGTGTTCATGGAGAGGCAACAGAATCCGTCGTGTTCATCAGGAGGCAATGGAATGCTGCTGTTCATCGGGAGCCAACCGGCTTGGATGGAACAACCAATGGAAACGAGGCCTGGTGTACCGCAGAACGGAGGAAACGGCCTTGTGTTCGACCAGCCATGGTCGAAACGGGATCGTGTTCATCGGGAGGGGTCTGGCTACCGCAAAATGGAGGAAACGGACCTCCTACGATCGAAACAGGGTCCTGTTGATCGGGAGGGGTGTGGCGTACCGCAAAACGGAGGAAACGGACTTGTGTTGGAGCGCTACGGTCGAAACGGGGGTCCTGTTCATCGGGAGGGGTGTGGCGTACCGCAAAACGGGACTCCACGAGATACTGTTCATCTCTAGCGTCGACCACCTCCAGCCTCCACAGGCTACTATTCATCCACCGTCAACCTCCTCCAGCCTCCACATGCGACTGTTCATCCACGGGCTCCTGTTCATCCAGCCTCCACCGCGCGCTCCTCTACGGGCTATTGTTCAACCAGCCCTCTCCACGGGGTACTATTCAACCACCCCTCCACGGGCTATTGTTCATCCAGCCCTCCATCGGCTACTGTTCAACCAACCCTCCGCGGGATCGTCCTGTTCATCCAGCCCTCCACGGGGTCCTTTTCATCCACCCCTCCACGGGGTCCCGTTCATCCACCGGCTCGATCGATCGGGGTACTGTTCATCCAACGGCAACGGCCTCTACTACCACGGGGTCCTGTTCATCCAACCCCCCACCGGGAACTGTTCATCCAACCCCCCCCCCCCAACAACGCTCACTGTTCATCCAGAGGCAACATCGATTGGCTTCAGTTATGTAACGCCCCGGATGTAACTTGCCATATTTGTAACTCCAACTCTTGCCATTTTCGGCATTGTGATATGGTATTCCCTCCGTGGTTGGGTTTCCCTTGCATTTTGTTCATGTCATGCATTTCATATCATGTCATCATGTGCATCGCATTCGCATACGTGTTCGTCTCATAAATCCGAGCATTTTCCCCGTTGTCCGTTTGGCAATCCGGCGCTCCTATGTCCCCCGACGTCCCCTTTTACATTTCTTCGTGAGCGGGTATTAAACTTTCTCAGAATGGACCAAGGTTTGTCAGACGGCCTTGGTGTAGCACCGGTAGACCGCCTGTCAAGTTTCGGGTCAATCGGAGGTCGTTTGGTACTCCAACGGTTAACCGGGTAACCGTGAAGGCCTCGTGTGTGTTGCAGCCCAAAACCCCTTCAAATCAGCCCAATAACCCATCTAAGACACTCCCATGTCCACCACCGTTCGATCACGATCGCGTGGCCAAAAACCGCTCTCCATTTGGAGCTTCCTAGCTCCTTCTACCTATAAAAGGCCTCCCCCTCCTCCATTTCCGGATCAAACCACCCCTAACCCTAAAAAAAATCCGCCCCGCCGCCGCCGGACGTGCCCGGGCCACGCCGGACACCGTCCGCCGCCGCGCCGGGCCAATCGCCGCGCGACGCCTGTCCCCGCGTCGCCTCCCACCGCGCCGGCCCGCTCGGCCCGGGGAGGGCCCCCGCGGCCCGCAGCCGCTCCGCCCGCTCGCGCCGCCCGCCTCTCGCCCCACGCGCCGCCGCACCCGCCCGCGCCGGCGCCGCCGTCGCCCGCCTCCGCCGACGCGCCGCCCGCCGTCCAGTGCGCCCCGCGCCGCCCCGGGCCGTCCCCGCGGGCCCCGCGCCCGCGTCCGGCCTCCCGCGGCCAGATCCGGGCCGGTGCCACCCGGATCCGGCCGGATCCACCTCGCCGCCGCCACCCCGCGCTGCCCCGCCCGGATTCCGGCGATCCTCGGACCGCGCGTCGCCTCGGGTTGACTTTTCCCATCTTCCAAATTCGTCTGTCCCATGATTTTCATATTATTGTCACATGTTCATCGCACCATATCTTGGCATCCGTAGCTCCGTTTCGTGCGTACAATATGTCAGATTGTTCGCCTCGAAGAGTACATCATTTTGCTCCATTGCATCATTTTCATTTGAGGTCATCTAGATACCCGAAATTCTGATGGAAGAGGGCTATGTGATGTTAGTTTCTGATTCTTATCAGAACATGCACTTTTGTCATTTTTGCCATGATTGATATGTGCATCCTATGAAGTTGAGTCCTACATGAGTTTTGTAATATGCCATGCCATATTTCCAGAGGATTATGCCATGTATTTTTGTGATCTTTTTGGTGACTAGCACAAGCATGCAAACTATGGTACTTAATGTTGCTGATTTCAGAGACCTAGTATTTTCACGTCCCTGCCTGCTGTTATTTTTAAGCCATGTGTTCATGTTGTTTCAGAGAGATCTATGCCTCTTTTGAGCATGATCAGTAAGAGTGTTTTGAGTATATGGGTTTGCTCTATCCATTAATGCCTTTGTTTGTAATTATGGAGTGCCATAGCTTGGGTCAATCGAGCTCTACTTTTGCTATAAAATGTTGCTGGCAGATTGTCTACATGTTATTCGATTTTGCCAAGCTTGGTGTAGTTGATCCTTGCATGCTATGATGTATTTCTTGCCATGTATAGTTTCTATGCCATGTCTTCGTGATGTATGTATGCTTAGTTTATCATGTAATGCTCTGTAGTGAGTGCATCGAGCTCACGAACATGCCTACTTGTTATCTGTTTTTGACATGTCTAGTTTTTTGCTAAGTCTGAAACCTGTAACGAAACTTGCTTATTTGACATGGGTGCTATTATATTTTCTGATCCTTTTTGGCTTATGGTCAGTAAGGGACTTTTCTTAAGTGCTTCGAGTAGATTCATGCCATGCCTTGTTTTGCTATGTCCTATTCCTGTAGCATGTTGTTTGCTTGCTCTAAACATGTCATCCTGATGTTAATTTCTGGCATGTTATTTTCACCAAGTCTGTGAACCGTTATCTTTTGCACTTTTGCCATGCTTTGTTGAACCTGTTATGATGTGATTTAGCCGTAGATCAGTGTTCATCTTTTGTCAAGCATCTTGAGTAGATTCATGTCACATGATTTGCTGGTACGTTTGGGTGCAGTAGCTTAATTTCTTGTTGCTTGCTATGTAGCATCATGCTGTTAATGGCAGTTTCTTGTCATTCTTGTTTTGCTTGCCATTTGCAAACCGTGCATCCGATTCCGGTGATCTTTATATCGATTTCAACCGAAATCACCTCACCTATCCAGTGCCATACTTGGTTTGCCAAGATTATGCCTTGTTCACCTTTGTCCCTCCGGAGCACGCATATGCATTGCATATCCCATCTCGCATATCATGCCATGTTTTGCATCATGTTGCTTGCGCATTGCATCGTGGTTGATAGTTTGTTCCTTTGCTTGTTTTCTTGTCTTGGGTAGAGCCGGGAGACGAGTTCGTGAACGAGGAACCTGTTGAGAACGCTTTCGAGGACCAAGCTTTCGACAACTCTGAGAACCTTGCAGGCAAGATGACCATACCCTCGAAATCACTTCTATCTTTGCTTGCTAGATGCTCGCTCTTTTGCTATGCCTATGCTGCGATACCTACCACTTGCTATATCATGCCTCCTATATTGCCATGTCAGCCTCTAACCATCCATGTCCTAGCAAACCGTTGATTGGCTATGTTACCGCTTTGCTCAGCCCCTCTTATAGCGTTGCTAGTTGCAGGTGAAGATGAAGTTTGTTCCTTGTTGGAACATGGACTTGTTGTTCCTTGTTGGAACATGTTTACTTGTTGGGATATCACAATACCTCTTATTTAATTAATGCATCTATATACTTGGTAAAGGGTGGAAGGCTCGGCCTTATGCCTGGTGTTTTGTTCCACTCTTGCCACCCTAGTTTCCATCATACCGGTGTTATGTTCCCGGATTTTTGCGTTCCTTACACGGTTGGGTGATTTATGGGACCCCCTTGACAGTTCGCTTTGAATAAGACTTTTCCAGCAAGGCCCAACATTGGTTTTACCATTTGCCACCTAAGCCTTTTTCCCTTGGGTTCTGCAGACTCAAGGGTCATCTTTATTTTAACCCCCCCGGGCCAGTTCTCCTTTGATTGCTGGTCCAAACTAGAGCACCGTGCGGGACCGCCCCTTGGCAACTTGGGTTATGTTGGTTCCTGTACGCTTAGCTTATCCGGATGTGCCCTGAGACCGAGATATGTGCAGCTCCTATCAGGATTTGTCGGCACAATCGGGCGGCTTTGCTGGACTTGTTTTATTACTGTCGAAATGTCTTGTAGTCCGGGATTCCGAGACTGATCGGGTCTTCCCGGTAGAAGGAATATCCTTCATTGACCGTGAGAGCTTATAATGGGCTAAGTTGGGACACCCCTGCAGGGTATTATATTTCGAAAGCCGTGCCCGCGGTTATGGGGCAGATGGGAATTTGTTGATGTCCGGTTATAGAAAACCCGAAGTTTGACCTTAACTAAAACACATCAACCGCGTGTGTAACCGTGATGGTCTCTTCTCAGCGGGGTCCGGGAAGTGAACACGGTGTTGGAGTTATGTTTGACGTAGGTTGTTCTAGGATCACTTCTTGATCACTTCTAGCTTCACGACCGTGCTTTGCCTTCTCTTCTCGCTCTCTTTTGCGTTGTAGTCACCATATATGCTAGTCGCTTGCTGCAGCTCTGCCTCACAACCCATTCCTACCTATAAGCTTAAATAGTCTTGATCTCGCGGGTGTGAGATTGCTGAGTCCCCGTGACTCACAGATTCTACTACAACAGTTGCAGGTACCAACGATGCCAGTGCAGATGACGTGTCCGAGCTCACTTGGGAGTTCGACGAGGAACATGGCCGTTATTATGTTTCTTTTCCAGATGATCAGTAGTGGAGCCCAGTTGGGGTGATCCGAGGATCTATGTAGCATTTGGGGTAGTCTTCTTTCATTTTGGTACCGTAGTCGGACCTTGAGTATAATCTGGATGATGAATGTTTTATTTATGTATTGTGTGAAGTGGCGACTGTAAGCCAACTATGTATCTCTTTCCCTTATGTATTACATGGGTCGTGTGAAGATTACCTCACTTGCGACATTGCTTTCAATGCGGTTATGCCTCTAAGTCATGCCTCGACACGTGGGAGATATAGCCGCATCGAGGGCGTTATAAGTTGGTAATCAGAGCCTTCGCCGACCTTAGGAGCCCCACTGATTGATCGTTTTAGTGGCCGAGTTGTGTCTAGAAAAATGTTTTGAGTCATTTAGGAATTATATATTGGAGAGTTTAGGAATTCTTTTTACTTCCCAGTCTCCTCATCGCTCTGGTAAGGCATCCTAACGTAGAGTTTTGACTCTTCTCTTCTCAAATTTCACTAAAAAAAATTTAGGATCACGCGGGTATCTTAGAATCGTTCCGATGGTTTTATGATGACAACATTGTCTTGGTTGCCTCCCGTCAGCAGGGGTTTTAGAGGAGGTGTCCCGGGGAGTTGAGCTCCGAGGTGTTGTCGTCATAATTTTATCGTTGCGGTTTAGGAATACCTGAGTTTAGTACGCCGACATCGAAAATCTCTTTTGTACAGTTGTTGGTGAGATAACCCTGATAGCCCAGTACTGAGGCGAGTGCGGGAGTATTTCCATGACTTGTATAACGGATGCTTTTCTAAGGTTGAGGTAGATGATTTCCGAAGGTTTCTTGGTTATGTGTTGAAGGATGGATACAGCTGGATCTAGGTATTGTTAGTTTGGGTGATATATTTTGTGTCCCCTGTATCCCCAACACCTGATTGCATAACCAGAAAGTTTCGGGAGTTTATAAGTGGGAATTCATGTAGCTCTAGTACTTCTTCCACAGATATTTGGTTCGTGATTGGGTAATCCTTACCAAGTATTTGTTCACATCCGTACCTTGTTGATTTTATTCCATATCTTTTTCTAGTGGCTTCTCAACTTATGGAAGTGTGATGTTTTACTTTGGAATTCATTCGTTCATTCTTGTTCGAATGTTTATTGTGAATACTATATGTTGCAATTTCGATCCTTTGATTCAGCTTGAATATATCTTTTTCAAGATGCTAATGGATGTCACCCTCTTCAGGATGGCTCCGCCAACGCGTCAGAATCCGGGACGCAATGAAGGAAGTCAGGCTAACCCTCCGCCACCACCTCCGCCTCCGGAGGCATGGCAAGCCTTGATGACTGCCACAAATGCCAACGCTCAGATTCTGAATCAGCTCTTGCAAGATCGCAACCAAGGGCAAGATAATCTAGGGAATCAAGGCCAAGGCAACAATCAGCCCCGCTTCGCTTCACTCAACCAGTTCCTTGCTAATCAGCCAAAGACCTTCAGCTACTGTGTCGAGGCCACAGACGCAGATGATTGGCTCGTGGACATCAGCAAGCATTTCGAGTGCAGCAATGTCAGACCTGAGGACTTTGTCAAGTTTGCCTCTTTTCAACTCAAAGATCAAGCTGCTGAGTGGTTCCAACAATACAAAGATTCCAGAGGAGGTCGTGTGATTACCTGGGATGATTTCCGCCGTGACTTCAAAGCTCACCACATTCCAGAAAGTGTTGTTGAGAGTAAGCGTGAGGAGTTCCGCAATCTCAAGCAAGGCACCATGTCCGTGTATCAATACAACACTCAGTTCCAGAAGCTCTCTCGTTTTGCGAGGCAAGACATCCCTGATGAGAAGAGTATGATCTACCAATTCAGGCGTGGTCTCAGAGAAGATCTGCAACTTGCTCTCGTGCTTTTCGAACCGTTGAAGTATGATGAATTCTACAACATGGCGCTGAAACAAGAAGCTGCTCAGCTCAAGTGTGAGGCATCTAAGAAGAGACTCAGAGACGCAATTCAGTCTTCTTCTTCTTCACTTGTGGCAGCTAAGCAACAGAAGTTCTGGTTGCCTCCTCCTCCTCCGTTCCGTCAGCCTTATCAGCAGAAGAACTCAGGTGGTCTTGGATCTTCCCACCCACCCAACCCTGGCTATCAGAACAAGTCTCAGAATCAAGCTCCAAGGCCAAGTGCTCCTTACCATCGTCCGCTCTCAGAGGTGACTTGTAACAAATGTCAGCAGAAGGGTCACTATGCGAACAAGTGCTTCAACCAAAGGCGCCTTCCGCCTCCTCCTCCTGTGAAATTTTCCAGCAATGCAGTGATCAAGCATAATCCTAAGCATGCCAAGGTGAACATGTTGAATGCAGCTCAAGCTGAGGATTCTTCTGAAGTGATAATGGGTAATCTCTCAGTCAATGATATTCCTGCAAAAGTCTTATTTGATACTGGTGCATCGCATTGTTTCATGTCGAGATCATTTGTTTCAAAGCATGACTTCATTTCGGAATTGTTGGAAAAACCCATGGGGGTTGTTTCTCCGGCCAAGCCTATGAGGGCTACCACGATGATCCCGAATGTTTCTATCAAGATGGGAGACTATAGATTCTTGTATAAACCAATGGTGCTTGGTGACTCTGATATTGATCTTATTCTCGGGATGGACTGGCTTTCTAAGCACAAGGCTCAGCTTGATTGTGCTGCCAGGGAAATTCAATTGACTCACTCTTCTGACGATGTGATCATCTATGCCTCTCGTGATGATACCATTCGGTTGTTTTCTCTCAATGAGAATGGTGAATTGGATGCTATCTCTCAGATTCCAGTCATTTGTGAGTACCAAGATGTCTTTCCAGAAGAGCTTTCGGGTATGCCTCCCCGCCGGCCAGTTGAATTCGTTATTGATCTTGAGCCTGGCACGGAACCCGTTTGCAAGCGTCCTTACAAGCTTGGACCAGATGAGTTGAAGGAATTGAAGAAACAACTCGATGAACAAGAGCGTCTGGGTCTGATCAGACCGAGTTCTTCTCCTTGGGGTTGTGGTGTTCTTTTTGTCAAGAAGAAGGATGGCACGGACCGACTTTGCGTTGATTACCGTCCATTGAACAAGAAGACTATCAAGAACAAGTACCCACTTCCCAACATCAATGAGCTATTCGAGCAACTTAAAGGTGCTAAAGTGTTCTCCAAGCTTGACCTTCGTATGGGTTATCATCAAATTCGCATTCGTGAAGAAGATATTCCCAAGACAGCATTCAGAACAAGCTTTGGTTCTTATGAATATACTGTCATGTCTTTCGGCCTTGTAAATGCTCCTCCAGCTTTCACTCGCTTGATGAATTTCATCTTCAACCCCTACATCAACGAATTTGTCTTGGTCTATCTCGATGATATTTTGGTTTTCTCCAAGAATAAGGAGGATCACGCCAAACATTTGCGATTGGTGCTCGACAAGCTCAGAGAGTATAAATTATATGCGAAGTTCTCCAAATGTGAATTCTAGCTTGATGAAGTTCTTTATCTTGGTCATATCATCTCTGCCAAGGGCATTGCTATTAATCCGGAGAGGGTGTCTGCAGTTGTGAATTGGGAACCGCCTCAGAATGTCAAGCAGCTTCGCAGTTTTCTTGGACTTGCAAGCTATTGCCGAAGATTCGTTGAGAATTTCTCAAAGATTGCAAAGCCTCTTTCCAACCTCCTCCAGAAGCATGTGAAGTATGTCTGGTCTCCTGAGTGTGACGTTGCTTTCAACACTCTCAAAGAGAAACTCGTCACTGCTCCAGTTCTGACTCCTCCTGACGAATCCAAGCCTTATGAAGTTTTTTGTGATGCTTCTCTTCAGGGCCTCGGTGCCGTCTTAATGCAAGAGAAGAAGGTTGTAGCCTATACCTCTCGTCAGTTGAAGCCCAACGAAAGGAACTACCCCACTCACGATCTTGAGTTGGCGGCAGTTGTCCACGCACTAATAACATGGAGGCATCTCCTGTTGGGAAGGAAAGTGGACATTTTCACCGATCACAAGAGTCTCAAGTACATCTTCACTCAGCCCCACCTCAACCTCAGGCAAACTCGATGGGTCGAAATGATTCAAGAGTATAATCCGAGTATTGAATATAATCCAGGCAAGGCTAATGTGATTGCAGACGCTTTGAGCAGGAAGGCTTATTGCAACAGCTTAATCCTCAAACCCTTTCAACCGGATCTTTGTGAGGTTTTCCGCAAGTTGAATCTCCAAGTTGTCCCTCAAGGTTTGCTTGCCAACCTCATCGTCTCTCCTACTTTGGAAGATCAGATTCGTGAGGCACAACTGTTGGATACCATGGTGAAGAAGGTGAAACGTGGTATTGACAAGGGCATTTCCAAATACAAGTGCTATCGATTTGATGACAGAGATACTCTTTTCTTCGAGGACCGGATCGTGGTTCCAAAGGGTGATCTTCGTAAAGTCATTATGAACGAGGCGCACAATTCTCTTCTGTCAATTCATCCTGGAAGTACGAAGATGTACCATGACCTCAAGCAGTCGTATTGGTGGACTCGAATGAAGCGAGAGATTGCTCAATTCGTGAATGAATGTGATGTCTGCAGAAGGGTGAAAGCAGAACACCAACGACCAGCTAGTCTTCTCCAACCTCTTGCTATTCCAGAATGGAAGTTTGATCATATTGAAATGGACTTCGTGACTGGTTTTCCTAAGTCCAAGCGTGGAAATGATGCTATCTTCGTCGTCATCGACAAGCTCACCAAAGTGGCTCATTTTCTTCCTATCAAAGAGTCTATCACAGCAGCGCAGCTGGCAGAGCTCTACACCTCCAGAATTGTCTCCTTGCATGGCATTCCACAGTTTATCTCTTCAGACCGTGGCAGCATCTTTACCTCCAAGTTTTGGGATTCTTTTCAGAAGTCCATGGGCACAAATATTCGCTTCAGCACAGCTTTCCACCCTCAAACTAGTGGACAAGTCGAGCGTGTCAACCAAATTCTTGAAGATATGCTCAGAGCTTGTGTTATCTCTTTCGGCATGAAATGGGAGGATTGTCTTCCTTATGCTGAGTTCTCTTTCGGCATGAAATGGGAGGATTGTCTTCCTTATGCTGAGTTCTCTTACAACAACAGCAAAGCCCCATTCGAGATCCTCTATGGAAGAAAGTGCCGTACTCCTCTCAATTGGTCTGAAACCGGTGAACCCCAATTGCTTGGCAACGATTTGATCTCAGAGGCTGAGGCTATGTGCAAGGTCATTCGTGAGAACCTCAAAGCCGCGCAATCGCGCCAGAAGAGCTATTACGATAGCAAACACCGAGATTTGGCATTCGAGATCGGAGACCATGTCTACCTCCGCGTCTCTCCAATGAAAGGGACTCGTCGCTTCGGTATCAAGGGGAAACTTGCCCCTAGATACGTGGGCCCTTTCAAGATCATCGGCAAATGAGGCGATCTCGCCTATCAACTCGAGCTTCCCTCCAACTTTGCAAATGTGCATGATGTCTTCCACGTGTCACAGCTTCGCAAGTGCTTCAAGACGCCTGAGCGCACCATCAACTTCGAAGAGATTGATCTTCAAGAAGATTTGTCCTATCATGAGCACCCCGTTGCTATTCTTGAAACAACTGAGCGCAAGACTCGCAACAAGTCAATCAAATTCCTGAAAGTGAAATGGTCACACCATTCAGACCGAGAAGCCACCTGGGAGCGTGAGGACCACCTATGTTCCGAGTATCCGGAGTTCTTTCAGTCCTAGATCTCGGGACGAGATCCTCTCGTAGTGGTGGAGTGTTGTAACGCCCCGGATGTAACTTGCCATATTTGTAACTCCAACTCTTGCCATTTTCGGCATTGTGATATGGTATTCCCTCCGTGGTTGGGTTTCCCTTCGTTTTGCATTTTGTTCATGTCATGCATTTCATATCATGTCATCATGTGCATCGCATTCGCATACGTGTTCGTCTCATAAATCCGAGCATTTTCCCCGTTGTCCGTTTTGCAATCCGGCGCTCCTATGTCCCCCGGCGTCCCCTTTTACATTTCTTCGTGAGCGGGTATACTTTCTCGGAATGGACCGAGGTTTGTCAGACGGCCTTGGTGTAGCACCGGTAGACCGCCTGTCAAGTTTCGGGTCAATCGGAGGTCGTTTGGTACTCCAACGGTTAACCGGGTAACCGTGAAGGCCTCGTGTGTGTTGCAGCCCAAAACCCCTTCAAATCAGCCCAATAACCCATCTAAGACACTCCCATGTCTACCGCCGTTCGATCACGATCGCGTGGCCGAAAACCGCTCTCCATTTGGAGCTTCCTAGCTCCTTCTACCTATAAAAGGCCTCCCCCTCCTCCATTTCCGCATCAAACCACCCCTAACCCTAAAAAAAATCCGCCCCGCCGCCGCCGGACGTGTCCGGGCCGAGCCGGACACCGTCCGCCGCCGCGCCGGGCCAATCGCCGCGCGCCGCCTCCCACCGCGCCGGCCCGCTCGGCCCGGGGAGGGCCCCCGCGGCCCGCAGCCGCTCCGCCCGCTCCGCCCGCTCGCGCCGCCCGCCTCTCGCCCCATGCGCCGCCGCACCCGCCCGCGCCGGCGCCGCCGTCGCCCGCCTCCGCCGACGCACCGCCCGCCGTCCGGTGCGCCCCGCGCCGCCCCGCGCCGTCCCCGCGCGCCCCGCGCCCGCGTCCGGCCTCCCGCGGCCTGATCCGGGCCGGTGCCGCCCGGATCCGGCCGGATCCACCTCGCCGCCGCCACCCCGCGCTGCCCCGCCCGGATTCCGGCGATCCTCGGACCGCGCGCCGCCTCGGGTTGACTTTTCCCCTCTTTCAAATTCGTCTAAGTCCCATGATTTTCACATTATTGTCACATGTTCATCGTATCATATATCGGCATCCGTAGCTCCGTTTCGTGCGTATAATATGTCAAATTGTTCGCCTCGAAGAGTACATCATTTATTCCATTGCATCATTTTCATTTGAGGTCATCTGGATGCCCGAAATGCTGTTGGAAGAGGGCTATGTGATGTTAGTTTCTGATTCTTATCAGAACATGCACTTTTGTCATTTTTGCCATGATTGATGTGTGCATCCTATGAAGTTGAGTCCTACATGAGTTTTGTAATATGCCATGCCATCTTTCCAGAGGATTATGCCATGTATTTTTGTGATCTTTTTGGTGACTAGCACAAGCATGCAAACTAGGGTACTTAATGTTGCTGATTTCAGAGACAGTATTTTCACAAGTCCCGGCCTGCTGTTATTTTTATGCCATGTGTTCATGTTGTTTCAGAGAGATCTATGCCTCTTTTGAGCATTATCAGTAAGAGTGTTTTGAGCATATGGATTTGCTCTATCCATCGATGCCTTTGTTTGTAATTATGGAGTGCCATAGCTTGGGTCAATCGAGCTCTACTTTTGCTATAAAATGTTGCTGGCAGATTGTCTACATGTTATTCGATTTTGCCAAGCTTGGTGTAGTTGATCCTTGCATGCTATGATGTAGTTCTTGCCATGTATAGTTTCTATGCCATGTCTTCTTGATGTATGTATGCTTAGTTTATCATGTAATGCTTTGTAGTGAGTGCATCGAGCTCACGAACATGCCTACTTGTTATCTGTTTTTGACATGTCTAGTTTTCTGCTAAGTCTGAAACCTGTAACGAAACTTGCTTATTTGACATGGGTGCTATTATATTTTCTGATCCTTTTTGGCTTATGGTCAGTAAGGGCCTTTTGTTAAGTGCTTCGAGTAGATTCATGCCATGCCTTGTTTTGCTATGTCCTGTTCCTGTAGCATGTTGTTTGTTTGCTCTAAACATGTCATCCTGATGTTAATTTCTGGCATGTTGTTATTTTCACCAAGTCTGTGAACCGTTATCTTTTGCACTTTTGCCATGCTTGGTTGAACCTGTTATGATGTGATTTAGCCGTAGCTCAGTGTTCATCTTTTCTCAAGCATCTTAAGTAGATTCCTGTCATATGCTTTGCTGGTACGTTTGGGTGCAGTAGCTTAATTTCTTGTTGCTTGCTAAGTAGCATCATGCTGTTAATGGCAGTTTCTTGTCATTCTTGTTTGGCTTCAGTTAGCAGCAGTAGCGAAGGAATCACTCGAGTTCAGTTAACAGCAAGGGATCGATCGATCGCTTGGGTTCAGTAACGCGTAGCCTATAGTGCAATTTCTCGGGTTCAGTTAGAGCCCAACGCCTCACACACACACGCGTACATACGAGAGAAACGCGCATTGCTCGGCCCCCGACCACCCACCGTAACCGGGAACTCCCCGATATTTTCCTCGCCCTCGCTTCTACCATGGTTTTTTCCGTCTTGGACGTCCCAAAGAATGTCATGCAGCTGCGTCTCCGGCCCGCCCAGGATGAAAAGCCCATTTTCTATCATAGAAGTAGGAGCCCACCACATCTATGATGATACCGGGTTTTGTCACAATTATCGTCATAGAAGTGCCATAAGCATGACAGAATTTTTTTCGTTCGGCCCAAAGTGTCACGGATGTGTCTTTTTTTGTAGTGAATAGATCAAATTGGCCAAACAAAACCCAAATATCGGAGAATAAATACGAGGCTTTAAGCAATCATGCATATAAGAGATCAAAGAAGACTCAAATAACTTTCATGGATAAAAAGATAGATCTGGTCATAAACTCAAAGTTCATCTGATCCCAACAAACACACCGCAAAAAGAGTTACATCATATGGATCTCCAAGAAACCATTGTATTGAGAATCAAAAGAGAGAGAGAGAGAGAGAGAGAGAGAGAGAGAGAGAGAGAGGAAGCCATCTTGCTACTAACTACGGACCCATAGGTCTACAAAGAACTACTCACACATCATTGGAGAGGCACCAATGGACATGACGAACCCCTCCATGATGGTGTCTAGATTGGATCTGGTAGTTCTGGACCTTGCGGCGGCTGGAATTGATTTTCGCCGACTCCTCTAGGGTTTTTGGAATATTTGGGTATTTTTATAGAGTAAAGAGGCGGTCTAGGGGCACCCGAGGTGGGCACAACCCAGCAGGGCGCGCCTGGGCCTCAAGGCGCGCCCTGGTGGGTTATGCTCCCCTCGGAGCAGCCCCTGGGTGCTTCTTTGGCCCACTGTATGTCTTCTAGTCCATAAAAATTCCACAAAAAGTTTCGCTGCGTTTGGACTCCGTTTGGTATTAATTTCCTGCGATGTAAAAAACATGCAAAAAACAGCAACTGGCACTTGGCACTATGTCAATAGGTTAGTACCAAAAAATTACATAAAATGACTATAAAATGATTATAAAACATCCAAGAATGATAATATAATAGCACGAAACAATAAAAAATTATAGATACGTTGGAGACGTATCAACATCCCCAAGCTTAATTCCAGCTCGTCCTCGAGTAGGTAAATGATAAAAACAAAAAATTTGATGTGGAATGCTGCCTAACATGTCATCTCGTATTCTTTTCTTTATAGCATGGACATTTGGACTTTTATATGATTCAAAGCAATAGTCTAGTTTTGACATGAGGACTTAAATACTCAAGCATACCAACAAGCAACCATGTCTTTCAAAATATAAACGCTAAAATAAGCTATCACTAGCCCATCATGGTCAATCATTGATTCATTCATGAAACACACTCGCATATTAGCTACACCCAATGCTCAAGTACGATCATGTGCCCCCTAGTTGGTGCTTTATAAGAGAGGATGGAGACTCAAATTAAAAATAAAAATTGCATAAAGTAAAAGAAAGATCATTCGCAGAGGGAAGTAGGGATTTGTAGAGGTGCCAGAGCTCAAAGCGAAAATTGAGAGATAAAAACATTTCGACAGGCATAATTTTCCCACCAACGAAAACGACTTAGAGCTCCGAACACTTTTCACGCTAGATATATCATAGGCGGTTCCCAAACAGAAAATAAAATTTATTCCTTTTTCCACCATACTTTCACTTTCCATGGCTAGTCGTATCCACGGGTGCCTTCCATACCAACACTTTCCAAGGAATTTATTATTTGGCAACATAAAGTAAATTCATTTTTCATTTCGGGACTGGGCATCCCTAATACCTTTGCCTTACTCTCGTGCAATGACAAGTGAATAAACACTCATCGTGAGGATAACACATCTAGCATGGAAAATATTGGCCACCCCTCACCGCCTCGCGAGCGGTACGAGCACACAAAAGAGAAATTTATTTTGAAAATTAGATATGGAACAGACAAATTCGCTTAGAACGGCAAAAGAGTATCACATATTGGTATATATAGTCGACTCATATGGCACAACTGGTTTAAAGGATTTTGGATGCACAAGTGGTGATCATACTTAGTGCAAAATGAAGGCTAGCAAAAGACTGAGAAGCGACCAGCCAAGAAATGAATAATCATAAGCGAGCATTGAGCGTAATTAACACCGAATAATGCACCACAAGTAGGATATAATTTCATTGCACAACTATTGGCTTTTGTGCTTGCATGGGGAATCACAAATCTTAACACCAGTATTCTTACTAAAGCACAATTACTCATCAACATGACTCACATATCACATCATCATGTCTCAAAACTGAAAGCACAAGTGCTCCCTGGGTGATTTTGGTAATTAATGTCAACATATCTCTTGTTGGACTAATACTTTTATCTAGTATATTTCAGATGAGTTCAACAGTGGAGTGGCGTGGACAAGAGGACGTGGAACCCCTTCAAGATGCTAAGGACAGAAGATTGGCAAAAGCTCAAATGCTCAAGACTCTACATTTTCATTTTGGTGATCCAAGATCACATTGAGTCCATAGGAAAGCCAATACTATTAAAGGGAATGAGGTGTTGCTTAATGGCTTGCTTGCTCAAAGTGCTTAGTGATATGCTTCAAAGCCCTCAACCACTTTCTCATATCCACATATGTCCCAAACCAAAAGTCAAACTCGGCCCCACCGATTTTATCTATCCGGCGCCACCGAGTTCACTTGACATAGCCACTGCCAGAAACCCTAATCAGTTCGGTCTCACCGATGGGACCTCGGCCTCACCGAGATCGTCTTGCAAACTCTCTAGTGTCTGTTGCAATAATTTTGGTCTCACCGAGATAAGTAATCGGTCCCACCGAGTTTGCCTGACCAACTCTCTGTTTAGCTTATTACCAAACTTGATCCCACTGAGTTTGTGTAATCGGTCAAACTGAGTTGAGGTTTTACCCTAACCCTAGCACATCGGTCCCACCGAGTTGATCATATCGGTCCCACTGAAAATCCCAACATTCACATTTTGAACTAAATCGGTCTGACCGAGTTTCTTGATTCAGTCCCACCGAGTTTGGTGAATTGTGTGTAACGGCTAGATTTTGTGTGGAGGCTATATATACCCCTCCACCCACTCTTCATTCATGGAGAGAGCCATGTGAACGTGCCTACACTTCCATCATACATTTTTTGAGAGAGAACCACCTACTCATGTGTTGAGACCAAGATATTCCATTCCAACCACAAGAATCTTGATCTCTAGCCTTCCCCAAGTTGCTTTCCACTCAAATCATCTTTCCACCAAATCCAAATCTATGAGAGAGAGTTGAGTGTTGGGGAGACTATCATTTGAAGCACAAGAGCAAGGAGTTCATCATCAACACACCATCTATTACCTTTTGGAGAGTGTTGTCTCCTAGATTTGTCAGGTGTCACTTGGGAGCCTCCATCAAGATTGTGGAGTTGAACCAAGGAGTTTGTACGGGCAAGGAGATCGCCTACTTCGTGAAGATCTATCCTAGTGAGGCAAGTCCTTCGTGGGCGATGGCCATGGTGGGATAGACAAGGTTGCTTCTTCGTGGACCCTTTGTGGGTGGAGCCCTTCGTGGACTCGCACAACCGTTACCCTTTGTGGATTGAAGTCTCCATCAACGTGGATGTACGATAGCACCACCTATCGGAACCACGCCAAAAATCTCCACGTCTCCAATTGCATTTGCACACTCCAATCCCATCCCTTTACATTATTGCAACTTGCATGCTTTACTTTCCGCTCATATACTCTTGCCATGCTTGCTTGCAATGTATTGTGAATGTTTAAACTTGTGCTGAAACTCCACATTAACTTGAAGAAATTAAAAATTGCTACTTTTCCTTGTTGAGAGTCTATTCACCCCCCCCCCCTCTAAACACCTCTTCTCGATCCTTTCAATTGGTATCAGAGCTTTGGTCTCCATTGCTTTGGTTTAATCGGCATTGGAGGAAGATGGATGAGTCTACATTGGGGAGTCTTAGACGTAGAGTGCCTATACTTGATGGAGAGTTCTTTCATGAGTGGAAAATTGATATGCTTGAGATTTTCAATGAATATCATTTCAACAAGTACATTACTAGCCCTTGTGCACCTCATGTTGATCCTATGCATCCTACCCTTGATGAGTCTATTGACATGATTCGCAACCTTAGAACCGTCAATCTTATTACTAGAGGTTTGCCTAGAAATTTGCTTGGTTGCTTTCCTACTCTTGATTGTGCCTACACTATATGGAGATTTCTTGAGGAACGGTTTCCAAACTACTCCTTGCAAAACTTAGATGAAATTCTTCATAAGTCTATTGCCTTGAGTAAGATGAATTCCAATGATCCTAAGTTTGGTGATTGTCTATTTGATCTTACTAACCTCATGCGTGCCAAAGGAGATGTTGGAATCATTAGCAATATCATCTCCGAAGCCATTAGAATTCATAAAGATGAATATTGTGATGATCATTTATCTAATGAATCACTCTCTCTAGGAATTGATCCATCACAAGACGATGTTGAACATGGATACTAGATGAGGATGATGATAGTGACTTTGATCTCGATGAGTCCATGAGACACTTTGGTCTTATGGCTAATCTTCGCGGCTACATGGCTGGAGGAAAGGATTGGGTCCTTGATAGTGGATGTACCGATCACATGACCGGAGATAAGGATATGTTTCGTGAGCTTGTTGGAAACGACGGCCCTCGAAAGTATGTCACTTTTGGTGATAACTCAAAGGGTAAGGTGGTTGGCCTTGGTAAGGTGGCCATCTCACATGATAGCTCCATACAAAATGTTATGCTCGTTGAATCTCTGGGCTACAATTTACTTTCGTATCTAGACTTGCTGACTTTGGTTTCAATGTCCTATTTACTAAAGTAGATTGCCAAGTGTTTCATAGAGATAATCATATTATGGTCTTTATTGGTATACGTAGAGGTGATCTTTACATTGTGGATTTCACTAAAAAGGCTCAACCAAGAACTTGCTTAATTGCTAAATCTTCTAAAGGTTGGTTGTGGCATAGAAGATTAGGCCATGTGGGCATGCAAAATCTTGATGAGCTTATTAAAGGTGATCATATCCTTGGAGTGAAAGATGTAATTTTTGACATGGATAGATTGTGCACTGCTTGTCAAGCAGGAAAACAAGTTGGAGGAAGCCACCCCGTGAAGAACATCATGACCACGAGAAGACCACTCGAGCTACTTCATATGGATCTCTTTGGTTCCAATGCCTACAAAAGTCTTGGTGAAAACTCATTTGGTTTAGTCATAGTCGATGATTTTTCAAGATTTACGTGGGTGTCCTTTCTTGATGATAAATCGTAGGTCCAAAAGATCTTCAAGAACTTCGCTAGGAAGGCCCAAAATCAATTTGAAGTGAAGATCAAGAAGGTTCGCAGCGACAACGGAACGGAGTTCAAGAACGCAAATGTGGATACCTTTCTTGACGAAGAAGGTATTTCACACGAGTTCTCGGCTACATACACACCTCAACAAAATGGAGTTGTTGAGAGGAAGAACCGGACTCTTATTGAGATGGCGAGAACGATGCTTGATGAGTACAACACGCCAAAACACTTTTAGGCGGAAGCGGTTGAGACAGCTTGTCATGCAACAAATCGCTTGTATCTTCACAAGCTACTCGGCAAGACGACATACGAGCTTCTCACCGGTAACAAACCCCAAGTTGGATACTTTCGAGTATTCAGCTCAAAGTGCTACATTCTTGATAAGCATCGTCGTTCTAAATTTGCTCCTAAATCTCATGAGGGTTTCCTACTTGGTTATGGCTCAAACTCTCACACTTACCGTGTCTATAACAATTTCACCCGAAAGGTTGAAGAGACGGTAGATGTGAAGTTTGATGAATCTAACGGCTCGCAAGTAGAGCAATTGCCAATTGATGTAGGAGACAAAGACCCTTCAGAAGCAACCCAAGACTTGTCTATTGGCAAGATTTGTCCAACGAAGGTGAAGGAGAGTACCTCGTCCATCCAAGTGGAAGCTTCTACCTCACGACAAGGTGAACCAAGAGTTGACACGGAAGCATCCACAAGTGGGACACACCAAGATGAAGAAAATGAGGAAGTACACCAAGATGAACCTCATCAGCCTACTTCTCCACCACGACAAGAGAACGACAACGTCAACAATGAGGAAGGCCAAGAGGAAGAACAAGATGATGAAGAAGATGCTCCACCCCAACCCAAGCAAAAGCTCTCACGAGTTCGAGCAAGAGTCTCAAGAGACCATCCCGTCGAACAAATCTTCAATGATATCCATCACTCGCTCTAAAACTCGTTTGGCTAATTTTTGTGAGCATTATTCATTCATCTCTAGCATTGAACCTATGAAGGTTGAAGAAGCATTGGAAGATCCGGATTGGATAAATGACATGCATGAAGAGCTACACAACTTTGAGAGAAACCAAGTGTGGACATTGGTCGAGAAGCCCGGCAACAACCACAACATCATTGGTACCAAATGGGTGTTTCGCAACAATCAAGACGAAGATGGACAAGTCGTTCGCAACAAAGCACGTCTCGTCGCCCAAGGCTACACTCAAGTCGAAGGTATGGAGTATGGTGAGACATATGCCCCCGTTGCTAGACTTGAGTCCATCCACATCTTACTTGCCTATGCTAATCACCATGATATCACCTTACGAAATGGACATTAAAAGTGCTTTTCTAAATGGTGAAATTGAGGAGGAAGTTTATGTCAAACAACCTCCCGGCTTTGTTAATCCTAAGAAACCCAATCATGTTTACAAACTTCACAAAGCTCTTTATGGTCTTTAAAAAGCTCCTAGAGCGCAGTATAAATGCTTGACCAAGTTCCTTATTGAAAAAGGCTTTGAGATTGGAAAAATTGATTCTACTCTTTTTACTAAAAGGGTTAATGGTGAATTATTTGTGTGCCAAATTTATGTTGATGATATCATATTTGGTTTGACTAACCCTCACTTTAGTGGAAAGTTTGTAAAGCTAATGTCGGAGAAGCTCAAGATGTCTATGATGAGTGAACTCAGTTCTTTCTTGGGTTGCAAATCAAAGAAACCAAGGAGGGTACCTTTGTGTCTCAAACAAAGTATACCAAGGACTTATTCAAGAAGTTCAACATGCAAGAATGCAAAGGTATGAATACACCCATGCCTACTAGTGGACATCTTGACTTGACCAAGGATGGCGAGCCGGATGACCAAAAGGTTTATCGCTCTATAATCGGTTCATTTTTATATCTATGTGCCTCCCGTCACGATATTATGCTAAGTGTGTGCATGTGTGCACGATATCAAGCGGCCCCCAAAGAATGTCATCTTAAGGCTGTGAAAAGGATAGTGAGATACTTAATACATACACCAAATTTTGGCATTTGGTATCCTAAGAGGTGTTCTTTTGATCTTGTTGGCTATTCCGACTCGGACTATGCCGGTGACAAGGTTGATAGAAAGTCCACTTCGGGTACTTGTCAATTTCTTGGTAGATCTCTTGTGTCTTGGTCCTCCAAGAAACAAAACTTGGTATCCTTATCCACCGCCGAAGCAGAATACATTGCCGCCGGTTCATGTTGTGCTAAATTGCTTTGGATGACCCAAACTCTTAAAGATTATGGGATCTATGTGAAACATGTTCCATTGCTTTGTGACAATGAAAGTGCTATTAAGATTGCTCACAATACCATGCAACATTCTCGAACTAAGCATATTGAAGTTCATCATCATTTCATTTGAGATCATGTTGCCAAAGGGGACATTAATCTTAAGCATGTTTGTACCGATAAGCAATTAGCGGATATATTCACCACACCGCTTGATGAGAAAGTATTTTGCCGTTTGAGAGGTGAATTAAACATCATTGATGCTTCAAACTTGGAGTAGAAGCTCCATTTGGATACATGCAAGGCATGAGCCTTTGACTAATCCTTGATATTTCTCTGATGATGATGATCATATGTCTTGGATATATTTGCACCCTTGCATGCTATCTAACCCTTGTAGGTACTTGGATGAATCTTAATCTATGAGATTGAAAATCACTCATATCTTGAGCAATCTCTACATCACCAAGTCTCTACAACATGGGGTTGAACACAAGGAAGCATGAAACCTTTCCACATATCCTTTGACAATTACTCTATATCAAATTTCATTTGGTATCAAATTCATGATTGTCATTTTGGATACACAAGTGCTCTTCCTTGCAAGACTAACCCATGTAGGTAGATGAACTCAAACTACAAGTGGTGCTCCCAATTCTTGATGAGCTACATCAACCTTGAGCATCCCACACAAGTTCAACTACATGATCAAGTTCAACACCACCACCCAAGGTATGTTATTCCATCTTAGAGAAGCTTTACCCAAAGACATGGGTCAAAGCAACTCAACAAGATTTGAATACATCAAAATGCTTAAACGAAAAATGGTAACCCCACTTTGAGCTTAAACGATGAGTATGACCTACGATCAAGTGTTCTCACTTGACTCCTCAGTCAATATACTCTAACATGTCACTAGTCACATGGAACCTGTGGACTCAGGAGTAGTTACAGATGGTCTTCGATATACGACTCATCACAGCAGGATGCGTGAGCGATAGTGCATTCCGGTTGACTCGCTGCAACTTATTATTCCTGTAGTGTGCTGAGCCTTACAACCTAGAGCGTGTCATGAGACAGTTCGGTCCCTATCAGAAGATTCCACCACCTTTTCCAAGATGTATCGACGAGGAAACCCATAAGTAAGATATGACCTCCAAAAATAGTTAGTGTCTTTTTTAATTTACTAAACCGACACTTTGTTACATAATTTGCAGGCTGACGATTGGAGGGCACACAACATTGAATGGGTATGCAAGTGGGAAAATGAAGTGCTACAAGATATAGTGCGTCAACTTAGGTAAATTTTATTTGAATTATTTTATTATGATGACCATACGACACGTGAAGATGCTTTGCTTTAATCACAAAGGTTGATATAATTATTTAATTTTGCAGACCATACGATGCAAGTACAACTCAAGCGTACACGCAGTAGTACTGCATCAGCATGCGTACTAGCCTAACCAGTCAACCAGCTATGTGTTGGGGAACGTTGCAAAAAATAAAAAATTTCTACGCTTCACCAAGATTAATCCATGGAGTCATCTAGAAACGAGTGAGAGGAGTGCATCTATATACCCTTGTAGATCGCGAGAAGAAGCGTTTAAGAGAACGGGGTTGATGGAGTCGTACTCGCCGTGATCCAAATCACCGATGACCAAGTGCCGAACGGACGGCACCTCCGCGTTCAACACATGTACGGTTGGGGAAGACATCTCCTCCTTCTTGATCCAGCAAGGGAAGGGGAGGTTGATGGAGATCCAGCAGCACGACCGCGTGGTGGTGGAAGTAGCGGCGATCTCAGCAGGGCTTCGCCAAGCTCAGCGAGAGGGAGAGGTGTAACAGAGGGAGAGGGAGGCGCCAGGAGCAGGGTGCGCAGCCCTCCCTCCCCCTTCTTTATATAGGTGTCTAGGGGGGCGCCGGCCCCCTAGAGATCCATCTCAAGGGGGGCGGCGGCCAAGGGGGGGACTTGCCCCCCAAGTCAAGTGGGGCGCCCCCACCCCTAGGGTTTCCAACCCTAGGCACAGGGGGAGGCCCAAGGGGGGGTGCACCAGCCCACCAGGGGCTGGTTCCCCTCCCACTTCAGCCCATGGGGTCCTCCGGGATAGGTGGCCCCACCTGGTGGACCCCCGGGACCCTTCTGGTGGTCCCGGTACAATACCGATGACCCCCAAAACTTTCCCGATGGCCGAAACTGGACTTCCTATATATAAATCTTTACCTCCGGACCAATCCGGAACTCCTCGTGACGTCCGGGATCTCATACGGGACTCCGAACAACTTCTGTGTTACCGCATACTCATATCTCCACAACCCTAGCGTCACCGAACCTTAAGTGTGTAGACTCTACGGGTTCGGGAGACACGCAGACATGACCGAGACGACTCTCCGGTCAATAACCAACAGCGGGATCTGGATACCCATGTTGGCTCCCACATGCTCCTCGATGATCTCATCGGATGAACCACGATGTCGAGGATTCAAGTAATCCTGTATACAATTCCCTTTGTCAATCGGTACGTTACTTGCCCGAGATTCGATCATCGGTATCCCAATACCTCGTTCAATCTCGTTACCGGCAAGTCACTTTACTCATACCGTAATGCATGATCCCCTGACCAAACACTTGGTCACATTGAGCTCATTATGATGATGCATTACCGAGTGGGCCTAGAGATACCTCTCTGTCATACGGAGTGACAAATCCCAGTCTCGATTCGTGCCAACCCAACAGACACTTTCGGAGATACCCGTAGTGCACCTTTATAGCCACCCAGTTACGTTGTGACGTTTGGCACACCCAAAGCACTCCTACGGTATCCGGGAGTTGCACTCCTACACCAAAAGCTCTAGCGGACGAACTACACGATCTTGTGCTAAGCTTAGGATTGGGTCTTGTCCATCACATCATTCTCCTAATGATGTGATCTCATTATCAATGACATCTAATGTCCATAGTCAGGAAACCATGACTATCTGTTGATCAACGAGCTAGTCAACTAAAGGATCACTAGGGACATGTTGTAGTCTATGTATTCACACATGTATTATGATTTCCGGATAACACAATTATAGCATGAAAAATAGACAATTATCATGAACAAGGAAATATAATAATAATCATTTTATTATTGCCTCTAGGGCATATTTCCAACAGTCTCCCACTTGCACTAGAGTCAATAATCTAGTTACATTGTGATGAATCGAACACCCATAGAGTTCTGGTGTTGATCATGTTTTGCTCGCGGAAGAGGTTTAGTCAACGGATCTACGACATTCAGATCCGTATGTACTTTGCAAATATCTATGTCTCCATCTTGAACATTTTCATGAATGGAGTTGAAGCGACGCTTGATGTGCCTGGTCTTCTTGTGAAACCTGGGCTCCTTGGCAAGTGCAATAGCTCTAGTGTTGTCACAGAAGAGAGTGATCGGCCCCGACGCATTGGGTATGACTCCTAGGTCGGTGATGAACTCCTTCATCCAGATTGCTTCATGCGCTGCCTCCGAGGCTGCCATGTACTCTGCTTCACATGTAGATCCCGCCACGACGCTTTGCTTGCAACTGCACCAGCTTACTGCCCCACCATTCAAAATATACATGTATCCGGTTTGTGACTTAGAGTCATCCAGATCTGTGTCGAAGCTAGCGTCGACGTAACCCTTTACGACGAGCTCCTCGTCACCTCCATATACGAGAAACATATCCTTAGTCCTTTTTAGGTACTTCAGGATGTTCTTGACCGCTGTCCAGTGTTCCATGCCGGGATTACTTTGGTACCTTCCTACCAAACTTACGGCAAGGTTTACATCAGGTCTGGTACACAGCATGGCATACATGATAGACCCTATGGCTGAGGCATAGGGGACGACTCTCATCTTTTCTCTATCTTCTGTCGTGGTCGGACATTGAGCTGAGCTCAATTTCACACCTTGCAACACAGGCAAGAACCCCTTCTTGGACTGATCCATATTGAACTTCTTCAATATCTTATCAAGGTATGTTCTTTGTGAAATACCTATGAGGCGTCTCGATCTATCTCTATAGATCTTGATGCCTAATATGTAAGCAGCTTATCCAAGGTCCTTCATTGAAAAACACTTATTCAAGTAGGCCTTAATACTGTCCAAAAGTTCTATATCATTTCCCATCAAAAGTATGTCATCCACATATAATATGAGAAATGCCACAGAGCTCCCACTCACTTTCTTGTAAACGCAGAGCTCCCACAAAAGTCTGCATAAACCCAAACGCTTTGATCATTTCATTAAAGCGAATGTTCCAACTCCGAGATGCTTGCACCAGCCCATAGATGGAGCGTTGGAGCTTGCATACCTTGTTAGCATTCTTAGGATCGACAAAACCTTCCAGCTGCATCATATACAATTCTTCCTTAAGAAAGCCGTTAAGGAATGTTGTTTTGACGCCCATTTGCCATATCTCATAATCATAGTATGCGGCAATTGCTAACATGATTCGGACGTACTTCAGCTTTGCTACGGGTGAGAAGGTCTCATCGTAGTCAACCCCTTGAACTTGTCGATAACCCTCAGCGACAAGTCGAGCCTTATAGATGGTAACATTACCATCCGCGTCTGTCTTCTTCTTAAAGATCCATTCATTCTCTATCGCTCGCCGATCATCGGGCAAGTCTGTCAAAGTCCATACTTTGTTTTCAAACATGGATCCTATCTCGGATTGCATGGCTTCAAGCCATTTTTTGGAATCTGGGCCCACCTTTGCTTCTTCATAGTTCGAAGGTTCATCGTTGTCTAACAACATGATTTCCAGGACAGGGTTGCCATACCACTCTGGTGTGGAACGTGTCCTTGTGGACCTTCGAAGTTCTGTAGCAACTTTATTTGAAGTACCTTGATCATCATCATTAACTTCCTCTCCAATCGGTGCAGGCACCATAGGAACATCTTCTTGAGCTGCGCTACTTTCCGGTTCAAGAGGCAGTACTTCATCGAGTTCTACTTTCCTCCCACTTACTTCTCTCAAGAGAAACTCTTTCTCCAGAAAGGACCCGTTCTTGGCAACAAAGATCTTGCCTTCAGATCTAAGGTAGAAGGTATACCCAATGGTTTCCTTAGGGTATCCTATGAAGACGCATTTTTCCGACTTGGGTTCGAGCTTTTCAGGTTGAAGTTTCTTGACATAAGCATTGCATCCCCAAACTTTTAGAAACGACAACTTAGGTTTCTTCCCAAACCATAATTCATACGGTGTCGTCTCAACGGATTTAGACGGTGCCCTATTTAAAGTGAATGTAGCTGTCTCTAGAGCGTATCCCCAAAATGATAGCGGTAAATCAGTGAGTGACATCATAGATCGCACCATATCCAATAGAGTGCGATTACGAAGTTCGGACACACCGTTACGCCGAGGTGTTCCAGGTGGCGTGAGTTGTGAAACGATTCCACATTTCCTTAAGTGCGTACCAAATTCGTGACTTAAATATTCTCCCCCGCGATCTGATCGTAAGAATTTTATCTTTCGGTCATGTTGATTCTCTACCTCATGCTGAAATTCCTTGAACTTTTCAAAGGTCTCAGACTTGTGTTTCATCAAGTAGACATACCCATATCTACTTAAGTCATCAGTGAGAGTGAGAACATAACGATAGCCACCGCGAGCCTCAATGCTCATTGGACCGCACACATCAGTATGTATAATTTCCAATAAGTTGGTTGCTCGCTCCATTGTTCCGGAGAACGGAGTCTTGGTCATTTTACCCATGAGGCATGGTTCGCACGTGTCAAATGATTCAAAATTAAGAGACTCCAAAAGTCCATCTGTATGGAGCTTCTTCATGCGTTTGACATCGATGTGACCAAGGCAGCAGTGCCACATATATGTGGGACTATCATTATCAATCTTACATCTTTTGGTATTCACACTATGAATATGTGTAACATCACGTTCGAGATTCATTAAGAATAAACCATTGACCAGCGGGGCATGGCCATAAAACATATCTATTATATAAATAGAACAACCATTATTCTCGGATTTAAATGAGTAGCCATCTCGTATTAAACGAGATCTGGATACAATGTTCATGCTCAAAGCTGGCACTAAATAACAATTATTGAGGTTTAAAACTAATCACGTAGGTAAATGTAGAGGTAGCGTGCCGACGGCGATCACACCGACCTTGGAACCATTCCCGACGCGCATCGTCGCCTCGTCCTTCGCCAGTCTCCGCTTATTCCGCAGCTCCTATTTTGAGTTACAAATATGAGCAACTGCACCGGTATCAAATACCCAGGAGCTACTACGAGTACTGGTAAGGTACACATCAATTACATGTACATCACATATACCTTTAGTGTTGCCGGCCTTCTTGTCCGCTAAGTATTTGGGGCAGTTTCGCTTCCAGTGACCACTTCCCTTGCAATAAAAGCACTCAGTCTTAGGCTTGGGTCCATTCTTTGGCTTCTTCCCGGCAACTGGCTTACCGGGCGCGGCAACTCCCTTGCCATCCTTCTTGAAGTTCTTCTTACCCTTGCCTTTCTTGAACTTAGTGGTTTTATTCACCATCAACACTTGATGTTCCTTTTTGATCTCCACCTCCGCTGATTTCAGCATTGAATATACCTCAGGAATGGTCTTTTCCATCCCCTGCATATTGAAGTTCATCACAAAGCTCTTGTAGCTCGGTGGGAGCAACTGAAGGATTCTGTCAACGACCGCGTCATCTGGGAGATTAACTCCCAGCTGAGTCAAGCGGTTGTGCAACCCAGACATTTTGAGTATGTGCTCACTGACAGAACTATTTTCCTCCATCTTACAACTGTATAACTTGTTGGAGACTTCATATCTCTCGACCCGGGAATGAGCTTGGAAAACCATTTTCAGCTCTTCGAACATCTCATATGCTCCGTGTTGCTCAAAACGCTTTTGGAGCCCCGGTTCTAAGCTGTAAAGCATGCCGCACTGAACGAGGGAGTAATCATCAGCATGCTGCTGCCAAGCGTTCATAACGTCTTGGTTCTCTGGGATGGGTGCGTCACCTAGCGGTGCTTCTAGGACATATGCTTTCTTGGCAGCTATGAGGATGATCCTCAGGTTCCGGACCCAGTCCGTATAGTTGCTGCCATCATCTTTCAGCTTGGTTTTCTCTAGGAATGCGTTAAACTTGAGGTTGACATTAGCATGGGCCATTTGATCTACAAGACATATTACAAAGATTTTAGACTAAGTTCATGATAATTAAGTTCATCTAATCAAATTATTAATGAACTCCCACTTAGATTAGACATCCCTCTAGTCATCTAAGTGATACATGATCTGACTCAACTAGACCGTGTCCGATCATCACGTGAGACGGACTAGTCATCATCGGTGAACATCTCCATGTTGATTATATCTTCCATACGACTCATGTTCGACCTTTCGGTCTCTTGTGTTCCGAGGCCATGTCTGTACATGCTAGGCTCGTCAAGCCAACCTAAGTGTTTTGCATGTGTAAATCTGGCTTACACCCGTTGTATGTGAATGTTAGAATCTATCACACCCGATCATCACGTGGTGCTTCGAGACAACGAACTTTCGCAATGGTGCACAGTTAGGGGGAACACTTTCTTGAAATTATTATGAGGGATCATCTTATTTACTACCATCGTACTAAGCAAATAAGAAGCAAAACATGATAAACATCACATGCAATAAAATAGTGACATGATATGGCCAATATCATTTGCTCCTTTTGATCTCCATGTTCGGGGCGCCATGATCATCATCGTCACCGGCATGACACCATGATCTCCATCATCATGATCTCCATCATCATGATCTCCATCATCGTGTCTTCATGAAGTTGTCTCGTGTCTCGTCATCTATTACTTCTACTACTATGGCTAACGGTTTAGCAATAAAGTAAAGTAATTACATGACATTTATGTTGACACGCAGGTCATAAATAAATTAAGACAACTCCTATGGCACCTGCCTGTTGTCATACTCATCGACATGCAAGTCGTGATTCCTATTACAAGAACATGATCAATCTCATACATCACATATATCATTCATCACATCTTTTGGCCATATCACATCACACGGCACATGCTCCAAAAACAAGTTAGACGTCCTCTAATTGTTGTTGCATGTTTTTACGTGGCTGCAATAGGGTTCTAGCAAGAACGTTTCTTACCTACGTCAAAACCACAACGTGATATGCCAATTTCTATTTACCCTTCATAAGGACCCTTTTCATCGAATCCGATCCGACTAAAGTGGGAGAGACAGTCACCCGCTAGCCACCTTATGCAACTAGTGCATGTCAGTCGGTGGAACCTGTCTTACGTAAGCGTACGTGTAAGGTCGGTCCGGGCCGCTTCATCCCACGATGCCTCCGAATCAAGATAAGACTAGTAACGGCAAGTAAATTGACAAAATCGACGCCCACAACATCTTGTGTTCTACTCGTGCATAGAAACTACGCATAGACCTAGCTCATGATGCCACTGTTGGGGAATGTTGCAGAAAATAAAAAATTTCTACGCTTCACCAAGATTAATCTATGGAGTCATCTAGCAACGAGTGAGAGGAGTGCATCTACATACCCTTGTAGATCGCGAGCGGAAGCGTTCAAGAGAACGGGGTTGATGGAGTCGTACTCGCCGTGATACAAATCATTGATGACCAAGTGCCGAATGGACGGCACCTCCACTTTCAGCACACGTACGGTTGGGGAAGACGTCTCCTCCTTCTTGATCCAGCAAGGGAAGGGGAGGTTGATGGAGATCCAGCAGCACGACGACGTGGTGGTGGAAGTAGCGGCGATCTCAGCAGGGCTTCGCCAAGCTCAGCGAGAGGGAGAGGTGTAACGGAGGGAGAGGGAGGCGCCAGGAGCAGGGTGCGTAGCCCTCCCTCCTCCCTTCTTTATATAGGGGTCCAGGGGGCTCCGACCCCCTAGAGATCCATCTCAAGGGGGGGCAGCGGCCAAGGGGGGGACTTGCCCCCCAAGTCAAGTGGGGCGCCCCCCACCCCTAGGGTTTCCAACCCTAGGCGTAGGGGGAGGCCCAAGGGGGGCGCACCAGCCCACCAGGGGCTGGTTCCCCTCCCACTTCAGCCCATGGGGCCCTCCGGGATAGGTGGCCCCACCCGGAGGACCCCGGGACCCTTCTGGTGGTACCGGTACAATACCGATGACCCCCAAAACTTTCTCGATGGCCGAAACTGGACTTCCTATATATAAATCTTTACCTCCGGACCAATCCGGAACTCCTCGTGACGTCCGGGATCTCATTCGGGACTCCAAACAACTTTCGGGTTACCGCATACTCATATCTCTACAACCCTAGCGTCACCGAACCTTAAGTGTGTAGACCCTACGGGTTCGGGAGACACGCAGACATGAACGAGACGACTCTCCGGTAAATAACCAACAACGGGATCTGGATACCCATGTTGGCTCCCACATGCTCCTCGATGATCTCATCGGATGAACCACGATGTCGAGGATTCAAGTAATCCCGTATACAATTCCCTTTGTCAATCGGTATGTTACTTGCCCGAGATTCGATCGTCGGTATCCCAATACCTCATTCTTCTCTTCTAAACCTATAAAATCTCCTCCACACTAAGGTGGGTACACACTTCAGTGTAGTCTCCTAGTCTCGTCAAGATGGAAGGTTATCCTTTTGATCATAGTTTTCACCCTAATATGTCCCAATGTCTTCTGCATTTAGCCGCCGATCTCAAGAGAGACAATACAATAGTTCCATGGGATAAACTCATGAGTAATGACACCCTCATGCATGAGCTGAGTCGCACATTCTGTAGGTGTGGGTGGCCTTCCAGGACCTTTGAGGAGATACGAAAAGAACTTCTCAGGTTGCATGGAAGATGGAAGAAGATACAACATAAGAGTGAATCACACCTGAAGTTCGCAGCAAAACATACTTTTTTATGGACTGCCGACAGCGAGGACGAAGACATATCTTCATGCCCAGCACCAAGGCCACAACTACCGCATAGTCGAAGGGCAAGAGTTCTGCATCCTCGAAGGGCAAGAGTTCTGCATCGACGGAGGACGACGGTGATGCCTTCTGTAAGGCCCCCAGTGTCATGCTACAGTAATCACCTCTTAATGGTGCCATGTCATCACATTTACTGTTGCTAATATCCACTTGATCCAAATCACAATTCAAATTCAAATCCAACCTGAAGTCAAAAAATCATATTTGTCAGACATGAAAACTAAAATGTTCATCATGTGGAAAATAATCATTTGTTAATATTGGTGGTGAACAAACTTTTTTCAAGGTGTTTAAATGGCCTAAACCATTTAAAGCGGTGGCTAAAGCAATAGATTAAATGGCTTTTAATTTATAAAAATTGCAACCTTTTAAAAGAGCCTCACAATCTCTTTTTGTGGCAGTGCACAATTTTCTGTGATTTTGTTTTGGCCAGTGGCATATTTTTGCAAAGTCATTGTGGCTAAAAGAAAAAAAAAGCTGCTGGAAAAAGAAAAAACAAAAAAAAGAGAAAATGGAAAGCAGAAAAGAAAAGGCACCCTCCCTTGTTTCCCTTTGCCTCGGCTCACCCGGACCAGCAGGCCCAGCCCAGATGGCCCACCTCACCGGTCGTCCTCCTCCTTTGCTGTTCATCCGACCGAGGCTACTTCCGCGCATCCCTGCCACACCACATCGCCGGCGCTGCCCCGGAGGGGATAAGAACGCCACGACCCTCCCCCTCGGCCTCGTCAGCTCCCCTCGCCCAAACATCTCTCACACCCAGAATCCCCTCGCCCTCTCCGCCTCTCCCTCTCCCTCTCCTTCATTCTGGAGAGGAGGCCGACGCAGTCGCCGCTGCCCTCCGTCGCTGACCGCGGCCACCGTCGTCCCCAAGCCGTGCCAACGTGCCAGGAAGGACCGTCGCCAGCCGCTATGCCGTCCGACGCCCTCCGCTGGAACTGGGAAGCACTGCAGCCGCCGTTCGTCCTCGTCCCCATCTCCGGCCACCATGACGCCGCCGTCGTCGATTCGGCCTTCCCCCGTGACGCCGCCGTCGTCGATTCGGCCTTCCCCCGCGCTCCTAACCTGTCGAGGGCTTTCCTTAGCCGCTCAGTGAGCACCTCCCTATCCTCCGCCTACTCCCTTGTCGTTTCCTGTGCCCGTAGGCCATCGTTGCCGCCGTGGCCGAACTCGTCGCCGCTCCCGAGCCTCTCCGTCTCGGCCACCATCGGCCGAGCTCGCTTTCGAGCACGGCTTCGTGTCCGTAGCGCTGCCAGGAGGCCTCCCAACCGTCCGCGCCTCCTACCGTGCCTCCTAGCGCGATCCCCGTCCGTGCCCGAAGCCGCCATCGCCACTTTTGCTCATCACCGACGCCTCTGCCGGCCACCTCCGCCCGTTCCGACGCAGCAGATCGACGCGCGGAGGAGTACGCTTTCGAATGCAAGTGGAATCACTCGTTTTGGTGCACCAGGGCGAAAACCCGAGTTGCTCCAGCGTTCAGACGCCGCGTTTTGGCTCGCCGGAGCCATCTCCGGTGCGTCTCCGGCCGACGCCGACGTGGCTCAGTGGGCCCCATCCCTGGGTCACTAACCCGTGGGCCCCAGGGCACGGCCGTCTTGTTGACCTAGTCAACTGTGCTGACTGGGCAGGCCCCAGCCACTAACACGCGGGCCCACCCGCTAATTATCTCATAAAGGCTAATTCAAATTAAACTATATTTAGCTTATTTAATCAAACATTGCTAGGTGGGACCTACTAACTAATAAACCTCTAGATTAGTTTAATTTACTGTTAGAATTAACAGAGGCTGACATGTAGGACCCACTGGTCAGTATGACCAGTCAGCGGGTCTGTTGACCTGCTGATGTCATGCTGACACTCTGCTGATGTCATAATTCTTTTTCTGTTAATATAAATAAGTCCAGAATATGTATTAAACTTGCAAAAATCATAGTAATTAAACCATAACTCCGATGAAAATGTTTTATACATGAAAGTTGCTCGGAACGACGATACGAAGCCGGATACGCCCTCCGTTCGTCTGTCACATATCCTTAGCATAGCGAACCTATAACCTTCCCCCTCCGTTTCATCTGTCCAAAAATGCTAAACTTCGGGAAAACTTTCCCGGATGTTTTCCCCCTTCGCCGGTATCGTATAGCACTGCGTTAGAACACCCCTAGCACCGCTTGTTGTCTTGTCATGCATTTGTTTGCTTGTATTTACTGTTTCTCCCCCTCTTCTCTTCGGTAGACCCCGAGACCGCTGCCGATGCTGCTGCGATCGACTACGTCGACAACGACCCCTCCTTGCCAGAGCAACCAGGCAAGCCCCCCCTTTGATCATCCCGATATAGCCCATTCCATTCTCTCATGCTTGCTCCTATTCTGATGCATAGCCTGCTTTTGTAACCTACTTATTGTTACCTACCTGCTTATACTAAACTGCTTAGTATAGGTTGGTTAGTGATCCATCAGTGACCCCCACCTTGTCCTTGTTGCCCGTGCTTCATCATCGAAGACCCGATCAACGGGATCGAAGACTAGGCCCCGACACCGCACATCACTTTCCCCTTTTGTTGCTCGACTCTGCGGAGTTACTATCGAGTGCCGAGGGTGAGACCTCTATAGCACTTCTGATGTTAACCCTGTAGTATAGCTATTTGGTCGTGGTCATCGAGGGTGATTCCGCCTTAACCATTTCCGATACGACTCTGTCGTGCAACCCCTCAAGTGTGAACCTCGGGGGTGGTTCCTCTTATGTTCACCTTGATGATTACATCGAGTGGAATTCACCGGGGTGATTCCTTGGGTTTTCCCCTTGATGTTTGGACACACAGTTACTTGATTACTATGACTTTACATTGAACCATGTTACTAAACACGGGTCAACCCTGAGGGGTACCCGTGCGAGCTTAATTGCGAGTGATGTGGAGACGGGTTGACCTGGAGGGTGCCCGTGAGATAATTACGAGGCGTGGCCGGGCATTCCTAGCCCTTGCCACAAATCCTCGAGATGGGGCAATGGGTCACATCTTTCGTGAGTCTCTGCTTGTTACCGCGCGTTCCTAATCCACTACGATTTGGATATTTGATCCGAGGGGCCTCTGGCCTGATAGCACTAACCATCACGTGGGCATAGTATGGGCGTTCTGCGTCGTATGCATCAGCCGAAGCTTAATAGACGTCAGCAACTGAGCGGCGCGCGCCGGGTTGGACTGCATAAGCACCTGCCTTGTTGAAGGAGGTAGCTAGGTCTGCTCACCGGCCGCCCACGCAACATGCAGGAGTTCCCGGGGAGATGGCCCATGACCCCTAGGGGCATAGGTTTAGTCCGGCGTGCTTGACCTCTCTATTAAGCCTAGGTCGGGTTGCAGCGTATTGTTTGGCCGAGGCCGGGCATGACCCAGGAAAGTGTGTCCGGCCGGAGTTAATCGAGCGTGGTGGGTAAGTTGGTGCACCCCTGCAGGGAAGAGAACATCTATCGATAGCCTGTCCTACGGTAACGGACACTTGGAGTTGTATCCCGATAGATACAACTAGAACTGGATACTTGTGATGAGAACTGGATGGTGATGAGGATTTGATTGTGATGATAACTGGATAGTATGGCTCTGGGATGCCTTCCTCGCAGGGAGTCGAGAAAGGATCTCCGGCCGAGGTTGATAACACTTCTACTACTGTACTTTATGCTACTCTACTCCCTCCGGTTGCTGCAAGATGGTGGTTTCCAGAAGATGCTAGTCTTCGATAGGACTAGGCCTTCTCTCTATTCTGGCATTTCCGCAGTCCAGTCCACATATACAGGCTTCCTTTGATAATGTTGCATATATAGTGTAGATCCTTGCTTGCGAGTACTTTGGATGAGTACTCACGGTTGCTTTGCCCCCCCCCCCTTTTCCCCCCTTTCTTCTTCTTTCCGGTTGATGCAACCAGATGTCGGAGCCCAGGAGCCAGATGCCACCGCCGATGCCTACTACTACATGGAGACCGCCGACGATCAGGAGTAGTTAGGAGGCTCCCAGGCAAGAGGCCTTGCCTTTTTGATCGTTGCTGTTTTTGTGCGAGCCTTCTTAAGGCAAACTTGTATAACTTATGTCTGTACTCAGATATTGTTGCTTCCGCTGACTCTTGTAAAATCGAGCTTATGTATTCAAGCCCTCGAGGCCCCTGGCTTGTAATATAAAGCTTGTATTATTTTAATTTGTGTCTAGAGTTGTGTTGTGATATCTTCCCGTGAGTCCTTGATCTTGATCATACACAATTGCGTGTATGATTAGTGTATGATTGAATCGAGGGCGTCACAAGTTGGTATCAGAGCCAACTGCCTGTAGGTAGCCCCATTTCCAACTCCTTGGCCGAGGTCGAGTATAGTCATCCAAAACTGTTTAACTAACTTGGTTGTGTGGCTTACGGGCCCACGTCGCCATTGGGTGGTATTAGGATCTTTTATTCCTCGTCTATACTCTGGGACTCTGATCTCTCGTCTATTCGGGTTAAACATTTTACTAACTCTGACATTAGGATCTCGTACCCACTTCCTCGTGGAGAGCCCCGACATTACCGATGATCGCTTGCTTCGCCACAAGATTCTGCAGATACTCCTCGATGTTTTCCGAGACCCTGTGCCCACTGCTTTGCAGTTCCTGACCATCGATAATCCCCGTGAATAACATCCATGCCGTTTGTACCTTCATCCCCAGTTGTTCATATGCTTTCCAAAAATTCTTCAAAATGCTATTCGATCTCCCGAAGATCCTCTGCAGCCTATTGCTCCCGAAAGTCTTGTCAGCCCGCTTTATGGATACATCCGTATGTATCACAATATTCATTGCATTCCTTGGCATTGTCTTTCCGAGTCTACTGATTCAATATGATTAAGAATAATCCCGATCATCCGTTGATTCCTAGAATTCATCTTCCCGGCTCAGACATCATTCTGGATATGAGCTGGTTCTCAGTAAATCAATCCTTGATTGATTGGCCATCTAATTCTAATCAATATACTCATCTTTTTATCAGAGCCTCTGCCTCTGATCCCTTGATTTTGGGATCGTAAACTCTTCGTATTCAAGCTTCAGCTTATTTAGATGTTTCCATAAACCGATTCCTTTGCATCCCTTCTTCTGGTTGAGTACCGATATTCACATCAGATCCTTTGCGGATCACCTGATCTTTTGGTGGATTACTATCTGATAGCTCCTTATTTTAAATCATTGACGACTTTCCCATGATACAAAATGCCTCTAGCGAATTGTATCATCTACTCCGGTATCGCTAGCCCTTTGCTTTCGAGTGTGTACCCGTCGCTCCTGTTATTGTGTTGTATAGCTTCGTAAAAATGTCCCGATGGATTGAACCTATGCTTTTCCTAATTCGTGTGAACTCGAAAGTGATGCGAGTCATACTCTTCTGGTGCTTCACGAGATAATTTTTCAGCACTATAATTTCTTCGAAAACGGGAAGTAAATTAAAGGTTATGCATTGAAGATGTGGGAGTCGACCTTGAACTTTGTGTTCATGCCCATGGACCCTATGTAGAACTTATCATGGAAGCTGCTCGTAAAATAATTATTTCCTTGGTACAAGTTCATCTTGTATCTATGAATTGATCCTTTACAATCATGGTTTCGACCATAGTTCCTCCTTGATTCCGTTTCCCGGATAAGTTAAAATACTTTCCCTCCGCAGATCATTTCACCCGTCCAACCTCTACTCCGATTTATCGTCCGGTATTACCCCTTGTACTTGTTACTGGGAAGTTTAATACCCTATCACATCATTCCTAGCCTGATCGGCTATATTTTATCGTGCCAACTTTTAACTGTGCTACCTGGTCCTTATGCCCGGAGAAAATTCCGACGACGAGTGAAGCTTACGTCGATCTTCTTCATCTTATCATTTCACCTCGAACAACAAGCTTGATTTCGAGCTTGTGTCGTATCTGTGGTTCCAATAGCCTTTCGCTTCATCCTTCCTGTTGCTTGATGTCGTCGCTCCTCGATGGCATCTTCGTAGAGCCTCTCGACAAATGTGTCGTGATCAACATCAACATTTTGACTTCTGTTGAGATGATAATTGAACTCATGGTGAGAAATAGCATCCTTGACCTTCGATGATTTGAGTTATCATCAACAACCCTCTTGTCTTCTTTCCAACACATGTTTGATCATGTCTTGGTTATGCCTTGTACTCCTTGCTATGCCTACAATTGTTCCTTGAGTATTTCTTGTGATCTTCAACTCCAACCCCTACTTGGGACACCATGTTAATGCTACCTCGAAGCATGACTGAGGTATTTCGAATATCAACAAGAACATTGGAAGCACATTGTCGAATGTTTCTTGATCTATTATCCAAACACCGTTGTATGGGTAATATCATGATTCTTCCCTCGCCCCTTTATCTAAATACTTTTAATCTTGCTGGCCTATCATGTATATCGTGCTCCGCTTTTTTTTCCTTGGGAAGGATATACTTCCAATTCTTGTGTTTAAACACATTTTCCTTTCCATTGCTGATTAAATTAATAATCACTTTTTCCTTTCCCTTATTTGTTTAAACCTTTCTTGTGATCTATATGATATAAGCAGAAATAATTCCTTGCTTATGTAAACACCTCGGTGCACAATTTGGCAGTAAGACCTTGTTATTATTGTTGTTGACATTTCGGTAACCACCGATGGACGAGAACTTTGCCTATTGGTCCGCCTCGTTCAACGAGCAGGAAAATGGTTCTCTTCATCCCTCGCCCTTGGTACCAATGTTGTTGCCAACATAACTGACAGGCTATCCTCTGACATGCCTTGCTACCATGACCGTGCAATATGTTGGCGTCCGTCCTACTTTTGAACCACATGGTGGGCCCATAACCCATAGTTTCACAGGATCGAAACCTGACTCCTGTACATCCTTGATTCTGAAGTACCCTTTTTCACTTGCCTTCCTATGTAATCCATGAGCCACCTTCCTAGTGACCTAATCTGGTATCAGACGCAATAATTTTTGCTGTTGTTGCTCTGAACCCCTTTCACCTTTCGATTAGGCATCGAATGATTGCCTTCCCGTTAAAACTTCTCATGGTACCTTCATACTTTGCTCTCGATGTTCTATTAAGTTTCAACTCGAGAGATACTTCTGCCTCAGTCCCTGAATTGTTCACCAGATAATTAACCCTATAAGGGCCAGTTCTCCCGAAGTTACTCTTTACTTCCCCACTTAAATCTCGGGATGAGATTTCTTGTAGTGGAGGAGATTTGTAAAGCCCCTAGTGTCATGCTACAGTAATCACCTATTAATGGTGCCATGTCATCACATTTACTGTTGCTAATCTCCACTTGATCCAAATCACAATTCAAATTCAAATCCAACCTCAAGTCAAAAATTCATATTTGTCAGACATGAAAACTAAAATGTTCATCATGTGGAAAATAATCATTTGTTAATATTGGTGGTGAACAAACTTTTTTCAAGGTGTTTAAATGGCCTAAACCATTTAAAGCAGTGGCTAAAGCAATAGATTAAATGGCTTTTAATTTATAAAAATTGCAACCTTTTAAAAGAGCCTCACAATCTCTTTTTGTGGTAGTGCACAATTTTCTGTGAATTTGTTTTGGCCAGTGGCATATTTTTGCAAAGTCATTGTGGCTAAATGAAAAAAAAACTGCTAGAAAAAGAAAAAACAAAAAAAAAGAGAAAATGGAAAGCAGAAAAGAAAAGGCACCCTCCCCTGTTTCCCTTTGCCTCGGCTCACACGGACCAGCCGGCCCAGCCCAGATGGCCCACCTCACCGGTCGTCCTCCTCCTTTGCTGCTCATCCGACCGAGGCTACTTCTGCGCGTCCCCGCCGCACCACATCGCCGACGGCTGCCCCAGAGGGGATAAGAACGCCACGACCCTCCCCCTCGGCCTCGTCAGCTCCCCTCGCCCAAATATCTCTCACGCCCAGAATCCCCTCGCCCTCTTCGCCTCTCCCTCTCCCTCTCCTTTGTTCTAGAGAGGAGGCCGACGCAGTCGCCGCTGCCCTCCGTCGCTGACCGCGGCCACCGTCGTCCCCAAGCCGTGCCACCGTGCCAGGAAGGACCGTCGCCAGCCGCTACGCCGTTCGACGCCCTCCGCTGGAACCGGGAAGCACTACATCTGCCGTTCGTCCTCGTCCCCATCTCCGGCCACCGCGACGCCGCCGTCGTCGATTCGGCCTTCCCCTGTGCTCCTAACCTGTCGAGGGCTTTCCTTAGCCGCTCGGTGAGCACCTCCCTCTCCTCCCCCTACTCCCTTGTCGTTTCCCGTGCTCGTAGGCCATCGTTGCCGCCGTGGCCGAACTCGTCGCCGCTCCCGAGCCTCTCCGTCTCGGCCACCATCGGCCGAGCTCGCTTTCGAGCACGGCTTCGTGCCCATAGCGCTGCCAGGAGGCCTCCCAGCCGTCCGCGCCTCCTCCCGTGCCTCCTATCGCGATCCCCGTCCGCGCCCGAAGCCGTCGTCGCCACTTTTGCTCATCGCCGACGCCTCTGCCGGCCACCTCCGTCCGTTCCGACGCTGCAGATCGACGCGCGGAGGAGTACGCTTTCGAACGCAAGCGGAATCACTCGTTTTGGTGCACCAGGGCGAAAACCCGAGTTGCTCCAGCGTTCAGCAGCCGCGTTTTGGCTCGCCGGAGCCATCTCCGGCGCGTCTCCGGCCGACGTCGACGTGGCTCAGTGGGCCCCGTCCCTGGGTCACTTACCCGTGGGCCCTAGGGCCCGGCCGTCCTGTTGACCTGGTCAAATGTGTTGACTGGGTAGGCCCCAGCCACTAACACTCGGGCCCCACCCGCTAATTATGTCATTAAGGCTAATTCAAATAAAAATGTATTTAGCTTATTTAATCAAACATTGACAGGTGGGACCTACTAACTAATTAACCTCTAGATTAGTTTAATTTACTATTAGAATTAACAGAGGTTGGCATGTAGGACCCACTGGTCAGTTTCACCAGTCAGCAGGTCTGTTGACCTGCTGATGTCATGCTGACACTCTGCTGATGTCACAATTCCTTTTCTGTTAATATAAATAAGTCCAGAATATGTATTAAACTTGCAAAAATCATAGTAATTAAACCGTAACTCCGATGAAAATGTTTTATACATGAAAGTTGCTCAGAACGATGAGACGAATCCGGATACGCCCTCCTATTCGTTTGTCACATGTCCTTAGCATAGCAAACCTGCAACCGTCCCCCTCCGTTTCATCTGTCTGAAAATGCTAAACCTCGGGAAAACTTTCCCGGATGTTTTCCCCCTCGCCGGTATCGTATAGCACTGCGTTAGAACACCCCTAGCACCGCTTGTTGTCTTGTCATGCATTTGTTTGCTTGTATTTACTGTTTCTCCCCCCTCTTCTCTTCGGTAGACCCCGAGACCGCTGTCGATGCCGCTGTGATCGACTACGTCGACAACGACCCCTCCTTGCCAGAGCAACCAGGCAAGCCCCCCCCCCTTTGATCATCCCGATATAGCCCATTCCATTCTCATGCTTGCATTAGATTTATGCTACTGTAATTGATTGCTCCTATTCTGATGCATAGCCTGCTTTTGTAACCTACTTATTGTTACCTGCCTGCTTATCCTAAATTTCTTAGTATAGGTTGGTTAGTGATCCATCAGTGACCCCCACCTTGTCCTTGTTGCCCCTGCTTCATCATCGAAGACCCGATCAACGGGATCGAAGACCAGGCCCTAGAACCACACATCACTTTCCCCTTTTGTTGCTCGACTCTGCGGAGTTACTATCGAGTGCCGAGGGTGAGACCTCTACAACACTTCTGATGTTAACCCTGTAGTATAGCTATTTGGTCATGGTCAGCGAGGGTGATTCCACCCTAACCACTTCCAATACGACTCTGTCATGCAACCCCTCAAGTGTGAACCTCAGGGTGGTTCCTCTTACGTTCTCCTTGATGATTACATCGAGTGGAATTCACCGGGGGTGATTCCTCGGGTTTTCCCCTTGATGTTTGGACACACAGTTACTTGATTACTATGACTTTACACTGAACCATGTTACTAAAGAAGGGTCGACCCTGAGGGGTACCCGCGCGAGCTTAATTGCGAGTGATGTGGAGACGGGTTGACCTCGAGGGTGCCTGTGAGATAATTACGAGGCGTGGCCGGGCATTCCTAGCCCTTGCCGCAAGTCCTCGAGACGGGGCAACGGGGTCACATCTTTCGTGAGTCTCTGCTTGTTACCGCGCGTTCCTAATCCACTACGATTTGGATATTTGATCCGAGGGGCCTCTGGACTGATAGCACTAACCATCACGTGGGCATAGTATGGGTGTTCTGCGTCGTATGCATCGGCCGAAGCTTAATAGACGTCAGCGACTGAGCGGCGCCCGTCGGGCTGGACTGTCTAAGCACCTGCCTTGTTGAAGGAGGTAGCTAGGTCTGCTCACCGGCCGCCCAAGCAACATGCAGGAGTTCCCAGGGAGATGGCCCATGACCCCTGGGGGCATAGGTTTAGTCCGGCGTGCTTGACCTCTCTATTAAGCCTAGGTCGGGTTGCGGCGTATTGTTTGGCCAAGGCCAGGCATGACCCAGGAAAGTGTGTCCGGCCGGAGTTAATCGAGCGTGGTGGGTAAGTTGGTGCACCCCCGCAGGGAAGAAAACATCTATCGATAGCCTGTCCTACGGTAACGGACACTTGGAGTTGTATCCCGATCGATACAACTAGAACTGGATACTTGTGATGAGAACTGGATGGTGATGAGGATTTGATTGTGATGATAATTGGATAGTATGGCTCTGGGATGCCTTTCTCGTAGGGAGTCGAGAAAGGATCTCCAGTCAAGGTTGATAGCACTTCTACTACTGTACAAAATGCTACTCTACTCCCTTCGGTTGCTGCAAGATGGTGGTTTCCAAAAGATGCTAGTCTTTGATAGGACTAGGCCTTCTCTCTATTCTGGCATTTCTGCAGTCCAGTCCACATATACAGCCTTTCTTTGATAATGTTGTATATATAGTGTAGATCCTTGCTTGCGAGTACTTAGGATGAGTACTCACGGTTGCTTTGCTCCCCCTTTTCCCCCCTTTCTTCTTCTTTCCGGTTGATGCAACCAGATGTCGGAGCCCAGGAGCCAGATGCCACCGCCGATGCCTACTACTACGTGGAGACCGCTGACGATCAGGAGTAGTTAGGAGGCTCCCAGGCAGGAGGCCTTGCCTTTTCGATCGTTGCTGTTTTTGTGCCAGCCTTCTTAAGGCAGACTTGTCTAACTTATGTTTGTACTCAGATATTGTTGCTTCCGCTGACTCTTGTAAAATCAAGCTTATGTATTCGAACCCTCGAGGCCCCTGGCTTGTAATATAAAGCTTGTATTATTTTAATTTGTGTCCAGAGTTATGTTGTGATATCTTCCCGTGAGTCCTTGATCTTGATCGTACACAATTGCGTGTATGATTAGTGTACGATTGAATCGAGGGCGTCACACCTTCATGTAGTTTTTAAGCTGCATTTTTAGTTTTTAAGTTCAGTTCTACCGTTTAATTCAGATGTACTTGCATTATTAGTTTGTACTGTCTTATTGTAGGGCATTATGTTCTATCTTAATTTGATGTTGTAGTTGTTGCACGACATTCGATAATTAGTTTGTATTATTAAAGTGTTTTTGGGTGGGGAAAGAAGGAAAGAATGAAAAATTGGCGGGAAAGAAAATGACGGAAATAATTTATGGCGGGAAAGAAAATGGCCGCAAGAAAATGCCACATTTTATTTCAAAACTATATTTTTTTCATTATGACACAGTATAACTAAAAATAAGATGCATTGTACTATTGAAATAAAGCTATACTTAACTAGTGAAACAAAGCTACAATAAACTGCCAAAATTAAGATACAAACGATTGCGAAATTCAAAATACTACCATAGGTATCTACTGAGTCTAGTGTGGATATTTTTCTTTTCCATCGCCCGCTTCTTCTGCTGCCTTGGCCTCACGAGCCCTTTCTTTCTTTCTCTGTCTCTTTGCCTCACGAGCCTCCTTTCGCTGTCGTTCCTGCTCCTCCATTCGACGAGCCTCTTTCCTGTTTTTCTTCAGTAAATCCTCAAATTAACCCTTTTGCTCGGCATCGTGTTCTTTTAACTCTTTCTCTTGCTCTACTTTCTCCTCTGCTTCTGCCTTTTCGCGCCGCTCTTCCGCGTAGAAACTACCCATGCACGGCGACTTCTTTCACGAATCTCAGTGACTACCCAAGTTGGCATCTCCATGTCAATCCAACGATAGTACATGCACAAAGGCGGAGGAGACTACAACAAGAACAAGAATGTTAATGAAGAATCAACCAAAATACCAACAATATATTTATTCGTGATGGTTAAAACATACGGGAGGCTTGTCGTACTTTGAACTAGCTACGGGTGGATCTTCTTCATAATTGGCGCACATGAAAAGCTTCATGCCCAACCAATCTAAAAAATCCGTCACCTTTTTCACCTTGCAAAGATCACCACACCAACACCGCAGGACCGCAACCCCCGGAGGCAAACTTGCATTCTTCACTTTCCTCGGCCTAATGATTTGATCTGAGCTGGGCAAACTCATACCGACTGAAAAAAGTGCAACATACTTTGCGCAGTGGCGATTTCGAGGGTGCCTGGAGGATGAAGAGAGAGACTCGGTACCTCGTTTTATAGGCTCGGACGACAAATGATGGCAAGAAAATAGGCGCAAACATACGAAATTTTAGGCGGGAAATACGCGTGATCCCAAACAGTGCAACCAGTGCAGAGGAGCACCACTGAGTATCCGCACGAGGCGTAAAAAATTCACCCGCATGAACAACATCGGATTCCCGCACGCGGGAATCTGTCCCGTCGGCCGCAACAATCAGCGCCGGGTGGACTAACGAGCTGCTCGGCTCGTTAAGCTCGTACTCATTAAGCTCGTGCTCGTTAAGGCTCGGCTCGTTAAGCTCGTTAAGATTAGCGAGCAGAAAACTCTGCTTGGCTCGGTTCATTTAAAGCTCGTTAAGCTCGTGGGCGCTCGTTAACAGATTTTAATTTTTACGATCTACATGATATGCGTGTAGATTAGGTTTTTAAGAAGGAAGACGGTGACTACAAAAGAAAATGAACTTGTTTGTTGCCTCCTATGTAGATTAGATTAAGTGGATGTGCTCATGTGCTACAAAAATTTCGTCAGGTAAGATGAAAATATATGTACTATTGTTACTAACGAGCTACTCGTGAAACTCATTAGCTCGTTCATTAAGCTCGTTAAGCTTAACGAGCTGAAATGCATGATTGGCTCTGTTCATTAAGAAGCGAACCACGAGAAGTAACAATAGTACATATATTTTCATCTTACCTGACGAAATTTTTGTAGCACATGAGCGCATCCACTTAATCTAATCTACATAGGAGGCAACAAACTAGTTCATTTTCTTTTGTAGTCACCGTCTTCCTTCTTAAAAACCTAATCTACACGCATATCTTGTAGATCGTAAAAATTAAAATCTGTTAACGAGCGCCCACGAGCTTAACGAGCTTTAAATGAACCGAGCCAAGCAGAGTTTTCTGCTCGCTAATCTTAACGAGCTTAACGAGCCGAGCCTTAACGAGCACGAGCTTAACGAGCCGAGCAGCTCGTTAGTCCACCCGGCGCTGATTGTTGCGGCCGACGGGACAGATTCCCGCGTGCGGGAATCCGATGCTGTTCATGCGGGTGAATTTTTGACGCCTTGTGCGGATACTCAGCGGTGCTCCTCTGCACTGGTTGCACTGTTTGGGATCACGCGTATTTCCCGCCTAAAATTTCGTCTGTTTGCGCCTATTTTCTTGCCATCATTTGTCGTCCGAGCCTATAAAACGAGGTACCGAGTCTCTCTCTTCATCCTCCAGGCACCCTCGAAATCGCCACTGCGCAAAGTGTGTTACACTTTTTTCAGTCGGTATGAGTTTGCCCAACTCAGATCAAAGCATTAGGCCGAGGAAAGTGAAGAATGCAAGTTTGCCTCCGGGGGTTGCGGTCCTGCGGTGTTGGTGTGGTGATCTTTGCAAGGTGAAAAAGGTGACGGATTTTTTAGATTGGTTGGGCATGAAGCTTTTCATGTGCGCCAATTATGAAAAAGATCCACCCGTAGCTAGTTCAAAGTACGACAAGCCTCCCGTATGTTTTAACCATCACGAATAAATATATTGTTGGTATTTTGGTTGATTCTTCATTAACATTCTTGTTCTTGTTGTAGTCTCCTCCGTCTTTGTGCATGTACTATCGTTGGATTGACATGGAGATGCCAACTTGGGTAGTCACTGACATTCGTGAAAGAAGTCGCCGTGCATGGGTAGTTTCTACGCGGAAGAGCGACGCGAAAAGGCAGAAGCAGAGGAGAAAGTAGAGCAAGAGAGAGAGAGTTAAAAGAACACGATGCCGAGCAAAAGGGTTAATTTGAGGATTTACTGAAGAAAAACAGGAAAGAGGCTCGTCGTACGGAGGAGCAGGAACGACAGCGAAAGGAGGCTCGTGAGGCAAAGAGACAGAGAAAGAAAGAAAGGGCTCGTGAGGCCAAGGCAGCAGAAGAAGCGGGCGATGGAAAAGAAAAATATCCACACTAGACTCAGTAAATACCTATGGTAGTATTTTAAATTTCGCAATCGTTTGTATCTTAATTTTGGCAGTTTAATGTAGCTTTGTTTCACTAGTTAAGTATAGCTTTATTTCAATAGTACAATGCATCTTATTTTTAGTTATACTGTGTCATAATGAAAAACAAATATAGTTTTGGAATAAAATGTGGCATTTTCTTGCGGCCATTTTCTTTCCCGCCATAAATTATTTCCGTCATTTTCTTTCCCGCCAATTTTTCATTCTTTCCTTCTTTCCCCACCCGAAAACACTTTAATAATACAAACTAATTATCGAACGTCGTGCAACAACTACAACATCAAATTAAGATAGAACATAATGCCCTATAATAAGACAGTACAAACTAATAATGCAAGTACATCTGAATTAAACGGTAGAACTGAACTTAAAAACTGAAAATGCAGCTTAAAAACTACATGAAGGTGTGACGTCCTCGATTCAATCGTACACTAAGCATACACGCAATTGTGTACGATCAAGATCAAGAACTCACAGGAAGATATCACAACACAACTCTGGACACAAATTAAAATAATACAAGCTTTATATTACAAGCCAGGGGCCTCGAGGGTTCGAATACATAAGCTTGATTTTACAAGAGTCAGCGGAAGCAACAATATCTGAGTACAAACATAAGTTAGACAAGTCTGCCTTAAGAAGGCTGGCACAAAAACAGCAACGATCGAAAAGGCAAGGCCTCCTGCCTGGGAGCCTCCTAACTACTCCTGATTGTCAGCGGTCTCCACGTAGTAGTAGGCATCGGCGGTGGCATCTGGCTCCTGGGCTCCGACATCTGGTTGCATCAACCGGAAAGAAGAAGAAAGGGGGGAAAAGGGGGAGCAAAGCAACCGTGAGTACTCATCCTAAGTACTCGCAAGCAAGGATCTACACTATATATACAACATTATCAAAGAAAGGCTGTATATGTGGACTGGACTGCAGAAATGCCAGAATAGAGAGAAGGCCTAGTCCTATCGAAGACTAGCATCTTTTGGAAACCACCATCTTGCAGCAACCGAAGGGAGTAGAGTAGCATTTTGTACAGTAGTAGAAGTGCTATCAACCTCGACTGGAGATCCTTTCTCGACTCCCTACGAGAAAGGCATCCCAGAGCCATACTATCCAATTATCATCACAATCAAATCCTCATCACCATCCAGTTCTCATCACAAGTATCCAGTTTTAGTTGTATCGATCGGGATACAACTTCAAGTGTCCGTTACCGTAGGACAGGCTATCGATAGATGTTTTCTTCCCTGCGGGGTGCACCAACTTACCCTATCTGCAACACGCGATGCTGTCGGAGCGCATGCAACAGCTACAATGTTGCCGCCTCGTGTAGTGGCGGCGTGGCCCACGCCTCGTCGCGCGTGTAGCAGGACCTGTCGGCCTGGGAGCGGCAGGGGCAGCAGCGGCCGCCTCGTACGGTGGCGGCAGGGCCCACCTGCCCCGCCCGTCCCGGCTCAAGCCGGTCCAAAAAACCCGTTTTACTCGGGCGGCCGCCTCCAGGCGTGGCGGCAGGTGCTACGTGTCGCCTGCCGCCACGGCTGAGGGGTCTTTTTTGATAATTTTATTCACAAGTAGTCTTTTTTGGCAATAGCGTTCGGCATGAGGTCCTTTTGGACAATAACTCGCATGCTTATGCGTACTAAAGAAAAAAGAAAAAACCGTGTACCCCGGACGGAGCACTTAACCGGATTTAATAACCCTCGCGTCCGTAGCATCTCTTCCTCCATTCCTTCCTCCCTTTCCCCAATCCCCCACCAGACCCCAACTCCTCCATTCCTCCGCCTCCCCCGCAGATCCGCCACCGCCACCACCGCCCCTTTCCCCCTCCCCCATGGGCCAGTGCCCCTCCGCTCCCCGCTACCACCACCACCGCAAGCCCCCTCCTCCGCCGCCGTCCCCCACCGCGCAGGCAGCGTCGCCTGGTTTCTGCAGCGCCGCAGCCGCCGAGGACGCGGCCGCGGAGGCTGACTACACTTCCGACCTCCCAGAGGAGCTCCTCGCCGTCGTATTCGGGCTCCTCGGCTCCGGCGACCGCAAGCGCTGCTCCCTGGTGTGCCGCCGCTGGCTCGCCACCGAGGCCTCCTCGCGCTTGCGCCTCGCCCTCGACGCGCGGGCGCCCCTCCTCGCCGCGGCCCCGGCCATCCTCGCGCGCTTCTCCGCCGTATCCAAGCTCGCGCTCAAGTGCGACCGCCGCGCGGAGAGCGTCGGCGATCCCGCGCTCGCGCTCGTCGCGCATCGCCTCGGCCCCGGCCTTCGCCGCCTCAAGCTCCGCTCGGTCCGTGCTGTCACCGACCACGGCGTCGCCGCCCTCGCAGCCGCGGCTATAAACCTCCGCAAGCTCTCAGTTGGGTCATGTACCTTCGGCGCCAAGGGGATCGAGGCAGTTCTCCGGTCCTGCCCCCAGCTCGAGGAGCTCTCTGTCAAGCGGCTGCGCGGCCTAGCTGACTCGGAGCCCATCACCGTCTCCAGCCCTCGTCTCCAGTCCCTGGCCCTTAAAGAGCTCTACAACGGGCAGTGCTTCTCCTGTTTAATCACGCGCTCCCCCAACCTCAAAACCCTCAAGATCATCCGCTGCTCCGGTGATTGGGACCCGGTTCTCCAGGCGATCCCACAGGGTGCCTTGCTAGCCGAGCTTCATCTCGAGAAACTGCAGGTCAGTGACCTTGGTGTGGCGGCGCTATGTGGGCTAGAGGTCCTGTACCTTGCCAAGGCGCCGGAGGTCACAGATGTTGGGTTGGCAGCACTTGCCACCAAGTCGCCACGTCTACGCAAGCTGCATGTTGATGGATGGAAGGCGAATAGGATTGGCGACCGTGGGCTTGCAACCGTGGCGCAGAAATGTGCTGCTTTGCAGGAATTGGTCCTCATTGGTGTGAATTTGACATCGGCGAGTCTTGAGTTGATTGCTGCCAACTGCCCCACTCTTGAGCGGCTTGCGCTTTGCGGGTCTGACACATTTGGGGATGCAGAGATCTCTTGCGTGGCGACTAAGTGTGCTTCTCTGCGGAAGCTGTGCATCAAGGCATGCCCTGTGTCTGATGCCGGAATGGACAAGCTTGCAGCAGGCTGCCCACGCCTTGTCAAGGTGAAGGTGAAGAAGTGCCGCAGGGTGACGTTTGAGTGTGCTGAGCGGCTTCGTGCTAGTCGGCATGGCGCTCTTGCTGTGAATTTTGACACGCCAGGTGGTGCAGGCGAATTGCAAGATGCTAGTGTGGATGAGAGTGGTGTACTGGAGAATGCAGGGAGTGATGTGGTACAAGATGATTTTGATGATCAGATAGGGGTTCCTGACCTTCTGTGTGGCACCAGTGGCAGACCATCAGGGTGGAAAGCATGGATGAGTGCTTTGATTCCAAGGAGCTTGTCGGTTTCCATGTTTCGCAGACGTCCGCGTGGGAGCTCCCATAACTCATGAGTCACAAGAATTATGTGCCATGGTTACTCCTTCAGTCCTTTGATTCTTTCATGTTCGTTACATTGATTGGTGATGTTGTTCTTTGCGATTGATGTTTTTGTCTTCCTTAATTGTACCATGAAGTTCTTTGTGAACCAGCTAGTTTGTTTAGAGGGTACTTATTATTTGATGTTGCTCTTTGTAGTAGCAGAGATTCATGTGATCGCACAATGTAATCTTGTATAAGGTATTTTTTGGATTGAAAAATATGATATGGGAAGCCAGCAATATTGTCAACTTACTGTATAATTTTTCATGCTGGTATCCATGGTCTTCAGATGCAAAGTGCTTATTAATTTAACTACAAGGACTAGAAATAATGATGATTGGAAATCAACAATACATACATAGTACAACAACTGATACTATTAGTCATCCATACTGTCAACTTTCTATCATGATTTTGCATGCTGGTTTCTCTAGTCTTCAAATGCAATTTCTTTATTACTTTGAACTAAGGACCTAAAAATGATAATGATCAGAAATCAACAATATATACATATGGTTCTGAAGAGAAGTGCCTTTTGGGTCAATCAATGTTTGTATAGTCACATATATCTTTTTTCTTTTCTATTTAGTTGCTCGTTCAGCATGGAAAAACTGTGCTTAGAGGGAATCTTGTCTTTATAGTCTATACACGAGTTTTAAAGGCCTGTGGTGCCGACGGCTCTAATGGGGCGCCCTTATGTTCACGTAGACCAATAGATTTTGGGAGAGTTGGCTTCCCTGGAGATTCTTTCTAGTACAATGAAAAGTGTCTTTGTGCAACAAATTATAATGGTTCAGTCAGTAACTTGTGCTTCACTGGTGGTACCAATTTTACGCTATTGGATGAGAAGCATTTAAGTGGGTTATCTTTTATTTGGTGCAAACATATTTTTTTTTTTCGACTTCTGTTCACCATCTGATAATGGATCCTAGTTATCGAATTTTCACAATATTTAGCAGCAGTAACTCCAAGATGTGCCTGCATACTCTTTAAGATCATGCCTTTTCAGAGGGTGCTTGGATCCAAGGGACTATTTTTAGTCTGACTAAAAATAGTCTTTTTTAGAGGCTATAGTTTCAAGCACCCCTAACTAAAAGGAGACTAGAACTAGTCTTGAGGCTAAAAAGTTTTAGTCAAGGGAACCCTACTAAAATATGGATCAGCTCTCTCTCCCTTTATTTAATTCCTCTACTTTAACACATGCAAGTTCAGGATTGGATGGTTTGGAGGATAATAAATGCTCAATAACTTGATTTTAGTCTCTTTAGTATTTGGATCCAAGCATGGGTAAAGTTAGCAAGTTTTAGTCCCACTACTTTTAGTCATGGGACTAAAACGTATCCAAGCACCCTCTCAGAAACTGGTTAGAATCAAGTTGTATCAGAGCCAGTTTCTGGAACTATATATGTAGTTAATGAAATTGTTAGATTGTGGTCAACCTAGAATTTCTCCCCTTTCTGCATGGTTTGCTAGTCCTTTGTGTTTCCTGATACCGCGTTGGACCAGAGTTACTGGAACCATGGCATGCTACATCTCAATTGGCATCATTTGTGTTTCTAACTTTCTATGGAGAAGCATTCCTCCTCTCCACTGATTCCTTGACATGGACCTGAATGGTTTCAGAAGTTTCTCCCGCCTCCCGTTTTGTCACGACGCCTCAGACACGATGTCTGGAAGGCGGAATATTCTTGATCGCGCACGTAGAAAAGTTGAACGGGGGATGAAAAATGGAGCAAGTGGTCAGTTTTCTAAAAATGTTTGGCCATTTCCCAGGCCACACGCCGGCAGTTGACTTTGGACCTGACCAGCAGAGTAGCAGACGCCCAACCCTTGCCGGTTCAACAGGCAAGCCTTCTTGAAGATGCATGGCTATGGCCTATGGCTGTAGCTTTCCTGGTCAAGACGCAGTTTCTTTCATTTTTGCGAGTGGCACTGCTTGACCACTTCCAAGCTGCGGACGTGGATCTTCTAGTGAACATCGCTGCGCTTGTATGTTCCTGGATCAATGCACCTGCCTGGTCAAGAATGTGCTATTAGTTTACGGAGGACGATTAGCGCCAAAACTTTTTGTTTTTTGTGTTGAAGGTTTGCCCAGCAGTATCACTCGAGGTCTCGCTGGATTCTCCCCACCTGACCAAGAGCCGCCTCTTGGTTGTTTACTCGTTCTTCTTGATGTTGGATCCGCAAATTGTTTGTTGGATGTACGCTTTGAAGGAGAATTGTCAATAGTGAGATTGTTTGTACGCTTGGCTCTTTTTTCCTCGGGCATTCCCAGAGTTGGTTTGACTCAAATTTGCACTATTATTAGGTTATAAATGCAGAAGACTGAGCTAACGCTGGCCATGATCGCATGGAGCTGGGATCATAAACATAATTGAACCCGGAGAAAACGCAGCCACACATGGATGGAGATACTTGGTACTAGTGCACATGGGCATGATGGCAGCCTAGGGCTGACTGACCAGATGTACATGGAACTATATATTCCAAAGAAATGTGGTTGAGATCACAACACATCAAAGAGAAGAATCATTGCCTGCTATGACGATCTCCCAACAAGATTGCCTGGAATCCGGAGGCAACAAGCGTTGCCGTTTCGACTTTGGAGTTTGCACCGGGAACAACATATTCTTTGCCATGGACGGCCCACTGCCAGTAATAATAAATAAATTAAATTAAATTTATGGGCCTAGTGGCATGGTGGCGGGCCATTTCACGCAATCATGGCAATCGGACTGCGTTCCTGATTTTACCGTTGCTTTTGCGATTGAACACGAGAAAGAAAAAGATGATTACCAAGATTGTCCTGTTGAATACAATATCCATGCCTTGTGCTGTGAGCGGCGTCCACAATTTAAGGAACCTTCCTGTCCTAATAAGCTAAGAGGGTGTTTGGATTACTAGTGACTAGAGACTAGAGACTAGTAGTAGTCACTTTTAGTCAGTAAACCTCCAAACACCCCTGACTAATGGGTGACTAAAACTAGTTTAGTCCCTAGTCACCCCACCCCCAACTAAAAGTGACTAAAGTCTCTCCTCTAATTAATTGGCGGGCCCATCCTGTTGCGGGCGACGCATCTGCCGCCCCATCCCCTTCGCACGTAGGCAGGGGGCAGCCGCTCCCCTTTCCACTCCGCCGCTTCCCTTTCCACCGCCGCCGCCGCACTCCGCCGCCGCGGCAGCACTCCGCCGCGCCGCTCCCGCGTCCGTACTCCCGCCGCGCCGCGCCCGCAGCACTCCGCCGCGCCGCGCTCCCGCGTCCGTACCATGGACGGCGACGGCGAACTCCCCTTTGATTTCTTCTCGCAGACGGCGTCTTCCGGTGCTGCGGTGCACCACATCGACGAGGACGGGTGGGGGATGACGCCCCCTCGTCTCTGGGGATCCCCCGGCCGCGGCTTGGTGGCAGGGGGGCTCGAGCGCGGCTCGGTGGCCGGGGGGCTCCGTGCTCCCATCGGGTTGGAGAACATCGACTTCAACGGCAACTCCGCCGTCGCCGCCTCCTACCCCAACATGGGCATGTACACGCACCCTTTTCATCCCGGGAGTGCGGCCGGCCATGGTGTGCCCCTCCAGCGGACCAGATCGGACGGCGTGGCGCAGCGGCAGGGTCGTCCACCTCGCCAAGGTCTCCCCCCAGTGAGGGCCCCAGATCGTCGTGCCAAGCAGGTCGTCGCGACGTCGGGACGAGGTGGTGCTGGTTCAAGTCGCTCAGGCAGCGGCAGGCAGCGGAAGGCAGCACCGATCATGGTAGAAGATGTTGAGGAAGAAGATGAACCAGCTGAAGAAGATGTTCAGGCAGATCATATATACTAATCTGCCAACATACAAATGGGGCCCACATCCATACAACAAAGATGAGAAATGTATCTATACGAACATTTCTGAATAATCTTGGAAGCTCCCTAAAAGAAGAATAAATCTGAAATGTCATACGAACGGATTATGTACAAATGGCGACCTCCCCACACACAAAAATGGCCACCTCCCTCCACTCATATATCCCAAGATTGATTGTTCTATCTTTCATCCCATTGCGAATCTTCCCCATTGGAAGGGCTGGGTTTCGCAAAAAAAAAGAAGGGCTGGGTTTTCATTAAAAAATTACTCACTTTGTTTTAAAATATAAGGTGTATTAGTTTTGTGAAAAGTCAAACTCTTTTAAGTTTGACCATATTTGTAGAGAAATATATCAATATCCATAATATCAAATTGGTATCATTAGATTTGTCATGAAATGATTTTTCATATTTTATTTATTAATATTGTGAATGTTGATATTTTTGGCTCTCTACTTGGTCAAAGTTAAAGAAATTGGACTTCTAAAAAAACAATACACCTTGTATTTTGGAACTGTACAAGTATTTGATTTGGCGAGTGGGGGAGGTGATGGAGTATGTTTTTTCTTTTTATTCATAATGTGGTGTTTTGGTGTGCCTTTCGTGGTGTGATTCCGTGTTATCTACTAATCAACATGTACTTATGTGAGGAAATTTTATGCGTCGGTGTTTGCATGTAACTATATTTGTGCTACAATATCACAAGTTGGCGTTTCTTTTTTCTAGGTGGTGAGAGGGTGCATAGGATTGACATGTTTCCATAGGCCGATTTTTGCCGACTGATTTAAAAAATCATTGACCCTGTCAAAATCATGAACCAAACCTAAAATTGAATGCCTCAATCGAATGTAAAGCGCCAAAAATATGTTTCTGTAGGCCGGTTTTTGTTGATTGACTTGAAAAATCATTGACCCTATCAAAATCATGAACCGAGTCCAAAATTGAATACCTGAATGGAACGTAAAAGCTTCAAAATTAAGGAGCTTAGTGAATTAAAACAATTGAATGAGAGAGCTCCTTAAGAAATTGATGACGCGGTCAAAAATCAGATGATCCAATTCCAAATTGGAGACCTTAATTGATTATGAGGCCTTAAAAATAGGGAGCATAGTATTAGTAAGTATATAATGAATAGAATTGAATGCGAGATATCCTTGTGATCATTCAGTTTATTGCTATTGCTTTCTTCATGTCAAATACATACTCCTTCGACTATGAGATTATGCAACTCCCGGATACCGGAGCAATACCCTGTGTGCTATCAAACGTCACAACTTAACTGGGTGATCATAAAGATGCTCTACAGGTATCTCCGAAGGTGTTTGTTGAGTTGGCATAGATCAAGATTAGGATTTTTCACTCCGAGTTTCGGAGAGGTATCTCTGGGCCCTCACGGTAATACACATCATAAGCTTGCAAGCAAATGACTAAGGAGTTAGTTATGAGATGATGCATTACAGAACGAGTAAAGAGACTTGCCGGTAAGAAGATTGAACTAGGTATAGAGATAGCAACGATCGAATCTCGGGCAAGTAACATACCGATGGACAAAGGGAATTATGTATGTTGTCATAACGGTTCGACCGGTAAAGATCTTCGTAGAATATGTAGGAGCCAATATGGGCATCCAGGTTCCGCTATTGGTTATTGACCGAAGAGGTGTCTCAGTCATGTCTACATAGTTCTTGAACCCGTAGGGTCCGCACGCTTAACGTTGTTTTATATGAGTTATATGTTTTGGTGTCCGGATGTTTTTGGAGTCTCGAATGAGATCACGGACATGACGAGGAGTCTTGAAATGGTCTAGAGGTAAAGATTGATATATAGGACGATGTTATTTGTCATCGGAAGTGTTTCGGGACGTACCGGGAAGGAATCGGGTCACCGAAAGGGGTTCCGGGCACCCCCCGGCAAGTTATGGGCCTTATGGGCCAAAGTAGGGGACAGACCAACCCACGAGGGGGCCGGTGCGCCCCCTCCCTTGTTTGGACAGCCCTAGGGAAGGAAAAGGGGGAGGGCTAGCCCCTCCCGCCTTTCCCTCTCATGGGAGAAAGGAAGGAGGGGGGGCACCCTCCCCTGCCTTTCCTCGCACTCCAAATAAGGAAAGGGGGTTGCGGCTTGGGAGGGACCCCAAGTAGGATTCCTCCTACTTGGGCGCCTCCTTTGGCTGCTCCTCCCTCCCTCCCACCTATATATATATGGAGGGGGCGCCTAGCACTCGACAAACAATTGCCTAGCCGTGTGCGGTGCCCCCTCCACCGTTTACACCCCCGGTCATATTTTCGTAGTGCTTAGGCGAAGCCTACGAAGATCACTTCACCATCACCGTCACCACGCCATCGTGCTGCCGGAACTCATCTACTACCTCGCCGTCTTGCTGGATCAAGAAGGTGGAGGACGTCACCGAGCTGAACGTGTGCAGAACGCGGAGGTGCCGTACGTTCGGTACTTGATCGGTTGGAGAACGAAGGAACGAAGAAGACTACATGAACCGAGTTGTTAAACGCTTCTGCTTATGATCTATGAGGGTACGTAGACACACACTCCCATCTCGTTGCTATGCATCTCCTTGAGAGATCTTGCGTGTGCGTAGAAATTTTTTGTTTTCCATGCAACGTTTCCAACAGTGGCATCATGAGCCAGGTCTATGCGTAGATGATATGCACGAGTAGAACACAAAGAGTTGTGGGCAGTGATAGTCATACTGCTTGCCACCAACATCTTATTTTGATTCGACGGTATTGTGGGATGAAGCGGCCCGGACCAACCTTACATGTCCACGCACATGAGACCGGTTCCACCGACTGACATGCAACTAGTTTAGCATAAAGGTGATTGGCGGGTGTCTGTTTCTCCTACTTTAGTTGAATCGGATTTGAGTGCGGTCGGTCCTTGAAGAAGGTTAAAGCAGCAAACTTGATGAATCACCGTTGTGGTTTTATGCATAGGTAAGAACGGTTGTTGCTAGAAGCCCGTAGCAGCCACGTAAAACTTGCAACAACGAAGTAGAGGACATCTAACTTGTTTTTGCAGGGCAGGTTGTGATGTGATATGGTCAAGATATGATGTGATATATGTTGATGTATGAGATGATCATGTTTTGTAATATAGACAACCGGTAGGAGCCTTAGGGTTGTCTCTTTATTGTATGAAGTGCAAGCGTCATGTAATTGCTTTACTTTATCACTATGCGTTAGCGATAGTTGTAGAAGCAATAGTTGGCGTGACGACCTCGACGCAACAACGCTACGATGGAGATCAAGGTGTCGAGCCGGCGATGATGGAGATCATGACGATGCTTTGGAGATGGAGGTCAAAAGCACAAGATGATGATGGCCATATCATGTCACATATTTTCATTGCATGTGATGTTTATCCTTTATGCATCTTATTTTGCTTAGAACGGCGGTAGAATTATAAGATGGTCCCTTCACTTAATTTCAAGATAAAAGTGTTCTCCCTGAGTATGCACCGTTGCTACAGTTCGCCGTTTTGAGACACCACGTGATGATCGGGTGTGATAGACTCTATGTTCACATACAACGGGTGTAAGATAGTTTTACACATGCAGAATACTTGGGTTAAACTTGACGAGCCTAGCATGTACAGACATGGTCTCGGAACACTGGAGACGGAAAGGTCGAACATGAGTCGTATAGTAGATATGATCAACATAGAGATGTTCACCATTGATGACTACCCCATCTCACGTGATGATCGGACATGGGTTAGTTGATTTGGATCATGTATCACTTAAATAACTTGAGGGATGTTAATTTAAGTGTGAGTGCATTAGTAATTTGATTAATTGAACTTAAATTTATCATGAACTTAGTCCTAATAGTTTTTGCATATCTATGTTGTAGATCAATAGCTCGCAGTATAACTCCCCTATCTTGATATGTTCCTAGAGAAAAATAAGTTGAAAAATGATGGTAGCAATGATGCGGACTGGGTCCGTGATCTGAGGATTATCCTCATTGCTGCATAGAAGAATTATGTCCTTGATGCACCGCTAGGTGACAAACCTATTGCAGGAGAGATGTAGACGTTATGAATGTTTGGCAAGCTCAATATGATGAATACTTAATAGTTTAGTACGCCATGCTTTACGGCTTAGAACTGGGACTTCAAAAATGTTTTGAACGCCACTGAGCATATGAGATGTTCCAAGAGCTGAAATTGGTATTTCAGACTCATGCCTGTGTCGAGAGGTATGAGACCTCTTACAAATACTTTGCCTACAAGATGAAGGAGAATAGCTCAACCAGTGAGCATGTGCTCAGAATGTCTGGGTACTACAATCACTTGAATCAAGTGGGAGTTAATCTTCCAGATAAGATAGCGATTGACAAAATTCTCTAGTCATTATCACCAAGCTACTAGAACTTCGTGATGAACTGTAATATGCAAGGGATGACGAAAATGATTCCCAAGCTCTTCGAGATGCTGAAATCAACGATGGTAGAAATCAAGAAAGAGCATCAAGTGTTGATGGTTAACAAGACCACTAGTTTCAAGAAAAGGGGCAAGGGAAAGAGAGGTAACTTCAAGAAGAATGGCAAGCAAGTTGCCGCTCCCATGAAGAAGCCCAAAGCTAGACCCAAGCCTGAAAGTGAGTGCTTCTACTTGAAAGGAAATGGTCATTAGAAGCAGAATTGCCCCAAATACTTGGTGGATAAGAAGGATGGCAAAGTGAATAAAGGTATATTTGATATACATGTTATTGATGTGTACTTTACTAGTGTTCATAGTAGCCCCTGGGTATTTGATACCAGTTCAGTTGCTAAGACTAGTAACTCAAAACAGGAGTTGCAGAATAAACAGAGACTAGTTAAGGGCGAGGTGACGATGTGTGCTGGAAGTGAATCCAAAGTTGATACGATCACCATCGCACACTCCCTCTACCTTCGGGATTAGTGTTGAACCTAAATAAATGTTATTTGGTGTTTGCATTGAGCATGAATATGATTTGATCATGTTTATTGCAAGACGGTTATTCATTCAAGTCAAAGAATAATTGTTGTTCTATTTACATGAATAAAACCTTCTATGGTCATACACCCAATGTGAATGGTTTATTAAATCTCAATCATAGTGATACACATATTCATAATATTGATGCCAAAAGATACAAATTTGATAATGATAGTGCAACATATTTGTGGCACTGCCGTTTAGGTCATATTGGTTTAAAGCGCATGAAGAAACTCCATGTAGATGGGCTTTTGGAATCACTTGATTATGAATTATTTGATACTTGCGAACCATGCCTCATGGGCAAGATGACTAAAACTCCATTCTCCGGAACAATGGCGCGAGCTAATGACTTATTGGAAATAATACATACCCGATGTATGCGGTCCGATGAGTATTGAAGCACGCGGCGGGTATCCTTATTTTCTGACCTTCACAGATGATTTGAGCAGATATGGGTATATCTACTTAATGAAACACAAGTCTGGAACATTTGAAAAGTTCAAAGAATTTCAGAGTGAAGTGGAAAATCATCGTAAAAAGAAAATAAAGTTTCTATGATCCGATCACGGAGGCGAATATTTGAGTTACGAGTTTGGCCTTCCTTTAAAACAATGTGAAATAGTTTCACAACTCACGCCACCTGGAACACCACAGTGTAATGGTGTGTCCGAACATCATAACTGTACTTTATTAGATATGGTGCGTTCTATGATGTCTCTTACCGACTTACCACTATCATTTTGGGTTTATGCATTAGAGATAGCTGCATTCATGTTAAATAGGGCATCGTGAAAATCCGTTGAGACGACACCGTATGAACTGTGGTTTGGCAAGAAACCTTAGCTATCGTTTCTTAAAGTTTGGGGATGCGATGCTTATGCAAAAGGCTTCAGCCAGATAAGCTCGAACCCAAATCGAAGAAGTGCATCTTCATAGGATACCCTAAAGAAACTATCGGGTACACCTTCTACCAAGGATTCGAAGGAAAATTCTATGTTGCTAAGAATGGGTCCTTTCTAGAGAAGGAGTTTCTCTCGAAAGAAGTGAGTGGGAGGAAGGTAGAACTTGATGAGGTAATTGTACCTTCTCTCAAATTGGATAGTAGCACATCACAGAAAACCGTTCCAGTGATGCCTACACCAACTAGAGGGGAAGCTAATGATAATGATCATGAAACTTCAAATCAAGTTACTACTGAACCTCGTAGGTAAATCGGAGCACAATCCGCACCAGAGTGGTATGGTAATCCTGTCCTGGAAGTCATGTTATTAGACCATGGCAAACCTACGAACTATGAAGAAGCTATGATGAGCCCAGATTCCGATAAATGGCTTGATGCCATGAAATGTGAGATAGCATCCATGTATGAGAACAAAGTGTGGACTTTGGTGGATTTGCCCAATGATCGACAAGACCTTGAGAATAAATGGATTTTCAAGAGGAAGACGGACACTGATGGTAATATCTGTTGGATGTGGGGTTCCGGCAAACCCTTAAGGTTCGAACGCTGGGGTGCGCGCGAAGTCTTTCCCTCCTACCGATCTACGCTATAGCTCGCTAAGATCTTGCAGACGAACTCGACGAACTCACAACACAGAAAGAAACGGGGTTTATACTGGTTCGGTCCACTGTTGTGGTGTAATACCCTACTCTAGTGTGGTGGTGGTGGATTGCCTCTCGGGCTGATGATGAACAGTACAAGGGAAGAACAGCCTCGTGAGGTTGGGGTGTTCTTGAGCGTATGAACTTGTGGCGTGAGGATCCGATGCCAGTTCGAGATCCGTCCCCTCCTACTATGGTGGCTAGTCCTATTTATAGAGGCCCTGGTCCTCTTCCCAAATATCGAGCGGGAAGGGAGCCAACAACGGCGGGCAAATTTGAAGGGGGACAACTAGTACAAGCTATCCTGACAAAAGCGGTCTTCGCGTGCGAAAAGCTCTGGGATGATGTTGTCTTGGGCTCCACGATGACCTCCGCCTTGCTGTCCCCCTGGTCCTGGTCTCGTTGCACCAATATGTCAACCTTTGCCTGATGCCTCGATACTCTTCTCCTGTGCTGGCCTCCTTAGCACCAAAGAGGAAATAAGGATGCTGCACGCACCGGCGCCCGCCTGGCACCGTTCATCATGGCTCATGTCACGAGAGCCTCGTGAGGTTTTCCCCGCCTTGATATCTCCGCTCCTCGTGAGCCTGCCTAGCTAGGCCACTCTAGAGGAGGTCTTGCATCGTCCGCCACAGGCAAGTCTTGGCCACATTAACTTGGGTGCCTTGTTGATGAAGATGGGCCATACAACCTGCTGCTTGGCCACGCCGTGGGCCACAGGCAGGCAAGTCTGGGGACCCCTGTTCCCAGAACGGCGACAATATCACTATCTACAAAGCTCAACTTGTCACAAAAGTGTTGTCGACAAGTTCAAGGGGTTGACTACGATGAGACTTTCTCGCTCGTAGCGATGCTTAAGTCTATCCGAATCATGTTAGCAATTGCTGCATTTTATAATTATGAAATCTAGCAAATGGATGTCAAAAACTGCATTCCTTAATGGATATTAAAGAAGAGTTGTATATGATGCAACCAGAAGATTTTGTCGATCCTAAAGGTGCTAACAAAGTGTGCAATCTCCAGCGATCCATCTATGGACTGGTGCAAGCATCTCGGAGTTGGAATATACGTTTTGATGAGGTGATCAAAGCATATGGTTTGATACAAACTTAAAGTGAAGCCTGTATTTACAAGAAAGTGAGTGGGAGCTCTGTAGCATTTCTGATATTATATGTGGATGACATATTGTTGATTGGAAATGATATAGAACTTCGGGATAGCATAAAAGGATACTTTAATAAGAATTTTTAATGAAAGACCTCAGTGAAGCTACTTACGTATTAGACATCAAGATCTACATGGATAGATCGTGACGCTTAATAGGACTTTCACAAAGCACATACCTTGGCAAAATTTTGAAGAAGTTCAAAATGGGTCAGTCAAAGAAAGGGTTCTTGCCTATGTTGCAAGGTGTGAAGTTGAGTAAGACTCAAAACCCGACCATGGCAGAAGATAGAGAGAGAATGAAAGTCATTCCCTATCCCTCAGCCATATGTTCTGTAAAGTATGCCATGCTGTGTACCAAACCTGTTGTGTACCTTGCGATGAGTTTGACAATGGGGTACAATAGTGATCCAGGACAGCGGTCAAAATTACCCTTAGTTACCTAAGAGGACTAAGGAGATATTTCTTGGTTATGGAGGTGATAAAGAGTTCGTCGTAAAGGGTTACGTCGATGCAAGCTTTGACGTCGATTCAGATGACTCAGAGTCTCAATCTGGATATGTACTGAAAGTGGGAGCAATTAGCTAGAGTATCTCTATGCAGAGCATTGTAGAAATAGAAATTTGCAAAAATACATACGGATCTGAATACGGCAGACCCGTTGACTAAACCTCTCTCACAAGCGAAACATGATCACACCTTAGTGCTCTTTGGGTGTTAATCACATGGCGATGTGAACTAGATTATTGACTCTAGTAAACCCTTTGGGTGTTGGTCACATGGCGATGTGAACTATGGGTGTTAATCACATGGCGATGTGAACTATTGGTGTTAATAACATAGCGATGCCAATTAGATTATTGACTCTAGTGCAAGTGGGAGACTGAAGGAAATATGCCTTAGAGGCAATAATAAAGTTGTTATTTTATATTTCCTTATTCATGATAAAGGTTTATTATTCATGCTAGAATTGTATTGATCGGAAACTTAAATAGATGTGTGAATACATAAACAAATATCGTGTCCCTGGTAAGCCTCTACTAGACTAGCTCGTTGATCAAAGATGGTTAAGGTTTCCTAACCATGGACATGTGCGTCATCGTGGTAGGCCCTAATAAGTGCACATGCAGGGGCGTGGAAGTGGCTGACCCCTTGAGATCTTCTTTGCTTCTTCATTAACTTGTGTCCGTGCCATTTCCGGTTTTCCCGCACGTCGTGTAAAGCCAATCGTGGTGGGGCCACTCTTGTAATGGCTCGTGAATGACTTTAACACACGGGGGAGAAACTGCCAACTCACTCTTCCCACCACGCCCTTATCCTCAGCCATGTATGTTGCATGCATCGCGTAGGGTAGGTAACGGAGGCGCATGGTGCAGGAGAGCATCAAGGCAGGGGCCCGGTCTTCTTGAATTGGTGGAGGAGGGCGGCGGTTACCCGTCGAGGGTTCAACTCTCTTCCCCGACCCGCCTATTAAAGGAGGGGCGGGGGAAGAGAGGAGGCATTCATCCTCACATCCCCTCTCCTCCATCTTCTACTTTCGGCTGGTTATGTTGAAGAGAAAGGCTTGGGGCCAGGCCCGAGGCAGTAGCTTGAGGTCAGCGACACCGAACGCCCGTGCTGATGCTTGGGGAGTGAGTCTGGTCCAAGCTTGGAGAAGACGCGGCGGGCGAGCCGTCCGTAGTGCGGGAGATATCAAGCTTCCCCATTGCGAGGAAATGGTTGTCTCTTCTACCATGGTTGGTCGTCCGCTAGGTAATGCAGCATCTCTCCTTGAGCTGCTACCGTTTGTTGGCCCGGTAACCAGGTTCTTGGCGCCCTCGATGTCCGCCCGGGGTGCAGGGCTGGGGGATCCCGTTATCAAATGACAACACCAGATCATAGTGATGATCATCCTGTGGCAGAGAATATGAAGCTAAGGAAGGATGCAGGTCTGAGACTCTAGAGAAAGACTGATCCATATGCTACCAGGAGGAGAACTACTATAGACTATCGTTTCCACACCAAGGAACATCAGGACTTCTATGAGATAGTATTGTTAGACAAGAAGTCCATTGTCTGTGACATGAGATGGGTTGACTGGACATACATTGATGAAAATGAGGACTACTTCCCAGGTGTGCATGAGAGCTTCAGGATGAATGAAGTGGACAAGTTTGTTGGTCAAAAGTTGACCAAGTGGAACACTGAGATGATCATGCAATTCTATTCCACTGCTCACTTCTACCCAGCTGGAAGGATTGTTTGGATGACTGAAGGTACAAAATATCAATCTACAATCTCTGAGTGGGCCAAGTTGACCAATGCACCAAAGGAAGATGAGGATGCCATTGATGTATATGCCAAGCCTAGGGAAGGATCACAACTCCATGGACAACATGTACAAGACTATTCCTGATGATGCCTTGGAGACACATAAGCTTGGGTCTATATACTATCAGCTGTCTCGTCTGACCACCATCAACACCATCTTGAGGCACACTCTTTTGCCCAAGTCAGGAGATCATAGAATGATCTGTGGTCACTCAATCAACTTGCTCCACATGTTTGATGTACCTCAGAAGTTCAAAGTGATGACGTTGATTGTTGAGACTGTGAAGAGAACTGCAGCTGATCAGAAGAGATCATGTGGATATGCCCCTCACATACAGATGTTGATCAATTCCTAGATGGGAACCAGGACATATCTTCTTGATAAAGAGCATCTTCCCCTGAGGACAGATTTTGAGGACAATGAAGTTGTCATGGATGCATCTCATCCAACTTGTGCAGAAGCTCAGGAGAAGAGAGAGAGAGAGCAAAGGCTGCAAAAGCAGCAAAGGCAACCAATGCACCACATGCTTCAATAGTGATGCTCAAGACCAAGCAGGATCAAGTCAGTTATCTGCTTGAGGCTATAGTGAGAATTGAGAAGGGCTTGGCCACCCTGACTCAAAATCAAGAAAGTCTTGGTAGGATCATTGAGTCTAAATTTCATGATCTAGATGTGAAGGTCACAGAGATCCAGACCACTGTGGAGAATCTCCAGGAAGAAGTTGAGGACAGGAATGACATACCTATTGTCGGTGTCAAAACCGGCAGATCTCGGGTAGGGGGCCCCGAACTATGTGTCTAGGGATTGAAGGTAACATGAGACAGGGCACACAATGTTTACCCAGGTTTGGGCCCTCTCTGAAGGAAATATGCCCTAGAGGCAATAATAAAGTTATTATTTATTTCCTCATATATCATGATAAATGTTTATTATTCATGCTAGAATTGTATTAGCCGGAAACATAATACATGTGTGAATATATAAACAAATAGAATGTCACTAGTATGCCTCTATTTGACTAGCTCGTTAATTAAAGATGGTTATGTTTCCTAACCATGAACAAAGAGTTGTTATTTGATTAACGAGGTCACATCATTAGTTGAATGATCTGATTGACATGACCCATTCCATTAGCTTAGCACCCGATCGTTTAGTATGTTGCTATTGCTTTCTTCATGACTTATACATGTTCCTATGACTATGAGATTATGCAACTCCCATTTATAGGAGGAACACTTTGTGTGCTACTAAGCGTCACAACGTAACTGGGTGATTATAAAGGTGCTCTACAAGTGTCTCCAAAGGTACTTGTTGGGTTGGCGTATTTCGAGATTAGGATTTGTCACTCCGATAGTCGGAGAGGTATCTCTGGGCCCTCTTGGTAATGCACATCACATAAGCCTTGCAAGCATTACAACTAATATGTTAGTTGTGAGATGATGTATTACGGAACGAGTAAAGAGACTTGCCGGCAATGAGATTGAACTAGGTATTGGATACCGACGATCGAATCTCGGGCAAGTAACATACCGATGACAAAGGGAACAACGTATATTGTTATGCGGTCTGACCGATAAAGATCTTCGTAGAATATGTAGGAGCCAATATGGGCATCCAGGTCCCGCTATTGGTTATTGACCGAAGACGTGTCTCGGTCATGTCTACATTGTTCTTGAACCGTAGGGTCCGCACGCTTAAAGTTACGATGACAGTTATTATGAGTTTATGCATTTTGATGTACCGAAGTTAGTTCGGAGTCCCGGATGTGATCACGGACATGACGAGGAGTCTCGAAATGGTCGAGACATAAAGATCGATATATTGGAAGCCTATATTTGGACATCGGAATGGTTCCGAGTGAAATCGGCATTTTACTGGAGTACCGGGGGGTTACCGGAACCCCCCCGGGGGTTAATGGGCCCATATGGGCCTTAAGGAAAAAGAGGAGGGGCGGCCAGGGCAGGCCGCGCGCCCCCTCCCCCCTCAGTCCGAATAGGACAAGGAAGGGGGGGGGGCGGCGCCCCCCCTTTTTCCTTTCCCCCTCTCTCCTTCCTTCTCCTACAAGGCAAGGGAGAGGAGTCCTACTCCCGGTGGGAGTAGGACTCCTCCTGGCGCACCCCTTGGGGGCCGGCTGCGCCCTCTCCTCCCCTCCTTTATATACGGGGGCAGGGGGGCACCCTAGGACACTAAAGTTGATCTTCGTGATCGTTCCTTAGCCGTGTGCGGTGCCCCCCTCCACCATATTCCACCTCGGTCATATCGTTGCAGTGCTTAGGCGAAGCCCTGCGTCGGTAGAACATCATCATCGTCATCACGCCGTCGTGCTGACGGAACTCATCCCCGAAGCTTTGCTGGATCCGAGCCCGGGGAGCGTCATCAAGCTGAACGTGTGCTAAGAACTCGGAGGTGCCGGAGTAACGGTGCTTGGATCGGTCGGATCAGGAAGACGTACGACTACTTCCACTATGTTGCGTCAACGCTTCTGCTTCGGTCTACGAGGGTACGTAGACAACACTCTCCCCTCTCGTTGCTATGCATCACCATGATCTTGCGTGTGCGTAGGATTTTTTTTGAAATTACTACGTTCCCCAACAGTGGCATCCGAGCCTAGGTTTTTATGGTTTGATGTTATATGCACGAGTAGAACACAAGTGAGTTGTGGACGATATAAGTCATACTGCCTACCAGCATGTCATACTTTGGTTCGGCGGTATTGTTGGATGAAGCAGCCCGGACCGACATTACGCGTACGCTTACGCGAGACTGGTTCTACCGACGTGCTTTGCACACAGGTGGCTGGTGGGTGTCAGTTTCTCCAACTTTAGTTGAACCGAGTATGGCTACGCCCGGTCCTTGCGAAGGTTAAAACGGAGTCTATTTGACAAACTATCATTGTGGTTTTGATGCGTAGGTAAGATTGGTTCTTGCTTAAGCCCGTAGCAGCCACGTAAAACTTGCAATAAACAAAGTAGAGGACGTCTAACTTGTTTTTGCAGGGCATGTTGTGATGTGATATGGTCAAGACATGATGCTAAATTTTATTGTATGAGATGATCATGTTTTGTAATCGAGTTATCGACAACTGGCAGGAGCCATATGGTTGTCGCTTTATTGTATGCAATGCAATCGCCCTGTAATGCTTTACTTTATCACTAAGCGGTAGCGATAGTCGTAGAAGCATAAGATAGGCGAGACGACAACTATGCTACGATGGAGATCAAGGTGTCGCGCCGGTGACGATGGTGATCATGACGGTGCTTCGGAGATGGAGATCACAAGCACAAGATGATGATGGCCATATCATATCACTTATATTGATTGCATGTGATGTTTATCTTTTTTATGCATCTAATCTTGCTTTGATTGACGGTAGCATTATAAGATGATCTCTCACTGAATTATCAGGAAGTGTTCTCCCTGAGTATGCACCGTTGCCAAAGTTCATCGTGCCCAGACACCACGTGATGATCGGGTGTGATAAGCTCTACGTCCATCTAGAACGGGTGCAAGCCAGTTTTGCACACGCAGAATACTCGGGTTATACTTGACGAGCCTAGCATATGCAGATATGGCCTCGGAACACGGAGACCGAAAGGTCGAGCGTGAATCATATAGTAGATATGATCAACATAATGATGTTCACCATTGAAGACTAATCCATTTCATGTGATGATCGGTTATGGTTTAGTTGATTTGGATCACGTGATCACTTAGAGGATTAGAGGGATGTCTATCTAAGTGGGAGTTCTTAAGTAATATGATTAATTGAACTTAAATTTATCATGAACTTAGTCCCTGATAGTATCTTGCATGTTTATGTTGATTGTAGATAGATGGACCGTGCTGTTGTTCCGTTGAATTTTAATGCGTTCCTTGAGAAAGCAAAGTTGAAAGATGATGGTAGCAATTACACGGACTGGGTCTGTAACTTGAGGATTATCCTCATTGCTGCACAGAAGAGTTACATCCTGGAAGCACCGCTGGGTGCCAGGCCTGCTGCTGATGCAACTGACGATGTTAAGAACGTCTGGCAGAGCAAAGCTGATGACTACTCGATAATTCAATGTGCCATGCTTTACGGCTTAGAACCGGGACTTCAATGACGTTTTGAACATCATGGGGCATATGAGATGTTCCAAGAGTTGAAGTTAATATTCCAACAGAATGCCCGGATTGAGAGATATGAAGTCTCCAATAAGTTCTGTAGCTGCAAGATGGAGGAGAATAGTTCTGTCAATGAGCATATACTCAAAATGTCTGGGTATTGTAATCACTTGATTCAACTGGGAGTTAATCTTCCGGATGATTGCGTCATTGACAGAATTCTCCAATCACTTCCACCAAGCTACAAAGGCTTCGTGATGAACTATAATATGCAAGGGATGGATAAGATGATTCCCGAGCTCTTCGCAATGCTAAAGGCTGCGGAGGTAGAAATCAAGAAGGAGCATCAAGTGTTGATGGTCAACAAGACCACTAGTTTCAAGAAAAAGGGCAAAGGGAAAAGTAAGGGGAACTTCAAGAAGAACAACAAGCAAGTTGCTTCTCAAGAGAAGAAACCCAAGTCTGGACCTAAGCCTGAAACTGAGTGCTTCTACTGCAAGCAGACTGGTCACTGGAAGCGGAACTGCCCCAAGTATTTGGCGGATAAGAAGGATGGCAAGGTGAACAAATGTATATGTGATATACATGTTATTGATGTGTACCTTACTAGAGCTCGCAGTAGCACCTGGGTATTTGATACTGGTTCTGTTGCTAATATTTGCAACTCGAAACAGGGACTACGGATTAAGCGAACACTGGCAAAGGACGAGGGGACGATGCGCGTAGGAAATGGTTCCAAAGTCGATGTGATCGCGGTCGGCACGCTACCTCTACATCTACCTTCGGGATTAGTATTAGACCTAAATAGTTGTTATTTGGTGCCAGCGTTGAGCATGAACATTATATCTGGATCTTGTTTGATGCGAGACGGTTATTCATTTAAATCAGAGAATAATGGTTGTTCTATTTATATGAGTAATATCTTTTATGGTCATGCACCCTTGAAGAGTGGTCTATTTTTGATGAATCTCGATAGTAGTGATACACATATTCATAATGTTGAAGCCAAAAGATGCAGAGTTGATAATGATAGTGCAACTTATTTGTGGCACTGCCGTTTAGGTCATATCGGTGTAAAGCGCATGAAGAAACTCCATACTGATGGACTTTTGGAACCACTTGATTATGAATCACTTGGTACTTGCGAACCGTGCCTCATGGGCAAGATGACTAAAACACCGTTCTCCGGTACTATGGAGAGAGCAACAGATTTATTGGAAATCATACATACAGATGTATGTGGTCCGATGAATATTGAAGCTCGTGGCGGATATCGTTATTTTCTCACCTTCACAGATGATTTAAGCAGATATGGGTATATCTACTTAATGAAACACAAGTCTGAAACATTTGAAAAGTTCAAAGAATTTCAGAGTGAAGTTGAAAATCATCGTAACAAGAAAATAAAGTTTCTACGATCTGATCGTGGAGGAGAATATTTGAGTTACGAGTTTGGTATACATTTGAAACAATGCGGAATAGTTTCGCAACTCACGCCACCCGGAACACCACAACATAATGGTGTGTCCGAACGTCGTAATCGTACTTTACTTGATATGGTGCGATCTATGATGTCTCTTACAGATTTACCGCTATAGTTTTGGGGTTATGCTTTAGAGACGGCCGCATTCACGTTAAATAGAGCACCATCAAAATCCGTTGAGACGACGCCTTATGAACTATGGTTTGGCAAGAAACCAAAGTTGTCGTTTCTTAAAGTTTGGGGCTGCGATGCTTATGTGAAAAAACTTCAACCTGATAAGCTCGAACCCAAATCGGAGAAATGTGTCTTCATAGGATACCCAAAAGAAACTGTTGGGTACACCTTCTATCATAGATCCGAAGGCAAGACATTCGTTGCTAAAAATGGATCCTTTCTAGAGAAGGAGTTTCTCTCGAAAGAAGTGAGTGGGAGGAAAGTAGAACTTGATGAGGTAACTATACCTGCTCCCTTATTGGGAAATAGCACATCACAGGAACCAGTTTCTGTGACGTCTAAACCAATTGGTGAGGAAGTTAATGATGATGATCATGCAACTTCAGATCAAGTTACTACAGAACCTCGTAGATCAACCAGAGTAAGATCCGCACCAGAGTGGTATGGCAATCCTGTTCTGGAAATCATGCTACTAGATCATGGTGAACCTACGAACTATGAAGAAGCGATGGTGAGCCCAGATTCCGCAAAATGGCTTGAAGCCATGAAATCTGAGATGGGATCCATGTATGAGAACAAAGTGTGGACTTTGGTTGACTTGCCCGATGGTCGGCAAGCAATTGAGAATAAATGGATCTTCAAGAAGAAGACTGACGCTGACGGTAATGTTACTGTCTACAAAGCTTGACTTGTCGCAAAAGGTTTTCGACAAGTTCAAGGGATTGACTACGATGAGACCTTCTCACCCGTAGCGATGCTTAAGTCTGTCTGAATCATGTTAGCAATTACCGCATTTTATGATTATGAAATTTGGCACATGGATGTAAAAACTGCATTCCTGAATGGATTTCTGGAAGAAGAGTTGTATATGATGCAACCAGAAGGTTTTATCGATCCAAAGGGAGTTAACAAAGTGTGCAAGCTCCAGCGATCCATTTATGGACTGGTGCAAGCCTCTCGGAGTTGGAATAAACGCTTTGATAGTGTGATCAAAGCATTTGGGTTTGTACAGACTTTTGGAGAAGCCTGTATTTACAAGAAAGTGAGTGGGAGCTCTGTAGCATTTCTGATATTATATGTCGATGACATATTACTAATCAGAAATGATATAGAATTTCTGGATAGCATAAAGGGATACTTGAATAAGAATTTTTCAATGAAAGACCTCGGTGAAGCTTCTTACATATTGGGCATCAAGATCTATAGAGATAGATCAAGACTCTTAATTGGACTTTCACAAAGCACATACCTTGACAAAGTTTTGAAGAAGTTCAAAATGGATCAAGCAAAGAAAGGATTCTTGCCTGTACTACAAGGTGTGAAGTTGAGTAAGACTCAATGCCCGACCACTGCAGAAGATAGAGAGAGAATGAAAGATGTTCCCTATGCTTCAGCCATAGGCTCTATCATGTATGCAATGCTGTGTATCAGACCTGATGTGTGTCTTGCTATAAGTTTAGCAAGGAGGTACTAAAGTAATCCAGGAGTGGATCCCTGGACAGCGGTCAAGAACATCCTGAAGTACCTGAAAAGAACTAAGGATATGTTTCTCATATATGGAGGTGACAAAGAGCTCATCATAAACGGTTACGTTGATGCAAGCTTTGACACTGATCCGGACGATTCTAAATCGCAAACCGGATACGTGTTTACATTAAACGGTGGAGCTGTCAGTTGGTGCAGTTCTAAACAAAGCGTCGTGGCGGGATCTACATGTGAAGCGGAGTACATAGCTGCTTCGGAAGCAGCAAATGAAGGAGTCTGGATGAAGGAGTTCATATCCGATCTAGGTGTCATACCTAGTGCATCGGGTCCAATGAAAATCTTTTGTGACAATACTGGTGCAATTGCCTTGGCAAAGGAATCCAGATTTCACAAGAGAACCAAGCACATCAAGAGACGCTTCAATTCCATCCGGGATCTAGTCCAGGTGGGAGACATAGAGATTTGCAAGATACATACGGATCTGAATGTAGCATACCCGTTGACTAAGCCTCTTCCACGAGCAAAACATGATCAGCACCAAAACTCCATGGGTGTTAGAATCATTACTGTGCAATCTAGATTACTGACTCTAGTGCAAGTGGGAGACTGAAGGAAATATGCCCTAGAGGCAATAATAAAGTTATTATTTATTTCCTCATATATCATGATAAATGTTTATTATTCATGCTAGAATTGTATTAGCCGGAAGCATAATACATGTGTGAATATATAAACAAATAGAATGTCACTAGTATGCCTCTACTTGACTAGCTCGTTAATCAAAGATGGTTATGTTTCCTAACCATGAACACAGAGTTATTATTTGATTAACGAGGTCACATCATTAGTTGAATGATCTGATTGACATGACCCATTCCATTAGCTTAGCACCCGATCGTTTAGTATGTTGCTATTGCTTTCTTCATGACTTATACATGTTCCTATGACTATGAGATTATGCAACTCCCGTTTATCGGAGGAACACTTTGTGTGCTACCAAACGTCACAACGTAACTGGGTGATTATAAAGGTGCTCTACAGGTGTCTCCAAAGGTACTTGTTGGGTTGGCGTATTTCGAGATTAGGATTTGTCACTCCGATAGTCGGAGAGGTATCTCTGGGCCCTCTCGGTAATGCACATCACATAAGCCTTGCAAGCATTACAACTAATATGTTAGTTGTGAGATGATGTATTACAGAACGAGTAAAGAGACTTGCCGGCAACGAGATTGAACTAGGTATTGGATACCGACGATCGAATCTCGGGCAAGTAACATACCGATGACAAAGGGAACAACGTATATTGTTATGCGGTCTGACCGATAAAGATCTTCGTAGAATATGTAGGAGCCAATATGGGCATCTAGGTCCCGCTATTGGTTATTGACCGGAGACGTGTCTCGGTCATGTCTACATTGTTCTCGAACCGTAGGGTCCGCACGCTTAAAGTTACGATGACAGTTATTATGAGTTTATGCATTTTGATGTACCGAAGTTAGTTCAGAGTCCCGGATGTGATCATGGACATGACGAGGAGTCTCGAAATGGTCGAGACATAAAGATCGATATATTGGAAGCCTATATTTGGACATCGGAATGGTTCCGAGTGAAATCGGCATTTTACTGGAGTACCGGGGGGTTACCGGAACCCCCCCGGGGGTTAATGGGCCCATATGGGCCTTAAGGGAAAAGAGGAGGGGCGGCCAGGGCAGGCCGCACGCCCCCTCCCCCCTCAGTCCAAATAGGACAAGGAAGGGGGGGGGGCGCCCCCCCTTTTTCCTTTCCCCCTCTCTCCTTCCTTCTCCTACAAGGCAAGGGAGAGGAGTCCTACTCCCGGTGGGAGTAGGACTCCTCCTGGCGCACCCCTTGGGGGCCGGCCGCGCCCTCCCCTCCCCTCCTTTATATACGGGGGCAGGGGGGCACCCTAGGATGCACAAGTTGATCTTCGTGATCGTTCCTTAGCCGTGTGCGGTGCCCCCCTCCACCATATTCCACCTCGGTCATATCGTTGCAGTGCTTAGGCGAAGCCCTGCGTCGGTAGAACATCATCATCGTCATCACGCCGTCGTGCTGACGGAACTCATCCCCGAAGCTTTGCTGGATCGGAGCTCGGGGAGCGTCATCGAGCTGAACGTGTGCTAAGAACTCGGAGGTGCCGGAGTAACGGTGCTTGGATCGGTCGGATCGGGAAGACGTACGACTACTTCCACTATGTTGCGTCAACGCTTCCGCTTCAGTCTACGAGGGTACGTAGACAACACTCTCCCCTCTCGTTGCTATGCATCACCATGATCTTGCGTGTGCGTAGGAATTTTTTTGAAATTACTACGTTCCCCAACACTCTCGATGGAGGTAATACCCTACTTCCTGCTTGATTGACTTTGATGAGTATAGGGGTTACAAGAGTTGATATACCTCGAGATCATAATGGCTAAACCCTAGATGTGTAGCCTGGATGATTAGGATTGCCTCTACGGACTAAACCCTCTAGTTTATATAGACATCGGAGGGGGCTAGGGTTGTACAGAGTCGGTTTACAGGGAAAGGAATTTTCATATCCGAACGCCAAGCTTGCCTTCCACGCCAAGGAGAGTCCCATACGGACACGGGGGAAAGCCTTCCATCTTGTATCTTCATGGCCCATGAGTCCGACCCATATCACACAACCTGGATGCCCGAGGACCCCGTAATCCAGGACTCCCTCAGTAGCCCTTGAACCTGGCTTCAATGACGACGTATCCGGTGCGCAGATTGTCTTCAGCATTGCGAGGCGGGTTCCTCCTCCGGATACTCCAAAGCAGTCCTCTGAACAAGAGATCTATATCCGGCTCTGTACAATAGGTTAAACTTCCAACCATAAAAGCATAATACTTAAAATATATCCATCGAAAGCTTTTTCCGGCGGAATATCATGTTTGGCTCTGATATCATCTCGAACCGTTTTTGGGGCCTCCCGCCTTGCATTTCAATACGCAACTCCCACTGACACATCTTGTCAAGGCAGAGATCGTGTCCCCTCATTGCGAGATTCTCATCAATACAAATTTGGGTAATCCAACCATGCCGTTCGCACGACCCCTTGGGAACATGTGAGTTTTAAGGCTTGAGGGAGGGGGGCGCTTGATATTCGCAGTCCATATAAGTGGATAGAGTCCAATTCCTCCCCCTACTCCTCATTCTCTCTCCGCTTTTCCATCCTCGAGATCCAACGCCCAAGTTCCAAGCTTTCCTCCCCTCTGCAACTCCTATGACTATGGCCGGCTCTCAAGGCAAGTGGATGGCCTCCTCCGTCACGGAGGAGAACATCAAGGAGCTGCAGGAAGCACGGTATCTAACCGCGGAAATCAAGCACAGGCTTCCCGATCAGGAGCAGGTCATCCCTACTCCGGAGCCCGGCGAGAGGGTGGTGTTCATCCCCCACTTCCTCCGCGGACTCGGATTCTCCCTTCACCCCTTCGTGAGGGGACTCATGTTCTACTACGGGCTGGATTTTCACGATCTGGCCCCAAATTCGTTCCTCCACATCTCAGTGTTCATCATCATGTGTGAGGCCTTCCTCCGTGTCCCTCCACATTTCGGCTCATGGCTCAAGATTTTTAATGTGAATCCGAAGGTGGTCGACGGGCAACAGTCGGAGTGTGGTGGTGTCATGGGGAGCAAGCTTCCCAAAGTCAACTGGGCAAAGGGAGTCTTTGTGGACACCGTCAAGATATGGCAACAGGAATGGTTCTATATCACAGAACCCCGCGGCTCCAAGTGGGCAGCCGCTCTAGCCTTTAGATCCGGACCCCTGCTGAGGCTCACATCCTGGACCGACAAGGGTCCGTACTGGGGGTCGGTCCCTGAGGTGCTGCTATTGCAGAAACGCATCCAGAGCATGATAGCGAAGTACATTACCCTCGCCGACGTAATCCAAGTGATGCTGATCCGCCGAGCACTTCCCTGCCAGCGGCGGCCCCTCCAGATGTGGGAGTTCAATCCGGAAGGGCCACAGACCCTACAACGATTCTATGGCACAACACATAAGGGGATCCGGAAGCTGCTTTTTAAGAAGCAGAAAACATGGCCAAAGTTATCAGACGACACCGGCCCCGACTGCAACCATCCGGCCTATGAGGTAAATTCTAAAACCTCTGAACATTAGTAGGTTCATTGATCCAAAGGAGAAGTATTTGAGTAGTCCATCCCCTAAACAGGTCTGGATCAAGAAGGCAGGGCAGATCCGGTGTCCGGCTCTGCTCCTCGAAGACCCAGCCAATCCTCTACTAATGAGGATGCTGGTCCCGGCGCCATACCAGGTGCCGGTAAAGAAGGACAAGAAGAAGAAGAAGAAAGAGGAGGGCACTTTGGACGCAATGTCCGGAGAAGCTGATGCCCAGTCCTCTCACGAGGGCCACGACGACGAAGAGGAGGAGGAGGAAGAAGAAGATCCTCCCCGCAAGGGCAAGAAGAGGGCGGCCTCGAAAGACCTAGAGGCCGAAGCCTCCAAGAGGGACAAAATCACCCTCCCCGATGACTCGAAGTCAGACGTCGAGGCTATCCTGAAGCATCTCCACCGGACCAAGCCCCAAGCCGACTTGTAAGTAGCCCGAGATTCTTCACACTCACCTAATCTTTATGAACTGTGATGATAACTCTAAGTTCCATCTTTTTAGTCCAGCCCGTAATATCCCCCCAGCTATCCTCATCCTCGGGGGATCTGCCGCCGGAGATGATGGAGAGCGAGTAGCCTTCCCCAGCTTCCTCGTCGCCTAGGGCGGATGACCCCGAGGTGTCGTCCCATAGGCCCTCCCCGGGCCTTGAAGAGGCATGGGGGGGTGACTTAACGACGCCTGAGGGCAACACCTCGGCTGTCGAAGGACTTAGGGGTATGCCCCCCACGAAGACCGACGACGGGGCCCCCGGTCAATCCGACCCCCAGCCGCATACTACTCCAGAGACCAATAAGGCTCCAGAGTCTAATGAGCGACCCCCCACGGGAGAGGGGGGGCGTGGCGACCTTTGCTAATCCGAAGGCACCGAATACCATGGTGGACGCACTACAAAATGCATCCATCCTGGATGAGCACAACATCCTAATGGGTCCGGTGGCTAAGGATTCAGTCCGCCAAGAGCGGGCTGAACGAAGCCTTTTCCAGCCTGCTGGCAGGCTTCGAGGTACGCAATGTAGTAATTTTGTTTTTTCTGAGAAATATGCGTGTATATAGATAGTAGCCCCTGAGACTCTGTTCGGTTCTTTGAAAAAAAAGCAAGCAGAGGATCGATAACCAGTTGTCAGGTGGTAACATACTTTTATCTGGATGAACACAAGCTTCTCTGTTAGCGGCGACTGCCCAATCAGCGGAAGTTTTCGAACTCAAACGGAAACTGGAACGGGCTGATGAGGACCTAGTCCTTGTTAATACGCGGCTCGACCAGGCGCAAGGTATAAGATACATCTTACTGTATGCCTGTTTATGTCCATATTTTGTGGAAGTTCAAGAGCTAAAATGCACGTATTTGTACAGATGGCGCCACCGCGGTGGCGACCCTCAGGAGTGAGCTTACCCAAGCCAAGGAGCAAGCGAGGGTAAGCAAGGTGGCTGCGGATAAAGCGTTTGTGGACTTAACGGCCGAACAGACCGCTCAGCGCCGTTTCGAGGAACGGGTGACCGAGGTGGAGCAAAAGCTCAAGGACGCCACTGCCAAGTGCGAGTCCTTAGAAAAGGAAAATAAGGCGAAGGAGACTGAACTCGCCAAGGCCCTTTAATAAGCTTCGGAGGCACGGTCCGAATCCCATGCAACGTGCGAGTAAATCCGTCAAGCCGGAAAGATAGCGGCTGGTAAGCCCTTTCTTTTACATGCTAAATTTGGGGATCGGAAGTATGCCTTGCTTAATCGACTGTGGAGTTCTCCAGACGCATATGCGGATCAGCCTAAGAGTGCTACGGACGTCGCCCAATTCTTCCAGGCCCAGGAGGGGTACGCGACAGAGAAGCTCTTCTGGTCGCAGTTTGCAGGGCAGGAGCGTCCCATACTGCTAAATGACCAGATGGCACAATGGGCGGAGCTGCAGAAGATGTCCAGTGCGGCCATGAAAGGATGTCATAGTCCGATTGTGGCCAGCCGAAGCCATTCCGAACAGGTACTTCGGCCTCGTGCGGCGTCTCGTCGATGCGCTGCCCCGAAATGACGCTTTTAAGAGGTGGTCTTGCATAGAAGGGGCGCGAATGGCCTTCGCCCGTGTCAAGATGCACTGGGGGAAGATGAAGGCCAAAAGGGTAGCAGTCGAGGGTCTGCCCGAAAGCAAGGACCACCGCACACCAGAGCGCTACTTTGAGGAAATTCTCAAGGGTTCCCACCTTGTAGTAGGCCAATGCTCTAAGGATGTAGTGTCCGAATGAACGAGTCTGAACTGTTCGAGAGTTTGTATCATGAACTAAGTCTTTTGTAATATATTCCTTCTTTTATAAAGAGTTGTTTCCTCCTGTGTGGCTTTTTTATATCTGAGAGTTCCCAGTCGTCGGCTTCAACCCCCTTGTAGATACTACTGGGGTGTTCGGAATTGCACATGACTACACTTAACCCAACGTCTTGGTCAATGAAGGAGGTGTCAGTGCGGTGAACCAGGTAATCAGACTATGCGGTTTTATTGCTCTCACTTAGCCATAGGAGTTTGACGATGGTCTGCAAAGTAGCCCATGGTATGTATGCGGCTATCCTAATGCGGATGCGTTGCATAGGTGACCAGAAAACCGTCCTTCGTGTAATACGGAAGAAATCGCTTAAGACTTTGATAAGTCGCCGAGTGGCTGACCAGCTCTCGCCATATCATCACAGTCAGTTTTCGGCTTTCTCTACTGAGGTGCTTAACCGGGCGAACCAGAAATAGAATCGCAGTAGTTCTCCCTTTACTACCCTAGCCGATCAGACGGAATGTACCGTAGCAAACATGGGAGCCAGGCAACCCAATTATTGACCAAAGACATGATTCAGAGCCGATGCATATAATGCTGAGCTCGGGACGCCGAATTGTGCTAGAAAGCTGTTCGGACTTTTTGGTTGGCAACACATGTGTTGCCATATAGAGCCCCTGACAATTTTTGCCGAGGTGTGTGCGTGAGACAACTGAAGAGACGGAATAAAGTCTATAAGTGAAGACGATACCGAAGAAGCATTTGCTTCACTAGAATCTGATTGATACATCAAAACATAGTATTACAGAGGGTACCATAATCACCAAGGATATTTTACATTCCGGGGGTCTTAAGGCTAAAGAGAAGAGCTCTATACAGGTTCTTTGAGTGAGGTTATGGTCTACAAAATCCTTTGCACCTTCCTGCCGCATGTCTGCGCCGCTTTCACCTGAGTAAGAAAGATTCCTTAAGAGGAATGTTCCTCGACTATTCGTACGGAACCGGGCTCGGAGAGAGTCCTTGTGAGTCCGTAGGATGAGGAGGTTTTAATTACCTGTGGTAAAAGATAAGAAATAAGTAAAAATGAGGGGGGGCCATATAGGGTCAAACCGTACTATAGGCCTGTCCGTATTTTGCCTCCGCTGATGCCCAAGGTACTTTGAGTTCATAATTGTGCACGCGCGATGCGAATCTCGCTGATGTACGTGGCAGTCGAGGGAGGCAAAACTGCTAATCCGACCCTGGGATTGTCGGGCTGCTAGCATGCAGAACTGACCGACCTTGCGTAATAAAGTTCGGCCGCTTAATAGCCGATGAGGTGTGCGGCTTGACAGGGCCGCTTTGTACTTCAGCCGCGATGGCCGCGGTATGCTCCTCAGCACGGAGGGAGCATTCCATGTTTCCGTTGATTGTAATGACACCATGTGGATCGGGCATCTTAAGCTTTAGATAGGCGTAGTGTGGGACCGCGTTAAAGCAAGCAAAAGCGGTTCGTCCGAGCAGTGCGTGATAGCCCCTGCGGAATGGGACGATATCGAAGATCAAGTCTTCGCTTTGGAAGTTGTCCAGTGAACCGAAGACGACTTCCAGCGTGATTGAGCCCGTGCAGCGGGCCTCTACACCAGGTATTACTCCTTTAAAGGTAGTTTTAGTGCGCTTGATTCTTGACAGATCGATGCCCATTTTGCGGATAGTGTCTGGATAAAGTAGATTGAGACTGCCGCCTCCGTCCATGAGGACTCGCGTGAGGTGGAATCCGTCGATGATTGGATCGAGGACCAGAGCTGCCGAACCTCCATGATGGATACTGGTTGGGTGATCCTTTTGATCGAAGGTTATTGGGCAAGCCGACCATGGGTTGAATTTTGGGGCGACCGGCTCTAAGGCATAGACGTCCCTGTAGGATCGAAAGTATGTCTAGAGGGGGGTGATTAGACTACTTGACCAAATAAAAATCTAGCCTTTTCCCAATTTTAAGTCTTGGCAGATTTTAGCAACTTAGCACAACTCAAGTAATCAACCTACACATGCAATTCTAAGAGTATAGCAGCGGAATGTAAAACAATTGTGTATGAAGGTAAAGGGAGTAGTTTGAGGGAGCAAATGTAATGTTGACACGGAGATTTTTTATCCGTGGTTCCGATAGGTGGTGCTATCGTACATCCATGTTGATGGAGACTTCAACCCACGAAGGGCAACGGTTGCGCGAGTCCACGGAGGGCTCCACCCATGAAGGGTCCACGAAGAAGCAACCTTGTCTATCCCACCATGGCCGTCGCCCACGAAGGACTTGCCTCACTCGGGTAGATCTTCATGAAGTAGGCGATCTCCTTGCCCTTACAAACTCCTTGGTTCAACTCCACAATCTTGACGGAGGCTCCCAAGTGACACCTAACCAATCTAGGAGACACCACTCCCCAAGAGGTAACAAATGGTGTGTTGATGATGATCTCCTTGCTCTTGTGCTTCAAATGATAGTCTCCCCAACACTCAACTCTCTCTCATAGGATTGGATTTGGTAGAAAGATGATTTGAGTGGAAAGCAACTTGGGGAAGGCTAGAGATCAAGATTTATGTGGTTGGAATGGAATATCTTGACCTCAACACAAGTGTAGGTAGTTCTCTCTCAGAAAATGTATGTTGGAAGTGTAGGCATGTTCTGATGGCTCTCTCCACGAATGAAGAGTGGGTGGAGGGGTATATATAGCCTCCAAACAAAATCTAACCGTTACACATAATTTACCAAACTCGGTGGGACCGATTCGGAGAACTCGGTCAGACCGATTTAGTTCAAAATGTGAACATTAGGATTTTCGGTGGGACCGACACGTCAACTCGGTGGGACCGATTTCGTTAGGGTTAGGGCATAACGTAATCTCGATGAGACCAATTACACAAACTCGGTGAGACCGATTTTGGTAATAGACTAACCAGAGAGTTGGTCAGGCAAACTCGGTGGGACCGAATCGCTCATCTCGGTTGGACTGAAACGTTACGAAGGGAAACAGAGAGATTACAATCCCATCTCGGTGAGACCGAGATCCCTATCGGTGAGACCAAAAAGACTAGGGTTTCTGGCAGTGGCTATGTCAAGTGAACTCGGTGGCGCTGGATAGATCAAATCAGTGGGGCCGAGTTTGACTTTTGGTTTGGGGCATAAGTGGATATGAGAAAGTAGTTGAGGGTTTTTGGAGCATATCACTAAGCATTTTGAGCAAGAAACTTATTAAGCAACACCTCATCCCCTCTTAATAGTATTGGCTTTTCCTATGGACTCAATGTGATCTTGGATGACTAAAAATAAAATGTAGAGTCTTGTGCTTTGAGCTTGAGCCAATCCTTTTGTCCTTAGCATTTTGAGGGGTCCACTTTCTCATCCATGCCATGCCAATCATTGAGCTTTCCTGAAATATTTATCTTGAAATAGCATTAGCTCAATGAGCTATATGTTGTTAAGAATTACCAAAACCACCCAGGGATAGTTGCACTTTCAATCTCCCCCTTTTTGGTAATTGATGACAACATATAGATCAAAGCTTCGACAAATGATCATAAGATTGAAAAACATCGTCGCTTTGAGAAGTATGTGATAAGCAAGAGCTGCCCCTAAATTTGTGCATTATTTAAGATTTGCTTTTGAATGCAAATACACAATCGATTAGTATCATGGGTTACTCTTCCATGTCACATACATCTTGGTGGAGCGCTCAAAATGATAGAAATTAAAAGCATGCACTCATCACCAAGCAAGTGAATGATCATATAAGGATATGAGAGATAATATCATCCAACAAGCATTAAGGTAGCATATGATCAAACACATGGTCAAACAAGTATCTCACAAGGACATAAAGTATCTCACACAAGCACACAATCAAGAAGTTCAACCAAAAACAAGAGAGATAAAAACAACACACTCTCTCAAAGCCTATGATCTATACATTGTTCTCCCCCTTTGGCAACAAATTACCAAAAAGTTCAAAAATGCATAGTGGTAAACATCTCTCAGGCTTGATCTTCGGGAGGTGGTGTAGATAGAACTCTGAGGACGAAGGCATCTGTTGAAGTAGTTGGAGCTGGTGGAGTGGCTGCTAGAGGTGGCACTAGAGCTGTAGCTACTAGTGCTGATGTTGTAGCTCTAGTATCTGTGACTGGCACTGCAGCAGACCTCTGTCCTCTAGGCACTCGCTCAAATGCATCAGTAGTTGCCTTGCCCTTCTTCTCTTCTGCTTCCTCCTGAAGCTGCCCAACTGCTGTCTGAATCTCAGTTACCTTGACATCAAGATCATAGAATTTCTGCTCAATGATCATCTCCAAGCTCTCCTGGTTTTGAGTCAGGGTGGCCAAGCCCTTCTCAATCCTCAGTGTAGACTGGATCAGATATGCAAGCTGGTCTTGCTTGCTCTTCAAGAACACTTGAGATGCCTCTTCAGCAGTTGGCATCTTTGCAGCTTTCTCTGCCCTTGCCTTCTCTCTCTTCTCATGTGCTTGCACTGAAGATGGATCTTCCTCAGTCATGACAACAATGTTGTCTTCAAAGTCTGTCCTGAGGGGTAAATGCTCTTTGTCCAATAGATATTTGCCTGTGCCCATCTTGGAGTTGATGAGCTCCTGAATTTGTGGAGCATACCCACAAGATCTCTTCTGATCTGCACCTGTCCTCTTGATTGTTTCCACAATCAGACTCATCACTTTGTACTTTTGAGGAACATCAAATATATGCAGCAAGTTGATGGAGTGTCCTCTGATCATCATGTGATCACTTGACTTTGGTAGCAATGTGTGCCTTAGGATCCAATTGATTGTAGGCAGGCCTGACAGCAAGTGCTTTACAGAACCAAACTTGTGAGTCTCAAGGTCTGCATCAGGAATCTCCTTGTACATGTGTGCCATAGAGTTGCGATCCTTCTTCTTCTTGACATAGACATCCAAGTCATCTTCATGAGCTTCTGGAGCATTGATCAAACTGGCCCACTCATCAACTGTAGATTGGTACCTTGTACCCTCTGACATCCATACAATCCTTCCATCTGGATAGAAATGAGCAGTCAAATAGAATTGCATGATCAACTCATCATTCCACTTGGTGAGCTTTTGGCCAACAAACTTGTCAACCTCACAAGCCTTGAAGCTGTCATAAACTCCTGGAAAATTATCTTCATTTTCTTTTATGTAGTCCCAATCCACCCATATCATGTCACAGACAATGGGCTTTTTGTCAAGCAGGATAGTCTCATAGAAATCTTGTTGTTCCTTTGTGTGGAACCTGTAATCCACAGCAGTTCTCCTCCTGACATCATATGGATCAGACTGTCTCCACAATCTCAATCCTGAATCCTTCCTGATCCTCATATCTTCCGCAACAGGATGTGCATAATTATGGTCAGGGATCTTGGGATTCAACTTTCTTAAAACAAGTGAATCATCTTCCTCATCATCAGCAGCTTCAGGCAATGGGGCCTTGTTCTTTTCCTCAGCAGGGATACTTCTGGTGTTTCTCTTTGGCTTTGGGGGCTTCTGAGTTTGAGCTTTGGGAGCATACTTGGGCTTAGATGGAGCAACCCCTGATATGATTGCATCTCCCATAAGCTTCTGAGCTTTGGGTGCTGATGCAGCATCCTCTTCCTCTTCTTCATCATCTCTCATCATGGAGGGCTTGCCAAGAACTTTAGCTGTTGTAGTTCTTGCCCTCTTCTTCTTCTTGTCCTCACCAGCTTCTTCTTCTCCAGATTCAATGGTGAACTTCATAGTTTCTCTTGTTGCAACTTTCCTTGGCTTTGACATTGGAAATTTTCTTGCTGGAGCCTTTGTTTTCATTCCAGGCTTACTTGCAGCAGCTGTGCCATACTCTTTTCAGCACATTTTTCATTGAAGTGGCCTCATCCTCAACAGCCACATAATCCTCATCCTCAAAATCTGAGGTTCTCTTCTTCCTTGTCCTGGTGGCTGCCTTTAGCAAGTTACTGGGTGTGCTCCTGCTTCCCTCATCATAGCTGCTGGAGGGACTAGTGCCCTCACTCAACTGAACCTGCTCTTCAGACTTGTTGTGGCTGTCACTTTGATCAGACATCTCTGCAAACTAAATGACAGCAGACCCTATGAACAGATGTAGATGAGGTAGAGTGGATGAGCATCACAAAGTGCGGAGTTTTTGCAAAACAGATGACTTAAAAACTTAGTTTTAGTTCTTCACAGAAAGCATTTCGGATCTACCGATTTGTAAACTCGGTGATACCGAAACAGCTTTTGGAACCTGAACTAGTGAACTCAGTCAGACCGAGTCACAGTTCGGTGGCACCGAGACTGCTAGGGTTTCGTAGAGAATCGAACTCGGTCACACCGATTTTCCATTTTCGGTCAGACCGAAAATCGCATGTGCAATGGCCTAAGCCAAATCGGTGAGACCGATTTCTACAACTCGGTCGGTCCGAGATGAGTTCGGCGGAGACCTAACCCTAAAATTTTCAAATCAAATCTAATCTACGGGATGTTTTCAGTGGATAGAGTGATTTCATACGTGGCAAGAATCATGGCAAAGCAATGTGCTAAGAATCGGAGTTAAGGAATAGCACAAAGATCAAGTTCGTACCCTAGTTCGGCGGTGAACTTGCTATGGCAGCAACGGCGGGGCCGATTGCCGTTGACGGCTGCGGAGACTAGCGGCAGGAGGTTGCTGGCGGCGAGAGGACGATCCGGAGACCCGAGGAGGCAGAGTAGGTCACGCGCGAGTGAAATGTTTTGGAAAATTTTCCAAAATTTGACCCGTCAGTATATATAACTTGACACTGTCAGTGTGACCGAGTGGAACAAGTCGGTGGCACCGAGATGCAAAACTGCGAGCAGTTACTGCAACTCGATGTGACCGAAGAGTTCTAATCGGTTGCACCGAGATTGAAAACCTAGATCAACTTAGTGATCTCGGTATGACCGAAAAGGATGAATCGGTCAGACTGAAATGCACAAAGAGGTTTTGGAAGTTTAAGTCTATGATGAATTGGGGACTCCGAGTGCTCCTCACACAGAGTGGTTCGAATCTGACTTGATCAAACTTTGTGATGTAGCATGAATAGAGTTTGATATGAGAAAAGCATAGATAGCTAGAGGGTTCTTAGGCATTCTTGTCCATCCATTTGGCAAAGGAGAAAATTCCAAACAATCAAAGCTACAAATGGATGTCCTCGAATGAGTAAAATATGCACCCAACATGCTCACACAACAAAATGGCAAAAGAAATATGTGACAAAGCATGCACAAACACTCTAGCAGCTATCAAGCAATTTGGCGATGACTAGGTCATCGATATATGAGTATATTGACTTAGGAGTCAAATGAGAACATTTGATCATAGGTCATACTCGCCGTTTAAGCACAAGTGGGGTTACCACTTTTACATAAAGCATTGTTGTGCTCGCATCATTAGAGTTGCTTTAGCTCAATTGATTAGAGTAAAGCTCCCCCTAGATGTGATATCCCCCCTAAGAGGGATGAACTAACCTTGGGTTTTGTTGATGATGACTTCATGTAGGTGTTGAAGATGTGGATGCTCAATGTTGACGTAGATCATTCGGAGCAATCCATTGGAGTGAGTTGCACTTTCAATACCTACACGGGTTAGTCCCACAAGGAACAAACAAGGATATCCATAGACATAGAGTGATGTACACACAAGATGATGTCCATGAAAGCATTAGGTTACCTTGTCCCTTGTCTTACCAACAAGAGGGTTTGTCACTCCTTGAACTAGTGCAAGATATGGAAGTTGTTTGCACTTGTCCTTGCCAAAATGATAAGAGTGAAGTATGTTGGCGGAGTCACCCTCAAGAACTCTCTAGTTCTTCTTTTTAGGGATCCACACCATCTTGATGGGAATCCTTGGAGTTGTAGTCATACTTGATGAAGTGGAACTTGATGTAGTCTTGGGAACCCACTTGACCAAGGCCTTAGGAGATTCTTCAAATGCATCAATCTCTTCTTGAAGCTTGTCCTTGCCTTTTAGCTTGTGGTCTTGTGGTGGAAGATCATCTTGAGCTTGTGTTCCTTTGAAAGAAGTAGGACCATACTTCTCTTGTTGAGGAACAAACTTCGTATTGGGGTATTGATCTTCTTCCCACTCAACTCCATTGGCATTGAACTTTCGTTCAAAACCAACACCTTGATTCTTCCGGTGCCTTCCTTGCTTGCGTACAATTTCCTCAAATTGCTTACTTCCGGCAAGACTCTTGTAAACACCTTTCTCTTGCTCAACTGTAACTTGGCTAAGAGAATCATTAGTGGAATTAAGAGAACTACTGTGACACCCCAAAATTTTTACCTTATTTTTATTAATTAAAATTTTACCAGGAAATTAAAATTTTCATTTTCTGGGTTTTCTTTGATTTCAGAAACATTCTTTTCTTTGATATTGTGGAGTTTTTACCCCAAGTGAAAACTTTCCAAATATATTATTGGACTTGTTTAACCTCTCAAGAAAACTTTCCTTTTTATCAGTGGAATTAATTATATAATTAATTTTTTCTGATCTTCATTTCTTTAAAATTGGTTTCTCATGGTTTTAGGGTCCCATTTGAACTACAACCCTTTGATAAATTTATTTAAAATTTCAACCAAAATTTGGGGATGTCATGTGATGTTTTTAAAACACTTTTATGCAAAAACATCTTTTATTCATGGGATATTTTGAGCTCTACACCAAGTTTTCAAAACTGGTCCAGATGGTAGTATTGCACTACAACCCATTTAAATATTTCTTTCTAGCCTCCACCAAAATTAGGGGATGTTAGTAGGGTTATATTATTCAACTTTATGCAAAAAACCCTGGATGTTCTTTGAAAATTTTGAGTGAATCAACCTCATCGGCATTATTGTCCAGCTTGATGATTTGCACTGCAACCCTAATTATTATTGCTCTAGTAACCATGAGCTTTTTCCTACTTATAGACCACCCTACAAAACCCTTAAGTCCAGGAGAGTGGACGCATTGGAGGATTTTTAGTGCATGCAATTATGCCCTTTTGTTTTTGTCCAGAATCACTTTTCTCACAAACTTGCACTAACTAGTTTTTGCTTTTGACAAACTAACCTTACCACCCTTTGTATCATCTAGACAGACCCTGATCTGGAGATTTTAGCCACTCCAAGAGTTGCCTAGATGCACATGGCATTCTGTCAAACACCTTGAGTGCATGCACAGTTTTGGCATGATCTTTAGTCTGCATTATGGACTTGACCCCCTGACCAAACCAACATGTCCACTAAGCTCCTAGCTAACCCTAACCCAGGCCTGCTAATCCCCAGCCTCATCCTAATCCTCTAGCACGCTCTGGCATTGCGTCGAGCACGTAGCGTGTGTGCGCTGGGCGTGCATAGAGTGCACGTTTTGCACGCGCGCGCACCGAGTCGCCGCGTCTCGCTGCCGCCCTCCCCGTGCCCGTGCTGCCCCTTGGCCACTCGCAGCCAGTACCCCGATCCCTCCCTCACCGCAGGGCCGCCCTGGCCCCCTCCTGGCGCCCTACAATGCCGCCACCGCATGCCGCCACCGCCGCCCCGATAGCTCTGCCATGGATGGCGCCGCCCAAGCCACCCCAGCGCGCCAGCTGCCCTCTAGAGCAGCCCGAGCTCATCCACAAGCTTGTCCGCAAGTGCTCGTCGCCGCCACGTCCCCTTGCTGCAACAGAACGACGGTTCGCCAGCGTTCTCATCCACGGCTGCGGAACCGACCTAGCTACACTATAAATGGAGCCCCCCCCCCCCCCCGAGCTCGTCCGACCCTCAAGCCACCTTGTGTCATCCCCCTAGGGCCCCCACAGCCAGCAATCGACGGCGGGAGGCCGTCTTCCCCATCTTCGGCCAGTACAGCCGCCGCCGCCCTTCGGTCCATTCAGTCGCAACCAGAGCCTCCCCCGCACCTCTAGAGCCACCGTCCTCTTCTCCTTGATCTTACGAAGCTGCCCAAGCCCTCAGTTGCGACGGGGAACCACCGTAGCCCAGAACCCCAATTCCACCCAAGCTTCCTTCGCCGTGGAGCTCGCCGCCGGCGACTCCCTCCACCCCCGCCGACCCAACAACCACCGGGAGGACCGCCCCGGTCTGGCGGATCCATCCCTACCCTCCGGAGCCCGCTGGAAGCCGCCGTTCACCGGCGTTGATCGCCGGAGCCCCGCGTCGGCTCGGACAGAGGAAGAAGGAGGCGGGGAATGACTGGTCAAACCTGACCAGTGGGCCCGCTGGACCCACTGTCAGCGACCCAGCCCCGCCCGCGTGGTTTTAAGTGGAAGCGCAAAATCCTAAAGTACGTCTCCCCTGCTTCAAAAGTGTATTCTCATCGAAACGTTTTCTTTTTTTCTGTTTTATTTTAAAAATCAGAGTTTGACTGAAACTTTGACTGGATTTATCTTTTTGAATGTAAATCCAAATGACTTGATTCTTTTTCTGTTGTTTCCCAAATATTGTCTAGTTTATTTTCTTATTTATTTCAAAATTTTCCAAACAACTTCTTTGTGCTGTTTTTAAAGTATGTGTTAATTCAAATTTATTTGAAATAGGATTTTGGAGAGGGAGAAGAAAGCTTTCAAAAGTTTTGGAATGCACCCTGCCTCTCCACAACTTGAAGGCAAGCATTCTGAACCCTGGCATAATATTGTCTTGCGTTGTTGATACGGTTGCAACCCCATCTTGTCTCGGAGATTTCGTTATTCTATGCGATGATACGATCATAATCATAGTGCATATTGATGATTTCATGTTGTTGGCATTTGATATGTTTGTGATAGAAATCCCCCTCATATGCCTCTCATGCCTACCTGGAAGGATCCGGGAAAGCCTCTGTCTTGGGTAGACATGAGCTTGTCCCTCGTCGAGACGGTTATGACTGGTGGGGCATGGGGAGGTATGATGAGTGGTGGTTCTGTCTGATGGATGTGAAATATAATTCTTGAGCTAACCATGCAGGAATGCTTAAACCTCCTGAGTCGGCCGTAGATCGAGTCTTGTTCCAGTAACCCCCATACTTGTTTCGTGCTGCCACTTGTCCCTGCCCTAGGTAGGGTACGGTTCAGTAAGTTGTCAACCCATGTCCTAGCACACACCGTACAGAGAGACCATGGTGGAAGATACCGGCTGCATCCGGTAGGCATGCTACCTGGTCCGGGGGCATGGGTGTTTCCGGTTGGGACCGAGAGGGGGGGCACCCCTTAGAGCGCGCGATATAAGTTTGATCCCAAGCTAAGCGAGGTTGTAGCCTCCCCACTTAGAGTGTCGCTTGACAGGTGTCGTGGGTGATTCCAGACACCGGTAAGTTAAGCTGGTGTGTGCGGTCAGGTGTGTTTTCGAATGAAAGACCATAGACGGAATTAGTCCCGATGGACTAAAGGAATCTGTTGCTAGTGGGTAAAGAGTACACCCTCTGCAGAGATATTATACCTATTCGAATAGCCGTGTCCATGGTTAAGGACTACAGTATGGGATGGGTCAAGTGTCGGTCTTAGTGTCGCTCTTCGGAGGAAAAACTACTAAACCAGAACATTGATTATGATCCGTGACATATGATGATTATGATTATTATTATTGTGGGCTAATCAATTGTATTATTTGAAATTAATGAGTATCTCTGGGACGGTTCTACCTCCTGGATATTCACTGTGATTATTTTTATATAAGCCCTTTATGTGGTGTCGCACAGACGCCCGACTGTGGCATGCTTGTTATTTCATTTACTTATAAGCCCTTTATGTGGTGTCGCACAGACGCCCGACTGTGGCATGCTTGTTATTCCTTTTATTTATAAGCCCTTTATGTGGTGTCACTCAGATGCCCGACTGCGGCATGCTTCATATTATTATTCTTTCGAGGCGTTGCTTCAGACACTCGATCGGTGCTTTTCATTTCTACTCCTGGATTGTTTACTCATGTTTTATTTGAATGATCTGCTTGCGTGCATCATGAACCATATTTCATAACTGACGAAGTGATCATAGAATATTTCAAAGCATGATTATCAGTGGCTATATTATACCTGTGTTCTTAATGTTTGCGAGTACATTCAAAGTACTCACTGGCTTGTCCCTGGCTATTGTCTTGGCCAGATTTCTTGCGTAGAGAGGAGCGTTGTGATGACAGCCCCGGAACCTACACAATGGTGATAGCAGCCTCGCGAATATAGGAGTTATCCTGGTCAGCTGTTCCTGTGGGAAATGGAGTCCCATAGACACTGATGATCCGCAAACCGCTTCCGCCATCAACCACTAGAAACAAATTGTTGTACCCATAGGTCAGAATGGTCTTGTACTACATATTATGTACCTTGCTTGGAATTTTTGTATCAAGTTGGTGCCTCATCAGCTAACAGTAACCCTGGGGCTGGTGAGCACAAGGGCCATTTTCTGGGAAATTTATATCCCGAAAATCCGGTCCTGACAACTACTAGAAGTAACATCATTGGATTTAGCATGATTAATGTTACTACTAGAAGAAGAATCTTTCTTACTTTTGTTGCTAGATTTAACTTGTGGCATGTAAGTAGACAAGAGTAAATGCTTGGCAATGTAAAAAGAACTTTTCTTGTGAAGATCATCATTGATTGCCTTTAAAAAATCATGCTCTTGCTCAAGATTGAGCTTTTCAAAGCGTAGCTTCTCATGAGTCTTTAAAAGTTCTTGATGATCTTCCAAGGTAGTTTCATGAGCTAACTTAAGAGTGTTTAGTTCTTTAGTTAGACGCTCAATCTCCTTCTTATCATCATCATTCGTTTTATCTTGATTATCATGATTAATAGCAAGTTCATCATAGTTTTCATTACTAGAGTTGTCAACAAGTAAATCATCATCTCCTAGCAAATCATCTTCATCACTATTGAAATCAACATACTCGGGGTGTGTTACCTTTGGACCTTTGGCCATGAAGCATCTTCCAATTCCTTCATTTGGTGAGTCAAATATGTCATAGGAGTTGGTTGTGACAAGAGCTAGACCTGCAACACCTTCATCTTGAGTATATTCGGAGTCGGAGTGATAACTTCTTTCGGAGTGATGATCGGAGTCGGAACCGGATACCCATTCACCAACATGAGCTTGATGTCTTATTTTTGTGTAGCTCAGTCCTTCCTTTCCGAATCCTTGCTTCTCCAAGAGGGTCTTCGTTCATAACGATCATCTCTACTCCTTCTTTCTCTTGGTGGTGATTCTTATCTTCTACTCCTTCTTTTGGGAGACTCTTCTTTTCTTTTGTAGGGAGTCGTACACTCATTGGAGTAGTGTCCGGGTCTTCCACAATTGTAGCAATTTCGCTCACGACTAGAAGATGTTTTGTCATTGTAGGACCTTGACTTGGAGCTTCTTTCCTTGCTTCTACTCTTGTAGAATTTGTTGAAGTTCTTCACCATTAGAGAAGATTTTCTTATCACTTGATGATGTGGGAGCTTCACATGAGGCTTTGTAAGCACCACTTGACTTGTTGTGGAGCTCTTCCTTATCCTTGAGTGACATCTCATGAGCAACAATTCTTCCAATGACTTCTGTTGGCTTGAGATCTTTGTAGTTGGGCATCATTTGGATCAATGTGCACATGGTATCATATTTTCCATCCAAGGCTCTTAGGATCTTCTTGATGATGAATCTATCAGTCATCTCTTCACTTCCTAAGCCGACAATCTCATTTGTGATGAGAGCAAGCCTAGAGTACATTTCAGTGACACCTTCACCATCCTTCATTTTGAACTTGTCAAGTTGACTTTGAAGCACATCCAATTTGGATTCCTTGACGGAGTCGGTACCTTCGTGCATATCAATCAAAGTATCCCAAATTTCCTTTGCATTCTCAAGACGGCTGATTTTGTTGAATTCTTCGGGGCACAGTTCGTTGAAGAGAATATCACAAGCTTGAGCATTGTACTGCAACATCTTCAACTCTTCCGCAGTAGCTTCATGGTTTGGTTCTCTCCCATCAAAGAATTCACCTTGCAAGCCAATACACACAATAGCCCAAACGGCAGGGTTATGTACAAGAATATGCATTTTCATCTTATGCTTCCAACTAGCGAAATTATTACCATCAAAGTAAGGACCTCTACGGTGGTAATTTCGCTTGCTAGACGCCATACTCTCCTAGGTTGTGAAACCAAGGTTATGACCACCAAAAGCTATGGAAATCAAAGTAAATGGAGACCAAAGCTCTGATATCACTTGTAGCATCAAAAGTATGTCTAGAGGGGCGTGATTAAACTACTTGACCAAATAAAAATCTAGCCTTTCCCAATTTTAAGTCTTGGCAGATTTTAGCAACTTAGCACAACTCAAGTAATAAACCTACATATGCAATTCTGAGAGTATAGCAGCGGAATGTAAAGCAATTGCATATGAAGGTAAAGGGAGGAGTTTGAGGGAGCAAACACAATGTTGACACGGAGATTTTTTATCCGTGGTTCCGATAGGTGGTGCTATCATACATCCACGTTGATGGAGACTTCAACCCACGAAGGGTAACAGTTGCGCGAGTCCACGGAGGGCTCCACCCACAAAGGGTCCACGAAGAATCAACCTTGTCTATCCCACCATGGCTGTCGCCCATGAAGGACTTGCCTCACTCGGGTAGATCTTCACGAAGTAGGCGATCTCCTTGCCCTTACAAACTCCTTGGTTCAACTCCACAATCTTGACGGAGGCTCCCAAGTGACACCTAACCAATCTAGGAGACACCACTCTCCAAGAGGTAACAAATGGTGTGTTGATGATGAACTCCTTGCTCTTGTGCTTCAAATGATAGTCTCCCCAACACTCAACTCTCTCTCATAGGATTGGATTTGGTAGAAAGATGATTTGAGCGGAAAGCAACTTGGGGAAGGCTAGAGATCAAGATTTATGTGGTTGGAATGGAATATCTTGACCTCAACACAAGTGTAGGTAGTTCTCTCTCAGAAAATGTATGTTGGAAGTGTAGGCATGTTCTGATGGCTCTCTCCACGAATGAAGAGTGGGTGGAGGGGTATATATAGCCTCCAAACAAAATCTAACCGTTACACATAATTTACCAAACTCGATGGGACCGATTCAGAGAACTCGGTCAGACCGATTTAGTTCAAAATGTGAACATTAGGATTTTCAGTGGGACCGACACGTCAACTCGGTGGGACCGATTTCGTTAGGGTTAGGGCATAACGTAATCTCGATGAGACCGATTACACAAACTCGGTGAGACCGATTTTGGTAATAGACTAACCAGAGAGTTGGTCAGGCAAACTCGGTGGGACCGAATCGCTCATCTCGGTTGGACCGAAACGTTACAAAGGGAAACAGAGAGATTACAATCCCATCTCGGTGAGACCGAGATCCGTATCGGTGAGACCAAAAAGACTAGGGTTTCTGGCAGTGGCTATGTCAAGTGAACTCGGTGGCGCCGGATAGCTCAAATCAGTGGGGCCGAGTTTGACTTTTGGTTTGGGGCATAAGTGGATATGAGAAAGTAGTTGAGGGTTTTTGGAGCATATCACTAAGCATTTTGAGCAAGAAACTTATTAAGCAACACCTCATCCCCTCTTAATAGTATTGGCTTTTCCTATGGACTCAATGTGATCTTGGATGACTAAAAATAAAATGTAGAGTCTTGTGCTTTGAGCTTGAGCCAATCCTTTTGTCCTTAGCATTTTGAGGGGTCCACTTTCTAATCCATGCCATGCCAATCATTGAGCTTTCCTGAAATATTTATCTTGAAATAGCATTAGCTCAATGAGCTATATGTTGTTAAGAATTACCAAAACCACCCAGGGATAGTTGCACTTTCAATCCCGTAGTGCGCGCTTGCGTTCCCTCTTAGGGATATGTGTGACATATATCATATTCACTGTTTTACCTCGGGGGGAAACTGCTTCTGTCCCCCTGTGTTCGGTTGACGAGGCTCTTGGTCATCGTCGTCGCTGGGCAACCCTTTCCCCTTGTGTTCGGTGTTTAGTTTGCCAGCCTGTTTAAAGACCCAACAATTTCTGTTCATGTGATTAGCGGGCTTATCGGGGGTGCCATGAATCTGGCAAGGCCGATCAAGTATTCTGCCTAAACTGGATGGGCCATCTCTGTTTGCCTTGAATGGCTTCTTCCGTTGACCGGGTTTGGAGCCACTAAATCCGGCGTTGACCGCGGTGTCCTGGGTTTCTTCGTTATTGTTTCGACGCTTGTGCTTGTTGCGTCGTGGCTTGCCATTGCCGTCCCTGGGTTCGGAGGTGCCAGCATCGCTGGTGCTATTGCTTCTACGAGCAAGCCAGCTACCCTCTCCCGCACAAAAGCGGGTCATAAGTGTTGTGAGGGCTGCCATGGATTTCAGCTTTTCTTGGCCGAGGTGTCGGGCGAGCGACTCGCCTCAGACGCTATGCTTGAAGGCCGAGGCGTCCGAACAATCCACAATCTGGTTCTTTTTGATGAGGAACCTGGTCCAGAGCTACCGGGCCGATTCCACGGGTCACTGGATTATGTGACTAAGGTCATCGGCATCTGGGGGCCGAACATAGGTGCCTTGGAAGTTGTCTCTAAATGCGTCCTCCAAGTCTTCCCAGCTACCAATAGAGTTTTCTAGTAGGCTGTTCAGCCAGTGCCGTGCTGGCCCCTTGAGTTTTAGGGGGAGGTACTTGATGGCGTGTAGATCATCACCCTGTGCCATGTGAATGTGGTGAAGAAAATCTTCAATCTATACTGCGGGGTCTGTTGTGCTGTTGTATGATTCGATGTTCACGGGTTTAAACCCTTCTGGGAACTGGTGCTCCATTACCTCATCGGTGAAGCATAGGGGTGTGCGGCGCCTCTTTATCAGGCAATATCACGGCGCAGTTCGGATGAAGTCCGTATGCGGTTTTCGGCCCGGGCGTGGTTGTGCTTGTCACGCTAGGCTTGGTAGCCGTCCTCACGCGCCGGGGCACACCCCCGCGATCCATAGATTGATCTTGTCTGAGCTGCTCTATTTTGCAGGTCCTGTCGTATGTCATATGTGTATCCCCGAGCTATTGTTTCTCTACTTTTACGGCGAGGTGGCGCGGGCTGGTGTTCGGCTTGAGTTGCCGCTCTGTCCTGGACACATGGTGGTCGATCAGGTCCGTCAGCCGCGTTACTCGCGGGTGGTATGGGCTACAGTGCCTCGTCGTCGAATTGGGATGGCAGCTTGCGCTTCGAGCAACTCTTTGTTGGGTGTTCAAGGTCGTATTCTTTGGCTGCCAGGACATTTGTCCATCTGTCATTGAGCAGATCTTGATCAGCTTGAAGCTGTTGCTGCTTCTTTTTTAGGCTTCTTGCCGTGGCTATTAGCCGGTACTTAAAGCGCTCTTGTTCGAGGGGTTCCTCTGGCACGATAAAATCTTCGTCGCCGAGACTTACGTCATCCTCGGAGAGTGGTGGATAGTTTCTATCCTCCGAGTCTTTGTTCCCTGCTTGTTCGTCAAGGTCAACTTGTCCGTCCTCCCGATCATTGATATGTCTCCAACGTATCTATAATTTTTGATTGCTCCATGCTATATTATCTACTGTTTAGGACTATATTGGGCTTTATTTTCCACTTTTATATTATTTTTGGGACTAACCTATTAACCAGAGGCCCAGCCCAGAATTCCTGTTTTTTGTCTATTTCAGTGTTTCAAAGAAACGGAATATCAAACGGAGTCCAAACAGAATAATCCTTTCTAGAACGTGATTTTCTTCCCGAATATGACCCAGGAGACTTGGACCCTACGTCAAGGAAGCTTCGAGGTGGGCAGGAGGTAGGGGGCGCGCCCTACACCCCCAGGCGCGCCCCCACCCTCGTGGGCCCACCGAAGCTCCACCGACGTACTTCTTCCTCCTATATATACCCACGTACCCCCAAACAAACAGAACAGGAGCCAAAAACCTAATTCCACCGCCGCAACTTTCTGTATCCACGAGATCCCATCTTGGGGCCTGTTCCGGAGCTCCGCCGGAGAGGGCCGTCATCACGGAGGGCTTCTACATCATCATGGCCTCTCGGATGAAGTTTTAGTAGTTTACCTCAGACCTTCGGGTCCATAGTTATTAGCTAGATGGCTTCTTCTCTCTTTTTGGATCTCAACACAAAGTTCTCCCCCTCTCTTGTGGAGATCTATTCGATGTAATCTTCTTCTTTTTGCGGTGTGTTTGTTGAGACCGATGAATTGTGGGTTTATGATCAAGTCTATCTATGAATAATATTTGAATCTTTTCTGAATTCTTTTATGTATGATTGGTTATCTTTGCAAGTCTCTTCGAATTATCAGTTTGGTTTGGCCTACTAGATTGGTTTTTCTTGCCATGGGAGAAGTGCTTAGCTCTGGGTTCGATCTTGCAGTGTCCTTTCCCAGTGACAGAAGGGGCAGCAAGGCACGTATTGTATCGTTGCCATCGAGGATAACAAGATGGGGTTTATTTCATATTGCATGAATTTATCTCTCTACATCATGTCATCTTGCTTAAAGCGTTACTCTGTTTTTAACTTAATACTCTAGATGCATGCTGGATAGCGGTCGATGAGTGGAGTAATAGTAGTAGATGCAGAATCGTTTCGATCTACTTGTCACGGACGTGATGCCTATATACATGATCATGCCTAGATATTCTCATAACTATGCTCAATTCTGTCAATTGCTCAACAGTAATTTGTTCACCCACCGTAGAATACTTATGCTCTTGAGAGAAGCCACTAGTGAAACCTATGGCCCCTGGGTATATTCTCATCATATCAATCTCCATCACTTTAATTTTGCTTTGCTTTTTTACTTTGCCTTTACTTTTTTACTTTGCATCTCTATACCAAAAATATTATCTCTATCAGATCTCACTCTCGTAAGTGACTATGAAGGAATTGACAACCCCTAATCGCGTTGGTTGCGAGTAGCTATCATTTTGTGCAGGTACGAGGGACTTGAGCATGGCCTCCTGCTGGATTGATACCTTGGTTCTCAAAAACCGAGGGAAATACTTACGCTACTCTGTTGCATCATCCTCTCCTCTTCGGGGAAACCAACGCAAGCTCAAGAGCTAGCAAGAAGAATTTCTAGCGCCGTTGCCAGGGAGTCTACGCAAAAAGTCAACATACCAAGTACCCGTCACAATCCCTATCTCTCGCATTACATTAGTTGCCATTTGCCTCTCGTTTTCCTCTCCCCCACTTCACCCTTGCCGTTTTATTCGCCCTCTCTTTCCCAATCTCATTCTCCTCCTCCTTCTCCTCCTCCTTTTCTGTTTGCCCTTTTCCGCTTGCTTCTTGTTTGCTTGTGTTACCATGTGCCTTATATTTGCTTGCATCTTTGCTTGCTAAAAGTCTATTGTTATGGATCCACTTAAAGTGTTCTACTTGGATCATCTTCGATCCTTATGCGCTCGTGCTGAAAACCCAACTAGCCTAGTTGATGGGAAATCTTTAGATGAGCATGCTCATTTTGTGCGTCACCGTTTGTCTGAAAAAGGGAGACTCTTATGGTATGATATAAATAGTTTGCTATGCTATGCTTGGAATCTTTGTGAAATTTGTGATTTTACTTGTTGCTCTAAGAACCCTAAAAAACACCTTCCCTACCTATGTGAGTTCAATGATAATGAAATCTTATCTTCTTATGCAAAGGGTGTTTATAGTTACTATGATATCGAACAAATTGAAGAATTTGTCGTTTTTAAGGGTGCTCATGAAGTTGCTTCTTTGATTGAAAAGTATGATTTTACTCTCAACAAATCTGAAAATTCCGTTATACTTAAATATTGCAATGAAAACCTTGCTCATAATGTCTATGCTCAAGAATTTATTGAAAGAATGACCGTTGCTTCGGAAGAAAATAATGATATGCATGAATCTATAGATAATTGTGATTCCGATGATTTGATTTAAATATCTCTTGATGAACATGATGCTTGCTATTCTTGTGGCCATGATGCCAATATTTATGAAGATGAATTTGCTATAGTTCCTTATGTTAAACATGAGATCGTTGCTATTGCACCCATACTTTATAGTTCCTTCGATGAAAAGCATGATTGCAATGATTTTACTATAAACTCTCTTGATGTCAATTGTGCTAATAATATGCAAAACCCTAAGCTTGGGGATGCTAGTTTTGCTATGTCTGCTACTTGTTGCAATGATCATGATTGGGGTGATTCTTCTTATGACCTTGAAAATTTATTTAATCCCCATGATGAATATGACATTGATAATATTGTTTGCAATAATATTGAAAGTGGGTTTGGAAGAGTGTCAACTTTAGATCCCACATATTTGGAGAATATTCAATCTTATGAAATTTTTGATAAAGTGGGTTTGGAGAGGTCATGACTTTAGTTAATGTTAATCCCACTATTTCGGAAGAGTGTCAACTTTGCATGCATGTGGATCGTGTTGAAAATATTTTATGTGATAGATATTTTGTTGAATTTTCTTATGATCCCACATGTAATTATTATGAGAGAGGAAAATATAGTCATAGAAATTTTCATGTTACTAAATTACCTCTCGTTATGTTGAGATTGATATTGTTTCTTCCCGCTTCCTTGCATATGCTAGTTTTTGTTTGCCTAAAAGATGCCTATGCATAGGAAGTCTGTTAGACATAGATGTGTTTGTCACGTGTTTTATGATGCTCTCTTTGTGCTTCAATTCTTGTCTTTCTTGTTAGCATCATTGAAATCTCAATGCCTAGCTAGGGGCGTTAAACGATAGTGCTTGTTGGGAGGCAACTCAATTTTATTTTTAGTTTTTTTGTTTTTTCTCCTGTTAGGAAATAAATAACCCATCTACCTTCTGTTTGGATGTGGTTTTGTGTTTTAATTAGTGTTTGTGCCAAGCTAGACCTATTGGATCTTCTTGGATGATAGTTATTTGATCTTGCTGTAATTTCCAGAAACTTTGCGTTCAGTGCACGAATTATTAAAAATCATCAGAACGTGATAAAATACTGATTCCAATTGATGCTGATCAATAAACAAATTGTCTAGGTCGTCTAATTTTGGTAGATTGTTTGGAGTTCCAAAAGTTTGCGTTAGTTACAGATTACTACAGACTGTTCTGTTTTTGACAGATTCTGTTTTTCGTGTGTTGTTTGCTTATTTTGATGAATCCATGGTTAGTAAAATAGTTTATAATCCATAGAGAAGTTGGAATACAGTAGGTTTAACACCAATATAAATAAAGAATGAGTTCATTACAGTACTTTGAAGTGGTCTTTTGTTTTCTTTCTCTAATGGAGCTCACGAGATTTCTATTGAGTTTTGTGCTGTGAAGTTTTCAAGTTTTTGGGTGAATTCTTTTGATGGATTATGGAACAAGGAGTGCCAAGAGCCTAAGCTTGGGGATGACCATGGCACCCCCAAGATAATCCAAGGACACCAAAAACTCAAAGCTTGGGGATGCCCCGGAAGGCATCCCCTCTTTCGTCCACTTCCATCGGTAATTTACTTGGAGCTATATTTTTATTCATCAACATGATATGTGTTTTGCTTGGAGCGTCTTGTATTATTTTTGTCTTTGTTTGTTAGTGTGCCACAATCATCCTTGCTGTACACACCTTTTGAGAGAGCCATACATGAATTAGAATTTGATAGAATACTCTATGTGCTTCACTTATATCTTTTGAGCTATGTAGTTTTGCTCTATGTGCTTCACTTATATCTTTTGAGCGTTATAATTTTGCTCTATGTGCTTCACTTAGATCTTTTAGAGGACGGTGGTGGTTTGTTTTAAAGAAACTATTGATCGCTCATGCTTCACTTAAATTACTTTGAGAGTCTTAATAGCATGGTAATTTGCTTAATGATAACATGCTTGGTATTCAAGATTTGTGAAACTTTCTTTTGAGTGAGTTGAATACTAAGAAAAGTTGGATGATTGATAATTGTTTTGAGATATGGAGGTAGTAATATCAAAGTCATTCTAGTAGAGTACTTGTGAATTTGAGAAGTGCTTGAGTTAAATTTTGCAAGTCCCGTAGCATGCACGTATGGTAAACGTTATACAACAAATTTGAAACATGAGGTGTTATTTGATTGTCCTCCTTATGAGTGGCGGTCGGGGACGAGCGATGGTCTTTTCCTACCAATCTATACCCCTAGGAGCATGCACATAATACTTTGGTTTTTGATGGCTTGTAGATTTTTGCAATAAGTATATGAGTTCTTTATGACTAATGTTGAGTCCATGGATTATACGCACTCTCACCCTTCCATCATTGCTAGCCTCTTTGGTACCGTGCATTGCCCTTTCTCACATTGAGAGTTGGTGCAAACTTCGCCGGTGCATCCAAACCCTGTGATATGATACGCTCTTTCACACATAAACCTCCTTATATCTTCCTCAAAACAGCCACCATACCTACCTATTATGGCATTTCCATAGCCATTCCGAGATATATTTCCATGCAACTTTCCACCATACCGTTTATCATGACACATTCATCATTGTCATATTGCTTAGTATGATCATGTAGTTGACATAGTATTTGTGGCAAAGCCACCGTTCATAATTATTTCATACTTGTCACTCTTGATTCATTGCATATCCCGGTACACCGCCGGAGGCATTCATATAGAGTCATACTTTGTTCTAGTATCGAGTTGTAATCATTGAGTTGTAAATAAATAGAAGTGTGATGATCATCATTCAATAGAGCATTGTCCCAAAAAAAGAGAAAGGCCAAAGAAAAAAAAGAAGGCCCAAAAAAAGGGCAATGCTACTGTCCTTTTTTCCACACTTGTGCTTCAAAGTAGCACCATGATATAGCGAGTCTCATATATTGCGCTTCAAAGTAGCACCATGTTCTTCATATAGAGAGTCTCATATGTTGTCACTTTCATATACTAGTGGGAATTTTTCATTATAGAACTTGGCTTGTATATTCCAACGATGGGCCTCCTCAAGTGCCCTAGGTCTTCGTGAGCAAGCAAGTTGGATGCACACCCACTTAGTTTCTTTTGTTGAGCTTTCATACATTTATAGCTCTAGTGCATCCGTTGCATGGCAATCCCTACTCCTTGCATTAACATCAATCGATGGGCATCTCCATAGCCCATTGATTAGCCTCGTTGATGTGAGACTTTCTCCTTTTTGTCTTCTCCACATAACCCCCATCATTATATTCTATTCCACCCATAGTGCTATATCCATGGCTCACGCTCATGTATTGCGTGAAAGTTTATGAGTTTGAAATTATTAAGGTATGAAACAATTGCTTGGCTTGTCATCGGGGTTGTGCATGATGAGAGCATTCTTGTGTGATGAAAATGGAGCATGACTAAACTATATGATTTTGTAGGGATGAACTTTCTTTGGCCATGTTACTTTGAGAAGACATGATTGCTTTGTTGGTTTGCTTGAAGTATTATTATTCTTTATGTCAATATGAACTTTTGTCTTGAATCTTTCTAATCTGAATATTCATACCACAATTAAGAAATTTTGCATTGAAATTATGCCAAGTAGCACTCCGCATCAAAAATTCTCTTTTTATCATTTACCTACTCGAGGACAAGCAGGAATTAAGCTTGGGGATGCGTGATACGTCTCCAACGTATCTATAATTTTTTATTGCTCCATGATATATTATCTACTATTTTGGACTATATTGGGCTTTATTTTCCACTTTTATATTATTTTTGGGACTAACCTATTAACCGGAGGCCCAGCCCAGAATTGCTGTTTTTTGCCTATTTCAGTGTTTCGAAGAAACGGAATATCAAACGGAGTCCAAACGGAATAATCCTTTCTGGAACGTGATTTTCTTCCCGAATATGACCCAGGAGACTTGGACCCTACGCCAAGGAAGCTTCGAGGTGGGCACGAGGTAGGGGGGCGCGCCCTACACCCCCAGGCGCGCCCCCACCCTCGTGGGCCCACCGAAGCTCCACCGACGTACTTCTTCCTCCTATATATACCCACGTACCCCCAAACAAACAGAACAGGAGCCAAAAACCTAATTCCACCGCCGCAACTTTCTGTATCCACGAGATCCCATCTTGGGGCCTGTTCCGGAGCTCCGCCGGAGAGGGCCGTCATCACGGAGGGCTTCTACATCATCATGGCCTCTCGGATGAAGTTTTAGTAGTTTACCTCAGACCTTCGGGTCCATAGTTATTAGCTAGATGGCTTCTTCTCTCTTTTTGGATCTCAACACAAAGTTCTCCCCCTCTCTTGTGGAGATCTATTCGATGTAATCTTCTTCTTTTTGTGGTGTGTTTGTTGAGACCGATGAATTGTGGGTTTATGATCAAGTCTATCTATGAATAATATTTGAATCTTTTCTGAATTCTTTTATGTATGATTGGTTATCTTTGCAAGTCTCTTCGAATTGTCAGTTTGGTTTGGCCTACTAGATTGGTTTTTCTTGCCATGGGAGAAGTGCTTAGCTTTGGGTTCGATCTTGCGGTGTACTTTCCCAGTGACAGAAGGGGCAGCAAGGCACGTATTGTATCGTTGCCATCGAGGATAACAAGATGGGGTTTATTTCATATTGCATGAATTTATCTCTCTACATCATGCCATCTTGCTTAAAGCGTTACTCTGTTTTTAACTTAATACTCTAGATGCATGCTGGATAGCGGTCAATGAGTGGAGTAATAGTAGTAGATGCAGAATCGTTTCTATCTACTTGTCACGGACGTGATGCCTATATACATGATCATGCCTAGATATTCTCATAACTATGCTCAATTCTGTCAATTGCTCAACAGTAATTTGTTCACCCACCATAGAATACTTATGCTCTTGAGAGAAGCCACTAGTGAAACCTATGGCCCCCAGGTCTATTCTCATCATATCAATCTCCATCACTTTAATTTTGCTTTGCTTTTTACTTTGCCTTTACTTTTTACTTTGCATCTCTATACCAAAAATACCAAAAATATTATCTCTATCAGATCTCACTCTCGTAAGTGACCGTGAAGGGATTGACAACCCCTAATCGCGTTGGTTGCGAGTAGCTATCATTTTGTGCAGGTACGAGGGACTTGAGCGTGGCCTCCTACTGGATTGATACCTTGGTTCTCAAAAACTGAGGGAAATACTTACGCTACTCTGCTGCATCATCCTCTCCTCTTCGGGGAAAACCAACGCAAGCTCAAGAGGTAGCAATCATCCTGTTCGGATGTTGGTTCGATGGGGTCTTCTTGGTCTTCGGCGTTCTCCGGAGTATCATTGTCTCCGGTGCCGGTGTTGCTGTCTTTTCCATGACGCGATTTAGAGCGGCGCCGCTGACGTCGATGCTTCGGTGGTACCTCAGGAGGTTCATCCTCGACTGGGTCCTTCTCCTTATCGTCGTCGCCTTCTCTAGGTGTGTCCACCATGTACACGTCGTACGAGGAAGTGGTCGTCCAGCGTCCGGTGAACGGCGGGTTTTGGGCCTGCTCCTCTCCGGCATCGTCGTCCATACCATCGATGTCTTCGGAGGCGTAGTCGAGCATGTCGGTTAGATCCTCGACAGTGTCTATAAAGTGGGTGGTGGGTGGGAAGTAAAGTTCCCTATTTCCAACCCCTAGTCCGGGATGGGCGCAATTTGGAAGTGGTTCCTCTGTGATGGTGATGGACCGCATTAAGTCCAGAGCCTCGTTTAAGACCGAGGTTTGGGTGGGGGCCGAAGTTCCCTGGCCGAACTCGCGTGACGCAGATTTCGAGGGTTCAGAGCTAGTGTCCGGAGAAGAGCCCGGCTTTGTGATGACTGCCGGTGGCGCTATCCTCTCTGGTTCCCAGTGTTGGGCTCTATAGCCGTAGAGAGTCCGGCGGGCTCTAGACTCCCATCTTCGGACCTGGTGACGCGCTCCGGATCTAAGGCCGGAGCGGTGGTTGGAGCCGTGAACCCTTGGAAGATCAAGTCTCCTCAGATATCAGCGACATAGTTCAGATTTCCAAAACTGATCTGATGACCAGGGGCGTAGCTATCGATCTGCTCCAGGTGGCCAACCGAGTTGGCACGTAGTGCGAAGCCGCCAAATATGAAGATCTGACCGGGGAGAAAAATCTCGTTCCCGGCATCATTGTTGTAGATGATCGATGGAGTAATCGAGCCTTTCGACGACGGCTCGGTGGAACTTTCAATGAAAGCAACAATGTCGATGTCAAAATCGGCAGATCTTGGGTAGGGGGTCCCGAACTATGTGTCTAGGGATCGAAGGTAACAGGAGACAGGGGACACAATGTTTACCCAGGTTCGGGCCCTCTCGATGGAGGTAATACCCTACTTCCTGCTTGATTGTCTTTGATCAATATAGGGGTTACAAGAGTTGATCTACCTCGAGATTGCAATGGCTAAACCCTAGATGTCTAGCCTATATGATTATGATTGCCTCTACGGACTAAACCCTCCGGTTTATATAGACATCAGAGGGGGTAGGGTTGTACAGAGTCGGTTTACATGGAAAGGAATTTTCATATCCGAATGCCAAGCTTGCCTTCCACGCCAAGGAGAGTCCCATCCAGACACGGGGAAAAGCCTTCCTTATTGTATCTTCATGGCCCATGAGTCCGGCCCATATCACACAGCCTGGACGCCCGAGGACCCCATAATCCAGGACTCCCTCACCTACCACAGATACTTTCCAGAGAGTGCCAAGGGCACAAAGGTCTTTAGCAGTGCCAGCTGTCAGTGACACCAGGACTTCTGTTTCAGCACCTGTAGCAACTGCCATGATTGCACCTCCAGTTTCAACTCCTCTAGCTCCACAGACCTCAGCCGAAGCATTTGCAGATGGACTCCTCTCTATGCCATGTACGCACACCGGAGCAACCAGCCATAAGACCCTTCAGGAGCTCCCGGAGATCGTGCCTAGAGTGTCGTATATCACTATGCATTTTCAAGCTTTTTAGTAACTTGTTGCCAAAGGGGGAGAAAGTGTATAGATCATTAGGCTTCGAGAGAGAGAGAGAGTGTGTGTGTTTTGCTTTTTGTTGCCTCTCTGCTACTTTGATCATTTGCTTGTTTGATTCCTATGCTACCACTTGTGTTATGCTCGTGAGATACTCTTGTGATCATGTGTTTGATCATACTATGCCTTAATGTGTGCTTGAATGATGATATCTATGATATTTGTGTATGATCAATCATGTTTATCCTTGGTGACACTACTGCAGGATGCTGCTAACGCAACACTACGACCAGAGACCCTTCGACAAAAATGTGTGCGATGCAATAATCGCAAACAATGATCTAAAAAACCCGTCAAAAAAGATGCAAGACGTTTGCGATGACGGATGCATCAAAAACGGTTCAAAATTTAGTTGCGTGTGCGATGAGGGACATACGGTTCAGTTCAATGAACTCTTTGCGATGAGGCAGAAGAACAAAAATGGGCAGCCAGATGAAGGTGTGTGCGATATACAACATACGGTTCACTTGGATGAACTATTTGTGATTAGGCAACACAAAAGAAACGGTCAGCCAGATCAAGGTGTGTGCGATATACGGCATACGGTTCACTCGGATCAATTGTTTGCGTTGAGCCAAGAGAACAAAAACGGTTCAATTTAACAAGATGTGTGTGATACGCGGCAAACAGGTCTGTAATCAGAAATGTGTGGGAAGACCGATAATAACACAGACGATTCCTGCTAATAAGACGTGTGTGTTGTGCATTGGGATTCCATACAGAACAACAACATATATATACACACTTATAAGGACATGGTTGCATAACCAAATTGAACATCCAATCACATAGGTGGCTACTACACAGATGACATTTGCACACACCAAAGTAAACTATTGCATGCATAACATAGGTGGCTACTACACACATGACAATTACACACACCAAAGTCAACTATATATTACATTCATGATTAACTAGGATAAACGATCATCTAATCTACTTCTTGGGACGCTTGCCGCTAATGCTCTGCTTGTGGCTCGATCTGGGCTTGTCGATCTCGGTAACGAGGCACTTCCTCATGTCAACGATTTGCCTGTGCATCTTGTAGCATGTGTACACGCTCTTGGCCACGAACCTGAGGTGAGGTTCATCCAGTTGCTGCATACAGGCCCCGTGCCAGGATACGAGACGTGTTCTGTTGCATCCTGCTTCATCTTTTTGTAGTATGGGTCGATGATGGCCGAGGCGAGTTCAACCAGGGAGTCCTTCGTGCTGCCCTAGACTGAAGGAAATATGCCCTAGAGGCAATAACAAAGTTATTATTTATTTCCTTATTTCATGATGAATGTTTATTGTTCATGCCAGAATTGTATTAACTGGAAACATAATACATGTGTGAATACATAGACAAACAGAGTGTCACTAGTATGCCTCTACTTGACTAGCTCGTTGATCAAAGATGGTTAAGTTTCCTAACCATAGACATGAGTTATCATTTGATAAACGGGATCACATCATTAGGAGAATGATGTGATTGACTTGACCCATTCCGTTAGCTTAGCACTTGATCGTTTAGTATTCTGCTATTGCTTTCTTCATGACTTATACATGTTCCTATGACTATGAGATTATGCAACTCCCGTTTACCGGAGGAACACTTTATGTGCTACCAAACGTCACAATGTAACTGGGTGATTATAAAGGTGCTCTACAGGTGTCTTCGAAGGTACTTGTTGGGTTGGCGTATTTCGAGATTAGGATTTGTCACTCCGATTGTCGAAGAGGTATCTCTGGGCCCACTCGGTAATGCACATCACTATAAGCCTTGCAAGCATTGTAACTAATGAGTTAGTTGCGGGATGATGTATTACGGAATGAGTAAAGAGACTTGCCGGTAACGAGATTGAACTAGGTATTGAGATACCGACGATCGAATCTTTGGCAAGTAACATACCGATGACAAAGGGAACAACGTATGTTGTTATGCGGTTCGACCGATAAAGATCTTCGTAGAATATGTAGGAGCCAATATGGGCATCCAGGTTCCGCTATTGGTTATTGACCAGAGAGGTGTCTCAGTCATGTCTACATAGTTCTCGAACCTGTAGGGTCCGCACGCTTAAATGTTCGTTGACGATATAGTATTATGTGAGTTATGTATGTTGGTGACCGAATGTTGTTCGGAGTCCCGGATGAGATCACGGACATGACGAGGAGCTCCGGAATGGTACGGAGGTAAAGATTCATATATTGGATGATATGGTTAGGCCAAGGGGTCACGGGCTATAAGTCGGTGCAAAAGGAGTTTTGCGGAGGCCAGGGGGCCAAACGCCAAAGACCCTGGCGTCCGGCCCTGGGCCAGACGCCGAGGCGCATAGCGTCTGGGCCAAATGCCAAGGTTTGTGGCGTTTGGTCCTGGAGTTCGAGTAGGACTCTCGCCTTTCGGGCAAAACTGACTTTGAGGAGGCTTTTGCTCCAAGTTTCGACCCCAGGGCTCAACATATAAATAGAGGGGCAGGGCTAGCATCAAATACACATCAAGAAACACCAAGCCATGTGTCGGCTACCCCGTCCTCTCTAGTTTATCCTTCGTCATAGTTTTCGTAGTGCTTACGCGAAGCCCTGCGGAGATTGTTCTTCACCAACACCGTCACCACGCCGTCGTGCTGCTGGAACTCATCTACTACTTCGCCTCTCTTGCTGGATCGAGAAGGCGAGGACGTCATCGAGCTGAACGTGTGCTGAACGCGGAGGTGCCGTACGTTCGGTACTTGATCGGGACGGATCGTGAAGGTGTATGACTACATCAACCGTGTTGATAAACGCTTCCGCTTACGGTCTATGAGGGTACGTAGACAACACTCTCCCCTCTCGTTGCTATGCATCACCATGATCTTTCATGTGCGTAGGAAAATTTTGAAATTACTACGTTCCCCAACAGTGGCATCCGAGCCTGGTTTTATGCGTAGATGTCATATGCACGAGTAGAACACAAGTGAGTTGTGGGTGATATAAGTCATACTGCTTACCATCATGTCATACTTTGGTTCGGCGGTATTGTTGGATGAAGCGGCCCGGACCGACATTACGCGTACGCTTACGCGAGACTGGTTCTACCGACGTGCTTTGCACACACGTGGTTGGCGGGTGTCAATTTCTCCAACTTTAGTTGAACCGAGTGTGGCTACGTCTGGTCCTTGAGAAGGTTAAAACAACACTAACTTGACGAACTATCATTGTGGTTTTGATGCGTATGTAAGAACGGTTCTTGCTCAGCCCGTAGCAGCCACGTAAAACTTGCAACAACAAATTAGAGGATGTCTAACTTGTTTTTGCAGGGCATGTTGTGATGTGATATGGTCAAGGCATGATGCTACATTTTATTGTATGAGATGATCATGTTTTGTAACCAAGTTATCGGCAACTGGCAGGAGCCATATGGTTGTCGTTTTATTGTATGCAATGCAATCGCCCTGTAATGCTTTACTTTATCACTAAGCGGTAGCGATAGTCGTAGAAGCATAAGATTGGCGAGACGACAATGATGCTATGATGGAGATCAAGGTGTCGCGCCGGTGACGATGGTGATCATGACGGTGCTTCAGAGATGAAGATCACAAGCACAAGATGATGATGGCCATATCATATCACTTATATTGATTGCATGTGATGTTTATCTTTTATGCATCTTATTTCGCTTTGATTGGCGGTAGCATTATAAGATGATATCTCACTAAATTTCAAGATAAAAGTGTTCTCCCTGAGTATGAACCGTTGCCAAAGTTCGTCGTGCCCAGACACCACGTGATGATCGGGTGTGATAAGCTCTACGTCCATCTACAATGGGTGCAAGCCAGTTTTGCACACGCAGAATACTCAGGTTAAACATGACGAGCCTAGCATATGCAGATATGGCCTCGGAACACTGAGACCGAAAGGTCGAGCGTGAATCATATAGTAGATATGATCAACATAGTGATGTTCGCCATTGAAAACTACTACATTTCACGTGATGATCGGTTATGGTTTAGTTGATTTGGATCACGTGATCACTTAGATGATTAGAAGGATTTCTATCTAAGTGGAAGTTCTTAAGTAATATGATTAATTGAACTTTAATTTATCATGAACTTAGTCCTGGTAGTATTAGCATATCTATGTTGTAGATCAATTGCTCACGTTTAGCTCCCCTGTTTTATTTTTGTTATGTTCCTAGAGAAAACTAAGTTGAAAGATGTTAGTAGCAATGATACGGATTGGATCCGTGATCTGAGGATTATCCTCATTGCTGCACAGAAGAATTACGTCCTTGATACACCGCTGGGTGACAGACCTATTGCAGGAGCAGATGCAGACGTTATGAACGCTTCGCTAGCTCAATATGATGACTACTTGATAGTTTAGTGCACCATGCTTAACGGCTTAGAATCGGGACTTCAAAGACGTTTTGAATGTCATGGACCATATGAGATGTTCCAGGAGTTGAAGTTAATATTTCAAGCATATACCCGAGTTGAGAGATATGAAATCTCCAGCAAGTTCTATAACTAAAAGATGGAGGAGAATAGCTCAAGCAGTGAGCATGTGCTCAGATTGTGTGGGTACTACAATCGCTTGAATCAAGTGGGAGTTAATCTTCTAGATAAAATAGTGATTTACAGAATTCTCTAGTCACCATCACCAAGTTAGTAGAACTTCGTGATGAACTATAATATGCAAGGGATAACGGAAACGATTCCCAAGCTCTTCGTGATGCTGAAATCGACGGAGGTAGAAATCAAGAAAGAGCTTCAACTGTTGATGGTTAACAAGACCACTAGTTTCAAGAAAAGGGCAAAGGGATAGAAGGGGAACTTCAAGAAGAATGGCAAGCGAGTTGCTGCTCATGAGAAGAAGCCCAAGTCAATACCTAAGCCTGAGACTAAGTGCTTCTACTATAGAGGAAATGGTCACTGGAAGCGGAACTGCCCCAAATATTTGGCGGATAAGAAGGATGGCAAAGTGAACAAAAGTATATTTGATATACATGTTATTGATGTGTACTTTACTAGTGTTTATAGCAACCCCTCGGTATTTGATACTAGTTCGGTTGCTCAGAGTAGTAACTCGAAACGGGAGTTGCAGATTGAACAGAAACTAGTAAAGGGCGAGGTGACAATGTGTGTTGGAAGTAGTTCCAAGATTGATATGATCATCATCGCACACTCCCTATACTTTCGGGACTAGTGTTGAACCTAAATAAGTGTTATTTGGTGATTGCGTTGAGCATGAATATGATTTGATCATGTTTATTGCAATACGTTTATTCATTTAAAAATCAGAGAATAATTGTTATTCTATTTACACGAATAAAACCTTCGATGGTCATACACCCAATGAAAATAATTTGTTGGATCTCCATCGTAGTGATACACATATTCATAATATTGAAGCCAAAAGATGCAAAGTTAATAATGATAGTGAAACTTATTTGTGGCATTGCCGTTTAGGTCATATTGGTGTAAAGGGCATGAAGAAACTCCATGCTGATGGGCTTTTGGAATCACTTGATTATGAATCACTTGATGCTTGTGAACCATGCCCTATGGGCAAGATGACTAAGACTCCATTCTCCGGAACAATGGAGCGAGCAACTGAATTATTGGAAATAATACATATTGATGTATGCAGTCCGATGAGTGTTGAGGCTCCCGGCGTGTATCGTTATTTTCTGACCCTCACAGATGATTTGAGCAGATATGGGTATATCTACTTGATGAAACATAAGTCTGAAACATTTGAAAAGTTCAAAGAATTTCAGAGTGAATTGGAAAATCATTGTGACAAGAAAACACATTTTCTGCGATCTGATCGCAGAGACGAATATTTAGTTACGAGTTTGGTCTTCAATCAAAACAATGTGGAATAGTTTCACAAATTTGTGCTACCTGAAACACCACATCATAATGGTGAGTCTGAACGTCATAACCGTACTTTATTGGATATAGTGCAATCTATGATGTTTCTTATTGATTTACCACTATTGTTTTGGGGTTATGCATTACAGACAGCTGCATTCATGTTAAAAAGTGCACCATCTAAATCTGTTGAGACGACACCGTATGAATTGTGGTTTGGCAAGAAACCAAAGTTGTCGTTTCTTAAAGTTTGGGTTGCGATGCTTATGTGAAAAAGTTTCATCCTGATAAGCTCAAACCCAAATCGGAGAAATGTGTCTTCATAGGATTGTTGGGGAACGTAGTAATTTCAAAAAATTTCCTACGCACACGCAAGATCATGGTGATGCATAGCAACGAGAGGGGAGAGTGTTGTCTACGTACCCTTGTAGACCGAAAGCGGAAGCGTTATATCAACGCGGTTGATGTAGTCATACGTCTTCACGATCCGACCGATCCAAGCACCGTTACTCCGGCACCTCCGAGTTCTTGGCACACGTTCAGCTCGATGACGTTCCCCGGGCTCCGATCCAGCAAAGCTTCGGGGAAGAGTTCCGTCAGCACGACGGCGTGGTGACGATCTTGATGTTCTACTGTCGCAGGGCTTCGCCTAAGCACCGCTACAATATGACCGAGGTGGAATATGGTGGAGGGGGGCACCGCACACGGCTAAGGAACGATCTCAAGGATCAACTTGTGTGTCTTGGGGTGCCCCCTTGCCCCCGTATATAAAGGAGCAAGGGGGAGGGCCGGCCGGCCCTAGAGGCGCGCCAAGGGAGGGGGAGTCCTCCTCCTAGTGGGAGTAGGACTCCCCTTTCCTAGTCCAACTAGGAGGGGGAAGGGGGGAAGGAAGGAGAGGGAGAGGAAGAGGGAAAGGGGGGCCGCGCCCCCCCTCCTTGTCCAATTCGGACTCCTCATGGGGGGGGGGCGCGCGCCACCTCCTAGCGCGGCCCTCTCTCTCCCCTCGCGGCCCAATAAGGCCCATACTTCCCCGGGGGGTTCCGGTAACCCCTCTGGCACTCCGGTAATATCCGAAACCTCTCGGAACCATTCCGATGTCCGAACATAGCCGTCCAATATATCAATCTTTATGTCTCGACCATTCCGAGACTCCTCGTCATGTCCGTGATCACATCCGGGACTCCGAACTCCTTCGGTACATCAAAATGCATAAACTCATAATAACTGTCATCGTAACCTTAAGCGTGCGGACCCTACGGTTCGAGAACAATGTAGACATGACCGAGACATGTCTCCGGTCAATAACCAATAGCGGGACCTGGATGGCCATATTGGCTCCTACATATTCTACGAAGATCTTTATCGGTCAGACCGCATAACAACATACGTTGTTCCCTTTGTCCATCGGTATGTTACTTGCCCGAGATTCGATCGTCAGTATCCAATACCTAGTTCAATCTCGTTACCAGCAAGTCTCTTTACTCGTTCCGTAATACATCATCCCGCAACTAACTCATTAGTTGCAATGCTTGCAAGGCTTAAGTGATGTGCATTACCGAGAGGGCCCAGAGATACCTCTCCCACAATTGGAGTGACAAATCCTAATCTCGAAATATGCCAACCCAACATCTACCTTTGGTGACACCTGTAGTACTCCTTTATAATCACCCAGTTACGTTGTGACGTTTGGTAGCACCCAAAGTGTTCCTCCGGCAAACGGGAGTTGCATAATCTCATAGTCAAAGGAACATGTATAAGTCATGGATAAAAGCAACAACAACATACTAAACGATCGGGTGCTATGCTAATGGAATGGGTCATGTCAATCAGATCATTCAACTAATGATGTGACCTTGTTAATCAAATGACAACTCCTTTTGTCTATGGTTAGGAAACTTAACCATCTTTGATTAACAAGCTAGTCAAGTAGAGGCATACTAGTGACACTCTGTTTGTCTATGTATCCACACATGTATTATGTTTTCGGTTAATACAATTCTAGCATGAATAATAAACATTTATCATGATATGTAAGGAAATAAATAATAACTTTATTATTGCCTCTAGGGCATATTTCCTTCAGTCTCCCACTTGCACTAGAGTCAATAATCTAGATTATACAGTAATGATTCTAACACCCATGGAGTCTTGGTGCTGATCATGTTTTGCCCGTGGACAAGGCTTAGTCAACGGGTCTGCCACATTCAGATCCGTATTTATCTTGCAAATCTCTATGTCTCCCACCTGGACCAAGTCCCGGATGGAATTGAAGCATCTCTTGATGTGCTTTGTTCTCTTGTGAAATCTGGATTCCTTCGCCAAGGCAATTGCTCCAGTATTGTCACAAAAGATTTTCATTGGACCTGATGCACTAGGTATGACACCTAGATCGGATATGAACTCCTTCATCCAGACTCCTTCATTTGCTGCTTCCGAAGTAGCTATGTACTCCGCTTCACATGTAGATCCCGCCACGACACTTTGTTTAGAACTGCACCAACTGACAGCTCCACCGTTTAATGTAAATACGTATCCGGTTTGCGATTTTGAATCGTCCGGATCAGTGTCAAAGCTTGCATCAACGTAACCCTTTACGATGAGCTCTTCGTCACCACCATACACGAGAAACATTTCCTTAGTCCTTTTCAGGTACTTCAGGATATTCTTGACCGCTGTCCAGTGATCCACTCCTGGATTACTTTGGTACCTCCCTGCTAAACTTATAGCAAGGCACACATCAGGTCTGGTACACAGCATTGCATACATGATAGAGCCTATGGCTGAAGCATAGGGAACATCTTTCATCTTCTCTCTATCTTCTGCAGTGGTCGGGCATTGAGTCTGACTCAACTTCACACCTTGCAATACAGGCAAGAACCCTTTCTTCGCTTGATCCATTTTGAACTTCTTCAAAATCTTGTCAAGGTATGTGCTTTGTGAAAGTCCAATTAAGCGTTTTGATCTATCTCTATAGATCTTAATGCCCAATATGTAAGCAGCTTCACCGAGGTGTTTCATTGAAAAACTCTCATTCAAATATCCCTTTATGCTATCCAGAAATTCTATATCATTTCCAATCAGTAATATGTCATCTACATATAATATCAGAAATGCTACAGAGCTCCCACTCACTTTCTTGTAAATACAGGCTTCTCCAAAAGTTTGTACAAACCCAAACGCTTTGATCACACTATCAAAACGTTTATTCCAACTCCGAGATGCTTGCACCAGTCCATAAATGGACCGCTGGAGCTTGCATACTTTGTTAGCTCCCTTTGGATCGATAAAACCTTCTGGTTGTATCATATACAACTCTTCTTCCAGAAACCCATTCAGGAATGCAGTCTTTACATCCATTTGCCAAATTTCATAATCATAAAATGCGGCAATTGCTAACATGATTCTGACAGACTTAAGCATTGCTACGGGTGAGAAGGTCTCATCGTAGTCAATCCCTTGAACTTGTCGAAAACCCTTTGCGACAAGTCGAGCTTTGTAGACAGTAACATTACCGTCGGCGTCAGTCTTCTTCTTAAAGATCCACTTGTTCTCTATTGCTTGCCGACCCTCGGGCAAGTCAACCAAAGTCCACACTTTGTTTTCATACATGGATCCCATCTCAGATTTCATGGCTTCCAGCCATTTTGCGGAATCTGGGTTCACCATCGCTTCTTCATAGTTCGTAGGTTCGTCATGATCTAGTAGCATGATTTCCAGAATAGGACTGTCGTACCACTCTGGTGCGGATCTCACTCTGGTTGATCTACGAGGTTCAGCAGTTACTTGATCTGAAGTTTCATGATCATCATCACTAACTTCTTCTCTGATTGGTGTAGATGTCACAGAAACCGGTTCCTGTGATGAACTACTTTCCAATAAGGGAGCAGGTACAGTTACCTCATCAAGTTCTACTTTCCTCCCACTCACTTCTTTCGAGAGAAACTCCTTCTCTAGAAAGGATCCATTTTTAGCAACAAATGTATTGCCTTCGGATCTGTGATAGAAGGTGTACCCAACTGTTTCCTTTGGGTATCCTATGAAGACACATTTCTCCGATTTGGGTTCGAGCTTATCAGGTTGAAGCTTTTTCACATAAGCATCGCAGCCCCAAACTTTAAGAAACGACAACTTTGGTTTCTTGCTAAACCATAGTTCATAAGGCGTCGTCTCAACGGATTTTGATGGTGTCCTATTTAACGTGAATGCGGCCGTCTCTAGAGCATAACCCCAAAACGATAGCAGTAAATCTGTAAGAGACATCATAGATCGCACCATATCTAGTAAAGTGCGATTACGACGTTCGGACACACCATTGCGCTGTGGTGTTCCGGGTGGCGTGAGTTGCGAAACTATTCCACATTGTTTCAAATGTAGACCAAACTCATAACTCAAATATTCTCCTCCATGATCAGATCATAGAAACTTTATTTTCTTGTTACGTTGATTTTCAACTTCACTCTGAAATTCTTTGAACTTTTCAAATGTTTCAGACTTGTGTTTCATTAAGTAGATATACCCATATCTGCTTAAATCATCTGTGAAGGTGAGAAAATAACGATATCCGCCACGAGCCTCAACATTCATCGGACCACATACATCTGTATGTATGATTTCCAACAAATATGTTGCTCTCTCCATAGTACCGGAGAACGGTGTTTTAGTCATCTTGCCCATGAGGCACGGTTCGCAAGTGCCAAGTGATTCATAATCAAGTGACTCCAAAATTCCATCAGTATGGAGTTTCTTCATGCGCTTTATACCTATATGACCTAAACGGCAGTGCCACAAATAAGTTGCACTATCGTTATCAACTCTGCATCTTTTGACTTCAACATTATGAATATGTGTATCACTACTATCGAGATTCATCAAAAATAGACCACTCTTCACAGGTGCATGACCATAAAAGATATTATTCATATAAATAGAACAACCATTATTCTCTGATTTAAATGAATAACCGTCTCGCATCAAACAAGATCCAGATATAATGTTCATGCTCAACGCTGGCACCAAATAACAATTATTTAGGTCTAATACTAATCCCGAAGGTAGATGTAGAGGTAGCGCGCCGACCGCGATCACATCGACTTTGGAACCGTTTCCCACGCGCATTGTCACCTCGTCCTTTGCCAGTGTTCGCTTAATCCGTAGTCCCTGTTTCGAGTTGCAAATTTTAGCAACAGAACCAGTATCAAATACTCAGGTGCTACTGCGAGCTCTAGTAAGGTACACATCAATAACATGTATATCACATATACCTTTGTTCACCTTGCCATCCTTCTTGTCCGCCAGATACTTGGGGCAGTTCCGCTTCCAGTGACCAGTCTGCTTGCAGTAGAAGCACTCAGTTTCAGGCTTAGGTCCAGACTTGGGTTTCTTCGCTTGAGCAGCAACTTGTTTGCTGTTCTTCTTGAAGTTCCCCTTATTCTTCCCTTTGCCCTTCTTCTTGAAACTGGTGGTCTTATTGACCATCAACACTTGATGCTCCTTCTTGATTTCTACCTCCGCAGCCTTTAGCATTGCGAAGAGCTCGGGCATAGTCTTATCTATCCCTTGCATATTATAGTTCATCACGATGCCTTTGTAGCTTGGTGGCAGTGATTGAAGAATTCTGTCAATGACACAATCATCCGGAAGATTAACTCCCAGTTGACTCAAGTGATTGTAATACCCAGACATTCTGAGTATGTGCTCACTGACAGACCCATTCTCTTCCATTTTGCAGCTATAGAACTTATTGGAGACCTCATATCTCTCAATCCGGGCATTCTGTTTGAATATCAACTTCAACTCTTGGAACATCTCATATGCTCCATGGTTCTCAAACCATCGTTGAAGTCCCGGTTCTAAGCCGTAAAGCATGGCACACTGAACTATCGAGTAGTCATCAGCTTTGCTCTGCCAGACGTTCATAACATCTGGTGTTGCTCCAGCAGCAGGCCTGGCACCTAGCGGTGCATCCAGGACGTAATTCTTCTGTGCAGCAATGAGGATAATTCTCAAGTTATGGACCCAGTCCGTGTAATTGCTACCATCATCTTTCAACTTTGCTTTCTCAAGGAACGCATTAAAATTCAACGGAACAACAGCACGAGCCATCTATCTACAATTAACATAAACAAGCAAGATACTATCAGGGACCAAGTTCATGATAAATTTAAGTTCAATTAATCATATTACTTAAGAACTCCCACTTAGATAGACATCCCTCTAATCTTCTAAGTGATCACGTGATCCAAATCAAACTAAACCATAACCGATCATCACGTGAAATGGATTAGTTCTCAATGGTGAACATCATCATGTTGATCATATCTACTATATGATTCACGTTTGACCTTTCGGTCTCCGTGTTCCGAGGCCATATCTGCATATGCTAGGCTCGTCAAGTATAACCCGAGTATTCCGCGTGTGCAAAACTGGCTTGCACCCGTTGTAGATGGACGTAGAGCTTATCACACCCGATCATCACGTGGTGTCTGGGCACGACGAACTTTGGCAACGGTGCATACTCGGGGAGAACACTTCTTGATAATTTAGTGAGAGATCATCTTATAATGCTACCGTCAATCAAAGCAAGATAAGATGCATAAAAGATAAACATCACATGCAAATCAATATAAGTGATATGATATGGTCATCATCATCTTGTGCTTCGTGATCTCCATCTCTGCAGCACCATCATGATCACCATCGTCACCGGCGCGACACCTTGATCTCCATCGTAGCATCGTTGTCGTCTGGCCAATCTTATGCTTCTACGACTATCGCTACCGCTTAGTGATAAAGTAAAGCATTACAGGGCGATTGCATTGCATACAATAAAGTGACAACCATACGGCTCCTGCCGGTTGCCGATAACTCGGTTACAAAACATGATCATCTCATACAATAAAATATAGCATCATGTCTTGACCATATCACATCACAACATGCCCTGCAAAAACAAGTTAGACGTCCTCTACTTTGTTTGTTGCAAATTTTACGTGGCTGCTACGGGCTGAAGCAAGAACCAATCTCACCTACGCATCAAAACCACAACGATACTTCGTCAAATAGACTCCGTTTTAACCTTCTCAAGGACCGGGCGTAGCCATACTCGGTTCAAATAAAGTTGGAGAAACTGACACCCGCCAGCCACCTGTGTGCAAAGCACGGCGGTAGAACCAGTCTCGCGTAAGCGTACGCGTAATGTCGGTCCGGGCCGCTTCATCCAACAATACCGCCGAATCAAAGTATGACATGCTGGTAGGCAGTATGACTTGTATCGCCCACAACTCACTTGTGTTCTACTCGTGCATAACATCAAACCATAAAAACCTAGGCTCGGATGCCACTGTTGGGGAACGTAGTAATTTCAAAAAAATTCCTACGCACACGCAAGATCATGGTGATGCATAGCAACGAGAGGGGAGAGTGTTGTCTACGTACCCTTGTAGACCGAAAGCGGAAGCGTTGTATCAACGCGGTTGATGTAGTCGTACGTCTTCACAATCCGACCGATCCAAGCACCGTTACTCCGGCACCTCCGAGTTCTTGGCACACGTTCAGCTCGATGACGTTCCCCGGGCTCCGATCCAGCAAAGCTTCGGGGAAGAGTTCCGTCAGCACGACGGCATGGTGACGATCTTGATGTTCTACTGTCGCAGGGCTTCGCCTAAGCACTGCTACAATATGACCGAGGTGGAATATGGTGGAGGGGGGCACCGCACACGGCTAAGGAACGATCTCAGGGATCAACTTGTGTGTCTTGGGGTGCCCCCTTGCCCCCGTATATAAAGGAGCAAGGGGGGAGGGCCGGCCGGCCCTAGAGGCGCGCCAAGGGAGGGGGAGTCCTCCTCCTAGTGGGAGTAGGACTCCCCTTTCCTAGTCCAACTAGGAGGGGGAAGGGGGGAAGGAAGGAGAGGGAGAGGGAGAGGGAAAGGGGGGCCGCACCCCCCTCCTTGTCCAATTCGGACTCCTCATGGGGGGTGCGTGCCACCTCCTGGCGCAGCCCTCTCTCTCCCCTCGCGGCCCAATAAGGCCCATACTTCCCTGGGGGGTTCCGGTAACCCCTCTAGCACTCCGGTAATATCCGAAACCTCTCGGAACCATTCCGATGTCCGAACATAGCCGTCCAATATATCAATCTTTATGTCTCGACCATTCCGAGACTCCTCGTCATGTCCGTGATCACATCCGGGACTCCGAACTCCTTCGGTACATCAAAATGCATAAACTCATAATAACTGTCATCGTAACCTTAAGCGTGCGGACCCTACGGTTTGAGAACAATGTAGACATGACCGAGACACGTCTCCGGTCAATAACCAATAGCGGGACCTAGATGCCCATATTGGCTCCTACATATTCTACGAAGATCTTTATCGGTCAGACCGCATAACAACATACGTTGTTCCCTTTGTCCATCGGTATGTTACTTGCCCGAGATTCGATCGTCGGTATCCAATACCTAGTTCAATCTCGTTACCGGCAAGTCTCTTTACTCGTTCCGTAATACATCATCTCGCAACTAACTCATTAGTTGCAATGCTTGCAAGGCTTAAGTGATGTGCATTACCGAGAGGGCCCAGAGATACCTCTCCCACAATTGGAGTGACAAATCCTAATCTCGAAATACGCCAACCCAACATCTACCTTTGGTGACACCTGTAGTACTCCTTTATAATCACCCAGTTACGTTGTGACGTTTGGTAGCACCCAAAGTGTTCCTCCGGCAAACGGGAGTTGCATAATCTCATAGTCAAAGGAACATGTATAAGTCATGGATAAAAGCAACAGCAACATACTAAACGATCGGGTGCTATGCTAATGGAATGGGTCATGTCAATCAGATCATTCAACTAATGATGTGACCTTGTTAATCAAATGACAACTCCTTTTGTCTATGGTTAGGAAACTTAACCATCTTTGATTAACAAGCTAGTCAAGTAGAGGCATACTAGTGACACTCTGTTTGTCTATGTATCCACACATGTATTATGTTTCCGGTTAATACAATTCTAGCATGAATAATAAACATTTATCATGATATGTAAGGAAATAAATAATAACTTTATTATTGCCTCTAGGGCATATTTCCTTCAAGGATACCCAAAGGAGATAGTTGGGTGCACCTTCTATCACAGATCCGAAGGCAAGACATTCGTTGCTAAGAATGGATCCTTTCTAGAGAAGGAGTTTCTCTCGAAAGAAGTGAGTGAGAGGAAAGTAGAACTTGATGAGGTAACTGCACCTGCTCCCTTATTGGAAAGTAGTTCATCACAGAAATCTGTTCCTGTGACTCCTACGCCAATTAGTGAGGAAGCTAATGATGATGATCATGTAACTTCAGATCAAGTTACTAGCGAACCTCGTAGGTCAACCAGAGTGAGATCCGCACCAGAGTGGTACGGTAATCCTATTCTGGAGGTCATGTTACTTGACCATGACGAACCTACGAATTATGAGGAAGCGATGATGAGCCCAGATTCCGCGAAATGGCTTGAGGCCATGAAATCTGTGATGGGATCCATATATGAGAACAAAGTGTGGACTTTGGTTGACTTGCCCGATGATCGGCAAGCCATAGAAAATAAATGGATCTTCAAGAGGAAGACGGGCGCTGATAGTAGTATTACTATCTACAAAGCTAGACTTGTCGAAAAAGGTTTTTGACAAAGTTCAAGGAGTTGACTATGATGAGACTTTCTCACCCGTAGTGATGCTTAAGTCTGTCCGAATCATGTTAGCAATTGCCGCATTTTATGATTATGAAATTTGGCAAATGGATGTAAAGACTGCATTCCTGAATGGATTTCTGGAAGAAGAGTTGTATATGATACACCCTGAAGGTTTTATTGATCCAAAGGATGCTAACAAAGTGTGCAAGCTCCAGCAATCCATCTATGGACTGGTGCAAGCATCTCGGAGTTGGAATATACACTTTGATGAGTTGATCAAAGCATATAGTTTTATACAGACTTGCGGTGAAGCCTGTATTTACAAGAAAGTGAGTGGGAGCACTACAGCATTTCTGATAAGTATATGTGAATGAAATATTGTTGATCGGAAATAATGTAGAATTATTCTGCAAAGCATAAAAGAGTGTTTGAAAGGAGTTTTTCAAAGAAAGACCTTGGTGAAGCTGCTTACATATTGAGCATCAAGATCTATAGAGATAGATCAAGACGCTTGATAAGTTTTTCAGTGAGTACATACCTTGACAACATTTTGAAGTAGTTCAAAATGGAACAGTCAAAGAAAGACTTCTTGCCTGTGTTACAAGGTGTGAAATTGAGTAAGACTCAAAGCCCGACCACGGCAGAAAATAGAAAGAGAATGAAAGTCATTCCCTATGCTTCGGCCATAGGTTCTATATAGTATGCCATGCTCTGTACCAGATCTATTGTATACCCTACCCTGATTTTGGCAAGGGAGTACAATAGTGATCTAGAAGTAGATCACTGGACAGCGGTCAAAATTATCCTTAGTGGAATAAGGATATGTTTCTCGATTATGGAGGTGACAAAAAGGTTCGTAGTAAAGGGTTACGTCGATGCAAATTTTGACACTGATCCAGATGACTCTAAGTCTCAATCTAGATACATATTGAAAGTGGGAGCGATTAGCTAGAGTAGCTCCGTGCAGAGCATTGTTGACATAGAAATTTGCAAAATACATACGGATCTAAAGGTGGTAGACCCGTTGACTAAACTTCTCTCATAAGCAAAACATGATCACACCTTAGTACTCTTTGGGTGTTAATCACATAGCGATGTGAACTAGATTATTGACTCTAGTAAACCCTTTGGGTGTTGGTCACATATCGATGTGAACTATGGGTGTTAACCACATGAAGATGTGAACTATTGATGTTAAATCACATGGCGATGTGAACTAGATTATTGACTCTAGTGCAAGTGGGAGACTGAAGGAAATATGTCCTAGAGGCAATAATAAATTTATTATTTATTTCCTTATTTCATGATAAATGTTTATTATTCATGCTAGAATTGTATTAACCGGAAACATAATATATGTGTGAATACATAGACAAACAGAGTGTCACTAGTATGCCTCTACTTGACTAGCTCGTTGATCAAAGATGGTTAAGTTTCCTAACCATAGACATGAGTTGTCATTTGATAAACGGGATCACATCATTAGGAGAATGATGTGATTGACTTGACCCATTCCGTTTGCTTAGCACTTGATCGTTTAATATTCTGCTATTGCTTTCTTCATGACTTATACATGTTCCTATGACTATGAGATTATGCAACTCCCATTTACCGGAGGAACACTTTGTGTGCTACCAAACGTCACAACGTAAGTGGGTGATTATAAAGGTGCTCTACAGGTGTCTCCGAAGGTACTTGTTGGGTTGGCGTATTTTGATATTAGGATTTGTCACTCCGATTGTCGGAGAGGTATCTCTAGGCCCACTCGGTAATGCACATCACTATAAGCCTTGAAAGCATTGTAACTAATGAGTTAGTTGTGGGATGATGTATTACGGAACGAGTAAAGAGACTTGCCGGTAACGAGATTGAACTAGGTATTGAGATACCGACGATCGAATCTTGGGCAAGTAACATACCGATGACAAAGGGAACAACGTATGTTGTTATGCGGTTCGACCGATAAAGATCTTCGTAGAATATGCAGGAGCCAATATGGGCATCCAGGTTCCGCTATTGGTTATTGACCAGAGAGGTGTCTTGGTCATGTCTACATAGTTCTCGAACCCGTAGGGTCCGCACGCTTAAACGTCCGTTGACGATATAGTATTATATGAGTTATGTATGTTGGTGACCGAATGTTGTTCGGAGTTCCGGATGAGATCACGGACATGACAAGGAGCTCCGGAATGGTCCGGAGGTAAAGATTCATATATTGGATGATATGGTTAGGCCAAGGGGTCAGGCCCACGGGGCTATAAGTCGGTGCAAAAGGAGTTTTGCGGAGGCCAGGGGCCAAACGCCAGAGACCCTGGCGTCTAGCCCTGGGCCAGACGCCGAGGCCCATGGCGTCTGCGCCAGACGCCAAGGTTTGTGGCGTTTGGTCCTGGAGTCCGAGTGGGACTCTTGCCTTTCGGGCAAAACCGACTTTGAGGAGGCTTTTGCTCCAAGTTTCGACCCCATGGCTCAACATATAAATAGAGGGGCAGGGCTAGCACCAAAGACACATCAAGAAACACCAAGCCGTGTGTCGGCTACCCCGTCCTCTCTAGTTTATCCTCCGTCATAGTTTTCGTAGTGCTTACACGAAGCCCTGCGGAGATTGTTCTTCACCAACACCGTCACCACGCCGTCGTGCTGCCGGAACTCATCTACTACTTCGCCCCTCTTGCTGGATCAAGAAGGTGAGGACGTCATCGAGCTGAACGTGTGCTGAACGCGGAGGTGCCATACGTTCGGTACTTGATCGGGACGGATCGTGAAGGTGTACGACTACATCAACCGCGTTGATAAACGCTTCCGCTTACGGTCTACGAGGGTACGTAGACAACACTCTCCCCTCTCGTTGCTATGCATCACCATGATCTTGCGTGTGCGTAGAATTTTTTTGAAATTACTACGTTCCCCAACAGTGGCATCCGAGCCTGGTTTTATGCGTAGATGTCATATGCACGAGTAGAACACAAGTGAGTTGTGGGCGATATAAGTCACACTGCTTACCATCATGTCATACTTTGGTTTGGCGGTATTGTTGGATGAAGCGGCCCGGACCGACATTACGCGTACGCTTACGCGAGAGTGGTTCTACCGACGTGCTTTGCACACACGTGGCTGGCGGGTGTCAGTTTCTCCAACTTTAGTTGCACCGAGTGTGGCTACGCCCGGTCCTTGAGAGGGTTAAAACAACACTAACTTGACGAACTATCGTTATGGTTTTGATGCGTAGGTAAGAACAGTTCTTGCTCAGCCCGTAGGAGCCACGTAAAACTTGCAACAATAAAGTAGAGGACGTCTAACTTGTTTTTGCAGGGCATATTGTGATATGATATGGTCAAGGCATGATGCTATATTTTATTCTATGAGATGATCATGTTTTGTAATCGAGTTATTGACAACTGGCAGGAGCCATATGGTTGTCGCTTTATTGTATGCAATTTGTTCACTAGCAGGAGCCATATGATTTTCAAAATTTGTTCACAATTTCAGAAAATGTTCGTGGTATCAAAATTTCTTAGAGAATTCCAAAAAGCTCCATTTTTCCAAAAAAATAACAAATCCCATAATGTTTCAAAAGGGGTTCCTATTTTCAAAATTTGCTAAATGTTTCAAAAATATTTATTTTTCAAAAAATGTTCACAATTTTAAAATTTTATTTGGAATTTCATAAAAGTTCCCCAATTTGAAAATTTATTCACAAATTCCGAAAAAGTTCAGGAATTTCAATGCTTTCCTGGTTCCATTATTTGCTTTGGAAATTGAAAAAATGTTCATGTTTTTCTAAATTTCTTCACAAATTCTGAAAATGTTCGTATTTTCAAAAATGGTTAGAGTTTTCAAAGTTTTTTTGGTTTTCTAGAAAATCTCGGAGAATCAAAATAAAATATTTTCCCAAATTTGTTTGTGATTTTTTCAAGAACATATTCGTGTTTCTAAGAAGGATTTGAAATTTGAAAAAAAAAAAATACAGTCCCTAATCCGGGTGCTACAGTCCTTGGTTGCCCGCTGCAGTATCCAGTCCGGTTCGCCACAATTCGCTACAGTGCCCCCCCTCCCACCGGTGTTTCTTATTTGACGCTTTTAGCGCCTGATATAGGCTATCAGGCAAAACGGCACACCCCCCCCCCCCCCCTCCGTCCTGGACTCAGCGCATCTACATTTCTTTTCCAAATTCAAAAAGTCGGCTCAGGTGGGTTTCTTCTTTTTTCTCTCTTTGTTCTGTGTGAAATGTAACGCTAAATAGAGCGACCTGGTTTTTCTTTTTCGTTTTCGTGCAGTTTTGTTTCGCCAGTTTTATCTTGACTTTTTTTTGTCTTTGCTCTTTCTTTTTCCTTTTTCGTTTTCCCATTTATAAATATTTTTAAATGCTTGAGTTTTTTAGAAATTAGAAACATTTTCAAAATTTGTGAACTTTTTATCAAATTTGTGAACCTTTTTTCAAATTTTGCGTACTTTTTTGAAATTTCACGTACTTTTTCTATATCATGAACTTCGCCAATTTTGAAAAAAAAACATTATTTGTGAGGAAAGTTCACAATTTTTTAACAAGTTCATTGCTTTTACAAAAAGTTCATCAATTTTGAAAAGTTGAGAATTTGAAAAAAAAACTTCATCAATTTTTGGCAAAAAATCACAAAAGTTGAAAAAAAAATCATCGATTTTGAAGAATAGGTCATCAAATTATGAAAAAAAATCCTTGATTTTTGGAAAAAGTTCACGGATTTGAGAAAAAGGTCATGAATTTAAAGAAATTTCACGTGTTTTTTTAAAAGTTCACGAATTTTAAAATATAATGAATTTTGAATTTTTTTTTTGGATTTAAGAAAAGTTCACAGATTTTTGGAAAAAAAATAGTGAACCCTTATTGATATCATGTTTATTTAATTTATGATATTTTTTGAATATGTGATCTTTTTTCGTTTTTGTGAAGTTGTTTTAATAGATGAACTTTTTTGCATTTCCGTGATTTTTTTTAATCTAAGAATCTTCAATTGTTGTTCACATTTTTTAAACAAATCACATTTTATCAAAATATATGCAAGTAATTCGAAAATCTAAGCTGTAAAGTAAACCGTACAATATGCTGTGTAATACATAGCGTGGCTACAGTTGTTCTAAGCCCGGCATTGCATAGGAGCTCCCCTCCCTGCTCGCTACGCTCACTCTCTTCGTTGCCTTTTGCGCGTGCCAGTGGGCTGGTCCAGTAGGCGGACGTCTCTACGAAGCCCCGCCAATCTGTCGCGGTGCTTTTAGTTCTTTAGAGGCGGGTCGCCACTTGCGGCTAGGAGTACCCCATATGACCCAGTTGTTATTCCTATATATAAACCTCGAGATTGATAATTAAGAGGGTTTACCACTAAAAGAAGAGCTTCGAAAGGGAAATCGAAGGTGCATGCTTGGCGTAACCTGCGTTTGCCTTTTATTATTTCTAGATGCACCGTTGGCGAGATCATTAATTAAGGGATACCCCTTATAAGGGTTATCCCCATCCTTTTCAAACGCGACAAATGAGTCACTGCACGTGCGCCATTTTGTCGTAACCTGGGTGCTTTTCTTATTTTTCATAGATTTGTTTATTCAAAATATTTAATCTCTTGAATCGTGTATCCAAATCGTGAACTGTTTTCACTCACATCAAGATCTTCAAAAATGGATCACATGTAATAGATTTCGACAAACTTTTTCTCACGAAAAAATGCGGAAGAAAAAGCCGTAGCCAGAAGCACATTTTTTTATTACTTTCCTTTTTCATTTCTTACAGGCAGAATTGTGCTTTTCGTAGAAGCAAAAAAAACGTGTTACCTCTCGCGGAAGCAAATATGTGCCTTCATGGAAAGCAAATCTGTTTGTGTCATGAAAGAAAAAAAAGGCATTTTTTCCTTTTTCAAAAGGCACATGAAACAAAACTGTGCCCCCACGATAAACAAATACGTGCCTTTCGTGGAAGCAATTTTTTTTCTTTTTCAGAGACACGCTCATGGAAGTAAATATGTGCCTCCACAAGTAGCAAATCCGTATCTCTTGTGGAAGAAGAAAAAACATTTTTTCGCAGTTATGGGCAACGGAGCTCGTCATGGAGGGGGATTTCGGCCTGTCACTGTCACTAGGTGTCTCCGCCGTAGCGGTACATGTGCTTTATCACTCTCCTCCTGCCAAACGCAATACACGGACGAAGTCACTGTCGACTGGCACGTCGTTTACCGCCCAATCCATCCAAAGAATAAACTCATTAAATCCTGGCGGTGATACAGTAGCCAGACTTCTCGTCCGTTGAATTTAGGCCGCTGACTCGTCCGTTGCTCAACCACAGCAAGAAGCCAATTCCTCTCGTTCTCGAAGGATGTTTCGCTCGCTGTCCCTCGTTTCCGACCAACGTCACCCAAAACCGACCATAGCTTGCACGGCTCCGTAACCTGCTCCGTCTGTCGGCGTTGCCGTCTAGTTCCTCCAACCGCTGAAACGTCAACAGAGATGAACAGGAGGCCAAGAACTCTGATGCGTCCAGCCATAGCTTTGCAAAAAACGTGAGACCCGGGGCGCATTACATTTACACTGCTGGCTCCCTGAGGTAAGCCGCGCTCGGTTCAGGTCCGGCGTCGATTCCTACCTGGGGCTATGCTCTCGGCCGCTTTCAGCTTCTCCACGCGCTGATGGCAGGGCAGGCGACATCTCGCTATCAGACTGGGAATGCGGCCAGAGAGGAGAGAGCAACATTGTTTTCGGTTGTGGATACATGTCGCGATCAGGTGGTGGGTGGATAGGATTTCGCGAGATTGCTGGTTGATCCTCAAAACGACACTATCAGTTAACTGCCGTGTCAGATACTAGCACACACATTGGACTTGCATGGATGATTAGCGGGGATTGAGCTGGGAAGTGATTGCGCTTTAGAGGAAAGATTTACGTACTGCTATATTTTTGCAGGGAAATTTATGCACAACTTACATCGAACATACACTCATCGTGTAGAAAGTACAGATACATTTTTTTACGCTAAAAGGTACATATGAGTTAATTGTAAGAAATCACCACATTTGTGGCTAGGTTTGCAGGAAACTACCAACTCGTTAATCCGTTGCAAAAAACACCGTAAAATCTCTTAACTCGTTGCAAAAAACACTGAACAACCATTTAGACGATTTTGATCTCTTTTCCGATGGGTGGGCCCCGAAAACGCCGACGTGGCATGACGGACAGGCAAACGGCGCCGTTAGGACCAAAACGGTCAAGACGCCGCGCCGGTCGGTCCTGTCGGTGCTCGCCAGACAGATCCCCCCCTCTCTCTCACCCCTCTCCTCTGTCTCCCCCCCTCTCTCTCTCTCGCCCTGGTCGCCGTCGGTGAGAAGCCAGTTCTCCGCCATTCGTCATGGTTTCGTGGAGCGACACCAGCGAGGAATCGGGCTACGAGTACTCTTCAGGCGGCTGCCCTATCAAGGTCAGTGATGTATATGGTTTCCATGTCATTCTTTGAGCTAGGGTTTCGATTTGGGGATTTAGTTGAACTCGTGAGATGAAATTTGTGTGTTTCTTTTGTTGATCTAGATCCCGGCTACAATCAAGGACCCAAACTACTCTGGTGTTGACGATGATGTGATGGTGATGTGTGAGCATGGCCAGCCGGCGAAGAGGTTTGTTTGCTTCGAAGGGATTAGCACTGGGAGGAGGTTTGTTGCTTGTGTACTTGATGTGAGTGCTAGCAAAAATCTGTAGTTTGCTTATTTTGTGAAGAAAATATAAATTGTTCATATTCAGTGTTCATTGTTCATGTTCACTGTTCATTGTTCATGTTCACTGTTCATCTAGTAGTTTAGTTAAATGTACTGTCATGTACCATACTATAGTATAGTATAGTGTGATGTGCATTGTTCATAGATATAAATGAAGTAAATGAATTGAACTGAATTGTATTCTGCTATTAAAAATTAAGGTTTAAATGAAGTGAATTCAGTGTACTATGTTGTTAAAAATCCAGATATAAATTCAGAATTGAGATGAATTGTGCATGTGCAGTATACTATAGTTGTTTTGAATTGAACTGAATTGAAGTGAAGTAAAAAAGGAAGTAAATGAATTTGTACTTGTTGTTTTGCAGGAAGCAAGCAGTTGTGGTGTTGTTCAGTGGGTAGATGAGGAGTGACCAGAGCAGCTGCAGAATGCTCTTCACAAACTATGGCTTATGTATGAGGATTGTCAGCATGCTAATAGGATGGCATGTCTGGAACATTCATCACTAGTCCACAATCTCACATCACAGAAGAACAAGCTACATGAGACTTATGAGAAGCTTGTTGAGGATGTGAACAACCTACTTGATACCAGGACAATATTCCGAAGGAAAATGAAGTCCAACAAGGTGAACATGAGGAGATCACTCCTCCTTTGGACAACAAAATGTCAGCTTTGAAGGAACAGCTGGGTGCAATGGATGCTGAGAACAAAGAACTGAAGGAAAAGGTTGACCAGTTGAAGAGCATTCAGGTTGCCCAAGGTAATGTGATTAGGAATCTGAAGTTTTCTCATTTGAAGGAGAAGGAAAAGTTGAGCACTGTGAGGAGGAATTTGGAGTTTCACATTGCTGATCTTGTCAAAGCTAGTGACAAGAACAAGAGAAAGCTGAAGGACATCAAGGATATTTGTGATGAAGAGTGATTTGTAATCTGACCATGTGGGTCATTATCTTAAGTTTCAAGCATTGAACTATGGCTTCTAATGTGTGAACCAGTGGCAGTTTGTAGTATTTGAAGTAGGGTGTAGCCTTGAACTATGTCTTGTAAGCTTTGAACTATGTTGTCATGATGTTAACTATGTTGTTAAGTATGATGTTAACTATGGTGTCATGATGTTAACTATGTGTGAACCAGTGGCTGTTTGAAGCATTTGAAGTATTTATGATGTTAACTATGTTAGTGACTTATTTTGTTTGTTATCACAGTTGGCACCCTAGATGATCAAATGAGGTTATCTTGGATACCGTCGACGTCGAGGCACCCTAGATGATCAAATGAGGTTATCTTGGATACCGTCGACGTCGAGGCACCCTAGATGATTAAATGAGGTTATCTTGGATACCATCGACGTCAAGGCACCCTAGATGATCAAATGAGGTTATCTTGGATACCATCGACGTCGAGGCACCCTAGATGATCTCATTGATCACAATAGTAGCCACATTCATCACACTTATTAGCAAACAATAAGAAAAATAGGAGCCACAGCTAACCAGAAAGTACTCATCACAACCAAAATAAAGATGTTTTGAACATCAACAGGTAACTAGAAGCAACACAAGCTTTCATCACAGCCCAACAAGTCCACTAGGTCTCATCACAACCAAAATAAAGATGTTTTGAACATCAACAACTAACTAGAAGCATCACAAGCTTTCATCACAGCCCAACAAGTCCACTAGGTCTCATCACAACCAAAATACAGATGTTTTGAACATCATCAGCTCACCACAAATAACATACAGTTTTGTTCAGAGCCCAACACAAATTAACAGAACCTCACCTGCTCCCCTGAGAACAGTTGAACCACTCAGACATCTTAAAGGATGGCTTCCTCACTCTTCCACTACCTGCAGTTCTTGGGGGATGAACTTGTTTCTTCCTCTTGGCCCAGCAGCAATAGAGGAACTTGGACCAGCACCAGCAGTAGAAGTTGCAATCCTTGTTGTTTTAGCTTTCTTTGTTGCCCTTGTAGCAGGAAGAGCTGCAGCAGCAGAAGGAGCTCTCCTTGGTGCACTGGGAGCTGCAGCGGCAGCAGAAGGAGCTCTCCTTAGTGCACTGTGAGCTGTAGCAGGAGCAAAAGGAGCTCTCCTTGGTGCACTAGGAGCTGCAGCAGGAACAGAAGGAGCTCTCCTTGCTGCCATTGGAGCAGCTGGAGCTAGAGCTGTAGTTGGAGCAATAGCAGAAGAAGAAGGAGCTCTTCTCCTTGGTGGCATGTGAGCAGGAGCAGAAACAGTTCTGGGTGTATCATGTCTCCCGTTTTCCTGCAATTACAACATAGAAATGTTAGAAACTGCTATGTGAGATTAATATAGAAAAACCTACAACAGTAGTTACTTGGTGCTGGTTCATTCTCATTGCTAGGGCTGGTTTAAGAGCTTGCTTGCAACTAGTGTATCTATGCCCAGTCTTGTTGCAATTGCTACAAGTGATAGTTGCCATCCTAGATGTATCCTTTGAAGCTGGCTTTTCAAACTTGCTCTTTCTCCTCTTTGTCTCTTTGTTTCCTGGATTTTGTTTGAAAACTGGTGGTTCAATGTCAGGGGTTCTAGTCTTTGGCCACAAATCAGGCCCAGGCACGGGGAAAACTATTGGACTGTAAGCTGCCTTATACATTGGTTTCTTGAAGAAATCATGAACAAAATCTTCTGGCTGCAGTTTTGCCTTGTTGGTTGCAGAAACACCATGATTGCAAGGAACTCCACACATGTCCCACTTCCTACAACCACATTTATGGCTCAACAAGTTATCTGCATATGTGCTTTCTCCACTTGTCACCTGGAAGAGATCAGGTCTAGGTTTGATAGACTGACAAAACCTAGAATGATGTTTTGATTCCTCTAACTTCTCAGCATATGTTGGGCATATCTGCCACTTAGCACTGTCAGTCTTTGTCCTATTTGCATTGAACTTCACTAACAACTTTGTTCTGATCCAATCTAACATAGTTCTAATGGGTTTGGCTCTGACATCAAGTATCATCTTGTTAAAAACTTCACTTATATTGTTAACTACCAAGTCATTTTTGCAATTGTTGTCCATGGCATGCCTAGCCCATGTATGTTTTGGTATCCTAGATAGCCATTTCCAAGCTAGCTCACACTCCTTTTTCATGCCTTCCATTGCTGTTACATAACCATGCTCAGTATAGGAATAACTTGCCTGATACATGTATTTCTTCAACTCTTCCCCTCTAAAACTAGTTGTTTGAAAGTTCTCATAAATATGTCTAAGGCAAAATCTTTGTTTGCAATTGGGGAATACATTGTTTATGGCTGTAAGAAGGCCCTGTTTGAATGAACTACAGTTTGAGAATACTACAACAATGCCATGTATGAATTTAATAAACAATGCCAATTAATAAGCAATGCAATGATTGGAGTAGAGAGTACCTTTTTCCTGTCAGATATAATAGTGTAGTAGCCAAACTTGCCTGACTCACCACCAGTGTCATATTTTAATTGAGTAAGAAACCAAGACCAGCTTGCTGTGTTTTCCTTGTCCACTATTGCAAAAGCAATGGGAAATATGTTATTGTTTCCATCTCTTCCAGTGGCAGCCAAGATTTGCTGCCCTGTTGTCAACTTTATAAAGCAACCATCAACACCTATCACACAAGATCACAAGTAGATTACAAACAAATTAGTGGGTGTGCACATACAAATGTAGAGTCACTAGTTAATTAGTGGGTGTGCACATACCTATGAATGGTCTGCAACCATTAAGGAAACCCTCTTTGCAAGCATTGAGGCAGATGAACAATCCATGGAATCTTGGGTTCTTGCTGGGATGTAGTTTCAGATGCTTTGTTGTGACAGTGTATCTACTTCCTGGATTGGTATCTAGCACATCTTCTAGGTAATCCTTTATCCTATGATATTGTGCCTTCTGGTCTCCTAGGACTACATTTTTAGCTAGCTTTATTGCCCTATAGGCCGTATGTATAGATACCTCTATTCCATGCTTTTGCTTCAAGTTTGAAATTATAGTCTGGACAGCTGTGTTGGGGTCTATCCTCAACTGTTGCTCACATTCATGTGCCAACCACTTAGCAGTCACTTTTGTGCTCTCTCCTACTATTGGGCAGCTGTGGTGCAAATTTAGTTTCTTTATACAGAATGTCCTCTCATGTGCTATCTGAGAAGCTGCAATGAAAAATGGACATTTCTCAAATTTGCAGACAACTATAGTCCTTTCTGGATAGTTCCTGTGGAAGGCATGGTTCCTATTCTGTGATATGTGAAAATTAAGAAGTGCCCTCCTGAACTGGGTCACAAAGTTTCTTCATAAATTGTTCTTATGGGTTCTCCCTTTGCTCATCATACCAAACTCCGGGCTTCTTCTTTTTAGCGCTGCTCTTCCTATCAAATAGAAGCTTCACACATGGTTTTTGAGCCCCATCATTGTCCTCCTGACTTAGGTCACCAGGGTTGCTCTTATCAGATGAAGGAAACCAATCTTCCTCAATAATCTCATCCAAACTAGCATGAGATCTTGTGGTTGGCCCCTTTCTTTTACTTCCTCTGCTACTTCCTCCTATGCTTCTCCCTTCCTCCTCCTCCTCCTCCTCCTCTGGTGCCTTCTCCTCCTCCTCCTCCTCCTCCTCCTCCTCCTCCTCCTCCTCCTCATCTGCTTCATATGGCTCATCCACATAAGTGTCCCCTTCAATATGATGAAGTGGATCATCTCTATGCTCCTTCATTGCCTCAAGCCTAGCAATTATATCCTCATCTGCTAGTAAATATGTGTCACTGTCACTATCAGTGAAATCTTCAACCATTAGCTCTGGAAGTTTTCCTTTAGCTGCCTTGTATTTCTCTTTTTCTTTCCCTTTTTTCCTGAACTTCTCAATCTCTTCATTCCTCTTTTGCTCCATCAATTGCTCAATTTGCTCTTGATCTTGCTCCATGAAATACTCATGCCTCTCTTCACCAATCTCCATTGCAAATTCTGGTACTGGTGGACACTTCTGCTTCAAAAATGAACTCTCCTATGTGTTAATGACCTGCACCGGCACTGGTTGTGGCTTTGTTGGGCTAGGAAACAATACTCCTGTTGTATCTATCTCATACACCAGTGGGACACCAATTTCAGACAATGGAACCTGCTCCTCACAAACTGGTCCAATGTTCAAATCACTAGGTCTTGGAGCAACACTTCTGGTGACTGTTATGTTCACCACCTTCTGACCTTGGATAACTAGGTCATCCAACATTTCCTCCACCTTATCATCATCTGTCAGTTCTTCCATACCTGAAACCCCAACACCTGGATCTCTAACATAATACATAAAGTCTGTCATCCCATAACCTTCAAGCTCTATTAGTGCAATCAGATTGTAAAATGTGATATCATCCACATTTAGGCTTCTTTCAAGATTATCTCTGTCATGGAAATGGAATCTGACTTCCCACACTTCATCATTCAATCTAAAGTTCAAGTAAACAATTCAGTTAAAGTAAACAATTCACTTCAAATTTATAGATTCAGTTATACATTAAGTTAGAGTAAACAATTCAGTTAAAGTTTCACTTAAAGATTTAACTAAAGTTTCAGTTAAAAATACAGTTAAAGTAAACTATTAACTTCACAATTCAGTAAAAGACTCAGTTAGAGTAAACTATTCAGTTAAAGTTTGGGTTAAAGTTTCAGTTATAGTTTCAGTCCAAAATACAGTTAAAGTAATTTGTTAACTTAACAATTTAGTACAAGATTTAGATAAAAAATCAGATATAAATCAGTTACAAATTCAGTAATAGCTTCATTTAAAAATTTAGTTATAAATTCAGTATAACATTGAGTGAGTTGAAGTTGATTTTAACATTCAGTAATTTCAGTCAAAGTTTAGGTGCCTACTACATACACTTAGAACCACAAACACTTAGAACTACATACACTCAGTAATTTCAGAACTACATAAACACTTCACTTACATGTCTGACCACATATACAACCTACAACAATAATCCTATAACCCTAGAACCACAAACACTTAGAACCCTAACCCTAGAAGCCAAATCGGGGTAGGGAAAGAGAAAACTTACGAGACATCGCCGAAGGAGGATGCGTAGTGATGGCTCCCCTCTGGATCTTCCTTCACGGCCTTGGCGAACGCCCTCCCCGCCGCGTACTCAACACAGTAAGCCGGCGACGGCGACTGTGGAAGAGGCGGAGCCTGAGATGGGTTTGAACTGTCGCAAACCTCTGTTGGATCTACAGGAGCACCACTGCCACCAGATGCATCGCCAGCACCACCGCCACCGCCATCGTCACCACCACGCAAGGTGGCCATCACAGGCGGCGAGCAGGGGTGAGGGAGGAGAGGGGAGCGGGGCGAGATAGAGGACAAGGACGCAGGGGGGGAGGGACTGTCTGACCAGGACCGACCGACGCGGCGTCTTGACCATTTTGGTCCTAATGGCGTCGTTTGCCTGTCTGTCATGCCACATCGGCGTTTTCGGGGCCCACCTGTCGAAAAAGAGATCAAAATCGTCTAAATGGCTGTTTAGTGTTTTTTGCAACGAGTTAAGAGATTTTACGGTGTTTTTTGCAACGGATTAACGACTTGGTAGTTTCCTGCAAACCTAGCCACAAATGTGGTGGTTTCTTGCAATTGACTCAGTACAGATACATGAGATCGATTACATGCAAGTTTTTTTTTGCAGAAAAGCCAAGCACAGACCCCATCAAAATTTTAGGAATCTCAAAAAATTTAGAAGTTCGGATTTTCTGAAAATGCAAATTCCAAAGTTGAAATTTCAAAATTCTGGTTTTTGAAAGTTTAAAATTTAAAAAGTTAAAATTGCTAACGTTTCAAAAATCCTAAAAGTTTCTATAAAATGGAATATTACCAAAAATGGAAGTTTGGAAAATGGAAACATACTGGAAATGAAATAGCACAATTTGATCGCCCCCCACTTTTTTGGCGGTCACCCAATAGATAGCCCAGTCCCATGCCAAGACATGGCTACCTTACAACCAGTTTTTTTTCTTTTTTGAACAAATAGGTCCATAGAGTCAAGTCAATAACACTGTTTTTAACATATATTATAACATGGTCATTGATATTCCTAAACACTTTAACGTTCCTAACAACCAAAATCTATTGGAGAGAATTAACAAGGCAGCTTCTATCCAAATTGAGAAGCTAGCCCAACTTGAGAAGTGCTTGTACTCCTTTTTCACTCATTCATGCTCAAATTACAATGCATAAATCTTAGTTGCAACCGGTTATTTTTATTCCTTTTTTGTCTAGATATCGGGTTAATTAGCCAGAGTCTTCTCAATGTTAGGGCACAAATGTAAGCCTATTTCTGAGCAAAACCAACTCTTAGCACCCACACATTCACAAACCCAACATTCTCCTGCTACGAATGTGAAGGCAAAGCACACCACCGGCTTCAATCTCTACAACCTTCTCCAATGTTTACCATTGTTATTCAATCATGTATGGCGCGACACATTCATATTGCGGGAGTAAATCCACTTACATGTTTCTCTGTGCTCCACTCACACGCTAGAGCAATAGTGTCTCATTTACTATTCAACATAGTAACTTGGGATGAGGTTTTGCTTAGAACACGGGAGACATATATGGAAATTAGAACAAGCTAATTTCATAAAGTAGTTGAACTTTGTGGTGTAAGCTCTAAAAATGAGAGTGAATGTTAATGATAGTTTGTTCATATTAACAAGATTATAGGATGCCACTACGTCAACAAATGATAGCTCTCTGTAGGCAAACATGATCGAGCCAAGGAGCACATGCACAAGGCAATGATCAAGCCTAGGTTTTTTTTCAAGATGCAAAAGCTTTGTCTATTTCGTTAAAAAACAGAAGATTCATTGTTACAACATAGCAGAGACAGAAGAGAACGACAATCCCTCTCGACACCACTGTCTGAAAGGAGGCCACCTAACTCTTGAACGGCGACATAGTTCTTAGTTGGTGATCTCACCTAACAAGGATGCTAGTGTAGAAGCAATAGGTTACCATTGTGATGACGAACTTTGGGAAGACCACATGAGGCATCTGGATAGGCGAGGATGCACATCAACTTCGTGTTTTTTTGCATGTGTTGACAATCACTAGAAGGACGATGGCGCCATCGTTGCAAGCATCAAGATCGATATACTTTGTTGGTAATGGCCTGCCATAGTGAGTTTGGACCTCGACGGATATGACACCACCACTGAAAAAAGTCGTAGATTTTTTGCGGGGAAAAAGGCATAGTTTGACTATCCAATTTCACGCTTTGTCCAACAATTAGTCCAAATATATATTTAGTTTATGTGACATAAAATAGGCACTTTTTTTGAAGATATAAAATAGACACCTTTAGATTGATAAACAAAAGCATTTACATATGATTATGATCTCATAACACCTCAAAAAAAGATTATGGTCTCATAACAGTGACTAAATATTATTATGAGAGAATTACATAAAACCTCAAATATTAAAAGTTAACAAGAAAGCTAAATTCTGAACCACAGCAGTTTCGCAATAGATCCTCATAACATTCGGAAATTAGTCCCGTCCAAAGTTAAAGCACGCCTTACATTTTATAGGAACTAATGTGCCGCGAGCAAATTGTACCCTTTAAAGGAAGGATTGATTTTTCTAATCATAACCTTTATTTTGCTTCAAAGTTCATGCGACTATTTTTTACGGAGAGCACACAAGCACTTTTTTTCTCGAAAGTTGATAGTTAAAAATCGTCTGATTTGAACCTTTGAACAATGTGATAGTGCAAGAAAAAAAATCATGTCTAACTCAATGAGACACTTACCAATATAGTCAACTGAGCTATATAGTCACTCTCACTACAAATCACACGTACAGTATTAATATCCACACAAAATGCACCAGACTTTTTTTTTTTGCATATGAACAAAGAAACATACGATAGCCTCTTCTCTGGAATGTAAATTGTCAGCTTACATTAACTGCGATGCATGTTTGATGTTTCAGTGTATGCCAAGAGCCTGCAGTCTCCTCACCAAGGACAGAGCCGCCACATTCTTCCTCTCCCACTCCTCCCTGCTCTCCATCCGCCGCTCGAACTTCCTCAGCACCTCGTCGTTGCCGTCCAGAATGCTCACGACTTTCCTCATGCTCGGCCGCGCCGCCGGGTCCGACCGCGTGCACGCGATGCCCAGCTTCGCCAGCCGCACCAGCTCTCGCCGATCGAACCTGTCGTCCAGCCGCCTGTCCGCGAGCGCCTCCACGTCACGGACGTCCTGCTCCTGGCCGACCTGCACCTTCCTCACGAGGAGCACCTCCGGCGACCTCATGTCCACCGCCATCGCACCGGTCATCACCTCGAGAACCACCACCCCGAAGCTGTACACGTCGGCCATCGTGGTGGCCTCGCCGCTCTCCATGTACTCAGGCGACATGTACCCGAAGATGCCCCGCGCTGTACCTGAGCCGGTGGGCAAGACCACGTGGGGGTTATTGTGCTCGTTTCTTGACAGGAACTCGGCGAGCGCGAAGCTGCCCAGCCGCGGGCTCCGGTCGGAGTCCAGGAACACCGCCGCCGACGTGATGTTGCGGTGGATGACCTGCTCGTCCCACTCCTCGTGCAGGTACAGCACGGCGGACGCCAGCGCCCTCACGATGCCGTACCTGTGGCGCCACGAGAGAGTGCCAGAATTGCTGTGCCGGGCGAGGAGGTGGTGGCTCAAGAGGTTCCCCGGGGAGTGGTCGTAGACGACGAGCATCTCGCCGTGGTCCGTGCACCACCCGCGCAGCTGCACCAGGTTCCGGTGCCGTAGCTTGGCCAGGTTGCAGAGCTCGTTCGCGAACCGGACGCGCAGCGCCGGGCACGTCTTCATGCCCAGCCGCTTCACGAGGACGTGGACGCGCCCGCCATTGCCGTTGTCCAAGAAGCCCTCGTACCCTGTCCCGAAGTCCAGCTCCGCCACCACCTGCGACTCGGAGAAATCGTTTGTGATCTCCACGATCTCCTTGTACGATATCTCACGCGGAGTATCCACATTTGGAACTGCCACCGCTGGCCGCGGCGACGATCGCTGGCTGCTGCCGCTCTTATTCTCGCCCGAGCCGCCGGTGGGAGACCTGCCGTCTTCTGCGGTGAGGTAGATGGTGGTCCCAGCCGCTGTGGAGTACATGTGCTTCGTCGACGCCGCAGAGGTGGCTGTGCTGTTCGTGCCGGCGATTGTTGTCGAGGTACCGGAGTCGTCGGAGGATGAGGTGAGAGAGATGTACTTTGGGAGTGCTAAGAAGGACGGAAGCGCCGGGAGGTCGCCGGAGCAGCTGCCGGAGATGTTCTCCACCACCCACTTCATCGTAGGACGAGCCCTCGGGTCATGCAGCGAGCAGAGTAGGCCGAGGTGGATGAACCGGCCCATGTCGAACATGGCGCGCGCGCCATCCGGCAGCTTACGGTCACCGGCTTTGAGCAGCTTTCCGTCGTCGGACAGCCGGCGTACCCAATCCAGCATGAAGATTTGGTCGTCGGGGTACGCCAGATCGACCGCCCGGCGTCCGGTGGTCACCTCCAGGAGCACAATCCCGAAGCTGAACACGTCGGACTTGGCCGTGGCCGCGCCCCTGCGCTGGAAACTCTCCGGAGGGAGGTACCCGATGGTGCCGCCGATCCTGCTCGTGTCGATCAGCCGGAACTGGTAGTTGGCCGACGAGGAAAACGACGACGTCGACCGCACGGAAGGCGGCGACGGCAGCAGCTCGAGCTTTTTCGTGGGCGGCGCGTCCTCCACGGCGTGCTCGAGCCAGCGGGCGAGGCCGAAGTCCCCCAGCCGGGCGTTGTACTCCGAGTCAAGCATGACGTTGCTGGTCTTGACGTCCCGGTGGATGATCTGCGTGTCGAGCTGCTCGTGCAGGTAGAGCAGCGCGGCGGCGAGGCCGGCCACGATGCGCCGACGCCGTTCCCAGCCGAGCGCGGGAGCGCCCGGGGCAGCCGAGGCCGGCGCGAAGAGGAGGCGATCGAGGCTGCGGTTGGGCATGTAGTCGTACACGAGCAGCAGCTCCTCCTCGTCCCGCACGCACCACCCGCGGAGCCGCACGAGGTTGCGGTGCCGCAGCCGGGCAACCGCGGCCAGCTCCGCGAGGAACGACTTCTCGAAGCGGTCGACGCCGACGCTGGCGACGCACTTGACGGCCACCGTGGTGCCGTCGCTTGGCAGCACGGCGCGGTACACCCGGCCGAACCCCCCGCTGCCGAGCACCTCCTGATCGCTGAAGCCGCTGGTGCCGATGTAGAGCTCCGAGTAGCTGAACACCCTGGGCCCCGCCGCGCCTCTGATCTTCCTCGCCCCGACCTCGTACACGCCGTCCATGTCCTCGAAGCCCGCCGCCGACCGGGAGTCACGGCACCCGCAGCGGAGGCAGGACAGCGCGCGGCCGACCTTGCCGCGGACGTACGAGCCCAGCTTCTCCCCGGGGCGCCGCCGGGCATCGTCGTCGTCGTGGCCGTCGTCAGCGGAGGCCACGAGGACCTCGTCCCCGTCCATGGGCAGGACGAAGCACAGCCGGCGGAGCGACATGGACGCGTTGGGCGGAAGATGTTACGTGCGTGTCAAGGGGATGTCAGCCGGGCATAATTATTGGCGCTCGCGGGCGCGCGTGCGGCGTTTAAAGTTGCGGGGGCGGGCGGGCGCCGGGCGGTGGAGGTCTTGATCAATGGGGAACGGAATGGGGGAGTGCGCGCCCGCGTGGCCACGGAGACGGGGCGGTGGGGGGCAGGTGGGATGGGATAGGAAGGTGACACAAGATGCCAAGAGGCGCGGCGATAGTGTGAGTGTGGCGTGCGACGGCTAAGCAGTTCGCCTAGGTAGCTCGGGTGGTGGCATGCCGCTCATTCATGGTGGGTGGCTCACTCGGTTGACTTGGATGGCAGGTGGGGTGGGGCGTGCTGGTTGAAAGGGAGAGGCCGCGCGATCCCGGTGCAATTGTCTTGTCCAGATCGGAGAATGGTTTTCCGGCCACCTATTTTCACATGGTTTGGTGGTGCCGGCCGGTGATGTCACGGGCCGGCCGGGTGAAACACGACACACTTCTCCTACCGTGTCCTATGATATGATTGTGTCAAGCCCGTGCTCGCTAGGTGATTGTTTCAACGTTTACCGTTATTTATGATATCTCCTATGGTATAATAAGCCGGTTCTAGCAATGTGTTTCAACGTTTGTCATTATTTTTCCTTATATTTTAAGGGAAAAACTAACGTCCACATGTGTGGCATCTTACACATCGCCCACATGTCTTTATTGCCGTTCATTTTGCTACGTGTGAACAGATGACATTAGCAGGAATCTTTTTGGTTTTCGTCTTAAAAATATTTTATCTCCTAATTAAAAAATTCAATTAAAAATCCGTTCTTATCATTAAATCCGTCTCGAGGAGATCTTCAACACTAGACCCATGTTGATATGTTTCAACGAAAAAAAATTGCCAAAAAATTGCCATGATGTGTTGTTGCCATAGAGATTAAACTAAAGTTACCATGTGGCAGTTTTAGTTTAGAGAGCATGGCAATTTTAGTATTTTGATGATGGCAATTTCAATACTTTGACCATGAAAATTATTTTTTGTATGAACCATGAAGGGATAGCTAGCAAGTATTTTCTAAAGGTTAAAAAAGAAGGTATTTCAAAAGGGCTCCTGAACGAGCTGCTCATGCTCAGGCGGCAGCTCGTTAAGATCAAAGTCGTGGTTGTTCATCATGGAGACCTGGACACCTCAGGTGCCGTTTTCCGCGCTACCAGGCTCCCACCAGAAATTTTAAGTGCATGTATCATGGCAACTTTAGTTTATGGTTCATGACAAGTCTAGTTTCTTAATTCCCCGTTTTATAATATGTCAAAATTTACATTTTAATGTAGAAGAAAATAACTGAAACATATCATGACAACTTCAGTGTAAACACAATGGCAATTCATGTGCAATAGACATGACAACTTTTAACCAAAAGAAGTCATCGAAACATATTCATATGGGATCTAGTTTCGAAGATCTCGTCGCGAGGGATTTAATGGTGAAAACGGATCTTCAATCGGATTTTTCATTCAAGAGATAAAATATTTTAAAAACTGGAAATCCAAAAAGATACCCACATGCATGCATGCGATGACATGGTGAAGTTTGTGTGTTACTAGATGACCCATTGCGCCAATGGCGCAAAGGCCGAGTGTAAACCAGGTATTGGAAGAGTGTGCACTAAAATATGTAAACACAAAATAAAACATATGAAAATAAGCACGGATTGATGATACATGTTTTACATAAGATCCAAAATGATGCCAAATATAAAAGTGTCAGCAGGTACTTATAGTAATAGTAAGTCAGGTAGCAAAGGATTCTTGTGATCTGCTTAGGTTGGATAGATAATCATGCAGAGGCCTTTGGAGGTGCACTTCAAGGCGAACGCATATATTTCTTTCATCTTGGCTGTTTGAAAAGCATAGCACACATCGGTCTAAGCAGGAAATAACCAATAGTTAAATGCATGGGATAGTCTTAGGTGATTACATAAGATCAAAAAGGATGATAAACATACAAGTCTTGGTAGGCATCTACACTAATGCTAAGTTATATAACAAAGGGCTCTTGCAACTTCCTTATATTGAGTAGACGATCAGGCGCAGTCCCATTGGAAGTGCATTTGAAGGCAAAAGCATATGCTTGCCCTTTGTTCATGTGCCTTGGCAACCTGGCTCCAGACAACATCTTCTTCGACACGGAATGCAAACTCTTCAGCCCTTTCTATGCTTCGGATGTTATCCAACAGAACATTGACAGCATGCACATTTAAGTTGAACTTCTTGAATATGGCAAAAGCCTCCTCATATAGTTGTGCTTCAACTGCTGGTTCTCCAACGGCAGGACCATCAAAGTTGTCTAATCGGTTAACATAGTCCATGACCCTCGATGAGTCCGCCTTGATGGCTGTCAAGATGAGCAGATTCTGAAGATTGAAGTTCCCACTGAACGCTGAATTCTGAAGGCAAGAAGTTCGATCAGTTCATGAGGGAGGTCAGCTGTCATGAAAGCCTTAACAGCAGCAGAAACTTGCTCAGGACTCTTGCTTTCGGGCAATGCAGTAGAAACCACTTGGTCAATGAACTGCCTTCTAAATTCGTTATCAGGCTGTAGAACTTTATCCCACAGATCGCCGTCCATTCTTTCAATCCCATACCTGGAAATTCAAATCACATGATTTGAGCATGTAAGCAGACACCCAATGGATATAAAGATTCAGAACATCGACATGGCATCAGAAGGACAAAAAACAAATTTGCATACCTAGCTTGGAGCTTGAACAATGAGTTCTTGTTGGTAACATTGATAAGTTCTTCATCGCACTGTCCATGTCTGTAAGCAACAACAGCAAGAGTAGGATCCCTCTTTTCACAGTATTTACCCACCACACGGGAGTCATAGAACGGGTAGTAAGGAAATGCTTAGGATTGTTGTTGCTGCCAATTATAATTTTCCCAAGAGCATTGTGGACATGCACATCTGGGCTCCCCTCGCTCACTAAGTGCTCCAAGATTTGTGTAAGTAAACGCAGACGGTTCCTGATCAAATATTAAACAAATAAGACCAAAAGAAAAAGCATGTGCGCATGTGTGTATAGGACAAGAGCTCAGAATCAAACCTCTTCTCGCATTCATCAACCAGTGGCTCAACAGGAAGAAGAGAACGAACAGATAAAATCAAACCCTTAATGAAATCTTCCGGGCACTCATCATCAAGTAACTGCCCCACTACCAACGGAGCATTTCCAGGGTTCACCTACAATACAGAGAAAAAAGCAAATTAGACATTCATATACTCGACATATTAGAAGAATGATACTCAAATAAAACTAAAATTTATGAAAGTTACAGAATTACATACCTTCTATACATAGCCTTCGATATACCGGAGCATATTGTTTGTGTAAAGATAGTGAGTAAGATCTGGAAGAAAACCAAAGCGATCGCAGACACTTATGAGTGGTCGGGCATCAGGTAGTTTTGCTTCCATCAGAAAGTTCTGTCTTCTCAGCATCGTAAAAGTTAGACTCTCTTGTGACTTGCTCAACTTCTTTAATATATCTAATATATAAATAAGACGTCAAACTCAAACAAGAAAGAGGAAGCGAAATTCCATGAGGGGAATATATCGTAGGGTTGCTACTGAAACTGTAATTTGATTAGTTTAATGTGGAGTCAAATGCAATGAGAAGACAGGAGCATCAATATAGATTTGGGGTCAGTGTTCAGTCCCAATCTCTCGAATTCATGAAACATACTTGTAAGCAAGCATGAGAATTTCCACAATCTCCTAGGAATTCATGGTCTAGCCTACCCAATCTCAACCAGCGCCAAAAGTTGATGATCCCATGAATGCATTAATTAAGTTTGAACAAACTCTAGCAATCTGCATAAATTGTACAAATTAAGCTATTAATACTTCCCACTTACACAAAACAGAAGTAAGACGTGAAACTCAAACAAGAAAGGGGAATCACAATTCCACGAGGGGAATACAACGTAGACTTGCTACTGAAACTATAATTTGATTAATTTAATACGTAGACAAATGCAATGAGAAGACATAAGCAGCAATGTAGATTTGGGGTCAATGTTCAGTCCCAATCTCTCCAATTCATGAAACATACTTGCAAGCAAGCATGAGAATTTCCATAATCTCCTAAGAATTCATGGTGCAGCCTAACCAATCTCATCCAGCGCCAAAACTTGGTGACCCATGAATGCATTAATTAAGTTTGAACCAACTCTAGAAAGATATCCTTGCAGAAATTGGACAAATAAAACCATTAGTTTGGCAGCACATTTTTTGAATAAACGTAGTATTTTAAAACCACAGTATTTTAATGCGTGGGCAACAAATACTCTGGTTTTTAAAAACCATAGTTTTTCTCAGTTTTGTCAAAACCACCGAAGTTTTTGGCTGGTGTTGTTTTGCTATAGTTTTCAGTAAGAATTATGCATGCATGACAGATGAACCTAAGTCAACTACACGGGCAGATCAATCACCGTGTGCTAACTCAGCTACACCTAAAGAGCTACACAGCCAGATCAACGAGCGTGCGCTAACGGCTTCCGGCTACATGCAACCTTGTCATGCACAAGGTCAGGCTCCTCGTACGAATATCAGTATACTCCAATGACCGATTGATCTACTCCACGAGCTAGCTTTGTTCGAGCCAAAAAAATAATTGGCAACCAGTGAACCCCTAGAAGTATGCAAGATCACCGGAAAGTAACTGGTGCCGTCACCCCAACCAGCGGCATCCATCAATGCTGCCCCTTCCGGCAGTGGTACAACAAATCGGTGAGCTTTCCAACAATGAGGTCCATCTGATCGTGACTACAGAGACATAAGAACCGGTGACGACGGTCAGATTAAAGAGACCAACCAAATGCTAGGTAATCACCCAACCTAAAACGCCTAACAATAAGATAGAGGAGTTGGAGGCAACGATTGGATCTTCTTATCTGTACGTAGATGGCGATGTCTATAGGCCGAGCCCTCCCGTGAACGATCTCTGAGTTCAGTTTAGGAAAAAATGGTCGGGACCTCTTTTTTAGATACTACGGAAAAACCACGGTACAAGAGATACTACAGTATCTTAAACTACAGTCCTTTTTCAGTCCAGACACCTCAAAGTATTTAGTACCATTTTTTTTCAGAAACCATATTATTCGTAAAAAACTTCAAATACTTTGCTCCCAAACGCACCCTAAACTTTCCACTTACACAAACAGAAAGCTATGCACGACTTAGCGACTTAGTACACACTTAAAATTGCAAAGTTCGACTGATTCCATAAACGAAATGGCTTACAACCATGCTCTAGCAGCTTGGTCATTACCTCTCTCATACGCTGGTTCAAAAGTTCAAGTTATTAAAATAAATCTCTTGAAAATAATACCAACAAATATTTGCTAGTTATAAGCATTACGTCATATGTGATCTTGAAAGAGCAGTATGAAGGGGAGAATTTACTATGTCAATCTCATATAGAAAATCGCAATAATAGTTCTCATAAGGTCCATGATAGTAACAATTATGTGCCGCCCTATGGTTTTTAGGCAGCAACATTCTTTTTGTGTCTTGTCAAGCTATCCATATTCTTATAAAACAACCATCTTCTAGGCCAATAATTCACTGAATATACACCATTTAGAAAGATAGAAATCTAACCTGCTGTAGGCAAGCTTAGCAATGAGAATTATGGGCTGGCACTTCAATTTCTCTGACGTAACCAATATAATTTCCAGGTGTGATGGGGCCTTGCCAAAAATGATTTAAATGGATGACTTTCCTGAAAAGAACAATTCATGTTAGCATCATACTAAAGCAGATCAAACAAGAGCTTCAGCACACAATAATTAATTCCAATGGCACGAATAGGCGCACCATACAAGCAACAAATCTGCACTGGAGATCCATATCGAATTAACTAACCAAGCTAAGCTGAGAATATTTATTTCGGGCACAAACATCGAACTGGTCGCATGGTAGTAACACCATGTGCACTACCAAATCAATCTAAATACCAAAACACGCCCTTAAAAACTAAGAAAATGAAAAAAAAATCAGACGCCACCATGGAAAGACGAGGAAGAGCAAGAAAGAACTCACATGTGCAAGCGTTTTCTCCATGGACTGGAACTTGTCCACCAGATCTCTTCCACAGGCGCCACCTCCACCTTGCCCCTCTTCTACAGGTGCCACCTCCACCTTGCCTTGAACACAGATTGGAAGAGGAGGAACAGTGAGGAAGAGAAGAAGGTCGGGGGGAAGAAGAAAGAAAGAGAGGAAAGTTCACCTATCCGAGCAGGGGGTAGGGGCGGAGGCGGCCATACCCGTTGAGGAGGAGCGATGCCGCTGCTGCTGCGCGTCGGATGGAGAAACCCAGAAGAAGGGGGCAGAAGGGCAAGATGAGCGCCACCGCCGCTGCTGTCCGTTGAGGAGGAGCGCCGCCGCCGCTGCGCGTCAGATGCAAGAACCCGGTAGAAGGGGGCAGAAGGGCGTCCGGTGACGAGGCAGGAGCTGGAGGCCGGGCGGAGAGGCGGCAGACGTGCGGTAGCAAGGCAGGGGGAAGAAAAGGGACGCGGGGCGGACGAGATAAGAAGGCAGGGCTGCCTCTCGCGTGCGCCGCTCGTCCCTCCTCAGCCTCCTGCCCTCTCCTCCGCTTCTCGGCTTGTCCCAGTGGATGAGAGGAGACAGGGGATGGTAAGGCGGGGAGGCCGGAGCTTCTCTCGATGGCGGCCGCTTCCATCCCACGCCGGCGCCAGCGCCAGTGCTTGCGGTCGAGGGGAATCAGAGGGGGCGAATGGAGGGGGGGAGGGGATGAGAAGAGACGAGAGAGAGAGAGAGAGAGAGAGAGATGGGTTGGCGAGGGAGATATTTGTGCCCTCGTTCGCTCGCTTCACGCGCGGGGCGCAAAGGGCCACACAACCGGGCCCAGGCGTCATCGACATAGGGCCACATGATCGCAGTGCGGTGTTTTTTCCGGTCGTGTGGTGCGGTGCGCCCTCGCTCCCACGCGCTGCGGTGCTTTTTTCCCTTCGGGTGGTACCGTGCGCTGAAGCCGTCGGTTGTGACTAGAAGTCTAGGAGGCTTTATATGTTAGATAAGGCGTGTGGGTGAGTTTCGCTCCCACCACACGTGTGGGCGTCAGCGTTGTCCTATTTTAATTGGTTTTTCTTTCCGTCAATGTCGGGGATGACCCCCGGTAGGCTTAGGGGTACAAATCAATTTTTCAAAACATCGGGATGGCCCAAAAGTCCCTCGGTCCGGCTGGCCCTCTAGCCAGCTCCTCCCACCGGAGGCCGGCTGGGCACGGCGCCACGTCCGGGCGGCGGGGTCAGCGCCTGTCCAATCTCGCCGGACGACAAGACCTTTCCCATATCGTAGAGAGCATGGCTACAGTGTCACCGGTACCGCTGACCGAGGTGACCGACGTCAGGCCCAACACTGTGGAAGCACAGTGCCAGCCATTCTGTGACGCCACGGCTTACTGGCTCGAGTGGCGTGCAGCCAGCGAGCCCCACTCACTACTAGGGAAAAGCTTATACACACACGCTTACTAGCAGCGCGGGTTTATATCCCTCGCTACTGCTACTTACTAGTAGCGCGGGTTTATACCCCTCGCTACTGCTACTTACTAGTAGTGCGGGTTTTTAACCCTCGCTACTACTAAGTTGATAGCAGTAGCGCTGGTTTTTAACCCTCGCTACTACTAAGCGGTCTGTACTGTGCCCCCCGGGACATGCCATAGTAGTAGCGCGGGTTTTTAACCATCGCTACTACTAAGTTGATAGCAGTAGCGCTGGTTTTTAACCCTCGCTACAACTAAGCGGTCTCTATCGTGCCCCTGGGCTATGCCATAGTAGTAGCGAGGGTTATAAACCCGCGCTACTACTAAGTTTTTACCCCTCACTACTACTAAGAGGTCTCAACCGTGCCCCTCCGGGACATGCCATAGTAGTAGCGAGGGGTAAACACCCTCGCTACTACTAAAGGTCCCATTTTGAAACTCTACCCCCCATCCCCCGTGGATCGCCTTTTCGGTTTTGTAAAAAGCAAAAGAAAATGATAAAAACTTCAAAAATTAAAATCCTTTGAGATGTAGTTATGTTACTACATCTACTAGTTAGGAAAATTTAAAAACTTAAATTTGGACATGTTTTGCAAAAAGTGTAGGGAAAATGTAAAACGGCTATAACTTTTGCATATGATGTCAGAAAAAAACGTATAATATATCAAAATATTCAGCACGAAAATCCGCATCCGATGGAGACTGCCTACAGCCTATTTACAAATTTTTAGAATCCTCAAATTCTAAAAGGAAAAAAGTTATGCTCAAATTTCAGTTTTTTTAATTTTGGTCAAATCTGGTCAAACCGTGGTCAAACTACTTATTCAAGAAGTATTAGTGTTACTAAATAATTATTCAAGAATATTAGTGTTACTAAATAATTATTTCAGTTTTTTCGAATTTTGGTCAAATCTGGTCAAAATATGGTCAAACTACTTATTCAAGAAATATTAGTGTTACTAAATAATTATTGTTTTTTAGAACTATAGTTTTAAACTCAAACAATGAAATGTGTGACTTCATGCTCAAGCTAAACTCCCGAGGGTTAATAGGATTGACATCTTACTATTGTCAGTAAAACAACAAGTGCAGACTTGGAATCGAGGGAGAATACAACCCGGAAGTTAAGCGTGCTCGGGCTGGAGTAGTGAGAGGATGGGTGACCATCCGGGAAGTTAGATGATTTGGAATGATGAGGGGTGATTAGAGATTAGAGGTTAAAATAATTCAGAAATTTGAAGATTCGGGCAAAAAAATCGAAAAACAAATTCATTTCTTTTTTCAAAGCATGGGTTAGTAGTAGCGCGGGGTTTTACCCGCGCTACTACTACGTCTTTACCCACGCTACTACTAACGGACGTAGTAGTAGCGCGGGTGGCACCCGCGCTACTACTACCTATTAGCTGTAGCGTTGTATCAGTAGCGCGAGCACCCGCGCTACTAATATACCTAAAACCCACGCTACTGCTAGGCTTCTCCCTAGGAGTGACTGGAGGCCAGAGACGCTGGCAACAGGGCCCCGACCCTCCTTTATCATTTGTAACCCGGGATGTGATCTCGTTCATCAAATGACAACACATGTTTATGGTTAGGAAACTTAACCATCTTTGATTAACGAGCTAGTCTAGTAGAGGCTTACTAGGGACACGGTGTTTTGTCTATGTATCCACACAAGTTTCCGGTTAATACAATTCTAGCATGAATAATAAAAATTTATCATGATATAAGGAAATATAAAATAAGAACTTTATTATTGCCTCTAGGGCATATTTCCTTCAGTCTCCCACTTGCACTAGAGTCAATAATCTAGTTCACATCGCCATGTGATTTAACACCAATAGTTCACATCTTTATGTGATTAACACCCATAGTTCACATTGCCATGTGACCAACACCCAAAAGGTTTACTAGAGTCAATAATCTAGTTCACATCGCTATGTGATTAACACCCAAATAGCACTAAGGTGTGATCATGTTTTGCTTGTGAGAGAAGTTTAGTCAACGGGGATGCCACATTCATATCTGTATGTATTTTGCAAAGTTCTATGTCTACAATGCTCTGCATGGAGATACTCTAGCTAATTGCTCCCACTTTCAATATGTATCCAGATCAAGACTCCGAGTCATCCAGATTGGTGTTAATGACGTAACTCTTTACGACGAACTCTTTATCACCTCCATAACCGAGAAACATTTCCTTAGTCCTCTTTAGGTACCTAAGGATAATTTTGACCGCTATTCAGTGAACTACTCCTGGATCACTATTGTACCTCCTTGCCAAACTCATGTCAAGGCACACAACAGGTCTAGTACACAACATGGAATACTTCATAGAACCTATGAATGAGGCATAGGGAATGACTTTCATTCTCTCTCTATATTCTGTCATGTTCAGGTTTTGAGTCTTACTCAACTTCACAACTTGTAACACAGGCAAGAACCTTTTCTTTGATTGATCCATTTTGAACTGCTTCAAAACTTTATCAAGGTATGTGCTTTGTGAAAGTCCTATCAAGCGTCTTGATCTATCTCTGTAGATCTTGATGCCCAATATATAAGCAGCTTCACCGAGGTCTTTCATTGAAAAATTCTTATTCAAGTATCCTTTTATGCTATCCAAAAATTGTATATCATTCCCGATCAACAATATGTCATCCACATATAATATCAGAAATGCTACAGGTCTCCCACTCACTTTCTTGTAAATACAGGCTTCACCATAAGTCTGTATAAAACCATATGCTTTGATCACCTCATCAAAGCGTATATTCCAACTCCGAGATGCTTGCACCAGTCCATAGATGGATTGCTAGAGTTTGCACACTTTGTTAGCACCTTTAGGATCGACAAAGCCTTCTGGTTGCATCATATACAACTCTTCTTTAAGAAATCCATTAAGGAATGCAGGTTTTTGACTTCCATTTGCCAGACTTCATAAAACGTGGCAATTGCTAACATGATTTCGACAGACTTAAGCACCGCTACGAGTGAGAAAATCTCATCGTCGTCAACACCTTGAACTTGTCGAAAACCTTTTGCGACAAGTCGTGCTTCGTAGATAGTAACACTACCATCAGCGTCCGTCTTCCTCTTGAAGATCCATTTATTCTCAATGGCTTGCTGATCATTGGGAAAGTCCACCAAAGTCCACACTTTGTTCTCATACATGGATCCTATCTCAGATTTCATGGCCTCAATCCATTTATCGGAATCTGGGCTCATCATAGCTTCTTCATAGTTCTTAGGTTTGTCATGGTCTAGTAGCATGACTTCCGGAACATGATTACCGTACCACTCTGGTGTGGAACATGCTCTGTTCGACCTCCGAGGTCCAGTAGTAACTTGATCTGAAGTTTCATGATCATCATCATTAGCTTCCTCTCTAGTTGGTGTAGGCATCACGAGAACGGATTTCTCTGATGAGTTACTTTCCAATTCGAGAGAAGGTACAATTACCTCATCAAGTTTCTACTTTCCTCCCACCCACTTCTTTCGAGAGAAACTCCTTCTTTAGAAAGGATCCATTCTTAGCAATAAAGATCTTGCCTTCGGATCTGTGATAGAAGGTGAGGGAGTCCTGGATTAGGGGGTGTCCGGGCAGCCAGACTATGACCTTTAGCCGGACTGTTGGACTATGAAGATACAAGATTGAAGATTTCGTCCCGTGTCCGCATGGAACTTTCCTTGGCGTGGAAGGCAAGCTTGGCAATACGGATCTGTAGATCTCCTTCCTTGTAACCGACTCTGTGTAACCCTAGCCCTCTCCGATGTCTATATAAACCGGAGGGTTTAGTCCGTAGGACAACAACAATCATACCATAGGCTAGCTTCTAGGGTTTAGCCTCTCTGATCTCGTGGTAGATCTACTCTTGTACTACCCATATCATCAATATTATTCAAGCAGGAGTAGGGTTTTACCTCCATCAAGAGGGCCCGAACCTGGGTAAAAACATCGTGTCCCTTGTCTCCTGTTACCATCCGCCTAGACACACAGTTCGGGACCCCCTACCCGAGATCCGCCGGTTTTGACACCGACATTGGTGCTTTCATTGAGAGTTCCTCTGTGTCGTCATCTTTAGGCTCGATGGCCCCTTCGATCATCAACAGCGATGCAGTCCAAGGTGAGACTTTTCTCCCCGGACAGATCTTCGTGTTTGGCGGCTTTGCACTGCGGGCCAATTTGCTTGGCCATCTGGAGCCGATTGAAAGTTACGCCCCTGGCCTTCAGGTCAGGTTTGGAAGCTTGAACTACACAGCCGACATCCGCGGAGACTTAATCTTCGACGGATTCGAGCCCTGGCCGAGTGCGTCGCACTGTCACGATGGGCATGATCTAGCTCTGCCGCCGAACAGTGTCCTGGAGACCGCACCTGCATCCGCTCCGACCTTTAATCCGGAGCCAACTGCGCCGTCCGAGGGCGGGGGGTTAGACCCCGCCACGGAGGCTGTAGCCTCAACGGCGATCGAGCCGAACACCAGCCTTACCCTTCGCAAGGTCCATGACTCCACCTTGCCGGACTCTCCTCCGGACTCTGAACCATCCGCGCCCCTGCCAATCGAATCCGATTGGGCGCCGATCATGGAGTTCACTGCCGCGGATATCTTTCAGCACTCGCCCTTTGACGACATACTGAATTCACTAAAGTCTCTCTCCTTGTCAGGAGAGTCCTGGCCGGATTATGACCGGCAGGATTGGGATGCAGATAGACCTGGCCAAACCTCGGGCCGGGCCGGGCCTAGCCAAGCCCGACGAAAAAAACCCAGGCCTGAGCCCGGCCCGGCCCGGCCATTGGGCCTGTTTTCTGGGCCCGAGCCCGGCCCGAACATGCAAAAGCCCGCCGGGCCTCGGGCTGGCCCGGCCCGACCTTCAGAAAACAGCAAAAACAACGGGCCCGGGCCCGGCCCGGCCCGGCCACCGGGCTCAAAATCTAGGCTCGAGCCCGGCCCGGGGGCAGCGTCGGGCCGGGCCGACCGGGCCGGGCTGCCCATGGCCAGGTCTAGATGCAGATGACAAAGAAATTCGACGCCCACCCACCACCCACTTCATAGCCATTGTCGATGACTTGACCGACATGCTCGACTTTGATTCCGAAGACATCGACGGTATTGACGACGATGCAGGAGACGAACAGGAACCACCGCCCACTGGGCACTAGACAGCCACCTCATCCCACGATGTATACATGGTGGACACACCCAAAGGAAACGACAACGAAGAGCGGAAGGACGCATCGAAGGATCATACCCTCGAAAAGCAGTTAAAGCGGCGGCGTAAGCGCCGCTCCAAACCCCGCCTCGACAGAAACAGCGGTCGCACAGACCCATCTATAGAGCAGGGTGAGCCGACGGACGACGAACATGGCATTGAACAACTGTCCGACCAGGACAACACGGATAATCGAACCGAACAACCCGTCTCCGGCGATAACAGTCCAGATGACCTCACGCCTAACAAGCAACTGGAGCAGAAGAACCTCCACAAAAGGCTCGTCGCTACCGCGCATAGCCTGAAAAAGCAGAAGCAGAAGCTCAAGACTGCGGAGGATGCACTTAGGATCAAATGGAGCAAAGTACTCAACACCGCGGACAAATACGGCGGCAGTTACCACACAAAAAGCTACCCGAAGCGAAAGCTACTGCCGGAATTTGACGAAGAGGCCTTAGAGCCCCCGCAATCAAAAAGCAAAGCAGCCATCTGGTCGGATAAACGAACTCATGGCCAACATAAAGCGGCAAATGACGCCGCACACAAGCCAGCACGCGATCTACATGAGAACTCGCATCAAAAAGGCGGCCCAACCAGATCTATCTACGGGCTGAGAAAGCATGCTCCGGCAAGCAATGCAACACAACAAAAACCCAAACACCACGGCACACCCAAATATAGGGGTGCCGCACACCCCCTATGTTTCACCGACGAGGTGCTGGACCATGAATTTCCAGAGGGATTCAAACCCGTAAACATAGAGGCATACGATGGAACGACAGACCCTGGGGTCTGGATTGAGGACTATATCCTCCATATCCACATGGCCAGAGGAGACGACCTCCACGCCATAAAGTACCTACCCCTCAAGCTCAAAGGGCCAGCCCGGTATTGGCTTAAAGGCCTTCCCAAAAACACCAGTGGAAGTTGGAAGAGCTCAAGGACGCTTTCCGGGCAAATTTTCAAGGGACCTATGTCCGACCTCCGGATGCAGACGATTTAAGTCATATAACTCAACAGCCCGGAGAGTCAGCCCGAAAGCTTTGGAATAGATTTCTTACTAAAAAGAATCAAATAGTCGACTGTCCGGACGCCGAAGCCTTAGTAGCTTTTAAACATAGCGTTCGAGACGAATGGCTCGCCAGACACCTCGGCCAAGAAAAGCCAAGAACAATGGCCGCATTAACAAGCCTCATGACCCGCTTTTGTGCAGGCGAGGACAGCTGGTTGGCAAGATGCAGCACCAGCGACCCAAGTACATTCGAAGTCAGGGATGGGAACGGGAAGCCACGACGCAGCAAAAACCAGCACCGGAATAAGGAAAACAGCTCGAAGAGCACGGCGGTAAACACAGGATTCAAAAGCTCTCGGTATGGTCAGCAAAAGCGGCCTCTCAAAGATAATAGGGACGAACTGTCCAGCCTAAACAAAATTCTGGACAGGATATGTCAAATCCACAACACCCCCGGCAATCCTGCAAATCATACCCACAGAGAATGTTGGGTCTTCAAGCAATCCGGCAAATTGAACGCCGAACACAAGGGGCTGAATACACCAAGTGAAGACGAGGACGAACCCAACAAGCAAAACACCGGGGAACCGAAGAAATTCCCACAAGAAGTCAAAACAGTCAACGTGTTACACGTGACAAAAGGGAAAAATGAAGCGGCGTCCACAGGGACACGTGCCCCGCGGCCTATCACTACGGAGTCTCGCCACTGGTTGTCCAAACCAATCACCTTCGACCATCGGGACTACTCCACACGTATCCGGCACGCAAGATGGGCCGCCTTGGTGTTAGACCCGATAATTAACGGATACCACTTTACACGAGTCCTGATGGACGGTGGCAGTAGTTTAAACCTGATATATCAGGACACAGTCCGCAAAATGGGGATGGACCCAACAAAAATTAGCCATAGCAATACTTTCTTTGAAGAAGCAATGTCAGGCCCAGAGGCCCATTGTACGGGCTCCCTCCTACTAGAAGTTATGTTTGGCTCTCCCGATAACTTCCGTAGCGAAAGGCTAACCTCCCACATCATTCCATTTAAGAGCGGTTTTCAAGCACTACTGGGACGCGGAGCTTTCGCTCGCTTTAACGCAATACCGCATTATGCGTCTCTCACGCTGAAGATGCTCGGTCCAAGAGGCATCATTTCATTAAAGGGAAATATTGAGCGCTCAGCGCACGCGGAAGACTGTGCGGCTGCCTTGGCAGCCACACAGTAAAACACCCTCACCAAATCAGAGCATCTAACAGGTCGTTAAGACCATGGACACGATTATACGAGTCCGGCATAACCATATAATTGATAAAGGTTGGATGGCTATATACCCCTCTACAAGGGGCTCCACGCATATAAACAGGCGGCAATAAGGCTCAATTTCACCCATCTTGAATTATACTCTGTTCATTTAGCATAACACATATTTTGCACGACTACTTTTTCAACTAAGTACCTCTCTTTTACAGATAACCATCGTGCTACACCCGTCCAGGATACGGCACAACGGAGACACAGGCGCAGACGTGCAGCAGGGACCCGTTCCAAGGATTCTTTTTAGATTAAGACCCTGCGTACACCTTTTTTACTGTCTCTTGTTGATACACATCCCCCGGATTCTCAGAATAACCGAGAAGGAGGCTGGCGTCTTGGCATGTGGCCACGTCAGAATTTCGCACGTACCTGGACACCAGGGGCTTATTACAAAGGGCACTGTTCAACCCGTTTTCATAAAGACCGAATACCTTAGGGAGTGTTCGGCGTCGCGAGTTTGGCCTTATATGCATCAGCTCTGAATCATGTCTTTGGTCAAATGTTGGGTTGCCCGGCTCCTGTGTTTTGCTGCCTTACGTTCCGCTCTATCGGCTAAGGCGGCACCAGGAGAACTACTGCGATTGTGCCCCGGTTCAGCCAGGCGAGCACCTTAGTAGAGAAAGCCGAAAACTGACTGTCACGATATAGCGTGAGACTGGTTAACCACTCGATGACCTATCGGAATCTTTGAGATTCCTCCGCATTGACGAAGGGCCGTTTCCCGGCCAGGCACACACGGGCCCCGAATTTGGGCGAGCGCGGTGCCACCAGGGGCTATATAGTAGCCCCACTGTCAAACTCCTATGGCTAAGTGAAAGTGATAAAGCATTATAGTTCGATTGCCTAGTTCGCTGCGCTACCACCTCCTTCATGGACCAAGACGTTGGATCAAGTGTGAAAATGCGCCTTCTGCAAACACCCCCGCATTATATGCGTGGGGGCTGAAGCCGACGACTACCATCTTTCAGATTATATACATATATACATTAACGGTCGCACATGAGGTATTATAATTCTTGCAGGCACAAGTATAAAAAGCTTCTACATTTCATTAAAATATTGTTTTAATAAGAATACATGTTATTCGAACATAATATCCTTCGAGCATTGCGTCTCTATTAAACGAGCGCCTTCCAAAACTTCTTGAAAGTAGTGTTCGGCAGGTACTCGGCTTCCGTCCGAATCTTGGGCTGCAACGGCGGTGGCCTCCATCTCTGCCCAGTATGTCTTGACACGGGCAAGGGCCATCCGCGCACCCTCCACGCATGCTGACCTCTTCATCGCGTTGATATACGGCACCGCACCAAGGAACTGCTGCACCAAGCTAAAATAGTTGTTCGGCTTTGGTCTTTCAGGCCACAGATGATCCACGATATATCTCATGGCAAGTCCGGACAATATATTCAGCTCGGGCCATTCGGCCAGCCGATCAGTCAATGGAAGCGGACGCTCCAGATTGTGGAATTGTGACCAGAACATCTTCCCCACTTCGTGATCCTTTTGATCTCGGAAGTGTTCGGCCGCATCAGCAGCACTCGTCGCCAAATCCAGATACGCGTCCGCAGAACTCCACAACCGGTCCAAAGGAGATATTTAGGATCTTCGAATTTCATCCGCAGCATAAAGGGCTTCCCAGCCGCAATATCTCTGGCTTGGCGCAGCTCCTCCCTCATCGCTCTCATCGCAGAACGAGTATCCTTGGCCGCCGTCGTGGCCTTCTCTAGGTCTGCCCGCCTCGCCTGGTCTTCTTTTTCGAGAAGCTTGCAACGGTCAGCAGCGTTCTTCAAATTCACAGCCATCTTGGCCATCTCCTCCTTACTCTGGTAGTGAGCAGCATGTTCGGCTTTTAGCTCCTCAACCGCCCTTAGGGCAGCCGCATCGCTTTTCTTGGCTTGTTCTTTTACTCAGGCAAGCTCTGCCCCAAAGTTCTCCATCGCTGCAGCTCCATCTGCATTAGACACATGCGTTATAAGATACTGGCATCATGCTCCTCTTACCAAGTGTCTCCGGAGAAAATACATACCTTGTGCCTCGTCCAACCGCTTGTTTACCAGCACGATGTCGGCATTTGCCACGTCAAGTTGCCGCTTTAACTCGGCAAATTCATCAGTCCGGCTGACCACCGGACACTCCGCCACCTACATAGGGAGGCAGCAAAATTATACCTGGGACTATGATCCTCTGCGTGCTGTCATCTTCGACAGCACACAGAGTCTCAGGGGCTACTATCTACACAGGGCGCATCTTAAAATATGCGATACTGTCAAAAGGTACATCATTTTGCGTACCTCAAAACATGTCAGTAAACTCCTGACAGCTTCATGCAACCCGCTCTCCGCGGACGAAATCCTTTCAATTACCGTACCCATCAACATACGGTGCTCTTCTGAGATAGACGCTCGCCCTAACAGATCCTTCAGTACCTCCGACCGCGCACCAGGCGGTGCCGGACTCGTTCGATTGCTTTTTTCGAAGGCCGGACACGGAGGGCTTCGGGGGGCCATATGACTACCTTACGGCCCTGCCGGATCAGGAGAAACCCTCCGCGACGATACCTCGGGGTCGCCCGCTTCGTAAGGCGGTACGGCAGGGGGAGGCGTTCCGCTCTCCATCATCTTCGGAAGAAGATCCCCCGAAGACGAGCTCTGCTGAGAGGGGCTAAGATCTGAACTATAAGGTAAATTTTCGGTTATTTTCCTCAGAAATGAAGCAAGGATTCCTCTCATTTTTTAAACACCCTTTTACTTACGGCTCGGTGGAGGGCTGATCCCCTTGAGGGCATAGTACGACCGAGGTACCCCCCGGCACAGGACCCTCTGGCGAAGACTTCTTCCCCCGCTTTGAGATCACGGTCTCCGGGTCTTCAGAGGCGGTTCTCTTCTTCCCTTGAGGAGAGGAATTTTCGATTCATCCCTTCCGGACCACCTCCTCTATGGAGGCAGTAGCTTCCTTGTTCCCCCTTCATTTCCTTCCAACGGCGCGACCTCCAACATCCTGGTTAATACGGGATCTGGTGAGGTCTCAGGAAGGGGGGCCGGACACCTGATTAACTTTGCCTTCGCTATCCACTCCAGTTTCAAGAACAAATCTTTTAAGGGCAATGTTACGATAAATGAATGGGTGGCGTGTCCGGGCACAGGGCTACTTACTTGGGTATCCGAACGGTTGCAGCTCAGACCTGCGTCCTCAGCAGAGTCCGGACACATTACCTGTGGTCCGAAGAGCAATTGGTACATCTCCATGGGCGCCATGCCAAGAAAATGTTGGAGAGCTCGCGGTCCCTCCGGATTGAACTCCCACAGACGGAGAGGGCGACGCTTACAGGGCAGGACTCAGCGAATTAACATGACCCGCGTCACTACGACCAGGCTGACATCTCTTTCCAGGAAATCTCGGATGCGGCCCTGCAATAGGGGCACATCCTTTACTGGTCCCCAGTCTAGCCCCTTGTTGACCCATGACGTAAGTCGGGGCGGGGGACCCGAGCGAAAAACAGGCGGAGCCACCCACTTGGTACCCCTGGGAGCTGTGATATAGGACCACTCTTGTTGCCATGAGCTGGACTCCTCTTGGAAAGAGCCCTCGGGCCATGGAGCGTTAGCATTCTTGCTTATTACAGCGCCTCCGCACTCTGCGTGCTGTCCCTCGATCATCTTCGGCTCTACTTTAAAGGTCTTGAGCCACAGTTCGAAGTGAGGGGTAATACGGAGGAAGGCTTCGCACACGACGATGAACGATGAGATGTGGAGGATAGACTCCAGAGGTAAGTCGTGGAAGTCCAGCCCATAATAGAACATGAGCCCCCTCACGAAGGGATCCGACGCGAAGCCTAGCCCTCAGAGCAAGTGAGACATGAACACGACACTCTCACTGGGTTTGGGAGTGGGAATAACCTGCCCTTGAGCAGGCAGCCTATGCGGAATTTCGCCGGTCAAGTACCTGGCCTCCCTTAGCTTTAGTACATCTTCCTCCGTGACGGAGGAAGGCATCCATCGGCCTTGTAGGTTGGATCCGGACATCATCAAAGGTTCGAAGCGCCTGAATCTAAAGCTTCGGGTGCTGGAACTCGAGGCGGGAGGAGGATTCGATTGAGATCGAAAGAAAAGAGTAAGGCCTTGGTCTCTTCATAAAGGAGTTGAATACCAAGAGCCCTCCGTGTGACCGTTTGGGGCTTACCTTCGATCGAGGGGACATACCAACGGGCATGACTGGGTTACCCACGTCCGTGTTGATGAGAATCCCGTAAATAAAGGGGACGCGATCTCTGCTCCGACAATACGTGCCAAGGAAACCGCCTCACAAAACGCGCTGAGGTGGGGGGTAAAAAACGATTCGAATAAAGGCTTGGCCATGGTGTGATGTCACGCTACGGGATACGTCAGCAGATTAGATTTGTGGAAATATTATTCTCTCTATGGTAGTATGTGGAACTTGTTTTGCAGAGACGGACACGACCTTTGTGTTCAAAATCTTCTATGAAGTATTCGAAGGAGGAACCCGCCTTGCAATGCCGAAGACAATCTACGCGCCGGACTCATCGTCATTGAAGCCTGGTTCACGGGCTACTGAGGGAGTCCTGGATTAGGGGGTGTCCGGGCAGCCGGACTATGACCTTTGGCCGAACTGTTGGACTATGAAGATACAAGATTGAAGACTTCGTCCCGTGTACGGATGGGACTTTCCTTGGCGTGGAAGGCAAGCTTGGCAATACGGATATCTAGATCTCCTTCCTTGTAACCGACTCTGTGTAACCCTAGCCCTCTCCGGTGTCTATATAAACCGGAGGGTTTAGTCCGTAGGACAACAACAATCATACCATAGGCTAGCTTATAGGGTTTAGCCTCTCTGATCTCGTGGTAGATCTACTCTTGTACTACCCATATCATCAATATTAATCAAGCAGGAGTAGGGTTTTACCTCCATCGAGAGGGCCCGAACCTGGGTAAAAACATCATGTCCCTTGTCTCCTGTTACCATCCGCCTAGACGCACAGTTCGGGACCCCCTACCCGAGATCCGTCGGTTTTGACACCGACAGAAGGCGTACCCAATAGATTCTTTTGGGTATCCTATGAAGACACATTTCTCCGATTTGGGTTCGAGCTTATCAGGTTGAAGCTTTTTCACATAAGCATCGCAACTGTTGGGAAACACAGTATTTCAAAAAAATTACCTACGATCATGCAAGATCTATCTAGGAGATGCATAGAAACTAGCGGGGAGAGTGTGTCCACGTACCCTCGTAGACCGAAAGCGGAACCTTTAGTAACACGGTTGATGTAGTCGAACGTCTTTGCGATCCAACCGATCCAAGCACCGAACGTATGGCACCTCCGCATTCAGCACACGTTCAGCTCGATGACGTCCCTCAAACTCTTGATCTAGTTGAGGCCGAGGGAGAGTTCCATCAGCGCAAAGGCGTGGCGATGGTGATGATGATGTTACCGGCGCAGGGCTTCACCTAAGCACTACGACGATATAATCTGAGGTGTAATCTGTGGAGGGGGGCACCGCACAAAGTTAAGAGAAACTTGGTGTGCCTTTGGGGTGCCCCCCTCCCACGTATATAAATGGGGGGAGGAGAGGAGGCCGGCCCTAGAGGGGGCGCGCCAAGGGGGGGCCCTACTTGGACTCCCGGTCCAAGTAGGATTTGTCCCCCCTTTCCTATTCCAACTAGGAGAAGGAAAGGAAGGGAGAAGGGGGGAGGAAAGAGGGGGGCCCCTCCTAGTCCAATTCGGACCAGCCCATGGGGGGCACATGGCCACCCCTTGAGGCCCTCCTCTCCTTTCCACTAAAGCCCATTAAGGCCCATTATATCCCCAGGGGGTTCCGGTAACCTCCCGGTACTCCGAAATTCACCCGAAACAACCCGAACCATTCTGGTGTCCGAATGTAACCTTCCAATATATGAATCTTTACCTCTCGACCATTTCAAGACTCCTCGTCATGTCCGTGATCTCATCCGGGACTCCAAACAAACTCTGGTTCATCAAATCACATAACTCATAATACAAATCATCATTGAACGTTAAGCGTGCGGACCCTACGGGTTCGAGAACTATGTAGACATGACCGAGACACATCTCCGGTCAATAACCAATAGCGGAACCTGGATGCTCATATTGGCTCCTACATATTCTACGAAGATCTTTATCGGTCAAACCACATAACAACATACGTTATTCCCTTTGTCATCGGTATGTTACTTGCCCGAGATTCGATCGTCAGTATCATCATACCTGGTTCAATCTCCGATAGGACTCTTTACTCGTTCCGTAATGCATCATCCCGTAACTGAATCATTAGTCACATTGCTTGCAAGGCTTATAGTGATGTGTATTACCGGGAGGGCCTAGAGATACCTCTTCGATATACGGAGTGACAAATCCTAATCTTGATCCGTGCCAGCCCAACAAACACCTTCGGAGACACCTTTAGAGCATCTTTATAATCACCCAGTTATGTTGTGACGTTTGATAGCACACAAGGTGTTCCTCAGGTATTCGGGAGTTGCATAATCTCATAGTCAGAGGAACATGTATAAGTCATGAAGAAAGCAATAGCAATAAACTAAACGATCCTTATGCTAAACTAAACGATCCTTATGCTAAGCTAGTGGATGGGTCTTGATTTCTACCTTCGCCGATTTCAGCATCGCTAAGAGCTCGGGGAATCGTTTTCGTCATCCCTTGCATATTATTGTTCATCACGAAGTTCCAGTAACTTGGTGATAGTTACTAGAGAACTCTGTCAATCACTATTTTATCTAGAAGATTAACTCCCACTTGATTCAAGCGATTGTAGTACTCAGACATTCTGAGCACATGCTCACTGGTTGAGCTATTCTCCTCCATCTTGTAGGCAAAAATACTTGTCAGAGGTCTCATACCTCTCGACTCGGGCATGAGTTTGAAATACCAATTTCAACTCTTGGAACATCTCATATGCTCCATGGCATTTCAAAACATTTTTGAAGTCCCGGTTCTAAGTCGTAAAGCATGGTGCACTAAACTATCAAGTAGTCATCATACTGAGCTTTTCAAACGTTCATAACGTCTACATTTGCTCCTGCAATAGTTCCGTCACCTAGCGGTGCATCAAGGACACAATTCTTCTATGCAGCAATGAGGATAATCCTCAGATCACAAAGCTAGTCCGCATCATTGCTACTAACATCTTTCAACATATTTTTCTCTAGGAACATATCAAAAATAAAACGGGGAAGCTATATGCGAGCAATTGATCTACAACAACATAGACATGCAAAATACTATCAGGTACTAAGTTCATGATAAATTAAAGTTTAATTAATTATATTACTTAATAACTCCCACTTAGATAGACATCCCTCTAATCACCTAAGTGATCACGTGATCCATATCAACTAAACCATGTCCGACCATAACGTGAGATGGAGTAGTTTTCAATGGTGAACATCACTATGTTGATCATATCTACTATATGATTCACGCTCGACCTTTCGGTCTCAGTGTTCCGAGGCCATATATGCATATGCTAGGATCATCAAGTTTAACCCTAGTATTCTACATGTGCAAAACTGGCTTGCACCCATTGTATGTGAATGTAGAGCTTATCACACCCGATCGTCACGTGATGTCTCGACACGACGAACTGTAGCAATTGTGCATACTCAGGGAGAACACTTGTACCTTGAAATTTAGTGAGAGATCATCTTATAATGCTACCACCGTACTAAGCAAAATAAGATGCATAAAGGATAAACATCACATGCAATCAAATAAGTGATATGATATGGCCATCATCACCTTGTGCCTTTGATCTCCATCTCCAAAGCACCGTCATGATCACCATCGTCACCGGCTTGACACCTTGATCTCCATCGAAGCATCGTTGTCATCTCGCCAACTATTGCTACTACGACTATAGCTACCGTTTAGTGATAAAGTAAAGCAATTACATGGCGATTGCATTTCATACAATAAAGCGACAACCATATGGCTCCTGCCAGTTGCCAATAACTGTTACAAAACATGATCATCTCATACAACAATTTACATATCATCACATCTTGACCATATCACATAACAGCAAGCCCTGCAAAAACAAGTTAGACATCCTCTACTTTGTTGTTGTAAGTTTTACATGGCTGCTACGGGCTTAGCAAGAACTGTTCTTACCTACGCGTCAAAACCACACCGGGCGTAGACACACTCGATTCAACTGAAGTTGGAGAAACAGACACCCACTAGCCACCTGTGTGCGAAGCGCGACGGTAGAACCAGTCTCATGAACGCGGTCATGTAATGTCGATCTGGGCCACTTCATCCAGCTATACCGCCGAATCAAAGTATGACATGCTGGTAAGAAGTATGACTATTATCGCCCACAACTCTTTGTGTTCTACTCGTGCATATAACATCTACGCATAGACCTGGCTCGGATGCCACTGTAGGGGAACGCAGTATTACAAAAAAATTCCTATGATCACGCAAGATCTATCTAGGAGATGCATAGCAATGAGAGGGGAGAGTGTGTCTACGTACCCTCGTAGACCGAAAGCGGAAGCGTTTAGTAACACAGTTGATGTAGTCGAACGTCTTCGCAATCCAACCAATCCAAGTACCGAACGTATGGCACCTCCGCGATCAGCACACGTTCAGCTCGGTGACGTCCCTCGAACTCTTGATCAAGTTGAGGCCGAGGGAGAATTCCGTCAGCACAACGGTGTGGTGACAGTGATGATGAAGTTCACCGGCGCAGGGCTTCGCCTAAGCACTACGATGATATGACCGAGATGTGTAACTGTGGAGGGGGGGTACCGTACACGGCTAAGAGAAACTTTGGTGTGTCTTTGGGGTTCCCCCTCCCCCGTATATAAAGGAGGGAGGAGGAGAAGGCCGGCCTAGGAGGGGCACGCCTATAGGGGGAGTCCAACTAGGATTCCCAATCCTAGTTGGAGTCCCCTTCCTTTTCCAAGAGGTGGAGAGAGGGAAGGAGGAGGAGAGGGAGAAGGAAAGAGGGGGGCGCCGCCCCCTCCTAGTCCAATTCGGACCAGCCCATGGGGGGCACACTGCCTCCCCTTGTGGCCCTTCTCTCCTTTCCACTAAAGCCCAATAAGGCCCGATACTTCCCCCGGTGAATTCTCGTAACTCCCCGGTTCTCTGAAAAAAATACCCGAATCAAAGTTGTCAGAATCGCGATTTTGAATCGGATCGGAGCTCTGATTGTAGAATCGTAAATCTTAGAATCTTCACTACCAGGATCGTAGAAACGTAGATTTTATGAGCTAAAATCATAGAATCAGATGGGTAAGTTTGGATCGTAAAGTCGTAGAATCGTATAACAGAATCACGATTCTAACAACCTTGACCCGAACCACTCGGAACTATTCTGATTTCTGACTATAGCCTTCCAATATATGAATATTTACCTCTAGACCATTTTGAGACACCTCATCATGTTCATGATCTCATCCGGGACTCCGAACAAACTTCGGTCATCAAATCACATAACTTATAATACAAATCATCATCGAACGTTAAGCGTGTGGACCCTACGGGTTCGAGAACTATATAGACATGATCGAGACACATCTCCGGTCAATAACCAATAGCGGAACCTGGATGCTCATATTGGCTCCTACATATTCTATGAAGATCTTTGTCGGTCAAACCGCATAACAACATACGTTGTTCTCTTTGTCATCGGTATGTTACTTGCTCGAGATTCGATCTTCGGTATCCTAATACCTAGTTCAATCTCGTTACCAGCAAGTCTATTTTACTCGTTCCCTAATGCATCATCCCCCAACTAACTCATTAGTCACATTGCTTGCAAGGCTTATAGGGATGTGCATTACCGAGAGGGCCCAGAGATACCTCTCCGATACACGGAGTGACAAATCCTAATCTTGATCTATGCCAACTCAACAAACACCTTCAGAGACACCTGTACAGCATCTTTATAATCACCCAGTTACGTTGTGACGTTTGATAGCACACAAGGTGTTCCTTCGGTATTCGGGAGTTGCATAATCTCATAGTCAGAGGAACATGTATAAGCCAAGTAGAAAGCAATAGCGATAAAACTAAACGATCAAAATGCTAAGCTAACGGATGGGTCTTGTCCATCATATCATTCTCTATTGATGTGATCCCGTTCATCAAATGACAACACATGTATATGGTCAGGAAACTTAACCGTCTTTGATTAATGAGCTAGTCAAGTAGAGGCATACTAGGGACACTTTGTTTTGCCTATGTATTCACACATGTACTAAGTTTCCGTTTAATACAATTCTAGCATGAATAACAAACATTTATCATGATATAAGGAAATATAATAATAACTTTATTATTGCCTCTAGGGCATATTTCCTTCAGTCTCCCACTTGCACTAGTCAATAATCTAGTTCACATCGTCATGTGATTTAACACCAATAGTTCACATCTTTATGTGATTAGTTCACATCTCCATGTGAATAACACCCAAAGGGTTCACTAGAGTCAATAATCTAGTTCACATCGCTATGTGATTAACACCCAAAGAGTACTAAGGTGTGATCATGTTTTGCTTGTGAGAGAAGTTTAGTGAACTGGTCTGCCACATTCAGGTCCGTATGTATTTTGCAAATTTCTATGTCAAAATGCTCTGCATGGAGCTACTCTAGCTAATTGCTCGCACTTTCAATATATATCCAGATTGAGACTCAGAGTCATCCAGATCGGTGTTAAAGCTTGCATCGACGTAACTCTTTATGATGATCTCTTTATCATCTCCGTAACCGAGAAATATTTCCTTATTCTACTAAGGATAATTTTGACCGCTGTCTAGTGATCCACTCCTGGATCATTATTGTACCCTCTTGCCAAACTCACGGTGAGGTACACGATAGGTCTGGTACACAACATAGCATACTTTATAGAACCTATGACTGAGGCATTGGGAATGACTTTCATTCTCTTTATATTTTATGTCGTGGTCGGGTTTTGAGTCTTACTCAACTTCACACCTTGCAACACAGGAAAGAACTCCTTCTTTGATTGTTCCAATTTGAACTACTTCAAAATCTTGTCAAGGTATGTACTTATTGAAAAAATCCTATCGATGTCTTGATCTATCTCTATACATCTTGATGCTCAATATGTAAGCAGCTTCACCGAGGTCTTTCTTTGAAAAACTCCTTTCAAACACTTTATGCTTTCCAGAAAATTCTACATCATTTCCGATCAACAATATGTCACTCACATATACTTATCAGAAAGGTTGTAGTGCTCCCACTCATTTTTCTTGTAAATACAGGCTTCACCGCAAGTCTGTATGAAATTATATGCTTTGATCAACTCATCAAAGCGTATATTCCAACTCAGAGATGCTTGCACCAGTCCATAGATGGATCACTGGAGCTTGCACACTTTGTTAGCACCTTTAGGATTGACAAAACCTTCTGGTTGCATCATATACAACTTTTCTTTAAGAAATCCATTAAGGAATGCAGGTTTTTGACTTCCATTTGCCAGATTTCATAAAACGTGGCAATTGCTAACATGATTCGGATAGACTTAAGCATCGATACGAGTGAGAAATCTCATTGTAGTCAACACCTTTGAACTTGTCGAAAACTTTTTGCTACAATTCGAGCTTTGTAGATAGTAACACTGCCATCAGCGTCCGGCTTCCTCTTGGAGATCCATTTATTCTCAACGGCTTGCTGATCATCGAGCAAGTCAACCAAAGTCCATACTTTGTTCTCATACATGGATCCCATCTCAGATTTCATGGTCTCAAGCCATTTTGCGGAATCTGGGCTCATCATCGCTTCCTCATAGTTCGTAGGTTCGTCATGGTCTAGTAACATGACTTCCAGAACAGGATTACCGTACCACTCTGGTGCGGATTGTACTCTTGTTGACCTACAAGGTTCGGTAGTAACTTGATCTAAAGTTTCATGATCATCATCATTAGCTTCCTTATTAATTGTTGTAGGAATCACTGGAACTGATTTCTATGATGAACCACTTTCCAATTCCTGAGAAGGTACTATTGGTGAACGTAGTAATAATTCAAAATTTTCATACGTGTCACCAAGATCAATCTAGAAGATGCTAGCAATGAGAGAAAGAGGGAGTGCATCTTCATACCACTGAAGATCGCTAAACGGAAGCGTTACAAGAACGCGGTTGATGGAGTCGTACTCGCGGTGATTCAAATCGTGGAAGATCCGATCAAGCGTCGAACGGAGGGCGCCTCCGTGTTGAACACACGTACAACCCAGGGACGTCTCCTCCTTCTTGATCTAGCAAGAGGAGAGGAGAAGTTGAGGGAGAACTCCGACAACACGACGACGTGGTGGTGGTGGAGCTCGTGGTTCTCCGGCATGGCTTCGCCAAGCACTATAGAGGAGGAGGAAGTGTTGGAGAGGGAGAGGGCTGCGCCAGGGGAAGGGTGCGGTTGCCCTCCCACCCCCTCACTATATATAGGGGGAAGGGGAGAGGGGGAGGTTCTGTAGGGTTTCCCCTAGGGGGCGGCGGCCAAGGCAGATTGGATCTCCCTAGGGAAACCCTAGGGAGACTTGCCCCCCAAGCCAAGCCAGGTGGAGGCTTGCCTCCCAAGCCAGGTGGAGGCGCCCCACCTCCCCAAGCAACATGGGAAAGGGTGTGGGGGCGCACAGCCCCTTAGTGTGCTGGTTTGCCCCCTCCCCTTGGCCCATGAGGCCCTGCAACACTTGTCGGGCCCCCTGAAACAGCTTTCGGTCATGCTGGCCATAGCCTGGTACCTCCGGAACACTTCCGGACTCCAATACCCTTCATCCAATATATCGATCTTCACCTCTGGACCATTCCGGAACTCCTCGTGACATCCGGGATCTCATCCGGGACTCCGAACAACCTTCGGTAACCACATACAATTTCCCATAACAACTCTAGCGTCACCGAACCTGAAGTGTGTAGACCCTATGGGTTCGGGAATCATGCAGACATGATCGAGACATCTCTCCGGCCAATAACCAACCGCGGGATCTGGATACCCATGTTGGCTCCCACATGTTCCACGATGATCTCATCGGATGAACCACGATGTCGAGGATTCAATCAATCCCGTATACAATTCCCTTTGTCCATCGGTATGTTACTTGCCCGAGATTCGATCGTCAGTATCCCCATACCTCATTCAATCTCGTTACCGGCAAGTCTCTTTACTCGTTCCGCAACGCATGATCCCGTGGCTAACTCATTAGTCACATTGAGGTCTTTATGATGATGCACTGCCGAGTGGGCCCAGAGATACCTCTCCGTCATACGGAGTGACAAATCCCAGTCTCGATTCGTGCCAACCCAACATACACTTTCGGAGATACCTATAGTGCACCTTTGATAGTCACCCAGTTACATTGTGACATTTGATGCACCCAAAGCACTCCTACGGTATCCGGGATTTGCCCAATCTCATGGTCTAAGGAAATGATACTTGACATTAGAAAAGCTTTAGCAAACAAACTACACGATCTTGTGCTATGCTTAGGATTGGGTCTTGCCCATCACATCATTCTCCTAGTGATGTGATCCCGTTATCAATGACATCCAATGTCCATGGTCAGGAAACCACAACCATCCATTGATCAACGAGCTAGTCAACTAGAGGCTCACTAGGGACATGTTGTGATCTATGTATTCACACATGTATTACGGTTTCCGGTTAATACAATTATAGCATGAACCATAGACAATTATCACGAACAAGGAAATATAATAATAACCAATTTATTATTGCCTCTAGGGCATATTTCCAACAGTCTCCCACTTGCACTAGAGTCAATAATCTAGTTACATTGTGATGAATCGAACACCCATAAAGTTCTGGTGTAGATCATGTTTTCCTCGTGGAAGAGGTTTAGTCAACGGATCTGCGACATTCAGATCCGTATGCACTTTTCAAATATCTATGTCTCCATCTTGAATATATTCATGAATGGAGTTGAAGCGATGCTTGATATGCCTGGTCTTCTTGTGAAACCTGGGCTCCTTGGCAAGGGCGATTGTCGGATTTCGGGTTGCGGCAAAACCCTTGAGGTTCGAACACTGGGGTGCGCACGAAGATCTCTCCCTACCTAATCACGCCCTCACCCTCACCGCGATCTCAAAGCTTAGCTCGTCGAGCCCACAAAAAGAGAGACACAAGAGTTTATACTGGTTCGGGCCACCGATGTGGTGTAATACCCTACTCCAGTGTGGTGTGGTAGATTGCCTCTTGAGCTGAGCATGAACAGTTACAAGGGGAGAACAGCCTCCTGAGGAGAGGTGCTCTTGTGCTTGGTGAACTTGTGTGGTTGAGGGTGATCTGAATGATTCGTCCCCCTCTATGATGGTGGCTAGTCCTATTTATAGAGGCCCTGGTCCTCTCCCCAAATATTGAGCGGGAAGGGATCCAACAACGACCAAATTCGAAGGGAGACAACTAGTACAAGTTATCCTGACTAAAGATGGTCTTCGCCTGCCAAAGGCTCTAGTGGTGACGCTGTCTTGGGCTCTACGGTGACCTCCGTCATGCCATCCTGCTGGTCTTGGTCTCGTTGCACTGATATGGAAACCTTTGCCTGATGCATCCGAAATCTCTAGATCTGCTTCCATCCCCTTCCGAGCCAGCTTCCAATGGCACCCCAGAAGGTCAAGGCTTCTTCATCGCCCACCTCGTACGAGCCGGCTCTGGACGCGCCCAATGTCTCAGAGAAGAACCTCGCCACCATGCGCCTGCTGACGGCGGGGGAGAGCAACGAGAGGGGGAAGACCGAGCTCCGGGCTGTCTCCGCCGAGCTGGAGGCTCCGGAGATCACCTTCTACCCCTTCTTTATGAGCAGCGTCGTCGCGGGCCTGGTTCCCCCCTTCTCTGACTTCTTCTACGCCGTCCTTCGTCATTACAGGTTGCAGGCCCTCCATCTCCATCCCAACTCCATTCTTCTCTTGTCGATCTTCGCCTTCTACTGTGAGGCGTATGTCGGGGTGATGCCGTCCGTGGCACCTCTTCGCCACTTCTTCTTCCCCTGAATCAACGTTGGCCACACCTCAGGGTGCGCCAACTTCGTCGCGGCCGGCAAGGCCAACATGATCTCGAAGGCCGGGAAGAAGGCCGATGGCTTCAGGAGCAAGTGGGTCATGATGGATGCCAAGTGTGTCCATCCACGGTTGAAGCTGCCGATGGAGATGCCCCAGTCTGACGAGGGGTGGTCCCGCGTGAAGCTTACTGACGACCGGGCAACCTCGGTGTTGGAGAAGATGACCGCCGACCTGAGGCCAGGCAATGCGACGACGACAAAGCTGACGTGGGCCATGCTCCTGAGAGAATTCCTGATGCTGCGGGTGGATCCTCTCCAAGCATGCTCGCGCCCCTTGTGGACGCTCGGGGGTGAAGAAGACAAGCTTCACCTGAGTCTGATGGCCTTGTTTGACGAAGATATGGCTGTGGCTCTCCGCCTCTTGGTCGGGGACGACCAATAGTATCCATCGAGTGCCCTCGTTCCCTTATTCCTCCGCAAGGATGGGGCGCAGGTCGTGGCCGCCATGCCCACCTTTGACGGGCACGGCCTGGTGCCGCCGCACCCCCTGGGGTCCCGGTGGCAACGACGCCAGTGGACGTGTCTTCTGGCGATTCCCGCAAGAATGAGGAAGAGGAGGAGGGCGAGGAGCGTGACTCGGAAGCGACCCCGAGGGGATGGGGGAGACCTCCCCCTTGTGCAAGGCCGACATCCTCGGCACCCTGCCTGATGATGATGACGAGGCCGACGTCCTCCCAGAGAGAGGAGCCGCCCGTGGTTCCGACGAGGGGCAGGTCGGCGTCGATCTCCCAAGATGACGCTCCTGCTCTGACTCCGCCTGGAGCTGCTTCAGGTCCATCCGCTGCCCCCTCTTCCGCTCCTGGAGCCCGTGCGCCTGCTCTTCGAGCTGCGAGGCTCTCCGGCTTCAAGCTTACGAAGTGGAGGGACTACGCCACGGTAGACCAGTAAGTGTTCTTGTCCTGTCCTATTCTTGCTTCTGCTGCTTTCCCTTGACGCTTCTCCGTTGTGCGATTAGGCTGACGCCCGCAACGAAGAGGAGGAAAGAGGGCAAGGCGGTGCTGCTCGGGACCAGATCGCCTGCGGTGGCCGCACCCCTCTCCATGGATAAGGGCAGTGACGGCACTCGAGCTTCTCCAGCCCGATCATCCTCGGGAGGCCTGGGGGAGCATCCTCAGGAGGAGTCAGCCCCCGGGGCCCCGCTGGCTCCGGATGTGCCGACACTTGGCTCGGTCGCCGAGATCGCGAAAGCTCAGGAGCCTCCGTCCTCCCAGGCCATGGTGACGACATCACCTCCTCCCCCTTCTTCCGCACTGTTATCTCCGGGTCCTTCGGCCTCCCCTGACGTTCTGGAGCGCGCTCTTTCTGCGGTGACCCTACTGCGGGAAGATCTTCAAGGCACCGACCGTCGCCTGGTGGCCGGGCGCCTGGAGCTGGTCTCTGGCTGGCTTCATTCCGATGTGTCCGTCTGGGCGACGCTGAGCCAGGCTGCTGTGGACTCCGAGAAGGATAGGGAGGCTGTCTCCCAAGCTATGGCCGCCCGTGAGGTGGCGCTGAAGGATGCCGAGGCCGCCAAGGACCGCTGCCGGTCGCTGGAGGCCGAGCTGGAGATCGCGCGGAGGGAGCGCGCGAAAGAAGCCCGAGGCTGCAAGGCGGAGGAGGAGAAGATGAAGGTCCGAGGGGACGCCGTCAGGGATCGCGATGCCGAGCTGGAGCAGTTGGCGAAGGCGCAGGCCACGGAGCGCGGCCAGCTGGAGGAGCTGGAGCAGAAGCTGAAGGCGGAGAAGGTCGAGCTTGAAGCCGAGGCAAAGGTCCTGGCTGAGGACTGCGAGGCCTTCAAGCTCCTCGAGGAGAGGTCTCGGACGGTGCTGCAGTCACTCTACAATAAGGGCTTGGAGGAGCCACTGGCCACCGGCAACGAGGGCCCCGCCTAGCTGCTTCCTTATCTGGTTGATGCGCTTGAGGATGTCGTGAGCGGTATCGACCCCATGGCAGAGGAAGAAGCCCGCGTCCTTTCCTCAGCTGCGTTGACACGTGTCTTCAGCCACCTCCATCTTCGCGACCCTGCGACCCACCTTTGGACGGAAAATATGATACCGTATGCACATTGATCCAAATTATGCCCAATTACAAAGATCTCAAGCCAATGGAAGTCATTGGAAGAATTGTTGCTCATGAGATGTCACTCAAGGATAAGGAGGAGCTCCATAACAAGTCAAGTGGTGCCTACAAAGCCTCATGTGAAGCTCCCACATCACCAAGTGAGAAAAAAACCTTCAATGAAGAATTGAGTCTAATGGTGAAGAACTTCAACAAGTTCTACAAGAGTAGAAGCAAAGAGAGAAGTTCCAAGTCAAGGTCCTACAGTGACAAAAGATCTTCTAGTCGAGAGCGAAATTGTTACAATTGTGAAGACCCAGACACTATTCCAATGAGTGTATGGCACCCTACAAGAGAAGAGAAGATTCTCCAAAAAGAAGAAGTAGAAGAGAAGAATCACCATCAAGAGAGAGAAGGAGTAGAGATGATCGTTATGAACAAAGAACATCCCGGAGAAGCAAGGATTCGGAAAGGAAGGACAAGTCATCAAGGAGCTACACAAAACGAAGACATCAAGCTCATGTTGGTGAATGGGTATCCGGCTCCGACTCCGACAATCACTCCGAGAGAAGCAATCACTCTGACTCCGAATATACTCAAGATGAAGGTGTTTCCAGTCTAGCACTTGTGTCAACCAACTCCTACGACATATTTGATTCACCAAATGAAGGACTTGGAATATGCTTCATGGCTAAAGTCCCAAAGGTATCACACCCCGAGTATGTTGATTTCAATAGTGATGAAGATGACTTGTTAGGTGTTGATGATTTACTTGTTGACAACTCTAGTGATGAATACTATGATGAAATGTCAATTACTCATGCTAATCAAGATAAAACGAATGACAATGATAAGGAGAAGATTGAGTTTCTAACTAAAGAACTAAACACTCTTAAGTTAGCTCATGAAACTATCTTAGGAGATCATCGAGAACTTTTAAGGACTCATGAGAAATTACGTTTTGAAAAGCTCAACCTTGAGCAAGAGCATGAGTTCTTAAAGGCAATCAATGATGATCTTCGCAAGAAAAGTTCTTCTTACATTGCCAAGCGTATACTCTTATCGACTTACATGCCTCAAGTCAAGTCTAGTAACAAGAACAAGAAAAATTCTTCCTCTAGTAGTAACAATAATCATGCTAAATCTAATGTTGTTGCTTCTAGTAGTTCTCTTGATTCCACTAATGATTCTCTTAGCCAAGTTACACTTGAGCAAGAAAATAGCTTATTGAAGGGAATTATAGAGAAAGGTGTTTACAAGAGCCTTGCCGGGAGTAATCAATTCGAGAAAATTGTACGCAAGCAAGGAAGGCACCGGAAGAACCAAGGTGTTGGTTTTGAACGAAAGTTCAATTCCAATGGAGTTGAGTGGGAAGAAGATCAATATCCCAAGATTAAGTTTGTTCCTCAACAAGAGAAGTATGATCCTACTTCCTTCAAAGGGACACAAGCTCAAGATGATCTTCCACCACAATACCACAAGCAAAAAGGCAAGGACAAGCTTCAAGAGGAAATTGATGCATTTGAAGAAGCTCCTAAGGCCTTGGTCAAGTGGGTCCCCAAGACTACATCAAGTTCTACTTCATCAAGTACAACTACAACTCTGAGGATTCCCATCAAGATGGTGTGGATCCAGAAGAGGAAGAACTAGGGAGTTCTTGAGGGTGACTCCGCCAACATACTTCACTCTTATCATTTTGGCAAGAACAAATGCAATCAACTTCCACATCTTGCACTAGTTCAAGGAGTCACAAACCCTCTTGTTGGTAAGACAAGGGACAAGGTAACCTACTGCTTTCATAGACATCATCTTGTGCGTGCATCACTCTATGCCTTTGGATATCCTTGTTTGTTCCTTGTGGGACTAACCCGTGTAGGTATTGAAAGTGCAACTCACTCCAAAGGATTGCTCCAAATGATCTACATCAACATTGAGCATCCACATCTTCAACACCTACATGAAGTCATCATCGACAAAACCCAAGGTTAGTTCATCCCTCTTAGGGGTGATCTCACATCTAGGGGGAGCTTTACTCTAAGAATTGAGCTAAAGCAACTCTAATGGTGTGAACACAACAATGCTTTATGTAAAAGTGGTAACCCCACTTGTGCTTAAACGATGAGTATGACCTATGATCCAATGTTCTCATTTGACTCCTAAGTCAATATACTCACATATAGATGACCTAGTCATCGCCAATTGCTTGATAGATGATAGAATTGGTTGTGCATGCTTTGCCACATATTTCATTTGCCATTTTGTTGTGTGAGCATGTTGGTTGCATAATTTACTCATTCGAGGACATCGACTTATTGTTTTGATTGTTTGGTTCCTTTTTCTTTTGCCAAGTGGATGGACAAGAATGCCTAAGAACCTTCTCTAGCTATTTATGCTTTTCTTGTCTCAAACTCTATTCATGCTACATCACAAAGTTTGATCAAGTAAGATTCGAACCACTCTGTGTGAGGAGCACTCGGAGTCCCCAATTCGTCATAGACTTAAACTTCCAAAACTTCTTTGTGCGTTTCGGACTGACCGATTCATCCATTTCGGTCATACCGAGATCACTAAGTCGATCTAGGTTTTCAACCTCGGTGCAACCGATTTGAACTTTTCGGTCACACCGAGTTGCAGTAACTGCCTGCAGTTATGCATCTCGGTGCCACCGAGTTGTTCCACTCGGTCACACCGACAGGGTCAGGCTATATATATCCCCGGGGCAAAATTTGGAAAATTTTCCAAACCCCTTCGCCCGCGCTCAGCCTGCTCTACCTCTCTGGGTCTCCGGATCGTCCTCGTCATCGCCAGCTGCCTCCCGCCGCTGGTCTCCGCCGCTGTCAACGAATATCGTCTCCGCCGTTGCCGCCATAACAGGTCCATCGCCGCACTTAGGGTATGGACTTGATCCTTGTGCTAATCTCACTCTGATTCCTCGCACATTGTTTTGCCATGTATCTTGCCACGATTGAGATCACTCTATCCAGCGAAATCACTTTGTAGTTTAGTTGTGGATTGAAAATTTAGGGTTAGGTTTCCGCCGAAACCATCTCAGACCGACCGAGTTGTTGAAATCGGTTCTACCAATTTGGCTAAGGCCATTGCACATGTGATTCTCGGTCTGACCGAGACTTGCAAATCGGTGTGACCGAGTTCAATTCTTTGTGAAACCCTAGCAGTCTCGGTGCCACCGAACTGTGACTCGGTCTGACCATGTTCACTAGTTTAGGTTCCAAAAGCTGCTTCAATATCACCGAGATTTCAAATCGGTAGATCCGAAATGCTTTCTGTGAAAACTAAAACTAAGTTTTTGACTCATTTTTTTGCAAAAACCTCTGCACTTTGTGATGCTCATCTACTCTACCTCATCTATAATCTATTCACAGGGTCTGCTGTCAGTGTTTGCATCATGTCAGATCAGAGTGACAGTCAGAACAAGTCTGAGGAGCAAGTTCACATGAGTGAGGGCACTAGTCCCTCTAGCAGCTCTGATGATGGAAGCAGGAGCACATCCAACAACTTGCCTAAGGCAGCCACTAGGCCCAGAAAGAAGAGAACCTCAGATTCTAAGGATGAGGACTATGTGGCTGTTGAGGAAGAGGCCACCTCAAAGAAGAAAGTTTTGAAAAAGGAATATGGCACAACTGCTGCAACAAAGCCTGGTATGAAAACAAAGGCTCCAGCAAGAAGACAACCCATGTCTAAGCCAAGAAAAGTTGCCACAAGTGAAACTATGAAGTTCACCATTGAATCTTAAGAAGAAGCAGCTGGTGAGAATAATAATAAGAAGAGGGCCAGAACCACTACTGCCAGAGTTCTTGGCAAGCCCTCAATGAGGAAGGATTCTGAAGAGGAAGAGGAAGAGGTTGCTGCACCAGCACCTAAAGCTCAAAAGCTTATGGGAGATGCTATAAGATTAGGGGCTGCTCCATCTAAGCCCAAAGAAGCTCCCAAGGCAATTGCTCCAAAACCCAAAGCTGCACCCAAGAGGAGTACAAGGAATATTCCAGCTGCAGAGAAGAACAAGGCCCCAGTGCCTGAAGCTGCTTTAGAAGAAGAAGATGATGAGTGACATGCTTGAGGAAGTTGAAGCCCAAAATTCCAGATCACAATGATGCTCATCCAGTAGCTGAGGACGTGAAGCTCAGGAAGGATGCAGGACTCAGACAGTGGAGATTGATTGATCCCTATGCAGTCAGGAGAAGAACTGCTGTGGACTACAGGTTCCATACAAAGGAACAACATGACTTCTATGAGACAGTGTTGCTTGACAAGAAGCCTATAGTCTGTGATATGAGATGGGTGGACTAGAAGTACATCAAGGAAAATGAAGAACATTATCCTGGAGTCTATGATAGTTTCAAGTCTTGTGGAGTAGAGGACTTTGTTGGGCAGAAGCTCACAAAGTGGAATGATGAGCTTATTATGCAGTTCTACTCCACAGCTCATTTCTACCCAGATGGAAGGATTGTCTGGATGTCTGAAGGTACTAGGTACCAGTCACCAGTTGAAGAATGGGCAAAATTGATCAATGCTCCTAAGGAGAATGAAGATGACTTGGATGTCTATGCCAAGAGAGGAAGGATCACAACTCAATGGCTAGCATGTACAAGGAGATTCCTGATACAGATCTTGAGACTCACCAATTTGGTTCTGTGAAACACTTGCTGTCAGACCTGCCTACAATCAATTGGATTTTGGCACACATTGCTACCAAAATCAGGAGATCACATAATGATCATAGGACATTCCATCAACTTGCTGCATATATTTGATGTTCCTCAAAATTTCAAAGTCATGAGCTTGATCGTGGAAACTATAAAGAGAATAGCTGCAGATCAGAAGAGAAGTTGTGGGTATGCCCCACAGATCCAGGAGCTAATCAACTCCAAGATGGGCACTGGCACATATCTCTTGGACAAGGAACATATGCCCATCTACCTAGACTTTGAGGACCACACTGTGGTGATGGATGAAAACGAACCATCTTCTGTGCAAGCACAAGCAAAGAGGGAGAAGGCAAGGACTGAAAAGGCTGCAAAGATGGCAACCATTGATGAGGCATCTCAGTATATTCTGAAGAGCAAGCAAGATCAGCTTGGCTACTTGATTGCATCCACTCTGAGGATTGAGAAGGGATTGGCCACCCTGACTCAAAACCAGGAGAGCTTGGAGAGGATCATGGAGCAGAAGTTCTATGACTTAGATGTGAAGGTCACCGAGATACAGTCAGTTGTTGAGCAACTTCAGGATGAAGTCCAGGAGAAGAAGGGCAAGTCTACCACTAATGCTTTTGCTAGAGTGCCCAGAGGACAGAGATCTGCTGCTATGCCAGTTACAGACACCAGAGCAACTTCATCTGCACCAGCTACAGCTTCAGTGCCACCAGCTCCAGCACCCACTCCACCAGCTCCATCTACATCAACTAATGCCTTCGTCCTTGGAGTCTTATCTACACCACCACCTGAAGACCAAGCCTGAGAGTCGATCAAGCACTATGCATTTTTTATGAACTTTTTGGTAACTTGTTGCCAAAGGGGGAGAAAATGTATAGATCATAGGCTTCGAGAGAGAGTGTTGCTTTTTGTTCTCTCTTGTTTTTGGTGGTTGAACTTTGTTATTTGCTTGTTTGAGATACTTTATGCTTTTGTATGATACTTGGATGATCATGTGTTTGATCATATGCTATCTTAATGCTTGTTGGATGACATTATCCTTTTATATCCCAATATGATCATTCACTTTGCTTGGTGATGAGTGCATGTATTTAATTATTATCGTTTTGAGCGCTCCACCAAGATGTATGTGACATGGAAGAGTAACCCATGATCCTAACTCATTGTGCATTTGCAGTCCAAAGCAAATCTTAAACTATGCACAAGTTTAGGGGGAGCTCTTGCTTTTCACATACTTCTTAAAGTGACAATGTTTTTCACTCTTATTATCATTTGTCGAAGCTTTGATCTATATTTTGTCATCAATTACCAAAAAGGGGGAGATTGAAAGTGCAAATAACCCTAGGTGGTTTTGGTAATTCCTAACAACATATAACTCATTGAGCTAATGCTATTTCAAGGATTAATATTTCAGGAAAGCTCAATGATTGGCATGGCATGGATGAGAAAAGTGCACCCCTAAAAATGCTAAGGACAAAAGGATTGGCTCAAGCTCAAAGCTCAAGACTCTACATTTTCTATTTTAGTGATCCAAGATCACATTGAATCTATAGGAAAAGCCAATACTATCAAAGAGGGATGAGGTGTTGCATAATGAGGCTCTTGCTCAAAATGCTTAGTGATATGCTCCAAAGCCTTCAACTACTTTCTCACATCCACATATGACCTAAACCAAAAGTCAAACTCGGCCCCACCGATTCTTTCTATCCGGCGCCACCGAGTTCAGATGTCATAGCCACTGCCACAAACCCTAGGCAAATCAGTCTCACCGATAGGGATCTCGGTCTCACCGAGATGGGATTGTAATCTCTCTGTTTCCCTTCGTAACGTTTCGGTCTCACCAAGATGAGCGATCGGTCCCACCGAGATTGCAATGTAAACTCTCTATTTCCCTTCCGTAACATTTTGGTCTCACCGAAATGAGCGAATCTGTCCCACCGAGTTTACCTGACCAACTCTCTGTTTAGCTTGTTACCAAAATCGGTCTTACCAAGTTTGTGTAATCGGTCTCACTGAGATTACGTTATGCCCTAACCCTAACCATATCGGTCCTACCGAGTTGCATGTCGGTCCCACCGAAAATCCTAAAGGTCACTAGATTTGCTGAATTGGTCTGACCGAGTTTATCAATTCGGTCCCACCGAGATTGGCAAGTTGTGTGTAACGGTTAGATTTTGTGTGGAGGCTATATGTACCCCCTCCACCTCCTCTTCATTCGTGGAGAGAGCCATCAGAACGAACCTACACTTCCAACTTGCATTTTCTGAGAGAGAACCACCTACACTTGTGTTGAGGCCAAGATATTCCATTCCTACCATATGAATCTTGATCTCTAGCCTTCCACAAGTTGCTTTCCACTCAAATCTTCTTTCCACCAAATCCATATCCTGTGTGTGTGAGAGAGAGAGTTGAGTGTTGGGGAGACTATCATTTGAAGCACAAGAGCAAGGAGTTCATCATTAACACACCATTTGTTACTTCTTGGAGAGTGGTGTCTCCTAGATTGGCTAGGTGTCACTTGGGAGCCTCCGACAAGATTGTGGAGTTGAACCAAGGAGTTTGTAAGGGCAAGGAGATCGCCTACTTCGTAAAGATCTACCGCTAGTGAGGCAAGTCCTTCGTGGGCGATGGCCATGGTGGGATAGACAAGGTTGCTTCTTCGTGGACCCTTCGTGGGTGGAGCTCTCCATGGACTCGCGCAGCCGTTACCCTTCGTGGGTTGAAGTCTCCATCAACGTGGATGTACGATAGCACCACCTATCAGAACCACGTCAAGAACATTCGTGTCTCCTTTTGCGTTTGAATCCTCCAAACCCTTGCCTTTACATTCTTGCAAGTTGCATGCTTCACTTTCCGCTGCTCATATACTCTTTGCATGCTTGCTTGAATTGTATTAAGATTGCTTGACTTGTCCAAAGTTGCTAAAATCTGCCAAGAACTAAAATTGGGAAAATGATAGATTTTTATTTGGTCAAGTAGTCTAATCACCCCCCTCTAGACATACTTTCGATCCTACACTCTGGATGAATAGTGAGCATTGCTGGGGGGTTTGGATGAAGTTCCCGGAGGGGGTGGATGAACAGGACCCCGATCGTTTGAGCCGGTTGGGGCTGAATGAACAGGACCCCGTGGAGGGAAGGATGAACAGGACCACCCCGTGGAGGGCAGGATGAACAGTAGACGGTGGAGGGCAGGATGAACAGTTGCTCGTGAGGGGTGGATGAACAGGAGCCCGTGGAGAGGGCTGGTTGAACAGTAGCCGGTGGAGTAGCGCGCGGTGGAGGCTGGATGAACAGGAGCCCGTGGATGAACAGTCGCAGGTGGAGGCTGGAGGAGGTCAACGGCGGATGAACAGTAGCCCCTGGAGGCTGGAGGGGGTCGACGGTGGATATGAACAGTATCCCGTGGAGTCCTGTTTTGTGGTATGCCACACCCATCCCGATGAACAGGACCCCCATTTCGACCGTAGCGCTCCAACACAAGTCCGTTTCCTCTGTTTTGCGGTACGCCAGACCCCTCCCGATGAACAGGACCCCCGTTTCGACCGTAGGAGGTCTATTTCCTCCGTTTTGTGGTACGCCAGACCCCTCCCGATGAAAAGGATCCCGTTTCAAACATGGCCGGCCGAACACAAGGCCGTTTCCCCCGTTCTGCGGTAGGCCATGCCTTGTTTCCATCGGCTATTCTATCCAAGCCCTCCCGATGAACACGATGACGCATTCCGTTCCGACCCAGCCGGTTGGCTCCCCATGAACACGAGGACGACGCTGTTTCTCCGTTCTGACCCAACCATGTACACGAGCCCTGGTCGTACGTATGCGCGAGTAGGCGTTCGAGACCCTGCCTGTATGTACGTATGTGGCCATATTTTCTTTCTTGCACACTGGCCGCTGTACCTACGTGTACATGCTATGTGCGCGCCTCTACTATGACACGTGCGCGCCTCTACATCGACCAGTATGTACGTACACGTTCGCGATCAGAATGACAACGCTACGTACGCTTTGACCAGGTGGGTCCCGACTATCAGGCACTTCCTTGCCTGCGAAGATGTAGCTGGTGGGTCCCAGTAGTCAGGGGGGTGAATCATTTTTTTTGCCCGGACGCACTTCCTTGCGTGCGAAGATGTAGCTGGTGGGTCCCAGCAGTCAGGGGGAAACGTTTTTTCCGTGAAATACGGTGGACCGTTCGGTGGGTCCCTGCTTTCAGGTGGAGGTATAATTATTTTGCGCATAATAAGGAGGCACTTCCTTGCTGCGGCCGTGGACCCAGCTGTCAGCCTCTCCACGTACAGTCCACGTCCGATGGAAGCCGTCCCTTGACCACGTTGACCACGCCACGCCGAGAGCACCAGGGCGGTGGACGACGGCGAGGCCTAGGAAGGGGACGACGCGGAGCCGGGGAAGACGCGGCAGTGGATGCCCACGCGGAGAGGAGTATGAGGATTCACTGCTTCGCTGCGGTGTGAGGCTGCCTTCGCCATAGAATAACCGGGTCTATGGGTGAGTAGAGGGATGGCTTGGCCAGCAGTGGGAGTAGTAGGGGGCGGTGAGGCCTCCACCGCATCGCAGCCGGTCACGGGAGGCAGGAGCATGAGGCACGACCGGCGCTGGTTTGGGCGGCTGGAGCAAGAAGACCAGAGGTTAAAGAAGCACTACGGCCGTTGGATGGACATCATACGGTCACTGGAGCTAGAATCGTGCATATTGACTAAGTTGACAAAGCCCTCCATCCCCGTCAACTTAGTAGGCCCACAAGTCAGCCTGCCACTATACTGGGTCCCAGCTAGCAGGGGGTATTCATTTTTTTGTGCGTAATAAGGACGCACTTCCTTGCGTGCGAAGATATAGCTGGTGGGTCCGAGCTGTCAGCGGCGGTAACATTTTTTTCGCGAAATACAGAGGCCCTTTCGGTGGGTCCCAGATGTCAGGTGGAGGAATCATTATTTTGCGCGTAATTTTTTGAGGAACTGGCAGACGTACTGCCGATATATTAAGGAGTGAAAAGTGCTACAAATGTAAGGTTACAGATTAGGTTTTTAGGTGCCCTCCACCAGGTACGGAAAAGAGAAAATCAATCAGGTTCGGGTTCTGGGCTGTTTTCCACATCAGAAAGCCAATGGACAGAAAGGGCCTGCTGTAGGATGTCCTGCCTAATGAGCTGGAGAATGGCAGATTCCTGGAGCACTTTCTGCTCAAACACGCATCTGTTTCTTTCCTTCCAGATGTTCCAAGCTGTGTAAATAGCTGCAATTTTTCCCTTCTTTTCGCAGACTGCATGCGAAGTCATTCCACCAAGAAGCAATGGAGCCTGCCTGCTGGGCCGCGGTGACAAAGGCTGGGAAGTTGAGGTCTTCCGCAACAAGAAACTAGACCGCACGAGCAAAGGAGAAATGGAGAATCAGGTGTCAGACTCCTTATTTTGCGCGTAATAAGGAGGCATTTCCTTGCGTGCGGCCATGGACCCAGCTGTCAGCCTCTCCACGTACAATCCACTTCAGATGCATGTCGGTCATTGACCACGTTGACCAGGCCGCGCCGAGAGCACCAGGGCGATGGACGACAACGGGGCCTAGGAAGGGAACGACACGGAGGCAGGGAGACTCGGCAGTTGTTTCCCACGCGGAGGGTAGTACGACTGTACAAGGGTTTACTGGTTCGTCTGCCGTCGCCGGAGAATAACAGCAGGTGTGGGTGAGTAGAGGGATGGCTAGGCCAGTGATGGGAGTACGGTGGGGTGGTGAGGCCTGCGCGGCAGCACAACTGGCCGCGGGGAGGAGGGAGCAGGCAGTCCCGCCGACGCTTGTTTGAGCGGCTGGAGCAGGAAGAGCAAAGATCGAATAAGCACGACGACCGTTGGATGGACATCCAACAGTCACTGCTTGTGCGTCAACCTTTTTTTAGGGAAGCCTTAAATCTGTGGAAAACAACATACATCCCATCTGCCATTATTTCTAATAATTTACAACCCATTTGCTAATTCTTAAGGTTTTTTGGATCCCATATTATTTTTGTGAGCATTACAGCCCATATTGTGGCCACGGTTAAAAAATTATACGAAATGTTGCATATTTCGGTGCGGTCCGAACTGTTTTTAATCCCGAAATTTCGAGTCACGTTCAAACTGATTTGAAAAATAAATGTATATCAATATAATATCCAACAAATTGTCCATGCATAAAAATTAATGCAATTTAGAATCTTAAAATGAAAAAAAGAAATTTGAAAGTAATTGCTGGTTTGATGTGTTTTAAAAATGTACAGCCCATTTCTCATTACTGATAGGCCATTTTCTCGTCCAGTCGAATGAAGCTCTCCTCGTCTTCAAAGATTTACAGCCCAACAGGCTTGACAAAGTGACTTACTTGGCAAATCACAAAAAAACTGGGCTAGCCATTTTCAGAAAGAAAAAAAACTACTGGGCTGGTCTGTGGTAAACATAAAAGAGAAGGCTGTCTAGACAGGCTAGAGTGCCCCGCACAGCCCAGTCGACACCCTGCTTCCATCTAAAAAACAAATTAGATAAATGCCCCAACAAATATGGCGATTCATAAAAATGCCACTGCAATTTCCAAACTTTGAAAAATGCCACTGCAATTTTTGCCAACTTTGGAAAACGCCACTGCAATTTGCAAACTTTGAAAAACGCCACTCCACACTTCGAAAAATGCCACTGGAAATGGCATGAAATGACATTTTTCAAAGTTTGGAAATTACAGTGGCATTTCTCAGAAACACCAGATTTGGAGTGGCATTTATCAAATTAACCCAAAACAAAAATAACTGGGCGAGCTGCTGGGTCCCTGGTGCGGGCGCCGACCTCCACTAGTCGGCCCAGGTGCGGGCGCTTTGCTCGCGACTCAGAGCGTCGATGCGCTGCTGCTCCATGTCCCGCCGACGGCGCAAATCGGCGATACGCTCCTCCTCCACCAAGCGTTCGCGCTCCAACAACTCCTGATCCTCCGCCAGGCGGTCGCGCTCCTACAAGTCCTCGATCTCCGCATTGCCATCTAAAGACTGATAGAATGCCTTCTCCCTCCGTCTACCTTCCGGTGAAAAACCGAACACTAGTTCTGGCGGTGACCGCCTCCGACCTCGCCTATCGCGGATGGGCGGGGGCATGGCAGATGTGGCGAGAGCGACGATAAGTGGCGAGCGACATCGGCCAGTGGGGCTTATGAGGATAGGGCGAGTTGGGTAACGGTGCCACCATAGAAGGCCGGGAAACAGTACTTATAGGAGGAAGGTAGCGCGATGGTCATCGGAATTCAATGCATAATTAAGCAGGCATGGCTTATCGCGCCAACTTGCCGTGGAAAACTAGAGAAACTGAAATTCTGACTGTGCCATCCCGTCCCATCCGTGTTGGGTCGCACGCCGGCACGACGGTCAAACGAGTGCACTCGAATCATCTCCCTCCTTGTCAATAATGATTCCACGGATTTAAAAGGCCCGCAACAATTAAAGCGCATCTTTTTCGCATCAGTTAGTTGCCTTAATTACGGCCGGCTGCATGCAGGCACTCAAAATCGCTCGCAGCCAGTACGCGGAGCAGCATGCAATGAGTCGCAGCCAAGGGCATTAGTTGATGAACTTTAGCTGGGAGATAAGGCATTTGCGAACGTTTTCGCTGGCAGTTTCTTCAGATTCGCATGACATTTTCTTCAGAGCAGCTTGTCAGTTTCTTCAGAGGTAGGCATTTCTATTCAAAAAACTGCCACTTCGGATCTTGCGTCGCAACTAAAACAGCCAGGAGCGCATTAGTAGGCCAGCTAGTGATCAATTAGTAACTTGTAAACACTGAGCGAACAGATATAAGGAATTGTTAATGCATCTCAATGATTCACAGATCATATACAAATATGTAGCTCCAAAAGCAAAGATCAGCCACAACTAAAACCAACTAGTACGATTCCCATACATAAGATCAACATGTTAATGCATCTCAATGATTCACATATCATATACAAATATGTAGCTCCAAAAGCAAAGATCTAGAAAAAACATATGTTCTTCCTACTAACATGGATGCTTCTCTTGGCCAACATTCAGTACAGACTGAAAGACAAATTTGTTTGTGAAGTCTACAATTCCTCTTGCAAACGTAACTGGTTTCACCAACAGCTGGAACCATGAGAATGAACCACACATGATGGAGGAACATCCAGTGCAATATGATTTGGTCTTCTCTTGATCACACAGCGAGACTATTTTCGGAATACAAACTTTAACTTAGGCAAAATGATGCCCATTGTATAATCAGACCAAAGCAATGAAGCACCTAGTGTTGGCTAATAAATAGTACAACACTACTTTTCTGCAGTCCATGAAGTGACTATCCAATCTTTCTGTGTCTATTTTCGAATGGCACTGCATTCAGTGACTATACTATTCTCTTGTGCAGTTCAACCAAAATTTCGGTCACTTTGTGTGTTTGCCAAATAGCAACGAGCAGACATCTCTGTCTGCACAAATATCAAGCAACTAGTAAACATATACCCCACCTTGTATTTTCGGTTTAAACATGTCTCTTCCGCTTATCATCTGTCATGTTTTGCACTGGACAATTTGATACAGTCATGTTTTGCCCTGGACAATTTCATACTGAATTGATTTGCTTGTTCAGAGCAGAAATATAGTGCCTATTCTTCATCAGACCAAGGATATCCATGTTCGCAGTGATCGAGGTGAAATCGATACAACCGAAATTGAGCATCCAATCATTGAATCCTGTCCTTCACCTCCAATGTAGGTCCACCCTGCCAATAAATTCACATGCAAACCACTAGTATTACTATCTAATGATAGTACAAAAAGAGTAGCAAGATAGTAGCAGACCATGTACCTTCTTAATGAACGGCTCATAGTGCCACCAATTGGATATAAAGGTTTGGAAGAAAACATACTCCTAATGTTGAACCAGTTGGACTTTTTGTGCAGTTCCACTAAAATCGAGCATCCATGTTTGCATAGATATTGAAAGTGTGATTACTATAAAAGTGGCACTAGTTGAAGCATAGACTCACAAATATAAGCATTCCAATTTCTTAATGGGAAAAGGTAGCAAGACTGTTTCTAACCACATGTTTGAAGGAATAAATAAGGCAACAGAGGTCGATGTCAGAAAGGCATATATAGTTCTTTCTGAAAGAATGATCGATTCCTGACCTTTCCTCTTCTTTTAAGCATATTTTGTGCAGTTCAACTAAAATAAAATTCCATCACCGCCTTGACAATTTAGTGACATTGTACAAAAGGAAATGACTTAACATTACATCATGATGTCAGGTATGTAGTCGACAGGCATTAGAGACAAACTTACAAACCTCCCCCGATAACATAATAAAAATTAATTTTAACAAAGGTGTGACTAGCTTTACCGGGATAATTTGAGTGAACTCTACACCCTCTATTCCTTAATATAAGACATTTTCGCGGTTCAGTTTAAAGTACCCAAACGTCTACTAGTATTTAGAAAAACAGGTAGTAGTTTTCTTGAGCACATATCTGGGAAAGCTTGCCACACTTTATTTATGTCCATACGCTAATGCAACACCATTCGAAATTTCGAATACTATAAATATACACTAATCCAGTGGCTAGTGCAACGTAGAGTAGTTATTTTATTACAGGGTATAGTACAATGGTTTTACTGAACAGATTTCAATAAACTCTGGCACTAGAAGATTTATATAAGAATTAACAATACAAAATGTATAGGTAACACGTTTTAGCATTGGTATACGAGCTGTGCATGAGCATTAAACCAAATACAAAAGTCTGAAGGTAACTAGCATTATGAACTAATGACAGTATAAAAACTTGCAAACCATGCACCTCCAAGGTAAATATCATTTCGAACTCGGGGGGACCTTAAAAATTGCTATCCCAATCTTGATAATCGATTAAACATAAAAACTTGATCGAACGAATCAAGAGAACAACCGAAGGAGGAGGTGCCCACTCTTGACCTTTCCTATTATCTTCATAGTTTTTTGTGCAGTTTAACCAAAATAAAATGACATCAGCACCTTGGCATTTTGGTGATACTGTAGAAAAAAATTAACTTATCTCATGAAAGTGAGGTATGTAATCTATAAGCATTAACAGTGCAAAAATCTGAAGGTAGTAACAAGTTTCATTGTTGGTATACTGGTTGTGCAACATCATTAGAATGCCTTAGCTGAAAAATCTTTAATACATCCACAATCAACAGCTAACCATGAAATAATCCAGTGACATTAAATGGCGTTGCTTAAATTTATCGGTGGCATTAGACTGAGTGCGACATTAGTTAAATGTGGCATCACTTTAGCAGTAGCATTGCTTGACTTGACTGCTGGCGTTATACTAATAGCAAAAAAGTGACACTAAGAGGATGGGAGGCCCATTCGGACAGTGGGCGCACCAGTACGATGTACCTCCACGGACGCATAGAGTGGTGAGGGAGGTATGGTTGCCAAGAGCAACAAATATCCAGGCAGCATATGTGGATTACGTCCCATTTTTGTTATGTTTAGCCACCTTTTTCCTATGTGAGGACAACAAACCGATCGACCTGGTCATTCTCTATTGCGTTGTCATGCCTTTCTACCCTTCTTCAACCAAGAGGCACGAGACTCGTTCCTTAGCTACTGATTTTCCCCTTTTCAACCTAGATGCGGGTTCGATGCCTACTCTCTTGGACAGTACAGTCTCCCTTCCTTTCCTTATTCAACCGAGACATGGATTAGTCTGCATGAAGTAGGGTTTCCTTTAATAGTGCAAATTAAGGGTTTCGTCTGCGTGACCAGCAGAGCAGGGGATAGCAAATTGGGAAGATGGTGGAGTGGAAAAAGATCCACATATAGCGACATGGCAGATGGAGCAATAGAACAAGGGTATGGTTCGAAAAGAGGTAGCATACCCGAGGGTCGGCGGGAAGTGGCTTCGCTCGTGGTCGTCGTCCTCCACACGCACTACGGCAGCGAGCTTGGGGACGGAGGCCATCCCATGCGGGCGCTAGATCTGAGAGGACGACCTTGTCGTCAGTGTGTGACCTCGCTCGCGGCCGACGAGTACTTCAACGCTGCACGTCCTTTTCTTCCCCGGCGGATCTGTGACCACCAATGAGGAGGGAGAGAGAGGCTGTCTTTTTTAGATCTGGAGAGAGGGTGATAGTGTGAGAAGCAAGTGGGCAGCCCTTAGCAAGAAAGCTCTGAAACTCCAACCTATATACTACTAGTACAAGAGGTGGAGTAGTGGTAGAGTAGTTTATATTTTCTCTGCAAACAGTACCAGTTAGTCGTGCTTCAAAACTGAACTGCACGCCATTAAAAAATGCGGCACCTCGGGCCAACGCGGCCAGATCGCATTTTGCACGAGAAATTACACACCATGTTTCATTGACATGTGGTCCCGTTCCAACATGTCAGTGAGACGACGGCGAGTCCATTTGTACAATTTTCGAAAGGATGTGTAGGCCGGGGTCCCTCTTCGTGTACTGTGGCAAACTGGCAACCGTCCACCGACTCTTTGCCTTTCCCTCTTGATTTGGAACTGCCGTCGCACTCGCTTCCTCCCTCCTCCATTTGCCTTCACCCTTCCTTCTGCCATTGTTCGATCGTCTTCTCCATGGAGGGAACAAGCTGGAAACGACCCCATTATTCTTGCCCCGATCTGAAAGATGACGTGGTGGGGGAACTCATTGATCGGTGCGACGTCATCACCTCGGCTAGCATGGCAGGTTCGTTCAAGAACAATCTCGACTCAACTAATAACATCATTACAAGGAACCCAAGGGTCCAGGAGCGGTTTGATCTCCCCTATCTTCTTCGCTATAAGCCTGTACGCATGGGCGCGGACGACGGAGGCCTCGCCTTGTGCAAGTTCATGACGCTTGATAATGATACGTGTGATGTCAAGATGCCATCGCTTAAGGGTAAGTCCCGGGCTGGCGCAAATGGAGATTGGGTTGTTTATATTGGGTACAATTGCGAGTGGGAACTTGTGAATGTGTACACTCATCAGCGGATTCCACTTCCAAAAATCTCTGAGTGCCCTGAGGTTGAGCAGACAGATGATCTACGTACGTTCAAATACCATCATGGTGACTGTCATCTACTGAAGATAGCAATTTCTCGAGTTCCCAACCGCTCTTGGAATTACAAGAACTATCAAGTTGTTGCTATCTTCGACAAGCTTGTTGCCGTCCTTTGTGGTTCGACTGGATGGATATTGCTCAAAAATCAGTTTCTATACACGGATGTGTAGTGTGATGCAATTGAATACGAGGATCTTGTGTTTGCTGCCACCACTCGTGGCACTGTTTTTGCATGGAATCCTTATGATTTCGGTACATTTGTCTTTCATCGTAATTATAATTGTTTCATCCACATGCATGCGGGTTAGCAAGTTTCCCTTTACTAATTAACCTTCTTCTTGTGTTTCCAAGGTCCTGTGAACATTCCACCACCTATATTTGAAAAAATTTATAAGCAAGGGGGAGATGACGATGGTGATGATCACGAGCATGAGGAGGAGCATAACTTATATACTTAGTGGTGCCTGGCAACTAATTCCGATGGATCACCTCTTCTTGCCTGTATACAGTGCACTCAGACTGTTACTACTGAGGAAGCAGGTGTTGTCTCCCATGGTCGCCCTCTCCTGACCTAATCCAACACCCGTTGCATGGTATTCAGGACCGATACTAGTGTGCTAGCACCAACACCTTCTCCCTGGTTTAGTATTGATAGTCTTGGAGCAAACTCGCTCTTCCTTGGACCAAACTATCCAATGATGGTGAAAGGCGATCCAGCTGCTGTTGACACAACGTTACTACCATTTATGAGAAGCAACTGTATCTATACCTCGGACATTTTGGTAGTTCCCTGCCCTGGTCCTGATATATGCCGCTTCAGCCTGGATGATCAGTCATGCGTTGCTCTCGATATTGACAATAGCTGGCCCTTCCCAGAGCACCTATGGTTCAAAGCATGCGTTTCCAACACCGAGGATTGGTTGAGTTGAAGTTCATTTCATTGCTTATTATTTGTTGTGTGATGAAAACTTTAGTATTTGCTAGAATGTTTAGTTGGAAATAATCTATAATCCAACATGTATCCTCATTGTTGTTGTGTGTTGATGACTTGTTGTATTTAATGATGGTACATTTCAGTTGCAAATGCATGTCATAGACTCAATTTATGAATGGTTTTCGAGTCACTTCTTGGAGTGTAAGTACCATAGTAGTATAGCCAGCATCCGGTTAGTATATGAAGTTGCTACATCACATAGATCCAACCTAATATTGGAGTATGCTAGCCCTCCACCGGCGCGCCGCTTCAAATGGCGGAGGAAGTGAGAGGTCACGTCACCTTGTGTCTAGATCTGAGATGCCACGTGTACCAGATGAATGACTCCAAGTTCGACCACCGTGATGCTAGGTGCGAGCCAAGGAACACTGTTGGATAGACCCCCCCTCATAATTTTCCTACATCGGTCGTTTGATTCATAGGATAGAATGTTATAGGATTTTTTTCCTATGTAATCATGTTTTAATTGGCAATCTAGCATCCACTCCAACTTTTGTTTCACTTCCTTTGTTCCTATGAAGAGAGTACTTGCTCTAAATGATGTGCCGCTGCAAGAGCCGCCTATATTTATTAACCATGCTCTTAAAAGGTGGACCAACTTTGGCTATAGTAGTACTGTAGTAGGTTAGTAGGTGACCTTGCGCTTGGCTCTTCTCCTCTTCTGGAAGTCGAACAATAATGATGGTACTACAGTAGTACTTCTCGCAATCTGACACCAAATGAACTGCTGCACATCCACCGCTTGTAAGCAAAAGTTTCTCCTCGTGTTGCGAGCCACCGCGCACGCGTTGGCGAGGGAGAAGGCGTAGTAAGCAAACTTCTCGTCGTCCCGCGAGTTGACAGGACACATCAAAGTTATTTATTAGTACTCTCTTCAAAAAGGGTTGACCATGTCCATGGCTACCATCCCGTGCTCTATCATTGGCCCTGTTTGGATCCCTAAGTTAGAGTTAGTTTTAGTTAGTTGGGAGTCAAATAACCCAAAAATATCCAAACATGATGGGTTAGTTTAGGTTAGTTGGATCTAACCCACCCCCAAAGACTAGCTCACACTAGAGGAGCTTATTTGGGTTAGTTCTCCTTGGCCCACTAGAACAATTAGTAAAAAAAGTTACCCCTCCCATCCAAACAGGGTTCAAAGTAGTCAAACGATTGAGAAAGAATATTTATTGTCAATCTAACCCTACCATCCAAACAACTCTTTGGTTAGAGTTAGTTCAGGGTTAGTTCAGGGTTAGAATCTAACTCTAACCTCTAATTGAGTTAGAGTATCCAAACAGGGCCATTGAGTACGTGCACTATTCACGTGCCATCGAGGAGAAAAAAAATTGCGTAGTACTAGGTGCCATCAAAGTGCACGACTCACTTACGCACTGCATATCTCAATTTTCTTGCATGACACGCCACCTTGATGCTAGATGTCCCGCGTGTCATGGAGGCATATAGTATGATTTCGTAAAATGGAGGCATATAGATGTCCCGCGTGTCAGCAACAGGATGAACAAAGCTCATGTCTTAAACGAAAGAGTGGAAGAACATAGATTCCCAACGACCGAGAAGGAGCTACAAACCTCGGAGTGGAAGAACATATAAAATCAACCAAATCTCTCCACGTTCCTATATGATTCTATAGTATGATAATAAGTTTGAACGTAAGCCATTGATTCACTCTATCCAATGGTCATAGTTGGAAAACCAAACAAAACCAAGCATTGGATCAACTCTTTTTTCGAGATCAACTCTTTTAGCACTTATATTGTTGACGCCTACCTACCTAGCCCACCTATATATCCGCTCACGTGTGATGACCACATGAGCTATCCACTCAGATTGTATGTTAAAAAATAAAGGTCGATAACTAATGCGGCACCTCGGGCCAACGCGGCCAGATCGCATTTTGCACGAGAAATTACACACCATGTTTCGTTGACATGTGGTCCCGTTCCAACAGGTCAGTGAGAAGACGGTGAGTCCTTTTGTAAAATTTCCAAAAGGACGTGTAGGCCGGGGCGCCTCTTCGTGTACCGTGGCAAACTGGCAACCATCCATCAACTCTTCTCCTTTCCCTCTCGATTTGGAACTGCTGTCGCACGCTCTTCCTCCCTCCTCCATTTGCCTTCACCCTTCCTTCTGCCATTGTTCGATCGTCAACTCCATGGAGGGAACAAGACGGAAACGACCCTGTTATTCTTGCTCTGATCTGAAAGATGACGTGGTGGGGGAACTCATTGATCGGTGCGACGTCATCACCTCGGCTAGCATGGCAGGTTCGTTAAAGAACATTCTCGACTCAACTAATAACATCATTACAAGGAACCCAAGGGTCTAGGAGTAGTTTGATCTCCCCTATCTTCTTCGCCGTGACCCTGCTGGCTGGCACGGGGACAAGGGAAGCCTCGCCTTGTGCAAGTTCATGCCGCTTGATAATGATACATATGATGTTAAGATGCCATTGCTTCACGGCAAGGCTTGGGCAAGCGAAAATGGAGATTGGGTTGTTTATATTGGGTACAATTGCGAGTGGGAACTTGTGAATGTGTACACTCGTCAGCGGATTCCACTTCCAAAAATCTCTGAGTGCCCTGAGGTTGAGCACACAGATGATCTACGTACGTTCAAATATGATCACGGTGACTGTCATCTACGGAAGATAGCAATTTCTCGAGTTCCCAACCGCTCTTGAAATTACAAGAACTATCAAGTTGTTGCTATCTTCGACAAGCTTGTTGCCGTCCTGCGTGAGTCGACTGGATGGATATTGCTCAAAAATCAGTTTCTATACACGGATGTGTACTGTGATGCAATTGAATACGAGGGTCTTGTGTTTGCTGCCACCACTCGTGGCACTGTTTTTGCATGGGATCCTCGTAGTTTCGGTACATTTGTCTTCCACCATAATTATAATTGTTTCATCCACATGCATGCGAGTTAGCAAGTTTCCCTTCTCTACTAATTAACCTTCTTCTTGTGTTTCCAAGGTCCTGTGAACATTCCACCGCCTATACTTGAAAAATTTTATAACCAAGGGGGAGATGAAGATGGTGATGATCACGAGCATGAGGATGAGGAGGGCGCATATACTCAGTGGCGCCTGGCAACTTCCGATGGATCACCCCTTCTTGTCTGTATACAGCCCACTACTAATGTTACTACTGAGGGAGCAGGTGTTGTCTGCCATGGTCGCACTCTCCAGACCTATTCCAACACCCGTTGCATGGTATTCGGGATGGATACTAGTCTGCTAGCGCCAACACCTTCTCCCTGGTACAGTATTAATAGTCTTGGAGCAAACTTGCTCTTCCTTGGACAACACTATCCAATGATGGTGAAAGGCGATCCAACTGTTGTTGACACAATGTTACTACCATTTATGAGAAGCAACTGTATCTATACATCGAACATTGCGTTGGTTCCCTACCCTGGTCGTGATATAGTAGGCCGCTTCAGCCTGGATGATCAGTCCTGCGTTGGTCTCGAGATTGATAGTAGCTGGCTCTTCCTAGAGAATCGCTTGTGGTTCAAAGCAAGTGTTTCCAACGCCAAGGATTGGTTGAGTTGAAGTTCATTTCATTGCTTGTTATTTGTTGTGTGATGAAAACTTTAGTATTTATAATGTATCCTCGTTGTCGTTGTGGGTTGATGACCTGTTGTATGTAATAAAATGACATGCCTGTGATAAACTTACTAAATTTATGAATGGCTATCGAGTCGCTTCTCTGAGTGGGTGCTGCGACGAGGCAAAAAATATTTTTCGAATACATAATTGTACGTGCATTGCAACAGGTTATCGGATGAGGCCAATCAACAATAGTACACTATTTGTACTAGCTTCACATGCTGCACTATCTCTACGTCTATGTACGTAATACAACAAGTTTTAAACTTGAGACCAGCCACCCATCCTCACAAAGAACACTTTTTAACCTAGCACAGACTCCAGGAAATTTGGCCATAGTGTGAGGGGGCCATATGTTAATGTGTTCGCTGTACGTAACCAGCACCTCGAATCCTTGATAGGAGTAGTAGGAGTAGTAGTAGGAGTAGTAGGGTGGCATGGGCCAGAACAAGCATTCACGTCCAGGAGTATGGCACACGCCACCAACACGACTTCCATCTGACACCATATTTCTTGGAGTCTGTGCTACAACAATCTCTTCAACCTCGTCGTTTCTCTAACTCAGCCATCACGCGGCGGGCAAGGTGGGGGTTTGCTGATAGTCGGTTTCCTCAACTGCGGTCCCACTTGTAAGGCCAAATCCAACACACGACCCCAAACGGACCTCCGTTTTGCCCGGATTCTGTCCGTTTGGGTAGGGAAATGGGGTCGTGTCCGGGCCATTTCTTGGATGCGGTGGTCGTGCGCCGAACGCGTGACCGCATCCCGGCCGCGTACATTTTTCTTTGCAAACACATATCTTTTTTTCATCATTGATTTTTTGGTACATGGAAATACATCACCAAAATTTTGACTAGAAAAGCAAGACCAAAGAAAACAAGAACCACAAGAATACATTTTAGAAGATATCCAAATTTCATAACTGCTCCTGTAAGTTGGATTAGTGCCTTCTCAATGCATTCATTGTTGATCTGCGGAGGCTCGATCTTGCGTGCTTCTTTCTTCTTCGAGTGTAAAGAAGTAGACGTGTCTAGCCTCTATTCTATCAACAAGTGCACTAGTCTCATCTCTAAGCCTCTATGCTAGCTAAAAGTGCTAGAACATCTACTAAATTGCGCTCTATCAATATATCATTGTACTCTTCTTCCCAATACCAAAACTTGCATCCATTCTACACAATAACATTTTAAGTTAGCACAACTAGTCTAATCCGAGAGCACAACCGAATATTTGGTTGAGTTCTTCCTCCTTCTACCGACACGTGGGACATCCAGCATGCAGGTCGTGTCATGCAAGAAAATAGAGTGGTAGTTGAAGCCATGTGATGTGCATCTTGCGTTAGACTGTAAATAGAATCTTACTACTTTGAGTAACTCCAAAGGCGGCAACCGAAGATCTTTATTGGATTTGTTTTTCATCACCAGCACGTCGAGGTGAAAGATGTGCAGGTTCAGTGGGCCCTCTTGCGTTTTCACTGACATGTGGGACCGCATATGAGCAAACAGATGATGGGCTCCACGCGTCTGTTGGCTGGCTGAGAAGAGAGATAGAGGAGGGCTGAGCACGGACTCTAGGAAATTTGTTCTACATACTCGATATAGTGGAGTAACCAGCACCTCGATATAGTGGGGTGGCATGGGCCATAACTAGCATTCATGTCTAGCAGTACGACACACGCCACCCACACGAGTTCCATCCGACACCAATTTTCTTGGAGTCCGTGCTAGCTACAACCATCTCTTCTCCCTCCTGTTTTCTCAGCCATCGCGCGGTGGGCAGGGTGGGGGTTTGCCAATAGTCGGTTTGCTCAACTGTGGTACCACTTGTAAGTGAAAATGCAACACAGCACACATTCCCTCTTGAGTGGCGTGCCGGACCAACCGTGTGGGGGTGCGACGCGAACACGGCAGGCTTTTCCTTTTGAAATTGTAACTTGTAAAATTTGGTTCTGCTCCATGGCGCGAACGATAGATAGAAATAACGATTTTCCCTAGAGTAATGAGAAGTTTGGTTCTGGCGCGGTTCATGCATGGAGTACGTAGGAAAATTATGAATTTGATGCGAAAGGTAAGATAACTACTAGTAGTACCATATACTACTACATGGATTTGATGGAAAGATAAAGATACATACGGATCCATCAACGACATCCTCACGCCCTAGTGCACCAGGTCACCAACCAATGTGTGAGGAGCAGCGGCATTGGCGGCAAGCTCAACGTGCTTCCGAACAATGTCGTCCAAGGTTGCCCTGCGTTCCAAGAAGGCCATCGTCCTATCGTCCTCCTCTTGCATGTAGTAGTCCTTGTGGACGATTTGCGCGTAGACGTGGGTGATTATGTCAATGGTGTCTTGTTGCGCCAGGCGCTGCGTGGCGAGTGCGACCTTGAGGTGGACATTCTCCGGCGCGACGGCGGGCAGTTGCAGGGCCACTAGTGCGTCGAAGAGGTTGTCACCATAGAGGCCGTTGAGGGTGGCAGGCATCGCAGAGCCTGGGCGCGTGGGCTGGAGGCTGCTACCTCTTGAGCACTGCGTTGGTTTTCCCTTGAAGAGGAAAGGGTGATGCAGTAAATCAGCGTAAGTATTTCCCTCTGTTATTGAGAACCAAGGTATCAATCCAGTAGGAGGCCATGCACGAGTCCCTCGCACCTACACAAACAAATAAATTCTCGCAACCAACGCGATAAGGGGTTGTCAATCCCTACACGGTCACTTACGAGGTGAGATCTGATAGATATGATAAGATAACATTTTTGGTATTTTTATGATAAAGATGCAAAGTAAAATAGAAGGCAATAAAAATAACTAAGTGTTGGAAGATTAATATGATGGAAAATAGACCCGGAGACCATAGGTTTCACTAGTCGCTTCTCTCAAGAGCATAAGTATTACGGTGGGTGAACAAATTACTATTAAGTAATTGATAGAATTGAGCATAGTTATGAGAATATCTAGGTATGATCATGTATATAGGCATCACATCCGAGACAAGTAGACCGACTCCTTGCTGCATCTACTACTATTACTCCACACATCAACCGCTATCCAGCATGCATCTAGAGTATTAAGTTCATAAGAACAGAGTAACGCTTTAAGGAAGATGACATGATGTAGAGGGATAAACTCATGCAATATGATATAAACCCCAGGTTGTTATCCTCGATGGCAATAATACAATACGTGCCTTGCTGCCCCTACTGTCACTGGGAAAGGACACCGCAAGATTGAACCCAAAGCTAAGCACTTCTCCCATTACAAGAAAGATCAATCTAGTAGGCCAAACCAAACTGATAATTCGAAGAGAATTGCAAAGATAACCAATCATACATAAAAGAATTCATAGGAGACTCAAATATTGTTCATAGATAAACTTGATCATAAACCCACAATTCATCGGTCTCAACAAACACACCGCAAAAGAAGATTGCATCGAATAAATCTCCAGAAGAGAGGGGGAGACCATTGTATTGAGATCCAAAAAGAGAGAAGAAGCCATCTAGCTAATAAATATGGACCCGAAGGTCTGAGGTAAACTACTCACACATCATCGGAGAGGCTATGGTGTTGATGTAGAAGCCCTCCATGATCGACGCCCCCTCCGGCGGAGCTCCAGAACTGGCCCCAAGATGGGATTTCACGGGTACAGAAGGTTGCGGCGATGGAATTAGGTTTTTGGCTCCGTATCTGGTAGTTTGGGGGTACGTAGGTATATATAGGAGGAAGGAGTACGTCGGTGGAGCAACATGGGGCCCACGAGGGTGGAGGGCGCGCCTGGGGGGTAGGCGCGCCCCCTACCTTGTGCCCTCCTGGTTGATGTCTTGACGTAGGGTCCAAGTCCTCTGGATCACGTTCGTTCCGAAAATCACGTTCCCGAAGGTTTCATTCCGTTTGGACTCTGTTTGATATTATTTTTCTGCAAAACTCTGAAATAGGCAAAAAACAACAATTCTGGGCTGGGCCTCCGGTTAATAGGTTAGTCCCAAAAATAATATAAAAGTGTATAATAAAGCCCAATAATGTCCAAAACAGAATATAATATAGCATGGAACAATAAAAAATTATAGATACGTTGGAGACTTATCAGAGGCGTACGTCATGGTCGTCCGCGAGCTTCTTGACGACGGTGAACTTGTCGAGGAAGCCGACGAGGACCTCGTCGAACAAGGAGACGAAGCTGTCGTCCAAGCGGCCCCTCGCCCTGGCGGCCTCAAGCACTACCTGGAGACGTTCCTCGGTGCTGGGCCGCAGGCCGGAGTCGTGGACCATCTGGCACAGCCGACTGATGCTTGGGCTCATCGCCTCCATGGGTCGAGCTTCTAGTCAACTGATCTTGCGATTGGAGTGAGCACTCTTGCCCTTGGGTGCGTAGGTGCGTAGGATTTCATAGATTGGACTGGCGGGAGCCTTTATATGAGAAGTGTAGACTGCGTTGGATTCATGTGCGTGTTGGCCATCTACCCTCACCCCTCTACTGCACCTGCCTTTGGCTGTATGACAGGTTGGCCAGCCACCCGTTGGGCCCACGTGTCATACACCCAGAGGCAGGTGCAGTAAGTCAATGAAGCTGCGTCCCCCTCCGTGCCCGTGCATGCTTTCAATGACTTGAGACTACCAAACATCACATCCAGTGGTTAGTTCATTGCATGTAATCCTATTAAGTACGAAAAAGACATTAAGTTATCTCGCCGATAGGAATAAAACAATACACCATGTATTTATTTACAGAGGGAGTAGTACAAATTTTGTGACATGCATTACTAGATATTGCTAGTCTAATACTAAATCCAGATGGACGTGGTAGTACTACTAAATCCAGACGGTGGTGCTAGTACTACTAGTAGTAGTAGTAGTACTACCAATGTAGTAGCACTATACTACCCGTTGGTTAAATTATTACGTGCTGCTCCTCACAGTGAAGTGACGAGACCCTACGCCGGAGATGACACCTGAGTATAGGCGCCATGTTCGGCATACCATAGTCAGCCTCACCGTCTGCAGTCACTATCATCATGGCTGTAGACCTAGCCTGCTTACAACTAGCCGTGTTCGACATAATTTCCCGTGTGTAGATGCCCGTGCATTGCACGGAACACCAAGATTGGGGGGTGGACGGCGCGGACAGCGGCCATTGCGCCAGATTTTTCCATGGCCTTCTAGATGTGGTGGGGAGGAGATAAGGCTGATTGTGAGAGACAAGGAGTTGTTTGTAAATAGGGAACAAGTGCGGGCATCTTTTTGCAAAACTGGAGAAGTTTGGTTTGTATGCGTCAGATCTAGATCCGACGGCTATTGGTGAAAGATGGCAGGCACAATATCATCACCAACTCAGGACCTGCTTGATTTGCAGGATTTTGAAAATGCATGAATAGGACACGGCAATATTACAAGTTTCAAACTGATATTACAAATGTTAGGAGTAATGTTGCACCTACGAAGAGGGAATTACTAGGAAGTTTACGTAAGAACTTTCGTTACTTAAGGTCGATGCAGCATTATCGAACAAATAAAATCCACCGCCCTGACAAGTCACTAATGGGCAAATAAGTTTCCGAGTCTCTGGCCACTTGATGTTTCAAAAACAAATTCAGCTTCTGCGGAGACTTTGTCATTTAGGCTTAGACACTTGCGGTGATCAGCACGCCATTCATTGTTGCGCTAGAGAACGCCAAACCTCATTACCTTGAGCACACTTGCCTCCAGAACAAAGAACCTGGCCAATTTAATCTCAGATGTGCTGCCTCGGTAGTCGATCAAATCAATTTCTGTAAGATGGAGATCAAGGCATTCGATGAGATTGTTATAGTGGAGCACATTTTTCACTTCCGAGTCTTTTTTTTATCTGCAAAGAAGAGAACATATTAGAGCAGATGGCTGTACAAGATTGCCGTGTCATCAAGATGGTTGGCTGGCTAGTGATATTTTTTCACTCTCTCTCTTTCTATTTCCTCTCATTTACCTAGGAGTACGTGAAGAGCTTGGGCATTTGTTGCCTTCCACTATGTGGCCTATGCCATAATATGCATCGATGTCAAATCAAAAGATTTTGGCACCGCTCTCGCGATGTGAGAGAGTTGGCACCGCTGTGCACACAGACCCACATGTATAAACAAATCAATCAAACCAACTACACCAGCCTCTCACTCTCCCAAACAAGTGTTTTTTATTGCCTCAGTCCTCTCTCTCTCCCACGCAAGTGTTTTTTCATTGCGTGAGTTAATTTGGCACCGGAGCAAAGTAGGTGATCCAGATTGGGGCACCAGGTGAGCAATGGAGGGGCATCGATGCCAAATGCATCACAAGTGAATTTGGCACGTGTTTTGGCCTACATAGTGGAGGGACGTTATAGCCCACTTTTGTACTACCTCTTATTTAGTATAATTTTTTGACCATATATTTATGTAAGAAATTGCCAATGCATGTCACTAAAAATTACACCATTTGAAATTATGTTCAAATACGAATCCAAGGATATAGTTCTTAGTGACATGCATTAACATTTTGTCAGTTAAATCTATGGTCAAATTTTGATATTACAAAATAGGAAGAGTAAACCAGGACGGAGGTAGTACTTGCTCTTAGGGTAACCATAGAGTTACTAGAGTAGTCTAAGTTACTTTCCTCTATGACTAGCCTAGGCTACTATAGTAGTACAACAAAAAAACGATGCTGGTGATCACGTGAGAAAAAAATACTAAAAACATTTCTTTCGGTGCAGTGCGTAGATGCAGTTTTGAACACTACACTTGTCATCGTAATTTGGGAAAATTACAAAAAATTTGAGCTACGTTGTGATTACCATTTACTAATAGGAAAGAAGTTTCACCTCGATGAGTAGCTTCTCTGTGCACGACAAGCATGTAAGGAATCCAACAACTTGATCCAGATTGGGGTCGATAGATTTTATTGCCAAGATCTTCACTGTGCGCATAGACTGGGTCAAGCTTGTGGGAATCATTTTCTGGAAGAACGTCGTAAATACATCAAGAAGAAATTTAAAAATGTGAATTTCAAGAAGACGGAGAAGAAGATGAGTGCTGTACCTGAACGATTACGGATTCAATAAAGAGTTCGAAGAATTTGGCAGACGAGTGCACCAACGCTGTCAATTTCGGCGCGTCAATGACCCTGATTTTTGTTGGACCTTCTAGATCTGATACAAGCAATCTCTCAAGGAAAGGCGCATTCTCAATGACCATAATGTGGAACGGCTTGAGTGATCTCTTCCCAATTGATGTCTAGTTGCGGGGCATAAATCCATCGCAGATTCGTCGAGGCGATGTGGAGGCTAATGAACCCATGGATCTGCTCAAGACGAAGGTACTCGAGCGCAGTACAGCTGCGGAGCAGGTGCTCCATAGCCTTCTTCGAGATGACAACGTCGAAGAGGTCGAGCTCCTTGAGTTGAGGGAGAAGAAGGGGAGGCGCGACATTAATCTGGGGAAGATAGCAGGAGCTGAAGCTGGCGCGACGCAGCGTTGGCGCGAGGCGGAGCGCGGACGGCGGCAGAGAGCGACATCGTCCAGCTTCAAAGCTGAGCTCCTCGAGCTGATCTAGGGCGGGGGATAAGAACCACTCATCGAACTTGGTTTGGACCTTGCAGTTGGTACCGAACATGCGGATGTCAAGGCGTTTGGCTGGCCCAGGGTGCGATGAAAGGATCTTGGAGACTGCGGCCATGCGTTTGCAATCCCCGTCGTATAGGCAGCTGTCGACGGTGAGGTTGAGGGGGACATGGAGCCAGAGGGGGCGCCACCGCCGGGAGAGCAGGTCGGTCCGCACGACATATTTGGTGTGGAGGAGGCCGATGATGATGAGCAGCATGTCGTCGGGGAGGCTGCTGATGAAGTCTAGGCTCGCCGGATGCGGTGTTGGCTCGAGCGCCTACGCTTGTTGGCTGCCTTGCCGTCCATCTCAACTAGCGGCGACGCCGGTGTACACGTGTGCTGGTGTGTGTTGTGTGCTGGGTGTGCGCGAGTGCGTCCTTCTCCGCATGCCGCCATGCAGTGGTGAATTGTGCGCGAGTGCGTCCTCCACGTGGAAGAAGTGTGTCCTCAATGCACCCTCAATTTACTAGCGTGCGGGGTGCTACACCGAGTGGTTTCAACTTTGTTTACTTCACCGCTTGTCAGATGGGCCTCTAGTTTACTTATTTTCACCCACTGCCACATGGGCCAGCACACGAAGATACAGAACACAAGCTGACATGGCAGCATGTGGACTGGTTGATCGGTCAATTAAACAATATACTGAGCTATACGCTGACACAGTGAGTGTATAATCCATCGGTATAGAGTGTTCACGTGAGAGGGAGGCCCGTGAGAGATAGCAGAGAGAGAGAAAGAGCTACTCCCTCTGTTCGATAATGTAGTTCCAACATTTTCTTTGAAGTCAAACTTTTGAAACTTTGACCAAGTTTATAAAGAAATTACTTATATCTACAATACCAAAGAGAAATGATACTATGAAGTAAGTACATGTTGTGATGAATCTAATGATCTTTCCTGATGTAAATGTTTTTCTCCACATATACCTGGTCAAACTTTTATGAGGTTTGACTTTTCAAAATATCCATATGCTTATGGACGTGAGAGAGTCCCTAACTAGAGAGAGAGAGAGAGAAATAGAAAGAGTGAGTGAAAAAAGTGTGTGTGCGTGTGTGAAATAGACATGGACAACACTCGATAAAAGTCGAGAAAAAACGTGTGTGTCTTATGCAAGCATATCACAGATGCATCTTTCACAACGGAAGCAAGGTGAGGAGATAGTGTGTGGTTGTTTGCAACCGAGAGAGCAAGACCCCTAGCACGTGGCCAAGAGGGGTCTGACAAACAAGGGAGAAAGGTCGAGAGAGACGTACAGAGAAAATGCAGACATGGGGAGGAGAGATTGTATGTTTGTCATAGAGAGATCCCCTGGAGATCGTGATGGGACTACATGGGTGGGAGATCGAGTGACAAGGTGTGTGCGTGATAGAAGATACCCCGAGAGATATCGAGATAGACGTATGGATGGAAGGATACAATACGTGTGTTCCTGATGGCTAGTGAGAGATAATCATACTTGGGGGGGGGGGCTTGTGCCTATGATGGAGTGAGGGATTATGGTACTTATTAGGGGGGTGCGTGTCACATAGAGAGAGAACAAGGGCGGAGAGTGTTGGATAGGTCTATATGTATAGCGCGAGCGAGACATGTGTATGTGTGAACCAGGGAGATATAAAGTTTGAGAGAGATTGAGGAGCCCCGATAAGGCTGAGTGGTGCGTCAGATAGCTGAGAGGGGGAACGAGATATTCCATCCGCTCGATAATGCAGTGCATGTAATTTTTTTAGAAGTCAAACTTTGGAAACTTTGATCAGGTTTACACAAATGTTATTTATATCTTCAATACCAAATATACATCATACGAAACTACATCTCATGGTGAATCTAATGGTATATGTTTGTCGTTCCAGATGTAATTGTTTTTCTCCACGTACATGGTCAAACTTTGTGATGTTTGACTTTCTAGTAAATCAATATGCTATGGACCGAGGAGAGTGCCTAAGTCGAGAGGGATCAAGTGCGTGTCAAGGAAAATGAGTAAGTGTGCAAAAATAGTATGTGTGTGAAAGAGAAAGTGACAACAAACGATAAATTAGAGAGAGTGTGTGTTTTTTCGTTTCTTAGGCGAACATATCACACATGCATCTCCGAGATAGAAATCCGAAGCGAGGTGATACACGAAGATAGCTAGTGTGTGATTGTTTGCAACGGAGAGAGACACCCCTATAGCACATGTCCAATAGAGGTCTGGCCAACAAGGAACAAAGGTCGAGAGGGACACATGGAGAACATGGACGCATGGGGAGGGCGAGAGGGTGTGTTTGTGATAGAGAGACCCCCTCGAGATCATGAGGGGACTATATGGGTTGGAGATCGAGGGAGGTGCGTGCGCGATAGAAAGATGCCCCGAGAGAAATCGAGATAGACCATGCACATGTTTGTGATGGAGACTAAGATTAGCTAGTCATATACATATAGGGGGGATTGCGTGTGCCTACAATTGAGTGAGAGACCATCATACTTGGCTAGCTAGGCATGAGATTGTGTGTGTGTGCGTGTGAGATGGAGAGAGAATGAGGGAGAGAGATAGAGTTTTAGATGGGCCTATCGAGTGCGAGTGAGATATGCATGTGTATGTGTGACCCAGGTAGATGGAGAGTTTGAGAGAGAGGGGGAAGAGCTCTGGGACGACAGAGTGGTGCGTGAGAGAGTTACGGGCAACGAGCCAAGGAATTTGTGTGCGTACGATGAGTGCACCCAAGATATCTAGCTTGGACTAGAGAATCATACATAGTGTGCGAGAGAGACCTATAGATGGAGTATATATGCATGAGAACTAGAAAGACCCCCCACCCACGCACACACACAAATAGAGAGAGAGAGAGAGAGAGAGAGAGAGAGAGAGAGGACCAACAAGGTTTCTATGTTGGATGCGTGCGACAGAATTGAAGATTGTCGGAGAGAGAGCGAGAGCGAGAGCGAGAGAGAGAGAGAGAGAGAGAGAGAGAGAGAGCAGGAGTCCGGGAGAGGGGGAGGTCATGTTTTATGCATCAAAGATTGATATAAACCATGTTTCGATATAAACTTGCATTCAAATATTTAAATTGGAGAACATGTTGTCTGCAATCCACACATGAATGGATATATGCGTATATCAAACAAGTTCACTAATTTGACTTTCAACATGTTCATGGAGTACTATAATACTGTACAACATGCTATTCGATTGAGGTGTTCAATTTTGGATTTAGTTCACTATTTTGACCTGGCTAACGAGCTATTTCATTGAATCGAGATATTTCATTTTGGGTTTGATTCCCGTTTTTGAGTGGGTCAACTATTTGTCATATAGTAAATCGCTAGCAACGAGCATGTAAAAACACATTACTCCCGAGCATCATCTCTCCATCCAAAAAAGAAGTGGCAAGCTAATATTTCTAAATTTGATTCGAATCGACTTGGTAAGGTAGACGTGGATGCTCGTTCTCCCAAATTTTGAACGAACCGTTAAACATCCTCTACTCGGTGGAATTCGCCCTAGTAAATAAATGGGAGACGCGAAATTACCGTCCTATGTGGGAGACACATTAATTGGCCCGTTGTGCATCGAGGGTAGGTTCGTAACTTCATCCAAGCGCGCCTTCTCCTCGGCCGAAATGACATGTGCCGAATAATTCATAAACCATGGTCAGCAAAACACGCTCTCCTCGCCCGAAATCGCTCGCGCCCACTATATTTCAAAACACGCCCTCCTCGCCCGAAATCGCTCCCGCCCACTATTTGGGGAGAAGCAAAGTTACTCTACTATCCCCGACCCTCAGTACACAGACCCAAGCCGAGAAGCCTAAAGGCAGGGGTAGAACTGTAACTCCCCCTCACATTTCAGACAAATGCGTCCATAAAACATGGTTACACTCCCCTCCCAACCCCCCCATTCATACCTCATGGGCGCAAAATCACCTTCTCCCCAGAAGCTACCTTCTCCCGAGCCGCGAAACCTCAGCCCCTCCTCCATGGCGCCCCCCATCACACCAATTTTACAGCCGCCCTCCTCCCTAATGCGGGAGACGCTGTCCATTTGCCGTCATGCACTGGGCCGTGTGCCTCTTACTCTGTGTTGTTGGAGCTGCCTCGACGACGGCCGCGTGAACCGTACCGGAGCCGATTCACCCCCGCCGTTGTTCACGGCGCCGGAGCGGCTCCAACTTAGGATCCGTCCAGAGTCCCGGTGCTTCTTCCCCGTAGCCGTCGACCGTCTCGACATCGCTGTTTCCCTGCCGCCGATGGCCACCGCAACCGCGCCGGCCTCACCGACTCGGCAGCTGGACCTGCCTACTTCACCATACCGCCAGATAGCTCGCACCCTCATCTCAAATCACTTTATTTAGGCATCAGTTGTCTGAATTTTTATTCTGGGCCAATCAATTCCCAATGGGAATCAACACCCCTTGAGGCGGCGGAGCTCCTAGGCTGCCAGTTGGCTGGTCTCTAACGTAAGGGTGCAGGGCCGCAAGTTCGCCATGGTAGCAGCGCTTAGATGGCTATCTTAGAGTTGCATGGATTCAAGGTACTGTCGCCACCGGATCTGGATGACGTGGAGTCTTTGTGGATTGGCTCGGGGGCGGCGCAACTACGACAGTGCGGTGGGGCGGGGAGCGGGGTTTTGGCCGGGGCCACGGACGGCGGAGGCAAGCTGCTCTGCCGTTGGTCGTTGGCTCTTCGGGGAAGATTCCTAACAGTGTCAGCCGGGAGGCACAAGACGGCCATCAAGCCATCCGACGTAGATCGGACAGTACCAAAATAAATAAAATCGTGTGACACCAATTTAGTCTCAGTCAACCGGCGTGTGACCACTCTCGTACCTTGTTGTGGATCTCTTAGTGTATTTTTTCAGATCAAAGAGATGTGTCGTTCTTAACATTATGCGTTATCTGCATCTTCAGCCACACCGTCTTTCGACTCACCACAGCTGCTCCAACAAGGGAAGCATACACAAGAAGGGAGCTATAGTCCCCACTCAACAGTTCCCTGCATCGAATGCGCGTGCCCGACATGGACAGCCACAACAACTGCAGGGCCATCGACAAGTCAGCACATGATGCTCACTCCTATGGATGGTGGCCAGATAGGTTGTACCCTCATCTTACTTGTGTGCAACATTTATGGCTTTGTTATTCATCTAAGCATGGAAAATAGATTATCACATTTCACTGTATATTCATGCTGATCTCTTACGGGTCTTGTTCAGAAGTTAACGTTGTTCCATAGTTCAGCTAAGATACTTGTTCTTTAGGTAACATTTCCATAGTTATCATCCATCAGCGAATGCTATCCCACAGGCTGGTGATTTTAGTATTATACCACTTCTAGTATTACCTATGTTGTTCTTTAATACTTTTGTGTGCCATCTAGTTAATCTCGAGTACAAACGATACATATTCTGTAGCTTCCATCTCTGTTCTCCCTTTAGTTTTTGAGACCTGTTGCTGCTAATTAACCCCAATCCTACTATTTATGTCGTCTTCTACAGGCACTCATTACATAAATCTAACTACTAGTTGTCTTCCATGCATGTCAGATATAATTGCACACACTGATATATTCACAAGAACCTCACAGAGCAATAAAGGCCAATAAACTTTATGTCAATGATACCCAATATGATGGAACATGTAAAGGCAGTTCTTTAGAAGACTTGCAGAAAAGATGTTGAATCCTCTTCACCCCACAAGGTCCTTGCTCTAACTTGGCCCGTGATATGGGTACAACATGCATATAATGTACTAGAGTGTATCTACTCTGTTGCAATGCCATGTGCTTAGCATGCTGATCATGCATGTAAATATGTCATGCCTTCCTGTTCTAGTGCTCTGTTGCAATGCCATCTTAGTTTCCCAATCATACACGTGTATGTTGCCTTAGTTTTTTCTATATGTATTCCGCTAGCATACAGTTTTACATTCAACTAGTGTTTTTTTACTGTGTTGTCCTGCCGTATCCCTAGCTCTTACACCATACTCCCTCCGTCCGGATTACATGTTGCTGAAATGGATAAAAAAGGATGTATCTAGAACTGAAATACGCCTAGACCCATCCATTTTTTCCGGATGGAGGGAATACATGTCAATATGTCATGCCTTTCTATTCTTCAGTACCTATTCCATATCTGTTGTAGCATGTTTTATAATTGAAGCACCATTCTTCTATATAAGGCATGCAAGGGGAAGACAGCTATATTAGAATCTGAAGGGTTACAAACCAGGTCTTTGCAAAAGATCCAAACGCCAAGAGATAATAAACCAACTCCATTTTTCATAGATACTGCTCTAGCACAGAGAAACCCAACTCCCACTGATAATAAGTAGATTCCAGTGGCCAAAGAACTAGTTCGCTCTAGTCCAGCAAAAGAATGTCAACTCCATTCTAAGAAGCGTGTGCGTATCCTCGCATCATGAAATTTTATAGCATTCTGATCATATTTTCTACAAGTTTCTTACCCATCTCTCTTTTAGAAAATAAGGTTAGATGATAGAAGATTTCCTTCACTGGGATTGTATTCGAGGAAAACACCTTGCGGGAATTATCTGTGCTCCAATGCTGATGTAAGTAACTGTTGTATATCACTATATTTTTACATCAGCATGTATTTTGTTAATCGGCATGAATCCAACCTTTGTCTGATCTAAAATTAGTTGTAGCAAAATGTTAAAGGCGCCAATGTTGATTTTTGTAAAGAAAACCGCCTAGTAGTTTTGCATACTGAGCTGCATGAGTGTACTATCTCATATCATGCACATTACTGAATTGTAGTGCTGCTCTGGTTTCCCATTCATTCATTGTGTCAATGTTGCTTTCGTATTACCTTTCCTGGCTAATGATAGTTGTGCCATATTGTGTTAGTTTGGTGTTGGCTAGTTGCCCAAACGTTCGGTGTGCCAATGTTGCTTTCCTATTATCTGACTTGGCCAATGATAGCAATGCTAGTGTCTTAATTTGGTGCAGGCTGTTGAAGATAAGAAGACAAACTCTGAAAACAACAAGGCAACCCCATTGTTTCTTTCCAATAAATCTAGGCCAGGTAATATGCCAATAACTCATGATTAATCTGTTTGGTTCCCCTCCTAATTTATGTTATGATGCAGTGGTCGAGACACTCTCCACTATCAATAATACAGGCCTGCCAAAATCGCCATCTGAATCTGTTCAGAATCCTCTGTCTCGAATGCAACGGAAAAAATGTATGTTTGTGAACCAATTAATGGCTGAAGGCATGATGGAAATGGTGGAGGAATCAGAGGTGCAGAGTCGTGCGACACAACAACTAATCAATGTTTTCAGAGAGAGTGTAGCAAAGCAGCAAGAACTTGCCCACATGCTTATGGGCGTCATCCGTGCTGAGGTTGCAGATTGTGACGTTGTAGGTCGTTAGGTTCTGTTCATTTATTTACACTGGCATCAATCTTTGATTGCCCAGTGGATGTAATTTCCTGTAATATATGTTGGATGTGCAATGTTTTTCCCTGTATGTCGTACCTTTGCTTGATCGGTTTTGGTCCGTGCATAATTGCTCGTCGTAATGGGCTCAAATTATCTAATTTGGCCTAAAGACATGTACGAACTTTAGTGGGCCCATTAAGTTAATGGGCCGTTACCAGGCCGAAAGTTAATGGTCGGCCCTCTTAACTCCCGGGTCATTAACAGGCTGACATCGAAGCGGGCAACAGGTGGGCCCAATTGATTTCATGGGCCGTTAACAGGCCGTTACTAAGTCCGGGCTACATATAGCCCAACTATACTGTGGGCCTTTAGCAGGCCGAAAGAGACAGCGGACATGTACTGGACCATGTAGAGCATGGGCCGCTAAGAGGCCGAAAGTCAGGTCGAATTGTAAATGGCCCAACTATGTTGTGGGCCTTTAGCAGGCCGAAAGAGAAACTGGGCTGGTATTGGACCATGAAGGGCATGGGCCGTTAAAAGGCCAAAACTCAGGTCCGACTACAAATGGCCCAACTCATTTATGGTCCGTTAACAAGCTGAAAGGCACACAGGGCCGGGAATTGGCCCAACACTTAAATGGGTCGCTAAAAGGCCAAAACTCAGGTCCGACTACAAATGGCCCAATAGATATATGTGCCGCCACGAGGCTGAAAAACACACTGGGCCGGAAATTGGCCCAACACTTAAATGGGTCACTAAAAGGCCGAAACTCAGGTCCGACTACAAATGGCCCAACTGCTTTATGGGCCGTCAACAGGCTGAAAGACACACTGGGCCGGAAATTAGCCTAATATTTAAATGGGTCGGTAAAAGGCCGAAAGATGTACATCGTGAAAATTGGCCCATCCACTGAATGGGCCGTTAACCGGTCGAAATCTCATCGGGCTGATATTGAGCCCAAATATATAGCGAGTTGTTAACGGGCTCGAATTGACGATGGGCTGCAATGGTGTCAAATATTTAATGGCCGTTGACGGGCCGAATTGGCACATCTCGTATGGGCCGTGGGCTTAAATGGACCTGGCACAAGTAGGCCTTATATGGGTCGGCCTGCTATTTTTTATTGGCCTGGCCTTTTTCACTAGAATGGGCCACTATTAGGCCGTGCCACGTGTCGACCTATCATAGGCGCCTCCTGTCCAATGAGTGGATGACATCTGTCCCAACAGTGAGGCGACACGTGTTTCCTCCGACCAATGATGATTTTACACATGGAAAATCCACATTGGTCCGGGCTGTTAACGGGTTATCGGATCCAAAACCGGACTCGATAGCTTAACGGCGTTCCGTTACGGTGGATGCCACGTGTCGGTCACCCTTGAAGAAAGCACTTCTGTGACACGCGATTTATCGTCATGGAAGTGGACACTTCCGTGATGATAATTTTGGTAATGTCATGGAACACTTCTACAACAGCACATGTATGACTATCTTGATTCTGTCATAAATTTGTCATGGATGTACATGCATGACAGAAAATGTGACCTACTATGAAAAACGCGTATCATCACGGAAGTGTCTTTTTTTTGTAGTGTTGGTGCAAAGAATTTGGCTAGCATGAGGGGGAAAGGCAAGCTCAACATGTTGGAAGATCCACGACAATATACTTTATTTCGGATATAAGAAAACATAACCCATTACGTTGTCTTCCTTGTCCAACATCAACTCTTTAGCATGTCATATTTTAATGAGTGCTCACAATCATAAAAGATGTCCAAGATAGTATTTATATTTGAAAACCTCTCTTTCTTTATTACTTCCTATTAATTGCAACGATGACCAAAACTATGTTTGTCAACTCCCAACAACTTTTATTCATCATAATCCTTATATGTGAAGTCATTACTCTCCACAAGATCAATGTGATCTCTTTTATTTCTTTTTATTCTTTCTTTTTCTTTAATTCCCTCAAGATCAAAGCAAGAAAATCAAGCCCTTGACTCAACACTAATCTTTATTATCTATAGCTCATGGACTCGATTACATAGAAGGATCATAAAGCAAAACTCAAAACTAGATCATACTAAAACTTTATTCTACTAGATCAAGATATTACTAAAAGGATCGAACTAAGAAATACGGTAAAGATAGGAGTATGATGGTGATACGATACCGGGGCACCTCCCCCAAGCTTGGCAGTTGCCAAGGGGAGTGCCTATACCCATGTGATTATATCTCCTTCCTCGGGGGTGGTGATGATGGAGTTGTTGATGATGTAGGCTTGTCGTCCATCTTCCAAGGCATAGGCTCTCCATCATAGAAGGATGCTCGAGTCTCCAGAATCCTCAAATCTGCAGCCAAACTCATCCTCTTGAATCTATATTCATACTCACAGTTTTGGTTTTGCAGGTCATAGATCTGGGCTTGGAGACGCTCAATTTTCTCGTGAAGCTTGAAGATGGCCTCCCCAATGTTCTTGGCATCCAGCTTGGATGAACTCCGTGATCATTATATGGTTGGCGTCGAGTCCATGTTCCACCATTTCCTGGCACTTGAAAACTTGTTGCTCCATTGCCTCGAGCCTTGTCTCCACGCTTCCGGTCCTCCTTGGTCCCTCAACATCGCAGATGTGCAGCAACCCCTCACGCATCTCAATGGTTTGAGGATGTTGCAGCACTTCCGCAAGGTAGGGATTGATGACCTTCTCGAAGAACTTGTCCTTGGGGGCACTTGGAGACGTCACGGTGATCTAGATCTGTCAGAAAAATAGCTCGAAACAAAAACGGAGGATATTTGCATGGTACGGTGGTCAAAACCTTCGAGAGATTATATAATGATTTTTTACCGACCAAAAGAAGTATCGTGCAAGAAAACTGAGTCCGGAGGGCACACGAGGTGCCCACGAGGCAGGGGGCGCGCCCAGGGGGGTAGGGCGCGCCCTCCACCCTCGTGGATGCCTCGTGTCCTTCCCGGACTACTTATTATTTTCCTATTTTCTTAAATATTCCAAAATGGAGAAAAATTGCCATTAGAACTGTTTTGGAGTCAGTTTACTTACCGTACCACATACCTATTCCTTTTCGGAGTCTGAAGCGTTCTGGAAAGTGTCCCTTATGTATTCCTCCGGGGTCACGGTTTCAATAACATTAGTTTCAACATTTATAGGATTACCTGAGATATAATGTTTGATTCTTCGACCGTTCACCACCTTTGGATTTGTGCCTTCGAAGTTATTGATTTTTATGGCACTGGAACGATAGACCTCCTCGATAACGTAAGGACCTTCCCATTTAGAGAGAAGTTTTCCTGCAAAAAATCTTAAACGAGAGTTGAATAGCAACACATAATCACCTACATTAAACTCACGCTTTGTATCCTTTTGTCATGCCATCTTTTAACTTTTTCTTTAAACAGTTTGGCATTCTCATAGGTCTGGGTTCTCCATTCATCAAGTGAGATAATGTCAAATAACCTCTTCTCACTAGCAAGTTTGAAATCATAATTGAGCTCTTTAATGGCCCAATATGCCTTATGTTCTAGTTCGAGAGGTAAGTGACATGCTTTCCCATAAACGATTTTATACGGAGACATACCCATAGGATCTTTATATGCAGTTCTATAGGCCCATAATGCTTCATCAAGTTTCTTGGACCAATTCTTTCTAGATCTATTAACAGTCTTTTGCAAAATTAATTTGAGCTCTCTATTACTAAGTTCTACTTGACCACTAGACTGCGGGTGATATGGAGATGCAATTCTATGATTAACATCATACTTAGCAAGCATTTTACGAAAAGCACCATGAATAAAATGTGAACCACCGTCAATCATTAAATATCTAGGGACTCCAAACCTTGGAAAAATAACTTCTTTAAGCATCTTAATAGAGGTGTTATGATCAACACTACTAGTTGGAATAGCTTCTACCCACTTAGTAACGTAATCAACAGCAACTAAAATATGTGTATACCCATTAGAGGAAGGAAATGGTCCCATATAATCAAAGCCCCAAACATCGAATGGTTCAATCACAAGTGAATAATTCATAGGCATTTCTTGACGTCTAATAATATTACCAATTCTTTGACATTCATCACAAGACAAGACAAACTTACGAGCATCTTTGAAGAGAGTAGGCCATAACCGGATTGCAATACCTTATGTGCAGTTCTATCTCCAGCGTGGTGTCCTCCACAGGCCTCAGAGTGACACTTGCGTAGGATCTGTTCCTGTTCGTGCTCAGGTATACAACGTATAATGACACCATCTACTCCTTCTTTATAAAGGTGTGGGTCATCCCACAAGTAATGTCTTAAATCATAGAAAACCCTTTTCTTTTGCTGGTATGTGAAACTAGGTGGTATAAATTTAGCAACAATGTAATTAGCGTAATCAGCATACCATGGAGCAGTACGAGAAGCATTTATGATAGCTAATTGTTCATCAGGAAAGCTATCATCAATAGGTAGTGGGTCATCAAGAACATTCTCTAACCTAGAAAAGTTGTCTGCAACGGGGTTCTCAGCTCCCTTTCTATCACTAATATGCAAATCAAATTCTTGTAACAAGAGAACCCATCTAATAAGTCTAGGTTTAGCATCTTTCTTTTCCATAAGATATTTAATAGCAGCATGATCAGTGTGAACAATTACTTTAGGATCAACAATATAAGGTCTGAACTTATCACAAGCAAATACAACTGCTAAAATTCTTTTTCAGTAGTAGCATAATTTCTCTGGGCGTTGTCTAGAGTTTTACTAGCATATTGAATAACATTTAATTTCTTATCAACTCTTTGTCCTAGAACAACACCTACAATATAATCACTAGCATCGCACATAATTTCAAAGGGTAAATTCCAATCAGGTGGCTGAACAATAGGTGCAGAAATCAAGTCTTTCTTAAGTATTTCAAATGCTTCTACACAATCATCATCAAAGATAAAGGGAACATCTTTTTGTAAGAGATTAGTGAGAGGCCTAGAAATTTTTGAGAAGTCCTTTATGAACCTCCTATAAAAACCGGCATGACCAAGGAAACTTATTATACCATTGATGTCCTTGGGACACGACATCTTTTCAAAAGCATCAACTTTAGCTTTCTCAACTTCAATACCTCTTTCAGAAATTTTATGCCCCAAGACAATACCTTCATTAACCGTAAAGTGTCACTTTTCCCAATTCAAGACAAGATTAGTTTCTTCACATCTCTGCAAAACTCGATCAAGGTTGCTCAAGCAATCATCAAAAGAAGTTCCGTAAATGGAGAAATCATCCATGAAAACCTCAACAATCTTTTCACAAGAATCAGAGAGTATAGCCATCATGCATCTTTGAAAGGTAGAAGGTGCATTACATAAACCAAAAGGCATACGTCTATAAGCAAAGGTACCAAAAGGGCAAGTAAAAGTGGTCTTTTCTTGATCCTTTTTTGAGACAGGTATTTGAGAGAAACCAGAATAACCATCTAGAAAGCAAAAATGTGTATGTTTGGATAATCTTTCTAGCATTTGATCAATAAAAGGTAAAGGGTAATGATCCTTTTTAGTAGCTTTATTTAATTTGCGGAAATCAATTACCATTCTATAACCTGTGATAATTCTTTGTGGGATCAATTCATCTTTATCATTAGGAACAACGGTAATACATCCCTTCTTAGGGACACAATGGACAGGACTTACCCACTGACTATCAGCAACAGGATAAATTATACCTGCCTCCAGAAGCTTTAGTATTTCTTTTCTTACCACTTCTTTCATCTTAGGATTTAACCATCGTTGGTGATCAACAACCGGTTTAGCGTCTTTCTCCAATTTTATTTTGTGTTGGCATAGAGTGGGACTAATGCCCTTAAGATCATCAAGAGTATATCCAATAGCAGCACGGTGCTTCCTCAGAGTTTTCAATAATCTTTTTCTTCATGCTCTGAAAGGTTAGCACTAATAATGATAGGATATATCTTCTTCTCATCAAGATAAGCATATTTAAGAGTATCAGGTAATGATTTAAGCTCAAACACGGGATCACCCTTGGGTGGAGGGGGATCCCCTAGGATTTCAACAGGCAAGTTGTGTTTCAAAATAGGTCCCTGTTTAAATAATACTTCATCTATTTCCCTTCTTTCATTCATAAACATATCATTTTCATGCTCGAGCAAATATTGTTCTAAAGGATCATTAGGAGGCACGTGAATAGAAGCAAGACCAATAATTTCATCTTTACTAGGCAATTCTTTATCATGGGGTTGTCTACGAAATTTAGCAAAATTAAACTCATGAGACACATCCCCCTAACCAACAGTAACAACATGCGTTTTGCAGTCTATCCTAGCATTAGCAGTATTCAAGAAGGGTCTACCAAATATAATGGGACAAAAGTTATCTTGTTGGGAACCAAGAACAAGAAAATCAGCAGGATATTTAACTTTCCCACACAAGACTTCAACATCTCTAACAATCCCAACTAATGAAATAGTGTCTCTATTGGCAAGCTTAATTCTAACATCAATCTCCTCTATCTCAGCATGTGCAATATCATGCATAATTTCTTTGTATAAGGAATGAGGTATTGCACTTGCACTAGCACCCATATCACATAAGCTGTGATAACAATGATCTCCTATTTTAACAGAAATAACAGGCATGCCTACAACAGGTCTATGTTTATTTTTAGTATCAGGTCTAGCAATTCTAGCAGCTTGATCACAGAAGTAAATAACGTGCCCATCAATATTATCAGCCAAGAGATCTTTAACCATAGCAACACTAGGTTCAACTTTAATTTACTCAGGGGGTGTAGGTGTTCTAGTGTTACCCTTACAAACCATAGTGTAAGCTTTAGCATGATCCTTTATTATAACAGGGAAAGGTGGTTTCTCAATATAAGCAGTAGGAACAATAGGATCAACATTATAAGTGATAGTCTTTTCTTCAACTTTAATAGGTGCAACTACTAGTACTTGAATGGGAGGGCTATATTTAAACCACTTCTCCTTAGGGAGATCAACATGAGTAGCAAAGGATTCACAGAAAGAAGCTACTATCTCAGAGTCAAGTCCATATTTAGTGCTAAATTCACGCAAAACATCGGTATCCATAAAAGATTTAACACAATCAAACTTAGGTGTTATACCTGACTCCTTACCTTCATCGAGATCCCAATCTTCAGAGTTGCGTTTAATTCTTTCTAATAAATCCCATTTGAATTCAATAGTCTTCATCATAAAAGAGCTAGTACAAGAAGTATCGAGCATGGAGCGATCATTGAGAGAAAGCCGAGCATTAAAAAATTGAATAATAATTTCTCTTGGGAGCTCATGATTGGGGCATGAATATAACAATGACTTAAGCCTCCCCCAAGCTTGACGATGCTTTCTCCTTCGCGAGGCTAAAAATTATATATATAATTACGATCACGATGAACAAGATGCATAGGATAAAACTTCTGATGAAATTCCAATTTCAATCGGTTGTAGTTCCATGATCCCATATCATCACATAGCCTAAACCATGTCAATGCCTTTCCCTTCAAAGATAAAGGGAAGACCTTCTTCTTGATAACATCCTCGGGCATACCTGCAAGCTTAAATAATCCACAAACTTCATCCACATAGATTAGGTGCAAATCGGGATGTAATGTTACATCTCCTGTAAAAGGATTAGCTAGCAGTTTCTCTATCATACCCGAAGGAATTTCAAAGTAAACATTTTCAGTAGGTTCAGTAGGTTGAAGAGCAACTCTTTGCTCTACTGGTCGGGTTGAAGATACCCCGAACAAGCCCCTCAAAGGATTATGTTCCATAGTAACAAGTGACAGTAAATTTCAGCACACTATATAAAATTTTCCTTACTAAATTCCACCTACCAAAGGCGCTTCACTCCCCGGCAATGGCGCCAGAAAAGAGTCTTGATGACCCACAAGTATAGGGGATCTATCATAGTCCTTTCAATAAGTAAGAGTGTCGAACCCAACGAGGAGCAGAAGGAAATGACAAGCGGTTTTCAGTAAGGTATTCTCTGCAAGCACTGAAATTATCTCGAACAGATAGTTTTGTGATAAGGTAATTTGTAACGGGTAACAAGTAATGAAAGTAAACAAGGTGCAGAAAGATGGCCCAATCCTTTTTGTAGCAAAGGACAAGCCTGTACAAACTCTTATATAGAGAAAATCACTCCCGAGGACACATGGGAATTATCGTCAAGCTAGTTTTCATCACGCTCATATGATTCGCGTTTCGTATTTTCATAATTAATTTGGTATGTGGGTGGACCGGTGCTTGGGTACTGCCCTTTCTTGGACAAGCATCCCACTTATGATTAACCCCTATTCCAAGCATCCGCAACTACAAAAGAAGTATTAAGGTAAACCTAACCATAGCATGAAACATATGGATCCAAATCAGCCCCTTACGAAGCAACGCATAAACTAGGGTTTATGCTTCTATCACTCTAGGAGTACATCATCTACTTATTACTTCCCTATGCCTTCCTCTAGGCCCAAATAATGGTGAAGTGTCATGTAGTCGATGTTCACATAACACCACTAGAGGAGAGACAACATACATCTCATCAAAATATCGAACGATTACCAAATTCACATGACTACTTATAGCAAGACTTCTCCCATGTCCTCAGGAACTAACGTAACTACTCACAAATCATATTCATGTTCATAACCAGAGGGATATAAATATGCATAAAGGGTCTGAACGTATGATCTTCCACCAAATAAACCAACTAGCATCAACAACAAGGAGTAATCAACACTACTAGCAACCCACAGGTACCAATCTGAGGTTTTGGGACAAAGAATGGATACAAGAGATGAACTAGGGTTTTAGTAGAGATGGTGCTGGTGAAGATGTTGAGGGAGATTAACCCATCCCTATGAGAGGATCGTTGGTGATGACGATGGCGATGATTTCCCCCTCCCGGAGGGATGTTTCCCCGGCAAAACAGCTCCGCCGGAGCCCTAGATTGGTTCCGCCAAGGTTCCGCCTCGTGGCGGCGGTGTTTCTTCCTGAAAGCTTGCTTATGATTTTTTCCAGGATAAAAGACTTCATATAGCATAAGATGGGCACCGGAGGCCTGCCAGGGGGCCCACGAGGCAGGGGGTGCGCCCAGGGGGGTAGGGCGCGCCCCCACCCACGTGGCCAGGGTGTGGCCCCCCTCTGGTTGATTCTTTCTCCAGCATTTTTTACATATTCCAAAACGTGCCTCCGTGAAGTTTCAGGACTTTTGGAGTTGTGCAGAATAGGTCTGTAATATTTGCTCCTTTTCTAGCCCAGAATTCCAGCTGCCGGCGTTCTCCCTCTTCTTGTAAACCTTGTAAAACGTGTAATAACAGCCCATAATGCAATAAATATCGATATAAAAGCATGATGCAAAATGGACGTATCAGGGCGCGCGACGACCAGGTCTGGGGGACTTGGCAGGGTGGCGTACGCTTGGGCGTGACCCGAGCGCAGCCCCCGTGCCCTGCCCCCTCGTGCGACTCTCCCGAGGGGAGGTGTTGCGGTGAGGCCAGACACTGAGCTCAAGGGCTCCCTGAGGTTGATGCGGCTATGAGGCCGCCCTCAGTTATTTATCACCAGCGCGGAGCATAGCGCTTCCGCACTTGCACGAGCATAGCTGCTCCTCGGCAGTGTTGACGGCCAGTGCAGAGCATGGTGCTTCCACTGGTACGTGGGAGGGGACTCCCTACTGTGGAGAGCCCCAGGGGCGTGTACAACCCCGCCCTGACACGTGGCTTGCACGACAGGGCTAGACGAGGTGTGTCTGGGCACTCGTGGGCCAGCACGGGACTCACGAGGCCCTACCTCAAGGAGGGTTGTGCCTGGTCTTGGTTCTTGATGGCTGTGGTGGTCCTGTGAGATGGTTAGACAACCTGCACCGAATGAATATCCTGAGGTTATCGCATGAGAAAGCCAAGCACCAACGAGCCCAGTAGGTGACGTGAACGGGGCTGGCCCGCCAGATAGAGATCAGTCGTTGGATTTATCAACGCTGCAGGGACGGGCCCGAGCACAGACGTCGTGCATAGCCTCCTTATGTGAAGGATCCTGAAGAAACACGATCGACGCGCAGCTCCCATGGTGGGTGACAATCAAGTAGGTGATAACCATTGATAGATTATGCATGAAAAGCAGACTAGCACAGGTAAATGCAAGAACAATACATGCCACTGGGCTGGACCCGAGCAGCCTGGGGATGATGCAGCTCGAGGGGCGCCCCCAGAAGAGTAAGCTAAAGACGTAAAATGATACATGCCGCAGGGACAGACCCACGCGGCTTGGGAATGATGTAGTCCAGGGGGCGCTCCCAGCTAAATAAACTTGGAAAATGTCACCTGGTTCCATTGTTGAAGGGATGTTGGGGCAGCTGAAGATGCATGGCGAAGGGGTTGCTCCTCACTAGCCACCGGGGCCCTGAGCCTCGGGAGGCTCTGGGGGTCTGGGCGGTTCCTGGCCTCCTTCGGGACCGTCTCCATTTCCGCCAGGACTGCATGGTTCCTGGCCTCCTGAGTCGCCAAGATGCTCCGCAGGCTGCGCTGGAAGGCGGCTGCCATGCTCGGCAGGCCGAATGGCATGCGAACATAGCTATGAGGTGGGCCCTCGCAGCGTCCCACGCGCGAAGGCCAGAAAAGCTCCTGAGATGCGGCCCTGTTGAGCCTTGGGATGTCGACGCAGACGCGTAGCCCGCCATCCTCGCCTGGATGGGGAGCTGCGCCAGGAGAGTGGTGGTCGTCGCGCATGGCTCTTTCATCCTGCAGCTCCTGAATGACCTTGGTGATGATCTCCTGAGCGCCGGGCGTTCCTCGCCCGGTATCCTCCTGAGGGAAACGTGCCTCAAAGCACGCCTCCACGTGGTGCCCGAGCGCCTCCCTCGTGATGTTGGCTAGGTCTGAGGCCCTCCATAAGAGAGCTCCCGAGCCCTGCCCGAGGAGGGTGCCGGACGTGCCTTCCTATGCGAGGGAGGGAGGCGCCCCCAAGCGTGGGCGCCGATCCTGATGTTGCGCTGCCAGAGGTATCGCTCCCCTGAGGCCCTGTACAAAGCAACTACTTCTTCTTGGGAACGGCCTCAGGAGGGTACTGTGCTGCATTGTCGTCGGGGTCTTTGATTGATGCAGCTTGGAAGGAGAGCTCGAGGGAGCACACAACATCTCTTTATTCGCAGGGGACTGTGATAATCCCGCCGCTTCCTAGCATCTTGAGGACGTTGTAGCCGTGGTGGGTCACCGCCATCAACTTGGCCAGGGTCGGATGCCCGAGGATGGCTTTGTACGGCAGGCGGATGTGAGCAACATCGAAGTTGATGAGCTCGGTGCAGTAGTTGTCGCGTTGTCCGAAGGTGACTGGGAGGCGGACCTGCCCTATCGGCGTGCTGGAGCCGTCGGTCACTCCTGAGAAGGTCTTGGTAGGCTGAAGCAGATCGTATGGCACTTGGAGGCTGTCGAACGTCTCGACGGACAGGACGTTAAGCCCTGCGCCGCTGTTGATGAGGGTCTTGGTTACTTGTACACTGTTGATGACGGGTGAGCAGAGCATCGGGAGGGCGCCAGCGGTGGCCGCGCACTTGAGTTGGTCCATTAAGATGAAAGTGATGGCGCACTTGGACCACCTGAGCGGGCGCGTGGCCTCGAGCCTGAGAAGGGTTGTGTTCACCTCACGAACAAACTGCTTGAAGATGCGTTGAGAGGCTAGGGCTTGAGCTCCTCCCAAGATGCGAGCGATGGCACGCAGCTCCTGGAAGCCCCTAGCCCCCTCGTCCCGATGGTGGTCGTCGTTCCTTCTTGGCGATGGCGGCAGTGGAGGAAGTCCAGCATTGCCCTGAGGGCGGTCCTCGCGAGGCTGGTCCCTCCATGCACCCTGACGAGGCTGGTCCTGCCAGCGGTCCTCGCGAGGCCGGTCGCGCCACTCCTAGTGGGGCCCACAATCGTCCCAGCGTTCTCCGCCTCGCCATCCTCCTCGGCCGTAGCCCTGGTCGTTGCGCTCGAGGCACCGACCGAGGCATCCATCTCGAATGGCCCTGAGCTCTTGACAATCATTGGTGTTGTGGCTGTGTACATTGTGGAAGGCGAAGAATGGCCGGCTGCTCTTGGATGACTCGAGATGGTCTCGGCCACGCTTCATGTCTGGCTCCGCCTCGAGCACGGCTACTCCCTTGCGCTTCATGTCCTTGGCCTTGGCTTTCTTCTCCTCTGGGTCGGTAGCTGGGGGCTCGAGGAGGGAAAGGCGCCCCTCCTCAGCTCTTGCGCACTTGGTCGCTAGGTTGAACAACTCCAAGGCCGTGCATAGCTCCTCGTGGATGGCGAGCTCCTCCTTCATCTTGACGTCACGGACGCCATCATAAAACGCGGAGATGATGGCCTCGTCCGTCACCTTGGGGATCTTGAGACGAACATTGTTGAAGCACTGGATGTACTTCCGCAGGGTCTCTCCTGGCTGCTGCTTGATGCGGCGCAGGTCACCAGCGGCCAGAGGGCGGTCGCGAGTGCCCTGGAAGTTGGCAACGAAGCGGTCGTGCATCTCGCCCCAGGAGGAGATCGAGCCCGGAGGCAGGTTCAGGAGCCACGAGCGAGCGCCATCCTTGAGAGCCATGGGGAACCAGTTCGCCATGATTTTTTCGTCGCCGTTGGCCGCCTCGATGCTCAGCTCATAGAGCTGAGGAACTCTGCGTGGTCGGGGTGCCGTCGTAGCGAGGAGGCAGGTCCGGCTTGAACTTGCCCGGCCAGGCGACACTACGCAGCTCGGGAGTGAAGGTGCGACAGCCTGCTGTGGCCACCGGGGCCCTTTGTTTATGCGGAGTTTGCCCTTGATGCCCGCGCACCGCCGCTGCAGGCAGCACATGGTCTTGTCGCAGTGGTGCTGGGAGCGCGGGCACATTCTCTTAAGGCCGGGGAACTTCTTGGCAACTTCCTTCTTCTCGCACGGGCGCCCGACGCGGTTGGGGGGCCGCGCACCTTGGCGCCAGGATGCCGTTTTGGTGCAGAGGTGGTGGAGGCGCTCTGTGAACCACGTCGCCCGCAGCTGGCGGAGGGCGAGGCAGCGAGAGGGACGGCGTGGGGAAGCCCCCTGCGGCGCTGACGAGCTCGGTGATGCGGTCGAGCCAGTCCTCGTAGAGGTTGTCGACTGGACGGTAGCGCAGGAGCTCGCGTGCCATGAGCAGTGCGACCTGCGCGTCCGTGGGAGTGCGACGAGCGTGAGACGACGAGACGGCTGGGGTTAGCGACAGAGTGGCAGTGCGGCCATCCCGCCGCAACGGGGTGTGCAGCGAGGACGCTTGCTGCTCGTTTCCCGCCGGGCCGGTGGCAACGTTGGCGGCGAGTGACGAAGAACAACGGGGAGGCCCGTGGACAAGAGCGGTCTGAGCGACGCGGGTGGAGAGGGCGGCCCGGCGCTCAGCGCGAGCTCGACAAGCGTCCGCCATGGGTGTGATGATGCGGCGGGACACGGATCGGCGGGAAGAAAGCTTCGGCGCACCCCTACCTGGTGCGCCAAATGTCGGATTTCGGGTTCCGGCAAAACACTTGAGGTTTGAACACTGGGGTGCGCATGAAGATCTCTCCCTACCTAATCACACCCTGACCCTCACCACGATCTCAAAGCTTAGCTCGTCGAGCCCACAGAAAGAGAGACACAAGAGTTTATACTGGTTCGGGCCACCGATGTGGTGTAATACGCTACTCCAGTGTGGTGTGGTGGATTGCCTCTTGGGCTGAGGATGAACAGTTACAAGGGGAGAACAGCCTCCTGAGGAGAGGTGCTCTTGTGCTTGGTGAACTTATGTGGTTGAGGGTGATCTGAATGATCCGTCCCCCTCTATGGTGGTGGCTAGTCCTATTTATAGAGGCCCTGGTCCTCTCCCCAAATATTGAGCGGAAAGGGATCCAACAACGGCCAAATTCGAAGGAAGACAACTAGTACAAGTTATCCTGACTAAAGATGGTCTTCGCCTGCCAAAGGCTCTGGTGGTGACGCCGTCTTGGGCTCCACGGTGACCTCCATCTTGCCCTCCTGCTGGTCTTGGTCTTGTTGCACCGATATGGAAACTTTTGTGTCGGCATCCTGGGAACGGGGGTCCCCAGACTTGCCTGCCTACGGCCTGCGGCGTGGCTCGAAAGGGGGCCCAGCACGGCCCATCTTCATCAACACGATACCCAAGACCCTCACGAGGGGCCAAGCCTCGCAAGGCGGACGACACGACGCTTCCTCAGGCACGACCTCGTCAGGCTGGCTCACGAGGAGGCGGAGAGATCAAGGCGGGGTACCTCACAAGGTGCCCATGACGCAAGCCATGACGACCAAGGGTGCCAGGCGGGCGCCAGCCCACGCAGTGTCTCCCTTTCCTCTTTGGTGCAAAGGGGGCAAGCGCAGGCAAGAGGATCTAGCAAAGGCACCCATTTTGGTGCAACGAGACCAAGACCAGTCCAACGGTGGGAAGGAGGTCATCGTGGAGCCCAGAACGGTGTCACCACAGGGCCTTTGGCAGGCGAGGACCAAATTTAGTTAGGATAAGTGTACCAGATGTTCCCCTTCAAATTGGCCAATTGTTGGCGCCCTTCCCGCTAAATATTTGAGAAGAGGCCCAGGGCCTTTGCCTATAAATAGGACTAGCCACCCCCAGGGTAGAGGAGAGAGGATTGGGTATCTAGAATCTGAGCAAGCAGAGAACAAGTGAGAGAGAGAGAGAAGGGCGGCTGAACTCCCCCTAGCAGTTCATCGTCCTAGCTAAGAGCAGACCCTCGCGAGGCTGTTCTTCCTTGTATTGTTCATCATTATCAGCCCAAGAGGCAATCCACCCACCACAAACTAGAGTAGGGTATTACACCACAATGGTGGCCCGAACTAGTATAAACCCTGTGTCTCTTGTGTTGTTCTTTCGGTAGTTAGATCTTTGCGAGACAGAGAGGTAGAGGGCATAATCTCCGCGCGCACCCCAGAGTTCGAACCTCAAGGGTCTGCCGGAACCCGAAATCCGACATTTGGCGCGCCAGGTAGGGGTGCGCCGGAATTCGTCTTCCACCGCCCCGTTCTCCTCCGACCATCGCGGCCATGTCTGACGCTCGTCGGGCCCGCGCCGAGCGCCGAGCCGCTCTCGCTTCCCGCGTCGCCCAGACGGCTCCAGTCGGCGGGCGTCCTCGCCGTTCCCTGTCACCTGCCGTCAACGCCGCCACCGGCCCGGCGGGAAACGAGCAGCAAGCGTCGTCTCAGCATCCGTCCGTGCGGCAAGACGGCCGCACCGCTGCTCCCTCGCTCACCCCAGCTGGTTCTTTGTCCCGCGCGCTCCGCGCACCCATGGAGGCTCGAGCTGCGCTCATCGCGGCAAACGAGCTCCTACGCTACCGTCCCTTGACGACGTCTACGAAGAATGGCTCGACCGCGTCGCCGAGCTCGTCCGTGCCGTAGGGGGCTCTCCTGCGCCGTCCTTTCCGCTGCACCGCACCCCGCCCTGCGCAGGCGACGAAGCTCCGGGGGAGCCCCAGTCGCCTCCTCCTCAAGAAGGCGCCCTGGCTCCAAGGCGCATGGCCCCTGGGCGGAACCCGCTCCGTCAGGTGCCAGCGCGGCAAGAGCGGAGCTGCCAAGAAGTTCCTCGCCCGCAAGATGCTGCCCGGGCGCTCCCTGCTCCAGCACGTCGCGACCATGCTCCTGCCCCCGCACGTCAAGACCCCGCGCTGCTCCCAGCTGCAGCGCATGGGGACCAGCAAGACCAAGCTCTCCATCACCCAAGGCTTCCCGTGGCCACAGCAGGCTGTCGTGCCTTCACCATCGAGCTACGCAGCGTCACGTGGCCCGGCAAGTTCAAGCCAGACCTGCCTCCTCGTTACGACGGCACGGCCGACCCTGCGGAGTTCCTCCAGCTCTATGAGCTAGGCATCGAAGCTGCCAACGGAGATGAGAAGGTCATGGCGAACTGGTTTCCCATGGCGCTCAACGACGGGGCCCGCACCTGGCTCCTGAACCTGGCTCCAGGCACGATCTCCTCCTGGGACGAGATGCGCACCCGCTTCATCGCCAACTTCCATGGTACTCGCGACCGGCCACCCGCCGTGAGCGACGTGCGCCGCATGAAGCAACAACCCAGAGAGACCTTGCAGAAGTACATCCAGCGCTTCAACAACGCACGCCTCAATATTCCCAAGGTGACCGAGGAGGCCATCATCTCAGCCTTCTCCGACGGCGTGCGCGACGTCAAGATGAAGGAGGAGCTGGCGATGCATGAAGACCTGTGCACTTCCTTGGAGCTGTTCAACTTGGCGACCAAGTGCGCCAGGGCTGAGGAAGGGCGTCTCTCCCTCCTCGAGCTGCCTGCCGTAGACCCAGAAGAGAAGAAGCCCAAGGCCAAGGATGTGAAGCGCAAGGGGGCTGTCGTGCTCGCGGCAGAACCAGACACCAAGCGGGGCAGAGATCAGCCCGAGTCTTCCAAGGGCAGTCGGTACTGTGTGTACCACGACCTCCACACCCACAACACCAACAAATGTCAAGAGCTTCGAGCCGTGCGAGAAGGAAGGACGACCGTCGTCCCAACCGCGGTGACCGGGGCTACGGTCGAGGAGGAGGAAGGAACGCAGGACGCTGGGAAGACCGCGGCCCGGGCCAAGGGTGGCGCGATCGACCTTGCGAGGACCGCTGGCAAGACCCGCCTCGCGAGGGAGACTGGAGGGATCAGCCTCGCGAAGATCTCCTGCAAGGCAACGCAGGCCTCCCTCCGCTGCCGCCGCAGCCAAGAAGAAACGAGGACCACCATCAGGACGAGGGGGCTGGGGGTTTCCAGGAGCTGCGCGCGATCGCCTGCATCCTGGGCGGGGCTCAAGCCCCAGCCTCTCAGCGCATCTTCAAGTAGTTCGCCCGCGAAGTAAATGCAGTCCTCCCCAATCTCGAAGCCACGCGCCCTCTCAGGTGGTCGGCGTGCGCCATCACGTTCAGCTCAGCGGATCAGCTCAAGTGTGCGGCCACAGCCGGAGTCCTCCTGATGCTTTGTTCCCCATTCATCAGCAACGTGCTGGTCACCAGGACCCTCATCGATGGCGGGGCAGGGCTCAACGTCCTGTCCGTGGAAACATTCAACAATCTCCAAGTGCCCTACAACCAGCTTCAGCCAACCAAGCCTTTCTCCGGAGTCATCGACGGCTCCACGGACCCGATTGGGAAGGTCCGCCTCCCTGTCACCTTCGGGGCACGCGACAACTACCGCACTGAGCTCATCGACTTTGACGTCGCTCACATTCCCTGCCGTACAACGCCATCCTTGGGTACCCAGCGCTGGCCAAGTTCATGGTTGTAACTCACCACGGCTACAATGTCCTCAAGATGCCTGGAAGTGGCGGAGTCATCACGGTGCCCTGTGAAGAGAAGGACGCGATGTGTTCCCTGGAACGAGCCTTTCAGGCCGCATCACTGGAAGACAAGGATCGCGGAAGCAGGAGGCTTCCCGAGACCACCCCCAAGAAGAAGAAGACATCGTCCGGCCCGGCCCCTCAGGAGGCAGGCCCCTCAGGGCCCGCGCCTGCCCAGGGGGAACCTCCTTCCATCGCATAGGAAAGCGCGCCCGGCGCCCTCCTCAGGCAGGGCTCGGGGGCTCTCCCCTGGAGGGCCACCGACCTGGCTAAGGTCATGAGGGAGGCGCTTGGGCCCCCAGACTGCAAATGGCCAAGTAATTGGGATCATCCGCAATTCTTGAGCCGACACATGGGCTCGTCGTGAGAACTTCTGATATCCGTCACATTTACTGACTAGATCTTCTGCATCAGCATGAGCCATCAGCTAATAAAACCCATGACGGAAAGCTTTGGCCACCAGAGACTTTGAACCGGCATGATGACCACAATCGCCTTCATGAATCTCACGAAGGATCTCCTGACCCTCTGCAGGTGACACGCAACGTTGAAATGCTCCAGTGACACTACAGTGATGTAACTCGCCATTAACAATTGTCATGGACTTGGACCGCCGGACGATTTGTCTTGCCAATGTCTCATCTTCACGCAACTCTCCCCGGGTCATGTAAGCCAAATAAGGCACTGTCCAATCCGAGATAACGTGGAGAGCCACCACCAGCTGTGCCTCCGGGTCTGGCATTGCCAGATCTTCCTCTGTAGGTAACTTAACAGAAGGATTATGCAAAACATCAAGAAAGGTGTTAGGCGGCACCGGCTTACGCTGAGATCCCAGCCGGCTTAAGGCATCAGCCGCCTCATTCTTCCTTCGATCAATGTGTTCCACCACATAACCCTTGAAATGTCCAGCCACAGCATCAACTTCACGACGGTAAGCCGCCATAAGGGGATCTTTAGAGTCCCACTTGCCTGACACCTGTTGAGCCACCAGGTCTGAGTCTCCTAAACATCTCACCTGGCTCAAGTTCATCTGTTTGGCCATCCAGAGACCATGGAGTAAGGCCTCGTACTCAGCTGCATTGTTAGTACAAGGAAACATAAGCCGGAGCACATAACAGAATTTGTCACCTCGAGGGGAAGTTAACACAACTCCAGCCCCCGAGCCTTCCAACTGTCTGGACCCGTCAAAGTGAATAGTCCAATATGTGTTATCGGGTTTCTCCTCAGGTGCCTGTAGCTCTGTCCAGTCATTGATGAAATCCACCAAGGCTTGAGATTTAATGGTAGTGCGTGGTACGTACTTCAGACCGTGAGGCCCGAGCTCGATAGCCCACTTGGCGACTCGTCCTGTAGCCTCTCTGTTCTGAATAATGTCTCCCAAGGGGGCAGAACTCACCACAGTGATAGGATGACCTTGGAAGTATTGCTTCAGCTTCCGGCTTGCCATAAACACCCCGTAAAAAAGTTTCTGCCAATGAGGATATCTTTGCTTTGACTCGATGAGCACCTCACTAACATAATAAACCGGCCGTTGAACCGGATGTTCCTTACCAGCCTCCTTGCACTCTACCACGATTGCAACACTGACGGCTCGTGAATTAGCAGCCACATATAACAGCAAGGGCTCTTTGTCGATGGGAGCTGCAAGAACCGGCGGCTCAGATAACTGGCTCTTCAAATCCTCAAAAGCAGCATTAGCAGCATTACTCCAGACAAAAGTGTCTGCCTTCTTCATCAGTTGGTACAGCGGTAGGGCCTTCTCACCTAGCCGGCTTATGAACCGGCATAAAGCAGCAACATGACCCGCCAATCGCTGAACATCATTGATACAAGCCGGTTTAGCCAAAGAAGTGATCGCTTTGGCCTTCTCTGGATTAGCTTCAATGCCCCTGTGTGAGACCAAGAATCCCAAAAGCTTGCCTGCAGGCACACCAAATACACACTTCTCCGGGTTAAGCATCATCTTGTAAACCCGGAGGTTATCAAAGGTTTCTCTGAGATCAGATATCAAGGTTTCCGTCTCTCTGGACTTCACCACTATGTCATCCACATAACCATGAACATTACACCCAATCTGATTGTGGAGACAATTCTGTACGCACCGCTGATAAGTCGCCTGGGCACTCTTGAGCCCAAAAGGCATAGACACATAGCAGAAGGCTCCAAACGGATTGATGAAAGCCGTCTTCTCCTGGTCCTTAACTGCCATCTTGATCTGATGATAACCAGAGTAAGCATCCAAAAAGCTCAAACGCGCACAACGCGCCGTAGCATCAATGATTTGATCGATGCGGGGGAGAGCAAAAGGATCAGCCGGACAAGCCTTATTTAAGTCTGTGTAATCCACACACATCCGCCATGTGCCGTTTTTCTTGAGCACGAGCACCGGGTTAGCCAACCACTCCGGGTGAAATACTTCAACAATGAACCCAGCTGCCAAGAGCTGGGCGACCTCCTCTCCTATAGCTTTTCGTCGTTCCTCATTGAATCGCCGCAGAAACTGCCTGACCGGCTTATACTTCGGATCAATATTAAGATTTTGCTCAGCGAGTCCTCTCGGTACACCCGGCATGTCAGAAGGCTTCCATGCAAAGATGTCCCGGTTCTCACAGATGAACTCGATGGGCGCGCTTTCCTATTTAGGATCCAAGTTGGCACTGATGCTGAATTGCTTAGACGAATCGCCTGGAGTAAAATCAACAAGCTTAGTCTCTGCAGCCGACTTAAACTTCATGGCCGGGTCATGTTCCGTAGTTGGCTTCTTGAGGGAGGTCATATCCGCCGGGTCAACGTTATCCTGATAAAACTTGAGCTCCTCTGCTGCACAGATAGACTCAGCATAAGCCGCATCGCCTTCTTCGCATTCCAAGGCCACCTTACGACTTCCATGCATAGTGATGGTGCCCTTGTAACCTGGCATCTTGAGCTGCAAGTAAACATAACACGGCCGCGCCATAAACTTGGCGTACGCCGGCCGTCCAAACCAAGTGTGATACGGGCTCTTGATTTTGACCACCTCAAAGGTTAACTTTTCAGCCCTAGAATCATGCTCGTCTCCAAAGGCCACCTCCAGCTCAATCTTACCGACTGGGTAAGCCGACTTACCAGGCACCACTCCATGGAACACAGTATTGGATGTCTTTAAATTCTTGTTAGTTAAGCCCATGCGCCGAAAGGTCTCGTAATAGAGGATGTTGATGCTGCTACCTCCATCCATCAGCACCTTAGTGAATTTATAACCACCGACCTGCGGTGCCACCACCAGTGCCAGTTGACCCGGATTATCAACCCGGGGAGGGTGATCCTCCCTACTCCAGATAATGGGTTCTTCCGACCACCTTAAGTAACGAGGGACTGCCGGCTCAACAGAGTTCACAGCCCTCTTGTGAATTTTCTGATCATGCTTACACAAACTAGTGGTGAACACGTGATACTGCCCTCTATTTAGCTTCTTTGGATGGCTCTGATAACCCGACTGCTGCTGCTGTTGACCTCCTTGACCGGACTGCTGCTAGTTATAACCACCCTGGTTTCCCTGAAAACCGGACCCTGAACCGCCGCACGGGCCATGAAAGGTGCCACCTCCTGAGCCGCCGCCTGGGCCTTGATTGCGATCAAACGTATTTAGAATTCTTGAACGCCTTCATGATTGCGCAATCCTTCCATAAGTGAGTCGCCGGCCGTTCCCGGGTGCCGTGTTTTGGACAGGGCTCATTGAGTAACTGTTCAAGAGATGGACCTGACCCGCCAAACCGAGGTGGTTTTCCCTTGCGTTTCTGATTGTTACCCTGTGCATCGGCCACAAATTACGGGTTACCGTCCGCTTTACGCTTATTGCCTCCTTGATTCATTGGGTTATGCTGCTGGCCCTTTCCATTACCGTTCTTCTTTCCCTTCCCTGTATTTTCTTCATCAGACGCGGGATCCTTGGTACTATCAGAATAGGCATATTTGACTAAAGCCGCCATCAGCGTCCCCATATCATTGCAATCACGCTTAAGGCGCCCCAGCTTCTATCTCAGAGGTTCAAAGCGGCAATTATTTTCTAGCATGAGAACGGCTGAGCCGGCATCCATCTTGTCAGATGAATGTATTATATCTTTGACCCGGCGTACCCAATGAGTCGTGGATTCACCTTCCTCCTGCTTATAATTTGTCAAGTCCACAATCGACATAGACTGCTTGCAAGTGTCCTTGAAATTCTGGATGAAGCGGGCTTTCAGCTCTACCCATGAACTAATGGAGTTGGGTGGCAAACCCTTTAACCAAGAACGGGTCGTTCCGTCCAACATCATGGTGAAGTATTTAGCCATCGCTGCGTCACTAACCTCTAGCAGCTCCATGGCCATCTCATAACTCTCGATCCACGCCCCAGGCTGTAAGTCGGCTGTATAATTCGGCACCTTTCGAGGCCCCTTGAAATCCTTGGGTAGACGTACATTACGTAGAGCTGGTACTAGACAGGGAACTCCTCCGGTTCTAGTAGCAACTCCCGCCTCAACAGAAGTCGTAGGATAAGCCGGTAAGTCCTGCTGACCTGCTAGCTGAGCCACTAGCTGAGCCACCCGTTCGTCCTCCTGACATATCCGATCCTGCACTGGGTTATATCCACCGGGCTGGTTCCGGCGCTGAGCATTGCTTGACAGGGCCTCTGACTCCTTGTGTCTGCTGTAACCCAGGCTCCGGTTTTGACGAGGCGGAGCTAACCAGGGTGGAGGAGTTGAATGAATCCTGTCCCGGCTATAAGAATAAGTCTCTTGCTGGGGCAAAGCCGTCTGGACAAGTTCTCTGATCCTCCGGGTCTCCACTGCTGTCGGATCATCACCATCCACTAGGAGAGCCGCCAAACGTGCTGATGCTGCGATTAAATTCTCCATGGGGTTGGAGAAGTGACCCGGTGGTATCGGTACATAACGGGGCGGTGCCATATTGCCGTGAAGAGGCGCCGTCACCTGAGGCTGAACCGGGCCCACTGCTCCGGATGTCATAAACTGATTTGCACCTGGCGGGTTACTTGGGCTAGCTCCGGGTGTAGCGAAGAGATTCCGAGGGTCATAAGTCGGAGGTAAACGGGACTGAGTTTTCTGATGTCTCCTCCTCATTACCTCATTAGATGCGTTCAGACTCATCGTGAGCTGAAAAGCCTCTGCTTGAAGCTGTTGTGCCCGTACATCCAAAGCCGCCCGCTCTGCTGCCAGTCTAGTATCTTCCGCTGCTAGGGTTTCTTTAGCCTTGGCGATCTCCTCACGAACCTGTGCCACCTCTTCCTCATGCTCAGATTGGTTCACAGGAATGACTGCAGCGGTTAACAGGATCGTAAGTTTATCCATGAGATCCATCAGCACCTGAGCCGGTGAGCGCACAGGGCCTCCTGCCCCGGCTGCTCCTAACCCGGACGTTATCGCTGCTGAGGCCGTAGAATTTTGGCCGGGTTGAGTGCCAGCCATGAAGACTCCTGCCCAGTTTGGCGACTCTGAGGGGTCCGGAATAGTGCTACCATCGGAACAGCCCCCAAGCACACCATCTTGAACTTGGTACAACGAATCCGTTGAGCCGACGGATGAGTCGCCGTCAGAGAGGACGGCCGGCTCATCATCACCTTCAGATCCTTCAGGAAGTTCACCTCCGTGGACGCAACCCACGAAGGCACGCTTCACGACGGGTTGAGCTCGGGCGGGTCTCGCACGCTGAGCCGTCTCGATGAGGTCGGTGCAGTTGTCCGGCTCAGGGCCCGGCTCACCAATCCGGCCGATGAAGACGTGAATTCGACCAAAGGGGACCCAGTACCCGTACTCAATTGAGCCGGCGTCGGGGCCCCAGCCTTCATCGTCGATGTAGATCTTGCCGCGACGACTCTTGGTCATCCGGCTGACTGCGTATCCCTTGAGCCCTTCGAAGCTGCCCTTCAAGAACTCAAATCCACCGTGCGCTGGCCCCACGGTGGGCGCCAACTATCGTGGAATTGTCACGGCAGATGTCCTCTTGGAAGGACTTAGTCGTGGAGCCATCGCAACTAGGAAGCTTAAAGGGGTTAATCGGGACAAAGGACACGAGAGGTTTATACTTGTTCGGCCCCTTACGGTGAAGGTAAGGCCTACGTCTAGTTGGGTTGGTATTGCTTGATGTTTTGATGACCAGGGAGCGAGATACGCTATGCCCAGCTCTCGATGGGTTGTTTCTTGCCCTAAGCCGCCAACGGGACGTCCCCTTATATACTCGGGTTGACGCCCTGCGGCCTACAGAGTCCCGGCCGGCTCATAGACAGGGTCCGGCTCGGTGACTAGTTAATCCTGCCTTACAATACAAGTCATGCCATTACGGCGGTTTATCACTACGGGCCTTAAGCCGCCTGTGGGCCTTAAGTCCTTTGTTGAACCGCCATCTTCATGCTTGATCTTGGGCTTCATATGATGAATCGTCTTTGCGTAACCCGGCCCCTCCTGGGCGGCTTACACAAATAGTTATATCCCCAACAAGTCCCTAAAGACTTATGCCGCTTAGAGCAAGGAGTCGGCTTTGTCCGGCCTAGGCGTGGATAGCGCCCTGAACTCGGTCTTCCGAATACTAGGGGCTTCGCCGAAATTTAAAATTATAGAATTCTATGGCTAACTGAGAGTGTTCAAGCATTATAGTCTGATTGCCTTGTTCGTTGTGTTGAGCGCCTCCCTCGAAGGACCCAAGAATGGGAAAAAGAGGGCTCAAGTTTATCCCGAACACCCCAGCACTCGTGGCATGGGGGCAGAAGCCGACGACTCGCCATCTCTCAAAATTTGATGAACGGCCGCACAGAAGGTAATATTTTAAATTCAAAAAGCATTGCGTAGCGCACACGAACAAGTTTTTAGCGCATAGGACAAAATAAACAAGTTTTACTCAAAAATTACATCTTTCGGGCATTTGTCTGCCATAAGGCGGGCGCCCTCCAGAACGCCCTTATAATACATCTCGGGGTGGCGATGCTCCTTTCCCGGCGGCGGCCCGTCCTTCACAAGCTTCTCCGCATCCAGCTTGCCCCAGTGCACCTTCGCACGGGCAAGCGCCCTACGAGCACCTTCGATGCAGACGGAGCGCTTGATGACTTCGAGCCTTGGACAGGCCTCCACCAGCCACCGCACCAGCCCGAAGTAGCTCCCAGGCAGAGCCTCTCCAGGCCACAGCCGAACTATGAGGCCCCTCATGGCCTGTTCGGCCACCTTGTGGAGCTCGACCAGTTGCTTCAGCTGGTCGCTCAAGGGAACATGGAGTCCGGCCTCAGCATACTGAGACTAGAACACCTTCTCTGTCGAGCTGCCCTCCTCGGCTCGGTAGAATGAGGCGGCATCGGACACGCTGCGGGGCAAATCTGCGAACGCTCCTGGAGAGCTCCGGATTCGGGTAAGTGACAAGTAATTTACTTTCACATGCTTGCTTTGCATAAAGAAAGCCTTACCCGCCGCTATCTGTTCATCGCCTCAACCTCCTGAAGGGCCTTCTGGGATTCGGCCTTGGCAGACTTGGCATTCTCAATGGCTGCCGCGAGCTCGGACTCTCGCGTCTTTGAGTCAAGCTCCAAACTCTCATGTTTTTTCATGAGCGTGGAGCTCTTGCCGCACCTCGCCAACCTCTGCCTCATATTTCTCCCGCTCGGTACGCTCCATGGCCGCCCTCTTTTCGGCCTCGGACAACGCTTGCTTAAGGGTCGCCACCTCTGTTGTGGCCCCTACAATAGCCACATTAATCCTGTCATTTTCTTGCAATGGCACCTTTTATACATATATTTCAATAGGTATTTCTTACCTTCTTTGTCCTTGAGCTGCTTCTTGGCAAGGCCGAGCTCTTGCTCGGACCGCTCGAGGTTCTGCTTCAGCGTGTCCACCTTCGCAGTCAGTGCGGCGGACGCCAGCAGTGAAGCCTGCATACGCATATTGACTTACTTTTGTTAGACTCCTCCGAATTTTATTAGATCCTCTATTCGGCTTTTCTTTCCGAACGCCAAACAGAGCATCAGGGGCTACTGTCTATGCGGTAATATTTTTACATACCACAAAGCCTGTCAAAAGGCTGGCACAGGCTTCGATCAGCCTGCTCTTGGCGGACTGAACTTTCTGAATCACCGCACTCATAATGGTGCGGTGCTCCTCGTCGATGGAGGCGCCTTTAAGCACCTCCAGCAGATTGTCCGGCGCCTCCGGTTGGACGGGGACCACCGGCTCAGCAGGCTTGCTCCTCTTGGAAGGAGGTCGCCCGCCAGACTCTGGAACCTTTGAAGGTTCCGGAGTGGTGTCCGGCCTAGGGCCGGACTTGGAGCCCTTAGGGGTTCTATCCCCTTGGCGCCTGGAGTCTGGGAGGTTGCCTTGCGGCACCTCCAGGACCACCTCCTCCTGGCTCGGAACCTCCTGGGACGCCACCTCGGCGTCATCCGTAGGGCGGGGGGAGGTAGCCGTCGAAAGAGAGTTTACATCCGACGAGTCCAGGGAACCGCTCGACGACACGTCGAGCCGGTCTTTGGGTGGACTGCATAATCATATTCGATGTAAGGAAAAGCCGTGCAGTGAAGGAATACTATAACTTACTCTGGTATCCGGATACTTACGATTTCGCCAGGGGCTTGGCCCTGTGCGGCCACTCCTCTTCTCCGTCGCCGGTGTTGGTGGAGTAGTCCGGAAGAAGGGTTTTCCCCTTCTTGGACCCCCCGGCCTCCCCAGTTGGGGCGGCCTTCCTTTTCTTTCCTTCCCCCGCTAGAGGGGGAGAGGTCTCTTCTTCCTCCTCCTCGTCTTCACGGGAGGATTGCGTCTTGGAGTCGTCGAACGACGATTCCGACACCACCGCACGCCGGGCACTCGTTCGAGTCCCCGCGGCCTTCTTCGTGGCCTTCTTCTCCGCCACAACATAGGGCGCCAGAACCAGCAGCTTTGCCAATAGAGCATCTGCTGGGTCTTCGGGCAGAGGAGCCGGACAGTTTATCAGTCCGGACTTTGTCTACCAATCCTGTCAAAGGTAAGGGAGCTTAGATCCCGCATAGAGTTGAACTATGAAAAGCTAAAATACCCTGTAAAAGGTAAAAACGGCTTACCGCACTAGGGTGACGCTGCGTGCTGAATCTGCGATCCTCGGTAGCGGATGCGGGAGCCTCGGCGCTCTTGAATAGCACCTTCCAGGCATCTTCGTACGTCGTGTCGAAGAGCCTGCTTAGAGTTTGGTGCTGCGCCGGGTCGAACTCCCATAGGTTGAAGGCCCGTTGTTGACACGGGAGGATCCGGCGGATGAGCATAACCTGGACTACATTGACAAGTTTAAGCTTCTTGTTCACCAGGGTTTGGATGCATGTTAGTCCAGTCACCTCTCCTTTGTTGCCCCATGACAGGCCCGTCTCTTTCCAGGACGTGAGCCGTGTAGGGGGTCCGGATTGGAACTCGGGGGCTGCGATCCGTTCAGGGTCACGCGGCTCGGTGATGTAGAACCACCCTGATTGCCACCCCTTCAGGGTCTCGACGAAGGAGCCCTCGAGCCATAGGACATTGGGCATCTTGCCCACCATGGCGCCTCCGCACTCCGCCTGGTTGCCGCGCACCACCTTTGGCTTGACATTGAAAGTCTTGATCCATAGGCCGAAATGGGGGCGGATGGAGAGGAAGGCCTCACACACGATGATAAAAACCGAGATATTGAGGACAAAGTTTGGGGCAAGATCGTGGAAATCTAGGCCATAGTAGAACATGAGCCCCCGGACAAATGGGTGGAGAGGGAAGCCAGTCCACGGAGGAAATGGGGGAGGAACACCACCCTCTCATGGGGCCTTGGGGTGGGGACGAACTGCCCCTCTTCGGGAAGCCGGTGCGCGATGTCATTAGACAAGTATCTGGCCTTCCTCAGTTTTTTGATGTGTCCCTCCGTGACGAAGGAGACCATCCACTTGCCTCCCGCTCCGGACATGGCTGGAGAAGGTTTGAGGTGGGGAGTGCGGACTTGGGCGCTGGAGCTCGAGTGCGGGGAAATGGATAGGCAAAGGAGGAAGAAGGCATGGATGAGAAAGGTGGATCCTTATCCCCTTATATGGGCGGACGCAACTATGTGTCCCCACCCGCCTGGTAAAACTCGCTTACCTCCCAAGTGTCGTAATCAATGGCCGGTTGGGTTACCCACGCCCGTATTGATGAGAATCCCAGAATAAGGGGACATGATCTCTGCTTTGACAAGACGTGCCAAGGAAACCACCTCGCATAACACGCCGAGGTGGGATGATGAAACGATTCGAATAAAGGCTTGGTCGTGGTGTGATGTCACGCTAAGGAATACGTCAGTAGATTAGATTTGTGTAAATATTATTCTCTCTATGGCAATATGTGGAAACTTATTTTACAGAGCCGGACACTGCCCTTGTGCTCAAAATCTTCTATGAAGTACGTGGAGGAGGAATCCGCCTTGCAATGTCGAAGACAATATGCGCGCCGGACTCGTTGTCATTGAAGCCTGGTTCAGGGGCTACTGAGGGAGTCCTAGATTAGGGAGTGTTCGGATAGCCGGACTATACCTTCGGCCGAACTCCTGGACTATGAATATACAAGATTGAAGACTTCATCCCATGTCCGGAAGGGACTTTCCTTGGCGTGGAAGGCAAGCTTGGCGATACGGATATGTAGATCTCCTACCATTGTAACCGACTCTGTGTAACCCTAGCCCTCTTCGGTGTCTATATAAACTGGAGGGTTTTAGTCCGTAGGACGAACAACAGAACAACAATCATACCGTAGGCTAGCTTCTAGGGTTTAGCCTCCTTGATCTTGTGGTAGATCTACTCTTGTACTACCCATATCATCAATATTAATCAAGCAGGAGTAGGGTTTTACCTCCATCGAGAGGGCCCGAACCTGGGTAAAAACATCGTGTCCCTTGTCTCTTGTTACCATCTGCCTAGACGCACAGTTCGGGACCCCCTACCCGAGATCCGCCGGTTTTGACACCGACACATCATCTCACAACTAACTCATTAGTTGCAATTCTTGCAAGGCTTATGTGATGTGCATTACCGAGAGGGCCCAGAGATACCTCTTCGACAATCGGAGTGACAAATCCTAATCTCGAAATACGCCAACCCAACATGTACCTTCAGAGACACCTGTAGAGCTCCTTTATAATCACCCAGTTACGTTGTGATGTTTGGTAGCACACAAAGTGTTCCTCCGGCAAACGGGAGTTGCATAATCTCATAGTCATAGGAACATGTATAAGTCATGAAGAAAGCAGTAGCAACATACTAAATGATTGGGTGCTAAGCTAATGGAATGGGTCATGTCAATCACATCATTCTCCTAATGATGTGATCCCATTAATCAAATGACAACACATGTCTATGGTTAGGAAACATAACCATCTTTGATCAATGAGCTAGTCAAGTAGAGGCATACTAGTGACACTCTGTTTGTCTATGTATTCACACAAGTATTATGTTTCCGTTTAATACAATTCTAGCATGAATAATAAAGATTTATCATGATATAAGGAAATAAATAATAACTTTATTATTGCCTCTAGGGCATATTTCCTTCACCAACGACCCCAGGAGGTGACGTGAACGGGGCCATCCCGCCAGACAGAGCTCAGCCGTTGGATTTATCGATGCTGCAGGGACGGGCCCGAGCACAGACGCCGTGCCTAGCCTTCTTATGCGAAGGGCCCTGAAGAAAGACGATCGACGCGCGGCTCCCATGGTGGGTTACAGTCAAGCGGTGATAACTATAGATAGATTATGTATGAAAAGCAGACTACCTTAGGTAAATGCAAGAACGATACATGCCACTGAGTCGGACCCAAGCGGCTTGGGGATGATGCAGCCCGAGGGGCGCCCCTGGCAGAGTAAGCTAAAGATGTAAAAGGATACATGCCTCGGGGACAGATCCACGTGGTCTGGGAATGATGCAGCCCAGGGGGCGCTCCCAGCTAAATAAACTTGGAAAATGTCACCTGGTCCCGTTGTCGAAGGGGTGTTGGGGCATCTGAAGATGCATGGCGAAGGGGTTGTCCTCACGGGCCACTGGGGCCCTGAGCCTTTGGAGGCTCTGGGGGTTCGGTCGGTTCCTTGAGGACCGTCTCCATCTCTGTCAGGACAACGTGATGCCTGGCCTCCTGAGCCGCCAGGACGCTCTGCAGGTTGCGCTGGAAGGCGTCTGCCATGCTCGGCAGACCAAATGGCATGCGAACATTACAGTGAGGTGGGCCCTCGCAGCGTCCCACACGCGAAGGCCAGAAGAGCTCCTGAGATGTGGCCCTGTTGAGTCCTGGAATGTCGATACAGATGCCCAGCCCACGGAGTTATGCCAGGTGGGCGGCGGTCACCGCACATAGCTCTTGCGTGATGCAGCTCCTGAGTGACCTCGGTGATGAACTCCTGAGCGTCAGGCGCTCCTTGCCCGGTATCCTCCTGAGGGAAATGTGCCGCGAAGCACGCCTCCAAGTGGTGCCGGAGCGCCTTCCTCATGATGTTGGCTAGGTCTGAGGCCCTCCAGAAGAGAGCCCCCGAGCCCTGCCCAAGGAGGGCGCCGGGTGCGCCTTCCTATGCAAGGGAGGGAGGCACCCCAGGCACGAGCGCCGATCCTGATGTTGCACCGCCAGAGGTGTCGCTCCCCTGAGGCCCTACGCGGAGTAGCTGCTTCTTCTTCTTGGGGACGGCCTCAGGAGGGTACTGCACTGCATTGTCGTTGGGGTCCTCGATTGATGCAGCTTGGAAGGCGCGCTCGAGGGAGCACACCGCATCTCTTTCTTCGTAGGGGATGGTGATGATCCCACCGCTTCTTGGCATCTTGAGGACGTTGTAGCCATGGTGTGTCACTGCCATGAACTTGGCTAGGGCCGGATACCCGAGGATGGCATTGTATGGCAGACGGATATGAGCAACGTCGAAGTCGATGAGCTCGGTGCAGTAGTTGTCGCGTTGTCCAAAGGTGACTGGGAGGCGGACCTGCCCTATCGGGGTGGTTGAGCCGTCGGTTACTCCTGAGAAGGGCTTGGTAGGCTGAAGCTGATCGTATGGCACTTGGAGGTTGTCGAACGTCTCGACGGACATGACGTTAAGCCCTGCGCCACCGTCGATGAGGGTCTTGGTGACTTGCACGTTGCTAATGACGGGTGAGCAGAGCATCGGGAGGGCGCCAACGGTGGCCGCACTTGAGCTGGTCAGCAGAGCTGAAAGTGATGGCGCACTTGGACCACCTGCGCGGGCGCGTGGCCTCGAGCCTGGGAAGGGCTGCATTCACCTCGCGAGCAAACTGCTTGAAGATGCGCTGAGAGGTCGGGGCTTGTGCTCTGCCCAAGATGCAAGCGATGGCACGCGGTTCCTGGAAACCCCCAGCCCCTCGTCCTGATGGTGGTCGTTGTTCCTTCTTGGTGGTGGCGGCAGCGGAGGGAGGCTAGCATTGCCCTGAGGGCGATCCTCGCGAGGTTGGTCCCTCCATGCGCCCTCACGTGGCTGGTCCTGCCAGCGGTCCTCACGAGGCCGGTCGCGCCACTCCTGGCGAGGGTCGCGGTCGTCCCAGCGTCCTCTACCTCGTACTCCTCCTTGGCCGTAGCCCCAGTCGTTGTGCTCGGGGCGTCGACCGAGGCGTCAATCGCGAATGGCCCTGATCTCTTGACAGTCATTGGTGATGTGGCTGTGTACATTGTGGAAGGCGCAGAACGGTAGGCTACTTTCGGACGACTCGGGAAGGTCTCGGCCGCGCTTCGTGTCTGGCTCCGCCGCGAGCACGGCTACTCCCTTGCGCTTTACATCCTTGGCCTTGGCTTTCTTCTCCTCCAGGTCGGCTGTTGGGAGCTCGAGGAGGGAAAGGCGCCCTTCCTTGGCTTGTGCGCACTTTGTCGCCAGGTTGAACAGCTCCAAGGTCGTGCACAGCTCCTCGTGGATGGCGAGCTCCTCCTTCATCTTGATGTCGCGGACACCATCAGAAAACGCGGAGATGATGGCCTGGTCCGTCACATTTGGGATCTTGAGGCGAACGTTGTTGAAGCGCTGGATGTATTTCTACAGGGTCTCTCCTTGTTGCTGCTTGATGCAGCGCAGGTCACCCGCGGCCGGCCTGTGGTCGCGAGTGCCCTGGAAGTTGGCGACGAAGCGGTCGCGCATCTCGTCCCAGGAGGAGATCGAGTCGGGAGGCAGGTTCAGGAGCCATGAGCGAGCGCCATCCTTGAGAGCCATGGGGAACCCATTCGCCATGACTTTCTCGTCACTGTTGGCCACCTCGATGCTCAGCTCATAGAGCTGCAGGAACTCCGCGGGGTCGGGGCTGCCGTCGTAGCGAGGAGGCAGGTATGACTTGAACTTGCCCGGCCAGGCGACGCTACGCAACTCGGGAGTGAAGGTGCGGCAGCCCGCGGTGGCCATCGGGAGAGCCTACCCTTGATGCCCACGCACCGCTGCGGCAGGCGGCACGCGGTCTTGTCGCTGTGGTGCTGGGAGCGTGGGCGCGTTCTCTTGCGGCCGGGGAACTTCTTGGCAGCTTCCTTCTTCTAGCGCGGGCGCCCGACGCGGTGGGTCGCGCTGGGGTGCCGCGTGCCTCGGTGCCAGGACGCTGTCTTGGTGCAGAGGTGGTGGACGCGCTGCTTGAGCCACGTCGCCCTCAGTTGGAAGAGGGCGAGGAAGCGAGAGAGATGGCGCAGGGGAGCCCCCTGCGGCGCTAACGAGCTCGGCGATGCAGTCCAGCCAGTCCTCGTAGAGGTCGTCGATTGGGCGGTAGCGCAGGAGCTCGCGTGCCATGAGCAGTGCGGTCTGCGCGTCTGTGGGAGCACGACGAGCGTGGGATGACAAGCCAGCTGGGGTTAGCGACGGAGTGGCGGTGCGGCCATCCAGCCGCACCGAGGGGTGCAGCGAGGACGATTGTTGCTCGTTTCCCGCTGGGCAGGTGGCAGCGTTGGCAGCGGGCGACGGGGAATGACGAGGAGGCCCGGCGACAGGAGCGGTCTGAGCGATGGGGGCGGCGAGGGCGGCCTGACGCTCAGCGCGAGCTCAGCGAGCGTCCGCCATGGATGTGACGAAGCGATGGGGCACGGATCGGCGGAAAGAAAGCTTCGGTGCACCCCTACCTGGCGTGCCAAATGTCGGATTACGGGTTCTGGCAAAACCCTTGAGGTTCGAACACTGGGGTGTGCACGAAGATCTCGCCCTACCTAGTCATGCCCTCATCCTCACCGCGATCTCAAAGCATAGTTCGACCAACCCGCAGAAAGAGAGACACAAGAGTTTATACTGGTTTGAGCCACTAATGTGGTGTAATACCCTACTCCTGTGTGGTGTAGTGAATTGCCTCTTGGGCTAAGGATGAACAGTTACAAGGGAAGAACAGCCTCCCGAAGACAGGTGTTCTTGTGCTTGGTGAACTTGTGTGGTTGGTGGTGATCTAGATTGGTTCGAGTTGCCTCCTACTATGGTGGCTAGTCCTATTTATAGAGGCCCTGGTCCTCTCCCCGAATATTTAGTGGGAAGGGATCCAACAACGGCCCAATTCGAAGGGGGACAACTAGTACAAGTTACATGACTAAAGCTGGTCTTCGCCTGCGAAAGGCTCTGGTGGTGACGCCGTCTTGGGCTCCACTGTGACCTCCATCCTATCATCATGTTGGTCTTGGTCTCGTTGCACCGATATGGAAACCTTTCCCTGCTCCCTCTGGACTCCTCGCCTGCGCTTGCCCTTTAGCACCAAAGAGGAAGCGAGGACACTGCGCGTGCTGGCGGCCACCTGGCTCTAGTCATCATGGCTTGCGTCACGGGAACCTCGCTAGGTGTCCCTTGCCTTGATCTCTCCGCCCCTTGTGAGCAAGCCTGGTGAGGCAGCCCCCGAGGAGGTCTTGTGTCATCCGCCTCGCGAGGCTTGGCCGCTCGCAAGGGTCTTGAGTGTTTGCTGGTGAAGATGGGCCATACAGGGCCGCTGGTGGAGCCACGCCGTGGGCCGCAAGCAGGAAGGTCTGGGGACCCCCGTTCCCAGGAAGCCGACAACATATATCATTCATCACATCCTTTTGGCCATATAACATCACATAGCATACCCTGCAAAGACAAGTTAGACGTCCTCTAATTGTTGTTGCATGTTTTACGTGGTCGCTATGGGTTTCTAGCAAGAACGTTTCTTACCTATGTAAAAGCCACAACGGTGATATGCCAATTGCTATTTACCCTTCATAAGGACCCTCTTCATCGAGTTCGATCCGACTAAAGAGGGAGAGGCAGACACCCGCTAGCCACCTTACGCACCAAGTGCATGTCAGTCGGTGGAACTAGTCTCACGTAAGCATATAAGGTCGGTCTGGGCCGCTTCATTCCACAATGCCGCTGAATCAAGATAAGACTAGTAACGGTAATAAAATTGAACAAATCATCGCCCTCAACTACTTTGTGTTCTACTCGTGCATAGAATCTACGCATATACCTAGCTCTGATGCCACTATTGGTGAACGTAGTAATAATTCAAAATTTTGCTACGTGTCATCAAGATCAATCTAGGAGATGCTATCAACAAGAGAGAGAGGGAGTGCATCTTCATACCCTTGAAGATCGTTAAGCGGAAGCGTTACAAGAACGTGGTTAATGGAGTCGTACTCGCGGCGATTCAAATCACGGAAGATCCGATCAAGCGCCGAACGGACGGTGCCTCCACGTTCAACACACGTACAGCCTGGGGACATCTCCTCCTTCTTGATGCAGCAAGGGGAGAGGAGAAGTTGAGGGAGAACTCCGACAACACGACGACGTGGCGGTGGTGGAGCTCGTGGTTCTCCGGCAGGGCTTCGCCAAGCACTACGGAGGACGAGGAGGTGTTGGAGAGGGGGATGGCTGCTCCAGGGGAAGGGTGCGTCTGCCCTCCCACCCCCTCACTATATATAGGGGGAATGGGAGAGGGGGAGGTGCCCTAGGGTTTCCCCTAGGGGGCGGCGGCCAAGGCAGATTGGATCTCCCTAGGGAAACCCTAGGGAGACTTGCCCCCCAAGGCAAGCCAGGTGGAGGCTTGCCTCCCAAGCCAGGTGGAGGCGCCCCACCTCCCCAAGCAATGTGGGAAAGGGTGTGGGGGCGCACATCCCCTTAGGCCTCATTTGGTTGCGAGGGATCCCGGCCTTTCCCCGGGCGAGACTCCCGCCTGCAATCTCCACCCTGGTTTTTCAGACGACTAGTTTGGTAACATCGTGGAAAGGGTTTTGTTGCCCCGATCCTCCTGAAATGCCCGGGCCATTCACCCCAACCTTCGTACACTAGGAGAACTCGCCCGGGCTATCTCGCGACGCGATGACTCAGCCGCCTCGCCCTCTCTTGCTCTATTCTTCCGCCTCTGCCCTCCGTCCTCCTCCTTGTCCCCCCCCGATTTCTTTCTTGCAATCTTCTTGGCCCTCAACGCCTGCTCCACGTCCCGATCTCCAGTCCGACTCCCTCTGGCGTCCACCCTCCTAAAGCTACAATGTTGGTTGCTTCTGTTCCACTTGGTGAGAATCCCCTACTCGATTTCATCTATCTCCTGCTCTTCTCCCTCCGTTCTCTTCCCTCCCCATTGGTGCCCAAATGGCAACGGGGGCATTTTCACATGATGGGAGGGGGATCCCATATGATCAGGGAAATCCCCCTCGGGGGGTTTACTACCCAGGGTTTTCCACCCCAACAACCAAATGAGCCCTTAGTGGGCTGGTTTGCCCCCTCCCCTTGGCCCATGAGCAATACCCTACTCCAGTTTGTGGTGTGGTGGATTGCCTCTTGGGCTGATGATGATGACCAATACAAGGAAGAACAGCCTCGCGAGGGTCTGTTCCTGGCTGGGGGGGTGAACTGACGGGAGGAGTTCAGTCACCCTTCTCTCTCTCTCTCTCTCTCTCTCTCTCTCTCTCTGATTGATTGTCGATCGATCCGTCGGTCCCTCTGATTCCAATTGCCTCTACGCTGGGGGTGGCTAGTCCTATTTATAGGCAAAGGCCATGGGCCTCTTCCCAAATATTGAGCGGGAAGGGCGCCAACAATTGGCCATTTTGAAGGGGAACATCTGGTACACTTATCCCGACTAAAGTTGGTCTTCGCCTGCCAAAGGCCCTGGTGGTGACGCTGGCTTGGGCTCCACAATGACATCCTCCCTGCCGTTGGACTGGTCTTAGTCTCGTTGCACCGAAATGGGTGCCTTTGCTTGATGCTCTCACCTGCGCTTGCTCCCTTTGCACCAAAGAGGAAAGGAGGACACTGCGCGGGCTGGCGCCCGCCTGGCGCCCTTGGTCGTCATGGCTTGCGTCATGGGCACCTCGTGAGGTACACCGCCTTGATCTCTCCGCCTCCTCGCGAGCCAGCCTGATGAGGCCGTGCCTGAGGAAGCTCCATGTCGTCCGCCCCACGAGGCTTGGCCCCTCGCGAGGGTCTTGGGTCTGTGTTGATGAAGATGGGTCGTGCTGGGCCCCCTTTGAGCCACGCCGCAGGCCGCAGGCAGGCAAGTCTGGGGACCTCCGTTCCCAGAACGCCGACACCACCGACGTACTCCTTCCTCCTATATATACCTACGTACCCCCAAACGATCAGATACGAAGCAAAAAACCCAATTCCACCGCCGCAACCTTTTGTACCCACGAGATCCCATCTTGGGGCCTGTTCCGGAGCTCCGGCGGAGAGGGCCATCATCACGGAGGGCTTCTACATCATCCTAGCCCCTCCGATGAAGTGTGAGTAGTTCACCTCAGACCTACGGGTCCATAGTTTTAGCTAGATGGCTTCTTATCTCTTTTTGGATCTCAATACAATGTTCTCCCCCTCTCTTGTGGAGATCTATTCGATGTAATCTTCTTTTTGCGGTGTGTTTGTTGAGACCGATGAATTGTGGGTTTATGATCAAGTCTAGCTATGAATAATATTTGAATCTTCTCTGAATTCTTTTATGTATGATTGGTTATCTTTGCAAGTCTCTTTGAATTATCAGTTTGGTTCGGCCTACTAGATTGGTTTTTCTTTCCATGGGAGAAGTGCTTAGCTTTGGGTTCAATCTTGTTGTGTCCTTTCCTAGTGACAGAAGGGGCAGCAAGGCACGTATTGTATTGTTGCCATCGAGGATAACAAGATGGGGTTTTCATCATATTGCATGAAACTATCCCTCTACATCATGTCATCTTGCTTAAGGCGTTACTCTGTTTTTAACTTAATACTCTAGATGCATGCTGGATAGCGGTCGATGAGTGGAGTAATAGTAGTAGATGCAAGCAGGAGTCGATCTACTTGTCTCGGACGTGATGCCTATATACATGATCATACCTAGATATTCTCATAACTATGCTCAATTCTGTCAATTGCTCAACAATAATTTGTTCACCCACCGTAGAATACTTATGCTCTTGAGAGAAGCCACTAGTGAAACCTATGACCCCCGGGTCTATTTTCCTCATATTAATCTCCATCACTTTAATCTTGCTTGCTTTTTACTTTGCCTTTTTACTTTTCACTTTGCATCTCTATACCAAAAATTACCAAAAATATTATCTATCGTCTCTATCAGATCTCACCCCCGTAAGTGACTGTGAAGGGATTGACAACCCCTAATCGCGTTGGTTGCATGGAGCTATTGTTTTTGTGTAGGTACGAGGGACTCGAGTGTGGCCGCCTAATGGATTGATACCTTGGTTCTCAAAAACTGAGGGGAATACTTACGCTACTTTGCTGCATCATCCTCTCCTCTTCGGGGAATTCCAACGCAGTGCTCAAGAGGTAGCAAGAAGAATTTATGGCGCCGTTGCCGGGGTGTCTGCGCAAAATTCAACATACCAAGTACCCATCACAATCCCTATCTCCCGCATTACATTAGTTTCCATTTGCATCTCGTTTTCCTCTCCCCCACTTCACCCTTGCCGTTTTATTCGCCCTCTCTTTTCCATTCGCCTTTTTCTCGCTTGCCTTTTGTTTGCTCGTGTGTTGGATTGCTTGTTTGTCGCGATGGCTCAAGATACTACCAAATATTGTGACTTCACCAATACCAATAATAATGATTTCCTTAACACTCCGATTGCTCCTCTTGCCAATACTGAATCTTGTGAAATCAATACTGCTTTGTTGAATCTTGTTATGAAAAATCAATTCGCCGGCCTTCCTAGTGAAGATGCCGCTACTCATCTGAATAGCTTCGTTGATTTATGGGATATGCAAAAGAAGAAATATGTTTATAATGATATTCTTAAATTGAAGCTATTTCCTTTTTCGCTTAGAGATCGTGCTAAAGCTTGGTTTTCGTCTTTGCCTAAAAGTAGTATTGATTCTTGGAACAAGTGCAAAGATGCTTTTATCTCTAAGTATTTTCCTCCCGCTAATATCATCTCTCTTAGAAATGATATTATGAATTTTAAGCAACTTGATCATGAACATGTTGCACAAGCTTGGGAGAGAATGAAATTAATGATACGTAATTTCCCCATTCACGGTTTGAACTTGTGGATGATTATACAAAAAATTTATGCCGGATTGAATTTTGCTTCTACAAATCTTTTAGATTCGGCCGCGGGAGGCACTTTTATGGAAATCACTTTAGGAGATGCTACTAAACTCCTAGATAATATTATGGTTAATTATTCTCAATGGCACACTGAAAGATCCACTGATAAAAAAGTGCATGCGATAGAAGAAATCAATGTTTTGAGTGGAAAGATGGATGAACTTATGAAATTATTTGCTACTAAGAGTGTTTCTTTTGATCCTAATGATATGCCTTTGTCTACTTTGATTGAGAATAATAATGAATCTATGGATGTGAATTTTGTTGGTAGGAATAATTTTGCAACGCGTATAGAGCGAATTTTAATCCTAGGCCTTATACTAGTAATCCTTCTAATAATTATGGAAATTCCTACAACAACTCTTATGGAAATTTTAATAAGATGCCCTCTGAATTTGAGAATAGTGTTAAATAGTTTATGAATTCACAAAATAATTTTAATGCTTTGCTTGAAGAGAAATTGCTTAAAGTTGATGATTTGGCTAGGAACGTTGATAGAATTTCTCTTGAGGTTGATTCTTTAAATCTTAGATCTATTCCTCCTAAGCATGATATCAATGAGTCTCTCAAATCCATGAGAATTTCCATTAATGAGTGCAAACAAAGAACCGTTAGGATGCGTGCTACAAAAGATGCCTTTATTAAAGCGTGTTCTCCCAATTCCTATGAAAATCAAGATGAAGATCTAAAAGTTATTGATGTGTCCCCTATTAAATCTTTGTTTTGCAATATAAATCTTGATGAAATTGAATATGATCTTCCTTTACCTAGAAGGCGTTCCAAAAATTTGGAGTATTTAGATCTTGATGAAATTGATAAAAGTGGGATTGAAAGAAATAAAACCCTAGATGTTGCTAAACCCACTATATTGGATTTCAAGGAATTTAATTATGAAAGTTAGTCTTTAATTGATTGTATTTCCTTGTTCCAATCCATGCTAAATTCTCCTCATGCTTATAGTCAAAATAAAGCCTTTACCGAACATATCGTTGATGCCTTGATGCAATCTTATGAAGAAAAACTTGAGTTGAAAGTTTCTATCCCTAGAAAACTCTATGATGAGTGGGAACATACTATTAAAATTAAAATCAAAGATTATGAGTTTTACGCTTTGTGTGATTTGGGTCCTAGTGTCTCTACTATTCCCAAAACTTTCTGTGATTTGCTAGATTTCCGTGAATTTGATTATTGCTCTCTAAACTTGCATCTTGTGGATTCCACTATTAAAAAACCTATGGGTAGAATTAATTCTGTTCTTATTGTTGCAAATAGGAATTATGTGCCCGTAGATTTTATCGTTCTTGATATAGATTGCAATCCTTCTTGCCCTATTATTCTCGGTAGACCTTTCCTTAGAACGGTTGGTGCAATTATTGATATGAAGGAAGGGAATATTAGATTTCAATTTCCATTAAAAAAGTGCATGGAACACTTCCCTAGGAATAAAATAAAATTGCCATATGAATCTATCATGAGAGCTACTTATGGACTGCCTACCAAAGATGGCAATACCTAGATCTATCCTCGCTTTTATGCCTAGCTAGGGGCGTTAAACGATAGCGCTTGTTGGGAGGCAACCCAATTTTATTTTAGTTTTTCTGTTTTTTATTCTATTTAGGAATAAATAATCCATCTACCTTCTGTTTAGATGTGGTTTTGTGTTTTAATTAGTGTTAGTGCCAAGTTAGACCTATAGGATCTTCTTGGATGATAGTTATTTGATCTTGTTGTAAATTCCAGAATCTTTCTGTTCACGAAAACAATTGTTAAAAATCATCAGAACGTGATAAAATACTGATTCCAATTGCTGCTGATCAATAAACAAATTGTCTAGGTCGTCCTATTTTGGTAGATGTTTTGGAGTTCCATAAGTTTACGTTAGTTACAGATTACTACAGACTGTTCTGTTTTTGGCAGATTCTGTTTTTCGTGTGTTGTTTGCTTATTTTGATGAATCTATGGCTAGTAAAATAGTTTATAATCCATATAGAAGCTGGAATACAGTAGGTTTAACACCAATATAAATAAAGAATGAGTTAATTACAGTACCTTGAAGTGGTCTTCTGTTTTCTTTCGCTAACGGAGCTCACGAGATTTCAATTGAGTTTTGTGTTGTAAAGTTTTCAAGTTTTGGGTAAATTCTTTTGATGGATTATGGAACAAGGAGTGGCAAGAGCCTAAGCTAGGGTATGCCCATGGCACCCCCAATATAATCCAAGGACACCAAAAAGTCAAAGCTTGGGGATGCCCCGGAAGGCATCCCCTCTTTCGTCTACTTCCATCGGTAATTTTACTTGGAGCTATATTTTTATTCACCACATGATATGTGTTTTGCTTGGAGCGTCTTGTATTATTTGTATCTTTTTTTGTTAGTGTGCCACAATCATCCTTGATGTACACACCTTTTGATAGAGCCATATATGAATTGGAATTTGATAGAATACTCTATGTGCTTCACTTATATCTTTTGAGCTTTATAGTTTTGCTCTATGTGCTTCACTTATATCTTTTGAGCTTTATAGTTTTGCTCTATGTGCTTCACTTAGATCTTTTAGAGCACGGTGGTGGATTTGTTTTAAAGAAACTGTTGATCTCTCATGCTTCACTTAGATCATTTTGAGAGTCGTTAATAGCATGGTAATTTGCTTAATATTAATATGCTTGGTATTCAAGATTTGTGAAACTTTCTTTTGAGTGCGTTGAATAATAAGAAAAGATTGAAGCTTGATAATTGTTTTGAGATATGAAGATGGTGATATTAGAGTCATGCTAGTTGAGTAGTTGTGAATTTAAATAATACTTGCGTTAAAGTTTGTGATTCCCATAGCATGCACGTATGGTGAACCGTTATGTGATGAAGTCGGAGCATGATTTATTTATTATTGTCTTCCTTATGAGTGGCGGTCGGGGACGAGCGATGGTCTTTTCCTACCAATCTAACCCCCTAGGTGAAGGAAATATGCCCTAGAGGCAATAATAAAGTTATTATTTATTTCCTTACATATCATGATAAATGTTTATTATTCATGCTAGAATTGTATTAACCGGAAACATAATACATGTGTGGATACATAGACAAATAGAGTGTCACTAGTATGCCTCTACTTGACTAGCTTGTTAATCAAATATGGTTAAGTTTCCTAACCATAGACAAAAGGAGTTGTCATTTGATTAACAAGGTCACATCATTAGTTGAATGGTCTGATTGACATGACCCATTCCATTAGCATAGCACCCGATCGTTTAGTATGTTGCTGTTGCTTTTATCCATGACTTATACATGTTCCTTTGACTATGAGATTATGCAACTCCCGTTTGCCGGAGGAACACTTTGGGTGCTACCAAATGTCACAACGTAACTGGGTGATTATAAAGGAGTACTACAGGTGTCACCAAAGGTAGATGTTGGGTTGGCGTATTTCGAGATTAGGATTTGTCACTCCAATTGTGGGAGAGGTATCTCCGGGCCCTCTCGGTAATGCACATCGCTCAAGCCTTGCAAGCATTGCAACTAATGAGTTAGTTGCGGGATGATGTATTACGGAACGAGTAAAGAGACTTGCCGGTAACGAGATTGAACTAGGTATTGGATACCGACGATCGAATCTCGGGCAAGTAACATACCGATGGACAAAGGGAACAACGTATGTTGTTATGCGGTCTGACCGATAAAGATCTTCGTAGAATATGTAGGAGCCAATATGGGCATCCAGGTCCCGCTATTGGTTATTGACCGGAGACGTGTCTCGGTCATGTCTACATTGTTCTCGAATCGTAGGGTCCGCATGCTTAAGGTTACGATGACAGTTATTATGAGTTTATGCATTTTGATGTACCGAAGGAGTTCGGAGTCCCGAATGTGATCACGGACATGACGAGGAGTCTCGGAATGGTCGAGACATAAAGATTGATATATTGGACGGCTATGTTCGGACATCGGAATGGTTCCGAGAGGTTTCGGATATTACCGGAGTGCCGGAGGGGTTACCGGAACCCCCCGGGGGAAGTATGGGCCTTATTGGGCCACGAGGGGAGAGAGAGGGCTGCGCCAGGAGGTGGCGCGCGCCCCCCCATGAGGAGTCCGAATTGGACAAGGAGGGGGGGCGCGGCCCCCCTTTCCCTCTCCCTCTCCCTCTCCTTCCTTCCCCCCTTCCCCACTCCTAGTTGGACTAGGAAAGGGGAGTCCTACTCCCACTAGGAGGAGGACTCCCCCTCCCTTGGCGCGCCCCTAGGGCCGGCCGGCCCTCCCCCCTTGCTCCTTTATATACGGGGGCAGGGGGGCACCCCAGGACACACAAGTTGATCCTTGAGATCGTTCCTTAGCCGTGTGCGGTGCCCCCCTCCACCATATTCCACCTCGGTCATATTGTAGCGGTGCTTAGGCGAAGCCTTGCGACAGTAGAACATCAAGATCGTCACCACGCCGTCGTGCTGACGGAACTCTTCCCCGAAGCTTTGCTGGATCGGAGCCCAGGGAACGTCATCGAGCTGAGCGTGTGCCAAGAACTCGGAGGTGCCGGAGTAACGGTGCTTGGATCGGTCGGATCGTGAAGACGTACGACTACATCAACCGCGTTGATATAACGCTTCCGCTTTCGGTCTACGAGGGTACGTAGACAACACTCTCCCCTCTCGTTGCTATGCATCACCATGATCTTGCATGTGCGTAGGAATTTTTTTGAAATTACTACGTTCCCTAACAGTGGCATCCGAGCCTAGGTTTTTATGGTTTGATGTTATTTGCACGAGTAGAACACAAGTGAGTTGTGGACGATACAAGTCATACTGCCTACCAGCATGTCATACTTTGGTTCAGCGGTATTGTTGGATGAGACGACCCGGACCAACCTTACGCGTACGCTTACGCGAGACCGGTTCCCTCGATGTGCTTTGCACACAGATGGCTTGCGGGAGACTGTCTCACCAACTTTAGTTGAACCAAGTGTGGCTACGCCCGGTCCTTGAGAAGGTTAAAACAGAGTCTATTTGACAAACTATCGTTGTGGTTTTGATGCGTAGGTAAGATGAGTTCTTGCTTAAGCCCGTAGCAGCCACGTAAAACTTGCAACAAACAAAGTAGAGGACGTCTAACTTGTTTTTGCAGGGCATGTTGTGATGTGATATGGTCAAGACATGATGCTATATTTTATTGTATGAGATGATCATGTTTTGTAACCGAGTTATAGGCAACCGGCAGGAGCCGTATGGTTGTCGCTTTATTGTATGCAATGCAATCGCCCTGTAATGCTTTACTTTATCACTAAGCGGTAGTGATAGTCGTAGAAGCATAAGATTGGCGAGACGACAACGATGCTACGATGGAGATCAAGGTGTCGCGCCGGTGACGATGGTGATCATGATGGTGCTGCAGAGATGGAGATCACGAAGCACAAGATGATGATGACCATATCATATCACTTATATTGATTTGCATGTGATGTTTATCTTTTATGCATCTTATCTTGCTTTGATTGACGGTAGCATTATAAGATGATCTCTCACTAAATTATCAAGAAGTGTTCTCCCCGAGTATGCACCGTTGCCAAAGTTCGTCGTGCCCACACACCACGTGATGATCGGGTGTGATAAGCTCTACGTCCATCTACAACGGGTGCAAGACAGTTTTGCACACGCGGAATACTCGGGTTATACTTGACGAGCCTAGCATGCAGATATGGCCTCGGAACACGGAGACCGAAAGGTCGAACGTGAATCATATAGTTGATATGATCAACATGATGATGTTCACCATTGAGAACTAATCCATTTCACGTGATGATCGGTTATGGTTTAGTTTGATTTGGATCATGTGATCACTTAGAAGATTAGAGGGATGTCTATCTAAGTGGGAGTTCTTAAGTAATATGATTAATTGAACTTAAATTTATCATGAACTTAGTCCCTGATAGTATCTTGCTTGTTTATGTTAATTGTAGATAGATGGCTCGTGATGTTGTTCCGTTGAATTTTAATGCGTTCCTTGAGAAAGCAAAGTTGAAAGATGATGGTAGCAATTACACGGACTGGGTCCGTAACTTGAGGATTATCCTCATTGCTGCATAGAAGAATTACGTCCTGGATGCACCGCTAGGTGCCAGGCCTGCTGCTGGAGCAACACCAGATGTTATGAACGTCTGGCAGAGCAAAGCTGATGAGTACTCGATAGTTCAGTGTGCCGTGCTTTACGGCTTAGAACCGGGACTTCAACAACGGTTTGAGAACCACGGAGCATATGAGATGTTCCAGGAGTTGAAGTTGATATTCAAACAGAATGCCCGGATTGAGAGATATGAGATCTCCAATAAGTTCTATAGCTGCAAGATGGAAGAGAATGGGTCTGTCAGTGAGCACATACTCAGAATGTCTGGGTATTACAATCACTTGAGTCAACTGGGAGTTAATCTTCCGGATGATTGTGTCATTGACAGAATTCTTCAATCACTGCCACCAAGCTACAAAGGCTTCGTGATGAACTATAATATGCAAGGGATAGATAAGACTATCCCCGAGCTCTTCGCAATGCTAAAGGCTGCGGAGGTAGAAATCAAGAAGGAGCATCAAGTGTTGATGGTCAATAAGACCACCAGTTTCAAGAAGAAGGGCAAAGGGAAGAAGAAGGGGAACTTCAAGAAGAACAGCAAACAAGTTGCTGCTCAAGCGAAGAAACCCAAGTCTGGACCTAAGCCTGAAACTGAGTGCTTCTACTGCAAGCAGACTGGTCACTGGAAGCGGAACTGCCCCAAGTATCTGGCGGACAAGAAGGATGGCAAGGTGAACAAAGGTATATGTGATATACATGTTATTGATGTGTACCTTACTAGAGCTCGCAGTAGCACTTGGGTATTTGATACTGATTCTGTTGCTAATATTTGCAACTCGAAACAGGGACTACGGATTAAGCGAACACTGGCAAAGGACGAGGTGACGATGCGCGTGGGAAATGGTTCCAAAGTCGATGTGATCGCAGTCGGCACGCTACCTCTACATCTACCTTCGGGATTAGTATTAGACCTAAATAATTGTTATTTGGTGCCAGCGTTGAGCATGAACATTATATCTGGATCTTGTTTGATGCGAGACGGTTATTCATTTAAATCAGAGAATAATGGTTGTTCTATTTATATGAATAGTATCTTTTATGGTCATGCACCCTTGAAGAGTGGTCTATTTTTGATGAATCTCGATAGTAGTGATACACATATTCATAGTGTTGAAGCCAAAAGATGCAGAGTTGATAATGATAGTGCAACTTATTTGTGGCACTGCTGTTTAGGTCATATCGGTGTAAAGCGCATGAAGAAACTCCATACTGATGGACTTTTGGAACCACTTGATTATGAATCACTTGGTACTTGCGAACCGTGCCTCATGGGCAAGATGACTAAAACACCGTTCTCCGGTACTATGGAGAGAGCAACAGATTTATTGGAAATCATACATACAGATGTATGTGGTCCGATGAATATTGAAGCTCGTGGCGGATATCATTATTTTCTCACCTTCACAGATGATTTAAGCAGATATGGGTATATCTACTTAATGAAACACAAGTCTGAAACATTTGAAAAGTTCAAAGAATTTCAGAGTGAAGATGAAAATCATCGTAACAAGAAAATAAAGTTTCTACGATCTGATCGTGGAGGAGAATATTTGAGTTACGAGTTTGGTCTACATTTGAAACAATGCGGAATAGTTTTGCAACTCACGCCACCCGGAACACCACAGCGCAATGGTGTGTCCGATCGTCGTAATCGCACTTTACTAGATATGGTGCGATCTATGATGTCTCTTACAGATTTGCCGCTATCGTTTTGGGGTTATGCTCTAGAGACGGCCGCATTCACATTAAATAGGACACCGTCAAAATCCGTTGAGACGACGCCTTATGAACTATGGTTTGGCAAGAAACCAAAGTTGTCGTTTCTTAAAGTTTGGGGCTGCGATGCTTATGTGAAAAAGCTTCAACCTGATAAGCTCGAACCCAAATCGGAGAAATGTGTCTTCATAGGATACCCAAAGGAAACAGTTGGGTACACCTTCTATCATAGATCCGAAGGCAAGACATTTGTTGCTAAAAATGGATCCTTTCTAGAGAAGGAGTTTCTCTCGAAAGAAGTGAGTGGGAGGAAAGTAGAACTTGATGAGGTAACTGTACCTACTCCCTTATTGGAAAGTAGTACATCACAGAAACCGGTTTCTGTGACATCTACACCAATCAGAGAAGAAGTTAGTGATGATGATCATAAAACTTCAGATCAAGTAACTGCTGAACCTCGTAGATCAACCAAAGTGAGATCCGCACCAGAGTGCTACCGCAGTCCTATTCTGGAAATCATGCTACTAGATCATGACGAACCTACGAACTATGAAGAAGCGATGGTGAGCCCAGATTCCGCAAAATGGCTGGAAGCCATGAAATCTGAGATGGGATCCATGTATGAAAACAAAGTGTGGACTTTGGTTGACTTGCCCGAGGGTCGGCAAGCAATAGAGAACAAGTGGATCATTAAGAAGAAGACTGACGCCGACGGTAATGTTACTGTCTACAAAGCTCGACTTGTCGCAAAGGGTTTTCGACAAGTTCAAGGGATTGACTACGATGAGACCTTCTCACCCGTAGCGATGCTTAAGTCTGTCCGAATCATGTTAGCAATTGCCGCATTTTATGATTATGAAATTTGGCAAATGGATGTAAAGACTACATTCCTGAATGCGTTTCTGGAAGAAGAGTTGTATATGATGCAACCAGAAGGTTTTATTGATCCAAAGGGAGCTAACAAAGTATGCAAGCTCCAGCAATCCATTTATGGACTGGTGCAAGCATCTCGGAGTTGGAATAAACATTTTGATAGTGTGATCAAAGCATTTGGGTTTGTACAGACTTTTGGAGAAGCCTGTATTTACAAGAAAGTGAGTGGGAGCTCTGTAGCATTTCTGATATTATATGTAGATGACATATTACTGATTGGAAATGATATAGAATTTCGGGATAGCATAAAGGGATATTTGAATAAGAGTTTTTCAATGAAAGACCTCGATGAAGCTGCTTACATATTGGGCATTAAGATCTATAGAGATAGATCAAGACGCTTAATTGGACTTTCACAAAGCACATACCTTGACAAGATTTTGAAGAAGTTCAAAATGGATCAAGCGAAGAAAGGGTTCTTGCCTGTATTGCAAGGTGTGAAGTTGAGTCAGACTCAATGCCCGACCACTGCAGAAGATAGAGAGAAGATGAAAGATGTTCCCTATGCTTCAGCCATAGGCTCTATCATGTATGCAATGCTGTGCACCAGACCTGATGTGTGCCTTGCTATAAGTTTAGCAGGGAGGTACCAAAGTAATCCAGGAGTGGATCACTGGACAGCGGTGAAGAATATCCTGAAGTACCTGAAAAGGACTAAGGAAATGTTTCTCGTGTATGGAGGTGACAAAGAGCTCATCGCAAAAGGTTACGTTGATTCTAGCTTTGACACTGATCCGGACGATTCGAAATCGCAAACCGGATACGTATTTACATTAAACGGTGGAGCTGTCAGTTGGTGCAGTTCTAAACAAAGCGTCGTGGTGGGATCTACATGTGAAGCGGAGTACATAGCTGCTTCGGAAGCAGCAAATGAAGGAGTCTGGATGAAGGAGTTCATATCCGATCTAGGTGTCATACCTAGTGCATCGGGTCCAATGAAAATCTTTTGTGACAATACTGGAGCAATTGCCTTGGCGAAGGAATCCAGGTTTCACAAGAGAACAAAGCACATCAAGAGACGCTTCAATACCATCCGGGACTTGGTCCAGGTGGGAGACATAGAGATTTGCAAGATACATACGGATCTGAATGTGGCAGACCCGTTGACTAAGCCTCTTCCACGAGCAAAACATGATCAGCACCAAGACTCCATGGGTGTTAGAATCATTACTGTATAATCTAGATTATTGACTCTAGTGCAAGTGGGAGACTGAAGGAAATATGCCCTAGAGGCAATAATAAAGTTATTATTTATTTCCTTACATATCATGATAAATGTTTATTATTCATGCTAGAATTGTATTAACCGGAAACATAATACATGTGTGGATACATAGACAAACAGAGTGTCACTAGTATGCCTCTACTTGACTAGCTTGTTAATCAAAGATGGTTAAGTTTCCTAACCATAGACAAAAGGAGTTGTCATTTGATTAACAAGGTCACATCATTAGTTGAATGATCTGATTGACATGACCCATTCCATTAGCATAGCACCCGATCGTTTAGTATGTTGCTGTTGCTTTTATCCATGACTTATACATGTTCCTTTGACTATGAGATTATGCAACTCCCGTTTGCCGGAGGAACACTTTGGGTGCTACCAAACGTCACAACGTAACTGGGTGATTATAAAGGAGTACTACAGGTGTCACCAAAGGTAGATGTTGGGTTGGCGTATTTCGAGATTAGGATTTGTCACTCCAATTGTGGGAGAGGTATCTCTGGGCCCTCTCGGTAATGCATATCACTTAAGCCTTGCCAGCATTGCAACTAATGAGTTATTTGCGAGAAGATGTATTACGGAACGAGTAAAGAGACTTGCCGGTAACGAGATTGAACTAGGTATTGGATACCGACGATCGAATCTCGGGCAAGTAACATACCGATGGACAAAGGGAACAACGTATGTTGTTATGCGGTCTGACCGATAAAGATCTTCGTAGAATATGTAGGAGCCAATATGGGCATCCAGGTCCCGCTATTGGTTATTGACCGGAGACGTGTCTCGGTCATGTCTACATTGTTCTCGAATCGTAGGGTCCGCATGCTTAAGGTTACGATGACAGTTATTATGAGTTTATGCATTTTGATGTACCGAAGGAGTTCGGAGTCCCGAATGTGATCACGGACATGACGAGGAGTCTCGGAATGGTCGAGACATAAATATTGATATATTGGACGGCTATGTTCGGACATCGGAATGGTTCCGAGAGGTTTCGGATATTACCGGAGTGCCGGAGGGGTTACCGGAACCCCCCGGGGGAAGTATGGGCCTTATTGGGCCGCGAGGGGAGAGAGAGGGCTGCGCCAGGAGGTGGCGCCCCCCCCATGAGGAGTCCGAATTGGACAAGGAGGTGGGCGCGGCCCCCCTTTCCCTCTCCCTCTCCCTCTCCTTCCTTCCCCCATTCCCCACTCCTAGTTGGACTAGGAAAGGGGAGTCCTACTCCCACTAGGAGGAGGACTCCCCCTCCCTTGGCGCGCCCCTAGGGCCGGCCGGCCCTCCCCCCTTGCTCCTTTATATACGGGGGCAGGGGGGCACCCCAGGACACACAAGTTGATCCTTGAGATCGTTCCTTAGCCGTGTGCGGTGCCCCCCTCCACCATATTCCACCTCGGTCATATTGTAGCGGTGCTTAGGCCAAGCCCTGTGATAGTAGAACATCAAGATCGTCACCACGCCGTCGTGCTGACGGAACTCTTCCCCGAAGCTTTGCTGGATCGGAGCCCGGGGAACGTCATCGAGCTGAATGTGTGCCAAGAACTCGGAGGTGCCGGAGTAACAGTGCTTGGATCGGTCGGATCGTGAAGACGTACGACTACATCAACCGCGTTGATATAACGCTTCCGCTTTCGGTCTACGAGGGTACGTAGACAACACTCTCCCCTCTCGTTGCTATGCATCACCATGATCTTGCGTGTGCGTAGGAATTTTTTTGAAATTACTACGTTCCCTAACACTAGGAGCATGCACGCAATACTTTGCTTTGATAACTTTTAGATTTTTGCAATAACTATATGAGTTCTTTTTGACTAATGTTGAGTCCATGGATTATACGCACATTTCCCCTTCCTTCCACCATTGCTAGCCTCTCTAATACCGCGCACTTTTCGCCGATATCATACACCCACCATAGATCTTCCTCAAAACAGCCACCATACCTACCTATCATGGCATTTTCATAGCCATTCCGAGATATATTGCCATGCAACTTTCCTCCATTCCGTTTATTATGACACGCTCCATCATTGTCATATTGCTAGCATAATCATGTAGTTGACATCGTATTTGTGGCAAAGCCACCGTTCATAATTCTTTCATACATGTCACTCTTGATTCATTGCATATCCCGGTACACCACCGGAGGCATTCATATAGAGTCATATTTTGTTCTAAGAATCGAGTTGTAATTGTTGAGTTGTAAGAAAAATAAAAGTGTGATGATCATCATTTTTAGAGCATTGTCCTAAGTGAGGAAAGGATGATGGAGACTATGATTCCCCCACAAGTCGGGATAAGACTCCGGACAAAAAAAAAAGAGGCCATAAAAAGAAGAAGAAAAAAGGCCCAAAAATGAGAGAAAAAGAGATAAGGGACAATGTTACTATCCTTTTACCACACTTGTGCTTCAAAGTAGCACCATGATATTCATGATAGAGAGTCTCCTATGATATCACTTTTATTTACTAGTGGGAATTTTTCATTATAGAACTTGGCTTGTATATTCCAATGATGGGCTTCCTTAAATGCCCTAGGTCTTCGTGAGCAAGCAAGTTGGATGCACACCCACTTAGTTTCTTTTGTTGAGCTTTCATATGCTTATAGCTCTAGTACATCCGTTGCATGGCAATCCCTACTCACACACATTGATATCTATTGATGGGCATCTCCATAGCCCGTTGATACGCCTAGTTGATGTGAGACTATCTTCCCCCCTTTTTGTCTTCTCCACAACCACCATTCTATTCCACATATAGTGTTATATCCATGGCTCACGCTCATGTATTGCGTGAAGATTGAAGAAGTTTTGAAAATGTTAAAGTATGAAACAATTGCTTGGCTTGTCATCGGGGTTGTGCATGATTTAAATACTTTGTGTGGTGAAGATAGAACATAGCCGGACTATATGATTTTGTAGGGATAACTTTCTTTGGCCATGTTATTTTGAGAAGACATAATTGCTTTGTTAGTATGCTTGAAGTATTATTATTTTTATGTCAATATGAACTTTTGTCTTGAATCTTTCGAATCTGAATATTCATACCACAATTAAGAAGATTTGCATTGAAATTATGCCAAGTAGCACTCCGCATCAAAAATTCTCTTTTTATCATTTACCTACTCGAGGACGAGCAGGAATTAAGCTTGGGGATGCCTGATACGTCTCCAATGTATCTATAATTTTTAATTGCTCCATGCTATATTATGTACTGTTTTGGACTATAATGGGCTTTATTTTCCACTTCCATATTATTTTTGGGACTAACCTATTAACCGGAGGCCCAAGCCAGAGCTGTTTTTTTTTTGCCTATTTCAGAGTTTCGGAGAAACAGAATATCAAACGGAGTCCAAACGGAATGAAATCTTCGGGAACATGATTTTCTCACTAAACGTGATCCAGGAGACTTGGACCCTACTCCAAGGAACAAAAGAGGCGGTCACGAGGGTGGGGGGAGCGCCCTCCCCCCTAGGGCGCGCCCCCTGCCTCGTGGGCCCCCTGTTGCTCCACCGACGTACTCCTTCCTCCTATATATACCTACGTACCCCCAAACGATCAGATACGGAGCCAAAAACCTAATTCCATCACCGCAACCTTCTGTACCCACGAGATCCCATCTTGGGGCCTGTTCTGGAGCTCCGCCGGAGAGGGCCATCATCACGGAGGGCTTCTACATCATCCTAGCCCCTCCGATGAAGTGTGAGTAGTTCACCTCAGACCTACGGGTCCATAGTTATTAGCTAGATGGCTTCTTCTCTCTTTTTGGATCTCAATACAATGTTCTCCCCCTCTCTTGTGGAGATCTATTCGATGTAATCTTCTTTTTGCGGTGTGTTTGTTGAGACCGATGAATTGTGGGTTTATGATCAAGTCTATCTATGAATAATATTTGAATCTTCTCTGAATTCTTTTATGTATGATTGGTTACCTTTGCAAGTCTCTTCGAATTATCAGTTTGGTTTGGCCTATTAGATTGGTTTTTCTTGCCATGGGAGAAGTGCTTAGCTTTGGGTTCAATCTTGCGGTGTCCTTTCCCAGTGACAGAAGGGGCAGCAAGGCACGTATTGTATTGTTGCCATCGAGGATAACAAGATGGGTTTTTTATCATATTGCACGAAACTATCCCTCTACATCATGTCATCTTGCTTAAGGCGTTACTCTGTTTTTAACTTAATACTCTAGATGCATGTTGGATAGTGGTCGATGAGTGGAGTAATAGTAGTAGATGCAGGTAGGAGTCGGTCTACTTGTCTCGGACGTGATGCCTATATACATGATCATACCTAGATATTCTCATAACTATGCTCAATTCTGTCAATTGCTCAACAGTAATTTGTTCACCCACCGTAGAATACTTATGCTCTTGAGAGAAGCCACTGGTGAAACCTATGGCCCCCGGGTCTATTTTCCTCATATTAATCTCCATCACTTTAATCTTGCTTGCTTTTTTCTTTGCCTTTTTACTTTTCACTTTGCATCTGTATGCCAAAAATTACCAAAAATATTATCTATCATCTCTATCAGATCTCACCCCCGTAAGTGACTGTGAAGGGATTGACAACCCCTAATCGCGTTGGTTGCCTGGAGCTATTGTTTTTGTGTAGGTATGAGGGACTCGAGCGTGTCCTCCTACTGGATTGATATCTTGGTTCTCAAAAACTGAGGGAAATACTTACACTACTTTGCTGCATCATCCTCTCCTCTTCGGGGAAATCCAACGCAGTGCTCAAGAGGTAGCAAAGATACAAGACAGAAGACTCTCTCCCGTGTCTGGATAGGACTCTCCATGGTGTGGATGGAAGCTTGGCGTTCGTATATGAAGATTCTTTCCTCTGTAACCGACTTTGTACAACCCTAGTTCCCTCCAGTGTCTATATAAACCGGAGGGTTTAGTCCGTAGAGGCAATCATAATCATACATGCTAGACTTGTAGGGTTTTAGCCATTACGATCTCGTGGTAGATCAACTCTTGTAATACTCATATTCATTAAGATCAATCAAGCAGGAAGTAGGGTATTACCTCCATAGAGAGGGCCCAAACCTGGGTAAACATCGTGTCCCCTATCTCCTATTACCATCGACCCTTGACACACAGTTCGGGGGCCCTACCCGAGATCCGCCGGTTTTGACACCAACATTGGTGCTTTCATTGAGAGTTCCGCTGCGCCGTCGCCAGAAGGTTCAATGGCTCTGAGGGAGTCCTGGATTAGGGGGTGTTCGGGTAGCCGGACTATACCTTCGCCGGACTCCTGGACTATGAAGATACAAGATTGAAGACTTCGTCCCGTGTCCGGATGGGACTTTCCTTGGCATGGAAGGCAAGCTAGGCGATGCGGATACTCAAGATCTCCTACCATTGTAACCGACTCTGTGTAACCCTAACCCTATCCGGTGTCTATATAAACCGGAGGGTTGTAGTCCGTAGGACAGAATCATCATCATACACAATCATACCATAGGCTAGCTTCTAGGGTTTAGCCTCCTTGATCTCGTGGTAGATGTGCTCTTGTACTACCCATATCATCAATATTAATCAAGCAGGAGTAGGGTATTACCTCCATCGAGAGGGCCCGAACCTGGGTAAAAACATCGTGTCCCTTGTCTCCTGTTACCATCCGGCCTTGACGCACAGTTCGGGACCCCCTACCCAAGATCCGCCGGTTGTGACACCGACATTGGTGCTTTCATTGAGAGTTCCTCTGTGTCGTCACCTCTAGGCCTGATGGCTCCTCTGATCATCAACAACGATGAGGTCCAGGGTGAGACTTTTCTCCCCGGACAGATCTTTGTTTTCGATGGCTTCGCTCTGCGGGCCAATTCGCTTGGTCATCTGGAGCAGATCGAAAGCTATGCCCCTGGCCATCAAGTCAGGTTTGGAAGCTACACGGCTGATATCCGCGGAGACTTGATCTTCGATGGGTTCGAGCCACAGCCAAGCGCGCCGCACTATCTCGAGGGGCATGATCTAGCTCTGCCTCCGAACAGTGTCCTGGAGGCCGCATACGCACCAGTTCCGACCCTTAACTCGGAGCCCATTGCGCCAAGCGAGGATGAACGGTTGGACGTCACCTCGGGGGCTGCGATCTCAAAGGCGATCGAGCCGAACGCCAGCCCCGCACTCCGTGTGACCCGTGACCCCAAGGGTCCGGACTCCTCCCCGGACTCCGAACCCCCCGCGGCCCTGCCGGTCGAATCCGATTGGGCGCCAATAATGGAGTTCACCGCCGCGGACATCTTTCAGCACTCGCCTTTTGGCGACATCCTGAATTCTATCAAGTCTCTCTCTTTATTAGGAGAGCCCTGGCCGGACTACGGTCAGCGAGGATGGGATACAAACGATGAAGAAATTCAAAGCCCACCCACCACCCACTTGGTAGCCACTGTCGACGATTTAACCGACATGCTTGACTTCGGCTCCGAAGACTTCGACGGTATGGACGACGAGGTAGGAGACGAACAGGAACCAGCACCTATAGGGCGCTGGACAGCCACCTCGTCATATGACATATATATGGTGGATACTCCAAAAGATGGAGATGGCGAGGGAACAACGGGGGATGACACCCCCAAGAAACAGCCAAAGCGCCGGCATCAGCGGCGCCGCTCTAAATCCCGCCAAAGTAAAAACGGTGATTCCGGCACCGAAGATAATAGTACCCCGGATAGCGCCGAAGAACACCATCCCTAGCAAGATTCGGCGCAGGAAGATGGAGAAGCCATCCCTCATGAGAGAGCGGCATACCGAGAGGTTGAGGATGATAACTATACGCCTCCCTCCGAAGACGAGGCCAGCCTCGAGGACGACGAATTCGTCGTACCATCAGACCCCGCCGAACAAGAGCGTTTCAAACGCAGGCTTTTAGCCACGGTGAACAGCCTCAAGAAAAAGCAGCAACAGCTTAGAGCTGATCAAGATCTGCTAGCTGATAGATGGACTGAAGTCCTTGCGGCTGAAGAGTATGAACTCGAACGCCCCTCGAAGAGCTACCCAAAGCGCAGGCCGCTACCCCGATCAGAGGAGGAAGCGCCTACATCACCAGCGCACGACATGGCAGACCGGCCACCTCGCGGCCGCGATAGAGAAGCCTCTCGGCCCTCCAGACAAGCCATGCCCCGACGCCGCTCAACTAAGGCACAGGAAAACATGCCAGACCTGCGAGATGTACTGGAGGATAAGGCAAGGAAAACAAGATCGATCTACGGATCGCACAGGTGCCCTACGACACGTGACAATGATCTTCACTCCGGATACAACAAATCCGGCAGGGCCGAACACAACAGACATAGCTCCTCTGAGTTGCGTCGTGACATAGCCCAATACAGGGGCGCCGCACACCCACTATGCTTCACAGATGAAGTAATGGATCATAAAATCCCAGAGGGTTTCAAACCCGTAAACATCAAATCATACGACGGCACGACAGATCCGGTGGTATGGATCGAGGATTATCTCCTTCACATCCACATGGCACGTGGCGATGATCTACACGCCATCAAATACCTCCCGCTCAAACTCAAAGGACCGGCCCGACACTGGCTTAATAGCCTGCCAGCGGACTCAATCAGTTCTTGGGAGGACCTGGAAGCCGCATTCCTCGACAACTTCCAGGGCACTTATGTGCGACCACCGGATGGCGACGACCTAAGCCACATAATTCAGCAGCCAGAGGAATCGGCCAGGCAATTCTGGACACGGTTCCTAACAAAGAAAAACTAGATAGTCGACTGTCCGGACGCAGAGGCCCTAGCAGCCTTCAAGCATAACATCCGCGACGAGTGGCTTGCCCGGCACCTGGGACAGGAAAAGCCGAAATCCATGGCAGCCCTCATGACACTCATGACCCGCTTTTGCGCGGGCGAAGATAGCTGGCTAGCTCGCAGCAACAACTTATCAAAGAACCCTGGTAATTCAGATACCAAGGACAAAAGTGGCAGGACACGTCGAAATAAGCAAAAGCTCCGCGTTAGCAGCGACAACAATGAAGATACGGCAGTCAACGCCGGATTCAGAGGCTATAAATCCGGTCAGCAGAAAAAGGCATTTAAAAAGAATACTCAGGGCCCGTCCAGTTTGGACCGAATACTCGACCACTTGTGCCAGATCCATGGCACCCCCGAAAGGCCCGCCAATCACACCAACAGGGATTGTTGGGTGTTTAAGCAGGCAGGCAAGCTAAGAGCCGAAAATAAAGACAAGGGGCTGCATAGCGACGATGAGGAAGAGCCCAGGCCGCCGAACAGCAATGGACAGAAGGGGTTCCCCCCACAAGTGCGGACGGTGAACATGATATATGCAACCCACATTCCCAAGAGGGAACGAAAGCATGCGCTATGGGACGTATACGCCATGGAGCCAGTTGCCCCAAAGTTCAACCCATGGTCCTCCTGCCCGATCACCTTTGATCGAAGGGACCACCTCACTAGCATCCGTCATGGCGGCTTTGCCGCATTGGTTCTCGACCCAATCATCGACGGATTTCATCTCACAAGAGTCCTCATGGATGGCGGCAGTAGCCTGAACCTGCTTTACCAGGATACAGTGCGGAAAATGGGCATAGATCCCTCAAGGATTAAGCCCACAAAAACGACCTTTAAAGGCGTTATACCAGGTGTAGAAGCCAACCGTACAGGCTCCGTAACACTTGATGTGGTCTTCGGATCTCCGGATAACGTCCGAAGCGAAGACTTAATCTTCGACATAGTCCCGTTTTGCAGTGGCTATCATGCCCTGCTCGGACGAACCGCATTCGCAAAGTTCAATGCGGTGCGGCACTACGCATATCTCAAGCTCAAGATGCCAGGCCCTCGAAGAGTGATCGCGGTCAACGGAAACACCGAACGCTCCCTCTGCACGGAGGAGCACACGGTGGCTCTCGCAGCGGAAGTACAAAGCCTCCTTTCTAGGCAACTCTCCAGTCCGGCCGTTAAAAACCCAGACACTGCCAAGCGCGCCCGGAGTCACCTACAACAAGACCGACTGACACGTTCTGAGAAGGCGTAGCAATGCGGCCCCAACCCCAGACATCGCGACATAGCGAAGCTAGTACCTCGCGTACATAATTACGCCCTTGAAATACCATGGGCACAGGGGAAGGGGCACAGTAACGACAGGCCCGAAATACGGCTTAAAACATACTAGGGGCTGCCGGATTCTTTTTTTACTTTACTTTCAGGACTCCACACTTTGGACGACCTGTTCGACAATTCGACTGCCGCACAAACGATGCAAGTTCCAGGGAGGCAGACAAAGCTACGCCACATTATGGAACTCTCAGGTGGTCTCTATTACGAGCGGTATATATGTTTTGAATACAATTCCGCGGCCTGCCCTTGGTTAGGACATGTTAAATAGTCTAATATCTTTTTGCTTATCACACTACTTGTATCGTTCGGCTTTGATAAATAGCCTCTTTACAAACAATGCATAGCTTTCTGTCTATTTTTTGCATTATCCTATTTTAATATATGTTTATTAAATAACATGATCGCACCCGTACACCATGGTACGGCAAACACGCCAGGGGCTTCAGTACCCTTCGATCTCGTGTGAGAAGTTCGTACACTTTCACAAGTGTGGCACCCCGAAGTTATAGCACTATATGCATCGGCTCCGAATCATGATTTGGGTCAATAGTTGGATTTGCCCGGCTCCTATGTTTTGGTGCCTTACGTTCCGCTATATCGGCTAAGGTAGCACTAGGAGAACCACTGCGATTGTGCCCCGGTTCAGCTGGGTTAAGCACCTCAGTGGAGAAAGCTAAAACTGACTGTCATAATAAGGCGAGAGACCGGTCGCTGTTCGAGAGGTTTTTCGAGTCCCTAAAGACTTATGCCGCTTCGAGCGAGGAGCTGGCTTTGTCCGGCCAAAGGCATGGATAGCGCTCCGAATTCGGTCTTCCGAACTAGGGGCTTCGCCGAAATTTAAAATTATAAAGTTCTATGGCTAAGTGAGAGTGTTCAAGCATTATAGTCCGATTGCCTGGTTCGTTGTGCTGAGCGCCTCCCTTGAAGGACCCAACCATGGGAAAAAGAGCGCTCAGGTTTATCCCGAACACCCCAGCACTAGCGGCATGGGGGCAGAAGCCGACGACTGGCCATCTATCAATTTTCGATAAACGGCCGCACAGAAAATAATATTTTTAAATTCAATAAGCATTTCTTAGCGCATATGAACAAGTTTTCAGCGCACAGGATAAAGACGAGTGAGTTCATTCAAAAATTACATCTTTGGTACATTCATCCACAATAAGGCGGGCACCTGCAAGAACATCCTTGTAGTAGTTCTCGGGCTTGCGATGCTCCTTCCCCTACGGCGGCCCGTCCTTCACCAGCTTCTCACCGTCAAGCTTACCCCAGTGCACCTTTGCACGAGCAAGGGCCCTCCGGGCACCTTTGATGCAGGCAGAATGCTTGATGACCTCAAGCCTTGGACAGGCCTCCACCAGCCGCCGCACCAGCCCGAAGTAGCTCCCAGGCAGGGCCTCTCCGGGCCATAGCCGAACTATGAAGCCCTTCATGGCTTGTTCGGCCGCCTTGTGGAGCTCGACTAGTTGTTTCAGCTGGTCGCTCAAGGGCACAGGGTGTCCGGTCTCAGAATACTGAGACCAGAACACACTCTCCATCGATCTACCCTCTTCAGCTCGGTAGAATGCGGCGGCGTCGGATACGCTGCGGGGAAGATCTGCGGACGCCCCTGGAGAACTCCGGATTTGGGTAAGTGACAAGTAGTTTACTTTTATATTTCTACTCTGCATTAAGAATGCCTTATCCGCTGCTATCTTTTTCATCTCCTCCAACTCTTGGAGGGCCTTTTGGGCTTCGGCCTTGCCACCCTTGGCGGTCTCAAGGGGTGAAGCGAGCTCGGATGCTTGCGCCTTTGACTCAAGCTCCAAGCTCTCATGTTTTTTCATGAGAGCCTGCAGCTCTTGCTGCACCTCGCCAACCTGAGCACCAAGTGTTTCTCGCTCGGCGCGCTGCTCGGCCGTTTTCTTTTCGGCCTCAGATAGCGCCTGCTTGAGGGTCGCCACCTCAGTTGTGGCCCCTACAATAAGCAGTACGATCCTGTTATTCTTTGCAATCACGCCTCTCTATAGGCACCTTTTTCTGTAGGGTATTTCTTACCTTCTTTTTCCTCGAGCTGCCGTTTGGCAAGGCCGAGCTCTTGCTAGGTCCGCCCGAGGTCCTTTTTTAGGACATCCACCTGTGCAGTCAGTGCGGCAGTGGATAGCAGCGAAGTGCATATGCATATTGACTCTTTATTATTAGACTCCTGTGAAAACTAATAGATCCTCTATTCGGCTTTTCTTTCTGAACGCCAAACAGAGCATCAGGGGCTACTGTCTATGCGGTAATATTTTGACATATTTTTTACTTACCTCGAAGCCTGTCAGAAGGCTAGCACAAGCTTCGGTCAGTCCGCTCTTGGCAGACTGAACCTTTTGGATCACCGTACTCATAATAGTACGGTGCCCCTTGTCGATGGAGGCGCCGTCAAGCACCTCCAGCAGATGGTACAGCGACTCCGGTTGGATGGAGGTCGCTGGCTTAGAAGGCTTGCTCCTTTTGGAAGGAGTTCGCCTACCGCGGCTCGGAACTGTTGAAGATTCCGCCACGGTGTCTGGCACAAAGCCGGACTTGGAGCCCTAGGGGGTCTTGTCCCCTTCACTCAAGGAGTCCGGGAGGTTGCCTTGCGGCTCCTCCAGGACCACATCTTCCTGCCCCGGGGCTTGTCGCGATGCCACTTCGGCGTCATCCGTGGTGCGGGGGGAGACAGCGAGCAGAACGGAGTTCATGTCCGATGAGTCCAGGGAGCCGCCCGACGATTCGTTGTAATCGGCCTGGGGCGGGCTGCATATTCACATTCGACATTAAAGAAAGCTGCGCAACAAAGGAACATCATGAGTTACTCTGATGTCCGAACTTACGATTCCGCCAGACGCTTGGCCCTGTTCGGCCACTCCTCTTCGCTCTCTTCAGCGTCATGGGAGTCGTCCGGCGGAGGGGTCTTCCTTTTCCTAGACCCCTCGGCCTCCCCTGATGGGGCGGCCTTCTTCTTCTCTTCTCCCTCCACTGGGGGGGAGAGCTTTCTTCTTCCTCCTCCTCGTTTTCATGAGAGGAGGGCGTCTCGGACTCGTCGGATGACGAGTCCGACACCACCAAGTTACGGGCACTCTTTCGAGTCCCGGTGGTCTTCTTCTTCTTGACCTTCCTCTCTGGCACCACATAAGGTGCCAGAGTCAGCAGCTTCACTAGGAGAGCTAGGGATGGGTCTTCGGGCAGGGGAGCCGGACAGTTAATTGGTCCGGATATCGCCTGCCAAGCCTGTCAAAGGTAAGGGAGTTTAGATCCCGCATAGAGTTAATCTATGAAAAAGAGCTTAATAATCCTGTCAAAGGCATAGGTAGCTTACCTCGCTAGCGTGACGCTGCGTGCTGTATCCGCGGTCCTCGGAAGCGGATGCAGGGGCCTCGGCGCCTTTGATTAGCACCTTCCAGACGTCTTCATACAACGTGTCGAAGAGCCTGTTGAGGGTTCGGTGTTGCGCCGGGTCGAACTCCCACAAATTGAAATCCCGTTGTTGGCACGGGAGGATCAGACGAACGAGCATGATCTGGACTATATTGACAAGCCGGATTGGCTTGCTTATCAGGGACTGGATGCAGGTCTTCAGTCCGGTCACCTCTTCCTCGTTGCCCCACGACAGGCCCGTCTCTTTCCAGGACGTGAGCCGCGTGGGGGGTCCGGATCTGAACTCGGGGGCTGCGACCCATTCCGGATCGCGTGGCTCGGTGATGTAAAACCACCCGGCTTGCCACCCCTTTAGGGTCTCCACAAAGGAGCCCTCGAACCAGAGGACGTTGGCTATCTTGCCAGCCATAGCGCCTCCGCACTCCGCTTGGCTACCGCGCACCACCTTGGGCTTGACGTTGAAGGTCTTGAGCCAAAGGCCGAAATGGGGGCGGACGCGGAGGAAGGCCTCACACACGACGATAAATGCCGAGATGTTGAGGATGAAGTTCGGGGCCAGATCGTGGAAATCTAGGCCGCAGTAGAACATGAGTCCCCGGACGAATGGGTGAAGTGGAAAACCCAGTACGCGGAGGAAGTGGGGAAGGAAAACTACCCTCTCATGGGGCCTTGGGGTGGGGAGAAGCTGCCCCTTCTCTGGAAGCCGGTGCGGGATATCCTTGGACAGGTATCCGGCCTTCCTTAGCTTTTTTACTTGAACCTCCATGACGGAGGAGACCATCCACTTGCCTCCCGCTCCGGACATTGCTGGAGAAGGTTGAGGTGGGAAGAGCGGGCTTGGGCGTTGGAGCTTGAGTGCGCGAGAGATGGATTGGCAAAGGAGGAAGAAGGCGTAGGTAAAAAAGGTGGATCCTTATCCCCTTATATGGGTCGATGCGGTTATGCATCCCCACCTACCTAATAAAACTCACTTGCCTCCCAAGCGCCGTGGTAAATGGCGCAGTTGGGTTACCCACGTCCGTATTGATGAGAATCCCATAAAAGGGGCACACAATCTCTGCTTTGACAAGACGTGCCAAGGAAACCGCCTCGCTAAACGTGCTGAGGTGGAAAACTGAAAACAATTTGTATAAAGAGCTTGGTCGTGGTGTAATGATGCACTGCCGAATACGTCAGCAGATTTGATTTGTGTTAATATTATTCTCTCTATGGCAATATGTGGAAACTTATTTCGCAGAGCGGGACACTATTTTTGGTGTTTACAATCTTCTATGAAGGACTTGGAGGAGGAACCCGCCTTGCAATGCCGAAGACAATCAGCGCGCCGGACTTGTCGTCATTGAAGCCTGGTTCAGGGGCTACTGAGGGAGTCCTGTATTAGGGGGTGTTCGGGTAGCCGGACTATACCTTCGCCGGACTCCTGGACTATGAAGATACAAGATTGAAGACTTCGTCCCGTGTCCGTATGGGACTTTCCTTGGCGTGGAAGGCAAGCTAGGCGATGCGGATACTCAAGATCTCCTACCGTTGTAACCGACTCTGTGTAACCCTAACCCTATCCGGTGTCTATATAAACCGGAGGGTTGTTGTCCGTAGGACAGAATCATCATCATACGCAATCATACCATAGGCTAGCTTCTAGGGTTTAGCCTCCTTGATCTCGTGGTAGATCTACTCTTGTACTACCCATATCATCAATATTAATCAAGCAGGAGTAGGGTATTACCTCCATCGAGAGGGCCCGAACCTGGGTAAAAACATCGTGTCCCTTGTCTCCTGTTACCATCCGGCCTTGACGCACAGTTCGGGACCCCCTACCCGAGATCCGCCGGTTTTGACACCGACAGGCTCCATCAGTCATCTACAACAATGCTGCCCCGAGGGAGGTTTTCCTCCCCGACCAGATCTTTGTGTTCGGCGGCTTCGTACTGTGGGCCAACTCGCTTGGCCATCTAGAGTAGATCGACAGCTATGCCCTAGGTCACCAGATTAGTTCTGGAAATCTGGACTATGTCGCTGATATCCGAGGAGACTTGATCTTCCAAGGATTCGTGCCCCCAACCTCCACTCTGGCCTTAGATCCGGAGTGTATCGCCAGGTTCGAAGACGAGCTCCCTGAGTTCGCCGGGCTGTCTGCGGCCACTAGGCCCATTGTGGCAGAGTCGGGGGAAGAAGTGTCGCTGGCAACCATCAGGAAGCCGAACCCTTCTTCAGACTCTAGCTCTGAATCTTCGGAGTCAGCATCGTGTGAGTTCGGCCAAGGAGACTCCCTCTGTCCGTACTCCACGGTCTGTCTTCTCTCGGGCTAAACCTCGCCTTTAACCGTGGCTCTGGACTTAATGCGATCCCTTGTCATCACAGAGGAGCAACGTTCGAACTATGCCCAGCCCGGACTAGGGGCTGAGAGCAGGGAATTTTACGTCCCACCCACCACCCACCTTATAACCACTGTCGAGGACTTAACCGATGTCGGATCACGGGTTCCGGCAGACCCTTAAGGTTCGAACTCTGGGGTGCGCGCGGAGATCGTGCCCTCTACCTCTCCGTCTCGTAAGGATCTAGCTACCGCAAGAACAACACAAGAGACACGAGGTTTATACTAGTTTGGGCCACCATTGTGGTGTAATACCCTACTCTAGTTTGTGGTGGGTGGATTGCCTCTTGGGCTGATGAGGAAGAACAGTACAAGGGGGAACGGCCTCGCGAGGGCCAGTTCTTGGCTAGGGGATGAACCGCTAGGGGAGTTCGATCGCCCTTCTCTCTCTCTAGATGCTGGATTTCATCCCCTTACACTGTGGGTGGCTAGTCCTATTTATAGGCAAAGGCCCTGGGCATCTTCCCAAAAATTGAGCGGGAAGGGCGTCAACAGTTGGCCAATTTGAAGGGGAACATCTGGTACACTTATCCTGACAAAAGTTGGTCTTCGCCTGCCAAAGGCTCTGTGGTGACGCCGTCCTAGGTTCCATGGTGACCTCCTTCCCACTGTTGGACTGGTCTTAGTCTCGTTGCACCGAAATGGGTGCCTTTGCTTGATCCTCTCGCCTGCGCTTGCCCCCCTTGCACCAAAGAGGAAAGGGGGATGCTGCGCGGGCTAGCGCCCGCCTGGCGCCCTTGATCGCCATGGCTTGCGTCATGGGCACCTCGCGAGGTACCCCACCTTGATCTCTCCGCCTTCTCGCGAGCCAGCCTAAGGAGGCCGTGCTTGAGGAAGCGCCAGGTCGTCCGCCTCGCGAGGCTTGGCCCCTTGCGAGGGTCTTGAACCTTGTGCTGATGAAGATGGGCCATGCTGGGCCCCCATTTGAGCCACGCCGCAGGCCGCAGGCAGGCAAGTCTGGGGACCCCCGTTCCCAGAACGCCGACAGTAGCCCCCGGGCCCAAGGCGCGCACGGACTTGGCCGTGTCGAGAGGCGAAAGGGAAAGGGCGAAGCATCGCGGGCCCTAACAGCCTGCGGCCTTGGGCGTCGCATGGCGGTTTGACAGGACGTGGGCATCTCCACTTCCCCATGACGCCTCGGCAACTGCGTGACTTGACTAGTCCCTGCATGCATAGATACGGGTCATCATTACCTGCGATCGTGGTGCTTGACGGTTGGCCTCTTCCGGCTATAAGTGCGAGGCCGCACAAGCTCCGCCAGTCCATCCCTTCCCGCTTCTCTTCTTCTTCCTCTCCTTCGCCGCCGCTGCCCGCATGGCTCCGAAGAGGCTCTCAGCTGCGGAGAAGGGGAACCCGACTCCCCCCCGGCCAAGCGCGGCCGGGGTCGTCCCCGCAAGCATCCCGTGGCCCCCGCTGTGGCTCCCCATGGACACAAGGGTGGTTCTCCGCGTGGTGGTGAGCGCTCGGCTGCCATGGAGAGGCAGGTTGTGGCTGCGCGGCCTCCCAGGCCGCGCTTTCGCTCGGCGGAGGTGCTGCCGGAGTTCGTTGCGTGGTCGGCGGACCTGACTAGCACCTTGCTCCAGCTCCCTCGCTTCTTCATCAGCGAGATGTCGGCCGGCGCCCGGTGCGGCTTCTGGCTCCAGGCCGACGGCTGCTGCAGTAGGGCCTCTTGGGTCTCGCTCGAGGTCTCCCCTTCTGGGAATGGGGCCCTGACCCACGGCTGGCAAACGTTTGCCCGCGCGCGTGGCCTGGGCGAGCGGTGCACCCTGCACTTCAAGTTCGACGGCGACAGCACCCTCTACGTGAGGGTGTTTGGGGAAGACGGTCGCCACGCAGGATGCTGCCCTGAGGACGACGACGAAGGAGACTGCGCCCGCTCTGCCGGCGGTGCCCGAGGCTCCCCAAGCTTCGCCTACTCCCCTTCAGGCGGCTCCTCCAGCGGTGGCCGCAGCCAGCCCCCTCACCGCCGCGCCTGCTTGGGGGGTGGCTGTTCATCCGCCCGTCACCGCGCCCCGGTGAAGCGCGAGAGGGAGTCCGCCTGAGCTCCGGAGGCATCCGGTTTCGCCTCAGTAGGCCGATGCGGGGCGGGCCGTGCCGGGCTCACCCTTTCCTTTTCCTTTTGCTCCCTGTGTAAGATAAGATAGCTGCGTGGAGCCCCGTGGGGCGCGTTTAAGAATTGTTGCCGTTGTAGCCATTACCTTAATTTTGTTGTCGCGTTTCACAACTATTTGCCCTCGCGTAGGTAGTTTCGGCCCCAGCCGGGGGGCGACCGACCCAGGCCCTGTGTGCATGTCGCGGTGCCCGAGGGGCACAGACCAAAGGGGTGCTCCTGTAGAGAGCCCGGGCCGTGAAACCTTTAAACGGCTAGAGCAGAAACGCTCGCGAGGTTGTTCGAGCCCCATTCCTCGCGAGGCCTTCATGAGAGAAAATCAGAACGAGGAGCGAAAATCGACAAACCACAAAGCAACAATGGCGATAATTTCGATAAGACTTCAAATGCAAGTAAAACACGCCAAATGCGGAAAGCAAATGAAAAAGCCGCGTCCGGCACCTAGTCTAGTCTTCGACGTCTTCTCACCAGCGCGGAGCTAAGTGCTGCCACTGGGCGTGGGAGGGAGCCCCAGGGCCTGAGGCCGGCGCTCCTGAGACTCCGGGGCGTGTACAGCCCCACTCATTATTACGTGAGAGTGTCACGGGGCGGCGAGCTTCACAGGCACTGTCCTTCTTCACAGGCTCCAGGCCTTTCTCCTTGGAGGTAATGGGCTTCATAGGCATTAGCCTTCTTCACAGGCTCCAGGCCTTTCTCCTTAGAGGTAATGAGCTTCACACGCATTGGCATTCTTCACAGGCTTAGGGCCTTTTCCAAAAAGAGAATATCTTCACAGGCGTTCGCCTTCTTCACAGGCTCAGGGCCTTTTCCAAAAGGGGAAGATCTTCACAGGCGTTCGCCTTCTTCACAGGCTCGGGGCCTTTTCCAAAAAGGGAAGATCTTCACAGGCGTTCGCCTTCTTCACAGGCTCGGGGCCTTTTCCAAAAGGGGAAGATCTTCACAGGCGTTCGCCTTCTTCACAGGCTCAGGTCCTTTTCCAAAAGGGGAAGATCTTCACACGCGTTCGCCTTCTTCATAGGCTCGGGGCCTTTTCCAAAAGGGGAAGATCTTCACAGGCGTTCGCCTTCTTCACAGGCTCAGGCCCTTTTAGGGGTAGAACCTCTAGAGGTGCTGGATGTTCCACGCGTTCTGGATCGGCTCCCCCTCTTGAGTCTCCAAGCGCACGGAGCCAGGCCTGGAAACATGAACAACCTTGAACGGGCCCTCCCACATGGGAGAGAGCATGTGCAGCCCTTCCCTGGAGAGGACCCGCCTGAGTACGAGGTCTCCTACCTCGAGGGTCCTGGGGCGGATGTTGCGGCAGTGATATCGTCGTAGCGCCTGTTGGTACCTCGCCGCTCGCAGCACGGCTTCCCGGCGGCGTTCCTCCCCCAACAATAGGTCCATCCCCCGCATGGCGTCCTGCTGCGCCTCGTCGAACGCCGGGACCCGCGCGGAGCGACGCCTGACCTCATGAGGAAGGACTGCTTCGGCTCCGTAGACCAGGAAGAACGGAGTTTCCCCGGTTGGTTTGGTCGCGGTTGTGCGGATGGACCACATCACAGATTGGAGCTCGTCGTACCAACCCCTGCCGCAGGCCTCCAGCTTCTTCTTGAACGTCCTGGTCTTGAGGCCCCTCAGGACCTCTGTGTTGGCTCGTTCGGCTTGCCCATTGCTTTGCGGGTGTGCCACCGAAGCGTAGCATATCTGCGTTCCAAGGTTAGCACAGTATGTTTTGAAAAGATTACTGGTGAACTGTGAACCGTTGTCTGTGATGATGCGGTTCGACACCCCGAACCGGCTCACGATACCCCTGATGAACTTGACCGCGGAGCCTGCGGGGATGGTACGGACAACCTCCACCTCTGCCCACTTGGTGAACTTGTCAATGGCGACGTAGAGGCAACGGTAGCCCCCCGGCGCCCGAGGGAATGGGCCCAGAATATCCAACCCCCAAACTGCGAATGGCCATGAGAGGGGTATAGTTTGCAGGCTCCCTGCTGGTTGATTGATCTGCTTGGAATGGAACTGGCAGGCCTCACAAGCCTTTACCAATTCGATCGCGTCGTTGAGCGCGGTGGGCCAATAGAACCCACTACGGAATGCTTTGCCAATGAGGGTTCGTGATGATGAGTGGTGTCCGCAGTCCCCGCCGTGTATGTCCCCCAGTAGTTCCCTTCCTTGCTCCCTGGAGATGCAGCGCAGACATACGTCGTTGGGTCACTTCCGGTAGAGTTCTCCGTCTCTGATGCAGTATGCCGTGGCCTGCCGCGCCACACGTTCTGCTTCCTCTTCCTTTTCTGGTAGGGCCCCATGTGTCAGGTAATTCCGGAGCTCGGTGATCCAGCGTTCCTCCTGAGGTTCCATCGTCAGGAGCAAACATGCTCCTGAGGGCGGTCCGCAGGCTGGGGCCCCCGAGGCTGGCGGCTGAGGGAGCTCCTCTTGAGGCTGAGCCGTGCTCGATAGCGTTGGTTGCGCTGAAGGCTTGAAGAGTCGTTCTTCGAAGATGCCTGGCTCCTGCGGTAGCCGCCTGGACGCCCGTCCGGCTATGTCGTCAGCTTCTTGGTTGGTGCCACGGGGCACGTGCTTCAGCTCCAGCCCCCAGAACTGCTTTTCCATCCTGCGGACCTCTGCTAGGTAGGCCTCCATGTGTTCATCCTTCGGCTTGTACACCTTATTGGAGAAGTTGACTAGGAGCTGCGAGTCGCCTTTGACGCTGAGGCGCTTCACTCCCAGGGCCGCTGCGGCCTTCAACCCGGCTATCAATCCCTCATATTCTGCTATGTTGTTGGAGACCTTTTCTCCTTGCTAGAAAGAGAGTTGTACTGCATAGCAAAGCTTATCCTGAGTGGGTGATATTAGCACCGCACCAGCCCCCGCGCCGTGCCTGGAGAATGCCCCGTCGAAGTACATGACCCAGCCTTCTGGCGCCTCGCTCCCTGGGGAGAGGGAGCGGTCCTCGTTGTCCTTGAGGCCTGGCGCCTCTGTCCATTCCTCCACAAAATCCGCCAATGCTGCTCCTTTGATGACCCTAGTGGTGCTGAACTCAAGCTGAAACGCTTGCAACTCTATGTTCCACTCAGTGACCCTTCCGGCTGAGTTAGGGCTCCTGAGCACCCTCTCCAGGGGTACGATGAGACGACCTTGATCGGGTGAGCTTGGAAGTAGTGACGCAGCTTGCGTGAGGCCACCAGCAGCGCGAGGAGGAGCTTCTAAGGCATCGGGTATCGTGCCCTCGCGTCCCGTAGCACCGTGCTAACGAAGTAGACCGGGTGTTCAACAAGGCTGAGAGCATCTTGGGTAGTGGCGCCCTCGGGAGGTGAAGGCACCTCACGAGATGTTGTGGCCTCGGGAGGCGAACCATCCGGGTATGCCGCCTATCCTGTCTCTGGTGCGTCCCTCGGCAGCTGACTCTCTCCATCTGTAGTTTCGGCTCCCTCGAGCTTCCCCTATTCCCGTCTCGTCTGGCCTCGGGCTGCCGCCATGGTCTTGGCCTGGCGCTCCTCCCTAACTGCCACCAGTGCTGCGCTGGCAGAGTAGGGAGTGGCGGCAAGGTAAAGCAGCAGAGGCTCCTGAGGGCGCGGAGCCACCATGACTGGGGGACTGGTCAGGTACCTCTTGAGATCTTGAAACGCCTTATCTGCCTCTTCAGTCCATTCAAAGGGCCCCTTTTTCTTCATAAGCTGAAAGAAAGGCAGCGCTCGTTCCCCCAACTTGGAGATGAAGCGCCCTAGCGCGGTCACACGCCCAGTGAGCTTCTGCGTTTCTCTGAGGGTCTTTGGCGGACTCATGTCCTCGACCGCCTTGACCTTCTCGGGGTTGGCCTCGATGCCACGGTGAGACACGAGAAATCCCAAAAGCTTGCCCGAGGGAACACCAAACACACATTTCTCCGGGTTGAGCCGCAGGTTCACTGCGTCGAGGCTCGCGAAGGTCTCCTCCAGGTCTTGTATCAGGGTCCGGGCTTCTCGAGATTTCACCACAATGTCATCGACGTATGCTTCAACATTCTTCCCGAGCTGCGGGCCCAAGGTGATGTGCATCAGCCGCTGAAAGGTTGCCCCTGCGTTGCGTAGTCCAAATGGCATGCATGTATAGCAGTATACCCTGCACGGGGTCAGGAAGGCGGTCTTCTCAACGTCTTCTATCGCCATCTTGATCTGGTGATATCCGGAGAAGGCATCCAAGAAGCACAACAGGTCGCACTCGGTGGTGGAATTGACGATCTGGTCGATGCGAGGGAGCGGGAACGGATCTTGCGGGCATGCCTTGTTGAGGTTGGTGAAGTCGACACACATGCGTTCCTTCCCCCCTTTCTTGGGCACAACGACAGGGTTGGCCAACCAATCTGGGTACCGGACCTCGCGAATGACTCGAGCAGCTTCCAACTTGCGGGTCTCTTGGACGATGAAGGCCTGCTTCTCTGCGGACTGCCGCCTGGCCTCCTGCTTCACGGGGCGCACATTTGGGCACACGTTGAGGTGGTGCTCGATGACGTCCCTAGGGATCCCTGCCAACTGATCGGGCTCCCAAGCAAACACTTTCTTGTTTGCACGCAGGAACTTGACCAGGGCCTCCTCCTGCTCAGGCCCCAGGTTGGCGCCAATGGTGAAAGTGGCGCTGGAGGATCCGTCTTCGTCGACGGGTATCTGCTTGGTTTCTGCCTTGTCCTGGGTGAACAACTGCTTCTTCTTGGTAGGCGCAGCCCCCTTGGGCTCAGGGGTCCCCGCGTCGGCAGGCTGTGCTGATGCCGCCGTCTTGAAGGCGGGCTTGAGTACTCGCAGGGCGTCCCCGGTGTCTCCATGCACGGTGAGAGTACCGTTGCTCCCGGGCATCTTCATGAGGTTGTATGCAGGGTGCGTGGCGGCCATGAACTAAGCCAGTGCTGGGTAGCCGAGGATGGCGTTGTAAGGGAGGCCGATGGGGGCAATGTCGAAGTCGACCATCTCCGTGCGGAAGTTGTCGTAGGTGCCGAAGGTCACCGGGAGCCGGATCTATCCCAAGGAGTCGGACGACCCGCCCCCAACGCCTGAGAAGGATCGGCTGGGTTGCAGCCGCTCCCGGGGTATGGGAGGAGGTTGAAGGTCTCGACCGAAAGCATGCTGAGACCCGCGCCGCCATCGACGAGGGTTCTGGTGACGGCCACCTGGCAGATGGTGGGGGTGCACAACAGGGGGAGCACGCCCGAGCCGGCCAAGTTGGCGGGGTGGTCCTCCGAGCTGAAGGTCAGGCCAGCCTCACGCGCCGCCCGGTCCGTGGGAGCCCCCTGTCGTGCAGAGACGACGCCGATCTGGCGGGCAAACGGCATGACGTGGCGGCTTGTGGGTGGCGCCTGCGAGCCGCCCAGGAGGGCTGCGACGACCGGGAGCGTCGACGTTGTGGTGCGGCAGCCCGGTCGCATAGACAGGCACCGGGGTGGTGCTTGCTGCTCGCCTCCCGCTGGGTCGGTGGTGGTGTTGACGGCGTGCGACGGGGGACGGTGAGGACATCCACCAGCGAGGGCCGCTGGCGTGACGCGAGCTCGACGTGCACCGTACATGGATGCGGCGGTCAGGGGAGAGCGGAGCGGTGGAAGATAGATTCCGGCGCACCCCTACCTGGCGCGCCAAATGTCGGATCACGGGTTCCGGCAGACCCTTAAGGTTCGAACTCTAGGGTGCACGCGGAGATCGTGCCCTCTACCTCACCGTCTCGTAAGGATCTAGCTACCGCAAGAACAACACAAGAGACACAAGGTTTATACTAGTTCGGGCCACCATTGTGGTGTAATGCCCTACTCTAGTTTGTGGTGGGTGTATTGCCTCTTGGGCTGATGAGGAAGAAAAGTACAAGGGGGAACGGCCTCGCGAGGGCCAGTTCTTGGCTAGGGGATGAACCGCTAGGGGAGTTTGATCGCCCTTCTCTCTCTCTAGATGCTGGATTTCATCCCCTTACCCTGTGGGTGGCTAGTCCTATTTATAGGCAAAGGCCCTGGGCCTCTTCCCAAAAATTGAGCGGGAAGGGCGCCAACAATTGGCCAATTTGAAGGGGAACATCTGGTACACTTATCCTAACTAAAGTTGGTCTTCGCCTGCCAAAGGCTCTGTGGTGACGCCGTCCTGGGCTCCATGGTGACCTCCTTCCCACTGTTGGACTGGTCTTAGTCTCGTTGCACCGAAATGGGTGCCTTTGCTTGATCCTCTCGCCTGCGCTTGCCCCCCTTGCACCAAAGAGGAAAGGGGGACGCTGCGCGGGCTGGCGCCTGCCTGGCGCCCTTGATCGTCATGGCTTGCGTCATGGGCACCTTGCGAGGTACCCCACCTTAATCTCTCCGCCTCCTTGCGAGCCAGCCTAAGGAGGCCGGGCTTGAGGAAGCGCCGGGTCGTCCGCCTCGCGAGGCTTGGCCCCTTCCGAGGGTCTTGAACCTTGTGCTAATGAAGATGGGCCACGCTGGGCCCCCATTTGAGCCACGCCGCAGGCCGCAGGCAGGCAAGTCTGGGGACCCCCGTTCCTAGAACGCCGACAACCGACATGCTCGATTACTGCTCCGAAGACATCGACGGTATGGAAGACGATGGCGGAGAAGAGGAGGCCCAAAACCCGCCGTTTACCGGACATTGGACGGCCACCTCTTCGTATGACGTGTACATGGTGGATACACCCAAAGAGAATAGCGGCACCGACAAGGAAGACCCAGTTGAGGATAAACATCCCGAGATACTGCAAAAGCACCGATGTCAGCGGCGCCGCTCTAAGTCACGCCATGGAAAAGACAGCAATACCGGCACAGGAGAAAACAATACTCCAGACGATGCCGAAGACAATGAAGTCCCCGTTGAGCCAACTTCCGAACATGACGAACGAGAAGATGGGCAAGTTAGCCCTGATGAACAGGCCGTAAACGAAGACTCGGAGGACAGTAATTATCTTCTGCTCTCCGAGAATGAGGTGAGCCTCAGCAACGAAGATTTTATCGTGCCTGAGGAACCTCTCGAGCAGGAGTGCTTTAAGCACCGGCTAATAGCCACTGCAAGGAGCCTAAAAAAGAAGCAGCAACAGCTTCAAGCTGATCAAGATCTGCTCAATGACAGATGGACAAATGTCCTGGCAGCCGAGGAGTACGGCCTCGAGTGCCCAACCAAAAGTTACCCGAAGCGCAAATTGCTACCTCAATTCGATGAAGAGGCACTGGAGCCCGTACCATCAGCGCGTAATGCGGCTGACCGACCACCACGTGGCCGGGACAAAATGGCAACTCAAGCCGAACACCAGCCCGTACTACCTCGCCATAAAGGCAAAGATAAAATAGTTCGGGGGTATACATATGACCTGTGGTAGGACCTGGACAGCAGAGCAGGACATACCAGATTGATCTACGGATCGTGGGGGCATGCCCCAACACGCGACGACGGCTATCTAGCCGGACATGACAAGCATAATCACGCCCGGGCTGAAAACCGCAGACGGAATCTATCTGAGCTGCGTCGCGACGTGGCCTGATATAGAGGCGCCGCACGTCCCCTCTACTTCACTCATGCAGTAATAGAGCACGAATTCCCAGAAGGGTTTAAACCCGTGAATATCGAATCGTATGATGGAACAATAGATCCCGCGGTATGGATTGAGGATTTTCTTCTCCATATTCATATGGCCCGTGGTGATGACCTTCATGCCATCAAATACCTCTCACTAAAACTCAAGGGACTAGCTCGGCACTAGTTGAACAGCCTGCCTGAAAACTCCATTGGCAGCTGGGAGGACTTGGAAGACGCCTTCCGCGACAACTTCCAAGGTACATACGTCCGACCTCCGGATGCGAATGACTTAAGTCACATAGTCCAACAGCTCGGAGAGCCAGACAGAAAATTTTGGACCAGGTTCCTAACTGTCGGATTTCGGGTTCCGGCAGACCCTTCAGGTTCGAACTCTGGGGTGCGTGCGGAGATTACGGCTCCTCCTTACCTGCACCCCTCCGCCTCGCGAAGATCTAAGCTACCGGAAAGAACAACACAAGAGACACAGAGTTTATACTGGTTCGGGCCACCGATGTGGTGTAATACCTCTGTTGGAAAAGGCAGTGCCTAGGAGGCACTTAGGCACGCCTAGGCGCTAGGCAATGGCCAAACGCCTCGCCTAGGGCATAAGCAGAAGTCTAGGCAGAGAAAGTAAGAAATTCTCTACCCAAGCAAGAAATCATGCCATATTGCACTGATTTGCCAAAAGGGCCATATTCCATTCATAGTATTGGTATTTAACATACTTATATGCCCTAAATTAATAAAATACACATATAATAACCACATATACACCCCGATAGTAAAAATTACATAACCAACTACACTGCGCCTAGGGCGCTTAAGCACCGCCTAGGCACTAGGCGAAGGCCAACCGCCTCGCTTACGCCTACCGCTTTTTCCAACCTTGTAATACCCTACTCCAGTGTGGTGGTGTGGTGGATTGCCTCTTGGGCTGATGATGATTAACAATACAAAGAAGAACAGCCTCGCGAGGGTCTGTTCTTGGCCGGGGCGATGAACTACTAGGAGGAGTTCAGTCGCCCTTCTCTCTCTCTCTCTCTCTCTTTGATCTGATTGCCTTCTCTGGATCCTAGCTGATTCCCATCCGAATTGCCTCTACCCTGGGGGTGGCTAGTCCTATTTATAGGCAAAGGCCCTGGGCCTCTTCCCAAATATTGAGCGGGAACGGCGCCAACAATTGGCCACTTTGAAGGGGAACATCGAGTACACTTATCCTGACTAAAGTTGGTCCTCGCCTGCCAAAGGCTCTGGTGGTGACGCTGGCTTGGGCTCCACAATGACTTCCTTCCTTCCCTTGGACTGGTCTTGGTCTCGTTGCACCGAAACGGGTGCCTTTGCTTGATGCTCTCGCCTGCGCTTGTCCCCTTTGCACCAAAGAGGAAAGGAGGACACTGCGCGGGCTGGCGCCCGCCTGGCGCCCTTGGTCGTTACGGTTTACGTCATGGGCACCTCGTGAGGTACCCCGCCTTGATCTCTCCGACTCGTCACGAGCCAGCCTGATGAGGCCGTGCCTGAGGAAGCTCCGTGTCGTCCACCCCGCGAGGCTTGGTCCCTTGCGAGGGTCTTGGGTCTGTGTTGATGAAGATGGGTCGTGCTGGGGCCCCCTTTGAGCCATGCCGCAGGCCGCAGGCAGGCAAGTCTGGGGACCCCCGTTCCCAGAACACCGACAGTAGCCCCCGAGCCCAAGGCGCGCCTGGACTTGGCCGTGCAGGGAGGCGAAAGGGTAAGGGCGAAGCGCCACGGGCCCTAACAGCCTGCAGCCTTGGGCGCCGCGTGGCGGTTGATTGGACATGGGCGGCACTGTTCCCCCACGCCCCCTTATTCCGCGCCAGGCTAGGCGGACTCGTAGTTGTACACAACTGCTCCCTTTCTTTTGTTCGAGCGCCATCTGTCCTTCCTCCGCTCAAACTCCAGCTCCTGTTTTCAACCCAATCTCGAACCTTCTCTCCCCCTTCCCACCGCCATGGCTCCGACGAAGAAGGGAAGAGGGAAGAAACCCACGCCTCCGCCTCGCTCGCCGCCGCTGGTGGCCCCCGCCGTTGGCCGATCGATCATAATCAATCGAGAGGTCCTGGGCAAGGTCAGCTCGGCTCTGGCTACTATCTTCAACGAATGCGGGAGGATGACGGCCTGGCCCATGTCTCACCTCCCCACCGATAGGATAATCACCGAGGTCTAGTATTTTGCTGATGCCCTGTGGGTAGGTCTGGTTCCCCCTTTTTCTGATTTCTTCAATGTCGTGCTTTCCCACTACCAGATCCGCATGATGCATCTGGGTCCTGAATCCATCAGCCTTCTTTCGGTCTTCGCCTTTGTTTGCAAGGCAATGATGGGCATCCCTCCTTCGGTTGCCTTGCTGCATCACTTCTTCTCTCTGCGCCTTGTCGACCCTACCCAGTGCTCGGCGTGCGTGAGCTTCGTCGCCGCGTCTGAGACGGCGGCCTCAGGGATCGACTTCGGGCTCCCTTCGCCTTCGGCTGGGTTCCGCGAGCGGTGGCTGTATGTGGATGTTGGGGTGCCCAGCCCCCTGCTGTCGAAGCCAACTTCGCCTGCTATCCCCAATTCGGGCTGGGGCCAGGAGACGCAAGAGGGCCCTCGGCTCGCCTTTGACTGGCACCGCTTCGCGTTCTTGAAGTCGATCGGCGTGACTGCGCCCAAGGTGGTGAAGGAGTTCCTGCTACGCCGCATTGCTCCTCTCCAACGCCACTCCCGCCGGATGTGGGCCTTCAGCGGGCGTGGTGATCGTATGAGGCTCCAGGAAGAGGACCTGACGCCTGAAGTGCTGAGGACAGTGCTCTTGATCCTGACTGGTGACCCCAACCCGGGCAGCATCTAGCGGGGAGGGGCCCTGTTGTACCTCTGCCAGAACAGGGACGATTTGTGAAGCAGATGCCTATCTTTGATGAATGGGGGCCGCGCCCCGCCGGCCTCCAGGGGCCTCGCGAGAACCCAGTGATGGTGGATGCCCTTCCAGTCCTCCAAGGCGACTCTTCCTCAAGTGGCGGGGTAGGGAGGCATGAGGCGCCAGAGGCCGAGGGGCCTCCCGACGGGGTGACAGCGCCGGGTGATGCTCATGAGGGAGCAGCTGTTGGGGCCCGTGTTGCCGAGGCTGAGAGCGGCGAGCAGCTGCCCTCAGCGCCTGCGGCTGAGGCCCCTGAGGCTCCGGCTGCTTCTCCTGGTGAGGCGATTGTCAGCGCACATCAGGCAGGCGTCCCTGACGCGGATCCCCTTGACGCTCTGTCCTCATCGCAGGTTGATCCCTGCGCTCAACTCTTGGACCGCTTCCGCGTGGACTTTGAGGCCCTCCAGAAGAAAGGGGAGGCCCTGAGCGATGATTACCCTTGTCGCCTGCTGAAGCGTAGGAAGTACTTCGCCACTGATGAGTAAGCCTTCTCCTTCTCCAGCTCCCGATCTTTCTGTTGCACTTACTGATCCTTGCTCCGCAGGCCCCTTCCAGCCAAGCTCGCGGAGATGGCTGAGGTGTCGTCCCCCTTGGCTTCGCTCCCTCCTCTGTCCTCAAGTGCTCCGAGCAGCACAACCCTTATAGTGAGGGCGATCGGAGGGGCGAACCATCTCGAGGTGCATCGAGGCCCTGCGCACCCCGCACTCTTCCTTCGTGGGCCTTCTCGTGGCATAGCCAGCCTGCGTGGGCTTCTCGCCTGGTCGTGGACTGTGATTGGCTGAAGCGCTCCCTGCGGTCTTCATCTGGGGACGGGCTGGCTCCAGGCCGGGTTTCTGGCGTGGTGTGCTCGACCGTCGCGAGGGTGCCAGCCCCCAGCCCCCTGCCCGGAGGGGGAGTGCCGATTTGTGGCCTCCGACACTTGCTTGGGGCAGGTGATGGTGTGGGAGACGTGCGCGAGCGCGCTCGGGAGCGTCGCGCTCTTCGCCAAGGATTCCTTTGAAGGGCGGCTGACGCGGTGGACCTGCTTGGTGAGGAGCTTGCTGATGAAGACGCGCACCTTGAGGCCGAGGGCCTGCGCCTGGCTGTGGAGAGGCGCGAGCGGGAGGGCGCCGTCGCCCTTGCGCGCTATCAGCGCGATCTTGACGATGAAAAGGCCAAGGCGTCGTTGGCGGCCTCTCGGGAGGCCCAATCTCGGGCCGCTGAGGAGGCCCGGGAAGCTGACCGACGGCGAGAGGCGGCGGAGGAGCGGGCTCGGGAGCTCCTAGCCCGGTGCCACTCACTGGAAGAGCAAGTGGAGCTACGCGAGGCAGCCCTTACATCGATGAAGGTGGCCTCTGGCGACCCGGCAGGGCTCCAGAAGCGTGAGGAGGCACTGACGCTGGAAGCCGCCGAACGTACGCGCGAGTACGAGCGTCTGGAGACGAGGGAGCGCTTGGTGACGCAGGCGGAGGATGATGTCGCTGCACGGGAAGCCTGTGTCCTGAAGGAGGTCAGGCGTCGGGTGACGACGGCGCGCCTGAACCTCGAGCGCGAGTTTGATGGAAAGCTGGAGTTGATCCGGGTCGAGGCTGAAGGTAGGACTGCTGCCTTGAGGGCCAAGCTGGAAGAAGCTACGCGGCGGGCCGATGCTCTTCAGGCCGCCCTTCAGGTGGCGCAAGGGGAGTCAACCACCTCCCAGGCCGAAGTGCTCCTTCTTCGCCATCGGGTGAAGGAGGCTGAAGCCATCGCGCGCCAGAATGAGGATGATATACGCCAACTGCGGATCCTGGAGCATGAGCACGGCCCCATGCTCACCATGCTCCGGGAGAGAGCCAACACAGCCTTGGGTAACATCTGCGAGGCGGCTGTCGGCGATCCGCACGCAGTCAACTATGCCGGCAACCTTCAGTTCTTCACCGACGTGGTGACGCAGCTGGAGGCACGGTCGGTCAGGGCCGACAGGTTGGCGGAGGAGAGGAGCCGTGCCCTGCTCGGGCGCTCCTTTTCTCGTGTCTTCAGCCACCTCAGGAACATGGATCCCCACTTCGATTTCGACGCTGCCATCGCCCCAGTTCCCCAGGCCGTCCGGGACGACCTAGCGCACTGGGTGGAAGACAATGTGGATGCCCTTGTCAGGGCCTTCGCTTCAGACAACGACGGCGTGATCGTGGCTGCCGACGAGGGCGGCGTGGTGAACGGCCCTAACTCCGCTGGCGGCAATGCAGGCAGCGACAGCGAGCCCAGCGACGCCAGCAACGGTTTGAGAGGCGCTCCTGAGGACGCATTGGGGGATTTATCCGACTGATTATGCATCATTCCTGTTTCTGTACCCTGCATGAATAGAACTCAGGTTTTGGCCTGATAGCTGTGAGAGCATTTTGGGAGGGGGAGCCCCTCATGTAAAGCTTGCATTCATCGTATTAGTAGATGTTACATTGCCCATGCGCCCATGCCAAGCGGTTAGCTAAGCGACGTGCTGGTTGGCTAGTTTACCTTTGTTCCGCGCGAGCCCTGAGGTAGCCTGTGGGAGGCTGTGGTGTCCCGAGTGTTCCTCGATCGAGCCCGTAGGATCTGCAGTAAAAAAAACCTCCTGAGAGGACGCGGCGGCGGCACTCTGGGCTGCGCGCAAGCTGGGCCTGACCCGGCTCGCGAGGGGCTCGCGAGGGGAGGCAGCTGAGGTGAGGTGGTCATCAAAACACGAGAAATTGCTCGAACGAGACTAAGCACCCCTTCCCTGAACACACGCAAATCTCAAATTCGAATTCAGCTTAAATTCGGCGGGGGAAAGTGACAATCAAAGGAAAAGGCAATGAAAGCAGACAAAAGGCCGCGTCTGGCACCTAATCTAGTCTTGGACGTCTTCTCACCAGCGTGGAGCTAAGTGCTGCCACTGGGCGTGGGAGGGAGCCCCAGGGCCTGAGGCCGGCACCCCTGAGACTCCGGGGCGTGTACAGCCCCACTCATTATTACGTGAGAGTGTCATGGGGCGGCGAGCTTCACATGCACTGGGCCTTCTTCACGGGTACCGGCCTTGCTTCATATCGCCAGAAGAGGGCCCCACCTTGCACCACACTCTAGTGCCATCAACGACGACCGAAAACCAGGACGCCGTCGATGGGGTAGAGCGGTCGCCAGCGATTCCCCCGACGACCACGGGTCCTCCGCCAGGGGCAGGCCCTGAGGCACCTCCCCAGCGGAGGGCCTACCTCCTGAGAACGCCTTGCTCCGAACGCCGCGGTGGTGATGTCAGATCTCTGCCCGTCTCCTGCAGCCCCCTGCGCCCTCCTCCCGAGGGGTAGGAGACCGCGGGAGCGGGGTAGCTGTTCGCTGTGGCGACCTGCACCTCCTGCGATCCATGATTAGCGTATGCCTGCTCCTGAGGAATTAGCGGTACCCGATATTCGTTGCCTCCAGCGTGGCCAGTGGGACCGTCTCGGGGCTCCTGGAAGAGCTCAGCTTCTGGCGCCTCGTCCCCCCAGCTTGGGCTGAGGAGCGAGCCTTGTTCGGCCTCGTGAGGGTGCCCTTGGTCCACCATGTGGGGCACGTATTCTTCTGGCGCCGTCATCCCAAAGGCCACGTCGTAGTGCCCCGCGTGCCATGCAGCTCTGCTTGACGCGCCCACCGTGGGGTGGTAGCGCGGCTGCCCGCTGGGTCCGTGGGCCACGTCGAGTCTTTCTTCTTCGTGGACCGGGAGCGGGGGCAGCGTCGCCGCCGGTCCGGTGCCGACAGCCTCGCTGGCGTTGGAGTGGCCTTGGAGCCCGTGGGCGCGCGCGGAGCCCCCGCGCGGGCCGCCCTGGGCTTGAGTTGGGAGCTGGATGCAGAAGGTGTGAGCCCCGAGGCGGCGAAGCCCAGGAGCTCTGCCACCCGCTCCAGCAACACGTCGCGGCCGCCCTCCAGCAGCCTGCACTGCAGCAGCTCTCGGGCCACCGTGAGCGCGGCCCTCGAATTCGCCTGCTCCCGGCGAGTGTACGGTCTCGTGGTCGCGGCGTGATTGGAGGCCCTTGCTGCCGACCGCGCCTGCCGTGGTGTGAGAGCCATCGAAGCCTGTCCGCGTCGCCCGCGGCTCGCAGCGCCTTGCGGGCCGCGAGCTGCCTGGGGCACGGGGTCGCCCGAGGCGAGCGGCTCTGTGCGGGCGGGCCATGCCGCCCATGGATCTGGGTTATCCGCCTGGTCGCCGGACACGGTGATGACCACGCGACGGGGCATGAAGCGGTAGAAGGTGGATTCCGGCGCACCCCTACCTGGCACGCCAAATGTCGGATTTCGGGTTCCGGCAGACCCTTGAGGTTCGAACTCTCGGGTGCGCGCGGAGATTACGCCTCCTCCCTACCTGCACCCCTCCGCCTCGCAAAGATCTAAGCTACCGGAAAGAACAACACAAGAGACACAGGGTTTATACTGGTTCGGGCCACCGATGTGGTGTAATACCCTACTCCAGTATGGTGGTGTGGTGGATTGCCTCTTGGGCTGATGATGATGAACAATACAAAGAAGAACAGCCTCACGAGGGTCTGTTCTTGGCCGGGGCGATGAACTACAAGGAGGAGTTCAGTCGCCCTTCTCTCTCTCTCTCCCTGATCTGATTGCCTTCTCTGGATCCTAGCTGATTCCCATCCGAATTGCCTCTACCCTGGGGGTGGCTAGTCCTATTTATAGGCAAAGGCCCTGGGCCTCTTCCCAAATATTGAGCAGGAAGGGCGCCAACAATTGGCCATTTTGAAGGGGAACATCGGGTACACTTATCCTGACTAAAGTTGGTCCTTGCCTGCCAAAGGCTCTAGTGGTGACGCTGGCTTGGGCTCCACAATGACTTCCTTCCTTCCGTTGGACTGGTCTTGGTCTCGTTGCACTGAAACGGGTGCCTTTGCTAGATGCTCTCGCCTGCGCTTGTCCCCTTTGCACCAAAGAGGAAAGGAGGACACTGCGCGGGCTGGCGCCCGCCTGGCGCCCTTGGTCGTCACGGCTTACGTCATGGGCACCTCGTGAGGTATCCCGCCTTGATCTCTCCACCTCCTTGCGAGCCAGCCTGATGAGGCCATGCCTGAGGAAGCTCCGTGTTGTTCGCCCCGCGAGGCTTGGCCCCTCGCGAGGGCTTTGGGTCCGTGTTGATGAAGATGGGCCGTGTTGGGCCCCCCTTTGAGCCACGCCGCAGGCCGCAGGCAGGCAAGTCTGGGGACCCCCGTTCCCAGAACGCCAACACTAACTAAAAAGAACCAGATCGTCGACTACCCGGATGCCGAAGCCCTAGCGGCCTTTAAGCATAGCATCCATGACGAATGGCTCACCCGACACCTCGGCCAGGAAAGGCCGAAGTCCATGGCAGCCCTCACGGCACTCATGACCTGCTTTTGCGCGGGCTAAGATAGTTGGCTAGCTCGTAGCAACAATAGTTCAAGGAAACCTGACACTTCTGAGGCCAGGAATAGCAACGGCAAGCCCCGACGCAAGAGGCATAAGCGTCGGAACAATGGTGATAATACGGATGACACAGCGGTCAATGCCCGATTCAGCGACTCCAAGTCCGGCCAGCGGAAGAAGCCATTTAAAAGGAACAACCCGGGCTCATCCAGCTTGGACCGCATACTCGATCTTCCATGCCAAATACACGGCACCCCCGATAAACCAGCCAATCACACCAACAAAAGCTATTGGGTTTTTAAATAGGCCGACAAGTTAAATGCTAAGAACAAGGAGAAGGGGTCGCAAAGCGAGGACGATGACGAGGAGCCCCATCCACCGAACACTCGGGGACAGAAGAAGTTTCCCCCTCAAGTCAAAATGGTGAACATGATATACGCTACCCATATCCCCAAGAGGGAGCGCAAGCGCGCGCTCAGGGACGTCTACGCGATAGAGCCAGTCGCCCCAAAATTTAATCCATGGTCATCATGCCCGATCACCTTCGATCGCAGGGACCATCCGACCAGTATCCGTCATGGCTGTCCAGCCGCACTGGTTCTTGACCCAATAATTGATGGATTCCACCTGACGAGAGTCCTCATGGACGATGGCAGCAACCTCAACCTACTCTATCAGGATACAGTGCGCAAAATGGGCATCGATCCATCAAGGATCAAGCCCACAAAAACTACCTTTAAAGGAGTTATACCAGGTATAGAGGCCCGCTGCACGGGCTCAATCACATCGGAGGTCGTCTTCGGATCCCCAGACAACTTCCAAAGCGAAGAGTTGATCTTCGTTATCGTCCCCTTCCGCAATGGCTATCACGCACTGCTCGGACAAATCGCATCCGCATTATGCTTATCTCAAGCTCAAGATGCCGGACCACGCGGCGTCATAACAGTCAATGGAAACACGGAGCGCTCCCTCCGCACAGAGGAGAACACCGCGGCCCTGGCAGCGGAAGTACAGAGCGGCCTCTTAAGGCAAAATTTTAATTCGGCATCCAAGCTCCCGGACACTGTCAAATGAGTCCGGACTACTCTGCAGCAGGACGGTCCGGCTCGTCAAGAGGTCGACTATTAATTCGGCCTTCATCTCAGTCCCAATCAAATGGCGGCGGCCGTACTGCGCGTACATAACTACGCACTCAAAATACCATGGGCATAGATGGAGGCATAACCTGATTGTGGTCCATCATACGGCTCCCACACATAATTTTCATTTTCCTTTTTACCATTTTGGTCCTTTTTCTTCACAGGCCCCTCCCGACGGCCCGATCATCGGTCCTTTCGAAGGATAGATACACTAAGGTGGCAAGCAGTACAGACGTGTGGGGGAATTTCTAGATGTTCCTCTTGATGATCATTGTACCTGTTTTCAGGACCCGCACGCAGCTTCCCCGTGGTCTTGGCATGTTAAATAGCCAGGTCGCTTATCGCCCTATTTGTACAAATACGCTTTGACGTATTAATCAAATTATAATGGAAATAGTTTGCGGCTCAACTTATGTGGCACTAGCTTACTACTTCATTCTTTATTTCTCTATTCTTATCGATTGCACACGTACACTTTGGTACGCTTGAATTCACCAGGGGCTTTTACTAAGCTCCATACTACGACAACAGAGTCCGAACACTTTTACAGTACAGTTCGGCACCTTGAATTTTAGTATTATATGCATTGGCTCCGAATCATGTCTTTGGTCAATAGTTGGGTTTCCCGGCTCCTGTGCTTACTACATTACGTTCCTCTCTGTCGGCTAAGGTAGTAAAGGGAGAACAACTGCACTTGTGTTTCTGTTTTACCCGAGCAAACACCTCAGTAGAGAAAGCCGAAAACTGACTATCATGATGTGGCGAGAGCTGGTCAGCTATTCGGAGGTTCAAAATCTTTTACGATTTTTTCCGCCTCATGCTACGGATTGGCCTTCATCCGATCAGGTGTTTACAACACCCTAGTCCGGATTAAATACTAACTAGGGGCTGCGCCTACATTTCTATTGTCACACTCCTATGGCTAAGTGAGAGTGATAAAGCAACATAGTCTGATTGCCTAGTTCGTTGCGCTAAACACCTCCTTCAAGGACCAAAACTCTTGGATCAAGAGTGTTTAGATTCCATCCCGAACACCCCCGTACTACCTATGTGGGGGATGAAGCCGATAACTGGCCAACTCTCAGATTTAACAAAACAGCCGCACAGGAGGTAAAATTTTCAAATAAACAAGCATTATATTACATATCAGCTTTGTTTCACCATACATGACATGATAACATGAATATGTTAATTCAAAAATAATGTCCTTAGCACATTGCTCCGCTACAATGCGAGATCCCTCCAGGACATCATCAAAATACCGCTCAGGTGTGCGGTGCTCCTTGCCAGCAGGCGGTCCCTTGGTCGCAAGCTTAACGGTGTTCATCTTCCCCACTGCACTTTGACACGGGCGAAGGCCATCCGCGCACCCTCGATGCAGACTGACCGCTTGATGACATCTAGCCGGGGGATGGCATTGACCAGCCGCTTCACGAGCCCGAAGTAGCTGTTGGGCATGGCTTCAGCAGGCCATAGCCGGATTATCAAATCATTCATGGCTAGTTCGGCCGCCCTATGCAGTTCAACCAGCTATTTTAGCTGATCGCTAAAGGGCACCAGATGTTCCGGTGCAAGGTATTGCGACCAGAACAGCTTCTCCGTCGTGCTCCCCTCTTCGGCTCGGAAGAACTCCACAGCATCGGCAACACTGCGCGGCAAATCCGCAAACACTCCTGGAGAACTCCAAATCCGGGTTAGTAAGAGATACCTCCTCTTCACATATTTTCTCTGCATAATGAAGGCCTTATCCACTACGATTTTTCTGGCCTCTTCGATTTCTTGGAGGGCGCCCTGGGCTTCAACCCGGGCATCTTATGCGTTTTGGCGAGCCTTGGCGAGTTCGGTCCCTTGATCCGCAATATTGCGCTCGAAGGACTCGCATTTCTTCACGATGTCCTGGAGCTCCTACTGGACCTCGCCAACTCTGGCCTCATGTTTATCACGGGTGGCTTGCTCCTTTGCTGCTTTCTTTTGGGCCTCAGCCAGCGCCTTCTTGAGGGTCTCCCCTCGGTCGCCGCTCCTACAAATATCATGGCTCTCTGGTCAACACAAACAATTCATATCTCTCTATATCTGAATAGGTCATTACATACCTTGCTTATCCTCCAGTTGCTTTCTTGCTTGGCCGAGCTCCTCCTTGGCCAGCTCCAGCCTCTGTTTTAGTCCGGAGACTTCGGCAGCATGAGAGGTCACAGCTAGCAACGACGCCTGCTTATTTTACATAGACATGTATGATTAGTCTCCTGCAGAAATCATTTGATCCTCAGTCCGGCTTTTCTTTCCAAACACCGGATAGCGTATCAGGGGCTACTGTCTATACTATGACATTCTTTTTATACAATTGCGTCGCTTACCTCAAAGCCTATCAGAAGGCTGGTGCAGGCTTCGGTCAGTCCGCTCTTAACGGACTGAACCCAATCAACCATCATACCCATAAGGATACGGTGTTCCTCAACAATGGAAGCACCTTGCAGTGCTTCCAGCAGATTATCCGGTGCCTCTGGATGGACAGAGGTCACCGGCGGAATAGGCGCACTTCCACCTTTCGAAGGAGGCTGCTTGCCTAATTCCAGAGCCGTGTGGGTCTCCGGAATGATATCCGGCTGGGGGACAAACTGGACATGGCCCCCATCGCCAGTCTCCAGGGGGACTTGCTCCCCCATGTGTCCGGCGGCTGAGTGGTCACCCTCTGGCGCCACCCCGACGGCCTCCTGAACCTCTCCCTGTCCTGGGAAGGTCCTGTTGGAAATATGCCCTAGAGGCAATAATAAATTAGTTATTATTATATTTCCTTGTTCATGATAATCGTTTATTATCCATGCTAGAATTGTATTGATAGGAAACTCAGATACATGTGTGGATACATAGACAACACCATGTCCCTAGTAAGCCTCTAGTTGACTAGCTCGTTGATCAATAGATGGTTACGGTTTCCTAACCATGGACATTGGATGTCGTTGATAACGGGATCACATCATTAGGAGAATGATGTGATGGACAATACCCAATCCTAAGCCTAGCACAAGATCGTGTAGTTCGTATGCTAAAGCTTTTCTAATGTCAAGTATCATTTTCTTAGACCATGAGATTGTGCAACTCCCGGATATCGTAGGAGTGCTTTGGGTGTACCAAACGTCACAACCTAACTGGGTGGCTATAAAGGTACACTACAGGTATCTCCGAAAGTGTCTGTTGGGTTTGCACGAATCGAGACTGGGATTTGTCACTCCGTGTGACGGAGAGGTATCTCTGGGCCCACTCGGTAGGACATCATCATATGCGCAATGTGACCAAGGAGTTGATCACGGGATGATGTGTTACGGAACGAGTAAAGAGACTTGCCGGTAACGAGATTGAACAAGGTATTGGGATACCGACGATCGAATCTCGGGCAAGTACAATACCGCTAGACAAAGGGAATTGAATACGGGATTGATTGAATCCTCGACATCGTGGTTCATCCGATGAGATCATCGTGGAAACATGTGGGAGCCAACATGGGTATCCATATCCCGCTGTTGGTTATTGGCCGGAGAGTTGTCTTGGTCATGTTTGCATGGTTCCCGAACCCGTAGGGTCTACACACTTAAGGTTCGGTGACACTAGAGTTGTTATGGGAAATAGTATGTGGTTACCGAAGGTTGTTCGGAGTCCCGGATGAGATCCCGGACATGACGAGGAGCTCCGGAATGGTCCGGAGGTGAAGATCGGTATATTGGACGAAGGGTATTGGAGTCCGGAATTGTTCTGGGGGTACCAGGTGATGACCAGCGTGTCCGAAAGGGGTTTCGGAGGCCCCGGCAAGCGTATGGGGGGCCTTATGGGCCAAGGGGAGAGGGCACATCAGCCCACTAAGGGGCTGAGCGCCCCTCCCAACCCCATCTCACATAACGAGAGAGGTGGGGGCGCCACCCCTAGGGCAGCCGCCCCTCCCGGCTTGGGGGGCAAGTTTCCTAGGGGGTGGGGGCGCCCAAACCCATCTAGGGTTTCCCCTGTGGCTGCCGCCCCTCCCTTAGGGAACCCTAGGGCGCCTCCCCCTCCTCCCTTACCCCTATATATAGTGAGGAAGAGAGAGGGCAGCCGCACCCTTCCCCTAGCGCAGCCCTCTCCCTCCTCCAACACCTCGTCTTCCTCCGTAGTGCTTGGCGAAGCCCTGCCGGAGAAGCACGAGCTCCATCACCACCATCCCGTCATGCTGTCGGAGTTTTCCCTCAACTTCTCCTCTCCCCTTGCTGGATCAAGAAGGAGGAGACGTCCCCGGGTTGTACATGTGTTGAACGCGGAGGTGCCGTCCGTTCGGCACTAGGATCATCGGTGATTTGGATCATGACGAGTACGACTCCATCAACCCCGTTCACTTGAACGCTTCCGCTTAGCGATCTACAAGGGTATGTAGATGCACTCTCCTTCCCTCGTTGCTAGATTACCCCATAGATTGATCTCGGTGTTGCGTAGAAAATTTTGAATTTCCGCTACGTTCCCCAACAGTGGCATCATGAGCTAGGTCTATTGCGTAGATTCCATGCACGAGTAGAACACAAAGTAGTTGTGGGCATTGATTTTGTTCAATATGCTTACCGTTACTACTCCAATCTTGATTCGGCGGCATTGTGGGATGAAGCGGCCCGGACCGACCTTACACGTACACTTACGTGAGACAGGTTCCACCGACTGACATGCACAAGTTGCATAAGGTGGCTAGCGGGTGCCAGTCTCTCCCACTTTAGTCGGATCGGATTCGATGAAAAGGGTCCTTATGAAGGGTAAATAGCAATTGGCATATCATGTTGTGGTTTTTGCGTAGGTAAGAAACGTTCTTGCTAGAAACCCATAGCAGCCACGTAAAACATGCAAACAACAATTAGAGGACGTCTAACTTGTTTTTGCAGGGTATGCTATGTGATGTGATATGGCCAACAAGGATGTGATGAATGATATATGTGATGTATGAGATTGATCATGTTCTTGTGATAGGAATCACGACTTGCATGTCGATGAGTATGACAACCGGCAGGAGCCATAGGAGTTGTCTTAATTTATTTATGACCTGCGTGTCAACATAAACGTCATGTAATTACTTTACTTTATTGCTAACTGTTAGCTGTAGTAGTAGAAGTAATAGTTGGCAAGACAACTTCATGGAGACACAATGATGGAGATCATGGTGTCATGCCGGTGACGATGATGATCATGGAGCCCCGAAGATGGAGATCAAAAGGAGCAAAGTGATGATGGCCATATCATGTCACTATTTGATTGCATGTGATGTTTATCATGTTTATACATCTTATTTGCTTAGAACGACGGTACTAAATAAGATGATCCCTCATTAAAATTTCAAGAGAGTGTTCCCCCTAACTGTGCACCGTTGCAAAAGTTCGTCGTTTCGAAGCACCACGTGATGATCGGGTGTGATAGATTCTTACGTTCACATACAACGGGTGTAAGCCAGATTTACACACGCGAAACACTTAGGTTGACTTGACGAGCCTAGCATGTACAGACATGGCCTCGGAACACAAGAGACCTAAAGGTCTAGCATGAGTCGTATGGTAGATACGATCAACATGAAGATGTTCACCGATGATGACTAGTCCGTCTCACGTGATGATCGGACACGGCCTAGTTGACTCGGATCATGTAATCACTTAGATGACTAGAGGGATGTCTATATGAGTGGGAGTTCATAAGATGAACTTGTTTATCCTGAACATAGTCAAAAGCTTTTTGCAAATTATGTCATAGCTCGCGCTTTAGTTCTACTGTTTTAGATATGTTCCTAGAGAAAATATAGTTGAAAGTTGATAGTAGCAATTATGCGGACAGTAGAAGGCTTATGTCCTTAATGCACCGCTCAGTGTGCTGGACCTCGAACGTGGTCTGTGGATGTTGCGAACATCTGACATACACGTTTTGATGACTACATGATAGTTCGATAATGTTAAATGGTTTAGAATTGAGGCACCGAAGACAATTTTGAAATGTCGCGGAACATATGAGATGTTTCGAGGGCTGAAATTGGGATTTCAGGCTCGTGCCCACGTCAAGAGGTATAAGACCTCCGACGATTTTCTTAGCCTGCAAACTAAGGGAGAAAAGCTCAATCATTGAGCTTGTGCTCAGATTGTCTGAGTACAACAATCACTTGAATCAAGTGGGAGTTGATCTTCCAGATAAGATAGTGATGTTTCTCCAAAGTCATTGCCACCAAGCTACTAGAGCTTCGTGATGAACTATAACATATCAGAGATAGATATGATCCTTGAGCTATTCGCGACACCGCGAAAGTAGAAATCAAAAGGGAGCATCAATTGTTGATGGTTAGTAAAACCACTAGTTTCAAGAAGGGCAAGGGCAAGAAAGGGATACTTCATGAAAAGACAAGTCAGTTGCTGCTCAAGTGAAGAAACCCAAAGTTGAACCCAAGCCCGAGACTAAGTGCTTCTGTAATAAGGGGAACAACCACTAGAGCAAAATTACCCTAGATACTTGGTAGTTGAGAAGGATGGCAAGGTCGATAGTAGTATATTGGATATACATTATGTTAATGTGTACTTTACTAGTACTCCTAGTAGCACCAGGGTATTAGATACCGGTTCGGTTGCTAAGTGTTAGTAACTCGAAATAAAAGGTTGCGCAGTAAAAGGAGACTAGCTAAAGGTGAGCTAGCGATATGTGTTGGAAGTTTTTCCAAACTTGATGTGATCAAGCATCGCACGCTCCCTCTACCATCGAGATTGGTGTTAAACCTAAATAATTGTTATTTGGTGTTTGCGTTGAGCATAGACATGATTGGATTATGTCTATTGCAATACGGTTATTCATTTAAGGAGAATAATGGTTACTTTGTTTATTTGAATAATACCTTCAATGGTCTTGCACCTAAAATGAATGGTTTATTGAATCTCGATCATAGTGATACACATGTTCATGCCAAAAGATATAAGATAGTAATGATAGTACCACCTACTTGTGGCACTGCCATGTAAGTCATGTTGGTATAAAACGCATGAAGAAGCTCCGTGTTGATGGATCTTTGGACTCACTCATTTTTGAAAAGATTGAGACATGTGAACCATGTCTATTGGCTGATATGCATGAAGAAACTCCATACAGATGGATCGTTTGGACTCACTTGTTTTTGAATCACTTGAGACATGCAAATCATACCACATGGGCAAGATGACTGAAAGACCTCGTTTTCAGTAAGATGGAACAAGAAAGCAACTTGTTGGAAGTAATACATTTTGATGTGTGCAGTCCAATGAGTGCTGAGGCACGCAGTGGATATCGTTATGTTCTTGCTTCACAGATGATTTGAGTAGATGCTAAGTATATTTACTTGATGAAACACAAGTCTTAATTATTGAAAGGTTCAAGTAATTTCAGAGTGAAGTTGAAGATCGTCGTGACAAGAGGAAAAAATGTCAATGATATGATCATAGAGATTTATACCTGAGTTACGAGTTTGGCACACAATTAAGACATTGTAGAAATCGTTTCACGACTAATACCGCCGGGAACACCATAGTGTGATGGTGTGTCCGAACATCATAACTGCACCCTATTGGATGTGGTGCATACCATGATGTCTCTTGTCGAATTACCACCATCGTTTATGGGTTAGGCATTAGAGACAATCGCATTCACTTTAAATAGGGAACCACACAAATCCGTTGAGACGACACCGTATGAACTATGGTTTAGAGAAACCTAAGCTGTTGTTTCTTAAAGGTTTGGGGCTACGACGCTTATGTGAAAAAGTTTCAGGCTGATAAGCTCGAACCCAAAGCGGATAAATGCATCTTCATAGGATACCCAAAACAGTTGGGTATACCTCCTGTCTCATATCCGAAAGCAATAGGGATTGTTTCTGAAATCGGGTCCTTTCTCGAGGAAAAGTTTCTCTCGAAATAATTGAGTGGGAGGATGGCGGAGACTTGATGAGGTTATTGAACCGTCACTTCAACTAGTGTGTAGCAGGGCACAGGAAGTTGTTCCTGTGGCACCTACACCAATTGAAGTGGAAGCTTATGATAGTGATCATGAAACTTCGGATCAAGTCACTACCAAACCTCGTAGGATGACAAGGATGCGTACTACTTCAGAGTGGTACGTAATCCTGTCTTGGAAGTCATGTTGCTAGACAACAATGAACCTACGAGCTATGGAGAAGCGATGGTGGGCCCGGATTCCAAAAATGGCTCAAGGCCATAAAATCCGAGAGAGGATCCATATATGAAAACAAAGTGTAGACTTTGGAAGAACTACTTGATAGTCGTAAGGCTGTTGGGTGCAGATGGATTTTAAAAGGAAGACGAACAATGATGGTAGGTGTCACCATTGAGAAAGCTCGACTTGTCGTTAAGATGTTTCCCGACAAGTTCAAGGAGTTGACTACAATGAGATTTTCTCACTCGTAGCGATGCTAAGAGTCTGTTGGAATTATGTTAGCAGTTACTGCATTATTTATGAAATCTTGCAGATAGGATGTCAAAACATTGTTTCCTCGACAATTTTCTTGAGGAAAGGTTGTATGTGATACAACCAGAAGGGTTTGTCAATCCTGAAATATGCTAACAAGTATGCAAAGCTCCAGCAATCCTTTTAAGGACTGGAGTAAGCATCTCGGAATTGGAATGTACGCTTTGATGAGATGATCAAAGATTTTAGGTTTATACAAAGTTTATGAGAAACTTGTATTTCCAAAGAAGTGAGTGGGAGCACTATAGAATTTCTGATGAGTATATGTTGTTGACATATTGTTTATCGGAAATGATGTAGAATTTCTGGAAAGCATATAGGGTTGTTTGAAAAGTGTTTTTCAATGGAAAACCTGGATTAAGCTACTTGAACATTGAGCATCAAAATCTATAAGGATAAATCAAAATCGCTTAATAGTACTTTCAAACGAACACATACCATGACAAGTTTTTGAAGGAGTTCAAAAATAGATCGGCAAAGAAGGAGTTCTTGGCTGTGTTATAAGGTATGAGTGTTGAATAAGACTCAAGACCTGACCACGACAGAATAGAGAGAAAGGACGAAGGTCGTCCCCTATGCTTCAGACATAGGCTCTAAAGTATGCTATGTTGTGTACGGCACATGAAGTGTGCCAAGCCATGAGTGAGTGAAAGGGTACAAGTGTGATCTAGGAATGGATCATAGGACAACGGTCAAGGTTATCCTTAGTAACTAGTGGACTAAGGAATTTTCTCGATTATGGAGGTGGTAAAAGAGTTCATCGTAAAAGGTTATGCCGATGCAATCTTTGACACTAATCTGGATGATTCTGAGTAGTAAACCAGATTCGTATAGTAGAACAGTTATTTGGAATAGCTCCAAATAGAGCATGGTAGCTGCATCTACAAGATGACATAGAGATTTGTAAAGCACACACGGATCTAAAAGGTTCAAGACCCGTTGACCATAACATCTCTCACAAGCATAACATGATCAAACCCAGAACTCTTTGGGTGTTAGTCACATGGGGATGTGACCTTGAGTGTTAATCACATAACGATGTGAACTGGATTATTGACTCTAGTGCAAGTGGGAGACTGTTGGAAATGTGCCCTAGAGGCAATAATAAATTAGTTATTATTATATTTCCTTGTTCATGATAATCGTTTATTATCCATGCTAGAATTGTATTGATAGGAAACTCAGATACATGTGTGGATACATAGACAACACCATGTCCCTAGTAAGCCTCTAGTTGACTAGCTCGTTGATCAACAGATGGTTACGGTTTCCTAACCATGGACATTGGATGTCGTTGATAACGGGATCACATCATTAGGAGAATGATGTGATGGACAAGACCCAATCCTAAGCCTAGCACAAGATCGTGTAGTTCATATGCTAAAGCTTTTCTAATGTCAAGTATCATTTCCTTAGACCATGAGATTGTGCAACTCCCGGATACCGTAGGAGTGCTTTGGGTGTACCAAACGTCACAACGTAACTGGGTGGCTATAAAGGTACACTACAGGTATCTCCGAAAGTGTCTGTTGGGTTGGCACGAATCGAGACTAGGATTTGTCACTCCGTGTGACGGAGAGGTATCTCTCGGCCCACTCGGTAGGACATCATCATATGCGCAATGTGACCAAGGAGTTGATCACGGGATGATGTGTTACGGAATGAGTAAAGAGACTTGCCGGTAACGAGATTGAACAAGGTATTGGGATACCGACGATCGAATCTCGGGCAAGTACAATACCGCTAGACAAAGGGAATTGAATACGGGATTGATTGAATCCTCGACATCGTGGTTCATTCGATGAGATCATCGTGGAAACATGTGGGAGACAACATGGGTATCCAGATCCCGCTGTTGGTTATTGGCCGGAGAGTTGTCTCGGTCATGTCTACATGGTTCCCGAACTCGTAGGGTCTACACACTTAAGGTTCGGTGACGCTAGAGTTGTTATGGGAAATAGTATGTGGTTACCGAAGGTTGTTTGGAGTCCCGGATGAGATCCCGGACATGACGAGGAGCTCCGGAAGGAATGGTCCGGAGGGGAAGATCGGTATATTGGACGAAGGGTATTGGAGTCCGGAATTGTTCTGGGGGTACCAGGTGATGACCAGCGTGTCCGAAAGGGGTTTCGGAGGCCCCGGCAAGCGTTGGGGGGCCTTATGGGCCAAGGGGAGAGGTCACATCAGCCCACTAAGGGGCTGAGCGCCCCTCCCAACCCCATCTCACATAACCAGAGAGGTGGGGGCGCCACCCCTAGGGCAGCCGCCCCTCCCGGCTTGGAGGGCAAGTTTCCTAGGGGGTGGGGGCGCCCAAACCCATCTAGGGTTTCCCCTGTGGCCGCCGCCCCTCCCCTAGGGAACCCTAGGGCGCCTCCCCCTCCTCCCTTACCCCTATATATAGTGAGGAAGAGAGAGGGCAGCCGCACCCTTCCCCTGGCGCAGCCCTCTCCCTCCTCCAACACCTCGTCTTCCTCCGTAGTGCTTGGCGAAGCCCTGCCGGAGAAGCACGAGCTCCATCACCACCATGTCGTCATGCTATCGGAGTTTTCCCTCAACTTATCCTCTCCCCTTGTTGGATCAAGAAGGAGGAGACGTCCCCGGGCTGTACGTGTGTTGAACGCGGAGGTGCCGTCCGTTCGGCACTAGGATCATCGGTGATTTGGATCACGACGAGTACGACTCCATCAACCCCGTTCACTTGAACTCTTCCGCTTAGCGATCTACAAGGGTATGTAGATGCACTCTCCTTCCCTCGTTGCTAGATTACTCCATAGATTGATCTTGGTGTTGCGTAGAAAATTTTGAATTCCTGCTACGTTCCCCAACAGGTCCTTTGGGACAACACCTCGTCGTCGCCCTTGGTCTTGGGAGAGGAGGCTGCCGGCGGCGACTCGTTGTTGATCGCCTTTGAATCCAGCGAACCCCTGATCAGGATCGCTGGGAGCTGTGGTAGGCCGGACAGCAGTACATGATTCAGCATGTCAGCATTACAAAGTGAAGAAACTGGATGTATGAGTGCACCAGTGCCTTTGAGTGCTTACGATTCGGCCAGGGGCTTATCCCTGGGGTGCCACTCCGAGCTGGTGTCAGTGTCCAGCGCGGTTTCATCAGTGAGGGAGGCTCTCCCCTTCTTGGACGCTTCAGTCTCCAGATGTGTGGAGGCCGCCCTTTTCTTCCTCCCCCCTCAGGGGGGAGTTGCTTTTCTTCTTCCTCCCGTCAGGGGGGGGGAGTTGCTTTCTTCCTCCTCCTCCTCCTCGTCGGTGGCAGGTGGGGAGTAGGTCTCGGCGTCTTCGGACGTCATGTCCGAAGTAACCTTATGGTGGAGGCCACCTCTGGTCCCCTTGGCCTTCTTCTCCGGCGCTTGGTAGGGCGCCGGAACCAACATCTTCGTCAGAAGTGGAATTTCTGGGTCTTCGGGCATGGGAGCCGGACACTTGATCTGCTCCACCTTTTTTTTTCAGCCCTGAAAAAGTGAGATGGGGAAGCTCATACATTCTCCTTGAGTATATAAGTAAAGGATACACCTCGAAAACACGAAAAACTTACCGGACTAGCGGGACGGGACAAGTTGTACCCACAGTCTTGACAGGTTTGACGTTTCTGTCGACCATGCTCTTGATGCGCATCTGCAGCGTTATCAGCTTGTCCGACGAGGCCCAGTTCAGGCCCTTCTCTAGCCGGGAGGTGAGCCGCATTTGGGCCCCGGACCTAAATTTGGGAGCCGCGGTCCAGGTGGTGTCGCGCCGCTTTGTGACATAGAACCACTACTGTTGCCACCCTTTGACGGTTTCCACGAAGGTACCCTTAGCCCATATGACGTTGGGCATCTTGCTCACCATGGCACCTCCACACTCTACATGTTGGCCATCAACCACCTTCGGCTTCACGTTGAAGATCTTTAACCACAGTCCGAAGTGGGGTGAGATGCGGAGGAAGGCCCCACACACGACAATAAATGCCAAGATTTTGAGGAAGGAGTTGGGGGCCAGATCGTGGAAATCCAGCCCGTAGTAGAACATGAGTCCGCGGACGAATGGGTGGAGAGGAAATCCCAACCCGCAGACGAAGTGAGGGATGAACACTACCCTATCATGGGGCTCCGGGGTGGGGACAATCTGTCCCTTGGCCGGAAGCCGGTGGGCGACTTCCTTGGCCAAGTACCCGGCCTCCCGGAGCTTGGTGATGTCCTCCTTGACGGAGGAAACCATCCACTTTCCCTGCGCTCCAGATCCGGACATGACTTGTGTGCTTTCTTGAGGCAGAAAGGATGAGAACTTGGGTGCTGGAGCTCGAGAATGGATGGGCAGAGAGAGAAGGTGTGGGTGAAAGGGGTGAGTCCTTATCTCCTTATAAAGGCAGCGAATATCAAGCGCCTCTCCACTCGCCTTAAAACTCGCCTATTCTCCAAGGGCCGTATAGACAGCATGGTTGGATTACCCATGCCCGTATTGATGAGAATCCCACAATAAGGGGACATGATCTCTGCTTTGACAAGATGTGCCAATAAAACCGCATCTCGAAATATGGAGCGGGAGGCTAAAAAAGGTTCGAAATAATGACCGCGCAGGGACGTGATGTCACGCTACAAAAAGTTATCAGCAGATTGGACTCGTGAAATACTATACTCTCTGCGGTTGTGTGTGGTACTTGTTTTGCAGAGTCGGACACATTTTCGGTGTTTGAAGGATGCGTTGGAGTATTTGGAAAAGGAACCTGCCTTGCAATGCCGAAGACAATCTGCGTGTCAGACACCTCATCATTGAAGCCTGGTTCAGGGGCTACTGAGGGAGTCCTGGATTAAGGGTTCCTCGAGCGTCTGACCTGTTGGACATGGGTCGGACTGATGGGCCGTGAAGATACAAGACAGAAGACGGGATAGGACTCTCCTTGGCGTGGATGGAAAGCTTGGCATTCGGATATGAAGATTCCTTCCTTTGTAACCGACTTTGTACAACCCTAGTTCCCTCTGATGTCTATATAAACCGAAGGGTTTAGTCCGTAGAGGCAATCATAATCATACAGGCTAGACTTCTAGGGTTTTAGCCATTACGATCTCATGGTATATCAACTCTTGTAATACTCATATTCATCAAGATCAATCAGGTAGGAAGTAGGGTATTACCTCCATAGAGAGGGCCAGAACCTAGATAAACATCGTGTCCCCTGTCTCCTGTTACCATCGACCCTAGACGCATAGTTCGGGGCCCCCTACCCGAGATCAGCCGGTTTTGACACTGACAACTGCCGCTCGCGTCCATAGCCTCCATAGGTGCTTGTTGCTTCTGGTCACTTGGTCTTGGATTGGAGTGAGCAGTGTTGCGCAGAGACTAGGAGTAGATGGACTGGAGTGGTGGGGCGCCTTTATATGAGAGTCCAAACTCTGCTGCATTCGCATCGTGCTAGCTCTATTCTGCTTCTCCAATTTATTCCCTTTGCATGCTAATTGAGGATGCATTAGTGACCGTTCAATGTCTCGGGAACCGCTAACCTCTCCCTCCTTGGCATTCAAGCCATATCAATGTAAATGCGGGTCAAGAAGACACTAGTCATTTATTACATTATGCACCGCGACCGTGTGGGGGTGCGACGCGAACGGCACAGGCATGTTGTACTTGTTCCACTTTCTCGTTTTGAACTCGTGACTTGTACTAACGCTCAGTTTTGAATATATAAGTTTGGTTGTCGCGCCAATATATACAACACTCCCTCCATGTAGTTTGGGTTGCTGAATTCAAAATTAGACACAAAACACGATGGTGATAGACCAGTCTACCTCCGTCCTAGTTTATTGCTCCCCGTCGTAATCTGTGCCAGATTTTGACCATAGATTTGACTAACAAAAGGTTCATGCATGTCACCAAAATTATATTATTGAAAACTATGATCAAATACAAATCAAATAATATAAATTTTGTTGACATGCACTAAAATTTTGTCAGTTAAACCTTTGGTCAAAATTTACCACAAATTACAAAAGGGACTCATAAACAAGGACCTAGGTAGTACACCAGGTCGAAGATAGTGATACTACATATAATTAACGCCAAATAAGAGCAAGGGATCACACATGTCATTTACAACTGGAATAAAAATGCCATACACTAATAAAACATTAAGGCCACAAGGTGATGCAATGCTGGTTACAGGAGGCAAGAAGAAAGATGCATCCATCGACGACGTCCACCTCCTCGACTCAAGGCGCCGGCCCATCGAACGGCGGCTAAGTAGAAGCAGCTTTCGTGGCTAGGTCGACGTGCTTCTGAACAATGGTGTCCAAAGATTCCAGTCGCTGGAAGAAGGTCATCGTCTTTCTATCCTCGCTGGCCTTGTAGTGGCCTGTGTAGATGATTTCCTCATAGACGTGGATGTCCAGGTCGATGGTTTCTTGCATGGCGAGGCGCTGCATGGCGAGCGTGACCTCGAGGTGCACATTCTTTGTCCCGACCTCCGGCAGCTGCAGGGCCACCAGTGCTTCAAAGAGTTCGTCACCTTGGAGGATGATGAGGGTGGCAGGCCATGAGGAGCCTGGGCGTGCGGACTGGAGCAGTACGACAAGGTCGCCCGTGCGCTTCTTGACGGAGGTGAACTTGCGGATGGAGTCGACCATCATCTAGCACATGCGAGAGGTGAAGCCGGCGTCGGCGACGGCTATGGCGCCGGCGGTCGCCAGCACCGTCTGGAAACATTGCATGGTGTGGGGCCGCAGGCCGGCGTCTTGGACGATCCGGCATAGCCGACTGCCGCTCGCGTCCATCGACGCCATGGGTGCTTGTAGCTTCTGGTCACTTGGTCTTGGTCTTGGATTGGAGTGGGCAGTGTTGCGCAGAGACTAGGAGTAGATGGATTGGAGTGGTTGGGCGCCTTTATATGAGAGTCCAAACTGTGTTGCATTCACATTGTGCTGGCTCCATTCTGCTTCTCCAATTACTTACCTACGCATGTTAATTTAATGCAGAGGCATCATTGACCGTTCAACATTTTGGGAACCGCTACCCTCTGCCTCATTGGCATTCAAGCCCTATCAACGTAAATGCGTGTCAAAAAGAGACTAGTCAGTAGTAGTATACTCAATATTGTGCACCACGACCAAGGCAGAGAGGAAACGAGAGAACTACGTATTTATTTACGGTGTAGATTCCCTCATTTTACTCCGTATGTACTCATTTAGGGTGTAGTCACTTGTTGAAATCTCTAGAAAGGCAAAATTTAGGAACGGAGGGAGTCGTCCCTCCTTTCCGGTTTACAAGGCTATACTATTAAGAGCAAGTCCAATAGCGGGCTTATAGCCCGCTTACATGGCAATTTTGTCTCATGCAAGAGCTTGTCTATATGTGTGCTCCAAGACTCCGCACCACGCCCCTTCCCTACACAAAGACTGCCACGCGATCGTTCGCAACTGCCATGTTCGGGTTGCGCTTGGCTCTTTGATACGTCTCCAACGTATCTATAACTTTTTATTGTTCCATGCTATTTTATTATCAATCTTGGATGTTTTATAATCATTTTATATCATTTTTGGTACTAACCAATAGACAAAGTGCCAAGTGCCAGTTGTTGTTTTTCCATGTTTTTTACATCGCATGAAATCAATATCAAACAAAGTCCAAATGCCACGAAACTCCATGATGATTTTTTATGGGCCAGAAGAAAGGCAATGGGCCCTGGTTGCACCTGGGGGGTGCCCCCCAAGGGGGGCACAACCCACCAGGGCAGGCCAGGAGGCCCAGGCACGCCCTGGTGGGTTGTGCCCACCTCGGGTACCCCCCGGACCACCTCTTTGCTCTATAAATACCCAAATATTCCAGAAACCCTAGGGGAGTCGACGAAATATTCATCCAGCCGCCGCAGAGTCCAGAACCACCAGATCCAATCTAGACACCATCTCGGATTGGGGTTCACCACCTCCATTGGCGCATCTTCGATAATGCGTGAGTAGTTCTTTGTAGACCTTCGGGTCCGTAGTTAGTATCTAGATGGCTTTCTCTCTCTCTCTCGCTGATTCTCAATACAATGGTCTCTTGGAGATCCATATGATGTAACTCTTTTGCGGTGTGTTTGTTGGGATCTTATGAACTTTGAGTTTATGATCAGTCATATCTATTATATCCATGAAAGTTATTTGAGTTTATTTGATCTCTTATATGCATGATATCTTATAGCCTCGTGTTTCTTCCCCGATATTTGGGTTTTGTTTGGCCAACTTGATCTATTTATCTTGCAATGGGAAGAGGTGCCCGGTAGTGGGTTCGATCTTATGGTGCTTGATCCCAGTGACAGAAGGGGAACCGACACGTATGTATCGTTGCTACTAAGGATAAAAAGACGAGATCTATATCTACCGCCATATAGATAAACGGATCTTGTCTACATCATGTCATCGTTCTTATTGCATTACTCTATTTTTCCATGAACTTAATACACTAGATGCATGCTGGATAGTGGTCGATGTGTGTAGTAATAGTAGTAGATGCAGGCAGGAGTTGGTCTACTAATCTTGGATGTGACGCCTATGTAATGATCATTGCGTGGATATCATCATAATTATTTGAAGTTCTATCAATTGCCCAACAGTAATTTGTTTACCCACCGTTTGCTATTTTTCTTGAGAGAAGCCACTAGTGAAACCTACGGCCCCCGGGTCTTCTTATTCATATATTTGCCTTCTGATCTACTTTTCCTTTGCATTTTTATTCAGATCTTTTAAACCTAAAAATACAAAAATATCTTGATGCACTTTATTTTATTTGCATTCTATTATTTTAATCTATCACAATTTTCTCTCGTCACGTGCCTTCTGGCGCCATTACCCGAAAGGGATTGACAACCCCTTTAACACGTTGGGTTGCGAGTGGCTGTTATTTGTGTGCAGGGGTTGTTTACGTTTTGTTGCTTGGTTCTCCTACTGGTTCAATACCTTGGTTTCATTACTGAGGGAAATACCTACCATTGTTGTGCTACATCATCCTCTCCTCTTGGGGGAAACACCGACGTAGTCTTAGCAAACATCATCAAGGGAATTTCTGGCGGTGTTCCCAGGGAGGATCTTCAACATAAACAGGTTCCTAATCAGAAATCTCATCTCCTTGCAATTTACATTATTTTCCATTTGCCTCTCATTTTTCTCTCCCTCACTTCACAAAAATTTGCCATTTTATTCGCCCTCTTTTTCGTTTGCCTTTTTCTCGTCAGATCTCATGTTTGCTTGTGTTTCCATGTGTCTTCTATTTGCTTGCATCTTTGCTTGCTAAAAATTTATTGTTATGGATACCCATCCACTTGCTAATCTTTTTAAAATATCCAACCATGATGAACCAATTGCTAGTGAGTTGAGTGCACTAGATTATCTTTATGAAGTTTTGCTTGAGAATCGTGAATCCAAAAATTGTGATGAAGAAATTTATGAAGTGATTCATGATAGCTCTTTGGATGAAAAGCATGATTGCAATAATTTTACTATAAATTCTATTAATGTCAATTGTGCTATTAATATGCAAAACCCCAAGCTTGGGGTTGCTTGTTTTGTTATGTCCGCTACTTATTGCAATGATCATGATTGGGGTGATAATGTTTCTTATGATCTTGAAAATTTATTTAAACCTCATGATGAATATGTTTGCGACAAAATTGAAAGTGGGTTTGGAAGAGTGTCAACTTTAGCTAAAAATAATCCCACATATTTGGAGAGTGTTCAGTCTTATGAAATTCTGGATGAAAGTGGGTTTGGAGAGGTCATGACTTTATTTGATGATCCCATTATTTTGGAAGAGTGTCAACTATGCATGCATGTGGATCATAAAAAGAAAATTTTATATGATAGTTATATTATTGAATTTGATTATGATCCTACATATAATTATTATGAGAGAGGAAAATATGGTTGTAGAATTTTTCATGTTATTAAATTTCCTCTCATTGTGTTGAGATTGTCGAAGTTTTATTCCTCTCCTTTGCATATGCTAGATATTTCTTGTCTTGATAACTTGTTTTCCTATAAAATTCCTATGCATAGGAAGTATGTTAGACTTAAATGTGTTTGTCACATGTTTCATGATGCTCTCCTTGTTTTCCAATTATTATCTTTTGTGTGAGCATCGCTGAAATATTATGCCTAGCTAAGGGCGTAAAACTATAGCGCTTGTTGGGAGGCAACCCAATGAATAAAATTTATTTTTGATTTTTGCTTTATGTTCTTGAGTGTTAATACAATTATGCTACTGTTATGATTGTGTTTTTTGTGTTTTAATTAGTGTTTGTGCCAAGTAGAACACTTAGGATCTTTTTGGGTGATAGCTGTTTGATCTTGCTGAAAAAGACAGAAACTTTGTGCTCGCGAAAACAATTGTTACAATTCACCAGAACGTGATTAAATGCTAATTATTTTTGCAGTAGATCCATATACAAACTATCCAGGTTTACCTAGTTATTCATAATTTTAGGAGTTCCAGAAGTATTCGAACAAATCAGATTGCTACAGACTGTTCTGTTTTGACAGATTCTGTTTTCTTTGTGTTGTGTGCTTATTTTGATGGCTCTATGGTTTTATTTGATGAGTTTTTGTCATAGATAAGTTGGAATACAATAGATATAATACAAAAATAAAATAAGAATTGGGTTGATTCATCACTTATAGTAGTGATTTTTTTTTACATTAACGGATCTCACGAAGGTTTTTGTTGAGTTTTGTGTGATTGAATTTTTCAAGATTTGGGTTATCTTATGATGGATGAAGGAAGGATGTAAGAGCCTAAGCTTGGGGATGCCCCGGCATCCCAAGCTATTATCCAAGTATGAGCAACCAACTAAGCTTGGGGATGCCCCCGAGTGGCATCCCCGCTTTCTACCAACAACTATCAGTATTTTACTCGAGGCTATATTTTTATTCGTCACATGATATGTGTTTTGCTTGGAGCGTCTTGTATGATATGTGTCTTTGCTTGTTTTATTTTGTGTTTTAAGTCATCAATCCTTACTGGACACACCTATTTGAGAGAGCCAAAATTATATCTTGACTTGTTAGAATTGCTCTCTATGCTTCACTTAAATCTTTTATGAGCTAGGACTTGCTCTAGTACTTCACTTATACATTTTTTAGCACAGTGTGCTTTGTTATTTTTGAAGAAATGCTCTCCTGCTTCACTTAGATCTGTTTGAGAGTTAGTAAAATTTTAAAGAAATTCTCTCTTGCTTCGCTTAAATTATTTTGAGAGAAAGAAAATTTGTTATGCTCATGATCTTCACTTATATTTGTTTGAGCTTATGAAAAGCAACACATGAAAATTAGTCCCAAAGTGATAGATATCCAAGAAGGATAAAGTAAAAGAAAATGTTATGAAGATCATTGGACAAAATAAACTTGATTCTTAGTAATAGTTTTGAGATATGATGATGTGATATGTGAGTTGTGTTGATGAGTAATTGTGCTCTAGTAAGAATATTGGTATTAAGGTTTGTGATTCCCTATGCATGCACGAAAGTCAATAATCATGCAATGAAAATTATATCCTACTTGTGGTGCATTATTCGGGGTTAATTATGCTTAATGCTTGCTTATGAGATTATTTGTTTCTTGCTTGGTCGCTTCCCAATCTTTTGCTAGCCTTCATTTTGCACCAAGTATGACCTCTACTTGTGCATCCAACATCCTTTAAACTAGTTTTGCCACATGAGTCCACTATATCTACCTATATGCGTTATTATCTTGCCGTTCTAAGAAAATTTGCATGTGCCATCTCTAATTTTCAAAATAAAGTTCTCTTTTGTGTGTTTGTTTCATTCGCGGAACGGTAACGAGTGGCTAATATTTTCCACTGCTGGATGTGTTATTCTGAAGATGAGTGTTTATTCACTTGTCATTGCACGAGAGTAAGGTAAAGGTTTTAGGTATGCCCAGTCCCGAAATGCAAAAAAATATTTACTTTATGTTGTCAAATAATAAATTTCTTGGAAAGTGTTGGTATGGAGGGCACCCGTGGATACGGTTAGCCATGGAAAGCGAAAGAATGGTGGAAAAAGGAATAAACTTTATTTTCTGTTTGGGAACCGCCTATGGCATATCTAGCATGAAAAGTGTTCGGAACTCTGAGTCATTTTCATTGGTGGGATGGATACACCTCCAAAGATGCTTTTTATCTCTAATTTTTTGCTTCGAGCTCTGGCACCTCTGCAAATCCCTACTTCCCTCCACGAAGGTCCTTTCTTTTACTTTATGCAATTTTTATTTTTGAAATTTGAGTCTCCATCTTCTCTCATAAAAAGCACCAACTAGGAGGTAATATGATCGTGCTCAAGTACTGGGTGTAGTTAATATTCGAGTGTGTTTAATGAATGGATCAATGTTTGAGCATGATGGGCTAGGGATAACTAGTTTTAGCATTGATATTTTGAAAGACATGGTTGCTTGTTGATATGCATCAGTATCTAAATTAGTATGTCAAAACTAGACTATTGCTTTGAATCACTTAAAAGTCCAAATGTCCATGCTATAAATAAAAGAATATGATATGACTTGATGAACAACACTCCACATGAAACATTCTGTTTTTATCACTTACCTACTCGAGGACGAGTAGGAGTTAAGCTTGGGGATGCTGATACGTATCCAACATATCTATAATTTTTTATTGTTCCATGTTGTTTTATTATCAATCTTGGATGTTTTATAATCATTTTATATCATTTTTGGTACTAACCTATTGACATAGTGCCAAGTGTCAGTTGATGTTTTTCCATGTTTTTTACATCACAGGAAATCAATATCAAACGAGGTCCAAATGCCACGAAACTCCATGATGATTTTTTATTGGCCAGAAGAAAGGCAATGGGCCCTGGTTGCACCTGGGGGGGTGCCCCCCAAGGGGGGAACAACCCACCAGGGCGCGCCAAGAGGCCGAGGCGCGCCCTGGTGGGTTGTGCCCACCTTGGGTGCCCCCCGGACCGCCTCTTTGCTCTATAAATACCCAAATATTCCAGAAACCCTAGGGGAGTCGACGAAATATTCATCCAGCCGCCGCAGAGTCCAGAACCACCAGATCCAATCTAGACACCATCTCGGATTGGGGTTCACCACCTCCATTGGCGCATCTTCGATAATGCGTGAGTAGTTCTTTGTAGACCTTCGGGTCCGTAGTTAGTATCTAGATGGCTTTCTCTCTCTCTCTCGCTGATTCTCAATACAATGGTCTCTTGGAGATCCATATGATGTAACTCTTTTGCGGTGTGTTTGTTGGGATCTTATGAACTTTGAGTTTATGATCAGTCATATCTATTATATCCATGAAAGTTATTTGAGTTTATTTGATCTCTTATATGCATGATATCTTATAGCCTCGTGTTTCTTCCCCGATATTTGGGTTTTGTTTGGCCAACTTGATCTATTTATCTTGCAATGGGAAGAGGTGCCCGGTAGTGGGTTCGATCTTACGGTGCTTGACCCCAGTGATAGAAGGGGAACCGACATGTATGTAGCGTTGCTACTAAGGATAAAAAGACGAGATCTATATCTACCGCCATATAGATAAAAGGATCTTGTCTACATCATGTCATCGTTCTTATTGCATTACTCTGTTTTTCCATGAACTTAATACACTAGATGCATGCTGGATAGTGGTCGATGTGTGGAGTAATAGTAGTAGATGCAGGCAGGAGTCGGTCTACTAATCTTGGACGTGATGCCTATGTAATGATCATTGCCTGGATATCATCATAATTATTTGAAGTTCTATCAATTGCCCAACAGTAATTTGTTGACACATCGTTTGCTATCTCTCTCGAGAGAAGCCACTAGTAAAACCTACGGCCCCCGGGTCTTCTTCTTCATATATTTGCCATGCGATCTACTTTTCCTTTGCATTTTTATTCAGATCTATTAAACCCCAAAATACAAAAATATCTTGTTGCACTTTATTTTATTTGTGTTCTATTATTTTAATCTATCACAATTTTCTCTCGTCACGTGCCTTCTGGCGCCGTTACCCGGAAGGGATTGACAGCCCCTTTAACAGATCGGGTTGCGAGTGGCTGTTATTTGTGTGCAGGGGTTGTTTATGTTTTGTTGCTTGGTTCTCCTACTGGTTCGATACCTTGGTTTCATTACTGAGGGAAATACCTACTGTTGCTATGCTACATCATCCTCTCCTCTTGGGTGAAACTGTTGGGGAACGTTGCAGAAAATTAAATTTTTTCCTACGGTTTCACCAAGATCCATCTATGAGTTCATCTAAGCAACGAGTCATGGGAGAGAGATTGCATCTACATACCACTTTGTAGATCACGAGCGGAAGCGTTCAACGAACGGGGATGAGGTAGTCGTACACGACGTGATCCAAATCACCGGAGATCCTAGCACCGAACGGACGGCACCTCCGCGTTCAACACATGTACGGTCAGCGTAACGTCTCCTTCATCTTGATCCAGCAAGGCAAAGGAGAGGTTGGGGAAGATGGCTCCAGCAGTAGCACGACGGCGTGGTGATGGTGGAGCTGCAGTACTCCGGCAGGGCTTCGCCGAGCTCTACGGAGGAGGAGGAGGTGTTGGAGAGGGAGAGGGAGGCGCCAAGGACCAGGGGTGCGGCTGCCCCCTCTCCCCCCCTTTATATAGGAGTGCCAAGGGGGGCGCCGGCCCTAGGAGATCCAATCTCCTTGGGGCGGCGGCCAAGGGGAGGTTTCCTCCCCCCCCCCCCCAAGGCACCTAGGAGGTGCCTTCCCCTTGTGGGACTCCTTCCCTTTGAAACCCTAGGCGCATGGGCCTCTTGGGGCTGGTTCCCCTTGGCCCATGTAGGCCAAGGCGCACCCCCTAGAGCCCATGTGGCCCCCCGAGGCAGGTGGCCCCACCCGGTGGACCCCCCGGGACCCTCCGGTGGTCCCGGTACAATACCGATAACCCCAAAACTTGTCCCGATGGCCAAAACAGCACTTCCTATATATAATTCTTTACCTCCGGACCATTCCGAAACTCCTCGTGACGTCCGGGATCTCATCCAGGACTCCGAACAACATTCGGGTTACTGCATATACATATCTTCACAACCCTAGCGTCACCGAACCTTAAGTGTGTAGACCCTACGGGTTCGGGAGACATGCAGACATGACCGAGACGGCTCTCGGGCAATAACCAATAGCGGGATCTGGATACCCATGTTGGCTCCCACATGCTCCACGATGATCTCATCGGATGAACCACGATGTTGAGGATTCAATTAATCCCGTATACGATTCCCTTTGTCAATCGGTATTTTACTTGCCCGAGATTCGATCGTCGGTATCCCAATACCTCGTTCAATCTCGTTACCGGCAAGTCACTTTACTCGTACCGTAATGCATGATCCCGTGATCAAACACTTTGATCACATTGAGCTCATTATGATGATGCATTACCGAGAGGGCTCGGTGATACCTCTCCGTCAAGCGGAGTGACAAATCCCAGTCTCGATCCGTGTCAACCCAACAGATACTTTCGGAGATACCCGTAGTATACCTTTATAGTCACCCAGTTACCTTGTGACGTTTGGCACACCCAAAGCACTCCTACGGTATCTGGGAGTTACACGATCTCATGGTCTAAGGAAAGGATACTTGACATTGGAAAACTCTAGCAAACGAACTATGCGATCTTATGCTATGTTTAGGATTGGGTCTCGTCCATCACATCATTCTCCTAATGATGTGATCTCGTTATCTTTGACATCCAATGCCCATAGTCAGAAAACCATGACTATCTATTGATCAACGAGCTAGTCAACTAGAGGCTTACTAGGGACATTTTGTTGTCTGTTATTCACACATGTATTACGATTTCCGGATAACACAATTATAGCACGAATAAAGACAATTATCATGAACAAGGAAATATAATAATAATGCTTTTATTATTGCCTCTAGGGCATATTTCCAACAGTCTCCCACTTGCACTAGAGTCAATAATCTAGTTACATTGTGATGAATCGAACACCCATAGAGTTCTGGTGCTGATCATGTTTTGCCTTAGGGAGAGGTTTAGTCAACGGATCTGCGACATTCATATCCGTGTGCACTTTACAAATTTCTATGTCTCCATCTTGAACATTTTCACGAATGGAGTTGAAGCGACGCTTGATGTGCCTGGTCTTCTTGTGAAACCTGGGCTCCTTGGCAAGTGCAATAGCTCCAGTGTTGTCACAGAAGAGTTTGATTGGCCCCGACGCATTGGGTATGACTCCGAGGTAGGTGATGAACTCCTTCACCCAAATTGCTTCATGTGCTGCCTCCGAGGCTGCCATGTACTCCGCTTCACATGTAGATCCCGCCACAACGCTCTGCTTGCAACTGCACCAGCTTACTGCCCCACCATTCAAAATATACACGTATCCGGTTTGTGACTTAGAGTCATCCAGATCTGTGTTGAAGCTAGCGTCGACGTAACCCTTTACGACGAGCTCTTCGTCACCTCCATAAACGAGAAACATTTCCTTAGTCCTTTTCAGGTACTTCAGGATATTCTTGACCGCTGTCCAGTGTTCCTTGCCGGGATTACTTTGGTACCTTCCTACCAAACTTACGGCAAGGTTTACATCAGGTCTGGTACACAGCATGGCATACATAATACAACCTATGGCTGAGGCATAGGGGATGACACTCATCTCTTCTATATCTTCTGCCGTGGTCGGACATTGAGCTGAGCTCAATTTCACACCTTGTAACACAGGTAAGAACCCCTTCTTAGATTGATCCATATTGAACTTCTTCAATATCTTATCAAGGTATGTGCTTTGTGAAAGACCTATGAGGCGTCTTGATCTATCTCTATAGATCTTGATGCCTAATATATAAGCAGCTTCTCCAAGGTCCTTCATTGAAAAACTTTTATTCAATTAGGCCTTAATGCTGTCCAAGAGTTCTATATCATTTCCCATCAAAAGTATGCCATCTACATATAGTATGAGAAATGCTACAGAGCTCCCACTCACTTTCTTGTAAACGCAGGCTTCTCCATAAGTCTGCGTAAATCCAAACGCTTTGATCATCTCATCAAAGCGAATGTTCCAACTCCGAGATGCTTGCACCAGCCCATAAATCGAGCGTTGGAGCTTGCACACCTTGTCAGCATTATTAGGATCGACAAAACCTTCCGGCTGCATCATATACAATTCTTCCTTAAGGAAACCATTAAGGAATGTCGTTTTGACGTCCATTTGCCATATTTCATAATCGTAGAATGCGGCAATTGCTAACATGATTCGGACGGACTTCAGCTTCGCTACCAGTGAGAAAGTCTCATCGTAGTCAACCCCTTGAACTTGTCGATAACCCTTAGCGACAAGCCGAGCTTTATAGATGGTCACATTACCATCCGCGTCTGTCTTCTTCTTAAAGATCCATTTATTTTCTATGGCTCGCCGTTCAACGGGCAAGTCAGTCAAAGTCCATACTTCGTTTTCATACATGGATCCTATCTCGGATTTCATGGCTTCCAGCCATTTGTCGGAATCCGGGCCCGCCATCGCTTCTTCATAGTTCGAAGGTTCACCGTTGTCTAACAACATGATTTCCAAGACAGGGTTGCCGTACCACTCTGGTGCGGAACGTGTCCTTTTGGACCTTCGAATTTCAGTAGGAGCTTGATTAGAAGTATCTTGATCATCATCATTAATTACCTCTCTAGTCGGCGCAGGCACCTCAGGAACGTTTTCTTGAGTTTCGCCATTTTCCGGTTCAAGAGGTAACACTTCATCAAGTTCTACTTTCCTCCCACTTACTTCTTTCGAGAGAAACTCTTTCTCTAGAAAGGATCCATTCTTGGCAACAAAGATCTTGCCTTCGGATCTGAGGTAGAAGGTATACCCAATAGTTTCTTTAGGGTATCCTATGAAGACACGTTTTTCCGACTTGGGTTCGAGCTTTTCAGGTTGAAGTTTCTTGACATAAGCATCGCATCCCCAAACTTTTAGAAACGACAGCTTAGGTTTCTTCCCAAACCATAAATCATACGGTGTCGTCTCAACGGATTTAGACGGAGCCCTATTTAAAGTGAATGCGGCAGTCTATAAAGCATAGCCCCAAAAAGGTCGCGGTAAATCGGTAAGAGACATCATAGATCGCACCATATCTAATAGAGTGCGATTACGACGTTCGGACACACCATTACGCTTGAGATGTTCCAGGCGGCGTGAGTTGTGAAACTATTCCACATTTTCTTAAGTGTGTGCCAAATCCGTGACTCAAGTATTCTCCTCCACGATCTGATCGTAGAAACTTGATCTTTCTATCACGTTGATTTTCGACCTCACTCTGAAATTCCTTGAACTTTTCAAAGGTCTCAGACTTGTGTTTCATTAAGTAGATATACCCATATCTACTCAAGTCATCAGTGAGGGTGAGAACATAACGATAGCCACCGCGAGCCTCAACACTCATTGGACCGCACACATCAGTATGTATGATTTCCAATAAGTTGGTTGCTCGCTCCATTGTTCCTGAGAACGGAGTCTTGGTCATTTTATCCATGAGGCATGGTTCGCACGTGTCAAATGATTCATAATCAAGAGACTCTAAAAGTCCATCTGCATGGAGCTTCTTCATGCGTTTGACACCTATGTGACCAAGGCGGCAGTGCCACAAATATGTGGGACTATTGTTATCAACTTTAACTCTTTTGGTATTCACACTATGAATATGTGTATCATCACGTACGAGATTCATTAAGAATAAACCATTAACCATCGGAGCATGACCATAAAACATATCTCTCATATAAATAGAACAACCATTATTCTCAGATTTAAATGAGTAGCCATCTCAAATTAAACGAGATCCAGACACAATGTTCATGATCAAACTTGGCACTAAATAACAATTATTGAGGTTTAAAACTAATCCCGTAGGTAAATGTAGAGGTAGCGTGCCGACGGCGATCACATCGACCTTGGAACCATTCCTGACGCGCATCGTCACCTCGTCCTTCGCCAGTCTCCGTTTATTCCGCAGCTCCTGCTTTGAGTTACAAATGTGAGCAACTGCACCGGTATCAAATACCCAAGAGCTACTACGAGTACTGGTAAGGTACACATCAATTACATGTATATCACATATACCTTTTGTTTTGCCGGCCTTCTTGTCCGCTAAGTATTTGGGGCAGTTCCGCTTCCAGTGACCACTTCCCTTGCAATAAAAACACTCAGTCTCGGGCTTGGGTCCATTCTTTGGCTTCTTCCCGGCAACTTGCTTACCGGGCGCGGCAACTTCCTAGCCTTCCTTCTTGAAGTTCTTTTTACCCTTGCCCTTCTTGAACTTAGTGGTTTTATTCACCATCAACACTTGATGTTCCTTCTGGATTTCTACCTCTGCTGATTTCAGCATAGCATATACCTCAGGAATGGTCTTTACCATCCCCTGCATGTTGTAGTTCATCACAAAGCTCTTGTAGCTAGGTGGAAGCGACTGGAGGATTCTGTCAATGACCGCTTCATCCGGGAGATTAACTTCCAGTTGAGTCAAGCGGTTGTGCAACCTAGACATCTTGAGTATGTGTTCACTGACAGAGCTATTTTCCTCCATCTTACAGCTAAAGAATTTGTCGGAGACTTCATATCTCTCGACCCGGGCATGAGCTTGGAAAACCATTTTCAGCTCTTCGAACATCTCATATGCTCCATGTCTCTCAAAACGCTTTTGGAGCCCCGGCTCTAAGATGTAAAGCATGCCGCACTGAACGAGGGAGTAATCATCGGAGCGTGACTGCCAAGCGTTCATAACGTCTTGTTCTGCAGGGAGAACGGGTGCGTCACCCAGCGGTGCTCGTAGGACATAATCTTTCTTGGCAGCTATGAGGATGATCCTCAGGTTCCGGACCCAGTCCGTATAGTTGCTGCCATCGTCTTTCAGCTTGGTTTTCTCTAGGAACGCGTTGAAGTTGAGGACTACGTTGGCCATTTGATCTACAAGACATATTGTAAATATTTTAGACTAAGTTCATGATAATAAAGTTCATCTAATCAAATTATTTAATGAACTCCCACTTAGATAGACATCCCTCTTCTAGTCATCTAAGTATAACATGATCCGAGTCAACTAGGCCGTGTCCGATCATCACGTGAGACGGACTAGTCAACATCGGTGAACATCTTCATGTTGATCGTATCTTCTATACGACTCATGCTCAACCTTTCGGTCTTCTGTATTCCGAGGCCATGTCTGTACATGCTAGGCTCGTCAAGTCAACCTAAGTGTTTGCATGTGTAAATCTGTCTTACACCCGTTGTATGTGAACGTTAGAATCTATCACACCCGATCATCACGTGGTGCTTCGAAACAATGAACTGTCGCAACAGTGCATAGTTAGGGGGAACACTTCTTGAAATTATTATGAGGGATCATCTTATTTACTACCGTCGTTCTAAGTAAACAAGATGCAAAAAATGATAAACATCACATGCAATCAAGTAATAAACGTGACATGATATGGCCAATATCACATAGCTCCTTTGATCTCCATCTTGGGGCTCCATGATCATCTTGTCACTGGCTTGACACCATGATCTTCATCATCATGATCTCCATCATCGTGTCTCCATGAAGTTGCTCGCCAACTATTACTTCTACTACTATGGCTAACGTGTTTAGCAATAAAGTAAAGTAATTTACATGGCGTTTCTCAATGACACGCAGGTCATACAAAAAATAAAGACAACTCCTATGGCTCCTGCCGGTTGTCATACTCATCGACATGCAAGTCGTGATTCCTATTACAATAGCATGAACATCTCATACATCACATATAGGTCATTCATCATTCATCACAACTTTGGCCATATCATATCACAAAGCACTTGCTGCAAAAAGAAGTTAGACGTCCTCTAATTGTTGTTGCAAGTTTTACGTGGCTGAGTTAGGGTTCTAGCAAGAACGTTTTCTTACCTACGTGAAAGCCACAACGTGATTTGTCAACTTCTATTTACCCTTCATAAGGACCCTTTTCATCGAATCCGCTCCAACTAAAGTGGGAGAGACAGACACCCGCCAGCCACCTTATGCAACTAGTGCATGTTAGTCGGTGGAACCGGTCTCACGTAAGCGTACGTGTAAGGTTGGTCCGGGCCACTTCATACCACAATACCGCTGAAGCAAGATAAGACTAGTAGCGGCAAGAAAGTTGACAACATCTACGCCCACAACAAATTGTGTTCTACTCGTGCAATAGAGAACTACGCATAGACCTAGCTCTGATACCACTGTTGGGGAACGTTGCAGAAAATTAAAATTTTTCCTATGGTTTCACCAAGATCCATCTATGAGTTCATCTAAGCAACGAGTCATGGGAGAGAGATTACATATACATACCACTTTGTAGATCGCGAGCGGAAGCGTTCAACGAACGGGGATGAGGTAGTCATACACAACGTGATCCAAATCATCGGAGATCCTAGCACCGAACGGACGGCACCTCCGCGTTCAACACACGTACGGTCAGCGTAACGTCTCCTTCTTCTTGATCCAGCAAGGCAAAGGAGAGGTTGGGGAAGATGGCTCCAGCAGCAGCACGACGGCGTGGTGATGGTGGAGCTGCAGTACTCCGGCAGGGCTTCGCCGAGCTCTACGGAGGAGGAGGAGGTGTTGGAGAGGGAGAGGGAGGCGCCCAGGACCAGGGGTGCGGCTGCCCCCTCCCCCCACTTTATATAGGAGTGCCAAGGGGGGCGCCGGCCCTAGGAGATCCAATCTCCTTGGGGCGGCGGCCAAGGGGAGGTTCCCCCCCCCCCCAAGGCACCTAGGAGGTGCCTTCCCCTTGTGGGACTCCTTCCCTTTGAAACCCTAGGCGCATGGGCCTCTTGGGGCTGGTTCCCCTTGGCCCATGTAGGCCAAGGCGCACCCCCTAGAGCCCATGTGCCCCCCCGAGGCAGGTGGCCCCACCCGGTGGACCCCCCGGGACCCTCCGGTGGTCCCGGTACAATACCGATAACCCCGAAACTTGTCCCGATGGCCAAACCAGCACTTCCTATATATAATTCTTTACCTCCGGACCATTCTGAAACTCCTCGTGACGTCCGGGATCTCATCCGGGACTCCGAACAACATTCGAGTTACTGCATATACATATCTTCACAACCCTAGCGTCACCGAACCTTAAGTGTGTAGACCCTACGGGTTCGGGAGACATGCAGACATGACCGAGACGGCTCTCGGGCAATAACCAACAGCGGGATCTAGATACCCATGTTGGCTCCCACATGCTCCATGATGATCTCATCGGATGAACCACGATGTCGAGGATTCAATTAATCCCGTATACGATTCCCTTTGTCAATCGGTATTTTACTTGCCCGAGATTCGATCGTTAGTATCCCAATACCTCGTTCAATCTCGTTACCGGCAAGTCACTTTACTCGTACCGTAATGCATGATCCCGTGATCAAACACTTTGATCACATTGAGCTCATTATGATGATGCATTACCGTGAGGGCCCGGTGATACCTCTCCGTCAAGCGGAGTGACAAATCCCAGTCTCGATCCGTGTCAACCCAACAGATACTTTCGGAGATACCCTTAGTATACCTTTATAGTCACCCAGTTACGTTGCGACGTTTGGCACACCCAAAGCACTCCTATGGTATCCGGGAGTTACACGATCGCATGGTCTAAGGAAAGGATACTTGACATTGGAAAACTCTAGCAAACGAACTATGCGATCTTATGCTATGTTTAGGATTGGGTCTCGTCCATCACATCATTCTCCTAATGATGTGATCTCGTTATCTTTGACATCCAATGCCCATAGTCAGGAAACCATGACTATCTATTGATCAACGAGCTAGTCAACTAGAAGCTTACTAGGGACATTTTGCTGTCTGTTATTCACACATGTATTACGATTTCCGGATAACACAATTATAGCACGAATAAAGACAATTATCATGAACAAGGAAATATAATAATAATGCTTTTATTATTGCCTCTAGGGATATTTCCAACAGAAACACTGACGTAGTCTTAGCAAACATCATCACTCTTCGCCTCTTCGAGAAGACGAACAATGATGTTACTACTTCTACAGTATCGAATCAACTATTGCATGTCCATCCACCGCGTGCGGGAGGGATAGCTTGTTGTAGTAAGCGAAAGCTTGTCCTCGTCTACGAGCCACCATGCGCATGGGCGAGGGAGAGGGTGTGTAGTAGTAAAATCAAGTTTCTCCTTGATGTACGAGTTGATGCGACACATCATAGCACTGGCCCCACATGCTTGCCTCTAAACTTGGCTAAAATATCCGCGGTGTACAATATATTTGCTGCAACCTCTAACATTTACCCCACCACAAATTAAAATATATATTATTGTATTGACCAGATGAGCCTGCAAACTACAATCACCAGGATGATGGGTAGGGCCAGAAGATTATCTTAATCAAAAAAATGCTTTGAGACGGCCTCATAGCATGGAGCCGACTTCGGCGATTTTAAGCTTAGAGGCACAGTACACGTTGTCCTAGACTATGTCACTATACTACCTCCCCTACACACGAAACTGCCACACGAGCCTACGGGTTGCACTTGGCTCTTCGCCTCTTTGGGAAGTCGAACAATGATGGTACTACTGCAGTGGAGTACTAGTAGTATGCTTCTAGCCATCTGACACCGAATGAACTGTTGCATGTCCACCGCATGCGGGAGGAAGAGCGTGTAGCGAAAGCTTCTCCTAGTCCTGTGAGCCACCACGCTCATGGGCGAGGGAGAGCGAGTTGTAATCAAACTTCTCCTTGTTGTATGAGTTGTCGCGACACATCAAAGCAGTGCACTCGATATCTTTCAATAATTTGCATTTACCGATGCATTAATTACAACGCATGCATGCATGCTGTGACTTTCCTTTTGATACTTTCATGTGTTGATTTAATGCACCTTGAAGTAGTATGAATATGTGATGGTAAAACTTTGTAATGCCCCAGCCCTAAAGTGAGAGATGGTTGTGCACGAGGAGGGCGGGATCATGCCAACGGAACAGGACCCGACGACGGAGCTCTCTACGGTCTCTATGGACCTCACCTTGCTCCACTACCCCTTGTGCCTCCGCCCCTTGAAGCCTCCAGTGTATGAGGTTCGAATACACCTCATCCATTCGGCTGATCGAGCAAGGTGCAGGTTTCTTGATTGATGTGTTGTTCGATTGATTTGTGCAGTGCAAGGGAGGGCACCTGGCCCGCGCGGACTTCCGCGGCGAGCGCCCCAGGAACCAGCAGCAGTTCCATAAGTGCGAGCGCGGCGACGGCTTTGACGTGGGGAACACGGCGATGGACGCCGTCCTCTCCTCGGTGAGGCTGGAGTGCCCACATGAAGGTTGTGGGCTCTACGTCACTTACCACAAGCTCGCCGATCACCAGAGCGTGTGTCCGCTCGCGTCCTGCAAATGCCCCGTGCCCATCTGCAGCTATGAAGGCTCGCCGCCGGCGCTTCCCCACCACATCAGCACCGTGCATCCCATGCCCGTGCACAGGATCCAGTACGTCAAGGTGCTCCAGCTGCAAGTGCTAGTGTCGGAGCCGCGGCTCTTGCTATTCGCGGAGGAGGACGACCGCACATTTTTCTTGGTCGACGGCGTGCTTGACATCGGCGCGCCTATCGCCGTGTTGGTCATCTACATCAGAGCGGGGGCATCCCCATGCCGCACTACATGGCCAAGCTGTGGGCGAACGGCCCACCAGGGGATCCAAAGGTAGGACCGACGCCGTCAAGGTGGAAATCGAGGTGACAAGTAGCAAGGATCCCGACGACATCACCGTGCAGGAGCTGACCTTCTTCCCAGTTCTGCCAAAGTTGCTGGACGGGGCTGGGTTATCGAGGACGGTGTCCCTCCACATTCAGATTGACAAGCTCACCTCCTAAATGATTCTACATTGCCTTATGTTTATCTTAGTAATATGCTAATATAGGGGTTAGTTTGGTCTACTTTAGCTTAAGAGATGTTGGGTTTTGGTGGTGATTCAGTAATTACTTCGACATCAGATCAATAGTTAAAGTAATTTGCAATAGTCGAACGGATATTCTGAGTATGTTGGATATAAAGATGCATTGGGTAAGAAGTATAAGCAGCTTATATGCTTGTTTGTTGAGGAAGTGTTGCATACTTGTGCGAGTTGATGCGACACATCAAAGTAGTACTACTTCTAGTAGTACTCACCCGACTGCGCCGTCACATTCCAAATTACTACCACGCTATATTTAATTGCAAACCTGTTCACACCAATCACAACCTAAACGGTTTCCCACTTAGGAGCATATTAGTACTCTGTTATAAATACCACTATGCCAATATGACTGCACATTCCTCCTCAACTCCTCATCCACAAAAACAAACAAGTCATTCAACATCGTTCCCTTGTGTCTGCCATGGCCAGCGTGAGTTCTGGGTCGAGAGATTACCACCAAGGAGAGGCGGACATGGAAGCGGAAGCACGAGAGGTGTCCTGCCTCACCCCGAAAGCAGCCGACATGTCCCGCTGCACGGCAGTAGCAGCACAGAGGTCCCGCCTCGCCGCTGTAGCACCTCGGAGGTCCCGCCGCGTCGTTGATGCAGAAGACTAGTTTGGCCATGCCGCGGAAGCATCAGAGATGTCCCGCCGCGCCGCGAATGCAGTAGAGATGTCCTCCCACGCCGCGGCGGCTTGGGAAAATGTCTCGTGGGCAGGTGAGGACTCTTACCGGCACATGCATGCGATCGTCCATAGCTAGATGAATCAGATCTCTGGCTGGGCGAGGTTGTAGGATGACATGAAAGCCTCGTTTGTACAGGCTACCGGCATCATCCGGCAACTAGGGGAGGGCAATGCGAAGCTCCGGGCCGAGCGCGGCCTGTTGAGGGCGAAGATCGCCAGAAGGGCGAAGCAGGCGGAGCAGACCGCTGCCTTGTTGAAGAGGAAGGGTGTGATTGTCAAGAAACTTATGGATGAGAATGCCATGCTCCGCATCGAGCGCGAAAGGCTAGTGGAGGAATCTATGGATGTTGCCAAGTAGCGTATTAAGTACATGAAACTGATGAAAGAGATCATCGCCGCTCACCGCGAGAACTAGTCTCCGCGACCTGCAGCGCATCAAGAAAGTAGAGATCAACGAGCCAGATCATTGTATGCGTCTTCCTTCTTCTTTTTCCCTTGTGTATTTCGGGCATAGCCGCATGTGGCTTTTTTTATGTAAGACAATTATTATCCATTTTCGTCATCCTTATATATTCATGAGTCTTTCTATAAGTCGTAGTAGATGCTATATAGGTCCATGGGATCTTACATCAAGATCTGTGCAAAATTTTCTTTTCAGATTTTATTTTTTCTCTCTTAAATCTCAGTCGAGTGAGACATAGCCACGCCATTAATGGAGACCTTGGAGAGGGGTGGGCGGCAGATGGAGGTCAAAGGGCTCTCCTCCGGTAAGCACACGCAGGGGTTTGATCGCACACCTTCCATACTCAAATAGCTACCCTGCACGACGCCTCCTAGCTAATAAAAAAAGGGAACACATTATGACACATAAATGGTAAGTAGAACGCCCATGGTTTCAATAATACTTGTGTTTCCGATTGTAACGTGACATCACTTGTTCGAAAATGGCTTTGTTGATTGTTAATGTGTGCGCCTTCGCAAATCAGACAGCAAAATTACCACAGCATGTTGGTGCCATGTCATGACACCAAGCCAAGTTTCATGATTTTCATGCGTGTTTTGGATTTACAGGAATTAAAAAACCAAGTTTCTCGATGTTTCCGGTCGAGCCATGACGCCCAGATGTTTGAATTTCATTCCCATTTCTTGCATTGGACCTAGAAATTTACCCGAGGACACACATGTGATTTTTCAACCAATTTTGGTGCGCTGGAGCATGTGCTTCTAGTTCAAATTTAAGTTATGCACATTAAATGACCAGAAACTCAATTAACGAATAAAAAAAATGCTAAATGAACCTGGAATAATTCCAAAATTTAACACAACACTCATATAGTTCTATGTTGCCTCTGTAAAGAAAATCAAGGGGGCAGCGTATATCGTTTCACACACAAAGGTGACACGTTCCCTCTCAGAACCACGAGCCTACTTCAGAGAAGCTTCGATTTGCAAGAAGCTTATACCAAAGCTTGTTCCAATTCAGCTAATTTTTTTACCACATCATGTTAGTACCATGACATGACACCATGCAAATGATTTTCAGGCGTGTTTTGATTTACAGGAATTTTAAAACCAAGTTTCCCAATGTTCTCGGCCGAGCCACGACAACCAGATGTTTGAATTTCATTCCCATTTCTTGCATGGGACCTAGAAATTTCACTCGAGGACACACATGTCATTTTTCAACCAACTTTGGTGCACTGGAGCATGTACTTGTAGTTCAAAATTGAATTATGCACATTAAATGAGCAGAAACTCAATTAATGTATAAAAAGGCCAAACAAACCCAGAATAATCCCAAAATTTAACACGATTTATATAGTTCTATGTTGCCTCTGTAAAGAAAATCAGGGGGAGCGTATATCATTTCACACACAAAGGTGACACGTTCCCTCTCAGAACCACGAGCCTTCTTGAGAGAAGCTCCGGTTTGCAAGAAGCTTATACAAAAACTTGTTCCAATTTGGCCAAGTTTTTTACCACAACATGTTAGTGCCATGACATGACACCATGCCAAGTTTCATGATTTCCAGGTGAGTTTTGGATTTACAGGAATTTAAAAACCAAGTCTCTCAATGTTCTCGACCGAGTCACGACGCCCAGATGTTTGAATTTCATTCCCATTTCTTGCATGGGACCTAGAAATTCACCCCCAAGGACACACATGTGATTTTTTAACCATCTTTGGTGCACCAGAGCATGTGATTGCACTTCAAATTTGAATTATGCACATTAAATGTCCAAAAACTCAATTAATGTATAAAAAAGGCCAAACGAACCCGGAATAATTCCAAAATTTAACAGGGCACTCATGTAGTTATATGTTGCCTCTGTAAAGAAAATCAGGGGGGAGGCAGGGTATATTGTTTCGCACACATAGGTGACACATTCGCTCTCAGAACCACGAGGCTTGTTGAGAGAATCTCCGGTTTGCAAGAATCTTATACCAAAACTTGTCCTAATTCGGCCAAAAATATACATATGTAAACAAGGTTTAGATTATCCCGAACATCTCACTACCTAGACCAATGTACTGTGATTTGAATTCAACATAAAATGGATACAAATATTTGAATTGGAGATCGTATGGTACATGTAGTTCATAGTGAAATATGATTACTACTGTATGCATGTTTTTTGTTATCAAGATAATATTTAAATGGTGGTATAACTTGACAACAATCGTATTCAAATTTTTCGGAAGGCCTAAGCAATTTTTATATTAATCAAGGTCATGGATCTCACCTCCCCGCCGCCCCTAACCCTGGCCACCCACCACCTCCGGCGATCTCCACACTCCACCGTGGGTATTGCCATCTGACCTGCTCATCTTTTTCGGCGTCTTCCATAGTGCCTCCTGCTTAGTTTCTCCATCATGGGGCTGGATTTCTCCCCGGGGATGAAGCTGTCTCAAGAGATCCATCGCACCTTCAACACGTCGGTGCACCCCACGAAGGATACGGGCCACTTTACCATGGTGGTCTCGTTTGCAAGGCACTCCTTCCGTCTGGAAGTGGAGAACGTTGGACTTGCACTTGAATCTGCTATTGGAGGCTATTATTCTCAGCTCAAGGTATCCTATCTCAATGTTGGAGTTTTTTTGTTCAATGTGTCATGCCAAGATGTGGGGTTTTTTATCTTGCATCAACGAAGTTTTGTTTGCCCTCAATTCAAATGCTTATTTCATCTTTAGGGCCATGGTGGCCCTGATTGGGAGAAGGAGTTTAGACTTTGGCAATCGGAATGCAATCAAGAGTGGACGTTAGTTAGCCCCTCCAAACGGAGAACTCGCCTTGGTTTGATTGCGATGAAACATGATCCGACTAAGTCTTCTTTACGATCTAGATCATCGGGATCTCACTCTCATAATCATGTCAAGTTTGCTACGTTCATGCAACATCCTGTCCGGAAAGGATACAATTACGGGCCAATGACCATGGATGTGGTCACTGTCCGGGAGGCAGGGTATGAGGTCTCTGAACGAGAGGTTGCTTCATCTCCGGTGCTGGCATCTTCACCGACGGCGACACTTTCGATCCAATTTGGTTTGTTGCCGCCTTCTCCGCCGGGTGCATCGCATGCATGCACCACTTCCGGATTTTCGGGAAGACTGTTGTTCCCTGCAACCGAAAGTTTAGATTCACCTGTTTCGATTTCCTCTGTTGCTTTGGGATCTGCCACGGCCTTCGGCCCACCTGTGCCTTTGGGCCCTGACACGGCCTTGGGCTCCAGTGCTCAGCCGATATGTCTATCCGATGATGAGGGGGAAAGCCCAACCTCGCCGATGACTCGGTTTCCCTCTCCAAAAGATATTGTCTGTGATTTGCAAAGTTTTGATGAGATGATTGAGGATCTTGCTGCAAGCTATTGGGATTGTTAGAACTGTTTGGGTATGCGCCACAAGTCAGAGACCTGCATCAACCCTGTGCGTTGTAGAAACTGTTTTCGGTCCGGTCACATTAAAAAAGATTGCACCAGCCACGCTCCTGACACATCCCTCTGGGTGCCTAAAGTCCCATCGCCAGGTTTTGGAAATCGAGCACACAAGGAAATTACCTGTGCTTCCCTTGCCTCTTCAGTTTCCCAAGACCAAACAACTTCCGAGCTGAAAACCCAGACCCTGCTACTCCGCCACCCTCACCATTGCCGCAGCCGATGCCAATCTCTCCCCAAGCTTCTCCAAGCTTTGTTCTCCACCCGCCGCCCCCAATGGCGGTGTACGAGATCGATCCGTTCCGGTTCATCCCGGCTGGCTTTGACATTGTGGATGGTGGTGCTGATCGTATGCCTCGCACCTACTACACTCTAGCGGTCCCCCCGCCCCGCGCCCACGAGCAGTACATGGTGTCTATCGTCAAGCCCGTTCCACCAGCTCATCTCGTCGGAGTCTGTCGACAGCAGGTGCTGAACTTCCTGGTACAGACCATGCACATCCCTGTCTTATCTGTTCAAACTTGGTTCCAAGGAGTCGGTTTATTTGAGATGGAAGATCCCGTTGTTCATGGCTCTTTTACCATGCACCCACCATTTTCTCTGGGTTTGGATGAGGATGGCAATGAGTTTTTTGTTCGATTCATACCACACAACCAGGGGGAGGGTTTCTGAGCTCTGCATGGTTATAGGCGGGGATGGCTGATGTTCATTGGAATTCCCTTGGATTATCGCAATACACAGTGCATTGCTGACATGGTTGGTACTTTTGGCCAATTCCACTATTGGAACAGTACGGATAGGCACAAGGTCAGATCCCTTGTTTGTGCGTCTTTTCCTGATAATGCTCTGGTTCCTCGCTCTGTTGCGTTCCGTGAGTTTGCCAATTGGGGAGGAACAGTTGAGTCTTGGACTGCGGGTTGCTATATTCTTGATGGAGATTTTGCAGATGCTATGATCCCTGCTGATGAGGCTCCCATGCCCTTGGATGGCAACCCACATCCGATGCCAGGGGAAAATCCTCCACCACAACCGTTTTGGGCAATGCCTCCTTACCCTGCTTTGGGTTGGAATGATGTGCCTCCAGGACATGATCAAGGGCACAATGCGGCTGCCAATGACTGGGCTCAGAACATGAACAATGAAGCTGGTTGGGGGCCATGGGAAGAACCTGCTCAGCAGCCGGAACCTGCCCCTGTGCAAGACCCAATCGCCCAGGATCAGAACTCCATGATTGTGAATCCTTCGTTGGACTCGGATGAGGATGCTGACATGGCAAAGGTGCAGCAGCCAATGATAAATCTTCACCCAGCTGGTTCCCTGGATCCCATTAACCTTGGGATTGTTCGTGTCTTCTTTGGACCCGTTCTTCCTCCGGCCATGATCTGGGAACGATCCTTCAAGTCTTTACTACCTGAATTTGCAGTTCTAAATGTTCCATGTTTCCTGCTAGGGCTTTCTCTGCCGCAAGTGCCTGTTAAGTTGGATTTTTTTTGGAGCAACAATGGTTGTGTGTGGTTACCAATAAGAAAAGATCTTCTATGGTGCTCCAGGAGCTTTCTAATGACACATTTTGCTTGGATTCACATCCTATTGAGCACACGCAAGATCTGTCTGAGCAGAATTCTGAACCGCAATTGCAGGATGATTTCCAGTTCACTTCTGTCACACCATCTACTTTGGGGAAGAGACCACGGCAGCCTCGCTCCAAGCGTACGGCTACCCTGGTGGAGGAGAACCTGGATTATTCTGTAAGACGTATGACTCATAGTTGCGCCAAGAGAACTGGTATGAAACCAACATCTGCAATTGCCATCAAGCCGACACCTCTAAGACGCCCCAAGGCCAAGAAGCTCAAGTTTGATTCTGCTCCGAGTCAAGACATCCCTTTGCCGCCTCCAACACCCATCTCTACCTTGCAAGCAGTTGGTGCGGCTCTTGGAATCGCCCCAGAAGAATTGGCGGTGGAGAAGCTTACGGCTTCTCCTCAACCTGACCTGCAACAAGATAGTTCCAATGATGAGTGAAGTTTCCGAGGCAGCTTTGGGGCTTTGGATGTGTGGGGTGTTTTTTTACTTTGTTTTACTATCACTCTGTAGGTCTGAACTTCTGAACTTTTATGGTCGTACTGTGCGTGGCTATGCTGAGAATTGTACTGTGTTGTTAAGCAGCTGAGTTGGTTACTATCTTCCTTTTAATGTTATCTATGGGGACTACAATGTTTCGTAATTGGAATGTTCTGTATTGGAATGTGCGTGGTTTGAACTCACCGGCTAGACAGCATGATGTTAGAGCTAAAATTAAAGAGAGTCATTGCTCAATACTCTGTCTACAGGAGACAAAGTGCGAAAATTTTGACATCCGAACGATTAGGTCTTTCTGCCCTAGGCGCTTCGGCCAGTTTGCCATTTCTCCATCTATGGGTGCTTTGGGTGGCATTTTGATAATTTGGAACTCCTCGGTTTTTGAAGGACAGCTAGTTAAAATTCAGCATTTCAGTGTGGTTGTTTCATTTAAGTATGTTCATAATTATGAAAAATGGACGATGGTTTCAGTCTATGGGCCTTGCGAGGGGCAACCTAGAGTTGACTTTATTAACTAGTTGTACCATCTTTCTATCCCTTCTGATGAGAATTGGATGCTCCTAGGTGATTTCAATTTTATTCGTTCCTTGGACAACCGAAATCAACCAGGCGGGGATATAAATGATATCTTCATTTTTAATAAGGTGATCGGGCATCTTGGTCTTCTGGAATTGCCCATCAAGGGGAGGAGTTTCACATGGTCTAATATGCAGCAAATGCCCCTCCTTGAACAGCAAGATTGGTTCTTTACCACCTCCGATTGGATTTCTCATTATCCTAACATCGTGGTTTTTCCTCTAGCCAAAACTGCTTCGGACCATGTGCCTTGTGTGGTGTCCATTGACACCAAGATTCCTAAATCTAAGGTTTTTAGTTTTGAAAACTTCTGGGTGGATATGCCAGGCTTCATGGATTGTGTTCGTAACTCTTGGGAGGCCTTGGTTTTTCCTGATCTTTCTGCTTCGGATGTTCTAACTCGAAAATTCAAACGGCTTAGATATGATTTGAAAGCTTGGAGTAAGAAGCTCTCTTACCTTAAGCAATTAACGCTGGACCGCAGTAAGGTTATCATCTTTTTTGATCAATTGGAGGAGGTCAGACCATTAGTAAGGATGGAGTTTAACTTCAGAAAGATTGTCAAGCTGCACTATGAGCGTCTGCTGAAGCTACACTATGTCTATTGGAAACAGCGATGCACGATCAGATCTATTAAGGTGGGGGAGGAGAACTCTAAGTTCTTCCACGCCATGGCTTCTGAACACATGTGGAGGAACTCCATAGCTAGCTTGAAAACCGCGGGAATGGTTAATCTTGTATCGGACCATGATCAAATGGCGGGAATCCTATGGACTTCTTTTAAAAACCGAATGGGCCAGGCCCAGGGCATCACAATGGGCTTTGACCTGCCAAACCTCATTCAGCCCGTCCCAGGCCTGGAAGAAATGTCTCAGCCTTTCTCTGATGAGGAAATTACGAAGGTTCTGAAGGAGATGCCACCTGATAGAGCACCTGGTCCAGATGGATTTAATGGCCTGTTTGTTAAGCGTTGCTAGCCGATAATTGAGCAAGATTTTCGCCGTCTCATCCAGGATTTTTATAAAGGGAAATTGTCTCTTGAGAATATCAATGGCTCCCTCATTACTCTCATTCCCAAGATGCTCTCTCCTGAGGGACCAGATGACTTTCGGCCTATATCTTTGACTAACACCTGTTTGAAATTTCTTACCAAATTGTTAGCCAACAGGTTGCAAAAGGTGATTCTCAGATGTATCCATAAAAATCAATATGGAGTAGATCAATCCAGGATTGTTTAGCTTGGGCCTTTGAATACATACATCAGTGCAAACAGTCAAAGAGACCCATTATAATTCTGAAGCTGGACTTTGCAAAGGCATTTGATACTGTGGAACATGAGGTTATTCTACAAATGCTTAAGCACAAGGGATTTGATGATAAGTGGATTGTGTTGGGGAACGTAGTAATTTCAAAAAAAAATCCTACGCACACGCAAGATCATGGTGATGCATAGCAACGAGAGGGGAGAGTGTTGTCTACGTACCCTCGTAGACCGAAAGCGGAAGCGTTATATCAACGCGGTTGATGTAGTCATACGTCTTCACGATCCGACCGATCCAAGCACCGTTACTCCGGCACCTCCGAGTTCTTGGCACACGTTCAGCTCGATGACGTTCCCCGGGCTCCGATCCAGCAAAGCTTCGGGGAAGAGTTCCATCAGCACGACGGCGTGGTGACGATCTTAATGTTCTACTATCGCAGGGCTTCGCCTAAGCACCGCTACAATATGACCAGGGTGGAATATGGTGGAGGGGGGCATCGCACACGGCTAAGGAATGATCTCAAGGATCAACTTGTGTGCCTTGGGGTGCCCCCCTGCCCCCGTATATAAAGGAGCAAAGGGGGGAGGCCGGCCGGCCCTAGAGGCGCACCAAGGGAGGGGGAGTCCTCCTCCTAGTGGGAGTAGGACTCCCCTTTCCTAGTCCAACTAGGAGGGGGAAGGGGGGAAGGAAGGAGAGGGAGAGGGAGAGGGAAAGGGGGGCCGCGCCCCCCCCCCCTCCTTGTCCAATTCGGACTCCTCATGGGGGGGCGCGCGCCACCTCCTGGCGCGGCCCTCTCTCTCCCCTCGCGGCCCAATAAGGCCCATACTTCCCCCGGGGGGTTCCGGTAACCCCTCCAGCACTCCGGTAATATCCGAAACCTCTCGGAACCATTCTGATGTCCGAACATAGCCGTCCAATATATCAATATTTATGTCTCGACCATTCCGAGACTCCTCGTCATGTCCGTGATCACATCCGGGACTCCTAACTCCTTCGGTACATCAAAATGCATAAACTCATAATAACTGTCATCGTAACCTTAAGCGTGCGGACCCTACGGTTCGAGAACAATGTAGACACGACCGAGACACGTCTCCGGTCAATAACCAATAGCGGGACCTGGATGCCCATATTGGCTCCTACATATTCTACGAAGATCTTTATCGGTCAGACCGCATAACAACATACGTTGTTCCCTTTGTCCATCGGTATGTTACTTGCCCGAGATTCGATCGTCGGTATCCAATACCTAGTTCAATCTCGTTACCGGCAAGTCTCTTTACTCGTTCCATAATACGTCATCCCGCAACTAACTCATTAGTTGCAATGCTTGCAAGGCTTAAGTGATGTGCATTACCGAGAGGGCCCAGAGATACCTCTCCCACAATTGGAGTGACAAATCCTAATCTCGAAATACGCCAACCCAACATCTACCTTTGGTGACACCTGTAGTACTCCTTTATAATCACCCAGTTACGTTGTGACGTTTGGTAGCACCCAAAGTGTTCCTCCGGCAAACGGGAGTTGCATAATCTCATAGTCAAAGGAACATGTATAAGTCATGGATAAAAGCAACAGCAACATACTAAACGATCGGGTGCTATGCTAATGGAATGGGTCTTGTCAATCAGATCATTCAACTAATGATGTGACCTTGTTAATCAAATGACAACTCCTTTTGTCTATGGTTAGGAAACTTAACCATCTTTGATTAACAAGCTAGTCAAGTAGAGGCATACTAGTGACACTCTGTTTGTCTATGTATCCACACATGTATTATGTTTCCGGTTAATACAATTCTAGCATGAATAATAAACATTTATCATGATATGTAAGGAAATAAACAATAACTTTATTATTGCCTCTAGGGCATATTTCCTTCAGATTGGCTGGGTTAATGACATCCTTTCTACAGGATCTTCTTCTGTCCTGCTTAATGGCATACATGGTAAACAGTTTAAGTGCAAGTGTGGTGTCAGACAGGGTGACCCTCTCTCACATTTGCTGTTTGTTATTGCTGCTGATCTTCTACAGTCAGTGGTTAATCAGATGTTCTCGCTTGGAACCTTAACCCTCCCAATTCCTTCACACGACCAGGACTTCCCTATAATCTAGTATGTTGATGACACTATCATTTTCCTGTCTGCCAGAGATGATGAGCTGGTTGCTCTTAAAAATATGTTGCTCACCTTTCAAGAATCTACTGGGCTGAAAGTGAATTTTGCAAAGTCTTCCATGATTCATTTAAATATTGATGAGGAGGAAGCTGCCAGACTAGCCGCACTGCTTGGATGCAAAATTGGTCAGCTCCCATTCACTTATCTGGGTTTACCTCTTGGTACTACCAGACCCAGAATTTTGGATTTTATGCCCCTAGTGGATGCTTGGGAAAGGAGATGGACAGCTAGTTCCTCCATGCTTAACCAAGGTTCCAGGTTGTAGTTGTTAACTTCTGCCCTGACCTCCATGCCCATATATTTCCTCTGCAGTTTACAACTACCACCTGGCATTATTAAGCAACTGGACAGGATCTTTAGACAGTGCTTGTGGAGAGGAAACGGGGATGCGCCAAAGCAATCTTTAGTTGCCGGGGATCTGGTTTGCAGGCTAAAGGAAACAGGAGGACTTGGGGTGATTAATTTGCATATTCAAAACAAGGGCCTCCTTATTAAGCATCTCCATAAATTCTTCAATAAGGCTGATATTCCATGGCTAACTTTGATATGGGATAGTTACTATGCTGATGGTGTCCCACATGCTATAGCTCCAGTTGGTTCTTTTTGGTGGAGATATATCCTCAAGCTTTTGGATGCTTATACTGTTGTTTCATCGGTACACATTAATATGGGAGACTCTACCCTCTTCTGGTCTGATGCTGGGCTAATTGGGGGCTCTTCTAGACCTCTGTGCTGGAGACTACCTAAGCTTTTCTCCTTTGTTATTAATGATAAGCTCTCTATGCAAGAGTTCCTCATCTCTCAGGACTTATATTCAATGTTCTTCTTGCCACTGTCACATGAGGCTGCTTTGAAGTTACAAGTTTTGGAAGCTTGGATCCTGGACTTACACAAGGACATCACATTGCCAAATGTTTGGATATGGCCTGGAAAAACTGGTGGCTACTCTGCCAAGAACTTTTACACCCTCATGCACTCTCATTTGCCAATTATCTTACCATGCAAGTGGTTGTGGGATAGCAAGTGCACCATGAAGATCAAAGTTTTTGGCTGGTTGTTATTCTTTGATAGACTCAACACCAAGGACTTGCTAATTCGTAGGCATTGGAGATCCCCTTTGGATGACAACCTCTATGTTATCTGCAATCAATTTGTCTATGAGGATATATTGCACCTGTTCTTCAATTGTAACTTCAGTCGTAGAGTGTGGAATTATCTTTCAATAGATTGGACCAGGGGCTTGGAGATTCAGCAATGTATCCAGTAGGCCAGATCAAGATTTAAACAACCTTTCTTCTTTGAGGTTATGCTCACTGCATCTTGGAATATTTGGATTCTCAGGAATGGGAGGACTTTCAGAGGAGAAAATGCAACCTTTGCTGCTTGGAGATGTAATTTTGTACATGACTTGACTCTTCTAGCTCATAGACTAAGAGTAGATATTAGGACCAAGTTGTTTGCCTGGATTAACTCTTTGACATAAATACAGGTAGGTAGGTAGGTCCTGCTTTCCCCCTTTTTAGCTCTTGTAATCTCTCACAGCTTGTACAGTTGGTACTTTGCTTTATCAATAAAGGGCTGTGGAGCTTTGCTCCAGAGTAAATATTTTTTTTTATCAAATAAGGAAAATTGATTCAAATTTAGTCCATGTGTTAGACGACAATATATATGTTCATAGGGTGGAGTAAAATGTTCATATAAGATGGAAGATCAAAATGTAGGACTACATCCATTATAAACCGCAAGGTCACCTAACGATATATTTGAATTCAATATAACGTGGATTCAAAAATTGAAATTAGAGATCCTGGCATTTGTAATCATATAAAAAGGGACATGACTCTTTCTTGTGGTGGGAATTGATTTGTTTTTTGTTGTTGTTGAGGGAAGTGCGAATTGATTTGGTACTGTACAGGGTAATCTTGTTCTCCCGATTTTCTTTACATTTTTCTTGTAGTTTTTTCAATGGCATTTATAGCAATATAGTAAAAGGGGACATGACTCTCTTGTGTCTTGTATGAATTGTTTTCTTTTGTACATGTTAAATTTGATCTGCCGAACATGGAATCCACGCCTTGTTATCCCGAAATTTTCAAGCTCAAGTATCTTTTGTCTCTTCTGCTGTGAAACTCCCGCCTCTTCAACCCGTGTCGTGCCTTGTTATCCTGAAATTTCGACACGCGCGAAAACTTCCTCCTCATTTGAAATCAGTCCTGCAGCCCAGAAACGCCAAATCCCCCTTCTACCCCTTAGCCGGAAATGCCGCCTCGACGTTGCGTTGTCAAAACCGGTGGGGGTATGTTCGTAACTTACCCTACATTTTAGACAAGCACGTCCCTAAGCCATGCTCCCCCTACCTTCCCCTTCACCCCCATTCATACACCGAGGCCGCCAAAACCCGCGAAACCCCACGCTCCTTCGTCGGCCTCCCGACCGCCGCCCAGCCGGAGACTCTTCCCTGGGACGTCATCCACCACAACAGCTCGTCATACCTCATCCACCGCATCGGATGAGGATCCATCGTCGATCTCGTCGTCCTGCCGGATCAGCAGCCCCGCCCTCCACTAAGGGAGTCCTGGATTAGGGGGTCCTCGGACAGCCGGACTATATCCTTTGGCCGGACTGTTGGACTATGAAGATACAAGATTGAAAACTTCGTCCCATGTCCGAGTGGGACTCTCCTTGGCATGGAAGGCAAGCTTGGCAATTCGGATCTGTAGATCTCCTCCCTTGTAACCGTCTCTGTGTAACCCTAGCCCCCTCCGGTGTCTATATAAACCGGAGGGTTTAGTCCATAGGACAACAACAATCATAATCATAGGCTAGCTTCTAGGGTTTAGCCTCTACGATCTCGTGGTAGATAAACTCTTGTAATATTCATATCATCAAGATGAATCAAGCAGGAAGTAGGGTATTACCTCCATCGAGAGGGCCCGAACCTGGGTAAACATTGTGTCCCCCGCCTCCTGTTACCATCCGCCTTAGACGCACAGTTCGGGACCCCCTACCCGAGATCCGCCGATTTTGACACCAACATCCACCTCCAAGGAGTTGCCCCGAAGTTCGCCTTGTCTATCGCGCCACGTCCATCCCCATAGCACCGTCTTGACCTGCCCGACTGGAACCGCAGCACCCTCACCAATTCCTCCGATGAAGTCGAGGCATACTCGGCGCCACCAAGGGGGTTCTGCACTCACCGCTGCATTTTATCTTTTATTCGATCTCATGGGGCTGCCGGTGATCGATACTGAGCAGCCATGGCGTGTCTCCATCGACGGCGCCGGCGCCGGCCACCTCATCCATGGCGTCTCCCCCCCCCATGTCGTTGCTTCATCGCGGCGACTTCCACGCCGGCACTAGCTACTGCTGCTCCAGCTCTCGCTCGCGCCGCGGCTCTGTTCTTGCTGTCGGTCGCACTGCTGCACTACTCTTGCTTTCGTTCATGCTACTGCTCTGCTCTGCTATTGTTGTCAGTCATGCTACTACTCCGCTCTTGCTCTCTTCTGTGTTGCTGCTCTGCTCTCGCTCCCGTTGCTGCTGCACGATCTCCGGCAGCTACAGGAGTAGTTGCTTTAGCACTCGCTCGCAGCGTTGCTGCATGAGTTGCTCTCTGCTAGTGCGTTCCCTGCTCGAGCGACTGCTGATTTAGATCACTGCTTCTTTGGTATTAGTGCTCGAACGCCCTAAACTTCTATTGCAATGCTCTACTACTAGTTCAATCGGTTTCGACAGTAAAATTCAGTTTCGATTGTAAAGTTCAGCTTCTTCAGTTAAGTTCAGAGTGATCAGTATTTACAACATCTATCAGAGTGGCCGTGGTGCGGCTGATGCATTTTACATCTAGCACTTTTAGGCATGTATTTTATATCATCTATTGCAGATGATATTAGAGTCCCACTTCAGCTTGACGTTGTATGTCTTGTCCTGCTTCAGCCTTGTCATCGTACACCTCACCGGAGCTGCTCCAATGACGGAACCGTCCATCACAGCGGAGCAGTACCCTCGGCGCTGTATCCAGAGGCCTTAGATCTTCTTCCCTGCCTCCGATACTCACACCAGCATCACCATCCTCCACGTCCAACCCAATGATGCTGAGGTCGACAAGGCTATGCCAAAGAGGTTGTACACTCATCGCATCACTTTGTTACTCTGCATTCATGTCGACCCCTCAGGGATCCTCTGGTTCAAAGCAGTTGCAAATCTAGAAATAAATGAATTGTCGTCACAAAGTTAACAGAGAGGAAACCAATTGCTCTTTTGAACCACAATTTTAATCAGTTTAGCAAGATAGCCATTATATGATACTCATGTGGACCAAATCTAGGCTCACAAAAAATTTCAAGGGTAGGCTTCAGCCTGTTGAAGACTGCCTACTAGAATCGCCATTGGTTCAAAGAAAAAGTGAAGGAAAACAGAGGAATTGGAAACTTTACTATGGTACTACTATTCGTACATTTGGTTAGAAGGAATGGAGCAAAGCAAAACTGGAGGATTTTTTTTCCATTGGTGTCTCTTTCAAAGAAAAAAGTAGGAATTTTAATATCCACTTGGACGGCCTTTTCAAATTAATATGCATGAAGAACAGGACTAACTGCATTACTGGCATAATAAGATTCTTATTTTTTTTTCATTTTCATGTGGTTTGACTTTAATTTGAGGGCCAATTCCATTTTCCCCCTAATTTGCACCCAGTCTCATCTTTATCCGTAAAAAATAACTGTGCTCAACTTTGCCCCTCTTTTGTCTGTTGCTCTTATGGAAATGCCCCTCCGTGCCATTTCTGTCCAGTCAAAGGGGTTTGACCGTTACTGAGACATTTCCTAGACATTTTTACCCCTGTCCCAAGAAATACTTTTGTTATTCAGATGTGGCTAGCCTCACTCACTCATAGCGGGGCCTGTCAAAGCTTACTATGCACTGGGCAAAATTGACCAGCGGGGCCACTTGGATTAAGGTAACTCTTAGTAAAAAAAAAACCACATGGTTAATTAAACAGGGCTCACCTATCATCCTCACAGTAGGGGGTTATTGGTTAATTAGGCACTAATGAAGGTTTGGTCAGCGGCTAGTCGCCGGTGACGGACCGGATCGACACTCCAGACGGCGATTTGACGTGCCGCTGGTTCCATTCGAGAGCTGGCAGTGGCGCGCGTCTAAAGGTGGTCATAGGGCTCCCGGGGGTGGGCTATAACGTCGTCGAAAACGACCTTGGCGGCTTCCGGAGAACGGTGGACTACGGCGATTAGGGGCAGAGGCGGGGCAGGCCTGGTAGGGCGTGGGCGCTGGACTGGGGTGTCGCCGGCGCGGCCCAAGTGGCAGCCGAGCGGTGGTTGCCTGGCGTGGCCGACGCAGAAGACGCGCACGACGCCGTGGGCTGTCTGTGCACGACGGCGACAAGCGAATGTGGCAGAGGTTGGGGGTGGGCGTGGGGCTGCCAAATCGGGTCGAGAGCGGCCAGATCCCATCGGATCCAGTCACTCCGGTGGCACCGAAGCTGTGGGTAGCCGCCGGCAATCGTCGAAGATCGAGCAGGTCAAGGCGTGTAGATGCGGAGGGAGATCCTCCATGGTCTGCCGCGGTTCATTCCCTGTAGCAAGAAAGAGAGATCAGAGGAGGGGAGGAGGTGAGGGAGAGACAAATTAGGTAAGGGATGGGCAGAGGCAGTGGCTCCGGCGACGGAGACCGAGCCGGATGGAGGTCACCGCTCGGAAGCGAGCTCCTCTCGATCTGGTTTGAAGGCAACCCCACATGTAAGAAGGAAGGGCAAAGTTTTTTTTCCAAATAGAATGAAAGGGCATACTTGTCCAGAAAATATCTCAGTGACAGTCAAACCACTTTGGCCGAACGAAAAGGGTACGAAGGGGTATTTCCATAAGCGATCCAGGCGGAAGAGGGGCAAAGTTGAGCACTTGTGTTTTTAGGGGTAAAGATGAGGTCGGGCGGAAATTAGAGGGGGATGTAAATGTCCCTTAATTTGACCATGTTTCTCCATTCCTGTGTTCTTCCAATTCATGTGAACCAAACACCCAGGTTGATAGAAATCCTATGTTTGCAAATGCTTTGTTTTGCACATGCATTCCTATCCTATTCCAGTGATTTCTCTGTCCCTGCGTTTATAAAATCCTCCAATTCTAAGGAGCCCTTACAGATTTACTTCATTTTCAGATAGGTGTCAAAGAAAACTCCGTGTGTTTTGTCCTGCTCCTGCCGTGCCGTCATCCACCGCACCTGAGGTGCACCATCGACGGAAGGGTTCACTACAGCAGAGATTCCCCCTGCAGACTTCCTTTCGCTGCCTCAGATCATCTTCCCCATTGTCGGTAGCCATGCCAACTGCATTACCATCATCGACTGAGGAGATGAACCTGAGGACTACACAGTTCCAGAAGAGAGGTCGCACTCTTTCGTGTCTGCTTACGTTATACATCGGTTATTATTACCTGCTACTTTATCGTCATGTTCACCTCTTAGACTCCGAGTCAGGTCCAAACTAATGTTCAAACTTGAGTTTTAAAATGCCCGTGGGGGACATATCGAGGCAGCAACGAATAGTAGTTGTCTACTATCTAGTTCATCTGGGGTCTTCTATGTGGTTCATGTTGGGTGGGCAACAAACAGTGGATGATCCATCATTTATATTTTTAAACTGAAGCTATAATCTACCTGCTATCATTAGTTTTGGGTCTATCCACTCGTTTGCTACCATCAGTCTTGATTTCTGCATGCACCCCTTAGGCCTTACATAATCAAACTATGTTTTTTATTATGCATGTCAGTTATTGTACACAATCACACTGAACATGTAGAGAAAAAGAGAAGACCATTGCATGGGAATATAATGTCATGCAGACGCCGCTCCATGGTGGGCGATGTGGGCCCCCTCCCGCCATTCCAGATTGTATTCCATAGGAAGATAACTGTTCAGAGGGGGATTCAGAGGGAGACGACCACTCCTATTTACCCCCTGAGGTGTTTGCTCTAACCTGGCATGATGATGTTGGTCATATCATGCATATGGCGCCTCGCATTGCTTACATTATACATTCTTACATGTCATCAGCTTAGTTTAGATTTGCTTTGTGTGAATGTCATCTGTTTGGTTTCTATATCATACTCCCATTGTTCCTAAAGATTTTTCTTTTTAGAGATTTCAACAAATGACTACATACGGAGCTAAATAAGTGAATCTACACTCTAAAATATGTCTATATACATCTGTATGTGGTAGTCCATTTGAAATCTCTAAACAGAAAAATATTTAGGAACAAAGGGAGTATATGGGAATTATACAATGCCATCTTCTTTAGCCAGGCATCATATACGTGAATCATGCAATGCCATCCTGTTTAGCCAGTCATCGTACATGTGAATTGTATTGTGCCATTTTTTATAATGTATTCCATTTGTCAACAATGTTTATACATTCATCTACTTTTCCTATGCATCAGCCAGTTGAGTCGGTCATGGGAAAATCTAGAGTGAAAACAAGGTCTTCCGAGCAGTCAGTGCTACCTGTCGATACAGATTTCTTGCTGTTTACAGATAGCTCCTCAGAGGAGGATTCAGAGATAGATGACCAGTCGTATCCCCCCCCCCCCCCGAGGTGTATGCTCTAACTTAGCAGGGTTATATTGCTCATATCATGCATATGGTGTCTTGCATTGCCATGCCATCTACTTAGATTAGACATGCTTTGTGTGAATGCCTCCTGTTTGCTTTCTATATCAGATATGTGAATTATGCACTGCCATGTTTTTCAGCTAGTTATTATATATGTGAATTATGCACGGCCATGTAGCCAGGCATTATATATGTGAATTATCGCATGCCATCCTTTTTTTCATTACGTATTCCATTTGTTGACAATCTATGTATATTGAACTACTCTTCATGTGTATCAGCCATTTGAGCTGGTTATGGAAAAATCAGGAGTGAAAACAAGGTCTTCAGAGCAGGCAATGGTACCTGTTGAAGCATATATCTCGATGGTTATAGGTAACTCCTCAGCTGAGGATTCAGAGACACATGACCAATCCTATATCCCACCTGAGGTGTATGCTCTAACTTGCAATGTTTATATTTCTCATATCATGCATATGGTGTCTTGCATTGCTTAGTTTAGACATCATATGCACAATATTCAATTCCATCTACTTAGTTTAGAGATCATACATGCGAGTGCCAGCTGCTTAGTATATGAATCAATTATGTCAATTATATCATGCCATCCTATATACTTAGACAACATGTAAGTGAATTATTTCATCCCAACCTATTTTAGAAAGACATCATATAGTTTTGTCATGCCATCATGTTTAGATACTCATCATATGTTGAATTACGCCATTATATCCTGTTAAGTTATCCATCATATATCTGAAACTGTGTCATGCTATCCTGTTTAGTTAGCCATCATATATGTGAAATTGTGTCATGTTGTCTTGTTTGGTTAGACAACATATATGTGAATTACCACATCTGTCTATCATACAATGTCTGTACATTCAATTTCTTTTCTTGTTTATCGGCCATTTGAATTGGAGGGGGTGATGGCAGTATCTAAGGGAGTAAAAACCCGTTCTTCAAAAAATACGGAGCTACTCGTCGATGCAGATAGAACCATGGTTGTACTGGCCCACGAAGTAGCCCCACCACACATAATCGAGGCTCTTCCAGATTGCACACTTACACCATTGGACGAAGAACCAACTACAACCCATCTAACCCCAACCACAGCGTATAGTAACCCACTTCTAGTTGACACAACACCATGTCCACCCCAGACTACCCCCACACGAGCAGTTTGTAAAGCAACTGCAGTGCCCAAAGCATGAAGACCACCACAGCGAACCCAAACTCCACGTTTAAAGCACAAGAGCAACTATTCTCGGGTCAGATTCTGTAGCTGTGGTCCATACTCCTTTTCTCTTGCATCACTGTATTTACTCATACCAACTACTCTCGAATTTGAAGGATCTAATTGAAACTCCAATGGCGCAACATGTATGTTTTAAACCTATTTATTTAACTGGGTTGTTGTTCTAACTTCTTGCTCTGTGTTAATTTTCGTTTTAGTTGTATAAACAGTTATGTTCTCATGTGATGCACATTACAAGTGTTGCCAGTGATGTGTAGTTTCTCACACTTCTATTCTGTCTATGCTACCGTGTCTTAAAAATATATGATTTGAACTGTGTCTCTATCTTGATTTGGCGACATAAACTAGAACGATATCGACAATACAGTGACTATAGTACATAGATATATGTTTGTTTCATGCTATTATCCTATCCCCCTTACTACTGAACCATTTTACCAAAATGAGTTTCATATACTACATGTTAAACCTGTGATGTGTCTGCTTGTTGGAGAAGAGCACCCCACTATGCAATGGTAGAGAAAGTAATGCAGATAAGGTTCAATATAGTGAGATAATCCTGTTGGTCTCCAAGAAAGGTGATAAAAACGATCTTGTAGATAGTGAGACAACCCCACTGTCCTGTGCTGATGTAGTGTTCGAGTTACTGGCCAGTACCGCTGGCACAAGCTCTTTGAACTCGCTGCCTGAATCACTTCGGCTTCTTAAGTCTCAACTACAAGCTGAAATGCATTAGTCAGCTATGTTGCGGCAAGAAGCCGAAGGACTGAGGAAGTCCCTGCAGAATTCAGATGCATACTTCCTGGCGCAATAGCAAGCGCTGGAGGATTTAAGCGCCAAACTAGAGAAAGTTAATAAGCTTGCTAAGCATCTTGCCAGCATTATGGGTACCCAGGATATTGTTTCTTGATCTGTCCTGAAGTGGTCTCAGTTCTGGACTTGTTTTGCCGCGGCGTTTACTTGCACTGGTCGCCAACTTTGACAACCAGTGTATGTGATATGCTGCTTTGTTCCCTATATTTGCACTGGTGGCAAACTTTGATGCCCAGTGGATGTAATATGTGTAGTAGCCATGAAAGCCTAGCGTAAGTTGCTTGCTTATTTATTTCATTGTTGTCTTGTTTATTCGTTTGCTTGTAGTCAGTGCAGTTCTATTTCCACGGTTTGCTAGTGGCCGCAATAACCTATTTTTTAAAACTAGGCCACAATAACCATGGGCTACATATTTACTCTAGTGACCATGGGCCTCCTACGGGCCGTAGAAACTATGGGCCTCCTACGGGTCGTAGAACAATGGGCCTTCTACAGTTCATAGCATCAATGGGCCTTCTACGGGCCATATGATCGATTGGCCAGACATGGGCCAATAACGGACCGCATTATGGGTCGTAAATGGGCTAGAGTTGGAATCGTTCGTTCATGGGCCGACCATAACGGGCCGTCATTAATCGACCGTATTTGATGATGCTATGAAAAGGGCCCAATGGATTAACGGGCCACAAACGGGCCGACTGTAACCACGGGCTGAATTTGGCCCACAAGCAAAAAAAGCCAGTAACGGGTCGTAAGTAACTGAATACTGGAAATAAGCCCAAGAATAATGGGCCCTGAGAAGGCCGAAAGATAACACGGGCTAGAAACGGCCCAATGGAATAATGGGCCATTAGTGGGTATAAAGAGATACGCTATTCATTACGGGCCAGTTTCACCATGGGTCGTTAATGGGCCAATAGTTACAAAGGGCCTCATATGGCTCGAAAGATGTCATGGGCCATACATGGGCCGAAAGTTACAATGGGCTGGAATTATATTGGACGGCCCAGATGATGATACTAGGCCTAATTCGGATAGGCCGTAACAGGTCGTGAGTTAGCGGGCTGTAAATGGGCTATATGCGAACAGGCCGTTAATAGGCTTTTCATGGGCCGGCCCGCTACCTTTTGACTAAGTCAAATGGGCCGGCCTTTTCACCGTAATAGGCTTCTGTTGGGCCGTGCCACGTGCTGACGTATCATAGGCGCCTCCGGTCCAATGAGTGGATGACATATGTCCCAACGATGAGCCGACATGTTGTTCCTCTTGCCATTGAGAATTTTATATGTGGAAAATCCCCATTGGTCCGGGTTGTTAACGGGTTATCGGATCCAAAACTGGACCTGATAGCTTAACGGCAACCCGTTACGGTGGATGCCACGTGTCACGCGCCATTTATCATCATCGAAGTGGACACTTCCGTGATGATAATTTTGGTAATGTCATGGAACACTTCTATAACAGCACAGGTATGACTATCTTGATTCTGTCATAAAATCGTCATGGATGTACATGCATGACAGGAAACATGACCTACTATGACAAACACGTATCATCACGGAAGTGTATTTTTTGTAGTGTTCGCATCCCACCTCGGCTGCAGCACAGGTAGAAGCAGAGGCTGCTAGGACTATAGAGCCAAGTGCTCCAAACGCTCCATTGCAAAAAACCAAGACAGATCAGATGAACTATCTTCTTCAAGGCACTCGAAGGATCGAGCGGAGTTTGTCCAACCTTGCAGAGAACCACAAGAGTCTTGAGAGGATATTGAGACGAAATTCTATGATTTAGATGTCAAGGTACAAAGATGCAGACCACCATTGAGAGTATGAAGAAAGAGGTGGATGAAGCCAAGGCATAGTCTAGTGATGATGATGAGCTCCATGGCACAGGACTTCCCATGACCACTCGGTTACATACCATTCCTAGGTCAGCAGCCATGCCAGTCACTTCCAGAGCCATAGTCTCAGCTCCAGCTGTTGCATCTATGGTTGCTCCATCAGTGCCTCCAGTTGCCTCCACACCACCACCACCACAATAGACATCAGCAAAGCTCTTCTCAAATGCACTTCTCTCCACTCTGACATCTACGCACACCGGTGCTGCAAGTTAGAGTACTTCATCACGAGGAGCTGCCGGAGATCAAGCCTAGAGCACCGTTTAGCTCTATACTTCGAACTTTTTGGTACTTTTTGCCAAAGGGGGACAATTACTATAGATCATTAGGGCTTTGAGAGAGAGGGAGTGCTCTTGCTTTTTATTGTTTGGTTTCTTGAGTTTCGTGCTACTTTGAGATACTTATGTTTGACGCTTGTATGAGACTATATTACTTTGTGGTTGATCATACCGTACTTTGATGCTATGCTTGCTTAAATATCTATTTATATGCTCTTTGTATGATCATTCACTTGTTTGATTGGTGATGAGTGTTTATTACATTGGAATCATATCATTTTGAGCGCTCCACCAAGATGTATGTGACATGGAAGAGTGACCCATGATCCTAATCGATTGTGCATTTTCATTCAAACGCAAATCTTTAATAATGCACAAATTTAAGGGGAGCTCTTGCTTACCACATACTCCCTCCGTCCCAAAATAAGTGCCTATACTCCCTCTGTCCCAAAATAAGTGACTCAAGTTTGTACTAACTTCAGTGCAAAGTTAGTACAGAGTTGAGTCACTTATTTTGGGACGGAGGGAGTACTTCTCAAAGTGACGATATATTCCTTTGATCTACTTGTTGCCATCAATTGCCAAAAGGGGGAATTGAAAGGCAACTAGTCCCCGGGTGGTTTTGGTAATTAATAACAACATATAAGTAACTGATCTAATGCTCATTAATAATAGATTTTAGAGAAGATCAATGATTGGCATGGCAAGGATTAGTGATTGTGGACCCCTCAAAGTGCTAAGGACAATAACTGGCAAAGCTCCAAGACTCTACATTTTTGGTTAAGTGATCCAAGATCACATTGAGTTCATAGGAAAGCCAATACTATTAAAAGAAGATGAGGTTTTGATCATGACTCAATTGCTCAAGTTCTTAGTGATATTTCTCCAAAAATCCTCAAACACTTATCCACATCACATATGTCCAAAATCCTAAAGTGTCATAGTGGTCCCACCAAAATTCTCTATCCCGGACTAACCAAGTTGATCACATTCATTGCGTAAGCCAAACCCTACCATTTCGTTTCTATCGATATGGATCTCGGTATCACAGAGATGGCGTGACCAAGTTTCTGTAATGAAGTTGCTTCATTTCAGAATTAACGAGATGAAATGGTCAGAACTACCGAAACGAGGTCTTTCCCTAGCCATTGCACTTTGGTTGCTCTGGGATGTTCTGCTTCACTCTCGCTGAGACTTTCAACGTTCGAATCTTTTACACTAGTTAGTCTCACCGAGATTTTGGTCCGGTGTGGCTGAGTTGGGTAAAAAGCTTGTAACGATTGGATTTTTGGGTGAATTCTATATATACCCCTCCACCCCACTTACTTTCTAAGAGAGCCATCAGAACGAAACACTACTTGCACTACTCATTTTCTGAGAGAGAACCACATACTCATGTGTTGAGATCAAGAGATTCCAATCCTACCATTTGAACCATGATTTCTGTCCTTCCCCAAGTTGCTTTCCATTCAATCCCCTCTCCTACCAAAGCCAAATCTCTGAGAGAGTGATTGAGTGCCGGGGAGATATCATTTGAAGCACAAGAGCAAGGAGTTCATCATCAACGACACCATCTATTACCTTTTGGAGAGTGGTGTCTCCTAGATCGGTTAGGTGTCACTTGGGAGCCTCCAATAGATTGTGGAGTTGAACCAAGGAGTTTTTAATGGCAAGGAGATCGCCTACTTCGTGAAGATCTACCAGAGTGAGGCTAGTCCTTCGTGGGCGTAAGCCATGATGGAATATACAAGGTTGCTTCTTTGTGGACCCTTCGTGGGTGGAGCCCTCCGTGGACCGGACTCATGCAACCGTTACCCTCAATGGGTTGAAGTCTCCATCAATGGGGATGTACGATAGCACCACCTATTGGAAGCACGGCAAAAATCATCATGCCTTCATTGCGTTTGATTTCTCTGATCCCTCCTTTACATTCATATGGAAAGTCTTTACATTCCGCTGCTCAACTCTTAGACTTGCATGTGTAGGGCGTACTTGACTTGGTAGAATTGCTAAAACTTGTCTACAACTAAAATTAAGAAAATGATAAGTTTTTATTTGGTCAAGTAGTCCAATCACCCCCCTCTAGACATACTTTCGATCCTACATGAGGGCTCCACAAGCTCAAGGGGCGCACCCCTGGGGGCGCCACCAGCTCTTGTGGTCCTCCTGAGCAATCCCTTAACCTAATTCATAGCCTATAAATTTCCATACACTACTGCAGGTTGCTGCTAACGCGACACTACGATCAGAGAACCTTCGACGAAACTGTGTGTGATGCCATAATCGCAAACGTTGGTGTAAAATAACCGTAAAAAAGGTGCAAAACATTTGCGATGGAGGATGCATCAAACATAGTTCAGATTTTAGTTGCGTGTGCAATGCAGGGCATACGGTTCAGCTCAATTAACTATTTGCGATGAGTAGGAACAAAAGAAACGGGTAGCCAGATGAAGATGTGTGTGATATATAACATACGGTTCACTCAGATGAACTTTTTGTGATTAGGCAACACAAAAGAAACGGTCAGCCATATGAAGGTGTGTGCGATATACGGCATGCGGTTCACTCGGATGAACTGTTCGCGTTGAGACATGAGAACAGAAATGGTTCAACTCAACAAGATGTGTGTGATACACGACAAATAGGTCTGTAATCAGAAATGTGTGCAAAGACCGATAATAACACAGACGGTTGCGGCTAATAAGACGTATGTGATATGCTCTGTCTACACAACATCTATTGGCCATTGGGGGACGGGCGGTCATCCGGATACGCCATAAGGATGCGAAGAGGCATCCTATCAGCAAGGACTAGCTGTTCCTGTTGGGGAACGTAGTAATTTCAAAAAATTTCCTACGCACACGCAAGATCATGGTGATGCATAGCAACGAGAGGGGAGAGTGTTTGTCTACGTACCCTCGTAGACCGAAGCGGAAGCGTTGACACAACGTAGAGGAAGTAGTCGTACGTAGAGGAAGTAGTCGTACGTTCTCCTCGCGATCCAACCGATCACAGCACCGTTACTCCGGCACCTCCGAGTTCTTGGCACACGTTCAGCTCGATGACGATCCCCGGGCTCCGATCCAGCAAAGCGTCGAGGAAGAGTTCCGTCAGCACGACGGCGTGGTGACGATCTTGATGTGTTACCGGCGCAGGGCTTCGCCTAAGCACTGCAACGATATAATCGAGGTGGAATTTGGTGGAAGGGGGCACCGCACACGGCTAAGGAACGATCCGTAGATCAACTTGTGTGTCTCTGGGGTGCCCCCTGCCCCCGTATATAAAGGATGGAGGAGGAGGAGGCCGACCAAGCCAATTGGTGCGGCCAAGCTATGGAGTCCTACTAGGACTCCAAGTCCTAGTAGGAGTCCACCAAGAGGGGAGGAAGAGAGAAGGAATAGGAGGAGAAGGAGAGGTGGCCGGCCCCCTTTTCCCTAGTCCAATTCGGACTAGAGGGGAGGGGGGGCGCAGCTGCCTTTTTTTCCTCTTCCCACTAAAGCCCATCAAGGCCCATTACTTCTCCCGTAATCCCGTAACTCCCCGGTACCTCCGAAAATACCCGAACCACTCAGAACCCTTCCGATGTCCGAATATAGTCGTCCAATATATCGATCTTTACGTCTCGATCATTTCGAGACTCCTCGTCATGTCCCCGATCTCATCCGGGACTCCGAACTCCTTCGGTACATCAAAACTCATAAACTCATAATATAACTGTCATCGAAACCTTAAGCGTGCGGACCCTACAGTTCGAGAACAATGTAGACATGACCGAGACACGTCTCCGGTCAATAACCAATAGCGGGACCTGGATGCCCATATTGGCTCCTACATATTCTACGAAGATCTTTATCGGTCAGACCGCATAACAACATACGTTGTTCCCTTTGTCATCGGTATGTTACTTGCCCGAGATTCGATCGTCGGTATCCAATACCTAGTTCAATCTCGTTACCGGCAAGTCTCTTTACTCGTTCCGTAATACATCATCCCGCAACTAACTCATTGGTTGCAATGCTTGCAAGGCTCTATGTGATGTGCATTACCGAGAAGGCCCTGAGATACCTCTCCGACAATCGGAGTGACAAATCCTAATCTCGAAATATGCCAACCCAACATGTACCTTCGGAGACACCTGTAGAGCACCTTTATAATCACCCAGTTACGTTGTGACGTTTGGTAGCACACAAAGTGTTCCTACGGTAAACGTGAGTTGCATAATCTCATAGTTAAAGGAACATGTATAAGTCATGGATAAAAGCAATAGCAACATACTAAACGATCGAGTGCTATGCTAATGGAATGGGTCATGTCAATCAGATCATTCAACTAATGATGTGATCTCGTTAATCAAATAACAACTCTTTGTTCATGGCTAGGAAACATAACCATCTTTGATTAATGAGCTAGTCAAGTAGAGGCATACTAGTGACACTCTGTTTGTCTATGTATTCACACATGTATTATGTTTCCAGTTAATACAATTCTAGCATGAATAATAAACATTTATCATGATATAAGGAAATAAATAATAACTTTATTATTGCCTCTAGGGCATATTTCCTTCAGTCTCCCACTTGCACTAGAGTCAATAATCTAGTTCACATCGCCATGTGATTTATCAGCAATAGTTCACATCGATATGTGACCAACACCCAAAGGGTTTACTAGATTCAGTAATCTAGTTCACATTGCTATGTGATTAACACCCAAAGAGTACTATAGTGTGACTTTTGCTTGTGAGAGAAGTTTAGTCAACGGGTCTGCCACATTCAGATCCGTTATGTATTTTGCAATTTTCTATGTCTACAATGCTCTGCACGGAGCTACTTTAGCTAATTGCTCTCACTTTCAATATGTATCTAGATTGAGACTTAGAGTCATCCAGATTAGTGTCAAAACTTGCATCGACGTAACCTTTTACGACGAACCTTTTTGTCACCTCCATAATCGAGAAACATATCCTTATTCCACTAAGGATAATTTTGACCGCCGTCCAGTGATCTACTCCTAGGTCACTATTGTACTCCCGTGCCAATCTCAGGGTAGGGTATACAATAGGTCTGGTACACAGCATGGCATACTTTATAGAACCTATGGCTGAGGCATAGGGAATGACTTTCATTCTCTTTCTATCTTCTGCCGTGGTCGGGCTTTGAGTCTTACTCAATTTCACACCTTGTAATACAGGCAAGAACTCTTTCTTTGACTGTTCCATTTTGAACTACTTCAAAAATCTTTTCAAGGTATGTATTTATTGAAAAACTTATCAAGCGTCTTGATCTATCTCTTATAGATCTTGATGCTCAATATGTAAGCAGCTTCACCGAGGTCCTTCTTCGAAAAACTCCTTTCAAATACTCCTTTATGCTTTACAGAATAATTCTACATTATTTCCGATCAATAATATGTCATTTACATATACTTATCAGAAATGTTGTAGTGCTCCCACTCACTTTCTTGTAATTACAGGCTTCACCGCAAGTCTGTATAAAACTATATGCTTTGATCAACTTATCAAAGCGTATATTCCAACTCCGAGATGCTTGCACCAGTCCATAGATGGATCGCTGGAGCTTGCATATTTTGTTAACACCTTCAGGATCGACAAAACCTTCTAGTTGCATCATATACAACTCTTCTTTAATAAATCCATTAAGGAATGTAGTTTTGTTTATCCATTTGCCGGATTTCATAAAATGCGGCAATTGCTAACATGATTTGGACAGACTTAAGCATAGACACGAGTGAGAAACTCTCATCGTAGTCAACACCTTGAACTTGTCGAAAACCTTTTGCGACAATTCTAGCTTTGTAGATAGTAACACTACTATCAGTGTCCGTCTTCCTCTTGAAGATCCATTTATATTCTATGGCTTGCCGATCACCGGGCAAATCCATCAAAGTCCATACTTTGTTCTCATACATGGATCATATCTCAGATTTCATGGCCTCTAACCATTTCGCGGAATCTGGGCTCATCATCGCTTCCTCATAGTTCGCAAGTTCGTCATGGTCTAGTAACATGACTTCCAGAACAGGATTACCGTACCACTCTGGTGCGGATCTCACTCTGGTTTACTTACGAGATTCGGTAGTAACTTGATCTTAAAGTTACATGATCATCATCATTAGCTTCCTCACTAATTGGTGTAGTAGTCACAAGAACAGATTTCTGTGATGAACTACTTTCCAATAAGGGAGAAGGTACAATTACCTTATCAAGTTTTCTACTTTCCTCCCACTCACTTCTTTCGAAAGAAACTCTTTCTCTAGAAAGTTTCCGAACTTAGCAACAAAAAGTCTTGCCTTCGGATCTGTGATAGAAGGTGTATCCAACAGTTTCCTTTGGATATCCTATGAAGACACATTTCTCCGATTTGGGTTCGAGCTTATCAGGATGAAGCTTTTTCACATAAGCATCGCAGCCCCAAACTTTAAGAAACGACAGCTTAGGTTTATTGCTAAACCATAGTTCATACGGTGTCGTCTCAACGGATTTAGATGGTGCCCTATTTAATGTGAATGCAGCTGTCTCTAATGCATAATCCCAAAAACGATAGTGGTAGATCGGTAAGATACATCATAGATTGTACTATATCTAATAAAGTACGGTTATGACGTTCGGACGCACCATTATGCTGCGGTGTTCCAGGTGGCATGAGTTTGTGAAACTATTCCACATTGTTTTAACTGAAGGCCAAACTCGTAACTTAAATATTTTACTTCTGCGATCATATCGTAGAAAACTTTTATTTCTTGTTACGATGATTCTCCACTTCATTCTGAAATTCTTTGAACTTTTCAAACGTTTCAGACTTATGTTTCATCAAGTAGATATACCCATATCTTCTCAAATCATCTGTGAAGGTCAGAAAATAATGATACCTGCTGCAAGCCTTAATATTCATCGGACCACATACATCAGTATGTATGATTTCCAATAAATCTGTTGCTTGTTTCATTGTTCCGGAGAACGGTGTTTTAGTCATCTTGCCCTTAAGGCATGGATCGCAAGCATCAAGTGATTCATAATCAAGAGATTCCAAAATTCCATCAGCATGGAGTTTCTTCATGCGCTTTACACCAATATGACCTAAACGGCAGTGCCACAAATAGGTTTGCACTATCATTATTAACTTTGCATCTTTTGGTTTCAATATTATGAATATGTGTATCACTACGATCGAGATCCAATGAACTATTTTCATTGGGTGTGTATGTCCATAAAAGGTTCTATTCATGTAAACAGAACAACAATTGTTCTCTAACTTAAATGAATAATCGTATTGCAATAAACATGATCAAATCTTATTTATGCTCAACGCAAACACCTAATAACACTTATTTAGTTTCAACACTAATCCCGAAAGTATAGGGAGTGTGTGATGATGATCATATCAATCTTGGAACCACTTCCAACACACATCGTCACCTTGCCCTTTAACTAGTCTTTGTTCATTCTGCAACTCCCGTTTCGAGTTACTAATCTTAGCAACTTGAACTAGTACCAAATACTAAGGGGTTGCTATGAACACTAGTAAAGTACACATCAATAACATGTATATCAAATATACTTATGTTCACTTTGCCATCCTTCTTATCCGCCAATCACTTGGGGTAGTTCCGCTTCCAGTGACCAGTCCCTTTGCAGTAGAAGCACTTAGTCTCAGGCTTAGGACCATACTTGGGCTTTTTCACTTGAGCAGCAACTTGCTTGCCGTTCTTCTTGAAGTTCCCCTTCTTTCCTTTTGCCCTTTTCTTGAAACTAGTGATCTTGTCAACCATCAACACTTGATGTTTTTCTTTGATTTCTACCTTCGCTGATTTTAGCATCGCGAAGAGCTTGGGAATATTTTCCGTTGTCCCTTGCATATTATAGTTCATCACGAAGTTCTACTAACTTGGTGATGGTGACTAGAGAATTCTGTCAATCACTATCTTATCTGGAAGATTAACTCCCACTTGATTCAAGCGATTTGTAGTACCCAGACAATCTGAGCACATGCTCACTAGTTGAGCGATTCTCCTCCATCTTTTAGCTATAGAACTTGTCGGAGACTTCATATCTCTCAACTCGGGTATTTGCTTGAAATATTAACTTCAATTCCTGGAACATCTCATATGGTCCATGACGTTCAAAACGTCTTTGAAGTCCCAATTCTAAGCCGTTTAAGCATGGTGCACTAAACTATTAAGTAGTCATCATATTGAGCTAGCATAACGTTCATAACGTCTGCATCTGCTCCTGCAATAGGTCCGTCACCTAGCGGTGCATCAAGGACATAATTCTTCTGTGCAGCAATGAGGATAAACCTCAGATCACGGATTCAATCCGCATCATTGCTACTAACATTTTTCAACACAATTTTCTCTAGGAACATATCAAAATAAACACAGGGAAGCAACAATGCGAGCTATTGATCTACAACATAGATATGCTAATACTACCAGGACTAAGTTCATGATAAATTAAAGTTCAATTAATCATATTACTTAAGAACTCCCACTTAGATAGACATCTCTCTAATCCTCTAAGTGATCACGTGATCCAAATCAACTAAACCATGTCCGATCATCACGTGAGATGGAGTAGTTTCAATGGTGAACATCACTATGTTGATCATATCTACTATATGATTCACGCTCAACCTTTCGGTCTCTGTGTTCCGAGGCCATATCTGTATATGCTAGGCTCGTCAAGTTAAACCTGAGTATTCCGCGTGTGCAACTGTTTTGCACCCGTTGTATTTGAACGTAGAGCCTATCACACCCGATCATCACGTGGTGTCTCAGCACGAAGAACTTTCGCAACGGTGCATACTCAGGGAGAACACTTCTTGATAATTTAGTGAGAGATCATCTTATAATGCTACCGTCAACCAAAGCAAGATAAGATGCATAAAAGGATAAACATCACATGCAATCAATATAAGTGATATGATATGGCCATCATCATCTTGTGCTTGTGATCTCCATCTTCGAAGCACCGTCATGATCACCATCGTCACCGGCGCGACACCTTGATCTTCATCGCAGCATCGTTGTCGTCTCGCCAATCTTATGCTTCCACGACTATCACTACCGTTTAGTAATAAAGTAAAGCATTACATCGCGATTGCATTGCATACAATAAAGCGACAACCATATGGCTCCTGCCAGTTGCCGATAACTCGGTTACAAAACATGATCATCTCATACAATAAAATTTAGCATCATGTCTTGACCATATCACATCACAGCATGCCCTGCAAAAACAAGTTAGACGTCCTCTACTTTGTTGTTGCAAGTTTTACGTGGCTGCTACGGGCTTAAGCAAGAACTCATCTTACCTACGCATCAATACCACAACGATAGTTTGTCAAATAGACTCCGTTTTAACCTTCTCAAGGACCGGGCGTAGCCACACTCGGTTCAACTAAAGTTGGAGAGACAGTCTTCCGCAAGCCATCTATGTGCAAAGCACGTCGAGGGAACCGGTCTCGCGTAAGCGTACGCGTAAGGTTGGTCCGGATCGTCTCGTCCAACAATACCGCTGAACCAAAGTATGACATGCTGGTAGGCAGTATGACTTGTATCGTCCACAACTCACTTGTGTTCTACTCGTGCAAATAACATCATACCATAAAAAAACCTGGCTCGGATGCCACTGTTGGGGAACGTAGTAATTTCAAAAAATTTCCTACGCACACGCAAGATCATGGTGATGCATAGCAACGAGAGGGGAGAGTGTTTGTCTACGTACCCTCGTAGACCGAAGCGGAAGCGTTGACACAACGTAGAGGAAGTAGTCGTACGTAGAGGAAGTAGTCGTACGTTCTCCTCGCGATCCAACCGATCACAGCACCGTTACTCCGGCACCTCCGAGTTCTTGGCACACGTTCAGCTCGATGACGATCCCCGGGCTCCGATCCAGCAAAGCGTCGAGGAAGAGTTCCGTCAGCACGACGGCGTGGTGACGATCTTGATGTGTTACCGGCGCAGGGCTTCGCCTAAGCACTGCAACGATATAATCGAGGTGGAATTTGGTGGAAGGGGGCACCGCACACGGCTAAGGAACGATCCGTAGATCAACTTGTGTGTCTCTGGGGTGCCCCCTGCCCCCGTATATAAAGGATGGAGGAGGAGGAGGCCGACCAAGCCAATTGGTGCGGCCAAGCTATGGAGTCCTACTAGGACTCCAAGTCCTAGTAGGAGTCCACCAAGAGGGGAGGAAGAGAGAAGGAATAGGAGGAGAAGGAGAGGTGGCCGGCCCCCTTTTCCCTAGTCCAATTCGGACTAGAGGGGAGGGGGGGCGCAGCTGCCTTTTTTTCCTCTTCCCACTAAAGCCCATCAAGGCCCATTACTTCTCCCGTAATCCCGTAACTCCCCGGTACCTCCGAAAATACCCGAACCACTCAGAACCCTTCCGATGTCCGAATATAGTCGTCCAATATATCGATCTTTACGTCTCGATCATTTCGAGACTCCTCGTCATGTCCCCGATCTCATCCGGGACTCCGAACTCCTTCGGTACATCAAAACTCATAAACTCATAATATAACTGTCATCGAAACCTTAAGCGTGCGGACCCTACAGTTCGAGAACAATGTAGACATGACCGAGACACGTCTCCGGTCAATAACCAATAGCGGGACCTGGATGCCCATATTGGCTCCTACATATTCTACGAAGATCTTTATCGGTCAGACCGCATAACAACATACGTTGTTCCCTTTGTCATCGGTATGTTACTTGCCCGAGATTCGATCGTCGGTATCCAATACCTAGTTCAATCTCGTTACCGGCAAGTCTCTTTACTCGTTCCGTAATACATCATCCCGCAACTAACTCATTGGTTGCAATGCTTGCAAGGCTCTATGTGATGTGCATTACCGAGAAGGCCCTGAGATACCTCTCCGACAATCGGAGTGACAAATCCTAATCTCGAAATATGCCAACCCAACATGTACCTTCGGAGACACCTGTAGAGCACCTTTATAATCACCCAGTTACGTTGTGACGTTTGGTAGCACACAAAGTGTTCCTACGGTAAACGTGAGTTGCATAATCTCATAGTTAAAGGAACATGTATAAGTCATGGATAAAAGCAATAGCAACATACTAAACGATCGAGTGCTATGCTAATGGAATGGGTCATGTCAATCAGATCATTCAACTAATGATGTGATCTCGTTAATCAAATAACAACTCTTTGTTCATGGCTAGGAAACATAACCATCTTTGATTAATGAGCTAGTCAAGTAGAGGCATACTAGTGACACTCTGTTTGTCTATGTATTCACACATGTATTATGTTTCCAGTTAATACAATTCTAGCATGAATAATAAACATTTATCATGATATAAGGAAATAAATAATAACTTTATTATTGCCTCTAGGGCATATTTCCTTCAGTTCCACCAGTAGCTCATGTAAGAAAACTCTCAAGTTAAGTGTTCTCAGCCTGGAGCAGCCATGAGATGGGTGACTGGATGGGAAGTTGTGTTGATGTTAAATTAACTGGTAGGATGGGTCGTATTAGTCATATCTGTCAAATTAAATGACTGATACAACCCATCCCATGAGTTAATTTAACCTCGAGGTCCTTGTTTTTTTAACACATGTTAAAGAAGGTCTACCGCATTACTTTTTACAATGTGCGATACGTGGCATACAGTTGATCCATCCGACGTATTTGTGATGGAATAGGCCATGTGTGTCATGGGAAAACGCTTGCTAGTATTCAACCATTTGGGATTGATGAATTCATCACCAACGGGTTCCCTAGTGTGGTCCGTGTTCATCTGACCATCATCTACTTCTTGTGCTAGCTCGATGTTCCTTCTATGCTAAGTTTCCATTAATTGATGGCGTTTTATGAACACGCCACCGTTTTTCGCCATTTCCTCACCTGTTTCCTGCCACCCTGCTATATTGCGCATAGGGGGCACGCGATGCACGGAGGCGACAAGCGCAGCCTGTAGCACATCCACCTTTTCCAAGCATGTCAACCCACCAAAGCGCCGCCTCTGCCATCAACCTCGTCGACGAGGAAAACGAGCAGGCGCCATGGCCCGTCGAGGCCGAGGCACTCCCCGGCAACGCGATGGACGACGCCGTGATGCGCGTCATCACCAGGGGTGAGCAGACATTTGGCACATGGCGCTTGAGTGCCGCAGATCAAGATAGGCATCTCAGCGCCGACAGGCTACAACACGCCACACAACATGATCGATGGCGCGCTGCAGAGCAAGCTCGGCGCGTCTGAGGGAGTCCTGGACTAAGGGGTACTCGGGCGTCCGGCCTATTATCCATGGGCCGGACTGATGGGCTGTGAAGACATGAAGGCCGAAGACCGTATCCTTATCCAGATTGGACTCTCCTTGGCGTGGAAGTCAAGCTTGGCGACCAATGATGTAGATTCCTTCTTATGTACCCGACTCTATGTAACCCTATATCCCCCCGGTGTCTATATAAACCGGAGGGGTTAGTCCGGAAAGGATATACTCATTACCATAGTCATACAAGCTAGACTTCTAGGGTTTAGCCATTACGATCTCGTGGTAGATCAACTCTTGTAATACTCATATTCATCAAGATCAATCAAGCAGGAAGTAGGGTATTACCTCCACAGAGAGGGCCCGAACCTGGGTAAACATCGTGTCCCCTGTCTCCTGTAACCATCGATCCTAGACGCATAGTTCAGGACCCCCTACCCAAGATACGCCGGTTTTGACACCGACATTGGTGCTTTCATTTAGAGTTCCACTATGCCATCGACGAAAGGTTCGATGGCCCCTCCAATCGTCTATAGTGACCCTATCCAAGGAGAAACCTTCCTCCCCGGACAAATTTTCGTGTTCGGCGGCTTCGCACTGCGGGCCAACTCGTTTGGCCATCTGGAGCAGAGCGATAGCTACGCCCGTGGCCACCAGGTCAGATTTGGAAGCTTGAACTACGTCGCGGATGTCCGTGGAGACTTGATCTTCAATGGATTTGAGACCGCGACGATCGCTCCCCCTCGCTCCAATGAACATGACTTAAATCTGTCATCGGATCACATCCAGGAGATGATTCCTGTTGCTGCAATGGCCTTAGAACCGGAGCAGATCGTGCCATCCAAGGCCACAGAGTCCGCGGCGTTGGAGCCGCACACAGACTCGACAGCCTACAATATTTGCGTCAACGGAACTCCGGACTCGTCTCCGGCTATAAATTCTGGACCATGTACGCCTGTGGACACCGAGCTAGATCGGTCATTGATTTTTGAATTCAGCACCGCAAACATCTTCCAGCACTCACCTTTAGGTGATGTGCTAAACTCTTTACAAAATTTGTCCTTGGAGAAGGACTCATAGCCGAACTATGTTCGGTTCGAGCTAGAGGTTGATGATGGGGAATTTTGCTTCCCACCCGCCACCCACTTCATAGCCACTGTCGATGACTTAACCGACGTGCTTGATTATGGCTCCGGAGACATCGACGGTATGGACGACGATGCCAACAAGGAGCAAGGCCAAGACCCGCCATTCACTGGACGTTGTACGGCCACCTCTTCGTACGATGTGTACATGGTTGACACACCTAAAAAAGCTAGAGACGATGACAAAGAAGATCCAGTTGCGGATAAACCTTTCGAAACACAGTCCAAGCGTCGGCACCCTAAACGCCCTTCTAAGCCTCGTCGCTCAAAAGATGGCAACACTGGCACCGGAGAAAATAGTACTCCGGGCGACGCCGTAAACAATGAAGACCCTGTTGAAGCAGCATCCGAACAGGAGGAACAAGATAACGAGCAAGTTAATCCTAATAAACAGGCCATGCCCAATGACCGGATGATGATAGTTATCGTCCAGTCTCCAAGGATGAGGAGAGCCTCGGCAGCAAGGATTTCATAATGCCTGAGGCACCCCTCGAGCAGGAGCGCTTCAAGCGCCAGCTAATAGCTACTGCAAGAAGCCTGAAAAAGCAGCAACAGCTCCAAGCTGATCAATACCTACTCATTGACAGATGGACCGATGTCCTGGCAGCCGAAGAATACGGCCTCAAGCGCCCGACCAGGAGTTACCCAAAGCACAGATTGCTACCTCAGTTCGATGAGGAGGCACCAGATCCCATACCTCCCTCACGTAATGTGGAACGACCACCACGTGGTCAGGATAGTGCGGCGGAATGACCACCCCGCGGTCGGGATAAAACGGCAACTCAAGCCGAACAACAGCCCGCCCCACCGCCTCGTAAAAACAGGGATACAACAGCTCGGGACCATATCGGCAGGATTTGGACAGTAGAGCAGGACACACCAGATCAATCTACGGATCGCGAGGACGCTTCCTGACTCGGGATGACGGCTACCTATTCAGACGTGACAAACGTAGTCACGCCCGGGCCGATAACCGCAGACGGACTTCATCAGAAGTGCGCCGTGACGCGGCCCGATATAGAGGCGCCGCACACCCTCTCTGCTTCACAGATGAAGTACTGGATCACGAATTCCTGAGGGGTCAAGCCCGTCAATATTCAATCATACGATAGAACAACCGATCCCGCAGTGTGTATCGAAGATTTTATTCTCCACATCCATATGGCCTGAGGAGACGATCTCCACGCCATCAAATACCTCCCACTAAAATTAAAAGGGCCAGCATACACCCGCTAAATAGCCTGCCTGAAAATTCTATCGGCAGCTGGGAGGACTTGGAAGAAGCTTTTCTTGACAACTTCCAAGGTACTTATGTCCGGACACCATATGCCGATGACTTAAGTCATATAGTCCAACAACCCGGAGAATCAGCCAGAAAATTCTGGACTAGGTTCCTAACCAAAAAGAACCAGATCGTTGACTGTCCGGATGCTGAAGCCCTAGCAGCCTTCAAACACAGCATCCATGACGAATGGCTCGCCCGCCACCTTGGCCAAGAAAAGTCGAAATCCATGGCAGCCCTCACAACACTCATGACCCGCTTTTGCATGGGTGAGGACAGCTGGCTGGCTCGTAGCAAAAACACAGCTAGCGAGGCAGGCCCCTCCGAGGCCAAGAACAACACCGGCAAACTCCAGCGCAATAGGCACAAACGCCGAAGCAATGGCGATAACACCGATGACACCACAGTTAACGCCGGATTCAGCGGCTCCAAGTCCGGCCAATGGAAGAAGCCCTACAAAAGGAACAGTAAGGAACCACCCAGCCTGGACCGCATACTCGATCATCCGTGCCAGATACATGGCACCCCAGACAAACAAGCCAATCATACAAACAGAGATTGTTGAGTTTTCAAACAGGATGGCAAGTTAAATGCCTAGAACAAGGAAAAGGGATCACAAAGTGAGGACGAGGACAAAGAGCCCCGGCAGCCGAACACTGGGGGCCAGAAGAAATTTCCCCCTCAGGTCAAAATGGTAAACATGATATACGCTACACACATCCCCAAAAGGGAGCGCAAGCGAGCACTCAGGGACGTTTACGCGGTAGAGCCAATCGCCCCAAAATTCAATCCGTGGTCGTCATTCCCAATCACATTCGATCGTCGAGATCATCCAACTAGTATCCACCATGGCGGTTCGGCCGCACTAGTCCTCGACCCAATCATCGACGGATTTCACCTAACACGAGTCCTAATGGACGGTGGTAGCAGCCTCAACCTACTCTATCAGGATAAAGTGCACAAAATGGGCATCAATCCCTCACGAATCAAACCCACAGAGACTACCTTTAAAGGAGTCATACCAGGTGTAGAGGCCCGTTGTACGGGCTCAATCACGCTTGAGGTGGTCTTCGGTTCTCCGGATAACTTCCGAACAGAAGAGTTAATCTTCGATATCGTCCCTTTCCACTGCGGCTACCACGCACTGCTCGGACGAACCGCGTTTGCTAGATTCAACGCAGTGCCACACTATGCTTATCTCAAGATCAAGATGCCCGGTCCACGCGGCGTCATAACAGTCAATGGCAACACTGAATGCTCCCTCCGAACAAAGGAGCACACAGCCGCCCTAGCAGCAGAGGTACAGAGCGGCCTTCTCAAGCAGAACCGTGAACCGGCTGCCGAGACCCTGGACATCACTAAGAGAGTCTGGACCACACTACAACAGGACGGTTCGGCTCGTCAAGAGCTCGACTAGCAATTCGGCCTCCGTCCTGGTCCTGATGAGGTAGCCGCATCCGCACCACGCGTACATAATTACGCACTCAAAATCCCATGGGCATCGACGGAGGCACAACTAGCTTGTAGTTCGGCTACACGGATCCCAGACTCACTAGTATCTTTACTATTTCCTTTTTTTCTTTTTTTCCCTTTTTTCAGGTATCTTTTATACAGGCCTCCTCCGATGGCCTGATTACCGGTCCTGTCAAAGGACAAGTACGCCAGATTGGCACAGAGCACAGGAATACAGGGGAAGCCCTAGAGGACAATCCAATGACTACCCGTTTTTCAGTACCCAAATGCAGCTCTCCTCTGGTTCTGGCATGTTAAATAGCCGGTTTCTTATCGCATTATTTGTATAAATGCGCTTTGACGCATTAACCCAACTATAATGGAAACAGTTTACGGCCCAAGTCAAGGGGCCCAAGATACCACCTCTGCTCTTTTTCTGTTTTCCGTTGCTATTAATTACTATATCCTCGCACCCGTGCATTTTGGTACGTTTCATATTCGCCAGGGGCTTCTCATCGCCCCATAATACGACAACAAAGTCCGAACACTCCTTAAAGATAAGTTCGGCACCCCGAGTTTAGCACTATATGCATTGGCTCCTAATCATGTCTTTGGTCAATAGTTAGGTTGCCCGGCTCCTGTGCTTGCTGCCCTATGTTCTGCTACATCGGCTAGGGTAGTAAAGGGAGAACTACTGTGATTGTGCCCTGGCTTAGACCAGATGAGCACCTCAATAGAGAAAGCCAAAAACTGACTGTCATGATGCGGCGAGAGCTGGTCAGCTGTTCGGAGGTGTCAAATCGTTGGAGATTCTTTCCGCATTCCGCGAAGGATCGGTACTTCCTGATCAGACGCTAACAACACTCTGGTTTGTATACCAGGGGATGCGCCTATGTTTTATTATAAAACTCCTATGGCTAAGTGAGGGCGTTTAAGCCACATAGTCTGATTGTCTGGTTCGTTGCGCTAAACAATTCCTTCAAGGACCATATAATTGGATGAAGATTGTTTAAATTCCATCCCGAACACCTCCGTACTACCTAGGTGAGGGCAGAAGCCGACGACTGGCCAACCCTCAGATTTCATACAACATGGCCAAACAGAAGGAAACAATCAAAACATAACAAACATTATATTACAAACCAGATTTGTTTTCATCATACAAGGCAAAGACAAAAAACGAATGTCTTCATTTGAAAATAATGTCCTGCCCACACTGCGCTACTACAAGTCGAGACCCCTCTAGGACATCCGCAAAATATCGCTCGGGTGTGCGGTGCTCCTTACCCTCTGGTGGCCCCTTGGCCTCCTCGACGGCGTCCATCTTCTCCCACCACATCTTGCAACGAGCGAAGGCCATGCGGGCACCTTCGATGCAGACTGATCGCTTGACGATGTCTAGCCGCGGACAAGCCTCCTAACCCACTTCACGAGGCCAAAATAACTGCTAGGCATAGCTTCGGCTGGCCAAAGCCGGATTATTAAATCCTTCTTGGCCAGTTTGTCCACCCTGTGCAGCTCGACCAACTGTTTTAGTTGATCGGCAAAGGCCACCGGATGTTCTGGCACAGCAAACTGCGACCAGAACAGCTTCTCCGTGGAATTCCCTTCTCCGGCTCGGAAGAACTCCGCAACATCAGACACGCTGCGTGGCAGATTCGCAAAGGCCCCTGGGCAAATCCGAACCCAGGTTAGTAAAAGGTACTTCTTCTCCGCATACTTGCTTTGCATGTGAAAAGCCTTACCTGCTGCGATCTTCTTGGCCTCCTGGATCTCCTGGAGAGCGCCCTGGGCTTCATTCTGTACGGCCTCCGCGCTCTGGTGAGCTTTGGTAAGTTCAGTCTCCTGAACTGATGCTTCGTGCTCCAAAGCCTCACACTTCTTCACCGCGTCTTGGAGCCCTGGTGGATCTCGCCGACCCAGGCCTTGAGCTTCTTACGGGTGGCTTGCTGCTAGACAACCTTCCCTTCGGCTTTGGTCAAGGCATTTTTCAGGGCCTCGACCTCGGTCGCCGCCCCTACATATATTATGCACTCCGGTCAATACTCATCACCACTTACTCTTCCTGAATACGCAGCAAGTCGTTACTCACCTTGCTTCTCGCGGAGCTGAATCTTCACCTCACCGAGCTCGTTCTCGGTCTGCTCCAACCTCTGCTTCAGTTCAGCGACTTCGGCATCATGCGAGGTCGCGGCCAACAACGATGCCTGCTTATTCATAAATATCAAATTAGTCTCCTGCAAAGGGTTGATCCTCTGTCCGGCCTTTCTTTCCGAATACGGGACAGTGTCTTAGGGGCTACTGTCAGCACGGGGTGTTCTCCTTCTACGATACTTACCTCAAAACCTGTCAACAGATTGTTGCAGGCCTCGCTTAGTCCACTCTTGATGGACTGAACCTTCTCGATCACCGTACCCATAAGGACACGGTGCTCGTCCACTATGGAGGCGCCTCGTAGCGCCTCCATCAGGTTATCCGGTAGTCCTGGTTAGACACAGGCCATCGGTGGAATTGGCGCACCCCCCCTCCTTCGAAGGAAGGCGCACGCCGGACTCCGGGGCTGTATCGGTCCCTGGAATCGTATTCGGCTGAGGGCCGAACTGAATACATCCCTCTTCACCAGTCTCCATGGGGATCTACTTCCCATGTGTCCGGCAGCGGAGGTCTCGCCCTGCGGCACCTCCTAGACAGCATCCTGAGCCCTCCCCGACTCGGAGTGGTCCTCCGGGACAACACTTTGGTGTCGTCCTTGGCCTCAGGGGAATAAGCGGGCGGCGACGACATACTGGCCATTTTCGCCAGATCCAACAAACCTCCAGATGAGGATCGCTAGATGCTGGCACGGGCCGGACTGCAATGGTACAATTAACCACGTCAAAACAATAAAAAGGAGGTGTCGGGTATACTTATGAACGAGAGTCATAGTACTCATTATGCGGCCCAAGGCTTAGTGCGGAGGCGTCGCTCCAGACTGTTGTCAACGTCCCATGCGGTGTTGGCCGCAGGGGCGCCCTTCCCCTTCTTGGGCGTTCCCGCCTCCAGATTCGTGGAGGCCCCCTCTTCTTCTCCTTAGGGGGAGGGTTCTTCTCCACCTCGTCCTCCTCTTCCTCATCGTCATCCTCAGGGATGGAGGAATGGGCTTCCTCGTCTTCAGACGTCACGTCCGAAGTGCCCTTGCGACGGGGGTCACTTTTGCCCCCCTTGGCCTTCTTCTTGACCTTCTTCTCCGGCGCCTTATATGGCGCTGGCACCAGCATCTTCGCCAGACGCGGGATGACCGGTTCTTTAGGCAGCGGAGCCGGACACTGGATCCGCTTTTCCCTCTCCATCCAATCCTAAAAAAGCAATGATAAACTCAGACATCATCCTCGAAACAATTAAGTTGGGGATACGTCAAAAATAACATACCTCGCTGGCGAGGTGTTTACAATCGTGACCACGGCCTGAATCCGTGGCCAGCGGTTTCTCGTTTCCCTTAAAGAGCAACTTCCACGCATCTTCGTGGGTGGTTTTGAAGAGCCTCACCAGGGTTTGATGCTTCTTCCGATTAAAATCCCACAGAGGGCGACCTCTGCGCTGGCATGGGAGAATCCAGCGAACTAGCATCACCTGGATTACATCGACAAGCTTGACGTCCTTGGATATCATGCTCTGGACGCGCGTCTGCAACGCTATCAGCTCATCGGACGAACACCAGTTCAGACTCTTCTCGACCCAGGAGGTGAGTCGCATGGGAGCACCGAAGCGGAATTCGGTGGCTGCAGCCCAGGTAGTGCCGCGGGGTTCTGTGATGTAGAACCACTATTTTTGCCACTCCTTCACTGTATCCACAAACATGCCTTTCGGCCAGGAAATGTTCGATAGCTTACTCACCATGGCTCCTCCGCACTCTGCGTGCTGGCCATCCACCACCTTCGGCTTCACGTTGAAGACTTTGAGCCACAACCCGAAGTGGGGTTGGATACGGAGGAAGGCCTCACACACGACGATAAACGTCGATATGTTGAGGAAGGAGTTCGGGGATAGATCGTGGAAATCTACCCCGCAATAATACATCAGCCCACGGACGAAAGGGTGGAGTTGGAACCCTAGCCCACAGAAGAAATGAGGGATGAATACCACCCTCTCGTTGGGCTTCGGCGTGGGGACGACTTGTCCCTTGGCCGGCAGACGGTGGGTGATATCCTTTGCCAGGTATCCGGCCGCCCGAAGCTCGTTTATGTCCTCCTCCTTGACGGAGGAGACCATCCACTTGCCCTGACCTAAGGATCCGGACATGGTTGAGTGCTAGCTCGAGTGGAAAGGAGATGAGAACTTGGGCGCTGGAGCACGAGATTGGAAGGGCGAGGATAGAGAGAAGGCGTGAGAGAGGAAGAGGGAATCCTTATCCCCTTATAAAGGCGGTGAATATTGAACGCCTCCCCACTTGCCTTAGAATTCGCCTATTCCCAAGGGCTTTATAAACGACACGGTTGGGTTACCCATGCCCACATTGATGAAAATCCCGTGATAAGGGAACACGATCTCTGCTTTGACAAGACATGCCAATGGCAACCGCATCTCAGGACGTGGCGCGAGAGACACCGAAACGGTTCGGAATTATGACCGGTCGGACGTGATGTCATGCTACAAAAACATTTGTCAGCGAATTGGATTCGTGTAAAACTATATTTTCTCTGTGGTCATGTATGGAGTATGTGACAGGTCCAGATACAATCATTGCGTCCGAAGACTATCTTGAGTTCGGAAAGAAGGGAACCCGCCCTGCAATGCCAAAGACAATCTGCGCGCCGGACTCCTCGTCATTGAAGCCAGGTTCAGGGGCTACTGAGGGAGTCCTGGACTAAGGAGTCCTCGGGCGTCCGACCTGTTATCCATGGGCCGGACTGATGGCCTGTGAAGACATGAAGGCCAAAGACCGTACCCGTGTCCGGATTGGACTCTCCTTGGCGTGGAAGGCAAGCTTGGCGACCAACGATGAGGATTCCTTCTTATGTAACCGACTCTATGTAACCCTAGATCCCCCCGGTGTCTATATAAACCGGAGGGGTTAGTCCGGAAAGGATATACTCATTACCATAGTCATACAGGCTAGACTTCTAGGGTTTAGCCATTACGATCTCGTGGTAGATCAACTCTTGTAATACTCATATTCATCAAGATCAATCAAGCAGGAAGTAGAGTATTACCTCCATAGAGAGGGCCCGAACCTGGGTAAACATCATGTCCCCTGTCTCCTGTAACCATCGATCCTAGACGCACAGTTCAGGACCCCCTACCCAAGATCCGCTGGTTTTGACACTGACAGTATCCGCGCCGACAGGCTGCGGCTCACCGCACGACGAGGCCGTTGGAGCGCCGCAGAGCGAGAGGCGCGGCGCGCCGCACAGCAAGAGCGGATCCATCGGCACTTGCTTGCTATCGACACGGCATCAGAGCTGGATACACGTCTCCTCAGTACCCCCATTCCTCGACAGGAGTAGGCAGAGGCCCTCAGCGTCGTACTTGCACCAGAGGCCGGCCTCGCCGTACTTGCACCGGACGCCCGCCGCGCCGTTCGCATGGGTGCCGTTGTTCGCCTTGTCCGCGGCTGGCTGGATGCCACCGCGCTGGTCCGTAGGCTCGACTGCCTCCTTGGCCCAGGTGTCCACCTGGGCGCAGTAGAGGAACATGGCCGTCGCATCCTCGAGCTGGTGATCTATGATGAAATAGCCAACTTGGAGCTCAAGATCGTGCTCCAGATGTACCGTGAGCGTGTCGACCACTTGGACGAACGCCTGCACGAGTTCACGCACAGCCAAGAGCTACCCTAGGCAAGGGCTGCTGGTCAGGGTCTCATGGACGCGTTTTGTTTTTTAAAGTCGTTTCGACGTGGATAGCTATGTATTCACAGAAATCATAGTATTGTTCTGTTTATTGCTTTGTTTCAATGTGTGTACTCGGTTTTCCATTCTTATATGTTCTGTTTCAATGTGTGTATATACGTTTCCATTCTGTATATGTGGATGATAACAACTAGATTCAAATTAGTATACAAAAATAGATAGAAAATGGAATTCAAAATATATATATATATATATATATATATTAATTATTCATTAGTTCATCATAGAATATATATATATATATATATATATATATATATATATATATATATATATATAATATCATCACATATACGTGATGATACTTAACTACTAGGTACAATGCATAAAATTGAAAATGAACAATACTAAAACTAATAATCCCTCCTGGGACCAGTATTCCGGCAGCTCCTCGCCAGCAGCTCCCTGGTGCGTGGCGTCTTCCCAGTGCGGAGGCAGTACTCCGACTCCTCCGCCAAGCAGCGCTTGACGTACCGATCTGCCTCTTGCTGGCAGACGCGCGCGGCTGATTTTGCTATTTCGTTGGGCGCCCATCGGAGCTCCTCGTCAGTGGCACGCTGGAGCTTATCGGCCCGCCTCCACGCAGCGACGAGGCGCCCAACGCCCATGACCTTCCTCGCAAAGTACCCGTCTTCATACACCTCCGCCGCCTCCTTCTTCCAGGTGGCATCACGGGCTTCACAGGCCGCCTGGTACCTGGCTTCCTCCTCCGCCATCTCCTTCTTGAATGCCACTTGCCTGACTTTCTCAGCCGGCGGCAGCGACTTCCACTGACAAATATTGTACTGGCCCCAAAAGCAATCCAAAGTTGGGGGGTCCGGCGCAACCTCATCAGGCGGTGCGTAGGGGTCCTCGTCGCTGCTAATCGAGTGAGCGTCCTTGGGGGGCGGTGACTCCTCGTCGGTGCGGGGGCAGACCGGCGGCGCCATGGCATAGATTTGAGAGAGAGAGAAAGAGAGAGGGCGAGCGAGTGGAGGATGTAGATGAGAATGCAGGTGGGACGACGTGAGCAAGGTAGTATTTATTGGCGGCTGGAATCTAGCTCGACGGGGACAGTACACACGCCGGTCGCCGGAATTTACGAGTACTGTAGTTTGAATTACACAAGATTCCCGCAGCAAAACCCGTGTGTGAACATAATAGCTGACGGTTTCCAATACAGAACCATTTCTGATTAATGATCCCCGCAAATCACATACTGCTACCTCTTGAGCACTGCGTTGGTTTTCCCTTGAAGAGGAAAGGGTGATGCAGTAAAGTAGCGTAAGTATTTCCCTCAGTTTTTGAGAACCAAGGTATCAATCCAATAGGAGACTACACTCGAGTCCCACGCACCTACACAAACAAATAAGAACCTCGCAACCAACGCGATAAAGGGGTTGTCAATCCCTTCACGGTCACTTACGAGAGTGAGATCTGATAGAGATGATAAGATAATATTTTTGGTATTTTTATGATAAATAGTAAAAGTAAAGATTGCAAGATAAATAAATATAGAAATAGCTTGTTGACGGAAGATTAATATGATGGAAAATAGACCGGGGGGCCATAGGTTTCACTAGTGGCTTCTCTCAAGATAGCATAAGTATTACGGTGGGTAAACGAATTACTGTCAAGCAATTGATAGAATTGAGCATAGTTATGAGAATATATAGGTATGATCATGTATATAGGCAACACGTCCGTGACAAGTAGACCGAAACGATTTTGTATCTACTACTATTACTCCACACATCGACCGCTATCCAGCATGCATCTAGAGTATTAAGTTCATAAGAACAAAGTAACGCTTTAAGAAAGATGACATGATGTAGAGGGATAAACTCATGCAATATGATATAAACCCCATCTTTTTATCCTCGATGGCAACAATACAATACGTCCCTTGCTGCCCCTGTTGTCACTGGGAAAGGACACCGCAAGATTGAACCCAAAGCTAAGCACTTCTCCCATTGCAAGAAAGATCAATCTAGTAGGCCAAACCAAACTGATAATTCGAAGAGACTTGCAAATATAACCAATCATACATAAAAGAATTCAGAGACAATTCAAATATTGTTCATAGATAATCTTGTTCATAAACCCACAATTCATCGGATCTCGACAAACACACCGCAAAAGAAGAGTTACATCAAATAGATCTCCAAGAGAATCGAGGAGGACTTTGTATTGAGATCCAAAGAGGGAGAAGAAGCCATCTAGCTAATAACTATGGACCCGAAGGTCTGAGGTAAACTACTTACACATCATCGAAGAGGCTATGGTGTTGATGTAGAAGCCCTCCGTGATCAATGCCCCCTCCGGCAGGATGTCGGAAAAGGCCCCAAGATGGTATCTCACGGGTACAGAAGGTTGCGGCGGTGGAATTAGGTTTTCGTGGGCGCTTCTGATGGTTTGGGGGTATGTAGGTATATATAGTAGGAAGAAGTAGGTCGGTGGAGCCACGAGGGGCCCACGAGGGTGGAGGGCGCGCCCTGGGGGGTAGGCGTGCCCCCCTACCTCATGGCTTCCTCGTCTGTTGCTTTACGTCCACTCCAAGTCCTCTGGATCACATTTGTTCCAAAAATCACGTTCCCGAAGGTTTCATTCCATTTGGACTCCGTTTGATATTCTTTTTCTATGAAACTCTGAAATAGGAAAAAAAAACAGCAATTTGGGCTGGGCCTCCGGTTAATAGGTTAGTCCCAAAAATAATATAAAAGTGTATAATAAAGCCCATTAATCATCCAAAACAGAATATAATATAGCCTGGAACAATAAAAAATTATAGATACGTTGGAGACGTATCAAGCATCCCCAAGCTTAATTCCTGCTCGTCCTCGAGTAGGTAAATGATAAAAACAGAAATTTTGATGTGGAATGCTACTTAGCATAATTTTCAATGTAATTCTCTTATTTGTGGTATGAATATTCAGATCCGAAAGATTCAAGATAAAAGTTCAATATTGACATAAAAGTAATAATACTTCAAACACACTAACTAAGCAATCATGTCTTCTCAAAATAACATGTCCAAAGGAAGTTCATCCCTACAAAATCATATAGTTTGGTCATGCTCCATTTTCATCACACAAGAATGTTCTCATCATGCACAACCCCGATGACAAGCCAAGCAATTGTTTCATACTTTAGTAATCTCAAACTTTTTTCAACTTTCATGCAATATGTTAGCGTGAGCCATGGATATAACACTATGGATGGAATACAATATAATGATGGGGGTTATGTGGAGAAGACAAAAAAGGAGAAAGTCTCACATTGATGTGGCTAATCAACGAGCTAGGGAGATGCCCATCAATTGATGTCAATGCAAGGAGTAGGGATTGCCATGCAACGGATCCACTAGAGCTATAAATGCATGAAACCTCAACAAAAGAAAGTAAGTGGGTGTGCATCCAACTTGCTTGCTCACGAAGACCTAGGGCATTTGAGGAATCCCATTGTTGGAATATACAAGCCAAGTTCGATAATGAAAAAGTCCCACTAGTATATGAAAGTGACAAAACAAGAGACTCTCTATCAAAAAGATCATGGTGCTACTTGGAAGCACAAGTATGGAAAAAGAATAGTAGCATTATGTATATATATATATATATATACATACATCTGGGCTATTCTATTACGCGTAAAAGAATATTATTCTGTTACCCTACTTGAATTGTTGGTTTCACGCGGTTGTACTGATGATTTCTGAGCAGTTGAACTGATGCTTTCAGTTCTGTTTAAAAGATCGCCTTCTTTAGTTCAAAACATTTTTTGCAATTTTTTTGTCGGAACGGGGCGTGTAATATATCATTGGAAAGCTCTTCAAAACTATATTTCAAGTATATTGAACGTTTTTGCAAAATCATTATGGTTTAAGAGCAGTTTTGAAAAAACCATTTTTCAAAACCGAAAACGCGAATCATATTTTGGACTCAATTTTGAAACGGTTTGTCAGAACTGAGCAAATAAGATGGAGTTGGAAAGCTAGTGAAAATCCGCATCTTCCATATATCTAATGTTTTTTCTAATTGTATACGTTTTGAAAGTAATTTGGGAAACGGTGAAATTCTAGACGAAACGTATTTTCGCGATTTTTTGCAAACGGTTTGTCAGATTGATGCAAATGATATGGCGTTGGAAAGCTATGGAAAAATGTGCAACTTTTTCGTATTGAAATATTTTTCTAATTCCTTACGGTTTAAAAACGAATTCTAATACGGTCAAATTTGATTTCGAACACGATTTTTTTAAGTTTGTCGAAATGAGGCAAATAATATACGGTTGGAAAGATATTGAAAATACGAAACTTAGCATATTGAACGTTTTCTCAAATTTGCAAATGTTGAAGAGTAATTTGGATTACGGTGATACCCATCTTGTTGTTTTTACGTCAGAAAAAACAGAGTACTTGTACTGAGCTATGTGTGCGTTTGTACTGCCGTATTCTTCGGAGAGTAATTTTGAAAGGTTCCAAAAAAAGAGTACTTGAACTGATGTTTTCATGAGTTTGTACTAAGCGTGTTTTCGCTAACTAGACTTTTCTCTGTTTGGGTAATATTTTTGCTCATAAATTTTCAACGGTTTACTGTATCGTCGCCCATGTACTTGCATGGTTTGTATCATCAAACTGAATGATATTTTATTCAAAAATAAAATGTTTTTGTTTTGTTTCTTTTTTTTGAACTCAACATTTTGTTGACAACGATGTTATGTACTTCTCTCATTTTACGACTTGTACTGAGGTACTTCCTAAGCAGGATTTCCATGGGGTTTCTTTTTTTGATTGAACTTTTACAATTTGAATTTCTGCCATTTCTTTTATTCCGAACGGACCGTCGTTTGTAACTCGTACTGAGGTACTTACTACGCCCGAACTGGGGTGTTGTCACGTGGCTCGGCGAGGAAGAAGACGAAGCTCGGGGGCGAGGCTGGATCCGACCGGCGGCTGGTCCGGCCGGTAGGATGCTGCACAAGGCGGGGGGTGACAAGCGCAGGGAGGCGGGGCTCGGGGTGGCGGCACACAGCGGAGGTGCTCGGGGTGGCGGCGCGGGGCGGGGATGGCGGTGCACGGTGGCGGAGGGAGGCCGTGGCGCGAGCTGGGGGGCAGGCGAGGACGGCGGCGCGAGCGGCGGCTAGGGGAGGAAGGCGGCGGCGCAAGCGGTCCCTAGGGAAGTACGGCGAGCACGAGATCCGCGGTGTGTGGGGCGGGGGAGGGAGGGGCGGCGCACCGGCGGAGAGGGGGGAGGAGGCGCGCCGGCGGGGAGGGAGGGGGTGGCGCGCTGGCAGGGAGGGGGGAGGAGGTGCGTCGGGAGGGAGGAAGGGGGCGGCGCGCCAGCGGGAAGGGGGAAGGAGGCGTGTCGGCAGGGTGGGAGGGGGCGGCGCGCTGGATGAGGAGTTGGGGATCGGGAGGAACGTGGGTGGGTTCGCGAGGTTCTATCGACGTCGCTCCTATATAGGGCCGAGGGGTAACAAAACATTATTCTGTTACTAGTAACAGAATAGTCCAGCCCTATATACACACATATACATACATACATACATACATATATATATATATATATATATATATATATATATATATATATATATATATATGGGTATTTTTTTATTGGCCTTTCTCTCTTTTTTTGGGACAATGCTCTATGAATGATGATCATCACACTTCTATTTATTTACAACTCAATGATTACAACTCGATACTAGAACAAAGTATGACTCTATATGAATGCCTCCGGCGGTGTACCGGGATAGGTAATGAATCAAGAGTGACATGTATGAAAAATTATGAATGGTGGCTTTGCCACAGATACGATGTCAACTACATGATCATGCAAGGCAATATGACAATGATGAAACATGTCATGATAAACGAAACGGTGGAAAGTTGCATGGCAATATATCTCGGAATGGCTATGGAAATGCCATAATAGGTAGGTATGGTGGCTGTTTTGAGGAAGATATAAGGAGGTTTATGTGTGATAGAGCGTATCGTATCACGGGGTTTGGATGCACCGGCGAAGTTTGCACCAACTCTCAAGGTGAGAAAGGGCAATGCACAGTACCGAAGAGGCTAGCAATAATGGAAGTGTGAGAGTGCATATAATCCATGGACTCACCATTAGTCATAAAGAACTCACATACTTATTGCAGAAATCTACAAGTCATCAAAAACCAAGCACTACGCGCATGCTCCTAGGGGGATAGATTGGTAGGAAAAGACCATCGCTCGTCCCCGACCGCCACTCATAAGGAGTACAATCAAAGAACACCTCATGTTTCAAATTTGTTACACAACTTTTACCATACGTGCATGCTACGGAACTTGCAAACTTCAATGCAAGTATTTCTCAAATTCAAAACTACTCAACTAGCACAACTTTAATATCACTACCTCCATATCTCAAAACAATTATCAAGCATCAAACTTTTCTTAGTATTCAACGCACTTATAAGAAAGTTTTTACTAATCTTGGATGCCTATAATATTAGGACTATTTCCTAATTTAAGCAAATTACCATTGTTTTGTAGGACTCTCAAAATAATATAAGTGAATCCTGAGAGAACAATAGTTTCTATAAAACAAAACCACCGCCGTGCTCTAAAAGATATAAGTGAAGCACTAGAGCAAAAACTATATAGCTCAAAAGATATAAGTGAATCACATAGAGTATTCTAATAGATTCTGAATCATGTGTGTCTCTCTCAAAAGGTGTGTACAGCAAGGATGATTGTGGTAAACTAAAAGCAAAGACTCAAAACATACAAGACGCTCCAAGTAAAACACTTATCATGTGGTGAATAAAAATATAGCTCCAAGTAAAGTTACCGATGGACGAGGAAAAAAGAGGGGATGCCTTCCGGGGCATCCCCAAGCTTTGCCTTTTTGGTGTACTTAGATTTACCTTGGGGTGCCTTGGGCATCCCCAAGCTTAGGCTCTTGCCACTCCTTGTTCCATAATCCATCAAATCGTTACCCAAAACTTGAAAACTTCACAACACAAAACTTAACAGAAAATCTCATGAGCTCCATTAGCGAAAGAAAACAAAACACCACTTCAAGGTACTGTAATGAACTCATTCTTTATTTATATTTGTGTTAACCCTACTGTATTCCAACTTCTCTATGGTTTATAAACTATTTTACTAGCCATAGATTCAACAAAATAAGCAAACAACAAACGAAAAACAGAATCTGTCAAAAACAGAACAGTCTGTAGTAATCTGTAACTAACGCAAACTTCTGAAACTCTAAAAATTCTATAAAAATAGGAAGACTTAAATAATTTGTTTATTGATCTGCTGCAATTGGAATAGTATTATATCACGTTCTGGTAATTTCTAACAATTTTTTTCGTGAACAGAAAGTTTCTGGAATTTTCAGCAAGATCAAATAACTATCATCCAAGAAGTTCCTATAGGTTTAACTTGGCACAAACACTAATTAAAACACAAAATCAAATCTAACCAGAGGCTAAATCAAAGATTTATTCTTAAACAGAAGCAAAAGGCAAAAAAATAAAAAATAAAATTGGGTTGCCTCCCAACAAGCGCTATCGTTTAACGCCCCTAGCTAGGCATAAAAACAAGGATAAATCTAGGTATTGCCATCTTTGTTAGGAAATTCTTCAATAAGACACCTATAACCCTTAGGAGCTTCTTTCTTTTTATTAATTATCAAACTTCTAGGCACGAAATCAAAAAAATCATTTGTAGCAAATGGTTCCTTAATGATAGCAAAAAGATTGGGATGAACACTTATTGATTTGAGATCCGCAGTTTCCTTACTAGAGGATTCACCCTTATATTTAGGAACATACATAAGCTTGGAAATTTTGGTAGGATGATTTGGAGTATTCTTTACGGAAGAAAATACGGTCCCCAAGTTGGTAATGATACCCTCAAGTTTATCAATTCTAGTGGAATCCCGATCTATTCTTTCATTAACTATGGGTTTCTTTTCTTTAAAATTTTTCAAAGTGACTCCTACCTTAGTCCATATTGGGTAATTTGGTGGTGGATCTTCTTATCCAAATTCTCAATTAACTCTACAGTAGTAACTTTATTTTCAATAATTTCAAGTCTTTGCATCACATGCTCCAAAGTTAACATAGTTCCATTAACCAAAAGAGGTGGTGGGCCAAACAAATCTATCATAGCATTATAAGAATCAAAAGTATGGCTACCCAAGAAATTTCCTCCGGTAATGGTATCAAGAATGTATCTATTCCAAGGAGTGATGCCTAGATAAAAATTGCGAAGAAGAACGGAAGTAGATTGCTTCCTAGTAGATCTATCTTACGCATTGCAAATTCTGTACCAAGCATCTTTTAGATTTTCTCCCTCCCTTTGTTTAAAATTAAGAACTTCATTCTCTGGAGATAAAGGAGTAGATAAAGGACTATCCATAACTGCACACGGGACACAAAAGGGCAAGTGAAAAAAAGCGAAGGGAAAGAGGGGGCGAATAAATGGCAAGGGTGAAGTGGGGGAGAGGAAAACGAGAGGCAAATGGCAAATAATGTAATGCGAGGGATAAGAGTTTGTGATGGGTACTTGGTATGTCTTGACTTGTGCGTAGACTCCCCGGCAACGGCGCCAGAAATCCTTCTTGCTACCTCTTGAGCACTGCGTTGGTTTTCCCTTGAAGAGGAAAGGGTGATGCAGTAAAGTAGTGTAAGTATTTCCCTCAGTTTTGGAGAACCAAGGTATCAATCCAGTAGGAGGCTACGCTCGAGTCCCACGCACCTACACAAAAAAATAAGAACCTCGCAACCAACGCGATAAAGGGGTTGTTAATCCCTTCACAATCACTTACGAGAGTGAGATCTAATAGAGATGATAAGATAATATTTTTGGTATTTTTATTATAAAAAGTAAAACTAAAGATTGCAAGATAAATAAAGATAGAAATAGCTTGTTGACGGAAGATTAATATGATGGAAAATAGATCCAGGGGACATAGGTTTCACTAGTGGCTTCTCTCAAGATAGCATAAGTATTACGGTGGGTAAACGAATTACTACCGAGCAATTGATAGAACTAAGCATAGTTATGAGAATATCTAGGTATGATCATGTATATAGGCATCACGTCCATGACAAGTAGACCAAAACGATTCTGCATCTACTACTATTACTCCACACATCGACCGCTATCCAACATGCATCTAGGGTATTAAGTTCATAAGAACAGAGTAACGCTTTAAGCAAGATGACATGATGTAGAGGATAAACTCATGCAATATGATATAAACCCCATCTTTTTATCCTTGATGGCAACAATACAATACGTGCCTTGCTGCCCCTGTTGTCACTGCGAAAGGACACCGCAAGATTGAACACAAAGCTAAGCACTTCTCCCATTGCAAGAAAGATCAATCTAGTAGGCCGAACCAAACTGATAATTCGAAGAGACTTGCAAAGATAAAAATTTATACATCAAAGAATTCAGAGAAGATTCAAATATTGTTCATAGATAATCTTGATCATAAACCCACAATCGACAAACACACTGCAAAAGAAGAGTTACATCAAATAGATCTCCAAGAGAATCAAGGAGAACTTTGTATTGAGATCCAAAGAGAGAGAAGAAGCCATCTAGCTAATAACTATGGACCCGAAGGTCTGAGGTAAACTACTCACACATCATCGGAGAGGCTATGGTGTTGATGTAGAAGCCCTCCGTGATCAATGCTCCCTCCGACAGGACGCCGAAAAAGGCCCCAAGATGGGATCTCACAGGTATAGAAGGTTGAGGCGGTGGAATTAGGTTTTCATGGGCGCTTCTGATGGTTTGGGGGTACGTAGGTATATATAGGAGGAAGAAGTAGGTCGGTGGAGCCACGAGGGGCCCACGAGGGTGGCAGGCGCGCCCTGGGGGGTAGGCGTACCCCTACCTCGTGGCTTCCTCATCTGTTGCTTGACGTCCACTCCAAATCCCCTGGATCACGTTTGTTCCAAAAATCACGTTCCCGAAGGTTTCATTCCGTTTGGACTCTATTTGATATTCTTTTTCTATGAAACACTGAAATAGGCAAAAAAACAGCAATTTGGGCTGGGCCTCCGGTTAATAGGTTAGTCCCAAAAATAATATAAAAGTGTATAATAAAGCCCATTAATCATACAAACAGAATATAGTATAGCATGGAACAATAAAAATTTATAGATACGTTGGAGACGTATCACCTACCAAACCTCGAGCCGCGAGATAGAGTGCCAATTGTGTGGGGGCTGGTTGTCTTGCCAGATCTTTACATTTTCTTTTTTGAACACTGGATATTTACATCGTCTGATGATTTTTTTTACTCGCACACAAGTACACAAAAATATGATTTTCAAACCATTTTGGTTAGGTGTTGCATGTAGATGTAGTTCAAATTTGAATTACGGTCATTAAATGGTTAGAAAATCACTTAAATGTCTTTAAAAGGTCAAATGACCCCTGAAATTTTCCAAATTTTCACATGACAGTTGTATTAGTGCATGTTAAACATAGGATTGTTTTAAGGCCGTAAGAGGAGGCTATCTCCCGTTCATCATCAAACATGCATTGTTCCCTCTCGGAACCACGAACCTTCCAGCGAGTTGCTCCGGTTTGTGAGGGGTTTTGTGCCCAAACGTTCGTCAAAAATGCCAATTTCTTTACCACATCATCTTGGTGGCATGACATTACATCAACCAAGGTTTCATGTTTTTCTAATCATTTTTTTGTTTTTTGGGATTAAAATGCCATGTCACTCCATGCATACGTATGCATGTGTCCATTTCGTGAGACCAATATGTTTGAAAATTCCTTCTAATTTACTCCACATGGAATTAACTCGCACACAAGTACACAAATATGATTTTTCAAACCGTTTTGGTTAGGCGTTGCATGTAGATGTAGTTCAAATTTGAATTACGGTCATTAAATGGTAAGATAATCACTTAAATGTCTTTAAAAGGTCAAATGACCCCTAAGAATTTTCCAAAATTTCACATTACAGTTGTAGTAGTGCACGTTAGAAAAAAAATTGAAGGCTATAAGAGGAAGCTATCTCCTTTTCGTCATCAAACATGCATTGTTTCCTCTTGGAACCACGAGCCTTCTAGTGAGTTGCTCCGGTTTGTGAGGGGTGTGTGTCCAAACTTTCGTCAAACATGCCAATTTCTTTAACACGTCATCTTGCTGGCATGACATTACATTAACCAAGGTTTCATGTGTTTCTGATTTTTTTTGGAATTAAAATGCCATGTCACTCCATGCATACGTATGCTTGCATGTGTACATGTCGTGAGACAAATATGTTTGAAATTCCTTCTAGTTTACTACACATGGAATTAACTCGCACACAAGTACACAAATATGATTTTTCGAACCGTTTTGGTTAGGCGTTGCATGTAGATGTAGTTCAAATTTGAATTATGGTCATTAAATGGCTAAAAAAATCACTTAATTGTCTTTAAAAGGTCAAATGACCCCAAGAATTTTCAAAAATTCCACATTATAGGTGTAGTAGTGCATGTTAGACGTAGAAAAAAAATGAAGGCCGCAAGAGGAAGCTATCTCCCGTTCGTCATCAAACATGCATTGTTCCCTCTCGGAACCACGAGCCTTCTAGTGAGTTGCTCCGGTTTGTGAGGGGTGTGTGTCCAAACTTTCGTCAAAGATGCCAATTTTTTTACCACATCATCTTAGTGGCATGACATTACGTCAACCAAGGTTGCATGTTTTTCTGATTTTTTTAATTAAAATGCCATGTCACTCCATGCTTAATTGTGTCATAGCCGTTAGACCAATATGTTTGAAAATTCCTTCCAATTTACTGCACATGGAATTAAATCGCACACAAGTACACGAAATATGAGTTTTCGAACCGTTATGGTTAGCTGTTGCATGTACATGTAGTTCAAATTTTAATTACGGTCATTAAATGGCTAGAAAATCACTTAAATGTCTTAAAAGGTCAAATGACCCTTGAAATTTTCCAAAATTTAACATGACAATTGTATTAGTACTACAAAATTTCTCGTTCATTTAAAACACCATCTGTTGGCACTTTAGTCCAAATTCGTCTTTCACAGCTAATAAACAATATCTACAACATCACACACAGTTGTTTTCTAGGAACCGTTTGCGATGAAAACATCTTGGTCTATTTAAGTCTCCCTCCTTAAGCTTCGCCGGCTCGTCTGCTCTAGTGCCGGCAACCCCCGAATCCACGAATCCCGATCCCCATTCCCGCACCCACTTCTTGCAAAGATGATGCTGTGGAAACGCTTCATGAAGGCCCATACGATGGCCGCGTCCCCCCCCCCGAGCGCCGCCGCCTGCGCCGAGAGCGCGGCCGCCTATGCCGAGAGTGCCACCGCATCCGCATTGAGCGCGGCCGCTTCTGCCGAGAGGGCGTTTGCGGCAGCCGACAGGGCAGCTGCAACAGCCGAGACGGCTGCAGCTGCTGCTGCGACGGTGACTGCAAACGCCAAGAGCGCTCGAGTTGTCGTCCGTGCCATGATAATCCCCAAGTGCAGGGAATCATCATAGCAATTTCCAAAGGTGGAAGTGATAAGTATGAAGTGTCGAACCCACAAGGAGCTAAAGGTAGCATCAATATTCTCTCAAGCCCTATCTGCCACTGATACGACTCTAAGTACACCGAACGTTTGCTTCCAACTAGCAACGAGAAATAAAACTACGTTGTGGGTATGAAGAGGATAACTTTGCATGATATCAGAGAGCTAAAATATAAAAGTAGGTGATGTTATCATAAAGTTAGAACATATTACTAAGTATTATAAATAGCGAGTGTGGAATAATGGTGGATCGGTGTGCGGAATTGTCCTAGGCAATTGTTAACAAGATCGGTACTCACTATTGCAATTTCATATGAGGGAGAGGCATAAGCTAACATACTTTCCTGTCTTGGGTCATATGCACTTATAATTTGAACTCTAGCAAGCATCCGCAACTACTAAAGATCATTAAGGTAAAACCCAACCGTAGCATTAAAGCATCAAGTCCCCTTTATCCCATACGCAACAACCCCCTTACTCGGGTTTAAGCTTCTATCACTCTAGCAACCCACTATAAGCGAATCATGAACATATTCCAACACCCTATAGCGGGAATCCCTCACGCTTCCGCGACACGGAGGGAACAATAGGACAGAACCAAAATAAAACATACAACTCATACCAATCTAGATCATCAATCAACCCAAAGACAAAGGATATCTACTCAAAACATCATAGGATGGCAACACATCATTGGATCATAATATGAGGCATAAAGCACCATGTTCAAGTGGGGATAACAGTAGGGTGCGGGAGAGTGGACCGCGTAAAAGAGATGAGGATGGTGATGATGATGAACATGATCACCGTGGTGATGATTCCCCTCCCGATGGCACTCCGGCACCACCGAGAGAGAAGAGGAGAGGTTATCCCCCTTGGGCTTCCTCCACCATGGCCTCCCCCCTAGATGGGGAGAGGTTCTCCCTCTGGTCCTTGGCCTTCATGGCGATGATGGCCCCTCCGGGATCCTCCTCCATGGCCTCTAGTGATATGGCCCCCTCCGACAGGGTGCCAGAGAGGGCCTAGATTGATTTCTCGTGGCTAGAGAGGCTTGCGGCGGTGGAACTTCCGATCTAGGTTAATTCCCGAAGGTTTCTATATTTATAGGAGAAGTTGGCGTTAATTTCACGTCAAGGGGGGCCTCGGGGAGTCCACGAGGCAGGGGGCGCGCCCCCACCCTCGTGGGGCCTCCGTGACTCCCCTCCTGTAGATTTTTGTTCCAGTATTTTTCATATTTTCCAGAAAAAATCTCCATTGATTTTCATCGCATTCTGAGAACTTTTATTTCTGCACAAAAACAACACCAGGGTAGTTCTACTGAAAATAGCGTCAGTCCGGGTTAGTTCTAATCAAATCATACCAAAATCATATAAAACTATTGTAAACATGGCATGAATACTTCATAAATTATAGATACATTGGAGACGTATCAGCATCCCCAATCTTAATTCCTGCTCGTCCTCGAGTAGGTAAATGATAAAAGAAATAATTTATGAAGTGTGAGTGCTAGCAAGTGCACAAGTTTAATCAATTATAGTTCCAAACAATTTTTCTAGCATCATTATATATCATAACAGTAGCTCAACTCATAAAACTTTTCATTTTCAAGTAACAAGCTATTCACATGTTAAAGTATAGATCATAAACTAACAAATCGTGCTCTTAGTCATCAAACAATTGCAATTCATCTTATTTTCAGGAAGGGTGTATGTCAGAGCTTTGATTTAGCAAACTCCACATACTCAACTATGATTTAATCTCTCACAATTGCTAACACTCACGTGATATTTATGGGTTCAAGGTTTTAATCGGACACAGAGAAAGATAGGGGCTTATAGTTTCGCCTCCCAACCTTTTACCTCAAGGGTAATGTCAACAATAATAGTTCATGATAACTTACATCCAATCAGGATCTTTCCAACACAATGTGCTTGCCAAAGGATAAAATGTAAACAGGAAAGGTGAAGATCACCATGACTCTTGCATAAGGTAGAAGATAAAAGTAAAAGATAGGCCCTTCGCGGAGGAAAGCAGAGGTTGTCATGTGATTTTAAGGTTGGATGCACAAAATCTTAATGCGAAAGAACATCACTTTATATTGCCACTTGTGATAGGGACCTTTATTATGCAGTCCGTCGCTTTTATTGCTTCCATGTCACAAGATCGTGTAAAGCTTATTTTCTCCACACTAATAGATCATACATATTTAGAAAGCAATTTTTATTGCATGTACCGATGGCAACTTACTTGAAGGATCTTACTCAATCCATAGGTAGGTATGGTGGACTCTCATGGCAAAACTTGTTTTAAGGGATGTTTGGAAGCACAAGTAGTATCTCTACTTGGTGCAAAGAATTTGGCTAGCATGAGAGGGAAAGGCAAGCTCAGCATGTTGGATGATCCATGACATATACTTTATTTCGGATAAGAAAACATAACCCATTAAATTGTCTTCCTTGTCCAACATCAACCTTTTATCATGTCATATTTTAATGAGTTCTCACAATTACAAAATATGTCCAAGATAGTATATTTATATGTGAAATCTCTCTTCCTTCAATATTCTTTCATGAATTGTTCGAGTGACCAACTCTACGTTTGCTAACTTTCAATGAGTTTACTACCTATACTTATTATGTGTGAAGTCATTACTCCCCATGTTATAAGCATATGAAACATATATAAATTCAGATTTATGACATTCAATTCATTCAACCATTTACTCATAGGATATACGTGAAGCACATGAGTAAATAGAACTACTCCAAAAGATATAAGTGAAGAAGACTTAGTAGTCAAATAATCAACTAGCCATGTGAGGATTCTTTTTCATTCAATAAAACAGATCCAATGATTTTATTCAAATAGAAATTAAAATTGAAAATACGCTCCAAGAAAAACACATATCATGTGACGAATAAAAATATAGCTCTGAGTAAGGTATACCGATAGTTTTGAAGACGAAAGAGGGGATGCCTTCCGGGGCATCCCCAAGCTTAGGCGCTTGAGTATTCATTGAATATTACCTTGGGGTGCCTTGGGCATCCCCAATCTTAGTGTATTTCCACTCCTTATTCTCCTCATATTGATATCTCACCCAAAGGAAACTTCAATCACACAAAACTTAACGAAACTTCGTGAGATAGGTTAGTATGATAAAGAGTAAACCATTCACTTTGGTACTGTCAAAGACAAGGTTCATAATTGTTCCCACACAATGTCTACTGTACCATATTATTTCTACAATTTATATTGAGAAATATAAGCCATAGAAACTAGAAAATAAGGAAACTATGCAATGAAAACAGAATCTGTCACAAACAGAAGAGTCTGTAATGATCTGAACAGAAACCATACTTATGCTACTCCAAAAATTATGAAATAAATTTGTGGACGTGAGGATTTGTCTATTAATCTTCTTCAAAAAGAATCAACTCAAAAGCACTCTTCTGTAAAAATGATAGCTAATCTCGTGAGTGCAAAGTTTCTGTTTTTTACAGCAAGATCACATTAACTTTCACCCAAGTCTTCCCAAAGGTCTTACTTGGCACTTTATTGAAACAAAAGCTATAAAACATGATTACTACAGTAGCTTAATCATGTAAACACACAAAAACAGTAGGGTTAAATATTGGGTTGTCTCCCAACAAGCGCTTTTCTTTAATGCCTTTTAGCTAGGCATGATGATTTCAATGATGCTCATATAAAAGATAAGAATTGAATCATAAAGAGAGCATCATGAGAAATGTAACTAGCACATTTGAATCTAACAAAACTTCCTATGCCTAGGGATTTTGTGAACACATAATTTATAGGAACAAGAATCAACTAGCATAGGAAGGCAAAACAAGTATAACTTCAAAACTTTAAGCACATAGAGAGGAAACTTGATATTATTGCAACTCCTACAAGCATATATTCCTCCCTCATAATAATTTTCAGTAGAATCATGAATGAATTCATCAATAAAACCATCACATAAAGCATTCTTTTCATGATCTATAGCATAGAAAATTTTCTACTCTCCACATAAGCAAAATTCTTCTCATTCGGAATAGTAGGATCACTAATTCCTAAAGTTGACACTCTTCCAAACCCAATTTAGATGATAGTATTGTTAATACTCCAAAAGATATAAGTGAAGTTCATGGAGAATTATATAATTAATATAGACTAACCAATATCCAAACTCAAAATGTATAAGTGAAGCACACGAAGCATTCTATAAAACCATACTCAAAAGATTTAAGTGAAGCACAAAGAGCAATTCTATGATATCATACTTAAAAGATATAAGTGAAGCACATGAAGTGTTCTATAAATTGATGAAGGGACATCTCGTACTAGAATGGTTCTTAAAGAAAAAGGAAAACACAAAGGACACAAATCATGTGAACAAAACAAAAACCAAGGTATACCGATATTTGTTGAAGATGAAAGATGGGATGCCAACCGGGGCATCCCCAAGCTTAGATGCTTGAGTATCCTCTAAAATATTTACTTGGGGTGCCTTGGGCATCCCCAAGCTTGAACTCTTTCCTCTCAATATTCTTCTCATATTGGTAGCTCCTCGATCTTCGAACACCTCATCCACACAAAACTTTAACAAAAACTTTGTGAGATCCGTCAGTATAATAAAGCAAATCACTACCTGTAGGTACTGTTGCAAACTTATTCTTTATTTATATTGGTGTTAAACCTAGTGTATTACAACTTCTCTATGGTTCATACCCCCCCCCCCCCGATACTAGCCATAGATTCATCAAAATAAGCAAACAACACGCAAAAAACAGAATCTATCAGAAACAGGACAGTCTGTAGTAATCTGGAAGTTTAGTAAACTTCTGTAACTCCAAAAATTATGAAATAAATTTGACAATTTGAAAAATTTGTACAGAAGTAATGTGCAAAAAGTTTCAGACCCATTTGACCTTCTAGTAAAAAAAATGTAAAATCACGCGCTACAGCCAAAGTTTTTGTTTTTGTTCTACACATAGTAAACAAGCAATCTAATCATCCTAAAACCAAAGCTTGGCACATTATTTTTATAATACAATGGATATACACAAGGGGATAATTATTTACAGAGAAACTTCCATGAAAGACTCTACATTGTTTCCTTGAGCATGAACACAAGTGCTCAAGGTCGACCCTCACTCCTTCAATGCATAACTTTCCAATCACTTCTCTTTTTGAAAAACTTTTTAGGCATGAGAGGCAAGTAACTTTTTTTTGTATTTTCATTCTTTTAATATTTTTTTATGTTTCACCCACAACTAAACAGAAACAAAAAGGAAAAAAACAAAACCTACTTAGTGGAGAAAGCAAACAAGCACACACGAGAATATCAACCCCACGCTATTGCTCCCCGGCAACGGCACCAGAAAAGAGCTTGATAATCCCCAAGTGCAGGGAATCATCGTAGCAATTTCCAAAGGTAGAAGTGATAAGTATGAAGTGTCGAACCCACAAGGAGCTAAAGGTAGGATCAATATTCTCTCAAGCCCTATCTGCCACTAATACGACTCTACGTACACCGAATGTTTGCTTCCAACTAGCAAAGAGAAATAAAACTACGTTGTGGGTATGAAGAGGATAACTTTGCATGATATCAGAGAGCTAAAATATAAAAGTAGGTGCTATTATCATAAAGTTAGAATATATTACTAAGTATTATAAATAGCGAGTGTGGAATAATGGTGGATCGGTGTGCGGAATTGTCCTAGGCAATTGTTAACAAGATCGATAATCACTATTGCAATTTCATATGAGGGAGAGGCATAAGCTAACATACTTTCCCGTCTTGAATCATATGCACTTATATTGGAACTCTAGCAACCATCTGCAACTACTAAAGATCATTAAGGTAAAACCCAACCATAGCATTAAAGCATCAAGTCCCCTTTATCCCATACGCAACAACCCCCTTACTCGGGTTTAAGCTTCTGTCACTCTAGCAACCCACTATAAGCGAATCATGAAAGTATTGCAACACCCTACAGCAGGAGTCCCTCATGCTTGCGCGACACGGAGGGCACAATAGGACAGCACCAAAATAAAACATACAACTCATACCAATCTAGATCATCAATCAACCCAAAGACAAAGTCTATCTACTCAAAACATCATAGGATGGCAACACATCATTGGATCATAATATGTGGCATAAAGCACCATGTTCAAGTGGGAATTACAGCGGGGTGCAGAAGAGTGGACCGCATAAAAGAGATGAGGATGGTGATGATGATGGTGATGTTGATGAATACGATCACTGCGGTGATGATTCCCCTCCCGATGGCACTCCGGCACCACCGAGAGAGAAGAGGAGAGGTTCTCCACCTTGTGCTTCCTCCACCATGGCCTCCTCCCTAGATGGGGACAGGTTCTCCCTCTGGTCCTTGGCCTTCATGGCGATGATGGCCCCACCGAGATCCTCCTCCATGGCCTCTGGTGATGATGGCCCCCTCCGGCAGGGTGCTAGAGAGGGCCTAGATTGATTTATCATGGCTACAGAGGCTTGCGGTGGTGGAACTTCCTATCTAGGTTAATTCCCGAAGGTTTCTATATTTATAGGAGGAGTTGGCGTTGATTTCACGTCAGAGGGGCCCTGAGGGAGTCCACGAGGCAGGGGGCGCGCCCAAGGGGGGTGGGCGCGCCCCCACCCTCGTGGGGCCCCCATGACTCCCCTCCGGTTGATTTTTGTTCCAGTATTTTTCATATTTTCCAGAAAAAAATCTCCGTTGATTTTCATCGCATTCCGAAAACTTTTATTTCTGCACAAAAACAACACCACGGTAGTTCTGCTGGAAACAGCGTCAGTCCGGGTTATTTCTAATCAAAATCATATAAAACTATTGTAAACATGGCATGAATACTTCATAAATTATAGATACGTTGGAGACGTATCATGCCGCTGGTGTCGCCCTGGCCCGGGTCTAGACCATCCACGCCAAGATCGAGGATGCACACACCAAGATATTCCAGCATGCAACCCACGTCTGAAAAGGTGGCGGTGGCCATGGAGTACCTACTTCCTCATGAGGTTGCCGAGTGGGAGCTGGAGATGTAGGAGGCGGCGGAGATCGAGGAGCGCCAGGAGGAGGAGTTGCGCGTGGCCGAGGTCGAGGTAGAGAAGAGTCTGACCATCGAGGAATCGGCAGTGGAGTACCAACACTAGCTCTGGCGCAGCCACTACTACGAGTACTACAACCTTGAGGGCGGCGTCGAGGACGAGGACGCGGTCGACTTCGGCAGGGGGGCGCGGAGTCCACCAATGGCGGCATGTCGCCAGGACAAGTCATCGACGTCTCATCTCACACCGGCGATGCATAGGCCGGTGCGGCGGTGGATTTGTTACAGTTATGCGTACTTAGGCTTTGTTTTCAATGTGGTCTTTTGTTAGAGCAATGTTTAGGTCAACTGACTCTGTTTAATTACTAAAATTGCTCGATTTAGTAAGTGTGGTTTGTCTGCTGTACGCTCTTTTGTGTGCCCAAATTAGCAAGCGATGTTAAATTATGCAATGACGTACCCGGGGAAATTTATTTCCACTAAATTTTGAATTATCAAACTCATCCCATGTGCGTAAAGCAGAAGAATCGTTTGTGATGAACACAATCGTTCAAAGTGAATGGTCCGGCGGCACCGCGCGCAAAGTTTCCCTCCACATCTCCAAAATTTTGGCCTACCGCCAAAATATCTACCCCGCCCCCTTCCCCAACCCCTTTTCTCCCCGACCACAAGTCACATTTCCTCTGTTTCCTCCTTCCTTCCTTCCTTGCTAAGCTATAGCCGCGTCCTCGCTCTCTCCGTCTCGCATCCTACCACCGGGGTCGCCATGGTCTTCTTCAAAGACCTCTCCAGCGGTTCCTCCTCCGGCGACTACTCCTTCACCACCCGGGTATGCCTCTCTTCTCTCTCTTGGGCTATGACTTGGAATGAAGGATTTTTACCCGACAGTCGATTTGAGAAATTTCTTCCTCTTGTAGCTCCCTAGGACCATCAGCGATAACGAATGGAGCGGGGTGGCTGAAGATCTATCTGCTCGTTGTCACCATCAATCTCCATGCGTGAAGCTAGTTGCGTTTGATTCTGTGGACAGTGGGAGGAAGTTTCTGGCATGTGCAGAGAAGATTAGACCCTCTTTCGTTGTTACAAATCATTTGTTAGATGTGATTCAGACACTGTCATGGTCCAAACCCATTCATACCACACCTTCAACCAAACGCATCCTAAGACGGTGTCACAGTTTGTACCTAGTATCTTAAATTGTTGCCATCTCATCAGCGGTGCCATTAGAAAATTATTTGACACCGCTTCAGCAGTTTGTGCAGCCAACTTTGGTCCACACATCCGAGCAGCCAAGTAGTAAACTACTAAATCTTTATGGCACGAAGGAACTGGGCATCGGAGCAACTACGTGCTCCGAAGTCTGGGTCCCTGATTTTTTTTCGCTGCATCAGCTCGCCAGTGCAGGGCACCGGTGCGTGATGTAGCAACAGTTGTCTTTACCCCAGTTTTGGCATAAATAGTGGACGGCCTTAGTGCTATAGTTCTATGTTACTAAATTTGTGCATGTACACACCTGTTAGTATCAATTTCCTGTCATCCAAACATTGTCGCTATGTTATTGCAGTTATATTTACCTTCCTCATAAAATGTTCAATTTGTTATTTGTTGTACATGAGTAAGAACTTGTAGCATCGTTGTAGTTAATTATAGCTTTTGTTCCAGAATTTGGTTGTTGTCTCACAACGGGAACGTATCCCTTGGATTGAGCGTGTGTGATATACATACGAATGGAAATGTTTTTCTGGGATTCACTATGTGGGATGTACATACCTACGGAAATGATTTTCTCGGATTACCGTGTGGGAGGTGCATACCTATGGAAATGATTGGGTTTTGATGCCTCGCCCGATTGCACACGACCCCAGCTAGGGTCCCAGGAGGGCTGATGTCTACTATGCAACCTTCTTCTTAAATATGTTGTTGGGCCTCCAAGTGCAGAGGTTTGTAGGACAGTAGCAAATTTCCCTCAAGTGGATGACCTAAGGTTTATCAATCCGTGGGAGGCGTAGGATGAATATGGTCTCTCTCAAACAACCCTGCAACCAAATAACAAAGAGTCTCTTGTGTCCCCAACACACCCAATACAATGGTAAATTGTATAGGTGCACTTGTTCGGCGAAGAGATCGTGATACAAGTGCAATATGGATGGTAGATATAGGTTTTTGTAATCTGAAAATATAAAAACAGCAAGGTAACTAATGATAAAAGTGAGCGTAAACGGTATTGCAATGCTAGGAAACAAGGCCTAGGGTTCATACTTTCACTAGTGCAAGTTCTCTCAACAATAATAACATAATTGGATCATATAACTATCCCTCAACATGCAACAGAGAGTCACTCCAAAGTCACTAATAGCGGAAAACAAACGAAGAGATTATGGTAGGGTACGAAACCACCTCAAACTCATCCTTTCTGATCTATCTATTCAAGAGTCCGTAGTAAAATAACACGAAGTTATTCTTTCCGTTCGATCTATCATAGAGTTCATACTAGAATAACACCTTAAGACACAAATCAACCAAAACCCTAATGTCACCTAGATACTCCAATGTCACCTCAAGTATCCGTGGGTATGATTATACGATATGCATCACACAATCTCAGATTCATCTATTCAACCAACACAAAGTACTTCAAAGAGTGCCCCAAAGTTTCTACCAGAGAGACAAGATGAAAACGTGTGTCAACCCCTATGCATAGGTTCATGGGCGGAACCCGCAAGTTGATCACCAAAACATACATCAAGTGAATCATGTGATATCCCATTGTCACCACAGATACGCACGACAAGACATACATCAAGTGTTCTCAAATCCTTAAAGATTCAATCCGAAAATATAACTTCAAAGGGAAAACTCAATCCATTACAAGAGAGTAGAGGGGGAGAAACATCATAAGATCCAACTATAATAGCAAAGCTCGCGATACATCAAGATCGTACCATCTCAAGAACACGAGAGAGAGAGAGAGATCAAACACATAGCTACTGGTACATACCCTCAGCCCCGAGGGTGAACTACTCCCTCCTCGTCATGGAGAGCGCGGGGATGATGAAGATGGTCACCGGTGAGGGTTCCCCCCTCCGGCAGGGTGCCGGAACAGGGTCCCGATTGGTTATTGGTGGCTACAAAGGCTTGCAGCGGCGGAACTCCCGATCTATTCTGTTCTCCGATGGTTTTAGGGTATATGGATATATATAGGTGAAAGAAGTCGGTCAGGGGATCCACGAGGGGCCCACGAGGGTGGAGGGCGTGCCCAGGGGGGTGGGCGCGCCCCCCTGCCTCATGCTCTCCTCGTTGATTCCCTGGCATGTACTCCAAGTCTCATGGATTGCTTTCTTTCCAAAAATAACTCTCCCGAAGGTTTCATTTCGTTTGGACTCTGTTTGATATTCCTTTTCTTCGAAACACTGAAACAAGGGAAAAAACAGGAACTGGCACTAGGCTCTGGGTTAAAAGGTTAGTCCCAAAAATAATATGAAAGTATTTAATAAAGCCCATAAACATCCAAAACAGATAATATAATAGCATGGAACAATCAAAAATTACAGATACGTTGGAGACGTATCAAGCATCCCCAAGGTTAATTCCTTATCGTCCTCGAGTAGGTAAATGATAAAAACAGAATTTTTGATGTGGAATGCTACCTAACATAATTCTCAATGTAATTTTCTTTATTGTGGCAATAATATTCAGATCCATAAGATTCAAGATAAAAGTTTAATATTGACATGAAAACAATAATACTTAGAGCATAGTAACAAAGCAATCTTGTCTTCTCAAAATAACATGGCCAAAGAAAGTTATCCCTACAAAATCATATAGTCTGGCTATGCTCTATCTTCACCACACAAAGTATTTAAATCATAAACAACACCGATGACAAGCCAATCAATCGTTTCATACTTTTGATGTTCTCAAACTTTTTCAATCTTCACGCAATACATGAGCGTGAGCCATGGACATAGCACTATAGGTGGAATAGAATGGTGGTTGTGGAGAAGACAAAAAGGAGAAGATAGTCTCACATCAACTAGGCATATCAACGGGCCATGGAGATGCCCATAAATAGATATCAATGTGAGTGAGTAGGGATTGCCGTGCAACGGATGCACTAGAGCTATAAGTATATGAAAGCTCAACAAAAGAAACTAAGTGGGTGTGCATCCAACTTGCTTGCTCACGAAGACCTAGGGCAATTTAAGGAAGCCCATCATTGGAATATACAAGCCAAGTTTTGTAATGAAAATTCCCACTAGTATATGAAAGTGACAACATAGGAGACTCTCTATCATTAAGATCATGGTGCTACTTTGGAGCACAAGTGTGGTAAAAGGATAGTAGCATTGTCCCTTCTCTCTTTTTCTCTTATTTTTTTATTTTTTTATTTGGGCCTTTTCTCTTTTTTATGAACTCTTTTTTTAGTCCGGAGTCTCCTCCCGACTTGTGGGGGAATCATAGTCTCCATCATCCTTTCCTCACTTGGGACAATGCTCTAAAAATGATGATCATCACACTTTTATTTACTTACAACTCAAGAATTACAACTCAATACTTAGAACAAGATATGACTCTATTTGAATGCCTCCGGCGGAGTACCAGGATATGCAATGACTCATGAGTGACATGTATGAAAGAATTATGAATGGTGGCTTTGCCACAAATACGATGTCAACTACATGATCATGCAAAGCAATATGACAATGATGGAGCGTGTCATAATAAACGGAACGGTGGTAAGTTGCATGGCAATATATCTTGGAATGGCTATGGAAATGCCATAATAGGTAGCTATGGTGGCTGTTTTGAGGAAGATATATGGTGGGTGTATGATACCGTCGAAAGGTGCGCGGTATTTAGAGAGGCTAGCAACGGTGGAAGGATGAGAGTGCGTATAATCCATGGACTCAACATTAGTCATAAAGAACTCACATAATTATTGCAAAAATCTATTAGTTATCGAAACAAAGTACTACGCGCATGCTCCTAGGGGGATAGATTGGTAGGAAAAGACCATCGCTCGTCCCCGACCGCCACTCATAAGGAAGACAGTCAATAAATAAATCATGCTCCGACTTCATCACATAACGGTTCACCATACGTGCATGCTACGAGAATCACAAACTCTAACACAAGTATCTCTCAAATTCACAACTACTCAACTAGCATGACTCTAATATCACCATCTTCATATCTCAAAACAATCATAAAGAATCAAACTTCTCATAGTATTCAATGCACTTATATGAAAGTTTTTTATTATATCCCTCTTGGATGCCCATCATATTAGGACTAAATTTATAACCAAAGCAAACTACCATGCTGTTCAGGACTCTCAAAATAATATAAGTGAAGCATGAGAGTTCATCTATTTCTTCAAAATAAAACCACCGCCGTGCTCTAAAAGATATAAGTGAAGCACTAGAGCAAACGACAAACTACTCCGAAAGATATAAGTGAAGATCAATGAGTAATTGAATAATTATGCAACTATGTGAAGACTCTCTCTCTCTCACTTAAGAATTTCAGATCTTGATCCTTTATTCAAACAGCAAGCAAAACAAAATAAAATAAATTGAAGCTCCAAGTAAAACACATATCATGTGGTGAATAAAAATATAGCTCCAAGTAAAGTTACCGATGAACGAAGACGAAAGAGGGGATGCCTTCCGGGGCATCCCCAAGCTTAGGCTCTTGGTTATCCTTGAATATTACCTTGGGGTGCCTTGGGCATCCCCAGGATTAGGCTCTTGCCACTCCTTATTTCACAGTCCATCAAATCTTTACCCAAAACTTGAAAACTTCACAACACAAAACTCAACAGAAAACTCGTAAACTCCGTTAGCGAAAGAAAACAAAACGCCACTTCAAGGTACTGTAATGGACTCATTCTTTATTTATATTGGTGTTAAACCTACTGTATTCCCACTTCTCTATGGTTTATAAACACTTTTACTAGCCATAGATTCATCAAAATGAGCAAACCACACACGAAAAACAGAATTTGTCAAAAACAGAACAGTCTGTAGTAATCTGTAACTAACGCAAACTTCTAGAACTCCAAAAATTCTACCCAAATAGGAAGACCTAGATAATTTTTTATTTGATCTTCTGCAATTGGAATCAGTATTTACATGTTCTGGTGATTTTTAACAATTGTTTTCGTGAACAGAAAGTTTCTCGGATTTTCAGCAAGATCAAATAACTATCATCCAAGAAGATCCTATAGGTCTTACTTGGCACAAACACTAATTAAAACATAAAACCACATCTTAACAGAAGCTAGATGGGTTAATTATTCCTAAATAGAACCAAAAAGCAAGAAACTAAAATAAAATTGGGTTGCCTCCCAACAAGCGCTAACATCTAACGCCCCTAGCTAGGCATGATGATTTCAATGATGCTCACATAAAAGATAAGAATTGAAACATAAAGAGAGCATCATGAAGAATATGACTAACACATTTAAGTCTAACCCACTTCCTATGCATAGGGATTTTGTGAGCAAACAACTTATGGGAACAATAATCAACTAGCATAGGAAGGCAAAACAAGCATAACTTCAAAACTTTAAGCACATAGAGAGGAAACTTGATATTATTGCAATTCCTACAAGCATATATTCCTCCCTCATAATAATTTTCAGTAGCATCATGATTTAATTGAACAATATAACCATCACATAAAGCATTCTTTTCATGATCTACAAGCATAGAATTTTTACTACTCTCCACATAAGCAAATTTATTCTCATCAATAGTAGTGGGAGCAAACTCAACAAAATAACTATCATGTGATCGAAAATTAAGATCAAGATGACAAGTTTCATGGTTATAATTATTCTTTATAGCATACGTGTCATCACAATGATCATCATAGATAGGACGCATGCTTTCATCATAGTAAATTTGCTCATCAAAACTTGGGGGATAAAAAATATCATCTTCATCAAACATAGCTTCCCCAAGCTTGTGGCTTTGCATATCATTAGCATCATGGGTATTCAAAGAATTCATACTAACAACATTGCAATCATGCTCATCATTCACATATTTTATGCCAAGCATTCTATGTAATTCTTCTTATAGTACTTGAGCACAATTTTCCTTCCCATCATTTTCACGAAAGACATTAAAAAGATGAAGCGTAAGAGACAAACTCAATTCCATTTTTTGTAGTTTTCTTTTATAAACTAAACTAGTGCTAAAACAAGAAACAAAAGTATTTGATTGCAAGATCTAAAGATATACCTTGAAGCACTCACCTCCCCGGCAACGGCGCCAGAAAAGAGCTTGATGTCTACTACGCAACCTTCTTCTTGTAGACATTGTTGGGCCTCCAAGTGCAGAGGTTTGTAGGACAGTAGCAAATTTCCCTCAAGTGGATGATCTAAGGTTTATCAATCCGTGAGAGGCGTAGGATGAATATGGTCTCTCTCAAACAACCCTGCAACCAAATAACAAAGAGTCTCTTGTGTCCCCAACACACCCAATACAATGGTAAATTGTATAGGTGCACTAGTTCGGCGAAGAGATGGTGATACAAGTGCAATATGGATGGTAGATATAGGTTTTTGTAATTTGAAAATATAAAAACAGCAAGGTAACTAATGATAAAAGTGAGCGTAAACGGTATTGCAATGCTAGGAAACAAGGCCTAGGGTTCATACTTTCACTAGTGCAAGTTCTCTCAACAATAATAACATAATTGGATCATATAACTATCCCTCAACATGCAACAAAGAGTCACTCCAAAGTCACTAATAGCGGAAAACAATTGAAGAGATTGTGGTAGGGTACGAAACCACCTCAAAGTCATCCTTTCTGATCTATCTATTCAAGAGTCTGTAGTAAAATAACACGAAGCTATTCTTTCCGTTCGATCTATCATAGAGTTCATACTAGAATAACACCTTAAGACACAAATCAACTGTCGGTGTCAAAACCGGCGGATCTCGGGTAGGGGGTCCCGAACTGTGCGTCAAGGTCGGATGGTAACAGGAGACGAGGGACACTTTATTTTACCCAGGTTCGGGCCCTCTCGGTGGAGGTAAAACCCTACTCTTGCTAGATTAATATTGATGATATGGGTAGTACAAGAGTGGATCTACCACGAGATCAAGGAGGCTAAACCCTAGAAGCTAGCCTATGGTATGATTGTGTATGATGATGGTTGTCCTACGGACTACAACCCTCTGGTTTATATAGACACCGGATAGGGTTAGGGTTACACAGAGTCGGTTACAATGGTAGGAGATCTCGAATATCCGCACGCCTAGCTTGCCTTCCAAGCCAAGAAAAGATCCTTCCGGACACGGGACGAAGTCTTCAATCTTGTATCTTCATAGTCCTGGAGTCCGACTGAAGGTATAGTCCGGCAATCCGAACACCCCCTAATCCAGGACTCCCTCAGTAGCCCCTGAACCAGGCTTCAATGACGACGAGTCCGGCGCGCAGATTGTCTTCGGCATTGCAAGGCGGGTTCCTCCTCCAAGTTCTTCAAGAAGATTATAAACACCAGAAATAGTGTCCGGCTCTGCAAGATAAGTTTCCACATATTGCCATATAGAGAACAATATTAACACAAATCAAATCTGCTGACGTATTCCGCAGTGCGTCATAACACTGCGACCAAGCCTTCTATATAAATTGCTTTCATTGTTCCACCTCAGCTCATTTAGCGAGGCGGTTTCCTTGGCACGTCTTGTCAAAGCAGAGATCATGTGCCCCCTTTAACGGGATTCTCATTAATACGGACGTGGGTAACCCAACCACGCCATTTACCATGGCGTTTAGGAGGCAAGTGAGTTTTATTAGGTAGGTGGGGACGCCTAACCGTACCTGCTTATATAAAGGGATAAGGATTCACCTTTTTAACCTACGCCTTCTTCCTCCTTTGCCAATCCATCTCTCGCGAACTCAAGCTCCAGCGCCCAAGTCCGCTCTTCCTTCCTCAACCTTCTCCAACAATGTCCGGAGCGGGAGGCAAGTGGATGGTCTCCTCCGTTACGGAGGCTCAAGTAAAAAAGTTAAGGAAAGCTGGATACTTGTCCAAGGACATCCCGCATCAGCTTCCTGAGAAGGGGCAGCTTCTTCCTACCCCAAGGCCCCATGAGAGGGTAGTTTTTCTTCCCCACTTCCTCCGCGGACTGGGCTTTCCACTTCACCCATTTGTCCGGGGGCTCATGTTCTACTACGGCCTGGATTTCCACGATCTGGCCCCGAACTTTGTCCTCAACATCTCGGCGTTTATCGTTGTGTGTGAGGCCTTTCTCCGCGTCCGCCCCCACTTCGGCCTCTAGCTCAAGACCTTCAACGTCAAGCCCAAGGTGGTGTCCGGCACCCAGGCGGAGTGCGGAGGCGCTATGGTTGGCAAGATAGCCAACGTCCTCTGGTTCGATGGCTCCTTTGTGGAGTCCCTAAAGGGGTGGCAGGCCAGGTGGTTTTACATCACCGAGCCCCGCGATCCGAAATGGGTCGCGGCCCCCAAGTTCAGAGCAGGACCCCCCACGCGGCTCATGTCCTGGAAAGAGACGGGCCTGTCGTGGGGCAACGAGGAAGAAGTGACTGGGCTGCAAACGTGCATCCAGTCCCTGGTGAACAAGCCAATCCGGCTTGTCAATATAGTCCAGGTCATGCTCGTTCGCCTGATCCTCCCGTGCCAAGAACGGGATTTTACTTTGTGGGAATTTGACCCGGCGCAGCACCAAACCCTCAGTAGGCTCTTCGACATGAAGTATGAAGACGTCTGGAAGGTGCTGACCAAAGGCGCCGAGTCCCCCACATCCGCCTCCGAGGATCGCGGATACAGCTCGCAGCGTAACGCTAGCGAGGTAAGCTATCTATACCTTTGACAGGTTCGTTAAGCTCTTCTTCATAGATTAACTCTATGCGGGATCTAAACTCCCTTTACCTTTGACAGGCTTGGCAGGGGGTATCCGGACCAATTAACTGTCCGGCTCCTCTGCCCGAAGACCCGGCCCCAGCTCTCTTGGTGAAGCTGATGGCTCCGGCACCTTACGTGGTGCTGGAGAGGAAGGCCAAGAAGAAGAAAACCACCGGGACTCGAAAAAGTTCCCGCAACATGGTGGTGTCGGACTCGTCATCTGACGAGTCCACAACGCTCTCCTCTCGTGAAAACGAGGAGGAGGAACAAGGAAGCTCTCCCCCCAGTGAGGGGAGCAAAGAAGAAGAAGGCCGCCCCAACAGGGGAGGCCGAGGGGTCAAGGAAAAGGAAAACCCCTCCGCCGGACTACTCCCACGACGCCGAAGAGGGCGGAGAGGAGTGGCTGGACCGAACCAAGCGTCCAGCGACATCGTAAGTGTTTACATACCAGAGTGACTCATGATATTCTTTTAATGCGCGGCTTTCCCTAATATCAAACGTAATTTATGCAGCCCGCCCCGGGCCGGACTCGACGATTCGTCGAGCGGCTCCCTGGATTCGTCGGACGTGAACTCTGTTCCGCCCGCGGTCTCCCCCTGCCGGGCGGACGACGCCGAAGTGGCGCCCCGCCAAGCTTCGGGGCATGAGGAGATGGTCCTGGAAGAGCCACAAGGCAATCCTCCGGACCCCAGGAGTAAAGGGGATGAAACCCCCCAGGGCTCCAAGTCCGGCTTTGTGCCGGACACCGCGCCGGACTCGACAGTCCCGGTCCGCGGTGGGCGAACTCCTTCTAAGAGGAGTAAGCCGTCTGAGCCGGTGGCCTCCGTCCAACCGGAGGCGCCGGACAATCTGCTGGAGGCGCTTAAGGGTGCCGCCATCGATGAGGAGCACCGTACTATTATGAGTACGGTGATCCAAAGGGTTCAGTCCGCCAAGAGCGGACTGAATGAAGCTTGCGCTAGCCTTCTAACAGGCTTCGAGGTAAGTAAAAATATGTCAAATTATTTACCGCATAGACAGTAGCCCCTGATGCTTTGTTCGGTGTTCGGAAAGAAAAGCCGGATAGAGGATCTAGTAATTTTCGCAGGAGTCTAACAAAAAAGGTTAAATATGCGTATGCAGGCTTCACTGTTGTCCACCGCCGCACTGACTGCGCAGGTGGATGTCCTTAAAAAGGACCTCGGGCGGACCGAGCAAGAGCTCGGCCTTGCCAAACGACAGCTCGAGGAGAAGGAAGGTAAGAAATACCTAAAAAAAGAAAGAAAAAAAGGTGCCTATAGAGAGGCTTGATTGCAGAAAGAAATAACAGGATTGTACTGCTTATTGTAGGGGCCGCAACCGAGGTGACAACCCTGAAGCAGGCGCTGGCAGAGGCCAAAAAGAAAATGGCCGAGGAGCGCGCCGAGCGAGAAAGGCTTGGGGTTCAGGTCGACGAGGTGCAGCAAGAGCTGCAAGCTCTCATGACAAAACATGAGGGTTTGGAGCTTGAGTCAAAAACGCAAGCATCCGAGCTCGCGTCGGCCATCGAGACCGCCAAGAGTGCCAAGGCCGAAGCCCAAAAGGCCCTCCAAGAGTTGGAGGAGGTGAAAAATATAGCAACGGGTAAGGCATTCTTAATGCAAAGTAGGAATATAAAAGTAAACTACCTATTACTTACCCGAATCCGGAGTTCTGCAGGGGCGTTCGCCGATCTTCCCCACAGCGTATCCGACGCCGCCGAGTTCTACCGACCTGAAGAGGGCAGCTCGACGGATAGTGTGTTCTGGTCTCAGTATTCTGAGGCCGGACACCCTGTGCCTTTAAGCGATCAGCTAAAACAGCTGGTCGAGCTCCACAAGGCGGCCGAACAGGCCATGAAGGGCTTACTAGTTCGGCTGTGGCCTGGAGAGGCCCTGCCTGGGAGCTATTTCGGGTTGGTGCGGCGGCTGGTGGAGGCCTGTCCACAGCTTGAGGTCATCAAGCGCTCCGTCTGCATTGAAGGTGCCCGGAGGGCCCTTGCCCGTGTAAGGGTACACTGGGGTAAGCTGGACGGAGAGAAGCTGGTGAAGGATGGGCCGCCGCAGGGGAAGGAGCATCGCAAGCCCGAGAACTACTACAAGGAAGTTCTTGCCGGAGCCCGCCTTGTCGCGGATGAATGTACTAAAGATGTAATATTTGAGTGAACTCGCTCGTTTGTATCATGTGCGCTGAAAACTTGTTCATATGCGCAAAGCAATGCTTATTTAATTTAAAATATTATTTTCTGTGCGGCCGTTTATCAAAAATTTGAGAGATGGCCAGTCATCGGCTTCTGCCCCCATGCCACTAGTGCTGGGGTGTTCGGGATAAACCTGAGGGCTCTTGTTCCCATAGTTGGGTCCTTCGAGGGAGGCGCTCAGCACAACGAACCAGGCAATCGGACTATAATGCTTGAGCACTCTCACTTAGCCATAGAACGTTATAATTTTAAATTTCGGCGAAGCCCCTAGTTCGGAAGGCCGAATTCGGGGTGCTATCCACGCCTTTGGCCGGACATAGCCAGCTCCTCGCTCAAAGCAGCATAAGCCTTTAAGGACTCGAAAAACCTCTCGAACAGCGACCGGTCTCACACCTTATCATGACAGTCTGTTTTAGCTTTCTCCAATGAGGTGCTCAACCCACCTGATCTGGGGCACAATCGCAGTGGTTCTCCTAGTGCTACCTTAGCCGATAAAGCGGAACGTAAGGCACCAAAACATAGGAGCCGGGCAAACCCAACATGTGACCAAAATCATGACTCGGAGCCGATGCATATAGTGCTATAAGTTCGGGGTGCCGCACTTGTGAAAGTGTACAGACTTCTCACACCAGATAAAAGGGTAATGAAGCCCCTGGCGTGGTTTGCCGTACCATGGTGTAAGCGTGCTATCATGTTATGTAATATATATATATATATATATATATATTCAAAAGAGGATAATGCAAAAAAATAGACAAAAAGCTATGCATTGTTTTATAAAGAGGCTATCTATCAAAGCCGAATGATACAAGTATTGCGATGAGCAAAAGAGATATTAGACTATTTAACATGTCCTGACCAGGCACAGGCCGCGGAATTTAGAAACAAATATATCGCTCGAAATACAGACCACCTGAGAGTTCCGGAATGCGGCGTAGCTTTGTCTTCTTTCCTAGATCTTGCATCGTCTGTGCGGCAACAATGCCGAACAGGTTTTCCAGAGTATGGAGTCCTGAAAGTAAAGAAAGTAAAAAAGAAAAATCCGGCAGCCCCTAGTACGTTTGACGCCGTGTTGTAGGCATGCCGTTAATGTGCCCCTCCCCCTATGCCCATGGAATTTTAAGGGCGTAATTGTGTGCTCGAGGTACTTGCTCCGCTATGTTGTGATGGCTGGGGTCGGGGCCGTATTGCTACGCTTGCTCTAATCGTGCCAGGTGGTCTTGTTGTAGGTTACTCCGGGCGCGCTTTGCATTGTCCGGTTTTTTAACGGCCAGACTGGAGAGTTGCCTTGAAAGGCTGCTTTGTACTTCTGCTACGAGGGCCGCCGTGTGCTCCTCCGTACGGATGGAGCGTTCTGTGTTTCCGCTGACCGTAATTACTCCTCGAGGGCCTGGCATCTTAAGCTTGAGATATGCGTAGTGCGGCACCGCATTGAATTTAGTGAATGCGGTTCGTCCGAGCAGGGCGTGATAGCCACTGCGGAACGGCACTATATCGAATATTAACTCTTCGCTTCGGAAGTTATCCGGGGATCCAAAGACCACATCAAGTGTTATCGAGCCTGTGCAATTGGCCTCTACACCTGGTATGACGCCTTTAAAGGTCGTCCTTGTGGGCTTGATCCTTGATGGATCTATGCCCATTTCCGCACTGTATCCTGATAAAGCAGGTTCAGGCTACTGCTGCCGTCCATGAGGACTCTTGTGAGATGAAATCCGTCCACGATTGGGTCGAGGACCAGTGCGGCAAAACCGCCGTGACGGATGCTAGTGGGGTGGTCCCTTCGATCGAAAGTGATCGGGCAGGAGGACCATGGGTTGAACTTTGGGGCGACTGGCTCCATCGCGTATACGTCCCGTAGCGCACGCTTCCTCTCCTGCTTGGGAATGTGGGTCGCGTATATCATGTTCACCGTCCGCACTTGTGGGGGAAACCCTTTCTGTCCAGTGTTGTTCGGCGGCCTGGGCTCCTCCTCGTCGTCGCTGTTCAGCCCCTTGTCCTTGTGTTCGGCTCTTAACTTGCCTTCCTGCTTGAACACCCAACAATACCTGTTGGTGTGATTGGCTGGCCTTTCGGGGGTGCCATGAATCTGGCACGAGCGGTCGAGTATCCGGTCCAAACTGGACGGGCCCTGGGTATTCTTTTTAAATGGCTTTTTCCGCTGACTGGATTTACAGCCTCTGAATCCGGCATTAACTGTCGTATCCTCATTGTTGTCGCTGCTAACGCGGTGCTTTTGATTATTTCGACGTGACCTGCCACTTTTGTCCTTGGTATCCGAATTACCGGGCTTCTTCGATAAGTTGTTGCTGCGAGCTAGCCAGCTATCTTCGCCCGCGCAAAAGCGGGTCATGAGTGTCGTGAGGGCTGCCATGGTTTTCGGCTTTTCCTGTCCCTGGTGCCGGGCAAGCCACTCGTCACGGATGTTATGTTTGAAGGCTGCTAGGGCCTCTGCGTCCAGACAATCGACTATCTGATTTTTCTTTGTTAGGAACCGTGTCCAGAATTGCCTGGCCGATTCTTCTGGTTGCTGAATTATGTGGCTTAGGTCGTCGGCGTCCGGTGGCCGCACGTAGGTCCCCTGGAAGTTGTCGAGGAATGCGGCTTCCAGGTCCTCCCAAGAACCGATTGAGTCCGCTGGCAGGCTGTTAAGCCAGTGCCGGGCTGGTCCTTTGAGCTTAAGGGGTAGGTATTTGATGGCATGCAGATCATCGCCACGTGCCATGTGGATGTGAAGGAGATAATCCTCAATCCATACTGCCGGATCTGTCGTACCATCGTATGACTCGATATTGACGGGTTTAAAACCCTCTGGGATTTTATGATCCATTACTTCGTCTGTGAAGCATAGTGGGTGTGCGGCGCCCCTGTACTGGACTATGTCACGACGCAGCTCGGAAGAGCTGTGCCTGCTGTGTTCGGCCCGACCAGATTTATTGTGTCCGGAGTGAAGATCATCACGTGTCGTCGGGCGTCCGCGCGATCCATAGATTGATCTTGTTTTCTTTGCTTTACCCTCCAGTACGTCTCGCAGGTCTGGCTCGTTTTCCCGTGCCTTATTTGAACGGCACCGGGGCATGGCTTGCTTAAGGGTTCGACAGGCCTCTCTGTCGCGGCCACGGGGTGGCCGGTCTGCCATGTCATATGCTTCCCCCTCTGATTGGGGTAGCGGCCTGCGCTTAGGATAATTTTTGGAGGGGCGCCCGAGTTCATACTCTTCGGCCGCAAGGACTTCAGTCCATCTATCAACTAGCAAATCTTGATCAGCTCTAAGCTGTTGCTGCTTTTTCTTTAGGCTGTTGGCCGTGACTAGAAGCCTGCGTTGAAAATGCTCTTGTTCGGCGGGGTCTGATGGTACGACGAATTCGTCGTCGTCGAGGCTTGCCTCTTCTTCAGAGGGAGGCATGTAGTTATCATCCTCAACCTCTTGCCCTGCCGCTCTCTCCTAAGGGCTGGCTTTTCCATCTTCCTGCGCTGAATCTTGCTGGTTCTGGTGTTCTTTGACGCTGTCCGGGGTAGTATTATCTCCCGTGCCGGAATCAATGTTTCTGTTGTGGCGGGATTTAGAGCGGAGCCGTTGGCGCCGGTGTTTTGGCGGTTTTTTCGTGTTGTCGTCTTCCGTTGTTCCATCGCCATCCGCATCCTTTGGAGCATCCACCATATATATGTCATATGACGAGGTGGCGGTCCAGCGCCCTGCAGGTGCTGGTTCTTGTTCGTCTCCTCCTTCGTCGTCCATACCGTCGAAGTCTTCGGAGCCGAAGTCAAGCATGCCGGTTAAATCGTCGACAGTGGCTATTAAGTGGGTGGTGGGTGGGCTTTGAATTTCTTCGTTGTCCAAATCCCAACCTCGCAGACCATAGTTCGGCCTGGGCTCTCCTGATAAAGAGAGAGACTTGAGAGAATTCAGGATATCACCGAAAGGTGAGCACTGAAAGATGTCCGCGGCGGTGAACTCCATTACAGGCCCCCAATCAGATTCGATCGGCGGGGGCACGGAAGGCCCGGAGTTCGGAGAAGAGTCCGGCTCCTTGGAGTCCTGGGCCGTGCGGAGTACGGGGCTGGCGTTCGGCTCGATCGCCTTTGAGATTGCAGCCCTCGAGGTGACGTCCAACCGTTCATTTTCAGAGAACGCAGCGGGCTCCGAGTCAAGGATCGGGGCCGGAGCGTGTGCGGCCTCCAGGATACTATTCGGAGGCAGAGCTATATCATGCCCCTAGAAATAGTGCGGCGTGCTTGGCTGTGGCTCTAACCCGTCGAAGATCAAGTCTCTGCGGATATCAGCCGTGTAGTTTAAGCTTCCAAACCTGACTTGATGGCCAGGGGCGTTGCTTTCGATCTGCTCCAGATGACCGAGCGAATTGGCCCGCAGAGCGAAGCCGCCGAAGACGAAGATTTGTCCGGGGAGGAAAGTCTCACCCTGGACCTCATCATTGTTGATGATCAAAGGAGCCATCGGGCCTAAAAGCGACGACACAGAGGAACTCTCAATGAAAGCACCAATGTCGGTGTCAAAACCGGCGGATCTCGGGTAGGGGGTCCCGAACTGTGCGTCAAGGTCGGATGGTAACAGGAGATGAGGGACACTTTATTTTACCCAGGTTCGGGCCCTCTCGGTGGAGGTAAGACCCTACTCCTGCTAGATTAATATTGATGATATGGGTAGTACAAGAGTGGATCTACCACGAGATCAAGGAGGCTAAACCCTAGAAGCTAGCCTATGGTATGATTGTGTATGATGATGGTTGTCCTACGGACTACAACCCTCTGGTTTATATAGACATCGGATAGGGTTAGGGTTACACAGAGTCGGTTACAATGGTAGGAGATCTCGAATATCCGCACGCCTAGCTTGCCTTCCACGCCAAGAAAAGATCCTTCCGGACACGGGACGAAGTCTTCAATCTTGTATCTTCATAGTCCTGGAGTCCGGCTGAAGGTATAGTCCGGCAATCCGAACACCCCCTAATCCAGGACTCCCTCATCAACCAAAACCCTAATGTCACCTAGATACTCCAATGTCACCTCAAGTATCCGTGGGTATGATTATACAATATGCATCACACAGTCTCAGATTCATCTATTCAACTAACACAAAGTACTTCAAAGAGTGCCCCAAAGTTTCTACCGGAGAGTCAAGATGAAAACGTGTGCTAACCGCTATGCATAGGTTCATGGGAGGAACCCGCAAGTTGATCACTAAAACATACATCAAGTGAATCACGTGATATCCCATTGTCACCACAGATACGCACGGCAAGACATACATCAAGTGTTCTCAAATCCTTAAAGACTCAATCCGAAAATATAACTTCAAAGGGAAAACTCAATCCATTACAAGAGAGTAGAGGGGGAGAAACGTCATAATATCCAACTATAATAGCAAAGCTCACGATACATCAAGATCGTACCATCTCAAGAACACGAGAGAGAGAGAGAGAGGGAGAGAGAGAGAGATCAAACACATGGCTACTGGTACATACCCTCAGCCCCGAGGGTGAACTACTGCCTCCTCGTCATGGAGAGCACCAGGATGATGAAGATGGCCACCGGTGAGGGTTCCCCCCTCTAGCAGGGTGCCGGAACAGGGTCCCAATTGGTTTTTTGTGGCTATAGAGGCTTGCCGTGGCGGAACTCCCGATCTATTCTGCTCTCCGATGGTTTTAGGGTATATGGATATATATAGGCGAAACAAGTCGGTCAGGGGAGCCACGAGGGGCCCACGAGGGTGGAGGGCGCGCCCCTGCCTTGTGCTCTCCTCGTTGATTACCTGACGTGTACTCCAAGTCTCCTGGATTGCTTTCTTTCCAAAAATAACTCTCCCAAAGGTTTCATTCCATTTGGACTCCGTTTGATATTCCTTTTCTTTGAAACACTGAAACAAGGGAAAAAACAGGAACTGGCACTGGGCTCTGGGTTAATAGGTTAGTCCCAAAAATAATATAGAAGTGTTTAATAAAGACCATAAACATCCAAAACAGATAATATAATAGCATGGAACAATAAAAAATTACAGATACGTTGGAGACGTATCAAGGGCCTATCCCCGACGATTTCTGGGTCGTGTGGGAAGGACACCCTATAGCACACACTCACTTGGCGACGGTTCCAAATGTCGTCGTGGAAAGGGGTTAAAAACCGTTTGTTTAGGACCGACACGTACCAATGATATATACAAAACCCTGGAGCAAGACCCAAAACAATTTTATCGCTGCCGAAGGCCTCTGTTCTTCCATGATCCCATCTGGAGGCCTTTTCAAGTACTCTGTCGGAGGGGGACACCATTGGGGAGGCAATATTCATCGACCTTGTTGCCTACATGATGTGTGAGTAGTTCCTTCAGGATCTACGGGTCCATAGTTGTAGCTATATGGTTTTTTGTCTCTCTTTTTGATCTTTAATACAATGATCTCTTTCAGAGATCTATTTGATGTAATTCTCGTGGTGTATTTGTTGGGATCCGATGAATTGTAAGTTTATGGTCAGATTATTCATTAAAATTATTTGAATCTTTTTTAGATCTATTTATGTGTTATTTTATTATATGTATGCTTTCCGATTTATGAGTCTTCTTTGGCTAATTAGATGATTAGATCTTCAGAGGACTGATTCATAGTAGTGGGTTCAATCTTCCGGTGCCCTTACTCTGTGAGAAGAGGAGTTGCAATACACGTATGGTACTGTTGCTACTAAGGATAAAACGATGAGGTTCAAATATATTGCTTGGTCTTACTTTGTCTACATTATGTCATCTTGCTTAAAGCGTTACTTTGTTTGTAATGAACTTAATACTTTGAGATGCATGCTGCATAGTGGTCTTGGGGTGGAGTAATACTAGTAGATGCAGTTGCATTAATGGTCTATTTGTCACGGACGTAATGCCTACGTGAATCATGCCATGAAGAATCATAACTATGTGTTATTCTGCCAATTCTCCACCAGTAATTTATTTACCCACCGATGATATGCTCATGAGAGAGATGCCTCTAGTGAACCTATGGCCCCTGGGTTCAATTCTCCATTATTGCTAAAAACCTAAAAGTGTTCGGTGTTTTTATTCCCTTTTATTTTATTTTATTTTATTTTATTTCTATACCTAGCACTATCAGATTTAATCCTTGCAATTGGAGAGAACAAGGGGAATGACAACCCTCTTGCCTTCATTGGATGCAAGCATTTGCTTTGTGTGTGTGCAGGTACTCCTACTGGTTCAATAAACCTTGGTTTTTAATTGAGGGAAATATTGTCTGTTGCTACACTACTTCATCTCTTCCTCTTTGGGGAAAGCACAACATCTACATCAAGTAGCAGGAGTCACCGTCTACCACCTCGTCGAATTGAGCTTTGTCCAGGCCTGTCAGCCTAGGGGCCGACAACCCGCAAAAAAGCCTAGGGGGCGACATGGACGAAACTGGAGCATGATCAGAAGTCTGGTCAACATTGCCAGTGCGCACCCACGTGGAGTGCAGCCGCCACTAGATCAGAAGCACACAACCGCTAGATGGGTGTCGCGCCTCCCGGCCAAAGCACTGTGCCCGCCCCAAGCACGCATGTCGTCGCGCCTCAACCATGATGTCGAGTTGCCGCCTCGCCTTCGTGCCATCGCAAGAACCCTACAAACATGGTATCGTCGCGCTGCCACCTCGCATCCATGCCATGACGAGACTCACACTCATGCGAAGTTGGGCTGTCCTGCGTCGTCAGCCAACCCCTCAAAAGGGACAAGCATCCATGCCGCCGCCAACGCCGCGCGGGCTTCGCCTGGCGGCATACTTCGGTGATGGCAAGGAAGAGGAAAGGCTGGAGCCATTTGAGTTTTGGTGGCACAAGGGTTCGCCCGTGTCACTTGCGGAAGCAGCACGAGACAGTCGGTTTTACACGGAGTCGGTTCCCCACAAATTAAGTACCTAGCCATATCATCACACATGTGTACATTCATGAACGTCACAAGCAAAAGAAAAGGAGTGAAACACATGTGTACATTCCTCGCCTGCTTCCCCCTCCTCCTCGCGTGCGTCCCCCCTCCTTCGGCTCCGCGTCCGTCATGGCTGCGTCCTCTCCTCCTCCTCTGGCGAGTCTGGAGGTAGGCCGACTGTGATCCAGACGTCATGCCTAACCGAATCCTCTCAAGGAGCTGGAGACGTCGCTCTGGCGTGAGCATGGCGTACATAGTGATTCGGCGCCTCGGCATGCCTAATGGAGGACAAATTGGAATGTGGCAGCGACGAAAGGAAGGGAAGGGAAATGTGGACGAGATAGGGTTTGGGTGTCGGTATCCAACTTAAATAGCCAGACTAGGGCCCTCAGACAATGCGTCGGAGCGGCGCCAACGAGAATCGGAGATGACACCCGTCAGACTGATGGGTTTCCGACTGTTTCCGCATAGATCCCTACGGTCGTTTCAACATGGCGGACGCGCCTGGTCTTCCCCGTATCCGCCCTAAATTTGGGTTGGTTATCCGTACGTATGGGGCCGGTCTGAGGAGCCCGTCCATGTCGGCTGTTTTTGACCAGTCAGTGACTGGCCCGTCTGCCGGGGCGTATAGGGAAGGGGTTCCGTAGATGCTCTTATCAATCAATAACCTTTAAAAAACCTGAAATCTTAAACGCACAGCTGCGCTCGTTCGTCACACTGAGCGCATGTGCTAACTGACAAGATTAGTAGAATCCAACCAACCACTTCGTTATCTTTCTTCTTTCTTAGAGAAAAAGGCCTTATCTCGACCGGCGCCCTTTTCCTCGTCTCTCAGGCGAAACAGAGGAGCTCCAGCATCAGCGCCCAGGCGGTCGTGGCAGAGGTTGCGCGCCGGAGGAGCTCGACAACAGTTCGGCCTGGAAACCGGAGCAGCAGCGCTACCGTCTCCTCCCCTCTTTCTAGGAACAGGAGCTAGGGTCGGCCTGCAACCCTCCTGCAGCTCCCCTGCCGTTCCCGTCCTCGACGACGTCGACGATGCGGTAGCGGTCGGAGCAGGTGTCCAACCACGCCTAGAAGCTCTTGTAGCAGCGAAGCAGCCGCAGTGCATCTCCGGCTGGTGCGGTCTGTTGAGGCGCCTACGCCGGGCCCCGCCCACTGCCCCCGGTCGCCCGCCACAAGCACCAGCAGGACCGTCGGCAGTGTTACAATTATAGATCATGTAATCTCAACTGTTTATCTTCTTTCCTCTCCCGTAACAACCTCAAACTCTATCCCGTGTAACAACCTGGATCCTAGCGATCAGGTGGAACTTGTACGCTGCGGCAAGGGCTTCTTGCCTCGATCAATATAATACCACGCGGCTCTCTGCGGAGAGTAGGAACACTTCCCATATGATATGGTATACAGAGCAATCCTCTTCCCATCGATCTAGCCAGCAGCCTCCTTCCTCGTTCTACCCTCGCCACCGTCTTCACCATTGTCACCTTCCTCGACCATCGTCGCCATGTCGTCCTCATCAACCGTATCCCTCAACCTTGGCGCTCTCCCATCAGAGAAGCTCACCATGACCAACTTCATCTTGTGGAAGGCACAGGTCATGCCGGGCCCGCGAGGAGCGCAAGTCACCGGCCTTCTGGATGGATCAGATTCAGCGCCACCGAAGACGGTGCAACAGTAGCAGGCGGACAAAACCACCACCCCAGTACCCAATCCTCTGTATGCACAGTGGATTTCGAAGGATCAATAAGTCCTAAGTCACCTCCTGAATCCCCTCTCAATGGAGATTCTCGCCCAAGTTGCGAGCAAGGAGACGACGTTTGAGCTTTGGACTGCCATCATCACTCTGTTTGCCTCGCAATCCCAATCGCGCATCACCAATCTACGGATCGCCATCACCAACACAAAAAAGGGCTCCATGTCCAGCAGCGCCTTTAGCTCGCGGATGAATAACCTTGGGGATGAGCTCGCATCCACACGACGTCCCGTCTCGGATCCAGAGATGGTTGACTACGTGCTTGCCGGCCTTGACAGGGACTACGATCCCGTTGTGGCGGCCATAGGAGCAGTGAAGAACCAGATCTCCGTAGATGATTTGTTTGCCCAGATTACAGCCTTTGATCAGCGCGTGGAGATGCTTGGCGTCGGCCCTGATTCAGGCTTCAAGACTTCAGCCAACCTAGCCTACAGGGGACGCGAACGCGGTTACAACAGAGGTCGCGGACGCAGCAACAGCAGGGGGCGCGGCCAAGGCAGGTGCTCCTCCCCAGCTCCATCTGGTGGAAACAGCGGCGGCGGAGGTGGCCGCGGTCGCCCACAGCAGCAACGCCAACAGCAGGTTCGGGACTACCCAGAGTGCCAAATCTGTTTCAAACATCACCCCGGAGGTGCTCGTGACTGTTGGCATCGATATGATGATGAAGATGAACATGAGGAGAAGGGGGCCAACATGGTCACCGACTCCTACGGCGTTGATACAAATTGGTATGCTGACACTGGTGCCACCAATCACATCACAGGGGAGCTCGACAAGCTGACAATCAGAGACAAATATCATGGACATGACCAAGTCCATGCTGCAAGCGGTTCTGGTATGAAAATCACTCATGTTGGTAGTTCAATTGTCAAAACCCCCATGAAAAACTTGCATCTTAACAGAGTTTTATATGTGCCCACAACATCAAAGAATCTCCTTTTTGTTCATAAATTTACTCTTGATAACCGTGTTCTCATTGAGTTCTATCCATATTTCTTTTTGGTAAAGGACTTGGACACGAGGAGAATCCTTCTTAGGGGCAAGTGCATGGGAGGTATCTACCCGATCATATCTTCGTCATCACCGTCAAATAAACAAGCTTTAGTTGCAGTCAAGCCCTCTTCATCAAAGTGGCATAGTAGACTAGGTCATCCTTCATCGGTTATTGTTAAATTTGTTTTTAGCAAGAATAAGCTTCCGCACTCTCATGAGTCAAACATTGAGTCTATTTGTGATCCATGTCAACAAGCTAAAAGTCATCAGTTGCCATATCCTATATCTACTAGTATTTCCACTGCTCCATTGCAACTTGTGTTTTCTGATGTGTGGGGACCAGCCCCAGTCTCTGTTGGTAGGCACTCATACTATGTTAGTTTCATTGACGACTACAACAAGTTTACATGGATCTACCTCCTCAAGAAATGTTCTGAAGTTTTTCAAGTCTTCAAGAACTTCCAAAATCTTGTTGAGCAAAAATTAAACACTAAAATAATTGCCATGCAAACCGACTGGGGAGGTGAATACAGAAAATTAAACTCCTTCTTTCAAGAACTTGGTGTTTCACATCATGTTGCATGTCCTCATGCACATCAACAGAATGGCTCCGCTGAAAGGAAACATCGCCATGTTGTTGAAGTAGGACTAGCTCTACTAGCAAACTCTTGCATGTCACTGAAATTCTGGGATGAAGCCTTCTTAACTGCCACGTACCTCATCAACTTGCTACCTAGTAAGGTCATAAAGTATGAAACTCCCATCACACGCTTCCTTGGCATATCTCCTGACTATAAATCACTACGTGTATTTGGTTGTGCCTGTTGGCCCAACCTTCGCCCATATAATACACGCAAGCTTTCATTTCGCTCAAAGAAGTGTGTGTTTCTTGGATATAGTCCAATTCACAAAGGAGTCAAATGTCTTGATGTCTCTACTGGCAGGGTCTACATCTCTCGTGATGTAGTATTTGATGAGTCAGTATTTCCCTTTGAATCGCTTCATCCTAATGCCGGAGCACGTCTCAAACAAGAAATCCTTCTTCTTCCACGACATCTCCAAAACTCTGATCATGGGGGCGACGATTGTACTAATCCAACTGATGATCCTACTGGTAGGAATGTGCCTCCATGTGTGCAGGGTCATGCAGCAGAAAACGGCGCAGAAAATGGTGGAGAAAATGATCAGAATTTTGCTAAAAACGAGCCAATATTTCATGTACCAGAAGCAAACGAAGCTGGCGCAGAGCACGAGGCGGATCTGGAGTCACCTGGAACTCCTGTTCGCCTGATCGCCTCGGATCGGGGGCGCATGTCGGATCACGGGTTCCGGCAGACCCTTAAGGTTCGAACTCTGGGGTGCGCGCGGAGATCGTGCCCTCTACCTCTCCGTCTCGTAAGGATCTAAACTACTGCAGGAACAACACAAGAGACACAGGGTTTATACTGGTTCGGGCCACCATTGTGGTGTAATACCCTACTCCAGTGTGGTGTGGTGGATTGCCTCTTGGGCTGATGAGGAAGAACAGTACAGGGAAGAACGACCTCGCGAGGGTCTGTTCTTGGCTAGGGGATGAACTGCTAGGGGGAGTTCGATCGCCCTTCTCTCTCTCTAGATGCTCGGTTCGATCCTAGCTTCTTCCTATCCAGATGCCTCTACCCTGGGGGTGGCTAGTCCTATTTATAGGCAAAGGCCCTGGGCCTCTTCCCAAATATTGAGCGGGAAGGGCGCCAACAATTGGCCAATTTGAAGGGGAACATCTGGTACACTTATCCTGACTAAAGTTGGTCTTCGCCTGCCAAAGGCTCTGGTGATGACGCCGGCTTGGGCTCCACAGTGACTTCCTCCTTGTCGCGGAGTTGGTCTTGGTCTCGTTGCACCGAAATGGGTGCCTTTGCTTGATCCCCTCGCCTGCGCTTGCCCCCTTTGCACCAAAGAGGAAAGGGAGGACACTGCGCGGGCTGGCGCCCGCCTGGCACCCTTGGCCGTCATGTCTTGCGTCATGGACACCTCGTGAGGTACCCCACCTTGATCTCTCCGCCTCCTCGCGAGCCAGCCTAAGGAGGCCGTGCTGGAGGAAGCGCCGTGTCGTCCGCCTCGCGAGGCTTGGCCCCTCGCGAGTGTCTTGAGCCTTGTGTTGATGAAGATGGGCCACGTTGGGCCCCCACTCGAGCCACGCCGCAGGCCGCAGGTAGGCAAGTCTGGGGACCCCCGTTCCCAGAACGCCGACAGTAGCCCCCGGGCCCAAGGCGCGCACGGACTTGGCCGTGCCGAGAGGCGAAAGGGCAAGGGCGAAGCGCCGCGGGCCCTAACAGCCTGCGGCCTCGGGCGCCGCGTGGCGGTTGATTGGACGTGGGTGCTCCACTTCCCCACAACGCCTCGATGATCGCGCGGATTGGACATGTCCCTGCATGCAAACCATGTCATGATTACCTGTGATCGTGGAGGCCAGCGGTTGGCCTACACCGGCTATAAGTACGGCACCACGCGTGCCCTTCTAGTCCATCTCTTCTTGCTTCCTCCCCCGCCTCAGTTCTTGCTCCATCTTGGTGTGATGGCTCCGATTCGCCGGTTCTCCGCGGCGGAGAAGGGAAAGGCTCCTCAAGAGGTACCTGACCCGCTCCCGCCGAAGAAACGACCTGCCTTGCACGGCCGATACAAGGAGAACCGCCTAGTGGTGCTGAGGCCTTGGTACGAGCGGCCTTCGCCGGGGTTCCCGCTTCCCTTGTATGCCCACGCCGAGGGCTCTGGAAGAGGAGATGCTGATCCCCTCAGCCAGCGCCGTCGGCGGCGCCGGAGGGTCACGAAGGTGTTGGTTGTTCCTCCTGGAGTCCACATTGAGGGCTCCTCCCGCGAGCCCGTGCTCCACGCCGCCATGCCTCCGCGGACTTGGATCCGCCTTCCTCCCTTCTTCGCCTTCGCCTTCCAGCAGGGGAGACTCCTGGAGCTGTGGCTGCAGCACACCGACTGCAACACTCCTGCGACCGGGGCAGAGGTTGCGATCACCGCCCCGGGCGAGGTCTTCATGACTCGTGGCTGGGGTGAAATCGCTCGGTGCTGCAGAACGAAGGGCGCCCTCACGACCCACCTGGAGTACGACGACGCTTCAGTGATGTTCTTCAAGGTCTTCGACGCGAACGGTCGCCGGCTGGAGTGCTGCCCCGGGGGAGGCGGCCAGGACCCTGCCACGGCGACGGCTGGGCCCACCAATCGCCCCCTGGACAGCTCCGCAAGCGACGAGAGCGCCGTAGGATCCAGCGATCCCAGTGAGGTCTTCGCGACGCCGGAGACGAGCGACGACAGCTACGAGCCCGCGAGCCGACGCCGCTCCCGGAGCAGGGCAGGCTCGCTTGGTCGCCGTCGATCCTGATCTGGATGGGGTTGGCGCCGGCGCCTGCCGGCCCACTGTTGATGATGGCATCTATTGCAGGGGCGCGTGTAATTAGCACCTTTTAGGATTCGTTCCCTGCGAGGAATCACATTGTGCCCCGTAGGGGCTTGTAAGGTGGTTGTGATCCTTGTTGTTAATATGTAACCCTTGCTATGGATTTGTGCGAATCGCGAATTCCGTCATAGTTTGATTCCCCCTTTCGCACCTCGCGAGGGCTTGGTGCTCTGCGTCGACAGGTCCTAGTCCCAAGGCGGCGTCAGCCATCACTGGTATGCCAGGTCGAGATGCCGTGGTCAAGGCCAGGAGGTGAGCGACCCGGGGTCCGGTAAGAGCCCCTGAGTCGTGATGCTCAGGAGGTCCCCTTTGGCGCCCAAGCAGCCATCGCTAGGTGAGAAAGGGAAGCAACGTCGCTAGTACGGAGTCGCTCTAGCTGCGGGGGTAGTGCCACGGTATCCAACGCTTTGGATGGTGACTTATCTTGAGGATCGGAGATTGCCCTCAGCGTGCCGCCGGGTCCGGGGGGTAGCTTGAGTGGAGTCACTGGCCGAGGTCCTCGCATGCCCCTTCTCCCTCGCCTCTGCTCCCCTTTTCTGCTCTACATCCTCGGGTCCCGGCCCTCGAGTTGGTCTCAGCCGTCGCTGGAATGCCAGGTCGCGTTGCCGTGGACAAGGCCAGAGGGTGAGGGCTGGAGAGCCAGTAGGAGCCCTGAGTCGCGATGCTCAGGCACCCCCCTTTAACGTGCAAGCGGCTCGCGCGGGCAAGGGCGAAGGGAACACCGTGAGGGCCTTGGCTAGCGCGGTTCCCCCTATGCGCCCTGTAGATTCATCACAAAAAGAGAAGACGGGGTTGCCATAGCAGCGATTAGTTGACTGTTAGTCGCTCAGGAGCTCGCCGGTTGGAGCGGGTGAGGTGTGTCGGGGCACCCGTGAGCCAGCGCGGGACTCACGAGGCCCTACCTCTAGGCGGGTTGCGCCTGGCGCTGGGCCGTATCTTGAGATGTGTTCCTGCAAAATCTGGTTAGATGCCGACACTCTACGTCCTCGGGTCCCGGCCCTCGAGCTTGTCTCAGCCGTCGCTGGTATGCCAGGTCGCGATGCCGTGGACAAGGCCAGAGGGTGAGGGCTGGAGAGCCAGTAAGAGCCCTGAGTCGCGATGCTCAGGCACCCCCCCTTTAACGTGCAAGTGGTCGACATGAAGAAGAAGAGGTGCCGCGGACGGCATCGAGTAATGATGCATAATTGGAAATAAGCGCGGAAGGGATACATGCCGCTGGGCCTAGCTCGAGTGGCCTGGGGATGATGCAGCCCGAGGGGCGCCCCCAGCAAAGCAAGATAGCGACTGAGAAGATAAAAAGGGATACATGCCGCAGGGACAGACCCACACGGCCTGGGAATGACGCACCCTGGGAGGGCGCTCCCAGCTGAGAATGAAACTTGAAAGATGTCACCTGAAGACGTCGCCGGTGCAGTGGCGTTGGTGCAGTGGCGTTGGTGCAGCAGACTCAGTGGGCCGCGGAAGCTGATCCTCACGAGCCCCCAGGCCCGGGGGCCTCGGGAGGCTCCGGAGGCACTGGTGGCTCCTCGTGAGCAGCCTCCACCTCCGCCAGGGCTGCGGAACGCCTGCCTTCTTGTGCCTCCAAGATGCTACTCATGATGCGCTGGTACGCCGCAGCCACGCTCGGCAGGCCATAAGGCATGCGAACATAGCTGTGGGGTGGTCCTTCGCAGTGCCCCACTTGTGAGGGCCAGAGGCGCTCCATCGTGGCGATTTGATTGAGCCCTGGTACGTCGACGCAGACGCGCAACCCACCATCCTCGCCTGGATGGGGAGCCACAGCTGGTGGGCGACGACAACCTCTCATGATCCTCGACTCCTGTAGTTCTTGAATGGTCTTGCTAACAAACTCCTGCTGGTCTGACCTTCCTCCCCTGGCTTCCTTCCGAGGGAAGTGTGCTTCGAAACACGCATCCACATGGTGCCCCAGCGCCTCCCTCGTGACCTTGGCGAGGTCGGTGGCCCTCCAGGTGAGAGCCCCCGAGCCCTGCCTGAGGAGGGCGCCGGGCGCACTTCCCTATGCGATTGAAGGAGGGTCCCCCTGGGCAGACGCGGGCCTTGAAGGGCCTGCCTCCTGAGGGTCTGAGCCTGACGTTGTCTTCTTCTTCTTGGGGGTGGTCTCAGGAAGCCTCCTGCTTCCGTGATCTGGGTCTTCTAGTGACGCGGCCTGGAAGGCTCGCTCTAGGGCACACACTGCATCCTTCTCTTGACATGGCACCGTGATGACACCGCCGCTTCCTGGCATCTTGATGACGTTGCAGCCATGATGAGTCACGGCCATGAACTTGGCCAGCGCCGGGTACCCGAGGATGGCGTTGTACGACAGGCGGATGTGGGCGACGTCAAAGTCGATGAGCTCGGTGCGGTAGTTGTCGTAGGTGCCGAAGGTGGCTGGGAGGCGGACCTGCCCGATCGGGACTGTGGAACCGTCGGTGAGTCCGGAGAAGGGCTTGGTTGGCTGAAGCTGGTCATAGGGCACTTGGAGGCTGTTGAACGTTTCCACGGACAAGACATTGAGCCCTGCCCCTCCGTCGATGAGGGTCCTGGTGACCAGAACGTTGCTGATGACTGGGGAACAAAGCATTGGGAGGACTCCGGCTGTGGCTGCGCACTTGAGCTGGTCTGCTGAGCTGAACGCGATGGTGCAGGACGACCACCTGAGGGGACGCGTTGCTTCGAGCTTGGGGAGGACTGCATTCACTTCGCGAGCAAAATGCTTGAAGATACGTTGAGAGGCTGGGGCTTGAGCTCCGCCCAGGATGCAGGCGATGGCGCGAGGCTCCTGGAAGCCCCCAGCCCCCTCGTCTTGGTGGCGGTCTTCATTCCTTCTCGGCTGAGGCGGCAGGCCTGGGTTGCCATGAGGGCGATCCTCACGAGGCTGATCCCTCCAGTCCCCCTCGCGAGGCGGGTCGCGCCAGCGGTCCTCGCGAGGTTGGTCACGCCAGCCTGGACGTGGGCCGCGGTCTTCCCAGCGTCCCGGGTTCCTTCCTCCTCCTCGGCCGTAGCCCCGGTCAGCACGGTCAGGGCGTCGGCCGACTCTTCCTTCTCGCACGGCGCGGAGTTCTTGGCATTCATTGGTGTTGTGGGTGTGGAGGTCGTGGTACACACAGTACCGGCTGCCCCTGGAGGATTCAGGCAGATCCTTGCCCCGCTTGGTGTCCGGTTCTGCCGCGAGCACGGCAGCCCCCTTGCGCTTCACGTCCTTTGCCTTGGGCTTGTTCTCTTCTGGGTCTGCGGCAGGCAGCTCGAGGAGGGAGAGGCGTCCCTCCTCAGCTCTGGCGCACTTGGTCGCCAGGTTGAACAGCTCCAGGGAGGTGCAGAGGTCTTCATGCATCGCCAGCTCCTCCTTCATCTTGACGTCGCACACGCCATCGGAGAAGGCTGAAATGATGGCTTCTTCAGACACGCTGGGGATCTTGAGGCGCGCACTGTTGAAGCACTGGATGTACTTCTACAGTGTCTCTGAAGGTTGTTGCTTGATGCGGCGCATGTCGCTCACGGCGGGAGGCCGGTCGCGGGTACCTTGGAAGTTGGCGATGAAGCGAGTACGCATCTGGTCCCAGGAGGAGATCCTGCCTGGGGCCAGGTTCAGGAGCCAAGTGCGAGCACCTTCCTTCAGCGCCATGGGGAACCAGTTCGCCATGACCTTCTCGTCCCCGCTGGCAGCTTCGATTCCCAACTCGTAGAGCTGGAGGAACTCCGTGGGATCAGTTGTGCCGTCGTAGCGAGGAGGCAGGTCCGGCTTGAACTTGCCGGGCCACACGACGCTACGCAGCTCGGGGGTGTAGGCGCGGCAGCCAGCGGTGGCCGCGGGAGGTTTTGGTTGAGGGAGAGCTTGGCCTTGTGGGTCCCCTTGCGCCGCAGCTGGGAGCAGCGTGGGGTCTTGACGTGCCGGAGCTGGAGCAGGGTCTCGGCGAGCCGGGGCCGGGAGCGCCCGGTCGGCCTCTTGCGGTCGCGGGACTTCTTGGCAGCTCCGTTCCTGCTGGGCCGGCGCATGACGGAGCGGGTTCCGCCCAGGAGCTGCGTGCCTTGGGGCCATGGCATCTTCTTGGAAAGGTGGCGGCTGGAACGCCCCCGGGGCTTCATTGCCCATGCGGTGCGGAGTGCGGCGCAGTGGTGCGAAAGGCGCGGGAGAGCCCCTTGCGGCATGGACGAGCTCGGCGACGCGGTCGAGCCACTCCTCGTAGACGTCGTCGACGGGGCGGTAGCGTAGGAGCTCGTTCGCCGCGAGGAGCGCAGCTCGAGCCTCCAAGGGCGTGCCCAGCGTGTGCGACGAAGAACCGGCTGGGGTGAGCGACGGAGTGGCGGTGCGGCCATCCCGCCGCACGGAAGGGTGCTGAGAGGACGCTTGCTGCTCGTTCCCCGCCAGGGCGGCGGCGGCGTTGATGGCGGGTGACGGGGAACGACGAGGACGCCCACCGACAGGGGCCGTCTGGACGGCGCGGGAAGCGATGGCGGCCCGACGCTCGGCGCGGGCCCGACGAGCGTCAGACATGGATGCGGTGGTCGGAGGAGAGCGGAGCGGTGGAAGGATGATTCCGGTGCACCCCTACCTGGCGCGCCAAATGTCGGATCACGGGTTCCGGCAGACCCTTAAGGTTCGAACTCTGGGGTGCGCGCGGAGATCGTGCCCTCTACCTCTCCGTCTCGTAAGGATCTAAACTACTGCAGGAACAACACAAGAGACACAGGGTTTATACTGGTTCGGGCCACCATTGTGGTGTAATACCCTACTCCAGTGTGGTGTGGTGGATTGCCTCTTGGGCTGATGAGGAAGAACAGTACAGGGAAGAACGACCTCGCGAGGGTCTGTTCTTGGCTAGGGGATGAACTGCTAGGGGGAGTTCGATCGCCCTTCTCTCTCTCTAGATGCTCGGTTCGATCCTAGCTTCTTCCTATCCAGATGCCTCTACCCTGGGGGTGGCTAGTCCTATTTATAGGCAAAGGCCCTGGGCCTCTTCCCAAATATTGAGCGGGAAGGGCGCCAACAATTGGCCAATTTGAAGGGGAACATCTGGTACACTTATCCTGACTAAAGTTGGTCTTCGCCTGCCAAAGGCTCTGGTGATGACGCCGGCTTGGGCTCCACAGTGACTTCCTCCTTGTCGCGGAGTTGGTCTTGGTCTCGTTGCACCGAAATGGGTGCCTTTGCTTGATCCCCTCGCCTGCGCTTGCCCCCTTTGCACCAAAGAGGAAAGGGAGGACACTGCGCGGGCTGGCGCCTGCCTGGCACCCTTGGTCGTCATGGCTTGCGTCATGGACACCTCGTGAGGTACCCCACCTTGATCTCTCTGCCTCCTCGCGAGCCAGCCTATGGAGGCCGTGCTGGAGGAAGCGCCGTGTCGTCTGCCTCGCGAGGCTTGGCCCCTCGCGAGGGTCTTGAGCCTTGTGTTGATGAAGATGGGCCACGTTGGCCCCCCACTCGAGCCACGCCGCAGGCCGCAGGCAGGCAAGTCTGGGGACCCCCGTTCCCAGAACGCCGACAGCGCAGATACGGCCCGAACCGCGCGCCCGCTGGATTCCCTCAGTCGCGCCAATCCGCGGGTGCCACGTCACCGCAAGAGGATGAGCCGCGCACTGCACCGCGTCCCACGCGCGGGCAGGCGACAACGATGGCAGATTTGGTGGGGCCTGCATCGGGATCCCTGTCACATGTAGCGGCTAGCGGCGGATCTTCTGCGGCTGCCTGTGCTAGGGGATCAGGCACATGTGAGGCTACACAATCCGGTTCGGGATCTGCTGCGGAAAAAGAATCTGCTGCTGTTTCCTCGGGATCCTCTGCGCAGGGGTCATTTGTGCCATCTCCTGTAACACGACAGCCACGCATACGTCAGAATCAGCCCCAACAAGTCACAACTTCACGTGTCATGACAAGGTCGCAGAAAGGTATAAGAAATCCAAAAATCAGAACTGATGGTACTATTCCATATGGTATGTTGTGCATTGCAGGAGAACCAACAAATGTAGAAGATGCACTTGAGGATCCCAATTGGAAAATAGCAATGGATGAAGAATACTCAGCGCTTATGAGGAACAAGACTTGGCATCTTGTACCAGAGAAAAGAGGTAAAATATCATTGACTGCAAATGGGTTTATATAATCAAAAGAAAGGCAGATGGCTCTATTGACAGGTATAAAGCTCACTTGGTTGCAAAAGGTTTTAAATAGCGCTATGGTTTGGACTATGAAGATACTTTTAGTCCTGTTGTCAAAGCCGCGACTATTAGACTTGTGCTAGCTATTTCTGTGTCCAGGGGATGGAGCTTGAGACAGTTAGATGTCAAGAACGCGTTTTTGCATGGTGTTCTGGAAGAGGAGGTTTATATAAGACAACCGCCTGGGTATGTAAATAAGCAAGTACCTCATCATGTGTGCAAGCTTGATAAGGCACTTTATGGCTTGAAGCAAGCACCAAGGGAATGATATTCAAGGTTAAGCTCTAAGTTAAGGTGTTTGGGTTTCATTGCATCTAAGGCTGACATGTCATTGTTTATTTACAACAAGGCGAGCATAACTATATTCCTGCTAGTATATGTTGATGATATTATAGTCGCAAGCTCCTCACAAAGTGCTACTAATGCTCTCCTGCATGATTTAAGCTCAGAATTTGCTTTGAAAGATTTTGGTGATCTACACTTCTTCTTGGGCATAGAAGTTAAGAAGATTCAAGATGGTATAACATTAAATCAGGAAAAATATGCCACTGAACTTCTAGCTTGTATGGGGATGAAAGATTGTAAGCCTTCACCTACACCATTGTCTTCTTCAGAAAAGCTTTCAGCTTTTGAAGGTGAACTGCTCAAGGAAGAAGAGATCACAAAATATAGAAGTGCAGTAGGAGCCCTACAGTACTTGACACTAACAAGGCCTGATATTTCCTTTGCTGTTAACAAGGTTTGTCAGTATCTTCATGCACCTACTACTGTACATTGGACAGCTGTCAAAAGAATTGTACGGTATATCAAACATACTGTGAGTTTGGGACTTCAAGTCAAGCACTCTAACTCTACTCTAGTTAGTGCATTTTCTGATGCTGATTGGGCAGGATGCAGTGATGACAGGAAGTCAACTGGAGGATTTGCAGTATTTTTTGGATCCAATCTCATTTCTTGGAGTTCTAGGAAACAAGCCACAGTATCCAGGTCAAGTACTGAAGCCGAATACAAATCACTAGCTAATGCTACTGCTGAAATCATTTGGGTTGAATCATTGCTCAATGAATTGGGAATCAAACAGCGTCGTGTGTCATGTCTGTGGTGTGACAATTTGGGAGCCACTTACCTTTCTGCAAACCCAGTGTTTCATGGTCGAACCAAGCACATAGAAATTGACTTTCATTTTGTAAGAGAAAGAGTTGCAAAAAAGAAGCTAGACATACGGTTCATTCCTTCCAGAGATCAAGTTGCAGACGGGTTTACCAAAGCTTTGCCAGTCAGGCTATTTGAAGAATTCAAGAAGAATCTTAATGTAGGATAGTTGAGATTAAGGGAGGGTGTTAGAATTATGGATCATGTAATCTCAACTGTTTATCTTCTTTCCTCTCACGTAACAACCTCAAACTCTATCCCGTGTAACAACTTGGATCCTAGCGATCAGGTGGAACTTGTATGCCACGGCAAGGGCTTCTTGCCTCGATCAATATAACACCACGCGGCTCTCTGCGAAGAGTAGGAACGCTTCCCATCTGATAGGCAGCATCGATAGCGCCACCGCCGACGTGCGCCGCAAGCGGTGCCGGCGCCGGGTGTACCCGCTGCCCTTTCCCATGGTACAGTCCCCCTACCTCACTTGTAGTAGTACTTCATACTCATTGGCGGTCCCGGACGGGTTAAGTGCCACCAAACTGGTCGACGACATCTGGGCGGGGAGTTAGTGGGGTGGGTAGGGCTCGTCCGTTGAGACGTTGCTGGTTTTCCCCAACTACTGGATGGCGGTGTTGCGACTCTCAGCTTCTTGGGGCTCAGGGGAGGGAGGAAGAGAACATGGGGGTTGTAGTTGCTGCACATCAGCAAAGAGTTGCTCAAAATCAGTCAAGGTAGCAGATAGATGATTTTTTACATGAGATGGGTGATGGACTAGCTTCAGAGATTCAGACATAAGCGGAGGACATGATGGACTAGATTCAGTACTGCATACTCTCGTACTGTATCTTTTTTCTTCTCTTCACATGATGCAAGTTTTGTGGTTGGTAAGGATGAAAGTGTATACTGAAAATTCAGTTTAAATTTCTGAATATTTCAGTGTATAGATTGTTGGTTGGTACTACTATGTAGTAGGATTAGTAGGATGTCGATGGATGGATGAGGTAGCTAGCTAACTATCTTGGGCAGCTATGATGTTCGTTTCTATAAAGAAATATGTATGTTGCAACAACTGGGATTAGTAGCTGATGCATAGGGGCATAAGAGCTGCTCAAAATCAATCAGGAAATTCCATGTACAACTATAGTTTTCTTTAGCTTTTGTTCTCAGCCAAGGTAGCAGATAATCCACAACTATTTTTGCTGAGATTAGTGCTGGACTAGATTCAGATATAAGTTGTGCACGGTCACCAGTCAATACACACCAATTCTTACTGAAATTACAAAGGACCTTTTAAGATGTCTCGATGGAACAAACACAATGCCATGTTGATATCTGTTCCATCAGCCCTAAATAAAGGCTGGTAGTCTCATGGGCGTGATGTTTGTTAAAATGTGTGCATATGTTTTGCATACCTTGGAATCACTATAGTAGTTGTTGCATGGTGATATAAGAGTTGCTCAAAATGAAGACATAGTGCACGGAGTCGTGGATTGAGTTGTTGGTTGTAGTTTTTTTACTTATGCAAAGCCGATACATCATTTTTTTACTTGTGCATTGTTAACTTGTGCTAGACTGAATACTCTAAGTTGCCCTACATAGTTTGCATCCCCTTTTTATGCACAATACACGAAAGATAATATAGTTGCCCATAATTAACCATACTGTTGCCTAAAATCATGTATCCCATTGCCCAATCCATATGAACAGAAAACATTACCAAAAGACCACGATTTGGCCAACTTCTAAAGGTTTTATACACCTTTCAATTAAGTTTGTGTCATAGTGGTGTGTCAAGAATTTCTTCTCTTCGGTTGGGATCCCTTGGTATGATCGTGAACACTTGGCGAATGATCATAGAAGGTGGCGGGGTGGAGCTGGTCATGGGGACATAAATAAAACCATGATGTTTTTTTATGAGATCAAGTTTATCTTTGAACCCCTACAAAGCAAACATGAGTATGTTCTTTATCCCTTTTCAGGTGTCATAGACTCATAGTTGCCCACAATCAGATATATAGTTGCCTAGAACCATGTATTCAGTTGCCCAATCCTCATGAACAGAAACATTACCAAGACCACAATTTGGATTATATGTAAAGGTTTTAGATACCTTTTGTATAATAGATACACATCAAGAATTTCATCTCCTAAGGGTTGGATCCCTTGGTATGATCGTAAATACTAGGTGAATGATCATAGATGGGAGTGGTGCAGAGCTGATCATGGGGTCATAACTGAAACCACGAAGTGTTTAGGGGATTAATTTTATTTGTGACCCCCCTCCAAAAATGAACATGTATGTATGTTCTTTATCCCTTTTTAGGTGTCATAGTTGTCTACAATCAACTATTATGTTGCCTAAAACCATGTATTCGGTTGCCCACAATCAACCATACAATTGTCTAAAATCATGTATCTAGTTGCCCACAATCAGCTATACAGTTGCCTAGAATCATGTATCTAGTTTGCCCAATCCTCATGAACAGAAACATTACCAAGATCATAATTTGGCTTATATGTAAAGGTTTAGATACCTTTCAATTAAGATTGTGTAATAGAGACGCATCGATAATTTCATCTCCTCAAGGTTGGATCCCTTGGTATGATCGTAAATACTAGGTGAATGATCATAGAGGGAGAGCGGTGTGGAGCTGGTCATGGGGTCATAACTAAAACCACGAAGTTTTTAGGAGATTAAGTTTATTTGTGACCCCCTCCATAAATGAACATGTATGTATGTTCTCTATCCCTTTTTTTAGTTGTCATAGTTGCCTACAATCAACCATTATGTTGCCTAAAACCATGTATCCGGTTGCCCACAATCAACCATACAATTGCCTAAAATCATGTATCTAGTTGCCCATAATCAACCATTCAGTTTTCTAAAACGATGTATCCAGTAGCCCAATTCTCATGAACAGAAATATTACCAAGACCATAATTTAACTAATATGTAAAGGTTTTAGATACTTTTCAAGTTTGTGTCATAGAGATGCGTCAAGAATTTATCTCCTCTGGGTGGGATCCCTGGTATGATCATAAATACTTGGTGAATAATCATTGAGACGGAGCAGGGTGGAGTTGGTCATGGGGACGTAACTAAAACGGTGAAGTAAACCATGAAGTGGTTTTAGGGGATTAAATTTACCTATGAACCCTAATGAACATGTGTATGTTCTTTATCCCTTGTTCAGGTTTCATAGTTGTCCACAATCAACCATATAGTTGCCTAAAACCAAGTATCCAGTTGCCCAAAATCAACAAATAGTTTGCCTAAACCCATGTATCCATTTGCCCAATCCTCATGAACAGAAATATTTACCAATACCATTATTTGATAAATATCTAAAGGTTTTAGATAAATTTAATTAAGTTTGTGCCATATAGGTGGAGTCAAGATTTTCCTCTCCTCGGGTGAAATCCCTTAGTGCGATCGTAGAGTGGAGCGGGTGGAACTGGTTAGGTTTCCTCACTGGAATTATGAGGCACATGACTATGTGTATGCGCGTGTGAGCGTGTGTGTATTTTCTCCTCTGCTACTGCCTAGGTGCCCAAGGAAAACTGTGGAGTTGTTCAGGTTTGGAGTACACACGAGTTGCCTGATGAACTTAGTCTTTTCTAAATGTGGCCGCTTTATCTAGATACTAAGTCATGATGGGACTACACATGAGTTGTCTGGTGAATGCATTGGAATTGCGTAAAAACACCCCAAAAGTTGTTGGCTTTTTCAAGTACAACTCCAGTGCATAAAAGTCACATAGTTGTTTTTCTTTTCTACCCCCAATGGGCTCTGTTAGGTGAAGTTAGTCTTTTCTATATGTGGCTGCGTTTATCAATACTCGAAGTTGTTGTTGCCACCTCCTTGTTACAACAGAAATGGTTGGCGAAGTGGGGACGGCGTCTCACGTCTCCTCCTTTTATGAGGCATCTAGTTTTGGATGTCGTGTTTCCTCGGGAGCGGCGGAGAGGGCTTTGTCAGACAACGGTGGGAGGTTGGCCGTTGGGTTAGCATCTCCTTTTGTAGTGCAGGCTCTTTGTCCATCACGGGGGCTCGCCTAGGAGGTGCAAATTCTGCTCCTCTTGTCGTCTGAGAAGATGGGATCAGGCTTGATGTCGGAGGGAGCAATGGAGGCTGAGGGGCCCTGAGAACGCCCCGACGTCGTTCAGTTAGGAGGATTTCAGAAGTACGAACTTGTTCAAAAAAATTAGATGACAGTCGTTGGATGGTTAAAAGTGTCTAGAATGGCTGGTTCCGACAATTTTTAGGGCGATTTGGTGATCCATGGTGGAGTTGTCATTATGGTAGGTAATTTAAAGGTGAAGCTAGTCAATTGGCGCTCATGGTAACCAACTTAGAAGGTTCCTCCATTGATAGAAGGTCATACTAGGGGGAAAATGAGTTGCTTTTCTATAGCATTAAAGTTGCCTCTGTAGCACAAAAAGTTGCTCGGAAAAAAAAGTTCGTCGAAACCTACTAATATGAGATCTAGTTTTGAAGAACTCGTCGCGAGAAACCCAACGGTGAAAACGGATTTGTATCTGACATTCTAATCGAAAGTTACACGTTTTTAAAGTTTTTGGTCCTCTAATAAATGCAGGCGCGATAGTTATGCGCGTTCATTCGGATTTTTTTTTGTTGTCCTTGCTGACTCGTGGGAAGGTCTTTCCTTATATGGGAGAGCGCTCGCTCCCACGTACGAGCGCACGGGCGCCATCGAGTCACGTCCAAAAAAAAACTACTCACCAGCGTATTTAGCATATTTAGCCTTTAAAAAAACTAACCTGCGTATCTGTTCTTGTATTGTCAGCGGGTAATGCGGAGATAATTTCCGAATGGTCCATCAGCGGGCAGATATGGAGCGTTGGAATACCAACACCAAGGCGCTCGTTCGCTGAAAATCTGCTCGCTGTGGAATTCCCGTCGTCGGACGATAGAACCGACAACGGCGTCTAGAGAATTGACCTGGTCACGGTCATCTTTCGGGTAAGCCCGACGTCCACAAGCTGATAAACATGGCAGACCGCCGACTGAATCCAACCTCGGTGTCTGTTGGCTTTACGCATTGCCGCATTGGCCCAAGGACCAAACTTACGCATTTACGCGTGCACTGGCGCACAGAAGAACACGAGAAGATATGTCGTCCAATATCTGGCCCGTTTCGACCGTTCCTGATATATTTTCGCCGCACACAGAACGGGGCCCACTGCCCTGGAGCCCTAGTGGTCTCTGCCACCTTTTGTTACACCAATCCTATACTCCTATTTCATGGAATATGCTCAGACAAGTATAGTTGGCAGTACGACTACGAGGATGTTATATGGCTACAGTTAGTTGATTGGAACCTTTGTATGTGATGGTCCAATAGAACGTATAGAAGGAAGAAACTGGAACTGGTGCTCATATTGAGAAGGGGAACGCAGGATTGCACCGATGCCGGGCGTGACATGTTTCAGGTTTTGTGGTGGGATAAAAGTCTGAATGAACATCCCAGGCTCCCAGGTGTGGAAACGAGGCCCTAACGCGACGGCTATATCTGGCTTACTGTGTGTTGCACTGCCCGCTGCGTCCATATCAGTAGTAATTAGTTGACGAGCGCTTCTTCAATAGGCTCACAACGACCAGCGCCAATTGGCGCTCTCAGCCGCCCACCACGAGTTACGCTCTGGACGCCCCCTCCAGATTTTTTTCCCGCACGCGTTTTCGGCCTTTAATTGGATTTTTTATGTTTCGGTTTTTCACATGTCTTCCTTCGCTTTTGGATAAATTTTTTTAAAAAAAATGCGCAAAAGGACGCGTTTTTTTCCGCGAGAGTCATGGCGGTGCCTCTCAGAAACGGAAAAAAAAATATGTTTTCTGTTTTTTCTTTTCACGAGAGGCACGGTTTTGCTGCTGCGAGAGTCACAGACGTGCCTCTAGGAAACGGGAAAAAACATGGTTTTTGTTTTTTTTCCTTCCGTGAGAGGCAAGGTTTTGCTTCCGCGAGAGGCACGGTTGTGCTTTCGCGAGAGGCACGGCCGTGCCTCTCGGAAACGGAAAAAACGTGTTCTTTGTTTCTTTTCTTTTGCGAAGGGCACGGTTTTGCTTTCGCGAGAGGCATGGCTGTGCTTTCGTGTGAGGCACGGCCGTGCCTCCTCGGAAATGAAAAAAATGTGTTTTCTCTTTTTTTTTCTCTTCCACAAGAGGCATGATTTTGTTTCCGTGAGAGACACGGTTGTGATTTCACGAGAGGCACGGGCGTGCCTCTTTCGGAAACGGGAAAAAACCTGTGCTCATGGTTCGGTTTTTTCGTCCGTTTTTTCATGAAAAAAAGTTCGTCAAAATCTATCAACATGGGATCTAGTTTTGAAGATCTCGGCGCGAGGAATCCAATGATGAAAATTATTCTAGATTTGGACGCACGATTTAAGAGATAAAACGTTTTCAATAAACAGATCTACCAAAAAAGAAAAAAATTTCCAGGGTGCGACAAGTGGCGCATATGCAACGCGCCACTTGTCACAACCTAGGAAGATGGGAGTGATATTTGCAGTGAGTACTCTTAAGTTAGTGATTTCGGTCTATATCTCACTAAAGTACGTCCGTGTGAAGCAATTTCTGCATGGCGAAATAACCAGGCCGGCCAAGTTCTTCTCCTCGTCGTCCTGCCGCGCGGGAGGCTCAGACTTTCGGGAGGGATAGCTACACTTAGCTCGGTCCGGTTTTCTTATGTGTTTTTCTTAGGTTCTTTACTTTTTCGTTTTCTTCCGTTTTTACATTCGGCTCTCTTTGTTTCTTCGAGGTTTTCTTTGCTTTGTAAGTTTCCTTTGCACTTTCATCAGTTTTCTTTGGGTTTTTTGCTTTTCTCTAGTCTCTTTTCTTTCTTATTTCCTATGATTTCTTTGGTTTATTTGTTTCTTTTCTAATTTTTACTGGTTTCCCTTTTTTTCCTTTTTTCTTTGGGTTTTTATTTGATATTCGGGTTTTTGTTTCTTTCACAATTTTTCTTGTCTTTTTTTCTTATTTTCTATGTTTCTTTCTCGGGTTTCACTGTTTTTTACTTCTTTTTTTTTCTTTCTTCGCTTTTATTCACTTTTCCTTGTATCTTCATCTTTGTTTTCTGGTTTTCAATGGTTTTCTTTGTTTTTGTTTGTATATTTCTGTATGCATCAAGAAAAAAAAAATATACATGTTTAACAATTTCCAGATAGATTATTAATATTCTTAAAAACTATGTCTATATTTTCCATGGCAATCATACTTTTTTTGTATACACCTGCAACATTTTTTATGTACACATTCAACATTTTGGAAGTACATGATTAACATGTTTCAATTTTTTATTTACTTTTCTTATAAACATTAAACATTTTTTATACATCAGAAATAACAGTCGGTGAACAATAGCCGAACCAAGCCCCCTCCCCAACATGCCCCCCAGGGCGTCTTTTTTAGCGCCGGCGGTGAAAAATCGGCCCAGTCGTGCCCTCAGGTCCTTGTTTGTCGCCGATTTGGGCCGAAATAACAGCCAGCGAACCCGAGCCGAACCAAGCCCCTCGAGGGGCGCCTGGGGGTGCCGGCCGAAGCGAAAAGGCGTGTGGGTCCGCTATGTCGACGACTGTCGGTGTCAAAACCGACGGATCTCGGGTAGGGGGTCCCGAACTGCGCGTCTAAGGCGGATGGTAACAGGAGGCAGGGGACACGATGTTTACCCAGGTTTGGGCCCTCTCGATGGAGGTAATATCCTACTTCCTGCTTGATTGATCTTGATGATATGAGTATTACAAGAGTTGATCTACCACGAGATCGTAGAGGCTAAACCCTAGAAGCTAGCCTATGGTATGATTGTTGTTGTCCTACGGACTAAGCCCTCCGGTTTATATAGACACCGGAGGGGGCTAGGGTTACACAGAGTCGGTTACAAGGAAGGAGATCTACATATCCGTATTGCCAAGCTTGCCTTCCACGCCAAGGAGAGTCCCATCCGGACACGGGATGAAGTCTTCAATCTTGTATCTTCATAGTCCAACAGTCTGGCCAAAGGATATAGTCCGGCTGTCCAGATACCCCCTAATTCAGGACTCCCTCAGTAGCCCCTGAACCAGGCTTCAATGACGATGAGTCCGGCGTGCAGATTTGTCTTCGGCATTGCAAGGCGGGTTCTCCCTCATAATACTCCATAGAAGATTTTGAACACAAGGATAGTGTCCGGCTCTGCAAAACAAGTTCCACATACCACCATGGAGAGAATAATATTTCCACAAATCTAATCTGCTGATGACCCTTCATAATGTGACATCACACCACGGCCCGTTCTTTACATGAACCGTTTTTTCGAATCAGCCTGCCACCGCACGCTTTGCGAGGCGATTTCATTGGCACGTCTTGTCGGAGCAGAGATCACGTCCCCTTATTACGAGATTCTCATCAATACGGATGTGGGTAACCCAACCGCGCCATCAATTACGGCGCTTGGGGAATAAGCGAGTTTTACTAGGCAGGTGGAGAGGCGTATGCCCCTATAAAGGGACAAGGATTACTCTTTTTATCCATGCCCTCTTCCTCCTTGCTCATCCATTCTTGCGCACTCGAGCTCTAGCACCCAAGTTCGCGCCTTTCTCCTCAAACCACTCCAAGCATGTCTGGAGCGGGAGGCAAGTGGATGGTTTCCTCCGTTACGGAGGAGAACATCACCAAGCTACGGGAAGCCGGATATCTGGCTGCGGAGATCGCGCACCGGCTGCCGGATGCGGGGCACATCATCCCAACACCCGAACCCCATGAGAGGGTAGTCTTCCTTACCCACTTTGTCCGTGGACTAGGGTTTCCCCTCCATCCGTTTGTCCGCGGGCTCATGTTCTACCACCGGCTGGATTTTCACGATCTTGCCCCCAATTTCATCCTCAACATCTCGGCGTTTATCGTCGTGTGCGAGGCATTCCTCCGCATCAGGCCCCACTTCGTCTTGTGGCTGAAGACCTTCAATGTTAAACCGAAGGTGGTGGTCGGTCAGCAAGCGGAGTGCGGAGGTGCCATGGTGGGCAAAATGCCTAATGTCACCTGGATCGAAGGCTCCTATGTGGAGAGCATAAAGGGGTGGCAATCGGGGTGGTTCTACATCACCGAGTCGCGCGACACCAACTGGGTGGCGGCCCTCGAATTCCAATCCGGAATCCCCACGCGGCTTACCTCCTGGAAAGAGAAGGGCCTGTCCCGAGGTTCATCGGTGGAGCTGACCGGACTCCAGAAATGCATCAGGAACATGATGAGCAAGAAAATCAAGCTTGTCAACGTGGTCCAGGTCATGCTCTTCCGCCGGATCCTCCCGTGTCAACGACGGGCATTCATTTTGTGGGAGTTCAACCCGACCGAGCACCAGACGCTGCGTGAGCTCTACGACACGACGCACAAGGATGTATGGAAGGTGCAGTTCAAGGGCGCCGAGGTGCCTCCTCCCCTTACTGAGGACCGCGGACTCGGCGCAAAGCGCCATGCCAATCCGGTAAGTTTTTTATATCTCATAGGGTGTTTATTTTCCCCAGATTAATCACGTGCGGGATCTAAGTCTCCATGCCATTAACAGGAGTGGGTAGAGACGGCGGAGCTGGTTGATTGCCCAGCCCCCCTGCCCGAGGATCCAGCAGATGCTCTCCTGACGGCGATGCTGGTTCTGGCGCCTTACGAGGTGCCAGCGAAGAAGGCCAAGAAGAAGGCCATGGGGACCCGAAAGGGTCTCCGGCGCACGGTTGTGTCGGACTCATCGTTCGAACACTCCGAGGCGCACTCCTCCCACGAAAACGAGGAGGAGGAGTAGGAAAGTTCTCCCCCCCCCCGGCCGGGGGAGACAAGAAAAGGAAGGCCGCCCAACCGGGGAGGCCGAAGGGTCCAAGAAGAGAAGGACCCTCCTTCCGGACTGCTCCACGACCGCCGCCTACAGCGACGATGAGTGGTTGCCCAGGGACAAGCCCCTGGCGAAGTCGCAAGTATCCGGATACCGTATTAATTCACGATATGTTTCTATTGCACGGCCTCACCTTATGCCGAACATGATTATGTAGTCCGTCTCGAGCCCGCATCGACGTATCCTCGTCGGACGGTTCTTTGGACTCGTCAGATATGAATAGCGATTCACTTCCGACCACCTCCACCCTCGCCCTACGGACAACATTGAGATGTTGTCTCAGAAGGCACCGGGCCGAGGGGAGGTAGTCCTGGAGGCGCCTCAAGGCGACCTTCCAGACCCTGGGCACAAAGGGAGCAAGACTCCCACGGGCTCCAAGTTCGGACCCTAGCCGAACACTGCGCCGGAACCTCCGGTGGGTCCGGACTCCGGCAGGTGACCCCCCGTTAAGAGGGGCAAGCCGCCCGTGCCGGTGGCCTCTGTCCATCCAGAGGCACCGGACAACTTGCTGGAAGCGCTTCATGGCGCTTCCATCGACGAAGAGCACCACACTATCATGAGTGCGGTGATCGAGAAGGTTTAGTCCGCCAAAAGCGGACTAACTGAAGTTGTGCCAGCCTCCTAACAGGCTTTCAGGTAAGTAATTAAATTATAGAAAAATATTACCGTATAGACAATAGCCCCTGATGCTCTGTTTGGCGTTCGCGAAGAAAAGCCGAATAGAGGATCGAATAATAATCACAGGAGTCTAATCTTAATATGTCTATGTGAATATGCAGGCGTCACTGCTAGCCGCTGCCGCACGTACTGCGGAGGTCGCTGCACTGAAGCAGGACCTTGAGCGGTCCGAGGAAGAGCTCGGCTTTGCCAAGAGGCAGCTCGAGGAGAGGAAAGGTAAGCAATACCTTGTCTATATGAAAAAAGATTTGGTTGTAGAATAATAGGATCATCATGAATGTGCCAGGGCCGCGACCGAAGTGGCGACCCTGAAGAAGGCGCTGTCCGAGGCTGAAAACAAAGCAGCCCAGGAGCGCATCGAGCGAGAAAAACAATAGGCCCGAGTAGGCGAGGTGCAGCAAGAGCTCCAGGCTGTCGTCAAGAAGCACGAGGCCTTGGAGCTTGACTCTAAGACGCGAGAGTCTGAGCTTCCAAAGGCGCTCGACAACGCAAAACATGCCAAGGCCGAAGCCCAAGAGGCCCTCCAGGAAATTGAGGCAGTTAAGAAGATAGCGGCGGGTAAGGGATTCATTATGCAAAGCAAGCATGTGAAAGAAAATTTCTTTTTACTTACCCGAGTTCGGAGCTCTCCAGGAGCATTCGCAGATCTGCCCCGTAGTGTGTCTGATGCCGTGGAGTTCTACCGGGCCGAGGAGGGGAGCTCGACGGAGAAGTTGTTCTGGTGTCAGTATACTGGGACCGAACACCCGATGCCCTTGAGCGACCAGCTGAAGCAACTGGTCGAGCTCCACAAGGCAGCCGAACAAACCATGAAGGGCCTTATAGTCCGGATGTGGCCTGGTGATCCCCTGCCCAACAGCTACTTCGCTCTGGTGAGGCGGCTTGTGAATGCCTGTCCCCGGTTTGAAGTCATCAAGCGGTTTGTCTGCATCGAAGGTGCACGCAGGGCTTTTGCCCGTGCGAAAGTGCACTGGGAGAATATGAACGCCGAGAAGCTGGTGAAGGAGGGGCCACCGCAGGGCAAGGAGCATCGCCACCCCGAAATGTATTATGACGTGTCCTGAAGGGTGCCCGCCTTGTGGCGGAGGAGTGTACCAAAGATGTAATTTTTGAATGGACGTGCTCATGTGATCCTGTAATGTGAAAACTAGTTCATTTGCGCTATGCAACGCTTTTTGAATTTAAAATATTACCTTCTGTGCGGCCGTTTATCAAATCTGAGAGTTGGCCAGTCGTCGGCTTCTGCCCCCATGCAGCTAGTACTGGGGTGTTTGGGATAAATCTGAGCACTCTTTTTCCCATTTTTGGGTCCTCCGAGGGAGGTGCTCAGCGCAACGATCCAGTCAATCGGACTATAATGCTTTATCACTCTCACTTAGCCATAGAAGTCTACAATTTTAAATTTTGGCGAAGCCCCTAGTGTTCGGAAGGCCGAATTTGGGGCGCTATATACGCCTAAGTCGGACAAGGCCGACTACTCGCCCAAAGCGGAAAAAGTCTTTAAGGACTTGAGACCTCTCGAACAACGACCAACTCTCGCCTCATCATGATAGTCAGTTTTGGCTTTCTCTACTGAGGTGCTCGTCCGGAAGAACCGGGAAACAATCACAGTAGTTCTCCCAGTGCTACCTTAGCCGATATAGCAACGTAAGGTACCAAAACATGGGAGCCGGGCAAACCCAACTATTGACCCAAGACATGATTCGGAGCTGATGGATATAATGCGATAAGTTCGGAGTGCCGCACGCTCGAAAGTGTTCGGACTTCCCACACCGTATTATGGGGTATACGAAAGCCCCTGGCGTACTGGTCGTACCAGAATGTACGGGTGCTGATTGTCGTAAATAAACATATATAAAAAAGAATAGATAATGCAATATTAGACTGATGTTGTGCATTGTTATTTAAAGAATACATCGAAGCGTACTGATACAAGTAGTGCAATAAGCAAAGAAATAGGACTATTTGACATGTCCTATCCAAGGGCAGGTTGCGTATGGGTATTAAAAAGCGGGTATGTCGATTGTTGTTAGAGACCACATGGGGATTCCCTTGTACGTCTTAGTTTCTTGCCTCCTTGGTTGTTCCTTCCCGTAATGTGTCCAGCAATCGTACTACCAGTACGGTCTTCCAGAGAGTAAGGTCCTGAAAGAGAGCAAATGATAAAGGTATTCAGCCCCTAGGGCGGTTGAGCCGCACTGTGGGACGTGCCATGGTCGTGCCCCCGCCTATGCCCATGGTATTTTTAGTGCGTAATTATGTACGCACGGCACGGATTTCGCCGTTTGATTGGGACTAGGGTGGGGGCCAAATTGCTAGGCGAGCTCTGAACGTGCCAGGCGATCCTGTTGCAGGTTACTCCGGACTCGCTTGACGGTGTCCGGGGGCTTTATCACCGAATTGGTGGATTGCCTTAAGAGGCTGCTTTGTGCTTCTGCTGCGAGGGCTGCAGTGTGCTCCTCCGTGCGGAGCAAGCGCTCTATGTTTCCATTGACTGTTATGACCCCCCTAGGTCCTGGCATCTTGAGCTTGAGGTATGCGTAGAGCGGTATCGCATTGAATCTTGCAAATGCGGTTTGCCCGAGTAGTGCGTGACAGCCACTGCCGAACGGGACGATATCGAAGATTCACTCCTCGCTTTGGAAGTTGTCCGGAGATCCGAAGACCACTTCTAGTGTGATTGAGCCCATGCAAACCTGGGATGACACCTTTAAAGGTCGTTTTTGTGGGTTTGATCCTCGAGGGGTCTATACCCATTTTGCGCACTGTATCCTGATAGAGCAGGTTCAGGCTGCTACCGCCGTCCATAAGGACTCGAGTGAGGTGAAAACCGTCAATGATGGGGTCTAGGACCAATGCGGCAGATCCGCCATGACGGATACTAGTGGGGTGGTCCCTGCGATCGAAGGTGATCGGACAAGAGGACCATGGGTTGAACTTTGGGGCGACGGGCTCCATCGCATAGACATCCCTTAGTGCATGCTTCCGTTCCCTTTAGGGAATGTGGGTTGCGTATATCATGTTCACCATCCTTACTTGTGGGGGGAACCTCTTCTGTCCTCCCGTGTTCGGCGGCCGGGGCTCCTCCTCGTCATCACTATGCAGCCCCTTGTCCCTGTTTTCAGCATTTAACTCGCCGGCCTGCTTGAACACCCATCATTCTCTGTTGGTGTGATTGGTTGGCTTATCGGGGGTGCCGTGGATTTGACACGAGCGATCGAGTATGCGGTCCAAACTGGATGGGCCCGGAGTACTTCTTTTGAATGGCTTTTTCTGCTGACCGGATTTAGAGCCACTGAATCTGGCATTGACTGCTGTATCTTCGGCTTTATCGCCGTTGTTGCGGCGCTTGTGTCTGCTACGACGTGGTCTGCCGTTACTATCCTTGGTATCTGAAGTGCCAAGATTCCTTGATATGTTGTTGCTGCGAGCCAGCCAGCTATCCTCTCCCGCACAAAAGCGGGTCATGAGTGTCGTGAGGGCTGCCATAGATTTTGGCTTCTCTTGGCCGAGGTTCCGGGCAAGCCATTTGTCACAGATATTATGCTTAAATGTCGCTAAGGCCTTTGCATCCGGACAATCCACAATTTGATTTTTCTTGGTTAGGAACCGTGTTCAGAATTGCCTGGCCGATTCTCCTGGCTATTGTGTTATATGGCTCAAGTCATCAGCATCCGGTGGTCGCACATAAGTGCCCTGGAAGTTGTCAAGGAATGCTTCTTCTAGATCCTCCCAACAGCCGACGGAGTCTACTGGCTAGCTATTCAGCCAATGCCGAGCTGGTCCTTTGAGTTTTAGTGGGAGGTACTTGATGGCGTGTAGATCATCACCGCGAGCCATGTGGATGTGGAGGAGGAAATCCTCAATCCATACTGCGGGATCTGTTGTACCATCATATGATTCAATATTTACGGGTTTAAAACCCTCTGGGAATTCATGATCCATTACTTCATCAGTGAAGCACAGGGGGTGTGCGGAGCCTCTGTGCTGGGCTATATCACGACGTGGTTCATATGAGTCTTGTCTGCTGTGTTCGGCCCAGCCGGATTTACATTTAGTGTATCCGACGTGACGGTCATCGTCCCGCGTAGGTGTGCGCCCCCGTGATCCGTAGATCGATCTTGCGTGTTTTGCCCTGTTTTCCAATACGTCTCGCTGGTCCCGCGTGTTACCCCAAGCCTTGGTATTTTTGTTGGAGTGGCAGCGGGGTGCAGGCTGAGTTTCAGGCTGAAATGCCTCTCTGTCTTGGCCACGAGGTGGCCGATCAGCCGCATCGTACGCTGGTGATGTAGGTTTCAGTGCTTCCTCCTAGAGTCGGGGTAGCAACCTGCGCTTTGGGTAACCCTTGGAGGGGCATTCGAGTTCATATTCCTCGGTCGCAAGGACTTCAGTCCATCTGTCTGCTAGCAAATCTTGATTAGCTCGAAGCTGTTGTTGCTTTTTCTTTAGGCTATTTGTTGTGCCTATAAACCGGCGCTTAAAGCTCTCCTGCTCGATGGGATCCTCAGGCACGATAAACTCTTCGTCGCCGAGGCTCACCTCGTCTTTGGAGAGAGGCATGTAATTGTCATCCTCCGCTTCTCCGTCTGCTGCCCGCTCAGGAGGGCTGGCTTGTTCATCCTCCCACTCTAAATCTTGCTAGAGGGGATTGTCGTCGTCTTTGGCACTGTCCGGAGTGTTATTATCTCTTGTGCCGGTATCACTACTTTTGCTATGGCGAGACTTAGAGCGGCGCCGCTGACGTCGGCACTTGGGTTGCTTCTTGGAGGGGTCGTCCTCCGCTGTCTTATCGCCATTGCCTTCTTTGGGTGTATCCACCGTGTATGTATCATATGATGAGGTGGCGGTCTGGTGCCCTGTGGGCAGTGGTTCCTATTTGTCTCCTGCATCATCGTCCATACCATTGATGTCTTCGGAGTCGAAGTCGAGCATGTCGGTTAAATCGTCGATAGTGGCTACTAAGTGGGTGGTGGGTGGGGAGCAAATTTCTTCTTCGTCCGCATCCCATCCTAGCCGGACATAGTTCAGCCAAGGTTCTCCTGACAAGGAGAGGGACCTTAATGAATTTAGCACATCGCCGAAGGGTGAGTGCTGAAAGATATCCACGGAGGTAAACTCCATGATCGGTGCCCGATCGAATTTGATAGGCACGGACGCAGGCGGTTCGGAGCTCGTGGCCGGGGACGAATCCGATGGTTCGGCAACACGGCTCTCGCGAGAGGCAAAGTTGGTATTCGGCTCTATCGCCACTAAGAGTGCGGCCCCCAAGGCGGGGTCTATCCACCCATCCTCGGATGGCGCAATTTGCTCCGGATCGAGGGCCGGAGTAGTTGCAGGTGCGATCTCCCGAACACTGTCCGACGGCAGAGCTAAATCATGCTCGTCGTGATCGTGTGGCGCACCTGACATGGGTTCGAATCCATCGAAGATCAAGTCTCCACGGATGTCGGCGGTGTAGTTCAAGTTTGCGAACCTGACCTGGTGGCTAGGGCGTAGCTCTCGATCTGCTCCAGATGGCCAAGCGAGTTGGCCCGCAGTGCAAAGCCGCTGAATACAAAGATCTGTCGGGGGAGGAAGACCTCACCCTGGACCGCATCATTACCGATGATCGAAGGGGCCATCAAGCCTTACGGTGACGACACAGTGGAACTCTCAATGAAAGCACCAATGTCGGTGTCAAAACCAGCGGATCTAAGGTGGGGGTCCCAAACTGTGCGTCTAAGGCGGATGGTAACAGGAGGCAAGGGACACGATGTTTACCAAGGTTCGGGCCCTCTCGATGGAGGTAATATCCTACTTCCTGCTTGATTGATCTTGATGATATGAGTATTACAAGAGTTGATCTACCACGAGATCGTAGAGGCTAAACCCTAGAAGCTAGCCTATGGTATGATTGTTGTTGTCCTACGGACTAAACCCTCCGGTTTATATAGACACCGGAGGAGGCTAGGGTTACACAGAGTCGGTTACAAGGAAGGAGATCTACATATCCGTATTGCCAAGCTTGCCTTCCACGCCAAGGAGAGTCCCATCCGGACACGGGACGAAGTATTCAATCTTGTATCTTCATAGTCCAACAGTCCGGCCAAAGGATATAGTCCGGCTGTCCGGATACCCCCTAATCCAAGACTCCTTCAACGATAGACATGCCTTTTCTCGCTGTTCCCCTATTTTACCTCCATTTTCTCATTGCTTCCCCCCTTCTGCCTAGCTGCTCCCGCCATTCTCCTTCCGCTCCCCGCCATCCGCCACCATCCCGCCATGCCGCCGAAGAAGTATTCGACCCCTCGCTCCGCTGCCGCTGCCGATTCCACCCAGCCAAAGCAGAGGAAGCCGAGGGCACCAATGGCAAAACCACCGGGCATGTTGAACGCCGAGCGGAGGGTGGAGGTTCAGCGCCGGGAGGCTGGCACCACTAACCGGCGGAACAGGGTCAACGCCAAGTAGGACCGGGACGTGGCTGTCGTGGGAGTGAGTCTGACAGTAAGAGTAGGGGGTATGTAGGAGGAGGCAGAGTCCTAGCTACGGCGAGGTTGTACGCACAGATTTACGAGTTCAGGCCCCTCTCGGAGGAGGTAACAGCCCTACGTCTCGGTGCCTCGGAGGCTTGTCGAATGGATGTGTTTTATAGTTACAGGGGGTGCGAACCCTTGTGCCATAGGGGAGGGGTGACTTATATAGAGTGCGCCAGACCCCCTCGCAGCCCTCGGTTACACAGGGGTTCAATCTGAGTTAAGACTAGAACGTTACTGGTAACACCTGCTATAAATGGTCTTTATGATGACGGAGTGAATGCCTGACCGTTGCCATCCTGGGGTGACTCTAAGCCTTCTGTACTCCGAGTGGGTTTTTGTATGGTCGAGTGGAATTGGTATATCCGAGTGGAATCTTCCATCGAGTGAATTGCACTTCAGGGTGATTTCAGTCGGTATCTTCTGTTGAACCTTGTAGGCCTTGGACTCTAAGGTAGTGTCCTTGGGTAGGGTGTCTAGGTTAGGCCTAAGACCCTACCCTAGGTACATGTCATCGTCATTAGCCCCCGAATGGATTGAGGACCGAGTAAAGAAGGGTTTAAGTTGGTTCCGACCCGATTCAATGCTCTGGAGACATTTCCTCGTAACTCTTCAACAGTCGTCTTGATCGATTCTTACCCATGTATTTTCTGAGTAAACTATGCTATATATCTTCAAGTAGATTGGAATGAGATGTCTCTGATGCGATCGACTGCTCTGTGGTTTCCGGATCTTGTGGGGTTCGAATTTTGGAGAAGCGCGCGAGACGGGACGCGACGAGGTAAGCGGGGCATACAGATAGGGACTCCTTGATCTTCGCGCCCCTTTTTCGCCACGTATCGGGCCAGCGCCTGTTACGGGATGCGCCAGGATTGCACAGGCCCACAGGTCAGTCACTCAGAAGTGAAGCCATAAAAGGCACGGTTGTCGATGCGCGGCACTATGCATTCGATTCGCCCCTCTTTCTCTCTGATTCTCCGCCTCGTCTCCTCCAGCGCTTCACCCTTCCACCCACCTCTCTCAAGCTCCGCCGCCATGATGAAGGACAAGACCGCGACCCTGGAGCGCACGAAGAAGGCCACGACAAAGGGCAAGAAGGTGATGAAGGGGTCGACATCGCGGTCCACTCTTCCGCCTGGTTGGATCCAGGGGATTGGATCCCCTCCACCGTCACAGAGGAAGATCTGGTGAATCTCGCCACCGACGACCTAATTATGGAAGGGTCTTGGAGATTGTCGGATGGGGAGAGCGAGCCTAAGCCGCTGGAGGGTCAGTGCGTCCTCCTCACGACGCATGTCGATTGAGGTTTCTCTCTGCCTCCCCACCCGTTCTTTTGAGCTTTCTTGAACTTCTTCGGTGCCCAGATCCATCATTTCGCCCCCACCCCAACACCATCTCTTATCTTGTTGCCTTTGTTTCCATCTGTGAAAACTTTCTGGGGTGTCACCCGCACTGGGTTTGTTCAAGCACATCTTCACTTGCCGATCTCATACGGTGAAAAAAGCTCATCCGACTGATGAGAGGACGCATGTGATTTAGATGTGTTGGGGGTTAGGGATCCAGATGAGAGGTAGGAACACTTTCCCTCCCATGACCTTTCCTGAATCAGTCAGAGGGTGGCAGTCGACTTGGTTCTACTGCAAGGATATCCTAACTCCAGGCCAGTCGACTGGTCTTCCTCCTTTCACTTTGGAGAGACTCCAAAACCCTCCTTCGTTGATAGTTTCTGCGGAGAAGAAGGGTGAAGTAGCAATTTTAGTCGATGCGGTTGTAGCTTTGGTCCAGGGTGGAGTGACAGGCATGGATCTGCTTGAGGTGTTCATCAGTCGACGCATCCAACCTCTACAAGCCCGTGGCCACCATATGTGGATGTATTCGGGCTCAGAAGACACCGCTCAGACCCACCCGAAGGAGGTCAGCGAGGACACGGTGGCTCAGTGGATTCGGAGCATCACGGGTAACAAGGACAACCCTCGCGGAGCCAAAAGGATCCTGCCATTCGACACCTAGAATGCTCCAGGAGAGGTCAGGCGTGTTTGTCGAGTGTTTATGCTTTGTTCAATATGCAACAATCTTGGAATCCGACGGATACTTGTAACTTGTGTCTTGTAGGTTTTCGCCAAAATGTACTCGATGCCAAATGGGGAGCAGCACCAAGGAGGAGTGGAGAGTGAAGGGGGAGCGCTGATTTTGAATATGCAGATGATAGCGAGGACTCTGACAGCAGCGAGGAAGTCGATTCACCTCCCCGCTCTGAGCAACGCTCCAAGAAGTCACAAGATCCTGTGGGAGGTCAAGGCAAGGCAGTTGCATTGAGTGCGAAGATTCCGAAGCGCACTCGAATCTCAACCCCAGAGCCAACGGAGAAGGCCGCAAAGCAGGCCAAGGTTGCCCTGCCCAAGCCTCGGAAGCCCTGCCCAGGATCAAGGTGACTGTGGCCGTTGCCTCAACGTAAGTGTTTCTTTTCCTTGTCTTTCATTGCCACTGCAGACTTCTTTACTTGCTTACTGAGTGAAATTTTGGGCTTCCAGGGCTGCTACTTCTACAACTTCTATGGACATTGATGAGGAGCGGTCTGATGCGGTGACCGCAGACGTGGCCACCTCTCGAGCAGGTATGATACTACTGTCGTGTTTACACTCTGTCAACTGATTTCCTGGTCGATTGAAATATCGCTGCCGAGTGTTTGCAGCACCAACAATGTTATCCAGCTTCCAGATCATGACGACAAGGATGAGCCTTAGAGGAGTGCAAGGAGAAGAGGCAGAGGTTTGAGCAAGAGGGCGCCTTCCAGTAGAGCGCCTCGCCTGCCGTCTAAGCCTGTAGTTCAAGAACTTGGTGACCTGATACGGGCTACTCTCTCTTTTGCTGACCCCCTGTCGACTGACCGACCTTCAGCGTAAACTGTCCAGACTTCTGGTCCGACTGCTCAGCCTGAGGCTCCAACCCCACCAGCTGCGTCATCGACTCCATCAACAACTCAATTTGTTATGCATCACGTCCCAGAGGACCAAGTAGGAGCTGCCAAGGAAGCCATGATCTAGGCGGGTCTGATGATGGACCGGATGAAGGTGGTTTTTGACACCAGCAAGGCCGCTTACGAAGCCAGCTCTGCCTTCCAAACCAATGTCGGAGTAAGTGGGATTGTAAGTTGATTTCCGATTGGTTTTCTAGCTTGATCCTTGCTCTATTAGGATATGCCACCTAAAAAATGTTGCTTTGGAACCTTTAATGTGGATCTATCATGGGTTTGTGCCTTGCATCTGTACACCCACTGGGTGTTTCTTCTTCTGAATAGTTATTTCCACTCGAGTTATATAGGTCATGTCGAGTGGAACCAGTGGGGGCACGCTGAGTGCACCCACTAGGTGTAGTCCCCGAGACCCTCGACGAATGTTTGATTTGGTGGGGGTCTGAAGAATATGTTTGTTTGTTGGTTTGTAGTTGTAGTACTTCCACTCGGGCTGGAAAGGTCATGCCGAGTGGGAACTGATCCAGTGGGGGCACGCTGAGTGCACCCACTGGGTGTAGTCCCCGAGACCGCTGTCGACTGCGGACAGTCGGCAGTGGTCTTAGAACTCTCTTTTTTTGCACTCGGGCTAGGCAGACCATGCCAAGTGGGAATTCGAACCAGTGGGGGCACGCTAAGTGCACCCACTGGGTGTAGTCCCCGAGACCACCGTCGAATGTTTGATTCGGTTGTGGTCTTAGAACTCTTTTGCAATAGCAGTCTGAACTTGCTCTTTTTTACTCAGAAGTAATTGATCTTTGTTTCCGTCGACTGATTTGTCTCTTTGTTGATTGCAGAAATCTTGTGAACATGGGACCCAGTATGCTACCTTGGAGAAGGAGAAGATCCAACTCAAGCTTGACCTGGATCTCGCCAAGGTGAACCTGAAGAAACCCCAGGATGAAGTGGCCACCATGGGAGGTAACAACTTGTGGACTGTATGCCTTGTTAGTTTTCCTTTCCCATCCTCTTTTGAACCGAGTGAGTGACTCCACTCGAACAGATGTGCGTAGTGAAAACCGTCAACTCTATGCCTGACTGAGGAATGTTGTTTCTTTAGAAAAAATGAAGCAGGCATTGGAGCAGAAGGACACTGATCTTGCGGGAGCGCATAAGTTGGCACGTGAGAAGACTGAACTAGCTGAAAGGAAGCTAGCTTCAGTAGGCAAATTGGAGGAGAATGCCAATCTGAAGACTGATGTTGACGAGGCGGAGAAAGAAGCTTCACAACTGAAGGAGGAGAAGATGGCTCTGGCTGACAAAGTGGATGCACTCATTCGGAAAAGGGACGACCTGGAGGTTTATCTAGGAGGTCTCGCCAAGAAGATGTTCCTCATGCTCGAAGGTACTTTTCCTCATCCGACTGGACCAAAGAAACATTTTCACAGTGTTGCTGCCAATTCATTACTTTTCTCTCCATGCAGAGTTCTGTCAGAATTTCGAGGAGGAAACCGGGTGGATCGAAACAGGATTGGACCCCATCAACTATCCTATCAAAGATGAAGCTGCCATGAACGTGCTGCGACTGGAATCTCGCCTCGCCAGTGTCTTGGACTATATTGCTCGACTGAAGGTTGCACTGTCGCGGATAGACAAAGAGCTGTGGCCAGAAGATGTGCTTTAGAATGACCTCGAGTCACTGATGACTCGACTCAATGAAATGCCTGACCGAGTTCAAGCATGGAAGAAGTCAGTTGCTCACTGTGGTGCTGATGTGGCTCTATCACTCGTCCGTGTTCATTGCAAGGATGCCAAGGAAGAGAAGCTGAAAGCTCTTCAGGTGGCAAACAACAAGAAGCTCCAGTTTCAATCTTTCATGGAGACCTTCATCGACGCAGTCCCTCACATCGCGGACGGCATCAACTTGGACACCTTCATCAAGCCAGCTAGTCCTCCTCCTGTCGAGTGAAAAACTTGATAACTTGACTTTATTTGCCTTGGAATGCCGACTGATTTTGTAATCGTTAAACTCCTTCGGGCCTGATGCCCGAGTACTTTTACCCGCGGTTCTGAACCTTGCTGGATTTCCGAACTTGATGGCTTTATCTGAATGCAGTTTTCTTGCCTCCAATGTGCTTGGATTTTTTAACTTAGGCGAAGCTGGTTCGCAGCTAAGCCCCTGAGTGGGAGGATCACTCTCCACTCGTAATAGTTTTGAAACTTAGGTGAATCTGGTTCACAACTAAGCGCTCGAGTGGGAGGATCGCTCTCCACTAAGAATAGTTTTGAAACTTAGGCAAATCTGGTTCGCAGCTAAGCCCCCGAGTGGGAGGATTGCTCTCCACTCGGAGTAGTTTTTGTAACTTATGTGAGTACTGTTGGGGAACACAGTATTTCAAAACATTTCCTACGATCACGCAAGATCTATCTAGGAGATGCATAGCAAAGAGAGGGGAGAGTGTGTCTACGTGCCTTCCTAGACCGAAAGCGAAAGCGTTTAGTAATGCGGTTGATGTAGTAAAACGTCTTCACGATCCAATTGATCCAAGTACCGAACGTACGACACCTCCACGATCAGCACACGTTCAGCTCGGTGACGTCCCTCGAACTCTTGATCTAGTTGAGGCCGAGGGGGAGTTCCGTCAGCACGACGGCGTGGTGACGGTGATGATGAAGTTCACTGGCGCAGGGCTTCACCTAAGCACTACGACGATATGACCGAGGTGTGTAACTGTGGAGGGGGCACCGCACACGGCTAAGAGAAACTTTGGTGTGTCTTTGGGGTGCCCTCCTCCCCCGTATATAAAGGTGGGAGGAAGAGGAGGCCGTCCTAGGAGGGGCGCCCCTATAGGGGGAGTCCAACTAGGATTCCCAATCCTAGTTGGAGTCCCCTTCCTTTTCCAAGAGGTGGAGAGAGGGAAGGAGGAGGAGAGGGAGAAGGAAAGAGGGGGGCATCGCCCCCTCCTAGTCCAATTCGGACCAGCCCATGGGGGGCGCGCTGCCTCCCCTTGTGGCCCTTATCTCCTTTCCACTAAAGCCCAAAAGGCCCAATATTTCCCCGGTGAATTCCCGTAACTCCCCGGTTCTCCAAAAAATACCCGAATCACTCGAAACTATTCCGATGTCCGAATATAGCCTTCTAATATATGAATCTTTACCTCTCAACGATTTCGACACTCCTCGTCATGTCCGTGATCTCATCCGGGACTCCGAACAAACTTCGGTCATCAAATCACATAACTCATAATACAAATCGTCATCGAACGTTAAGCGTGCGGACCCTACGGGTTCGAGAACTATGTAGACATGACCGAGACACATCTCCAGTCAATAACCAATAGCGGAACCTGGATGCTCATATTGGCTCCTACATATTCTACAAAGATCTTTATCGGTCAAACCGCGTAAGAACATACGTTGTTCCTTTAGTCATCGGTATGTTACTTGCCCGAGATTCAATTGTCGATATCCTCATACCTAGTTCAATCTAGTTATGAGCAAGTCTCTTTACTCGTTCCGTAATGCATCATCCCGCAACTAACTCATTAGTCACATTGCTTGCAAGGCTTATAGTGATGTGCATTACCGAGAGGGCCCAAAGATACCTCTCCGATACACGGAGTGACAAATCCTAATCTCGATCTATGCCACCTCAACAAACACCTTCGGAGACACCTATAGAGCATCTTTATAATCACCCAGTTACGTTGTGACGTTTGATAACACACAAGGTGTTCCTTTGGTATTTGGGAGTAGCATAATCTCATAGTCAGAGGAACATGTATAAGTCATGAAGAAAGCAATAGCAATAAAACTAAACAATTATAACACTAAGCTAACGGATGGGTCTTGTCCATCACATCATTCTCTAATGATTTGATCCCGTTCATCAAATGACAACACATGTCTATGGTCAGGAAACTTAACCATCTTTGACAAACAAGCTAGTCAAGTAGAGGCATACTAGGGACACTCTGTTTGTCTATGTATTCACACATGTACTAAGTTTCCAGTTAATACAATTCTAGCAGGAATAATAGACATTTATCATGATATAAGGAAATATAAATAACAACTTTATTATTGCCTCTAGGGCATATTTCCTTCAGTCTCCCACTTGCACTAGAGTCAATAATCTAGTTCACATCGCCATGTGATTTAACACCAATAGTTCACATCACCATGTGATTATTTCACATCGCCATGTGACTAATACCCAAAAGATTTTACTAGAGTCAATAATCTAGTTCACATCGCTATGTGATTAATACCCAAAGAGTACTAAGGTGTGATCATGTTTTGCTTGTGAGAGAAGCTTAGTCAATGGTTCTGTCACATTCAGAGCCGTGTGTATTTTGCAAATTCTCTATGTCTACAATGCTCTGCATGGAGCTACTCTAGCTAATTGCTCCCACTTTCAATATGTATCCAGATTGAGACTTAGAGTCATCTAGATCGGTGTCAAAGCTGGCATCAACGTAAATCTTTACGACGAACTCTTTGTCACCTCCATAACCGAGAGACATTTCTTTATTCCACTAAGGATAATTTTGACCGCTGTTCAGTGATCCACTCCTGGATCACTATTCTACCCTCTTGCCAAACTCATGGTGAGGTATACAATAGGTCTGCTACACAGCATAGCATATTTTATAGAACCTACGACTGAGGCATAGGGAATGACTTTTCATTCTCTTTCTATTTTCTGCAGTGGTCAGGTTTTGAGTCTTTACTCAACTTCACACCTTGCAATATAGGCAAGAACTCCTTCTTGGACTGTTCCATTTTGAACTACTTCAAAAATCTTGTCAAGTTATGTACTCATTGTAAGAAAAACTTATCAAGCGTCTTGATCTATCTCTATAGATCTTGATGCCCAATATGTAAGCAGCTTCACCGAGGTCTTTCTTTGAAAAACTCCTTTCAAACACTCCTTTATGCTTTCCGCTTCATCATTTCCGATCAACAATATGTCATTCACATATTGTAGTGCTTCCACTCACTTTCTTGTAAATACAGGCTTCACCGCAAGTCTGTATAAAACTATATGCTTTGATCAACTTATCAAAGCGTATATTCCAACTCTGAGATACTTGCACCAGTCCATAGATGGATCGCTGGAGCTTGCACATTTTGTTAGCACCTTTAGGATTGACAAAACCTTCTTGTTGTATCATATACAACTCTTCTTTAATAAATCCATTAAGGAATGCAGTTTTGATATCCATCTGTCAAATTTCATAAAATGTGGCAATTGCTAACATGATTTGGACAGACTTAAGCATCGCTACGAGTGAGAAAATCTCATTGTAGTCAACACCTTGAACTTGCCGAAAACCTTTTTTCGATAAGTATAGCTTTGTAGATAGTAACACTATTATCATCGTCTGTCTTCCTCTTGAAGATCCATTTATTCTCTATGGCTTGCCGTTCATAGGACAAGTCATCCAAAGTCCACACTTTGTTCTCATACATGGATTCTATCTCAGATTTCATGGCCTCAAGCCATTTCGCGGAATCTGGGCTCATCATCACTTCCTCATAGTTCGTAGGTTCGCCATGGTCTAGTAACATGATTTCCAAAACAGGATTACCATACCACTTTGGTGCGGATCGTACTCTGGTTAACCTACGAGGTTCGGTAGTAACTTGATTTGAAGTTTCATGATCATCATCATTACCTTCCTCACTAATTGGTGTAGGCATCACTGGAACTGATTTCAGTGAAGAGCTAATTTCCAATTCGAGAGAAGGTACAATTACCTCATCAAGTTCTACTTTCCTCCCACTCACTTCTTTCGAGAGAAACTCCTTCTCTATAAAGGATCCACTCTTAGCAACAAAGATCTTGCCTTCAGATCTGTGATAGAAGGTGTACCCAACAGTTTCTTTTGGGTATCCTATGATGACGCACTTCTCCGATTTGGGTTTGAGCTTATCAGGCTGAAACCTTTTCACATAAGCATCGCAACCCCAAACTTTAAGAAATGACAGCTTAGGTTTCTTACTAAACCACAATTCATACGGTGTCGTCTCAACGGATTTTTAGACGGTGCCCTATTTAACGTCAATGCAGCGGTTCTAATGCATAACCCCAAAACGATAGTGGTAAATCGGTAAGAGACATCATAGATCGCACCCTATCTAATAAAGTACGGTTACGACGTTCGGACACACCATTATGTTGTGGTGTTTCCAGGTGGCGTGAGTTGCGAAACTATTCCACATTGTTTCAAATGAAGGCCAAACTCGTAACTCAAATATTCACCTCCGCGATCAGATTGTAGAAACTTTATTTTCATGTTATGATGATTCTTAACTTCACTCTGAAATGTTTCAGACTTGTGTTTCATTAAGTAGATATACCCATATATGCTCAAATCATGTGTGAAGGTCAGAAAATAACGATACCCGCCGCGAGCCTCAACACTAACCGGACCGCATACATCGGTATGTATTATTTCCAATAAGTCAGTGGATCGCTCCATTGTTCTGGAGAACGGAGTCTTAGTCATGTTGCCCATGAGGCATGGTTCGCAAGCATCAAATGATTCATAATCAAGTGATTCCAAAATCCCACTAGCATGGAGTTTCTTCATGCACTTTATACCAATATGACCCAAACGGCAATGGCACAAATAAGTTGCACTATCATTATTAACTCAACATCTTTTGGCTTCAGTATTATGAATATGTGTATCACTACAATCGAGATTTAATAAACCATTCACCTTGGATGTATGACCACAGAAGGTTTTATTCATGTAAACAGAATAACAATTATTCTTTTACTTAAATGAATAACTGTATTGCAATAAACATGATCCAATCATATTATGCTCAACGCAAACACCAAATAACATTTATTTTAGGTTCAACACTAATCCTAAAGGTAAAGAGAGTGTGCGATGGTGATCTTATCAACCTTTGGAATCATTTGCAACACACATCATCACCTCGCCCGCAACTAGTCTTTGTTCATTTTGTAACTCCTGTTTCGAGTTACTAATCATAGCAACTGAACCAGTATCAAATACCTAGGAGCTACTATGAACACTATTAAAGTACACATCAGTAACATGTATATCATATATACTTTTGTTCACTTTGCCATCCTTCTTATCTGCCAAGTATTTGGGGCAGTTCCGTTCCTAGTGACCATTTCCTTTACAGTAGAAGCACTCAATTTCAGGCTTGGGTCTAGCTTTGGCCTTCTTCATGGGAGTGACAACTTGCTTGCCATTCTTCTTGAAGTTCCCTTTCTTTACCTTGACCTTTTACTTGAAACTAGTGGTCTTGTCAACCATCAACACTTGATGCTTTTCTTGATTTCTACCTTCGCCGATTTCAGCATCGCTAAGAGCTCGGGGAATCATTTTCGTCATCCCTTGCATATTATTGTTCATCACAAAGTTCCAGTAACTTGGTGATAGTTACTAGAGAACTCTGTCAATCACTATTTTATCTGGAAGATTAACTCCCACTTGATTCAAGCGATTGTAGTACTCAGACATTCTGAGCACATGCTCACTCGTTGAGCTATTCTCCTCCATCTTGTAGGCAAAAATACTTGTCAGAGGTCTCATACCTCTCGACTCGGGCATGAGTTTGAAATACCAATTTCAACTCTTGGAACATCTCATATGCTCCATGGCATTTCAAAACATTTTTGAAGTCCCGGTTCTAAGTCGTAAAGCATGGTGCACTAAACTATCAAGTAGTCATCATACTGAGCTTTTCAAACGTTCATAACGTCTACATTTGCTCCTGCAATAGTTCCGTCACCTAGCGGTGCATCAAGGACACAATTCTTCTATGCAGCAATGAGGATAATCCTCAGATCACAAAGCTAGTCCGCATCATTGCTACTAACATCTTTCAACATATTTTTCTCTAGGAACATATCAAAAATAAAACGGGGAAGCTATATGCGAGCAATTGATCTACAACAACATAGACATGCAAAATACTATCAGGTACTAAGTTCATGATAAATTAAAGTTCAATTAAATATATTACTTAATAACTCCCACTTAGATAGACATCCCTCTAATCACCTAAGTGATCACGTGATCCATATCAACTAAACCATGTCCGACCATAACGTGAGATGGAGTAGTTTTCAATGGTGAACATCACTATGTTGATCATATCTACTATATGATTCACGCTCGACCTTTCGGTCTCAGTGTTCCGAGGCCATATCTGCATATGCTAGGATCATCAAGTTTAACCCTAGTATTCTACATGTGCAAAACTGGCTTGCACCTGTTGTATGTGAATGTAGAGCTTATCACACCCGATCGTCACGTGATGTCTCGACACGACGAACTGTAGCAATGGTGCATACTCAGGGAGAACACTTGTACCTTGAAATTTAGTGAGAGATCATCTTATAATGCTACCGCCGTACTAAGCAAAATAAGATGCATAAAGGATAAACATCACATGCAATCAAATAAGTGATATGATATGGCCATCATCACCTTGTGCCTTTGATCTCCATCTCCAAAGCACCGTCATGATCACCATCGTCACCGGCTTGACACCTTGATCTCCATCGAAGCATCGTTGTCGTCTCGCCAACTATTGCTACTACGACTATAGCTACCGTTTAGTGATAAAGTAAAGCAATTACATGGCGATTGCATTTCATACAATAAAGCGACAACCATATGGCTCCTGCCAGTTGCCAATAACTGTTACAAAACATGATCATCTCATACAACAATTTACATATCATCACATCTTGACCATATCACATAACAGCAAGCCCTGCAAAAACAAGTTAGACATCCTCTACTTTGTTGTTGTAAGTTTTACGTGGCTGCTACGGGCTTAGCAAGAACTGTTCTTACCTATGCGTCAAGACCACACCGGGCGTAGACACACTCGATTCAACTGAAGTTGGAGAAACAGACACCCACTAGCCACCTGTGTGCGAAGCGCGACGGTAGAACCAGTCTCATGAACGCGGTCATGTAATGTCGATCTGGGCCACTTCATCCAGCTATACTGCCGAATCAAAGTATGACATGCTGGTAAGAAGTATGACTATTATCGCCCACAACTCTTTGTGTTTTACTCGTGCATATAACATCTACGCATAGACCTGGCTCGGATGCCACTGTAGGGGAACGCAGTATTACAAAAAAATTCCTATGATCACGCAAGATCTATCTAGGAGATGCATAGCAATGAGAGGGGAGAGTGTGTCTACGTACCCTCGTAGACCGAAAGCGGAAGCGTTTAGTAACACAGTTGATGTAGTCGAACGTCTTCGCAATCCAACCAATCCAAGTACCGAACGTATGGCACCTCCGCGATCAGCACACGTTCATCTCGGTGACGTCCCTCAAACTCTTGATCAAGTTGAGGCCGAGGGAGAATTCCGTCAGCACAACGGTGTGGTGACAGTGATGATGAAGGTCACCGGCGCAGGGCTTCGCCTAAGCACTACGACGATATGACCGAGATGTGTAACTGTGGAGGGGGGTACCGCACACGGCTAAGAGAAACTTTGGTGTGTATTTGGGGTTTCCCCTCCCCCGTATATAAAGGACGGAGGAGGAGGAGGCCGTCCTAGGAGGGGCACACCTATAGGGGGAGTCCAACTAGGATTCCCAATCCTAGTTGGAGTCCGCTTCCTTTTCCAAGAGGTGGAGAGAGGGAAGGAGGAGGAGAGGGAGAAGGAAAGAGGGGGGCGCCGCCCCCTCCTAGTCCAATTCGGACCAGCCCATGGGGGGCACGCTGCCTCCCCTTGTGGCCCTTCTCTCCTTTCCACTAAAGCCCAATAAGGCCCGATACTTCCCCCGGTGAATTCTCGTAACTCCCCGGTTCTCTAAAAAAATACCCGAATCAAAGTTGTCAGAATCGTGATTTTGAATCGGATCGGAGCTCTGATTGTAGAATCGTAAATCTTAGAATCTTCACTACCAGGATCGTAGAAATGTAGATTTTATGAGCTAAAATCATAGAATCAGATGGGTAAGTTTGGATCATAAAGTCGTAGAATCGTATAATAGAATCACGATTCTAACAACCTTGACCCGAACCACTCGGAACTATTCTGATGTCTGACTATAGCCTTCCAATATATGAATATTTACCTCTAGACCATTTTGAGACACCTCATCATGTTCATGATCTCATCCGGGACTCCGAACAAACTTCGGTCAGCAAATCACATAACTTATAATACAAATCGTCATCGAACGTTAAGCGTGCGGACCCTACGGGTTCGAGAACTATATAGACATGATCGAGACACATCTCCGGTCAATAACCAATAGCGGAACCTGGATGCTCATATTGGCTCCTACATATTCTATGAAGATCTTTATCGGTCAAACCGCATAACAACATACGTTGTTCTCTTTGTCATCGGTATGTTACTTGCTCGAGATTCAATCTTCGGTATCCTAATACCTAGTTCAATCTCGTTACCAGCAAGTCTATTTTACTCGTTCCCTAATGCATCATCCCCCAGCTAACTCATTAGTCACATTGCTTGCAAGGCTTATAGTGATGTGCATTACCGAGAGGGCCCAGAGATACCTCTCCGATACACGGAGTGACAAATCCTAATCTTGATCTATGCCAACTCAACAAACACCTTCAGAGACACCTGTACAGCATCTTTATAATCACCCAGTTATGTTGTGACGTTTGATAGCACACAAGGTGTTCCTTCGGTATTCGGGAGTTGCATAATCTCATAGTCAGAGGAACATGTATAAGCCAAGTAGAAAGCAATAGCGATAAAACTAAACGATCAAAATGCTAAGCTAACGGATGGGTCTTGTCCATCATATCATTCTCTAATGATTTGATCCCGTTCATCAAATGACAACACATGTCTATGGTCTGGAAACATAACCATCTTTGATAAACAAGCTGCTAGTCAAGTAGAGGCATACTAGGGACACTCTGTTTGTCTATGTATTCACACATGTACTAAGTTTTTGGTTAATACAATTCTATCATGAATAATAGACATTTATCATGATATAAGGAAATATAAATAACAACTTTACTATTGCCTCTAGGGCATATTTCCTTCAAGTACGGGATCGCAGCTAAGCCCCCGAGTGGGAGGATTGCTCTCCACTTGGAGTAGTTTTTGTAACTTAGGAAAGTATGGGATCGCAGCTGAGCCCCCGAGTGGGAGGATGGCTCTCCACTCGGAGTAGTTTTTGTAACTTGGGCGAGTACGGGATCGCAGCAAAGCCCCCAAGTGGGAGGATTGCTCTACACATGGAGTAGTTTTGAAACTTAGGCCAATCTGGTTCGCAGCTAGTCCCTGAGTGGGAGGATTGCTCTCCACTCGGAGTAGTTTTTGTAACTTAGGCGAGTATGGGATCACAGCTAAGCCCCCGAGTGGGAGGATTGCTCTCTGATACGTCTCCAACGTATCTATAATTTTTTATTGTTCCATGCTATTATATTATCTGTTTTGTATGTTTAATGGGATTTAATATACTCTTTTATATTATTTTCGGGACTAACCTATTAACCGAAGGCCCAATGCAAATTGCTGTTTTTTTGCCTATTTCAGTGTTTCACAGAAAAGGAATATCAAACGGAATCCAAACGAAACGAAACCTTCGCGAGGATCTTTTTTGTAACAAACGAAATCTAAGAGACTTGGAGTGGAAGTCAAGGAAGCAACAAGGTGGCCACGAGGCAGGAGGGCGCGCCCGGGGGGGGGGGGGTTAGGCGCGCCCCCACCCTCGTGGGCCCCTCGTAGCTCCACTGACCTACTTTTTTCGCCTATATATACTCTTATACCCTGAAAACATCCACGGGAGCCATGAAACCACTTTTCCACTGCCGCAACCTTCTGTACCCGTGAGATCCCATCTTGGGGACTTTTTGAGCGATCTGCCAGAGGGGGATCCGATCACGGAGGGCTTCTACATCAACACCATAGCCTCTCCGATGATGTGTGAGTAGTTTATCACAGACCTTTGGGTCCATAGTTATTAGCTAGATGGCTTCTTCTCTCTCTTTGGTTCTCAATACAAAGTTCTCCTCGATGTTCTTGGAGATCTATTCGATGTAATACTTTTTGCGGTGTGTTTGTCGAGATCCGGTAAATTGTGGGTTTATGATCAAGATTATCTATGAACTATATTTGATTCTTCTCTGAATTCTTATATGCGTGATTTGATATCTTCGCAAGTCTCTTTGAATTATCGATTTAGTTTGGCCTACCAGATTGATCTTTCTTGCAATGGGAGAAGTGCTTAGCTTTGTGTTCAATCTTGCGGTATCCTTTCCCGGTGACAGCAGGGGCAGCAAGGCACGTATTGTATTGTTGCCATCCAGGATAAAAAGATGGGGTTTATATCATATTGCTTGAGTTTATCCCTCTACATCATGTCATCTTGCCTAATGCGTTACTCTGTTCTTATGAACTTAATACTCTAGATGCATGCGGGATAGCGGTTGATGTGTGGAGTAATAGTAGTAGATGCAGAATCGTTTTAGTGTACTTGACACGGACGTGATGCCTATGTTCATGATCATGCCTAGATATTCTCATAACTATGCACTTTTCTATCAATTGCTCGGCAGTAATTTGTTCACCCACCGTAATATATGCTATGTTGAGAGAAGCCACTAGTGAAACCTATGGCCCCCGGGTGTATTTTACATCATATTAGTTTCCCGTCAACTTGCCAATTTCTGTCGCCGTTTATTTTGCAATCTTTACTTTCCAATCTATACAACAAAAATACCAAAAATATTTATATTATTATCTTTATCAGATCTCACTTTTGCAAGTGGCCGTGAAGGGATTGACAACCCCTTTATTGCGTTGGTTGCAAGGTTCTTGATTGTTTGTGCAGGTACTAGGCGATTTGCGTGTAGTCTCCTACTGGATTGATACCTTGGTTCTCAAAAACTGAGGGAAATACTTACACTACTTTGCTGCATCACCCTTTCCTCTTCAAGGGAAAACCAACGCATGCTCAAGAGGTAGCACTCTCCACTCAGAGTAGTTTTTGTAACTTAGGCGAGTACGGGGTCATAGCTAAGCCCCCGAGTGGGAGGGTTGCTCTCCTCTCGGAGTAGTTTTTGTAACTTAGGCGAGTACGGGATCGCAGCTAAGCCCCCCGAGTGGGAGGGTTGCTCTCCACTCAGATTAGTTTTTGTAACTTAGGCGAGTATGTGATCACAGCTAAGCCCCTGAGTGGGAGGGTTGCTCTGCACACGGAGTTGTTTTGTAACTTAGGCAAATCTAGTTCACACCTAAGCCCCCGAGTGGGAGGATTGCTCTCCACTCGGAGTATTTTGAAACTTAGGTGAAATAAGTTCGCGGCTAAGCCACCGAGTGGGAGGGTTGCTCTCCACTCGGAGTTGTTTTTAACTTAGGCGAATGTGGTTCGCAGCTATGCCCCCGAGTGGGAGGGTCGCTCTCCACTCGGAGTTTTTTTGGTAACTTAGGCGAGTACGGGATCGCAGCTAAGCCTCCAAGTGGGAGGGTTGCTCTCCACTCGGAGTTGTTTTGTAACTTAGGTGAATCTGGTTCGTAGCTAAGCCCCCGAGTGGGAGGATTGTTCTGCACTCGGAGTATTTTTGAAACTTAGGCAAAACAGGTTCGCGGCTAAGCCACCCATTGGGGGATTTGAACATATGTTTATGCGAGAACAATCATTATGAGACTGCAGGAATAATGTATTTGATAAACAATCTGAAAGTACTCTTATTACATCTCGATGATCCGAGTGTTTAAGTATAAAAGCGGCAGAGCAGATCCGTGTTCCAAGAGCGTAGCTCACCTTTTTGCTTGGCTACATTGTAAAGGTGATACGCCCCGTTGTGGAGCACCTTGGTGACGATGAAGGGGCCTTCCCAAGCAGGAGCAAGCTTGTGAGGCCGTTGTTGATCCACTCGGAGCACAGGGTCTCCTGCTTGAAATGCTCGACCTCTGACATTCGGGCATGGAATCGATGAAGGTCTTGCTCGTAAATGGTCGACCATATCAAGGCCATCTCTCGCTCTTCCTCCAGAAGATCTACGACGTCCTAACGTGCTTGGTCTGCCTCAGCTTCTGAAAAAAGATCCACTCGGGGTGCATTGTGCAGCAAGTCACTCAGAAGTATGGCTTCAGCCACGTATACCATGAAGAAAGGGGTTCGATCGGTCAATCGGTTGGGAGTTGTCCTCAATCCCCACAAAACATACGTCAACTCAGTCACCCCAGCTCCAGCTGCATGCTTAAGGTCGCGCGTCAATCGGGGTTTTAGCCCTTGGAGGATCAAACCATTTGCTCTTTCAGCTTGCCCATTCGACTGCGGGTGCGCAACAGATGCATAGTCGACCCGAGTGCCTTGGGAAGTGCAGAATGCCTTGAACTCATCAAAATCAAAGTTTGAGCCATTGTCTATGATGATGCTGTGTGGAACTCCATATCTGAACACCAACCCTCTGATGAAACGGTTGGTTGTGCTTGAGTCTAAGTTCTTGATAGGTTTTGCTTCAATCCACTTAGTGAACTTGTCGACTGCCACAAGCAAATGAGTGAAACCACTTCTGCCGGTCCTTAATGGCCCAACCATGTCCAACCCCCACACAACGAATGGCCAGACGAGTGGAATAGTCTTCAAGGCCGACGCAGGCTTGTGGGACATGTTCGAGTAAAACTGACAACCCTCACACTTCTCAACTATCTCCTTGGCCATTTCGTTGGCCCGTGACCAGTAGAGTCCCACTCGGTATGCTTTGGCCACGATGGTCCAAGAGGACGTATGGTGACCACAGGTCCCCAAGTGAATCTCATTCAGGATCAGTCGACCCTCTTATGGAGAGATACATCATTGAGCTATGCTAGTAACACTTTCTCTAAAAAGCTGTCCGCCTATTATTGTGAAGGTTTTAGACCTACAGACGATCTGACGTGCTTCAACTTCATCTTCCGGGAGCTCCTGCCTGAGAAGATATGCAATATATGGCACCGTACAGTCGGGGATGACTACTAAAATCTCCATTATTAGGTCGACCACTGCTGGCACTTCAACTTCAGTCGGATTGCTAGCACTTATTGGTTGTGGGGGTTCTTCTGTAAAGGGATCTTCTTGCTCTGACGGGGTATGGAGATGCTCCAAGAACACATTACTGGGAATAGGCTTCCTAGTGGAACCTATTTTCGCCAGATCATTAGCTGCCTGATTCTTGAGTCGGGGAACGTGGTGGAGTTCCAACCCTTCAAACTTCTTTTCCAACTTCCTTACTGTATTGCAGTATCCGGTCATGGCAGGGCTCCGGACATCCCATTCCTTCATCACCTGATTAACCACCAAATTTGAGTCGCCGTATACCATCAGGCGTCGGACGCCGAGTGAAATGGCCATACACAACCCGTAGAGAAGTGCTTCGTACTCAGCTTCATTGTTGGAGGAGTCAAAGTGAATCTCGAGAACATAACTGAGTTTGTCGCCTCTTGGGGACACAAGGACCACTCCAGCACCAGAACCGTTTAACATCTTGGATCCATCAAAGAACATGGTCCAGTGCTCCGAGTGAACTTGAGTCGGCTGCTGCTACTTAATCCACTCGGCTAGGAAATCTGCGATTGCTTGAGATTTCATTGCCTTCTTTTCTTCAAACTTGATATCTAGAGGAAGAAGTTCAATTGCCCACTTAGCCACTCGACCGGTTGCATCTCGATTGTTCAAAATTTCAGATAACGGAGCGTCGCTGACGACTGAAATCGAGTGGTCTCCGAAGTAATGTGCAACTTTCTTCGCAGTCAAGTAAATTCCATAGACAAGCTTCTGGTAATGTCGATACCTTTGCTTGGACGGAGTCAAGACTTCAGAAATGTAATATAGTGAGCGTTGAACTTTATAGGCTTTGCCTTCTTCTTCTTGCTCGACTGTGAGCACTGTGCTGACAACCTGTCCAATGGCTGCAATATATAACAATAGAGGCTCTTTGCTTACTGGAGCATCAAGCACCGGCTGGGTGGAAAGTAGGGCTTTGAGCTCTACAAACGTTGCTTCAGCTTTAGGAGTCCACTCAAATGTATCAGACTTTTTCATCAGTCGGTAAAGAGGTAATGCCTTTTCACCGAGGCGAGAAATGAATCTACTTAATGCAGCTAGACAACCCGTGAGCTTCTGAATGTCATGCACACGCACAGGGTGTTTCATTCGGAGAATTGCCCAAATATTTTCTGGGTTTGCATCAATCCCTCGTTCGGAAACAAGAAAAGCGAGTAACTTTCCTCCTGGGACTCCGAATGTGCACTTGGACGGATTAAGCTTGATGTCATATCTGCTTAGATTGGCAAAGGTTTCAGCAAGGTCAGTCAGCAGGTCGGAACTCTTGCGTGACTTGACCACGATATCATCCATGTATGCTGCTACCTCTTGAGCATGCGTTGGTTTTCCCTTGAAGAGGAAAGGGTGATGCAGCAAAGTAGCATAAGTATTTCCCTCAGTTTTTTAGAACCAATGTATCAATCCAGTAGGAGACTACACGCAAGTCCCTCGTACCTGCACAAACAATCAAGAACCTTGCAACCAACGCGATAAAGAGGTTGTCAATCCCTTCATGGCAACTTGCAAAAGTGAGATTTGATAAATATAATAAGATAAATATTTTTGATATCTTTGTTGTATAGATTGGAAAGTAAAGATTGTAGAAATAAACGACGACAGAAAGAGCTAGTTGACTGGAGATTAATATGATGGAAGATAGACCCGGGGTCCATAGGTTTCACTAGTGGTTTCTCTCAAGATAGCATAATTTACGGTGGGTGAACAAATTCCTGTCGAGCAATTGATATAAAAGCACATAGTTATGAGAATATCTAGGCATGATCATGTATATAGGCATCACGTCCGTGACAAGTAGACCAAAACGATTCCGCATCTACTACTATTACTCCACACATCGGTCGCTATCCAGCATGCATCTAGAGTATTAAGTTCATAAGAACAGAATAACACATTAGGCAAGATGACATGATGTAGAGGGATAAACTCAAGCAATATGATGTAAACCCCATCATTTTATCCTCGAGGGAAACAATACTGTTGGATGTGGGGTTCCGGCAAACCCTCAAGGTTCGAAACTGGGGTGCGCGCGAAGTCTTTCCCTCCTACCGATCTACACCCTAGCTCGCTAGGATCTCGCGGATGAACTCGACAGACTCACAACACAGAGAGACACGAGGTTTATACTGGTTTGGGCCACCGTTGTGGTGTAATACCCTACTCCAGTGTGGTGGTGGTGGATTGCCTCTAGGGCTGGTGATGAACAGTACAAGGGAAGAACAGCCTCCTGAGGTTGAGGTGTTCTTGTGGCTAGGGTAGGCTCTCGATCGGGTTGGATCAAGCTAAGATGAGATGCCTCTACTATGGTGGCTAGCTCTACTTATATAGGCCCTGGTCCTCTTCCCAAATATCGAGCTGGAAGGGAGCCAACAACGGCAGGCAGTTTTGAAGGGGGATAGCTAGTACAAGCTATCCTGACAAAAGTAGTCTTCGCCTGCGGAAAGCTCTGGTGGTGATGCGGTCTTGGGCTCCACGATGACCTCCACCTTGCCGTCCTTCTTGTCTTGGTCTCGTTGCACCAATATAGCAACCTTTGCCTGATGCCTTGGTACTCTTCACCTATGCTGGCCTCCTTAGCACTAAAGAGGAAACAAGGACGCTGCGCGCGCTGGCGCCCGCCTGGTGCCGATCGTCATGGCTCACGTCACGAGAGCCTCGTGAGGTTTTGCCCCGCCTTGATATCTCCGCTCCTCGTGAGCCTGCCTGTCTAGACCACTCCTGAGGAGGTCCTGCGTCGTCCGCTTCGCGAGGCTTGGACCCTTGCGAGGGTCTTGGATGCCTTGTTGATGAAGATGGGCCATACGGCCTGCTGGCTTAGCCACGTGTAGGATCGAAAGTATGTCTAGAGGGGGGGTGATTAGACTACTTGACCAATTAAAAGCTATACTTTTCCCAATTTTAGTCTTTGGCAGATTTTAGCTATCTTAGCACAAGTCAAGCAATCTTAACACAATTCAAGCAAGCATGCAAAGAGTATATGAGCAGCAGAAAGTAAAGCATGCAACTTGCAAGAATGTAAAGGGAAGGGCTTGGAGAATTCAAACGCAATTGGAGACACGGATGTTTTTGTCGTGGTTCTGATAGGTGGTGCTATCGTACATCCACGTTGATGGAGACTTCAACCCACGGAGGGTAACGGTTGCGCGAGTCCACGAAGGGCTCCACCCACAAAGGGTCCACGAAGAAGCAACCTTGTCTATTCCATCATGGCCATCGCCCACGAAGGACTTGCCTCACTAGCGGTAGATCTTCACGAAGTAGGCGATCTCCTTGCCCTTACAAACTCCTTGGTTCAACTCCACAATCTTGTCGGAGGCTTCCAAGTGACACCTAGCCAATCTAGGAGACACCACTCTCCAAGAAGTAACAAATGGTGTGTTGATGATGAACTCCTTGCTCTTGTGCTTCAAATGATAGTCTCCTCAACACTCAACTCTCTCTCACAGGATTTGGATTTGGTGGAAAGAAGATTTGAGTGGAAAGCAACTTGGGGAAGGCTAGAGATCAAGATTCATATGGTGGGAATGGAATATCTTGGCCTCAACACATGAGTAGGCGGTTCTCTCTCAGAAAATGTGTATTGGAAGTGTAGATATGTTCTGATGGCTCTCTCCACGAATGAAGAGTGGGTGAAGGAGTATATATAGCCTCCACACAAAATCTAACCGTTACACACAATTTACCAATCTCGGTGAGACCGAATTGAGAAACTCGGTCGGACCGATTTAGTAAACCTAGTGACCGTGAGGATTTTCGGTGGGACGGAGATGCAACTCAGTAGGATCGATATGGTTAGGGTTAGGGCATAACGTAATCTCGGTGAGACCGATTACACAAACTCGGTGGGACCAATTTTGGTAATAAGATAACCAGAGAGTTGGTGAGGTAAACTCGGTGGGAACGATCCGCTCATCTCGGTGAGACCGAAATGTTATAGAAGGGAAACAGAGAGTTTACATTGCAATCTTGGTGGGACCGATTCGCTCATCTCGGTAGGACCGAAACGTTACGAAGGGAAACAGAGAGATTACAATCCCATCTCGGTGAGACCGAGATCCCTATCGATGAAACCGATTTGCCTAGGGTTTGTGGCAGTGGCTATGACCAAGGTTGTCAGAATCGTGATTTTGAATCGGATCGGAGGTCCGATGGTAGGATCACAAATCGTAGAATCTTCACTAACAGGATCGTAAAACGAAGATTCTATGAACTAAAATCGTAGAATCAGAGGGGTTAGTTTGGATCATAAAGTCGTAGAATCATATAACAGAATCGCGATTCTGACAACCTTGGCTATGACATTTGAACTCGGTGGTGCCGGATAGAAAGAATTGGTGGGGCCGAGTTTGACTTTTGGTTTAGGTCATATGTGGATGTGGGAAGATAGTTGAGGGTTTTGAAGCATATCACTAAGCACTATGAAGCAAGAACCTCATTAAGCAACACCTCATCCCTCCTTGATAGTATTGGCTTTTCCTATAGACTCAATGTGATCTTGGATCACTAATATATAAAATGTAGAGTCTTGAGCTTTAAGCTTGAGCCAAACTTTTTGTCCTTAGTATTTTGAGGGGTCCACTTTCCTCATCCATGCCATGCCATTCATTGAGCTTTTCCTGAAATATTAATCTTGGAATAATGTTAGCTCAATGAGCTATATGTTGTTAGGAATTACCAAAACCACCCATGGATAGTTGCACTTTCAATCTCCCCCTTTTTGGTAATTGATGACAACATATAGATGAAAGCTTCGACAAATTGTAATAAGAGTGAAAAATATTATCGCTTTGAGAAGTATGTGAAAAGCAAGAGCTCCCCCTAAATTTGTGCATATATTAAGATTTACTTTGGACTGCAAATGCACAATGAGTTAGGATCATGGGTTACTCTTCCATGTCACATACATCTTGGTGGAGCGCTCAAAATGATAATAATTAAATACATGCACTCATCACCAAGCAAAGTGAATGATCATATAGGGATAAAATGATAATGTCATCCAACAAGCATAGCATTAATGTAACATATGATCAAACACACATGATCATCCAAGTTTCACACACAAGCATAAAGTATCTCAGTCAAGCAAATAAAGTTCAATCACCAAAGCAAGAGAGAATAAAAAGCAACGCTCTCTCTCGAAGCCTATGATCTATACATTTTCTCCCCCTTTGGCAACAAGTTACCAAAAAGTTCATAGAAAATGCATAGCACTAAAATGTCTCTCAAGCTTGGTCTTCAGGTGGTGGTGTCCGGAGAACTCCAAGAACGAGGGCTTCAGTCGAAGTAGATGGAGCTGTTGGAGTAGATGCTGGAGCTGGTGGCACTGAAGCTGTAGCTGGTGCAGATGAAGTGGCTCTGGTGTCTGTTACTGGTACTGCAGTTGACCTCTGAGCTCTAGGCACTCTGGCAAATGCCTCAGTTGTTGTCTTGCCCTTCCTCTCCTGCATGTCATCCTGAAGTTGCTCCACAACAGACTGGATCTCACTTACCTTCACATCCATGTCATAGAACTTCTGCTCCATGATTCTTTCCAAGCTCTCCTGGTTTCGAGTCAGGGTGGCCAGTCCTTTCTCAATCCTTAGAGTGGATGCAATCAAGTAGCCAAGCTGATCTTGCTCGCTTTTTAGAAGATACTGAGAGGCCTCCTCCTGGGTTGGCATCTTTGTAGCTTTCTCTGCCTTTGCCTTCTCCCTCTTGGCTTGTGCTTGTACTGAGGATGGTTCATCTTCATCCATAACCACTTGGTTGTCCTCAAAATCTGGATAGATAGCCAAGTGTTCCTTGTCCAACAAGTATGTGCCAGTGCCCATCTTTGAGTTAATCAACTCCTGGATCTGTGGGGCATACCCACAGCTTCTCTTTTGGTCTGCAACAGTCCCCTTGATAGTTTCAACAATGAGACTCATGACCTTGAACTTTTGTGGCACATCAAATATATGTATCAGATTTATGGAGTGGCCTCTGATCATCCTGTGATCTCCAGACTTGGGCAGAAGAGTATGCCTTAGTATCCAATTGATAGTAGGCAGTCCTGACAGCAGATGTTTCACTAACCCAAACTGTGAGTCTCAAGGTCTGCATCTGGAATTTCCTTGTACATGCTAGCCATGGAGTTGTGATCCTTCTTCTTCTTGGCATAGACATCCAAGTCATCTTCTTGCTCTTCAGGGGCATTGATCAACTGAGCCAATTCTACAACTGTAGACTGGTATCTAGTGCCTTCAGACATCTAGACAATTCTTCCATCTGGGTAGAAGTGAGCTGTGGAGTAGAACTGCATGATAAGCTCATCATTCCACTTAGTGAGCTTTTGAGCCACGAACACATCCACTCCACAAGCCTTGAAACTGTCATACGCACCAGGATAGTGTTCCTCATTCTCCTTCATGTAGGTCCAGTCGACCCACCTCATGTCACACACTATAGGTTTCTTGTCAAGCGGCACTGTCTCGTAGAAATCCTGATGTTCCTTGGTGTGGAACCTGTAATCCACAGTAGTTCTTCTTCTGGTAGCATATGGATCTGTCTCTCTCCATTTCCTCAGTCTCGAGTCTCTCCTGATCTTCATGTTCTCAGCCACAGGATGAGCATCATTGTGGTCTAGAATTTTTGGCTTCAATTTTCTCAGAACATGCTCTTCATCTTCTTCTTCTTCAGCAACAGTCTCAGGCACTGGGGCCTTGTTCTTCTCAGCATCAGATATATTTCTAGTATTCCTCTTTGGTGCAATCTTGGGCTTGGAGGCAACTTTGGGTGCTTCTTTGGGCTTTGATGATGCAGCCCCTGTCCTGATAGCATCACCCATAAGCTTCTGGGTTTTAGGTGCTGGTGCAGCAACCTCTTCTTCTTCTTCTTCTACTTCTTCTTCTTCTTCTTCAGAAGAGTGCTTCTCAAATTCTGACATTGGATCAACTTTCTTGCACCATCTGCTCCTCTTTCTTTCCTTCTTCTCTTTTGCAGCCTCATCTCCTCTAGTTGACTTGGAGGGTTTCTGAGAGGATGCCCTGGCTTTGGACATTGGTTATCTTCCTGCTAGCCTTTTGGTCTTTAGACCTGGCTTGGATGCAGCAGCTGAGCCATACTCCTTTTTCAGCACTTTCTTCTTTGATGTGGCATCATCCTCAATTGCCACATAGTCTTCATCCTCAGACTCTGAAGTTCTCTTCTTCCTTGTTCTGGTGGCAGCTTTGGGCAAGTTGCTGGGAGTGCTCCTGCTTCCATCATCTGAGCTGCTATAGGGACTAGTGCCCTCACTCATTTGAACTTGCTCCTCTGACTTGTTCTAACTGTCACTCTGATCAGACATGATGCAAACACTGACAGCTGACCCTGTGAATAGATTGTAGATGAGGTAGAGTAGATAAGCATCACAAAATACAGAGGTTTTTGCAAAAGAATGAATCAAAACTTAGTTCTAGTTTTCCTCAGAAAGCATTTTGGACCAACCGATTTGTAAACTCGGTGATACCGAAGCAGCTGTTGGAACCTAACCTAGTGAACTCGGTCAGACCGAGTCATATTTCGGTGGCACCGAGACTGCTAGGGTTTCACAAAGTCCTGAACTCGGTCGCACCGATTTTCAATTCTCGGTCAGACTAAGAATCTCATGTGCAATGGCCTGAGCCATATCGGTGGTACCGAGTTCCACAACCCGGATGGTCCGAGATGGTTTCGGTGGAAACCTAACCCTAAATTTTCAATTCATCTCTAATCTACGGAGTGTTTTGACTGGATAAGATCGTTTCAATCGTGGCAAGATTCATGGCGAACACAATGTGCTAGAATCGGATAAGGATAGCACAGTGATCAAGTTCATACCCTAGTTCGGTGATGAACTCGCTACGGCGGCAACGGCGGGGTTGATTTCCGTTGACGGCAGCGGAGACCAGCGGCAGGAGGCAACTGGCGACGAGGAGGACGATCCGAAGACCTTGGAGGCAGAGCGGGCTAAGCGCGGGCGAAAGAGTCCGGAGAAAAATTTCCAAAATTTTGCTCGTGGGTATATATAGCCCGACCCTGTCGGTGTGACCGAGTGGAACAATTCGGTGGCACCGAGATGCATAACTGCAAGCAGTTACTGCAACTCGGTGTGACCGAAAAGTTCAAATCGGTTGCACCGAGATTGAAAACCTAGATCGACTTAGTGATCTCGGTATGACCGAAATTAGTGAATCGGTCAGACCAAAACGCACAAAGAAGTTTATGAAGTTTAAGTCTATGACGAATTGGGGACTCCGAGTGCTCCTCACACAGAGTGGTTCGAATCTGACTTGATCAAATTTTGTGATATAGCATGAATAGAGTTTGAGACGAGAAAAGCATAGATAGCTAGAGAAGGTTCTTAGGCATTCTTGTCCATCCACTTGGCAAAAGAAAAGAAACCAATCAATCAAAACAACAAGTGGATGTCCTCTAATGAGTAAAATATGCAATCAACAGGCTCACACAGTAAAATGGCAATTGAAATATCTGGCAAAGCATGCACAACCAATTCTAGCATCTATCAAGCAATTGGCGATGACTAGGTCATCTATATATGAGTATATTGACTTAGGAGTCAAGTGAGAACACTTGATCATAGGTCATACTCATCGTTTAAGCACAAGTGGGGTTACCACTTTTACATAAAGCATTGTTGTGTTCACACCATTAGAGTTGCTTTAGCTCAATTCTTAGGGTAAAGCTCTCCCTAGATGTGAGATCCCCCCTAAAGAGGGATGAACTAACCTTGGGTTTTGTCGATGATGACTTCATGTAGATGTTGAAGATGTGGATGCTCAATGTTGATGTGGATCATTTGGAGCTATCCTTTGGAGTGAGCTGCACTTTCAATACCTACACGGGTTAGTCCCACAAGGAACAAGCAAGGATATCCATAGACATAGAGTGATGCACACACAAGATGATATCTATGAAAGCTTTAGGTTACCTTGTCCCTTGTCTTACAAACAAGAGGGTTTGTGACTCCTTGAACTAGTGCAAGATGTGGAAGTTGATTGCACTTGTTCTTGCCAAAATGATAAGAGTGAAGTATGTTGGTGGAGTCACCCTCAAGAGCTCTCTAGTTCTTCTTCTTTGGGATCCACACCATCTTGATGGGAAACCTCGGAGTTGTAGTTGTACTTGATGAAGTGGAACTTGAAGTAGTCTTGGGAACCCACTTGACCAAGGCCTTAGGAGCTTCTTCAAATGCATCAATTTCCTCTTGAAGCTTGTCCTTGCCTTTTTGCTTGTGGTCTTGTGGTGGAAGATCATCTTGAGCTTGTGTCCCTTTGAAAGAAGTAGGATCATACTTCTCTTGTTGAGGAACAAACTTCGTCTTGGGGTATTGATCTTCTTCCCACTCAACTCCATTGGCATTGAACTTTCGTTCAAAACCAACACCTTGGTTCTTCCGATGCCTTCCTTGCTTGCGTACAATTTCCTCGAATTGCTTACTCCCGGCAAGGCTCTTGTAGACACCTTTCTCTATAATTCCCTTTAGTAAGCTATTTTCTTGCTCAAGTGTAATCATTAGTGGAATCAACAGAACTACTAGAAGCAACAACATTGGATTTAGCATGAATGTTGTTACTACTAGAGGAAGAATATTTCTTGTACTTGTTACTAGACTTGACTTGAGGCATGTAAGTGGATAAGAGTAAACGCTTGGCAATGTAAGTGTCGGATCGTGGGTTCCGGCAGACCCTTAAGGTTCGAACTCTGGGGTGCGCGCGGAGATTCTGCCCTCTACCTCTCCGTCTCGCCAGGATCTAAACTACCAAAAGAACAACACAAAAGACACAGAGTTTATACTGGTTCGGGCCACCGGTGTTGTGTAATACCCTACTCCAGTGTGGTGAGGTGGATTGCCTCTTGGGTTGATGATGATGAACAATACAAGGGAGAACAGCCTCGCGAGGGCGTGTTCTAGCTGGGACGATGAACCGCTAGGGGAGTTCAGCCGCCCTTCTCTCTCTCTCCTTGCTCGGATTCTGGATACCAGATGCCTCTACCCTGGGGGTGGCAAGTCCTATTTATAGGCAAAGGCCTTGGGCCTCTTCCCAAATATTGAGCGGGAAGGGCGCCAACAATTGGCCAATTTGAAGGGGAACATACAGTACACTTATCCTGACCAAAGTTGGCCCTCGCCTGCCAAAGGCCCTGTGGTGACGCTGCTCTGGGCTCCACGATGAGCTCATTCCCACCGTTGGACTGGTCTTGGTCTCGTTGCACCGAAATGGATGCCTTTGCTTGATCCTCTCACCTGCGCTTGCCCCCTTTGCACCAAAAAGGTAAGGGGAGGACACTGTGCGGTCTGGCGCCCGCCTGGCACCCTTGGTCGTCATGGCTTGTGTCATGGGCACCTCACGAGGTACCCTGCCTTGATCTCTCCGCCTCCTCATGAGCAAACCTGAGGAGGCTGCGCCCGAGGAAGCGTTGTGTCGTCCTCCCCGCGAGGCTTGGCCCCTCGCGAGGGTCTTGAATCTTGCGTTGATGAAGGTGGGCCGCACTGGGCCTCCATTCGAGCCACGCCGCAGGCCGCAGGCAGGCAAGTCTGGGGACCCCCGTTCCCAGAACGTTGACAGTAGGCCCCGGGCCCAAGGCGCGCCCGGACTTGGCCGTGCCGAGAGGCGAAAGGGCAAGGGCGAAGCGCCGCGGGCCCTGATAGCCTGCGGCCTTGGGCGCCGCGTGGCGTTTTGACAGGACATGGGCGTCTCCGCTTCCCCACGATGTTCTGGCAACTGTGTGACTTGACTAGTCCCTACATGCGTAGATATGGGTCATTATTACCTACGATCGTGGTGCTCGACGGTTGGCCTTCTTCGGCTATAAGTATGGGGCCGTGTAAGCTCCGCCAGTTCGCCCCTTCCTGCTTCTCTTCTTCTTCCTCTCTCTTGCCGCCCGCCGCTCGCATGGCTCCAAAGAGGTTCTCAGCCGCGGAGAAGGGGAAGGCTAGTCGGGCGGGGCCCGATTCCCCCCGGCCAAGCGCGGTTGGGGACGTCCCCGCAAGTATCCCGCGGTCCCCGCTGCGGCTCCCCGTAGCCACAGGGATGGTTCTCCGCGTGGTGGTGAGCGCTCGGCTGCCAAAGGGAGGCAGGCTGTGACTGCGCAGCTCCCCAGGCCGCGCTTTCGCTCGGCGGAGGTGCTGCCGGAGTTCGTCGTGTGGTCGGTGGACCCGACCAACACCTGGCTCCAGCTCCCTCGCTTCTTCATCGGCGAGCTGCCGGCCAGCGCCCGGTGCGGCTTCTGGCTTCAGGCTGACGGTTGCTGCAGCAGGGCCTCGTGGGTTTTGCTTGAGGTCTCCCCTTCCGGGAATGGGGCCCTGACCCGCGGCCTGGGCCAGCGGTGCACCCTGCACTTCAAGTTCGACGGCAACGGCACCCTCTATGTGAGGGTGTTTGGGGAAGATGGTCGCCGCGCAGGATGCTGCCCCGAGGGCAATGACTGTGGCCAGGGGCCTCGCTCCGACGACGATGGAGGAGACAGCGCCCGCTCCGATGGCGGCGCCCGACGCTCCCCAGGCTCCACCAACTCTTCTTCAGGCGGCTCCTCCAGCGGTGGCCGCAGCCAGCCCCCTTGCCGTCGCGCCTGCCTGGGGGGTGGCTGTTCATTCGTCCGTCGCCGCGCCCCGGTGAAGCACGAGAGGGAGTCCGCCTGAGCCCCGGAGGCATCCTTCATCGCCTCTGCAGGACGATGCGAGGCGGGCCACGCCGGGCTCGCCTTTTCCTTTTCCTTTTGCTTCCTGTGTAAGACAAAACAGCTGCATGGAGCCCCGCGGGGGCGTGTTTGAGAATCATTGCCGTTGTAGCCATTACCTTGACTTTGTTGTTGCGCCTCTCAACTATTTGCCCTCGCATAGGTAGTTTTCGGCCCCAGCCGGGGGGAGGGGGGCACGGACCCAGGCCCTGTGCGCGTGTTGCGGTGCCCGAGGGGCATGGACTGGAGGGGTGCTCCTGAAGAGGGCCCAGGCCGTGAAACCTTTAAGCGGGTAGGGCGGCAACGCTCACGAGGGCATTCGAGTTCCATCCCTCGCGAGGCCTTTCATGAGAGAAATCAAAATGGGGAGCGAAAATCAACGAACCACAAATCGACAACGGCGATAGTTTCGATAAGATTTCAGATGCAAATAAACACGTCAACTGCGGAAAGCAAATAAAAATGCCGCGTCCGGCACCTAATCTAGTCTTCGACGTCTTCTCACTAGTGCGGAGCTAAGTGCTGCCACTGGGCGTGGGAGGGAGCCCCAGGGCCTGAGGCCAGCGCTCCTGAGACTCCGGGGCATGTACAGCCCCACTCATTATTACGTGAGAGTGTCACGGGGCGGCGAGCTTCACAGGCATTGGCCTTCTTCGCAGGCTCCGGGCCTTTCTTCTTAGAGGTGAGCAGCTTCACAGGCACTTGCCTTCTTCACAGGCTCTGGGCCTTTTCCAAAAAGGGAAGGTCTTCATAGGCGTTCGCCTTCTTCACAGGCTCTGGGCCTTTTAGGGGTAGAACCTCCGGAGGTGCTGGATGTTCCACTCGTTCTGTATCGGCTCCCCCTCTTGGGTCTCCAAGCGCATGGAGCCTGGCCTGGAAACATGAACAACCTTGAACGGGCCCTCCCACATGGGAGAGAGCTTATGCAGCCCCTCCCTGGAGAGAACCCGTCTGAGCACGAGGTCTCCTACCTCGAGGGTCCTGGGGCGGATGTTGCGGCAATGATATCGTCGCAGCGCCTGCTGGTACCTCGCCGCTTGCAACGCGGCTTCGCAGCGGCGTTCCTCCCCCAGCACGAGGTCCATCCCCCGCATGGCGTCCTGCTGCGCTTCGTCGAACTCTAGGACCCGTGCGGAGCGACGCCTGACCTCGTGAGGGAGGACCGCTTCAGCTCCGTAGACCAGGAAGAACGGGGTCTCCCCAGTTGGTTTGGTCGCGGTCGTGCGGATGGACCACAATACGGACTGCAGCTCGTCGTACCAACCTCTGCCGCAAGCCTCCAGCTTCTTCTTGAACGTCCTGGTCTTGAGGCCTCTCAGGACCTCCGCGTTGGCCCGTTCGGCCTGCCCATTGCTCCGCGGGTGCGCCACCGAAGCGTAGCATATCTGCGTCCCAAGGTTAGCACAGTATGTTTTGAAGAGATTACTGGTAAACTGTGAACCGTTATCTGTGATGATGCGGTTCGGCACCCCGAACTGGCTCACGATACCCCTGATGAACTTGACCGCGGAGCCAGCGGGGATGGTATGGACGGCCTCCACTTTTGCCCACTTAGTGAACTTATCAACGTCGACGTAGAGGTAGCGGTAGCCCCCTGGCGCCCGAGGGAACGGGCCCAGAATATCCAACCCCCAAACTGCGAATGGCCATGAGAGGGGTATAGTCTGCAGGCCCCCCGCCGGTTGATGGATCTACTTAGAGTGAAACTGGCAGGCCTCGCAAGCCTTTACTAACTTGACTGGGTCGTTGAGCGCGGTGGGCCAGTAGAACCCGCTACGGAATGCCTTGCCGACGAGGGTTCATGATGATGAGTGATGCCCGCAGTATCCGCCGTGTATGTCCTCCAGTAGTTCCTTTCCTTGCTCCCGGGAGATGCAGCGCAGAGACACATCATTTGGTCGCTTCCGGTAGAGCCCTCCATCTCTGAGGCAGTATGCCGTGGCCTGCCATGCCACACGCTCTGCTTCCTCTTCCTTCTCCGGTAGGGTCCCTTGTGTTAAATAACTCCGGAGTTCTGTGATCCAGCACTCCTCCCGAGGTTCCATCGTCAGGAGTAGACGCGCTCCTGAGGTCGGTCCACAGATCGGGGCTCCCGAGGCTGGCGGCCGAGGGAGCTCCTCTCGAGGCTGAGCGACGTTTGACAACGTTGTCTGTGCTGAGGGTTTGAAGAGCCGCTCTTCGAAGACGCCTGGTTCCTGTGGCAATCGCCTGGATGCCCGCCCGGCTATGTCGTCGGCTTCCTGATTGGTGCCACGGGGCACGTGCTTCAGTTCCAACCCCCAGAATTGTTTTTCCATCCTGCGGACTTCCGCTAGATAGGCTTCCATATGCTCGTCCTTTGACTCGTATACCTTGTTGGAGAAGTTGACAAGGAGCTGCGAGTCGCCCTTGACGGTGAGGCGTTTAACCCCCAGAGCTATCGCGGCTTTTAATCCGGCTATCAGACCCTCATATTCTGCTATGTTGTTGAAGACCTTTTCACCATGCTGGAAACAGAGCTGTACAGCATAGTAGAGCTTATCCTGAGTGGGTGATATCAGCATCGCGCCAGCCCCCGCGCCGTGCCTGGAGAACGCCCCATCGAAATACATGACCCATCCTTCAGGCGCTTCACTCCCTGGAGAGACGGACCGATCCTCGTTGTCCTTGAGGCCTGGTGCCTCCTCCCATTCAGCCACGAAATCTGCTAACGCTGCTCCTTTGATGACCCTAGTTGTGCTGAACTCAAGTTGAAACGCCTGCAGTTCTATGTTCCACTCGGCGACCCTTCCTGCTGAGTTAGGGCTCCTGAGCACTCTCTCCAGGGGGTACGATGAGACGACCTTAATGGGATGGGCCTGGAAGTAGTGACGCAGCTTGTGCGAGGCCACCAGTAGCGCGAGGAGGAGCTTCTGAGGCATTGGGTACCGTGCCCTCGCGTCCCGCAGCATCGTGCTAACAAAGTAAACTGGATGCTCAACCAGGCTGAGAGCATCTGGAGCTCCGACGCCCTCGGGAGGTAGGGACGCCTTATGAGATGACACGGCCTTGGGAGGCGGACCATCCGAGCATGTGGCTTCTCCTGCCTCTGGTGTGCTCTTCGGCAGCCGACCCTTCTCAACTGCGGCTGTGGCTTCTGCAGGCTTTCCGTGCTCTCGTCTTGCCTTGCCTCGGGTTGCTGCTGCGGTCTTGGTTTGGCGCTCCTCCCTAACCGCCACCAGGGCTGCGCTGGCGGAGTAAGGAGTAGCGGCGAGGTAGAGCAGCAGGGGCTCTTGAGGGCGCGGAGCCACCATGACCGAGGGACTGGTCAGGTACCTCTTGAGGTCTTGAAACGCCTTATCGGCCTCTTCAGTCCATTCAAAGGGCCCCTTTTTCTTCATCAGCTGAAAGAAAGGCAACGCTCGCTCCCCTAACTTGGAGATAAAGCGCCCTAGTGCGGTCACGCGCCCAATGAGCTTCTGCATCTCTCTGAGGGTCTTTGGCGGACTCATGTCCTCGACCGCCTTGACCTTCTCTGGGTTGGCCTCGATGCCACGATGGGACACGAGAAAGCCCAAGAGCTTGCCCGAGGGGACGCCAAACACACATTTCTCCGCGTTGAGTCGCAAGCTTACCGCGTCGAGGCTCGCGAAGGTCTCCTCCAGGTCTTGTATCAGGGTCTTGGCCTCCTGAGATTTTACCACAATGTCATCAACGTAGGCTTCGACATTCTTTCCGAGTTGCGGGCCCAAGGTGATGTGCATCAGCCGCTGAAAGGTAGCTCCTGCGTTACGCAGTCCGAACGGCATGCATGTATACCAGTATACCCCGCACGGGGTCAGGAAGGCGGTCTTTTCAGCGTCTTCCACCGCCATTCTGATCTGGTGATATCCGGAGAAGGCGTCCAGGAAGCATAGCAGGTCGCACTCTGCGGTGGAATCGACGATCTGGTCGATGCGGGGGAGCGGAAACGGATCTTGTGGGCATGCCTTGTTGAGATTGGTGAAGTCGACGCACATGTGTTCCTCCCCCCCCCCTTTTAGGCACAATGACGGGGTTGGCCAACCAATCCGGGTATCGGACCTCGCGAATGACCCCAGCGGCTTCTAGCTTGCGCGTCTCTTGGACCATGAAGGCTTGCTTCTCTGCGGACTGCCGCCCAGCCTTCTGCTTCACGGGGCGCGCATTCGGGCACATGTTGAGGTGATGCTCGATGACACTCCTAGGAATCCCTGCCAACTGATCGGGCTCCCAAGCGAACACCTTCTTATTCGCGCGCAGGAACCTGAGCAAGGCCTCCTCCTGCTCAGGCTCAAGGTTGGCGCCTATGGTGAAAGTGGCACCGGAAGACCTGTCCTCGTCCACGGGTATCTGCTTGGTTTCTGCCTTGTCCTGGGTGAACAACTGCTTTTTCTTGGCGGGCACAGCCCCCTTGGGCTCAGGGGCCTCAGCGTCAGCAGGCTGCGCCGATGCCGCCGCCTTGAAGGCGAGCTCGAGTACTCGCAAGGCGTCCCTGGTGTCTCCGTGCACGGTGAGGGTACCGCTGCTCCCGGGCATCTTCATGAGGTTGTACGCCGGGTGCGTGGCGGCCATGAACTGAGCCAGCGCCGGGTAACCGAGGATGGCGTTGTAAGGGAGGCCGATGGGGGCGATGTCGAAGTCGACCATCTCCGTGCGGAAGTTGTTGTAGGTGCCGAAGGTTACCGGGAGCCGGATCTGTCCCAGGGAGTCGGACGATCCGCCCCCGATGCCCGAGAAAGATCGACTGGGCCGCAGCCACTCCTGGGGTATGCAGAAGAGATTGAAGGCCTCGACCGAAAGCATACTGAGGCCCGCGCCGCCGTCGATGAGGGTTCTGGTGACGGCCACCTGGCAGATGGTGGGGTTGCACAACAGGGGGAGCACGCCCGAGCCCGCCAAGTTGGTGGGGTGGTCCTCCGAGCTGAAGGTCAGATCGTCCTCGCGCGCTGTCCGGTCCGAGGAAGCCCCCTGCCGTGTGGAAGCGGTGCTGACCCGGCGGGCAAACGGCTTGACGTGGCGACTCGTGGGCGGCGCTTGCGAGCCGCCCAGGAGGGCCGCAACGACCGGAGGTGTCGATGTTGTGGCGTAGTCGCCCCGTCGCACAGGCGGATGCTAGGGTGGTGCTTGCTGCTTGTTCCCCGCCAGGCTGGCGGCGGTGCCGATGGCGGGCGATGAGGGACGAGGAGGACGCTCACCGGCGAGGGCTGCTCGGGCGACGCGGGCCCGACCGGCGCCGTACATGGGTGCGGCGGCCGGAGAAGGACGGAGCAGTGGAAGACAGATTCCGGCGCACCCCTACCTGGCGCGCCAAATGTCGGATCGTGGGTTCCGGCAGACCCTTAAGGTTCGAACTCTGGGGTGCGCGCGGAGATTCTGCCCTCTACCTCTCCGTCTCGCCAGGATCTAAACTACCAAAAGAACAACACAAAAGACACAGAGTTTATACTGGTTCGGGCCACCGGTGTGGTGTAATACCCTACTCCAGTGTGGTGAGGTGGATTGCCTCTTGGGTTGATGATGATGAACAGTACAAGGGAGAACAGCCTCGCGAGGGCGTGTTCTAGCTGGGACGATGAACCGCTAGGGGAGTTCAGCCGGCCTTCTCTCTCTCTCTCTCTCTCTCTCTCCTTGCTCGGATTCTGGATACCAGATGCCTCTACCCTGGGGGTGGCTAGTCCTATTTATAGGCAAAGGCCTTGGGCCTCTTCCCAAATATTGAGCGGGAAGGGTGCCAACAATTGGCCAATTTGAAGGGGAACATACAGTACACTTATCCTGACCAAAGTTGGCCCTCGCCTGCCAAAGGCCCTGTGGTGACGCCGCTCTGGGCTCCATGATGAGATCATTCCCACCATTGGACTGGTCTTGGTCTCGTTGCACCGAAATGGATGCCTTTGCTTGATCCTCTCGCCTGCGCTTGCCCCCTTTGCACCAAAGAGGAAAGGGGAGGACACTGTGCGGTCTGGCGCCCGCCTGGCACCCTTGGTCGTCATGGCTTGCGTCATGGGCACCTTGTGAGGTACCCTGCCTTGATCTCTCTGCCTCCTCATGAGCCAACCTGAGGAGGCCTTGCCCGAGGAAGCGTTGTGTCGTCCTCCCCGCGAGGCTTGGCCCCTCGCGAGGGTCTTGAATCTTGCGTTGATGAAGGTGGGCCGTACTGAGCCTCCATTCGAGCCATGCCGCAGGCAGGCAAGTCTGGGGACCCCCATTCCCGGAACGCTGACAGTAAGAAGAACTTTTCTTACGAAGATCATCATTGATTGCTTTTAAGAACTCATGCTCTTGCTCAAGGTTGAGCTTTTCAAAGCGTAATTTCTCACGGGTCCTTAAAAGTTCTTGATGATCTCCTAAGATAGTTTCATGAGCTAACTCAAGAGTGTTTAGTTCTTTAGTTAGAGACTTAATCTTCTCCTTATCATTGTCATTCATTTCATCTTGATTAGCATGATTAATTAACGTTTCATCATAGTATTCATCACTAGAGTTGTCAACAAGTAAATCATCATCACCTAACAAGTCATCTTCATCACTATTAAAATCAACATACTCGGGGTGTGATAGCTTTGGACCTTTGGCCATGAAGCATCTCCCAATTCCTTCATTTGGTGAATCAAATATGTCGTAGGAGTTGGTTGACACAAGTGCTAGACCAGCAACACCTTCATCTTGAGTATATTCGGAGTCGGAGTGATAGCTTCTCTTGGAGTGGTTGTCGGAGTCGGAGCCGGATACCCATTCACCAACATGAGCTTGATGTCTTCGTTTTGTGTAGCTCCTTGACGACTTGTCCTTTCTTTTCAAATCCTTGCTTCTCCGTGAGGGTCTTCGTTCATAACGATCATCTCTACTCCTTCTTTCTCTAGGTGGTGATTCTTCTCTTCTACTTCTTCTTTTGGGAGAATACTCTCTTTTCTTGTAGGGGGCCGTACACTCATTGGAATAGTGTCCGGGCCTTCCACAATTGTAGCAGTTTCGCTCTCGACTAGAGGATCTTTTGTCATTGTAGGACCTTGACTTGGAGCTTCTCTTTTCTTCTACTCTTGTAGAACTTGTTGAAGTTCTTCACCATTAAGCTCAATTCTTCAATGAAGGTTTGTTTATCATTTGATGATGTGGGGGCTTCACATGAGGCTTTGTAAGCACCACTTGATTTGTTGTGAAGTTCCTCTTTATCCTTGAGTGACATCTCATGAGAAACAATTCTTCCAATGACTTTCGTTCGCTTGAGATCTTTGTAATTGGGCATCATTTGAATCAATGTGCACACGGTATCATATTTTCCATCCAAGGCTCTTAGGATTTTCTTGATGATGAATTTGTCGGTCATCTCTTCACTTCCTAAGCCAGCAATCTCATTTCTGATAAGAGCAAGCCTAGAGTACATTTCAGCGACACCTTCACCATCCTTCATTTTGAACTTGTCAAGTTGACTTTGAAGCACATCCAACTTGGATTCCTTGACGGAGTCGGTACCTTCATGCATGCCAATCAAAGTATCCCAAATTTCCTTTGCATTCTCAAGACGGCTGATTTTGTTGAATTCTTTGGGGCACAATCCGTTGAAGAGGATATCACAAGCTTGAGCGTTCTATTGCAACATTTCAACTCTTCCGCGGTGGCTCCACCCACAAAGGGTCCGTGAAGAAGCAACCTTGTCTATTCCATCATGGCCATCGCCCACGAAGGACTTGCCTCACTAGCGGTAGATCTTCACGAAGTAGGCGATCTCCTTGCCCTTACAAACTCCTTGGTTCAACTCCACAATCTTGTCGGAGGCTCCCAAGTGACACCTAGCCAATCTAGGAGACAACACTCTCCAAGAAGTAACAAATGGTGTGTTGATGATGAACTCCTTGCTCTTGTGCTTCAAATGATAGTCTCCCCAACACTTAAATCTCTCTCACAGGATTTGGATTTGGTGGAAAGAAGATTTGAGTGGAAAGCAACTTGGGGGAGGCTAGAGATCAAGATTCATATGGTGGGAATGGAATATCTTGGCCTCAACACATGAGTAGGTGGTTCTCTCTCGAAAATGTGTATTGGAAGTGTAGATATGTTCTAATGGCTCTCTCCACGAATGAAGAGTGGGTGAAGGAGTATATATAGCCTCCACACAAAATCTAACCATTACACACAATTTACCAATCTTGGTGAGACTGAATTGAGAAACTCGGTCGGACCGATTTAGTAAACCTAGTGACTGTTAGGATTTTCGGTGGGACTTAGATGCAACTCGGTAGGACTGATATGGTTAGGGTTAGGGCATAACGTAATCTCAGTGAGACCGATTACACAAACTCGGTGGGACCGATTTTGGTAATAAGCTAACCAGAGAGTTGGTCAGGTAAACTCGGTGGGACCGATCCGCTCATCTCGGTGAGATCGAAATGTTATAGAAGGGAAACAGAGAGTTTACATTGCAATCTTGGTGGGACCGATTCGCTCATCTCGGGTCTCGTTGCCCATGGCTGGCTGAGGGTGAGGCAGAGAGAGGGACGGTGCCGGAGAGCCCCCTGCGGCGCGGACGAGCTCGGCGACGCGATCGAGCCACTCCTCATAGAGATCGTCGACTGGGCGGTAACGCAGGAGCTCATTCAGCGCGAGGAGCGCGGCCCGCGCCTCCATGGGAGCGCGGCGCGCATGAGACAAAGAACCGTCCGGGGTTAGCGATGGAGTGGCGGTGTGGCCGTCCTGCCGCATCGAAGGGTGCAGCGAGGACGCCTGCTGCTCGTTCCTCGTCGAGCCGGTGGCAGCGTTGGCGGCGGGAGACGGAGAACGACGAGGTGGCCCGCCGACGGGAGCCGTCTGAGCGACGCGGGCGGTGAGGGCAGCCCGGCGCTCAGCTCGAGCACGGCGAGCATCCGCCATGGAGACGATGGAGCGATGGAGCGACTAATCGACAAGAGGGAGGCTACGGCGCACCCCTACCTGGCGCGCCAAATGTCAGATGTGGGGTTCCGGCAAACCCTCAAGGTTCGAACACTGGGGTGTGCTCGAAGGCTTTCCCTCCTACCGATCTACGCCCTAGCTCGCTAGGATCTCGCGGACGAACTCGACGGACTCACAACACAGAGAGACACGAGGTTTATACTGGTTTGGGCCACCGTTGTGGTTTAATACCCTACTCCAGTGTGGTGGTGGTGGATTGCCTCTAGGGCTGATGATGAATAGTAGAAGGGAAGAACAGCCTCCTGAGGTTGAGGTGTTCTTGTGGCTAGGGTAGGCTCTCGATCGGGTTGGAGCAAGCTAAGATGAGATGCCTCTACTATGGTGGCTAGCTCTACTTATATAGGCCCTAGTCCTCTTCCCAAATATCGAGCAGGAAGGGATCCAACAACGGCGGGCAAATTTGAAGGGGGACAGCTAGTACAAGCTATCCTGACAAAAGTAGTCTTCGCATGCGACAAGCTCTGGTGGTGATGCCGTATTGGGCTCCACGATGACCTCCGCCTTGCCGTCCTTCTGGTCTTGGTCTCATTGCACCAATATAGCAACCTTTGCCTGATGCCTCGGTACTCTTCGCGTGCGTTGGCCTCCTTAGCACTAAAGAGGAAACAAGGACGCTGCGCGCGCTGGCGCCCGCCTGAGGCCGGTCGTCATGGCTCACGTCACGAGAGCCTCCTGAGGTTTTGCCCCGCCTTGATATCTCTGCTCCTCATGAGCCTGCCTGGCTAGGCCACTCCCGAGGAGGTCTTTTGTTGTCCGCCTCGTGAGGCTTGGACCCTCGCGAGGTTCTTGGATGCCTTGTTGATGAAGATGGGTCGTACGGCCTGCTGGCTTAGCCACGCCATGGGCCGCAGGCAGGCAAGTCTGGGGACCCCCGTTCCCAGAACTCCGACAAATACAATACGTGCCTTGCTACCCTTACTGTCACTGGGAAAGGACACCGCAAGATTGACCCCAAAGCTAAGCACTTCTCCCATTGCAAGAAAGATCAATCTAGTAGGCCAAACCAAACTGATAATTCGAAGAGACTTGCAAAGATGTTAAATCATGCATAAAAGAATTCAAAGAATAATCAAATATTGTTCATAGATAATCTTGATCATAAACCCACAATTCATCGGATCTCAACAAACACACGCAAAAAGAATTACATCGAATGGATCTCCAAGAGAATCGAGGAGAACTTTGTATTGAGATCCAAAGAGAGAGAAGAAGCCATCTAGCTAATAACTATGGACTGAAGGTCTGTGGTAAACTACTCACACATCATCGGAGATGCTATGGTGTTGATGTAGAAGCCCTCCGTGATCGATTCCCCCTCCGGCGGTGCACCGGAAAAGGCCCCAAGATGGGATCTCACAGGTACAAAAGGTTGCGGCGGTGGAAATAGGGTTTCGTGGTGCTCTCGGATGTTTTCAGGTTATATGAGTATATATAGGCGAAAGAAGTAGGTCGGTGGAGCCATGAGGGGCCCACGAGGGTGGGGGCGTGCCTCCCTACCTCGTGGCCGCCTCGTTGCTTCCTTGACGTCCACTCCAAGTCTCCTGGATTGCGTTTGTTCCAAAAATAACTCTCCCGAAGGTTTCATTCCGTTTGGATTCCGTTTGATATTCCTTTTCTGCGAAACACTGAAATAGGCAAAAAAACAGCAATTTGCACTAGGCCTTTGGTTAGTAGGTTAGTCCCAAAAATAATGTAAAAGTGCATAATAAAGCCCATTAAACATCGAAAACAGATAATATAATAGCATGGAACAATAAAAAATTATAGATACGTTGGAGACGTATCAAGCATCCCCAAGCTTAATTCCTGCTCGTCCTCGAGTAGGTAAATGATTTTTGATGTGGAATGCTACCTAACATAATTTTCTAAGTAATTCTCTTTAGTGTGGCATGAATGTTCAGATCCAAAAGATTCAAGACAAAAGTTTAATATTGACATAAAAATAATAATACCTCAAGCATACTAACTAAGCAATTATGTCTTCTGAAAATAACATGGCCAAAGAAAGTTATCCCTACAAAATCGTATAGTCTGGCTATGCTCTATCTTCATCACACAAAATATTTAAATCATGCACAACCCCAATGACGAGCCAAACAATTGTTTCATACTTTTGATGTTCTCAAACTTTTTCAATTTTCACGCAATACATGAGCGTGAGCCACGGACATAGCACTATATGTGGAATAGAATGGTGGTTGTGGTGGAGACAAAAAGGAGAAGATAGTCTCACATCAACTAGGCATATCAACGGGCTATGGAGATGCCCATCAATAGATATCAATGTGAGTGAGTAGGGATTGCCATGCAACGGATGCACTAGAGCTATAAGAGTATGAAAGCTCAATAAAAGAAACTAAGTGGGTGTGCATCCAACTCGCTTTCTCACGAAGACCTAGGGCATTTTTTAGGAACCCATCATTGGAATATACAAGCCAAGTTCTATAATAAATTCCCACTAGTATATGAAAGTGACAAAATAAGAGACTCTCTATCATGAAGGTCACGGTGCTACTTTGAAGGACAAGTGTGGTAAAAGGATAGTAACATTGTCCCTTCTCTCTCTTTTTCTCTCATTTTTTTATTTGGGCCTTTTTCTCTTCTTTTATTTTTATGGCCTCTTTTTTTCTTTCTTTTTCTTTTCTTTTCGTCAGGAGTCTCATCCCGACTTGTGGGGGAATCATAGTCTCCATCATCCTTTCCTCACTTGGTACAATGCTCTAATAATGATGATCATCACACTTTTATTTACTTACAACTCAAGAATTACAACTCAATACTTAGAACAAAGTATGACTCTATGTGAATGCCTCCGGCGGTGTACCGGGATATGCAATGAATCAAGAGTGACATGTATGAAAGAATTATGAAGGTGGCTTTGCCACAAATACGATGTCAACTACATGATCATGCAAAGCAATATGACAATGATGGAGCGTGCCATAATAAGCGGAACGGTGGAAAGTTTTATGGCAATATATCTCGGAATGGCTATGGAAATGCCATAATAGGTTGGAATGGTGGCTATTTTGAGGAAGGTATATGGTGGGTGTATGATACCGACGAAAGGTGTGCGGTATTAGAGAGGCTAGCAATGGTGGAAGGATGAGAGTGCGTATAATCCATGGACTCAACATTAGTCATAAAGAACTCGCATACTTATTGCAACAATCTATTAGTTATGGAAAAGCAGTACTATGCGCATGCTCCTAGGGGGATAGATTGGTAGGAAAAGACCATCGCTCGTCCCCGACCGCCACTCATAAGGAAGATAATCAATAAATAAATCATTCCGACTTCATCACATGACGGTTCACCATACGTGCATGTTACGGGAATCACAAAATTTAACACAAGTATTTCTCAAATTCACAACTACTCAACTAGCACGACTCTAGTATTACCATCATATCTCAAAACAATCATCAAGTATCAAACTTCTCATAGTATTCAATGCACTTTTTATGAAGTTTTTATTATACCCATCTTTGGATGTCTATCATATTAGGACTAATTTTATAGCCAAAGCAAATTACCATGCTGTTCTAAAGGACTCTCAAAATAATATAAGTGAAGCATGAGAGACCAATAATTTCTATAAAATAAAACCACCACCGTGCTCTAAAAGATATAAGTGAAACACTAGAGCAAAATTATCTAGCTCAAAAGATATAAGTGAAGCACATAGAGTATTCTAATAAATTCTGATTCATGTGTGTCTCTACAAAAGGTGTGTACATAAAGGATGATTGTGGTAAACTAAAAAGCAAAGACTCAAATCATACACGATGCTCCAAGCAAAACACATATCATGTGGTGAATAAAAATATAGCCTCAAGTAAAGTTACCGATGGACGAAGACGAAAGAGGGGATGCCTTCTGGGGCATACCAAAGCTTAGGCTTTTGGTTGTCCTTTAATTTTACCTTGGGGTGCCTTGGGCATCCCCAAGCTTAGGCTCTTGCCACTCCTTGTTCCAAAATCCATCAAATCTTTACCCAAAACTTGAAAACTTCACAACACAAAACTCAAAAGAAAATCTCATGAGCTCCGTTAGGATAAGAAAACAAATCACCACTTTAAGGTACTCTAATAAACTCATTATTTATTTATATTGGTGTTAAACCTAATGTATTCCAAGTTCTCTATGGTTCATACCACCCGATACTAGCCATAGATTCATCAAAATAAGCAAACAACACACGAAAAACAGAATCTGTCAAAAACAGAACAGTCTGTAGCAATATGTATCAAACGTATACTTCTGTAACTCCAACAATTCTGAAATAAAATGATGGACGTGAGTAATTTGTTTACTAATCATATGAAAAAATAATCAACCTAAAATAACTCTCCAGTAAAAAATGACAGCTAATCTCGTGAGCGCTAAAGTTTCTGTTTTTTACAGCCAAATCATAAAGACTTCACCCAAGTCTTCCAAAAGGTTCTACTTGGCACAAACACTAATTTAAAACATAAAACCACATCTAAAAAGAAGCTAGATGAATTATTTAATAATAAACAGAAACAAAAAGCAAGAAACAAAAATAAAATTCTGTTGCCTCCCAACAAGCGCTATCGTTTAACGCCCCTAGCTAGGCATAAAAGCAAGAATAGATCTAGGTATTATCATAATAATGGTAAGCCAAATCACGAAAAGTCATGTCGTATTCCCTACGTTCAGCAGCAAGTTTTATTTGAGGCAAGCAAAAATAATCAAAAGGGTTAAATTTAATGGGACAAAAGTTCCCAAGATCAAGCCCGGGAGGTATGGGTTCCTCCTTTGGCCCCTTATATTGCAAAACTAATTCATCATTATAAGATTCTTTTGGCAAAAAGTCATGAGACTTTGTTCAAGAGAAAAGCCTAGCCTATTGTTCTGAATGGCAAAATTATCATTAAGCTCAGAAATTTTATTGACTAGAACATCGGTAGTAACCTTCTTTCTAAGGTTTTCATTATAAGCAACATGATCTAAAGATTGTAAACGCATTATATCTTCCTAATTAAAAAGGATAGCCTCTATGGGTGGATGGCCGACATCTACCCTATAGTGCGCAAAAATTTCCTTGGCTTCTTTCATAATAAATCTGAACTCATGTGCCAAAATAATAGTAGCTGCGCGTTTGACAGAAGAATGCTCAAAATTGGAAAATTCTAAGAAAATCCTTTGTATGGAAGGATGCATATGCATAAATTGTCTTTCAAGTTCAACTATGAGCAAAGATATAGCATCCTCAAGGCTACTAGTTCTATGAAGAATTGACCCTCCAATAGTGGGCAAAGCACCGGCACAAGTAAAGAAATCTTGAATAACTCCTTTACCAATAATATTGCCACTACCAATCCGAAACTTTTTAGTGTGCAAAATAGTAGGATCTTCATGAGGATCATCAAAAGCATCAAAGATTTCCATGTTATTACCACTATCCTTATCAATGATAACCTCCCCAATTTCAGATATGATGGCAGCAAATCGCACAAAAGAATGAGCACACAAAAGGTAAGCAAAAAGAGACGAACGGAAAAAGAGGGCGAATAAAACGGCAAAGGTGAAGTGGGGGAGAGGAAAACGAGAGGAAAATGGAAAATAATGTAATGAGAGGGAGAAGAGTTTGTGATGGGTACTTGGTATGTCTTGACTTGTGCGTAGATCTCCCCGGCAACGGCGCCAAAAATCCTTCTTGCTACCTCTTGAGCATGTGTTGGTTTTCCCTTGAAGAGGAAAGGGTGATGCAGCAAAGTAGCGTAAGTATTTCCCTCGGTTTTTTAGAACCAAGGTAGCAATCCAGCAGGAGACTACACGCAAGTCCCTCGTACCTGCACAAACAATCAAGAACCTTGCAACCAACGTGATAAAGGGGTTGTCAATCCCTTCAGGGACCCTTGCAAAAGTGAGATCTGATAAAGATAATAAGATAAATATTTTTGATATTTTTGTTGTATAGATTTGAAAGTAAATATTGCAGAAATAAGCGGCGACAAAAATATCTAGTTGACTGGAGATTAATATGATGGAAGATAAACCCGGGGGCCATAGGTTTCACTAGTGGCTTCTCTCAAGATAGCATAATTTACAGTGGGTGAACAAATTACTATCGAGCAGTTGATAGAAAAGCGCATAGTTATGAGAATATCTAGGCATGATCATGTATATAGGCTTCACGTCCATGACAAGTAGACCGAAACGACTCAACATCTACTACTATTACTCCACACATCGACCGCTATCCAGCATGCATCTAGAGTATTAAGTTCATAAGAACAGAGTAACACATTAGGCAAGATGACATGATTTAGAGGGATAAACTCAAGCAATATGATATGAACCCCATCTTTTTATCCTCGATGGCAACAATACAATACATGCCTTGCTGTTCCTGCTGTCACTGGGAAAGGACACCGCAAGATTGGACCCAAAGCTAAGCACTTCTCCCATTGCAAGAAAGATCAATCTAGTGGGCCAAACCAAACTGATAATTCGAAGAGACTTGCAAAGATATTAAATCATGCATAAAAGAATTCAGAGAAGAATAAAATATTGTTCATAAATAATCTTGATCATATACCCACAATTAACGAATCTCGATAAACACACCGCAAAAAGAATTACATCGAATGGATCTCCAAGAGAATCAAGGAGAACTTTTTTATTGAGATCCAAAGAGAGAGAAGAAGCCATCTACCTAATAACTATGGACCCAAGGGTCTGTGGTAAACTACTCACACATCATCGAAGAGGCTATGGTGTTGATGTAGAAGCCCTCCGTGATCGATTCCCCCTCCGGCAGAGCACCGGAAAAGGCCCCAAGATGGGATCTCACGGGTATAGAAGGTTGCGGCAGTGGAAATAGGGTTTCGTGGTGCTCTCGGATGTTTTCAGGGTATATGACTATATATAGGCGAAAGAAGTAGGTCGGTGGAGCCATGAGGGGCCCACGAGGGTGGGGGGCGCGCCTCCCTACCTCGTGGCCGCCTCATTGCTTCCTTGAAGTCCACTCCAAGTCTCCTGGATTGCGTTTGTTCCAAAAATAACTCTCCTGAAGGTTTCATTCCGTTTGGATTCCGTTTGATATTCCTCTTCTGCGAAACACTGAAATAGGCAAAAAACAACAATTTGCACTGGGGATTTGGTTAGTAGGTTAGTCCCAAAAATAATATAAAAGTGCATAATAAAGCCCATTAAACATCCAAAACAGATAATATAATAGCATGGAACAATAAAAAATTATAGATACGTTGGAGACGTATCATATGCTTCCACGTTCCGACTGATTTGAGTGAGCAAACACTTCTGGATCATGTGCATGAATGTGGCACCAGCATTCTTGAGACCAAAAGGCATGGTGACATAGCAGAAACACCCGAATGGGGTGATGAACACCGTTTCTATTTCATCAGGTCCATACAGACGGATCTGATGGTACACGGAATATGCATCCAAAAAACACAAACGCTCACACCCTGCAGTTGAGTCGACGATCTGATCAATGCGGGGGAGAGGGAAAGGGTCTTTCGGGCAGGCCCGATTGATATGCTTGAAATTGATACACATACGAAGTGAATCATCTTTCTTGGGGACTATGACGAAGTTGGCAAGCCACTCGGAGTGGTATATCTCGAGGACGAACTCAGCTGACAGGAGCCGAGCCACTTCCTCGCCAATCGCCTTCCTCTTTTCCATGGCGGTCGACATGCAAACGGTGCCCAGCCAGCCCCGTGGGTACACCTTGCATGTCTGATGGTTTCCATGCAAAGATGTCCCAGTTCTCACGGAGGAACTGGATGAGTGCTTCTTCCTATTTGCTGTCGAGTGTCGTTGAAATGTGGGTCGGAGCAGCACATGGGTCTTCCGGGTGAATGTGGACTGGCTTCATCTCGCCGGCCGATTGAAATGCTGATTCTGAAGCAGGCTTCTTGGCTCACAACAAATCACTCGAATCGGCATTTTCTGTCGGATTTCGGGTTCCGGCAGACCCTTGAGGTTCGAACTCTGGGGTGCGCACGGAGATTATGCTTCCTACCTACCTGTACCCCTCCGCCTCGCAAGGATCTAAGCTACCAGAAGAGCAACACAAGAGACACAGAGTTTATACTGGTTCGGGCCACCGATGTGGTGTAATACCCTACTCCAGTGTGGTGGTGTGGTGGATTGCCTCTTGGGCTGATGATAAACAATACAAGGAAGAACAGCCTCGCGAGGGTCTGTTCTTGGCTGGGGTGATGAACTGCTAGAGGGGTTCAGTCGCCCTTCTCTCTAGATCCTAGCTGATTAGATTCCTCGATCTCTAGATCTCTAGTTCTCTAGATGCCTCTACCCCGGGGGTGGCTAGTCCTATTTATAGGCAAAGGCCCTGGGCCTCTTCCCAAATATTGAGCGGGAACGGCGCCAACAATTGGCCATTTTGAAGGGGAACATCTGGTACACTTATCCTGACTAAAGTTGGTCCTCGCCTGCCAAAGGCTCTGGTGATGACGCTGGCTTGGGCTCCACAGTGACTTCCTCCTTGACGCGGTGCTGGTCTTGGTCTCGTTGCACCGAAATGGGTGCCTTTGCTTGATCCTCCCGCCTGCGCTTGCTCCCTTTGCACCAAAGAGGAAAGGGAGGACACTGCGCGGGCTAGCGCCCGCCTGGCGCCCTTGGTCGTCATGGCTTGCGTCATGGGCACCTCGTGAGGTACCCCGCCTTGATCTCTCCGCCTCCTCGCGAGCCAGCCTGATGAGGCCGCGCCTGAGGAAGCTCCGTGTCGTCCGCCCCGCGAGGCTTGGGCCCTCGCGAGGGTCTTGGGTCTGTGTTGATGAAGATGGGCCGTGTTGGGCCCCCTTTGAGCCAGGCCGCAGGCCGCAGGCAGGCAAGTCTGGGGACCCCCGTTCCCAGAACACCGACAGTAGCCCCCGGGCTCAAGGCGCGCCCGGACTTGGCCGTGCAGGGAGGCGAAAGGGCAAGGGCGAAGCGCCGCAGGCCCTGACAGCCTGCGGCCTTGGGCGCCGCGTGGCGGTTGATTGGACGTGGGCGTCTCCGTAACCGCGCGAGTTGATAAAGGAGCGGCATCTGCCCAGACTTTGCTTTTTTCGCTCTCTCCGGTTGCTGCTCAGATCCCCTTTCTTGCGCCTCTCCTTCCTTCCTCCAAATCTCCAGATCTGCTTCGACCGCGCGACCTAGAAGCCATGGCGCCTCGTCAGTCCCCGGCCGGAGCTTGGTACTCGTCTGCCTTGGTGTCGGTGTCAAAACCGGCGGATCTCGGGTAGGGGGTCCCGAACTGTGCGTCAAGGTCGGATGGTAACAGGAGACGAGGGACACTTTATTTTACCCAGGTTCGGGCCCTCTCGATGGAGGTAAAACCCTACTCCTGCTAGATTAATATTGATGATATGGGTAGTACAAGAGTGGATCTACCACGAGATCAAGGAGGCTAAACCCTAGAAGCTAGCCTATGGTATGATTGTGTATGATGATGGTTGTCCTACGGACTACAACCCTCCGGTTTATATAGACACCGGATAGGGTTAGGGTTACCCAGAGTCGGTTACAATGGTAGGAGATCTTGAATATCCGCACGCCTAGCTTGCCTTCCACGCCAAGAAAAGATCCTTCCGGACACGAGACGAAGTCTTCAATCTTGTATCTTCATTGTCCTGGAGTCCGGCTAAAGGTATAGTCCGGCTATCCGAACACCCCCTAATCCAGGACTCCCTCACTTGGAGTCGCCAAATGTGTCGGAGGCAAGCCTCGCCCGGTTGCGCCGGATGGCGGCGGCGCAAGGCATCGATGGGGCGAAGGTGTTTAAGGCCGGCTCCGCCACCCCTGATGGTCGAGGGAGCACCTTTTATCCGCTCTTCGTAAGCTCCATTGCTGCTGGCCTGGTGCCTCCCTTCTCCGAGTTCTTCTTCTCTGTCCTCCACCATTACAACTTACAGGCTCTGCATCTCCACCCCAACTCCGTCCTTCTCCTGGCAATCTTCGCCTATTACTGCGAGGCTCATGTAGGGGTGCAGCCCTCAGTGGCCTTGCTGCGCCACTACTTCTCCCTCCGGGTCTCTCGCGGTTCTCCTTCCGCGTGCGCGAGCTTCATCGCGTACAGTGGCGCCATTGCCATTTCGAAGCCCGAGAAAAGGATTGAGGGCTTCAGGAGCAAATGGGTCTTGGCAGATGCTGGGCGCATTCACCCTCAGCTGATCTTGCCTACGGAGCTGCCCACGAGCTCCGGTGATTGGGATCGAGCGGAACTCACGGACCCCCGTGCGAAGCCGGTGTTGGAGAAGATGGACGCGGATCTGAGGCTGGCCAGCATGGCGGCGGCGAAGCTGACCGGCGCTTCGCTGCTGAGGGAATTCCTGGAGCACTAGCTGGCTCCGCTTCGGCAGTACTCACCTCCGATGTGGAGGCCTCATCCGAGCCCCGCGGCCTTGGGTGACGGAGATCTGGCCGCGGTGCTGCAATCTATGGTCGGGGTCGATGTGGCGAGGTTGGAGGGCGCTCCTACGCCCTTGTTCCTCCGCGACGACTGGGAACAGGTGGTGGAGTCCATGCCCGTCTTCAACGGGGATGGGCCCATGCCCACGGAGGCTCCTGAGGAACCGGTGGACGTGTCCTCCGACGACTCCAGCGAAGAGGAGGACGGAGAGGAGCGGGGGAAGGGGCTTGACTCCGAGGCGACTGACGGAGAGTCGAGGGCTCCCCTCTCCCGGTGCAGGCCCCGCGCTCTCCGCCTCTCTCCGAGCGATGACGACGAGGATGATGACGAGCTGGGCAGTGGGAGCTCGCCCCCGATCCCGAAGAAGGACAGGACCGGGCTGATCCCCGCGGGTCTGCCCCGGCCCAGGGGCGATCCGCAGGCGCGCCTTCTGCTTCCGAGGTTGACCCTTCCAGCCGGCTTTCAGGCTTCAAGTTTGGCCGGAGGCAGCTTGAGCTCACCGGCGACGACCCATAAGTGCTTGACTCTTTTCTTTGTTTCTTGTTCTGCTGCTGAGGCTTGACGTCCGCGTATCTTGGGTAGGCTGGCACCCGCTGCAAAGAAGCCGAAGGGGGCTCCTGAGGTTCCTTCCGGGGCAGCGCCTCTGCCCATGAAGGAAGGTGACCGCGACGCACGGGCCTCTCCTGCCCGGTCGTCCTTGCGAGTTCTGGCCGAGCTGGCTGGGGCGAGCCCAGCCCCCATGGCCCAAGTGACTCCCGAGGTGCCCTTGCCTGCTGCCGCCACCACAGTCGTCGGGGCGCAGCAGGCTCCACCTTAGGGTGTTGTGGTCGTGCCGCCGCCTTCCCCTCCTACTCCACCGACTGCTGTCTCTCCGACTCCTCCCGCCGTTCTGGATTGTGTTGCTGTCGAGCTGGACCGGCTCCGGCAGGATCTTCTTGGCGCCGACCCTCGCTTGGTGGTCGGGCGCTTGGAGCTGGCTTCAGGATGGATTCGCTCCGACGCTTCGGTTCGGGCGGCGCTGGTCCAGGCCTCAACGGCTTGTGATGAGGAGAGGCAGGCCGCCCTTGAGGCGAAGGCTGCTCGTGACGCGGCCCAGGGGGAGGCGGCCGACGTCCGTGGTCGCTGCAAGGTTCTGGAGGACAAGCTGCAAGGCCTGCGGGACCAGCTCATGAAAGAGGCCCGCCTTCGCCAAGAGCAAGAAGAGGGCGTGAAGTCTCGCGAGGCTGCCGTCGAGGTCCGGGAGGCCAAGCTCAAGAAATGCCGCGACGGCCTATGCGTGCTGGAGCAGGAGTTGGGGGCGAGGAAGGTCGAGCTGGACGACAAGGCTCGGGTTCTTGCGGAGGACCGCATGGCCTTCGCAGACATGGAGGAGAAGGCTCGCTCTTCGCTGAAGATGCTCTACGCCAGGGGCCTGGAGAGCCCGCTAGCTGGCGCCGAGGACGGCCTCGCTAAGCTGCTTCCCTTCCTGGTTCGTGCTCTTGAGGATGTCGCCCTTGGCCTTGGCCCCACGGCCGAGGCCGAGGCGCGTGTCCTATCTTCTGCAGCGCTGACGCGGGTCTTCACCCGCGTCCACCTTCGCGACCCCAACGTCGACCTCGACAGCCTGCTGGAGCCAGTAAGCGGCGAGCGTGCCGCCGCTACTGCCGAGGCCATGAAGGGTCGCGCGGAGGCTCTTCTGGGGAAGTTCCGGGCCTTCAGCACCAAGCCGAAGCAAGGCGCTGCCGACCCTGCTGCTCCATGAGGTGAAACCCACTCCGCGCTGCTCCACCGTCGTCGGGCGATTCCGTCGTGGCTCCTGTCCTGTTTTCAATTCCTGCACATGTATCATGCCTTGGGGAGGCGTTTAAACTTGCGTTTGGCGTTGAGATAACAGTGTGGACTGTAATATTTGCTTCTGAATTCTTTGAATTTTACGCTATTCCTTCCTACTTGCTTATGTTCTACGCCGGCAAAGCCCGGCCCAGCGCGTACCTCACCCAGCATTAGCCCCGACCGGAAACCAGGACGGGACCAAAGGAGTGAGGGGCTACATGACAAGTTAGGCTCCTGAGTCGCGATGCTCAGGAGTCCCCCTTGGCGCACGAACAGCAAGTAGGGAGGCGATCCTGGAAGTTTACGCTTTTCCTTCCTACCTGCTTATGTTCTACGTCGGCAGAGCCCGGCCCCGCGCGTACCTCACCTAGCATTAGCCTTTCGGAACTAAGGAGTGAGGGGCTACATGACCAGTTAGGCTCCTGAGTCGCGATGCTCAGGATTCCCCTTTGGCGCGCGAACAACAAGTAGGGAGGTGAGATGTGGGTGGATCTACCGTTCTACGTCTACAGAGCCCGACCCCGCGCGTACCTCGCCCAACGTTAGCCTTTTGGAACTAAGGAGTGAGGGGCTACGAGACCAGTTAGGCTCCTGAGTCGCGATGCTCAGGAGTCCCCCTTGACGCTCAAACGGCCTTCATACCTTGGCTCCGCTCGGGGAGAGACGCGCGACGAACCAGGCCCGGGGGGCCTGGCTGGGTGGCATGCGTCTGGGCGTGACCCAGGCGCAGCCCCCGTGCCCAGCCCCCTCGCGCGGCACTCCCGGGGGGAGGCGTTGCGATGAGGCTAGACACTGAGCTCTGGGATCCCTGAGGTTGATGCGGCCCCAGGGCCACCCTCAGTTGTTTATCACCAGCGCGGAGCATAGCGCTTCCGTATGTGTACGGGCATAGCTGCTCCTTGGCGGTGTCGTCAGCCAGCGTGGAGCATGGTGCTTCCACTGGTACATGGGAGGGGGCTCCCCTCCGGGAGGAGCCCCCGGGGCGTGTACAACCCTGCCCTGACACGTGGCTGGCACGGTAGGGCCTGGTGACGTGTATCTTGGCACCCGTGAGCCAGCGCGGGACTCACGGGGCCCTACCTCTAGGCGGGTTGCGCCTGGCACTGGGCCTTATCTTGTGAGGTGTTCCTGCAAATTGGGTTAGATGCCTACACTCTACGTCCTCGGGTCCCGGCCCTCGAGCTGGTCTCAGCCGTCGCTGGTATGCCAGGTTGTGATGCCATGGACAAGGCTAGAGGGTGAGGGCTAGAGAGCCAGTAAGAGCCTTGAGTCGCGATGTTCAGGCACCCCCCCTTTAACGTGCAAGTGGTCGACATGGAGAAGAAGAGGTGCCGTGGACCGGCATCAAATAATCAAGCATGGTGGGTTGAATGCATAGCCGGAAATAAACGCGAAAGGGATACATGCCGCTGGGTCTGGCCCGAGCGACTTGGGGATGATGCAGCCCGAGGGGCGCCCCCAACAAAGTAAGCTAACGACACAAAATAAAAGGGATACATGCCGCTGGGACGGACCCACGCGGCCTGGGAATAATGCAGCCCTGGGGGGCGCTCCCAGCTGGAAATGAAATTTGAAAGATGTCACCTGATGATGTTGAGGACGAAGCAGTGTTGGTGCAGTAGACTCGGTGGGCTGCAGAAGCCGATCCTCACGAGCCCCCAGGCCCTGGGGCCTCGGGAGGCTCCGGAGGCGCTGGTGGCTCCTCGCGGACCATCTCCATCTCCGCCAAGGCTGCGGAACGCCTGGCCTCTTGAGCTTCCATGATGCCCCTCATGAGGCGCTGGTACGTGGCAGCCACGCTCGGCAAGCCGTAAGGCATGCGAACGTAGCTGTGGGGTGGACCTTCGCAGCGGCCTACTCGCGAGGGCCAGAGGCGCTCCAGAGTGGTGACTCGATTGAGCCATGGTACGTCGACGCAGACGCGCAGCTCGCCATCCTCGCCTGGATGGGGAACCACAGCTGGTAGGCGGCCGCCGCCTCTCATGACTCTTGACTCCTGTAGCTCTTGAACGGCCTTGCTGACGAACTCCTGAGGGTCTTGCTCCCCTTGTCTTACTCCTTCTTGAGGGAAACGTGCTTCGAAACATGCCTCCACGTGGTGCCCAAGCGCCTCCCTCGTGATCTTAGCCAGGTCGGTGGCCCTCCAGGGGAGAGCCGCCGAGCCCTGCCTGAGGAGGGCACCGGGCGCGCTTTCCTATGCGATGGAAGGAGGTTCCCCCTGGGCAGGCACGGGCCCTGAGGGGCCTGCCTCCTGAGGGACCGGGCCAGACGATGTCTTCTTCTTCTTGGGGGTGGTCTCGGAGAGCCTCCTGCTTCCACGATCCGGGTCTTCCAATGATGCGGCCTGAAAATCTCGTTCCAGGGAACACACTGCGTCTTTCTCTTCACAGGGCACCGTGATGACTCCGCCACTCCCTGGCATCTTGAGGACGTTGTAGCCGTGGTGAGTCACGGCCATGAACTTGGCCAGCGTCGGGTACCCAAGGATGGCGTTGTACGATAGGTGAATGTGAGCGACGTCGAAGTCGATGAGCTCGATGCGGTAGTTGTTGCGTGCTCCGAAGGTGACAGGGAGGCGGACCTGCCCGATCGGGACCGTGGAGCCGTCAGTGACTCCGGAGAAGGGCTTGGTTGGCTGAAGCTGGTTGTAGGGCACTTGGAGATTGTTGAATGTTTCCACGGACAGGATGTTGAGCCCTGCCCCGCCATCAATGAGGGTCCTGGTGACCACCACGTTGCTGATGATTGGGGAACAAAGCATCGGGAGGACTCCGGCTGTGGCTGCACACTTGAGCTGATCCGCTGAGCTGAACGTGATGGCGCATGATGACCACCTGAGAGGGCGTGTGGCTTCGAGCTTGGGGAGGACTGCATTCACTTCGCGGGCGAACTGCTTGAAGATGCGCTGAGAGGCTGGGGCTTAAGCTCCGCCCAGGATGCAGGCGATCGCGCGCGGCTCCTGGAAGCCCCCAGCCCCCTCGTCCTGGTGGCGGTCCTCGTTTCTCCTCGGATGTGGCGGCAGCGGAGGGAGGCCTGCGTTACCTTGCGGGCGATCCTTGCAAGGCTGATCCCTCCAGTCTCCCTCGCGAGGCGGGTCTTGCCAGCGGTCCTTGCGAGGTTGATCGCTCCACCCTTGGCGTGGGCCGCGGTCTTCCCAGCGCCCTGCGTTCCTTCCTCCTCCTCGGCCATAGCCCCGGTCGACACAGTCGGGGCGACGGCCGATCCTTCCTTCTCGCACGGCTCGGAGCTCTTGGCATTCGTTGGTGTTGTGGGTGTGGAGGTCGTGGTACACGCAGTACCAATTGCCCTTGGAAGACTCGGGCTGATCTCTGCCCCGCTTGGTGTCCGGTTCTGCCGCGAGCACGGCAGCCCCCTTGCGCTTTACGTCCTTGGCCTTGGACTTCTTCTCTTCTGGGTCTGCGGCAGGCAGCTCAGGAGGGAGAGATGCCCTTCCTCAGCCCTGGCGCACTTGGTCGCCAAGTTGAACAGCTCCAAGGAAGTGCACAGGTCTTCATGCATCGCCAGCTCCTCCTTCATCTTGATGTCGCGCACGCCGTCGGAGAAGGATGAGATGATGGCCTCCTCGGACACCCTGGGAATCTTGAGGCGTGCGTTGTTGAAGCGCTGGATGTATTTTTGAAGGGTCTCTCCGGACTGCTGTTTGATGCGACGCATGTCGCTCACGGCGGGTGGCCGGTCGCGAGTACATTGGAAGTTGGCGATGAAGCGGGTGCGCATCTCGTCCCAGGAGGAGATCGTGCCTGGGGCCAGGTTCAGGAGCCAGGTGCGGGCTCCGTCCTTGAGCGCCATGGGAAACCAGTTCGCCATGACCTTCTCATCTCCGTTGGCAGCTTCGATGCCCAGCTCATAGAGCTGGAGGAACTCCGCAGGGTCGGCCATGCCGTTGTAGCGAGGAGGCAGGTCTGGCTTGAACTTGCCGGGCCACGCGACGCTGCGCAGCTCAGTGGTGAAGGCGCGGCAGCCCGCCGTGGCCATGGGAGGCCTTGGGTGACGGAGAGCTTGGTCTTGCAGGTCCCCGCGCGCTGCAGCTGGGAGCAGCGCGGGGTCTTGACGTGCGGGAGCAGGAGCGTGGCCGCGATGTGCCGGAGCATGGAGCGCCCAGGCGGCTTCTTGCGGGTGAGGGACTTCTTGGCAGCTCTACTCTTGCCGCGCTGGTGCCTGGCGGAGCGGGTTCCAGCCAGGGTCCACGCACCTTGCGGCTGGGGCGTCTTCTTGGTGAGGAGGCGGTTGGGGCGCCCCCGGAGCTTCGTCGCCCGCGCGGGGCGGGGTGCGGTGCAGCGGAATGGACGGTGCACGAGAGCCCCCCGCGGCGCGGACGAGCTCAGCGACGCGGTCGAGCCACTCTTCGTAGACGTCGTCGATGAGACGGTAGCGCGGGAGGTCGTTCACCGCGATGAGCGCAGCTCGAGCCTTCATGGGTGCGCGGAGCGCGCGGGATGAAGAACCAGCTGGGGTGAGCGAGGGAGTAGCGGTGCGGCCGTCTTGCCGCATGGAAGGATGCTGAGACGACGCTTGCTGCTCGTTCCCCGCCGGGCCGGTGGCGGCGTTTATGGCAGGCGACGGGGAACGGTGGGGACGCCCACCGACAGGGGCCGTCTGGGCGACGCGGGAAGTGAGAGCGGCTCGGCGCTCGGCGCGGGCCCGACGAGCGTCAGACATGGACGCGATGGTCGGAGGAGAAACGGGCGATGGAAGACGAATTCCGGCGCACCCCTACCTGGAGCGCCAAATGTCGGATTTCGAGTTCCGGCAGACCCTTGAGGTTCGAACTCTGGGGTGCGTGCGGAGATTACGCTTCCTACCTACCTGTACCCATCCGCCTCGCAAGGATCTAAGCTACCAAAAGAGCAACACAAGAGACACAGAGTTTATACTGGTTCGGGCCACCGATGTGGTGTAATACCCTACTCCAGTGTGGTGGTGTGGTTGATTGCCTCTTGGGCTGATGATGAACAATACAAGGAAGAACAGCCTCGCGAGTGTCTGTTCTTGGCTGGGGTGATGAACTGCTAGAGGGGTTCAATCGCCCTTCTCTCTAGATCCTAGCTGATTAGATTCCTCGATCTCTAGATCTCTAGTTCTCTAGGTGCCTCTACCCTGGGGGTGGCTAGTCCTATTTATAGGCAAAGGCCCTGGGCCTCTTCCCAAATATTGAGCGGGAAGGGCGCCAACAATTGGCCATTTTGAAGGGGAACATCTGGTACACTTATCCTGACTAAAGTTGGTCCTCGCCTGCCAAAGGCTCTGGTGATGACGCTGGCTTGGGCTCCACAGTGACTTCCTCCTTGTCGCGGAGCTGGTCTTGGTCTCGTTGCACCGAAATGGGTGCCTTTTGTTGATCCTCCCGCCTGCGCTTGCTCCCTTTGCACCAAAGAGGAAAGGGAGGACACTGCGCGGGCTGGCGCTCGCCTGGCGCCCTTGGTCGTCATGGCTTGCGTCATGGGCACCTCGTGAGGTACCCCGCCTTGATCTCTCCGCCTCCTCTTGAGCCAGCCTGATGAGGCCGCGCCTGAGGAAGCTCCGTGTCGTCCGCCCCGCGAGGCTTGGCCCCTCGCGAGGGTCTTGGGTCTGTGTTGATGAAGATGGGCCGTGTTGGGCCCCCTTTGAGCCACGCCACAGGCCACAGGCAGGCAAGTCTGGGGACCCCCGTTCCCAGAATGCCGACATTTTCCTTGTATTCTTCCTGCTCCACCACCGCCATTTGCTCATCAGCAATTTTGGAGCCTTTCTGGAGGCACTCCTCTACTCTCTTCCTATTTCTCGTGACTGTGATCACACCTTTGGGTCCAAGCATCTTCAACTTAAGATACACGTAACATGGTCGGGCCATGAAACGAGCATACACGGCCCTGCCCAGAATAGCATGATAGGCACTATGGAGATTCACCTCCTCAAACGTCAACTTCTCCTTGCTTAAATTCTTGGAATCACCAAAAACCACATCAAGAGCAATCTGTCCGAGTGACTTTGCCTTCTTCCCTGGGATGACAACATGGAACTGCATTTTGCTCTCACTGAGTTTGGACATCGGAATTGTTGGAAATATGCCCTAGAGGCAATAATAAATTAGTTATTATTATTATATTTCCTTGTTCATGATAATCGTTTATTATCCATGCTAGAATTATGTTGATAGGAAACTCAGATACATGTGTGGATACATAGACAACACCGTGTCCCTAGTAAGCCTATAGTTGACTAGCTCGTTGATCAATAGATGGTTACGGTTTCCTGACCATGGACATTGGATGTCGTTGATAACGGGATCACATCATTAGGAGAATGATGTGATGGACAAGACCCAATCCTAAGCCTAGCACAAGATCGTGTAGTTCGTATGCTAAAGCTTTTCTAATGTCAAGTATCATTTCCTTAGACCATGAGATTGTGCAACTCTCGGATACCGTAGGAATGCTTTGGGTGTACCAAACGTCACAACGTAACTGGGTGGCTATAAAGGTGCACTACAGGTATCTCCGAAAGTGTCTGTTGGGTTGGCACGAATCGAGACTGGGATTTGTCACTCCGTGTGACGGAGAGGTATGACTGGTCCCACTCGGTAGGACATCATCATAATGTGCACAATGTGACCAAGGAGTTGATCACGGGATGATGTGTTACGGAACGAGTAAAGAGACTTGCCGGTAACGAGATTGAACAAGGTATCGGGATACCGACGATCGAATCTCGGGCAAGTATCATACCAGTAGACAAAGGGAATTGTATACGGGATTGATTGAATCCTTGACATCATGGTTCGTCCGATGAGATCATCGTGGAACATGTGGGAGCCAACATGGGTATGTAGATCCCGCTGTTGGTTATTGACCAGAGAGATGTCTCGGTCATGTCTGCATGATTCCCGAGTCTGTAGGGTCTACACACTTAAGGTTCGATGACGCTAGGGTTATAGGGAAGGTATGTACGCGGTTACCGAATGTTGTTCGGAGTCCCGGATGAGATCCTGGACGTCACGAGGAGTTCCTGAATGGTCCGGAGGTGAAGATTAATATATTTGGACGAAGGGTTTTGGAGTCCGGAAGTGTTCTGGAGGTACCGGGTGATGACCAGCATGACCGAAAGGTGTTTCGGGAGCCCCGGCAAGTGTTGGGGGCTTCATGGGCCAAGGGAAGGGGGAAAACCATCCCACTAAGGGGCTGTGCGCCCCCCCTCACCTATTCCCATGTGACCAGGGGGTTTGGGGCGCCCCATCTAGGGTTCCCACCTCCTGGCTTGGGGGCCAAGTCACCCAAAGGGGAGATCCCATTTGCCCTGGCCGCGCCCCCTAGGGGAAACCCTAGGGCGCCTCCCCCTCCCCTTGCCCCTATATATAGTGGAGGTTTTGGGGCTGCCTAACACACGAGTCTCTCTCTCCCAAGGCGCAGCCCTACCTCTCTCCCTCCTCGTCTCTCGTAGTGCTTGACGAAGCCCTGCTGGAGTACCGCGCTCCTCCACCACCACCACGCCGTCGTGCTGCTGCTGGACGGAGTCTTCCCCAACCTCCCCCTCTCTCCTTGCTGGATCAAGGCATGGGAGACGTCACCGGGCTGCACGTGTGTTGAACGCGGAGGGCGCCATTGTTCGGCGCTTATGTCGGAATCGACCGCGATCTGTATCGCCACGAGTACGACTACCTCATCCGCGTTCTTGCAATGCTTCCGCTTAGCGATCTACAAGGGTATGTAGATGCACTCCCCTTCCCCTCGTTGCTAGATTACTCCATAGATTGATCTTGGTGATGCGTAGAAAATTTTAAATTTCTGCTACGATCCCCAACAGTGGCATCATGAGCTAGGTCTATGCGTAGTTTCTATGCACGAGTAGAACACAAGTTGTTGTGGGCGTCGATTTTGTCAATTTACATGCCGTTACTAGTCTTATCTTGATTCGGCGGCATCTTGGGATGAAGCGGCCCGGACCAACCTTACACGTACTCTTACGTGAGACAGGTTCCACCGACTGACATGCACTAGTTGCATAAGGTGGCTAGCGGGTGTCTGTCTCTCCCACTTTAGTCGGATCGGATTCGATGAAAAAGGTCCTTATGAAGGGTAAATAGAAAATGGCATATCACGTTGTGGTTTTGGCGTAGGTAAGAAACGTTCTTGCTAAGAAACCTATAGCAGCCACGTAAAATTTGCAACAACAATTAGACGACGTCTAACTTGTTTTTGCAGCATATGCCGTGTGATGTGATATGGCCAAAACGATGTGATGAATGATATATGTGATGTATGAGATTGATCATGTTCTTGTAATAGGAATCACGACTTGCATGTCAATGAGTATGACAACCAGCAGGAGCCATATGAGTTGTCTTAATTTATTTATGACATGCGTGTCAACATAAATGTCATGTAATTACTTTACATTATTGCTAACCGTTAGCCGTAGTAGTAGAAGTAATAGTTGGCGAGACAACTTCACGAAGACACGATGATGGAGATCATGGTGTCATGCCAGTGACGATGATGATCATGGCGCCCCAAAGATGGAGATCAAAAGGAGACAAAATATATTGGCCATATCATGTCACTTTTTGATTGCATGTGATGTTTATCATGTTTTTACATCTTATTTGCTTAGAACGACGGTAGCTTAAATAAGATGATCCCTTGCAATAATTTCAAGAAAGTGTTTCCCCTAACTGTGCACCGTTGCGAAGGTTCGTTGTTTCGAAGCACCACGTGAAGATCGGGTGTGATAGATTCTAACGTTCGAATACAACGGGTGTAAGCCAGATTTACACACGCAATACACTTAGGTTGACTTGACGAGCCTAGCATGTACATACATGGCCTCGGAACACGGAAGACCGAAAGGTCGAACATGAGTTGTATAGAAGATACGACCGGCATGAAGATGTTCACCGATGATGACTAGTCCGTCTCACGTGATGATCGGACACGGCCTAGTTGACTCGGATCATGTATCACTTAGATGACTAGAGGGATGTCTATCTGAGTGGGAGTTCATTATATAATTTGATTAGATGAACTTATTTATCATGAACAATAGTCTAAGTTGTCTTTGCAAAAAGGTTGTAGATCAATAGCTCGCGTTGTAGCTCCCTGTTTCAATACGTTCCTAGAGAAAGATTAAGTTGAAAGATATTGTAAGCAATGATGCGGACTAGGTCCGTTGCCTGAGGAGTGTCCTCAGTGCTACACAAAAGGCTTTTGTCTTTGATGCACCGCTCTGTGTGCCAACCCCTCCAACGTCGTCTGTGGATGTTATGAACATCTGACAGATACGTCCTGATGACTACTTGATAGTTAAGTGCACCATACTTTACGGCTTAGAATCGGGATGACGTTTTGAACGTCATAGAACATATGAGATGTTCCAAGAGCTGAAATTGGGATTTCAGGCTCATGCCCGTGTTGAGAGGTCTGAGACCTCTGACAAGTTCTTAGCCTACAAGATGGTGGAGAATAGCTCAGCTAGTGAGCATGTGCTCAAAATATCTGGGTGCTACAATCACTTGAATCAAGTGGGAGTTAAACTTCCAGATAAGATAGTGATTGATAGAGTTCTCTAGTCACTATCACTAAGCTACTAGATCTTCATGATGAACTATGACATGCAAGGGATGGAGATGATCCCGGAGCTTTTCGCGGTGCTTAAGACCGCAAAAATTAGAAATCAAGAAGGAGCATCAAGTGTTGATGGTTTAACAAGACCACTGGTTTCAAGAAGGGCAAGGGCTAGAAGGGAAACTTCATGAATGACAAACCAGTTGCCGCTCCAGTGAAGGAACCCAATATTGAATCCAAACCCGAGACTAAGTGCTTCTATTGTAAGGGGAACGGTCATTGGTAGCGTAACTACCCCAAATGCATGGTAGATAAGAAGGCTGGCAACTTCAACAAAGTATATACGTGTTATTAATGTGTACCTTACTAGTACTCCTGGTAGCACATGGGTATTGGATACCGGTTCAGTTGCTATTATTGGTGACTTGAAGCAAAAGCTACGGACTAAACGGAGACTGGCTAAGGGCGAGGTGACGATGTGTGTTGGAAGTGTTTCCAAAGTTGATGAGATCACCATCGCACGCTCCATCTGCCTTCATGATTAGTATTGAACCTAGATAAATGTTATTAGGTGTCTATGTTGAGCATGAATATGATTAGATCATGTTCATTGCAATACGGTTATTCATTTAAGTTAGAGAATAATGGTTATTCTGTTTACATGAATAATACCTTTCATGGTCATGCACCCTATGTGAATGGTTCATTGAATCTCGGTCGTGGTAATACACATGTTCACGCCAAAAGATGTAGAGTTAATAATGATAGTATCACTTTCTTGTGGCACTGCCGCTTAGGTCATATTGGCGTAAGATGCATGAAGAAACTCCATGTCGATGGATGTTTGGAGTCACTTGATTTTGAATCGCTTGTGACATGCGAGCCATGCCTCATGGGCAGGATGACTAAGACCCCGTTTTCAGGTACAATGAAACGGGCAAGTGACTTGTTGGAAATCGTACATGCTGATGTGTGTGATTCAATAAGAATTGAGGCGTGTGGTGGACATCGCTATTTTCTCATCTTCACTGATGATTTGAGTAGATATGGGTATATTTACTTAATGAAGAACAAGTCTGAAACGTTTGAAAAGTTCAAGCAATTTCAGAGTGAAGTTAAGAACCATCATAACAAGAAGATCAAATTCCTACGATCTGATCGATGGAGAATTTCTGAGTTATGAGTTTGGCAATCGCTTAACACATTGTGAAATTGTTTCATAGTTGACACCATCTGGAACACCACAGATTAATGGCGTGTCCGGACGTCGTAATCGAACCTTATGAGATATGGTGCGATCTATGATGTCTCTTACCGATCTACCGCTATCATTTTGAGATTATGCGTTAGAGACAGCTGCATTCACTTTAGATAGGGCACCATCTAAGTCCGTTGAGACGACGTCGTATGGATATTGGTTTGGCAAGAAACCAAAGTTGTCGTTTCTTAATATTTGGTGTTGCGATGCTTAAGGCTTCAGTCGAAAAGCTCGAACCCAAAGCGGACGAATACATCTTCATAGGATACCCAAAGGTAATAGTTGGGTATACCTTCTATCTCAGATCCGAGGGCAAAGTGTTTGTCGCTAAGAATGGGTCCTTTCTCGAGAAGGAGTTTCTCTTGAAAGAATTGAGTGGGAGGAAGATAGAACTTGATGAGGTTGTTGAACCTCTACTTCAACCGGAAAGTGGTGCAACACAGAAAGATGTTTCTGTGGCGCCTACGTTGGTTGAAGAGGAAGTTAATGATAGTGATCATGAATCTTCGGATCAAGTTGCTATCGAACCTCGTAGGTCGACAAGGATATGTATTACTCCTGAGTGGTATGGTGATCCTGTTTTAGATATCATGTTGGACAACAATGAACCTACAAGCTATGGAGAAGCGATGGTGGGCCCATATTCCAACAAATGGTTAGAAGCCATGAAATCCGAGATAGGATCCATGTATCAGAACAAAGCATGGACTTTGGTGGACTTGCTCGATGGTCGGCAAGCCATTGAGTTAAATGGATCTTTAAGAAGAAGACGGACGTGGACGGTAATGTTACCGTCTATGAAGCTCGACTTGTGGCAAAGAGTTTTTTCACAAGTTCAAGGAGTTGACTACGATGAGATTTTCTCACCCGTAGCAATGTTTAAGTCCGTCAGAATCATGTTAGCATTAGCTGTATTTTTCGATTATGAAATCTGATAGATGGATGTCAAAACAAGTTTTCTTACCAATTTTCGTAAGAAAAAGTTGTATGTGATACAATAAAAGGTTTTGTCGATCCTAAGGATGCTAAAAGGTATGCTGGCTCCAGCAATCCTTCTATGGACTAGAGCAAGCATCTCGGAGTCGGAATATATGCTTTGATGGAGTGATCAAAGCTTTTAGGTTTATACAATGTTTGCTAGAAACTTGTATTTACAAGAAAGTGAGTGGGAGCACTACAACATTTCTGATAAGTATATGTGGATGACATATTGTTGATCCGAAATAATGTAGAATTTCTGGAAAGCATAAACGGTTGTTCGAAGAGTGTTTTTCAAAGGAAGACCCGGATAAAGCTGCTTACATATTGGGCATCAAGATCTATAGAGATAGATCAAGACGCCTGATGATACTTTCAAAGAACGCACACCTTGACATGATTTCGAAGGAGTTCAAAATAGATCAGTCAAAGAAGGGATTCTTACCTGAGTTGTAAGGTGTGAAGTTGAATAAGACTCAAAGCTTGACCACGGCAGAAGAAAGAGGAAGGACGAAGGTCGTCCCCTATGGTTACCAGTATGCCATGCTGAGTACCGCACCTGATTTGTGCCTTGCCACATGTCTGGCAAGAGGGTACAAAGGTGATCTAGGAGTGGATAACTAGACAGTGGTCAAAAATTATCCTTAGAGGAACAAGGAAATATTTCTCGATTATGGAGGTGATAAAGAGTTTGACGTTAAGAGTTACGTCGATGCAAGCTTTAACACCTATCCGGATGACTATGAGTAGAAAAACCGGATATGTATAATGGAGCAACCATTTGGAATAGCTCCAAGTGGAACGTGGTAGCAGCATCTACGATATGACATAAAGTTTTGTGAAGTACATGCGGATCTGATTGTTGCAGACTCGTTGAATATAACATCTCTCACAAGCATAACATGATCAAACCCAGAACTCATTGAGTGTTAATCACATGGTAATGTGAACTAGATTATTGACTCTAGTAAACTCTTTGGGTGTTAGTCACATGGCGTTGTGACCTTGAGTGTTAATCACATAGCGATGTGAACTGGATTATTGACTCTAGTGCAAGTGGGAGACTGTTGGAAATATACCCTAGAGGCAATAATAAATTAGTTATTATTATTATTATATTTCCTTGTTCATGATAATCATTTATTATCCATGCTAGAATTGTATTGATAGGAAACTCAGATACATGTGTGGATACATAGACAACACTGTGTCCCTAGTAAGCCTCTAGTTGACTAGCTCGTTGATCAATAGATGGTTACGGTTTCCTGACCATGGACATTGGATGTCGTTGATAACGGGATCACATCATTAGGAGAATGATGTGATGGACAAGACCCAATCCTAAGCCTAGCACAAGATCGTGTAGTTCGTATGCTAAAGCTTTTCTAATGCCAACTATCATTTCCTTAGACCATGAGATTGTGCAACTCCCGGATACCATAGGAATGCTTTGGGTGTACCAAACGTCACAACGTAACTGGGTGGCTATAAAGGTGCACTACGGGTATCTCCGAAAGTGTCTGTTGGGTTGGCACGAATCGAGACTGGGATTTGTCACTCCGTGTGACGGAGAGGTATCTCTGGGCCCACTCGGTAGGACATCATCATAATGTGCAAAATGTGACCAAGGAGTTGATCACGGGATGATGTGTTACGGAATGGGTAAAGAGACTTGTGAAGGAAATATGCCCTAGAGGCAATAATAAAGTTATTATTTATTTCCTTACATATCATGATAAATGTTTATTATTCATGCTAGAATTGTATTAACCGGAAACATAATACATGTGTGAATACATAGACAAACAGAGTGTCACTAGTATGCCTCTACTTGACTAGCTCGTTAATCAAAGATGGTTATGTTTCCTAACCATGAACAAAGAGTTGTTATTTGACCAACGGGATCACATCATTAGTTGAATGATCTGATTGACATGACCCATTCCATTAGCTTAGCACCCGATCGTTTAGTATGTTGCTATTGCTTTTATCCATGACTTATACATGTTCCTTTGACTATGAGATTATGCAACTCCCGTTTACCGTAGGAACACTTTGTGTGCTACCAAACGTCACAATGTAACTGGGTGATTATAAAGGTGCTCTACAGGTGTCTCCGAAAGTATTTGTTGGGTTGGCGTATTTCGAGATTAGGATTTGTCACTCCGAATGTCAGAGAGGTATCTCAGGGCCTTCTCGGTAATGCACATCACATAAGCCTTGCAAGCATTGCAACCAATGAGTTAGTTGCGAGATGATGTATTACGGAACGAGTAAAGAGACTTGCCGGTAACGAGATTGAACTAGGTATTGGATACCGACGATCGAATCTCGGGCAAGTAACATACCGATGGACAAAGGGAACAACGTATGTTGTTATGCGGTCTGACCGATAAAGATCTTCGTAGAATATGTAGGAGCCAATATGGGCATCCAGGTCCCGCTATTGGTTATTGACCGGAGACGTGTCTCGGTCATGTCTACATTGTTCTCGAACCGTAGGGTCCGCACGCTTAAGGTTTCGATGATAGTTATATAATGAGTTTATGAGTTTTGATGTACCGAAGGAGTTCGGAGTCCCGGATGAGATCGGGGACATGACGAGGAGTCTCGAAATGGTCGAGACGTAAAGATCGATATATTGGACGACTATATTCGGACATCGGAAGGGTTCTGAGTGGTTCGGGTATTTTCGGAGGTACCGGGGAGTTACGGGAATACGAGGAAGAAGCAATGGGCCTTGATGGGCCTTAGTGGGAAGGACCAGGAGGTGGCGCGCGCCCCTCCCAAGCCCAGTCCGAATTGGACAAGGGGTTTGGGGCGCGGCCCCTCTCTCTCTTCCTTCCCCTCTTCTCCTCTTTCCCCCCTTGACCTAGTTGGACTAGGAAAGGTGGAATCCTACTCCCGGTGGGAGTAGGACTCCCCTGGCGCGCCCAAACCTAGGGCCGGCCTCCTCCCTCCCTTGCTCATTTATATACGGGGGCAGGGGGCACCCCATGGACACACAAGTTGATCTTCGTGATCGTTCCTTAGCCGTGTGCGGTGCCCCCCTCCACCATATTCCACCTCGAATATATCGTTGCAGTGCTTAGGCGAAGCCCTGCGCCGGTAGAACATCAAGATTGTCACCACGCCGTCGTGCTGACGGAACTCCTCCCCGAAGCTTTGCTGGATCGGAGCTAGGGGTGCGTCATCGAGCTGAACGTGTGCCAAGAACTCGGAGGTGCCGGAGTAACGGTGCTTGGATCGGTCGGATCGGGAAGACGTACGACTACTTCCTCTACGTTGCGTCAACGCTTCCGCTTCGGTCTATGAGGGTACGTAGACAACACTCTCCCCTCTCGTTGCTATGCATCACCATGATCTTGCGTGTGCGTAGGAATTTTTTTGAAATTACTACGTTCCCCAACAGTGGCATCCGAGCCTAGGTTTTTATGGTTTGATGTTATTTGCACGAGTAGAACACAAGTGAGTTGTTGATGATACAAGTCATACTGCCTACCAGCATGTCATACTTTGGGTCAGCGGTATTGTTGGATGAGACGACCCGGACCAACCTTACGCGTACGCTTACGCAAGACCGGTTCCCTCGACGTGCTTTGCACACAGATGGCTTGCGGGAGACTGTCTCACCAACTTTAGTTGAACCGAGTATGGCTACGCCCGGTCCTTGAGAAGGTTAAAACGGAGTCTATTTGACGAATTATCGTTGTGGTTTTGATGCGTAGGTGAGATTGGTTCTTGCTTCAGCCCGTAGCAGCCACGTAAAATTTGCAACAAACAAAGTAGAGGACGTCTAACTTGTTTTTGCAGGGCATGTTGTGATGTGATATGGTCAAGACATGATGCTAAATTTTATTGTATGAGATGATCATGTTTTGTAACTGAGTTATCGGCAACTGGCAGGAGCCATATGGTTGTCGCTTTATTGTATGCAATGCAATCGCCCTGTAATGCTTTACTTTATCACTAAGCGGTAGCGATAGTCGTAGAAGCATAAGATTGGCAAAACGACAACGATGCTATGATGGAGATCAAAGTGTCGCGCAGGTGACGATGGTGATCATGACGGTGCTTCGAAGATGGAGATCACAAGCACGAGATGATGATGGTCATATCATATCACTTATATTGATTGCATGTGATGTTTATCTTTTATGCATCTTATCTTGCTTTGATTGACGGTAGCATTATAAGATGATCTCTCACTAATTATCAAGAAGTGTTCTCCCTGAGTATGCACCGTTGCGAAAGTTCTTCGTGCTGAGACACCACGTGATGATCGGGTGTGATAGGCTCTACGTTCAAATACAACGGGTGCAAAACAGTTGCACACGCGGAATACTCAGGTTATACTTGACGAGCTATGCATATAAGATATGACCTCGGAACACGGAGACCGAAAGGTCGAGCGTGAATCATATAGTAGATATGATCAACATAATGATGTTCACCATTGAAACTACTCCATCTCACGTGATGATCGGACATGGTTTAGTTGATTTGGATCACGTGATCACTTAGAGGATTAGAGAGATGTCTATCTAAGTGGGAGTTCTTAAGTAATATGATTAATTGAACTTAAATTTATCATGAACTTAGTCCTGGTAGTATTAGCATATCTATGTTATAGATCAATAGCTCGCGTTGTTGCTTCCCTATGTTTATTTTGATATGTTCCTAGAGAAAATTGTGTTGAAAGATGTTAGTAGCAATGATGCGGATTGGATCCGTGATCTAAGGTTTATCCTCATTGCTGCACAGAAGAATTATGTCCTTGATGCACCGCTAGGTAACAGACCTATTGCAGGAGTAGATGCAGACATTATGAACGTTTGGCTAGCTCAATATGATGACTACTTAATAGTTTAGTGCACCATGCTTAACGGCTTAGAATCGGGACTTCAAAGACGTTTTGAACGTCATGGACCATATGAGATGTTCCAGGAGTTGAAGTTAATATTTCAAGCAAATACCCGAGTTGAGAGAGATGAAGTCTCCAACAAGTTCTATAGCTAAAAGATGGAGGAGAATCGCTCAACTAGTGAGCATGTGCTCAGATTGTCTGGGTACTACAATCGCTTGAATCAAGTGGGAGTTTATCTTCCAAATAAGATAGTGATTGACAGAATTCACTAGTCACCATCACCAAGTTAGTAGAACTTCGTGATGAACTATAGTATGCAAGGGATGATGAAAACAATTCCCAAGCTCTTCGTGATGCTGAAATCGACGAAGGTAGAAATCAAGAAAAACATCAAGTGTTGATGGTTGACGAGACCACTAGTTTCAAGAAAAGGGCAAAGGGAAGAAGAGGAACTTCAAGAAGAACGGCAAGCGAGTTGCTGTTCAAGTGAAGAAGCTCAAGTCTGGTTCTAAGCTTGAGACTAAGTGCTTCTACTGCAAAGGGACTGGTCACTGGAAGCGGAACTACCCCAAGTGATTGGCGGATATGAAGGATGGCAAAGTGAACATAAGTATATTTGATATACATGATTATTGATGTGTACTTTACTAGTGTTTATAGCAACCCCTCAGTATTTGATACTGGTTCAGTTGCTAAGATTAGTAACTCGAAACGGGAGTTGCAGAATAAACAGAGACTAGTTAAGGGTGAAGTGACGATGTGTGTTGAAAGTGGTTCCAAGATTGATAGGATCATCATCGCACACTCCCTATACTTTCGGGATTAGTGTGGAACCTAAATAAGTGTTATTTGGTGTTGAGCATGAATATGATTTGATCATGTTTATTGCAATACGGTTATTCATTTAAGTAAGAGAATAAATTGTTGTTCTGTTTACATGAATAAAACCTTCTATGGTCATACACACCAACAAAATGGTTTGTTGGATCTCGATCGTAGTGATACACATATTCATAATATTGAAGCCAAAAAGATGCAAAGTTAATAATGATAGTGCAACTTATCTGTGGCACTGCCGTTTAGGTCATATTGGTGTAAAGCGCATGAAGAAACTCCATGCTGATGGAATTTTGGAATCACTTGATTATGAATCACTTGATGCTTGCGAACCATGCCTCATGGGCAAGATGACTGAGACTCCGTTCTCCAGAACAATGGAGCGAGCAAATGACTTGTGTTGAACGCGGAGGCGCCGTTGTTCGGCGCTTAGATCGGAATCGACTGCGATCTGAATCGCCATGAGTACGACTACCTCATCCGCGTTCTTGCAACGCTTCTGCTTTGCGACCTACAAGGGTATGTAGATGCATTCCCCTTCCCCTCGTTGCTAGATTACTCCATAGATTGATCTTGGTGATGCGTAGAAAATTTTAAATTTCTGCTACGATCCCCAACAGGAATGCCCATCCCTTGGACGGTCTTAGCGTACAGAATGTTCAGACCACTACCACCGTCCATAAGAACTTTAGTCAGTTGGGTGCCCCCAACGTCTGGGTCAACCACCAACACTTACCGCCCGGGGTTAGCAACATGCGCTGGGTGGTCTGACTAGTAGAATGTAATGGGATTTTTTTGACCACTTCAAGTACGTCGTAGTTGCCGGAGCAATCATGTTCACTTCTCTGTTAATGACTTCCAGTCGACTTTTGCTCTCGGCATCAGCAAAAATCACCAAGGTAGCATTGACCTTAGGGTAACCATCGTCTTCTTATTTCTCTTCATCCTTATCAGAGTCCTTTTCATTGGGCTGACCCTCTCGGGACTGCTGAATTAGGAGTCAGCACTGTCGAGTGGTATGCTTGGGCAAAATCAAGTTACCCTCTTCATCCTTCTTCGTGTGTGTATGACACAGAAAATCCGGGACATCCTGCCTTGACTGATCTTTCACCTTTTTGGGCACCCACGATCCCTTAGACTTTCCCTTGAACTTTCTTTGCATGTTCAGAACTGCGGATTCAGCAGCACCTGCAGCTTCGGCTTTCCGCTTTTGCTTTCGACTGGGGTTTCCACCTCCGGTATCCTGGTCGACTAGTTTCCCCTTACCATTGCGAAGTCAGTCTTCCTCTTTGCCATTTGCATACTGAGTGGCTATTTCCATCATTCTGCTCAGAGACATGTCTCCGGAACGACCAAATTTCAGGATAAGCTCTCTGTATCTGATGCGTTCCTTGAAGGCGCAAACTGCTTGATGCTCTGATACATTCTCCACTATGTGGTGAAGGGCGGTCCATCTCTGGATGAAATCTCCCAAAGTCTCACTCGGCTTATGGACGCAATGCTGCAATTCAGTCAGCCCAGCAGGTCGCTTGTAGGTGCCCTCGAATGTCTTGATAAACACTCGGGCTAAATCTTTCCAACAGAAAATGCTCCCAGGAGCCAACTAATTCAGCCAGGCTCTGGCTGAGCCTTCAAGCATCAAGGGGAGGTGCTTCATGGCTACATCATCATTGCCTCCACCAATATGCACTGCCACTCGATAACCTTCTTGCCAAATGTCCGGCTTCGACTCACGGGTGAACTTTGTCACACCCGCAGCCAATTTGAAGTTGGGCGGGATACTAGCGGCTTGGATGGCTCTGCTGAAACACTCGGGACCAGAAATGAATGCCCTGCTTCTAGTCGGACGATCTCTGTCAAGTCCCTCTCTATTAGCTCTGCCTCTATCAACCAAACCTCGTATGAGGAGTGGCCTCGCATCAAACCCAGGCTCTCTTGGGTCGACTGGAGACCTCCGCTCGTCACCGAACAAGCGCCTATCATCATACCGCCTGGGCACGTACGAACCTCTCCTTAGAGGGGGTGTATGCACTCGACGATGGTTATCACGGTGATGTCGAGGACCTAACTGTTCATGGCCCCGACCAAGGAACTGGTCTTGGCGGTAACCATGATCTTCACGCCGCAGAGGCGATCTCGGGATATGTGCCGACTGAACCGTGTCTACAACCACAGATCTGCTATGAATTCTGTTGTGAGACTGGGAAACAACTGAGTTCTGTTCTCCTACCTCCCGGAGCAATGCCTGAATCTGCTGCAAACCTCTACAAGCTTCTGAATGGGACGACTGAATTGAATCTGCTATGCGTGCAGTGCTACCTCTTGAGCACTGCGTTAGATTTCCCCGAAGAGGAAAGGATGATGCAGCAAAGTAGCGTAAGTATTTCCCTCAGTTTTTGAGAACCAGGGTATCAATCCAGTAGGAGGCTACGCGCGAGTCCCTCGTACCTGCACAAAGCAAATAACTCCTCGCAACCAACGCGATAAGGGGTTGTCAATCCCTTCACGGTCACTTACGAGAGTGAGATCTGGTAGATATGATAGGTAATATTTTTGGTATTTTTGTGATAAGATGCAAAGTAAAATAAAAGCAAAGTAAAAAAGCAAAAGAAATAATAAAGTGATGGAAGATTAATATGATGAAGATAGACCCGGGGGCCATAGATTTCACTAGTGGCTTCTCTCAAGAGCATAAGTATTTTACGGCGGGTGAACGAATTACTGTTGAGCAATTGACAGAATTGAGCATAGTTATGAGAATATCTAGGTATGATCATGTATAGAGGCATCACGTCCGAGACAAGTAGACCGACTCCTGCCTGCATCTACTACTATTACTCCACTCATCGACTGCTATCCAGCATGCATCTAGAGTATTAAGTTAAAAACAGAGTAATGCCTTAAGCAAGATGACATGATGTAGAGGGATAAATTCATGCAATATGATAAAAACCCCATCTTGTTATCCTCGATGGCAACAATACAATACGTGCCTTGCTGCCCCTACTGTCACTGGGAAAGGACACCGCAAGATTGAACCCAAAGCTAAGAACATCTCCCATTGCAAGAAAAGCCAATCTAGTAGGCCAAACCAAACTGATAATTCGAAGAGACTTGCAAAGATAACCAATCATAAATAAAATAATTCAAAGAGGATTCAAATATTGTTCATAGATAATCTTGATCATAAACCCACAATTCATCGGTCTCAACAAACACACCGCAAAAAGAAGATTACATCGAATAGATATCCACGAGAGAGGGGGAGAACATTGTATTGAGATCCAAAAAGTGAGAAGAAGCCATCTAGCTATTAACTATGGACCCGAAGGTCTGAAGTAAACTACTCACACTTCATCGGAGGGGCTATGATGATGTAGAAGCCCTTCATGGTGGATGCCCTCTCCGGCGGAGCTCCGGAACAGGCCCCAAGATGGGATCTCGTGGGTACAGAAGGTTGCGGCAGTGGAATTAGGTTTTTGGCTCCGTATCTGATAGTTTGGAGGTACGTAGGTATATATAGGAGGAAGAAGTACGTCGCTGGAGCTTCGTGGGCCCCACGAGGGCGGGGGGCGTGCCTGGGGGGGGGGGGGGTAGGGCGCGCCCCCTACCTCGTGCCCACCTTGGAGCTTTCTTGATGTAGGGTCCAAGTCTCCTGGACCATGTTCGGTGAGAAAATCATGTCCCCGAAGGTTTCATTCCGTTTGGACTCCGCTTGATATTCCGTTTCTTCGAAACTCTGAAATAGGCAAAAAACAAAAATTCTGGGCTGGGCCTCCTGTTAATAGGTTAGTCCCAAAAATAATATGGAAGTGGAAAATAAAGCCCAATATGGTCCAAAACAGTAGATAATATAGCATGGATCAATAAAAAATTATAGATACGTTGGAGACGTATCAGGCATCCCCAACCTTAATTCCTGCTCATCCTCGAGTAGGTAAATGATAAAAAAGAATTTTTGATGCGGAGTGCTACCTGGCATAATTTCAATGTAATTCTTCTTAATTGTGGTATGAATATTCAGATCCAAAAGACAAAAGTTCATATTGACATAAAGATAATAATACTTCAAGCATACTAACAAAGCAATCATGTCTTCTCAAAATAACATGGCCAAAGAAACTTATCCCTACAAAATCATATAGTCTGGCTATGCTCTATCTTCACCACACAAAGTATTTAAATCATGCACAACCCAGATGACAAGGCAAGAAATTGTTTCATACTTTTGACATTTTCAAAACTTTTTCGATCTTCACGCAATACATGAGCGTGAGCCATGGATATAGAACTATATGTGGAATAGAATGGTGGTTGTGGAGAAGACAAAAAGGGAGAAGATAGTCTCACCTCAACTAGGCATATCAACGAGCTATGGAGATGCCCATCAATAGATATCAATGTGAGTGAGTAGGGATTGCCATGCAACGGATGCACTAGAGCTATAAGTATATGAAAGCTCAACAAAAGAAACTAAGTGGGTGTGCATCCAACTTGCTTGCTCACGAAGACCTAGGGCATTTTGAGGAAGCCCGTCATTGGAATATACAAGCCAAGTTCTATAATGAAAAATTACCACTAGTATATGGAAGTGACAAAATGAGAGACTCTCTATCATGAAGATCACGGTGCTACTTTGAAGCACAAGTGTGGTAAAAGGATAGTAACATTGTCCCTTCTCTCTTTTTTATCTCATTTTTTTATTCTCTTCTTTTTTATTTGTCCAGAGTCTCATCCCGACTTGTGGGGGAATCATAGTCTCCATCATCCTTTTCCTCACTTGGGACAATGCTCTAAAAATGATGATCATCACACTTTTATTTTTCTTACAACTCAACAATTACAAATCGATACTTAGAACAAGATATGACTCTATATGAATGCCTCCGGCGGTCTACCAGGATATGCAATGAATCAAGAGTGACATGTATGAAAGAATTATGAACGGTGGCTTTGCCACAAATACAATGTCAACTACATGATCATGCTAGCAATATGAGCAATGATGGAGCGTGTCATAATAAACGGAACGGTGGAAAGTTGTATGGCAATATATCTCGGAATGGCTATGGAAATGCCATGATAGGTAGGTATGGTGGCTGTTTTGAGGAAGGTATATGGTGGGTGTATGATACCGGCGAAAAGTGCGCGGTATTAGAGAGGCTAGCAAAGGTGTAAGGAAGGAAAGTGCGTATAATCCATGGACTCAACATTAGTCATAAAGAACTCATATACTTATTACAAAAATCTACAATTTATCAAAGCAAAGTATTACGCGCATGCTCCTAGGGGGATAGATTGTTAGGAAAAGACCATCGCTCGTCCCCGACCGCCACTCATAAGGAAGACAATCAATAAATAAATCATGCTCCGACTTCATCACATAACGGTTCACCATACGTGCATGCTACGGGAATCACAAACTTTAACACAAGTATTTCTCAAATTCACAACTACTCAACTAGCATGACTCTAATATCACCATCTTCATATCTCAAAACCATTATCAAACATCAAACTTTTCTTAGTATTCAACGCACTCAAAAGAAAATTTTACATATCTTGAATACCAAGCATATTAAATTTTTAAGCAAATTACCATGCTATTTAAGACTCTCAAAATAATCTAAGTGAAGCATGAGAGATCAATAGTTTCTATAAAACAAATCCACCACCGTGCTCTAAAAGATATTAGTGAAGCACTAGAGCAAAACTATATAGCTCAAAAGATATAAGTGAAGCACATAGAGTATTCTATCAAATTCCAAATCATGTATGGCTCTCTCAAAAGGTGTGTACATCAAGGATGATTGTGGTAAACTAACAAAAAAAGACTCAAATCATACAAGATGCTCCAAGCAAAACACATATCATGTGGTGAATAAAAATATAGCTCCAAGTAAAGTTACCGATGGAAGTAGACGAAAGAGGGGGTGCCTTTCGGGGCATCCCCAAGCTTTGAATTTTTGGTGTCCTTAGATTATCTTGGGGATGCCATGGGCATCCCCAATCTTAGGCTCTTGCCACTCCTTGTTCCATAATCCATCAAAAAAATTCACCCAAAAATTGAGAACTTCACAACACAAAACTCAATAGAAATCTCGTGAGCTCCGTTAGCGAAAGAAAACAAAAGACCACTTCAAGGTACTGTAATGAAACCATTCTTTATTTATATTGGTGTTAAACCTACTGTATTCCAACTTCTCTATGGTTTATAAACTATTTTACTAGCCATAGATTCATCAAAATAAGCAAACAACACACGAAAAACAGAATCTGTCAAAAACAGAACAGTCTATAGTAATCTGTAACTAACGCAAACTTCTGGAACTCCAAAAAATCTACCGAAATAGGACGACCTAGAAAATTTGTTTATTGATCAGCATCAGTTGGAATCAGTATTTTATAACGTTCTGGTGATTTTTAACAATGGTTTTCGTGAACAGAAAGTTTCTGGAAATTACAGCAAGATCAAATAACTATCATCCAAGAAGATCCTATAGGTTTAAATTGGCACAAACACTAATTAAAACATAAAAACACATCTAACCATAGGCTAGATAAAAGATTTATTCCTAAATAGAAGCAAAAAGGAAAAAACTAAAAAGAAAATTGGGTTGCCTCCCAACAAGCGCTATCGTTTAACGCCCCTAGCTAGGCATAAAAGCAAGGATAGATCTAGGTATTGCCATCTTTGGTAGGCAATCCATAATTGGCTCTCATGATAGATTCATATGGTAATTTTATTTTCTTCCTAGGGAAGTGTTCCATGCCTTTCTTTAATGGAAATTGGAATATAATATTCCCTTCCTTCATATCAATAATCGCACCAATTCAGGGGGGCCTTGGGATCATCAACTCCAAGCTGATGAACATTGCACTCATGTGCAAATGGATTTGGAAGATGTCTCAGGGTGAGACTGGGCTCTGGATCGACCTTCTACGTGCGAAATATTTCCCGAATGGGAATTTCTTTGAGGCGGCCCCCCGTGGGTCCCCCTTCTGGAACTCCATTCAAGCCCTCAAACCCTTCTTCGCCAGGGGCGCGCAGTCAACGGATGCTCCACACGGTTTTGGCCAGACCTTTGGATTGGCCAACAACCCCTTTGGTCCGAGTTTCGCCATCTCTAATCCATCACAGTCAAGCCCAACCAATTGGTTGCCTCGGCTCTTAGCTCATCTCCACCCTACATCAACTTCCGTAGAGAACTTGCGGGTCCGGAGATAGCGGAGTGGGATCGACTTCGGGCGTTGATTGCGGATGTTCTCCTGTCGGACTTCGCGGACACGGTACCTTGGAGACTATCAGGCTCTCGCAAATTCTCTGTCAAGTCCTTATACAGAGAGCTTACCCGCGGCCAGGTCCCTTCGGCTGCCATGGGGCTATGGAAGGCTAAAATCCCTCTAAAGATCAAAGTCTTTCTCTGGCAACTCTGCCAAGATCGCCTTCCTACCTCGATCAACCTTGCCAAGCGCAATGGCCCCGCCTCTGGCCCTTGTGCTTTGTGCGGGGTGCCGAAAGATGCGGACCACGCCTTCTTCCGATGCTCTCTGTCGCGTTTCGCTTGGAGCGCGGTCCGCGAGGCCGCGGTGGTGGATTGGGACCCCCGCTCCCATGCCGCGCTTGTGTCTTCCTTGTCATTGGTTCAAGGCCTGACTCGCCGGGTCATGTGGACGTGTGCGGCGGCCATGTTATGGGCTATTTGGCATATTCGTAACAAGTTTACTATTGAGGGTGTGTTTCCCTCGTATCCTGCTGACGTTATCTTCAAATGCATCATGTTCTCGCAGCAATGGGCTCCACTGGGAAGGCAACAGGACTCTGATCTTCATCGTCATGCTATTAGCCGCCTTCACTCTGTCTACGCCGAGTCCCGCGCCCCGCCGTCCGCGCCGTCCGCTGTCCCATAGGGATGGGCAGCCCCTTTTGGTTCTAGTTTCAGCCGAGCCTGCGTGCTTGTTTCGCTAGGCCGGTCGCACCTTGTAACGTACTTATTTCCGTCTCCGGTTTGTTGTTGTTTCCCAAGACTTGCTCGTCTTTTAGTTGGTTGCTGTGTGTTGGTTTTGTGGTTGTGCAACGCTGCCTATGTTGTGGGCTTTATTAATTTAAAGCCGGATGCCCCTGGCGTCTTTGTTCTAAAAAAATCGCACCAACCATTCTAAGGAAAGGTCTACCAAGAATAATAGGGCATGAAGGATTGCAATCTATATCAAGAACGACAAAATCTACGGGAACATAATTCCTATTTGCAACAATAAGAACATCATTAATTCTTCACATAGGTTTCTCAATAGTGGAATCCGCAAGGTGCAAGTTTAGAGAGCAATCATCAAAATAACGGAAATCTAGCAAATCACATAAAGTTTTGGGAATAGTGGAAACACTAGCACCCAAATCACACAAAGCATAAAACTCATGATCTTTCATTTTAATTTTAATAGTAGGTTCCCACTCATCATAAAGTTTTCTAGGGATAGAGACTTCCAACTCAAGTTTTTCTTCATAAGATTGCATCAAGGCATCAACAATATGTTGAGTAAAGGCTTTATTTTGACTATAAGCATGAGGATAATTTAGCACGGATTGCAACAAGGAAATACAATAAATTAAAGAGCAACTTTCATAATTAAATTCCTTGAAATCCAAAATAGTGGGTTTAGAAACATCTAGGGTTTTACTTTTTTCAATCCCACTTTTATCAATTTTAGCATCAAGATCTAAAAATTCCGAATTTTTGGAACGCCTTCTAGGTTAAGGTGGATCATATTCAGTCCCATTATTATCAAGATTCATATTGCAAAACAAAGATTTAATAGAGGACACATCAATAACTTTTAGATCTTCATCATTATTTTCATAGAAATTGGAAGAACACGCTTTAATAAAGGCATCTTTCGTAGCACGCATCCTAGCGGTTCTTTCCTTGCACTCATCAATGGAAATTCTAATGGCTTTGAGAGACTCACTGATATCATGCTTAGGAGGAATAGACCTAATCTTTAGAGAATCAACATCAAGAGAAATTCTATCAATGTTCCTAGCCAAATCATCAAATGTAAGCAATTTCTCTTCAAGCAAAGCATTAAAATTCTTTTGCGAATTCATAAATTCTTTAACACTAGTCTCAAATTCAGAGGGCATCTTATTAAAATTTCCATAAGAGTTGTTGTAGGAATTCCATAATTATTAGAAGGATTACTAGGATAAGGCCTAGGATTAAAGTTTCCTCTATACGCGTTGTTACCAAAATTATTCCTACCAACAAAATTCACATCCATAGATTCATTATTATTCTCAATCAAAGCAGACAAAGGAATATCATTAGGATCAGAAGAAACACTCTTAGTAGCAAGTAATTTCATAAGTTCATCCATCTTTTCACTCAAAACATTAATTTATTCTATCGCATGCACTTTTTTATTAGTAGATCTTTCAGTGTGCCATTGAGAATAATTAACCATAATATTATCTAGGAGTTTAGTAGCATCTCCTAAAATGATTTGCATAAAAGTGCCTCCCGCGGCCGAATCCAAAAGATTTCTAGAAGCAAAATTTAATCCGGCATAAATTTTTTGTATAATGATCCACAAATTTAAACCATGAGTGGGGCAATTACGTATCATTAATTTCATTTTCTCCCAAGCTTGTGCAACATGTTCATGATCAAGTTGCTTAAAGTTCATAATATCGTTTCGAAGAGAGATAATCTTAGCGGGAGGAAAATACTTAGAGATAAAAGCATCTTTGCACTTGTTCCAAGAATCAATACTATTTTTAGGCAAAGACGAAAACCAAGCTTTAGCACGATCTCTAAGCGAAAAAGGAAATAGATTCAATTTAACAATATCATTATCAACATCTTTCTTCTTTTGCATATCACACAAATCAACGAAGCTATTTAGATGAGTAGCGGCATCTTCACTAGGAAGGCCGGCGAATTGATCTTTCATAACAAGATTCAACAAAGCAGTATTGATTTCACAAGATTCAGTATTGTTAAGGGGAGCAATTGGAGTGCTAAGGAAATCATTATTGTTGGTATTGGTAAAGTCACATAACTTGGTGTTTTCTTGAGCCATCGCGACAAACAAGCAATCCAACACACGAGCAAACAAAAAGGCAAGCGAGAAAAAGGCAAACGGAAAATAGAGAGCGAATAAAACGGCAAGGGTGAAGTGGGGGAGAGGAAAACGAGAGGCAAGTGGCAAATAATGTAATGCGGGAGATAAGGGATTGTGATGGGTGGTATGTTGACTTTTGCGTAGACTCCCCGGCAATGGTGCCAGAAATTCTTCTTGCTACCTCTTGAGCACTGCTTTGCATTTCCCCGAAGAGGAAAGGATGATGCAGCAAAGTAGCGTAAGTATTTCCCTCAGTTTTTGAGAACCAAGGTATCAATATAGTAGGAGGCTACGCGCGAGTCCCTCGTACCTGCACAAAGCAAATAACTCCTCGCAACCAACGCGATAAGGGGTTGTCAATCCCTTCACGGTCACTTATGAGAGTGAGATCTGATAGATATGATAGGTAATATTTTTGGTATTTTTGTGATAAGATGCAAAGTAAAATAAAAGCAAAGTAAAAAGCTAAAGCAATAATAAAGTGATGGGAGATTAATATGATGAAGATAGACCCGGGGGCCATAGATTTCACTAGTGGCTTCTCTCAAGAGCATAAGTATTTTACAGTGGGTGAACGAATTAGTGTTGAGCAATTGACAGAATTGAGCATAGTTATGAGAATATCTAGGTATGATCATGTATATAGGCATCACGTCCGAGACAAGTAGACCGACTCCTGCCTGCATCTACTACTATTACTCCACTCATCGACTGCTATCCAGCATGCATCTAGAGTATTAAGTTAAAAACAGGGTAATGCCTTAAGCAAGATGACATGATGTAGAGGGATAAATTTATGCAATATGATAAAAAACCCATCTTGTTATCCTCGATGGCAACAATACAATACGTCCCTTCCTGCCCCTACTGTCACTGGGAAAGGACACCGCAAGATTGAACCCAAAGCTAAGAACATCTCCCATTGCAAGAAAAACCAATCTAGTAGGCCAAACCAAACTGATAATTCGAAGAGACTTGCAAAGATAACCAATCATAAATAAAAGAATTCAAAGAAGATTCAAATATTGTTCATAGATAATCTTGATCATAAACCCACAATTCATCGGTCTCAACAAACACACCGCAAAAAGAAGATTACATCGAATAGATCTCCACGAGAGAGGGGGAGAACATTGTATTGAGATCCAAAAAGAGAGAAGAAGCCATCTAGCTACTAACTATGGACCCGAAGGTCTGAGGTAAACTACTCACACTTCATCGGAGGGGCTATGATGATGTAGAAGCCCTCCGTGGTGGTTGCCCTCACACCACTAGAGGCTAGACAACATACATCTTATCAAAATATCGAACGAATACCAAATTCACATGACTACTAACAACAAGACTTCTCCCTTGTCCCGAGGAACAAACGTAAATACTCACAAAGCATATTCATGTTCATAATCAGAGGGGTATTAATAGGCATAAAGGATCTGAACATATGATCTTCCACCAAATAAACCAACTAGCATCAACTACAAGGAGTAATCAACACTACTAGCAACCTACTAGCACCAATCCCGGACTTGGAGACAAGAATTGGATACAAGAGATGAACTAGGGTTTGGAGATGAGATGGTGCTGGTGAAGATGTTGATGGAGTTTGCCCTCTCCCAATGAGAGGAGCGTTGTTGATGACGATGGCGATGATTTCCCCCTCCCGGAGGGAAGTATCCCTGGCAGAACAGCTCTGCCGGAGCCCTAGATTGGTTCCGCCAAGGTTCCGCCTCGTGGAGGCGGAGTTTCGTCCCGAAAGGTTGCTTGTTTATTTTTTCTCGAAGAAAGACTTCGTATAGCAGAAGATGGACGTTGGAGAGCCACCAGGGGGCCCACGAGGTAGGGGGCGCACCCTAGGAGGGGGGCGCGCCCCCACCCTCGTGGACAGGGTGGGGGCCCCCTGGCCTTCATCTTTGGCGAGGATTTTTTATTATTTATTGTAAGATATTCCATGGAGTTTCAGGACTTTTGGAGTTGTGCAGAATAGGCCTCTAATATTTGCTCCTTTTCCAGCCCAGAATTCCAGCTGTCGGCATTCTCCCTCCTTATGTAAACCTTGTAAAATAAGAGAGAATAGCCATAAGTATTGTGACATAACGTGAAATAACAGCCCATAATGCAATAAATATCGATATAAAAGCATGATGCAAAATGGACGTATCACCGCCGCCGCCACCGTGACGAAATCCGGGTGGACTGTGCTAGGAGTTGACCATGAGCACTTCTGCCATAGGATCGTTGCTCTCGCACTCGGAAAGTGTATCTGAGTGACTAGCCGACAGATCGAACAATCCATAGAGGGATTCGCCGGGCTCGATTGTCGCGACTTGAGGGGTGGTCGGCTAGCGAGCCACTGCGTGCTTCACCCACCGATGGAGCCGCAAACGACCAGATCTCTTGCGTTGGTGGACGCCGGGGAGCGAAGATACCATGGAAGCCAACCGATACTGAGTCAACGACTGCCGCAAAAGTACGCTGCAGGCACTTGCAAGGAAGTGCGCCGCCCCGTGGATGGGGAGGGCCTCGATGTCGAGGGGGGCTTCTTGGAGCCAGGCGGAGTTGTTGGTGATGAAGACAAGCGCACCAAGACGGATTGACGGAGAATGAAATTTGAAACCTCACCGGAAGTCGCTCAGACGCCTGCCCCATGGTGGGCGCCAACTATCGTGGGAGTGAGTCTGACAGTTAGAGTAGGGAGTACGTAGGAGGAGGCAGAGTCCTAGCTACGACGAGGTTGTACGCACAGATTTACGAGTTCAGGCCCCTCACGGAGGAGGTAACAACCTTACGTCTCGGCGCCTCGGAGGCTTGTCGACTGGATGTGTGTTATAGTTATAGGGGGTACGAACCCTTATGCCAGAGGGGAGGGGTGACTTATATAGAGTGTGCCAGACCCCCACGCAGCCCTCAGTTACACCAGGGTTCAATGTGACTTAAGACTAGAACGTGATTTAATGGTCTTTATGACGACGGAGTGAATGCCTGATTGTTGCCATCCTGGGGTGACTCTAGGCCTTCTGTACTCCGAGTGGGTTTTTGTATGGTTGAGTGGAATTGGGATATCTGAGTGGAATCTTCCGTCAAGTGAATTGCACTTCAGGGTGATTTTAGTCGGTATCTTCTGTTGAACCTTGCAGGCCTTGGACTCTAAGGTAGTGTCCTTGGGTAGGGTGTCTAGGTCAGGCCTAAGACCCTACCCTAGGTACATGTCATCGTCAGCGCCCGCATCAACAACAACGGCGGTGGCGGAGCAGGCAGAGGCGGCTCGCGTGGGATGAATCTGCCCAGCGGCCACTGCCCGCAAGCTACGTGGAGCCAATAGAGCATCGCGCCGCCGGCCAACTTCTCATCGCCGCCGCCGCCCTAGGGGTACGCACGCTCGCATAGCTACTCCAACAGCGCCGCGCATGGTGGATTCAACCCCAACATCACGTTCCCACATGGTGCGCCGCCACATGCCTCACCCTCCGTCCTGAACCCCAACCAGCGCACTCCCTCGCCCGCGTTCGCCGGTGTCCAGTACCCCCAGTACAACTACTCATCGCCGGCGTACGCAGCCTCGCCGACGCCGCCTCTATGCTGTGGCGCCCTGCCCTTCTCGCAAGCCTCGGCGTCACATTTTGGCAACCCCGACGCGACTGAGGCCGACATGGACGAGATCATCACGAGTGGCTCGGTCACCGTCGCCTCCTACCCTGGTTTTCATGCACAAGACGACACAATGGACTCCACCGGCGACATGGACGACGAGCTCGACGACGTCGAGGAGGAGGAGGAGGAGGAAGAGGATGAGATGGTGCTGGCGCCGGCGAGGAAAGGGAAAAAGAAGAAGTGGGGAGGCAATGCCAGGCCGTGCAAGCCGCGCGTCAAGTGGGCGTCCAAAGAAGATGAGTGCCTCACCGAAGCATGGAATACGTCAGCATGGACCCGGTCACCCGCACGAACCAGACGCCGACACATACTAGAGGCGCATCAAGTCGGCATTTGATGAGCACAAGCTTGTCGACCCCTACTTCACCACCATCCACATGGAGCGCGGCGACAAGGCCATGTCGAACCATTGGGCAATCGTCCAGGCGGCCTGCAACAAATGGCATGGTATCATCGAGGAGATCGCAACTCGCCCGGAAAGCAGCCCTAACATCGAGGGTCAGGTATGTCCAGCAGCCGGCTCACTTCTTTTGCTGTGTACGTCGTCGACACTTGTTCTTTGGCTACGTAGATGGTTCGGATGTTCACCATGTACCGCTAGGATAGCAACGACCAAGAGTTCAAGTTCATCCACATGTTCTCCCGGATCGAGCCGTGTGAGAAGTGGAGGGATCTCCGGCTCACCCTCGCCAAGGCCAAGGAGACGTACAAGCCGGACGTGCCTTCCCCGGGGGTGGCGGATGGGCGCCCTAACAGCAACAAAAGAGCCAAGATGGCGAAGGACGCCGCACCGGCTACCGAGCGGCTGCAATCGTCGATCGACCAGTGCATCGCCGATGCCAAGAACAATGCCGCCAAGCGGGAGGAGAAATCTGACGCATTGTGGTCGGCGTTGATGACGAAGCAGGACGCGAAGCTCGACCTACTCCGGACCAACATCGCCGCAAAGAAGAGGAACAACGACCTGGCATTTTTTATGGGGGCGGACATGTCGACGATGGACAAGCAGGTGATACGTCTCCAATGTATCTATAATCTTTTATTGTTCCATGCTGTTATATTATCAATCTTGGATGTTTTATAATCATTTTATACTCATTTTATATCATTTTTTGATACTAACCTATTGACATAGTGCCAAGTGCCAGTTGCTGTTTTTTGCATGATTTTACATCGCAGGAAATCAATATCAAATGGAGTCCAAACGCAACGAAAAAATAACGGAGATTTTTTTGGACGAGAAGGAACATAATGGGCCCTGGCTGCGCCTGGGGGTGCTCCGAGGAGAGCACAACCCACCATGGCGCGCCAGGAGGCCCAGGCGCGCCCTGGTGGGTTGTGCCCACCTTGGGTGCCCCCCGGACCGCCTCTTTGCTCTATAAATACCCCAATATTCCCAAAACCCTAGGGGAATAGACGAAATATTGATCCAGCCGCCGCAGAGTCCAGAACCACCAGATCCAATCTAGACAACATCTCGGATGGGGTTCACCACCTCCATTGGTGCCTCTCCAATGATGCGTGAGTAGTTCTTTGTAGACATTCGGGTCTGTAGTTAGTAGCTAGATGGCTTCCTCTCTCTCGCTGAATTCTCAATACAATGGTATCTTAGAGATCCATATGATGTAACTCTTTTGCGGTGTGTTTGTTGGGATCGATGAACTCTGAGTTTATGATCAGATCTATCTTTTTATATCCATGAAAGTTATTTGAGTTTCTTTGATCTCTTATATGCATGATTGCTTATAGCCTCATATTTATTCTCTAATATTTGGGTTTTGTTTGGCCAACTTGATCTATTTATGTTCCAATGGGAGGAGGTGCTTTGTAGTGGGCTCGATCTTACGTTGCTTGATCCCTGTGACAGAAGGGGGATCGCCACGTATGTATCGTTGCTACTAAGGATAAAACGATGGGGTCTATCTCTACATAGATAGATATTGTCTACATCATGTCATCGTTCTTATTGCATGACTCCGTTTCTCCATGAACTTAATACACTAGATGCATGCTGGATAGGGGTCGATGTGTGGAGTAATAGTAGTAGATGCAGGCAGGAGTCGGTCTATTAATCTTGGACATGATGCCTATATAATGATCATTGCCTGGATATCGTCTTGAGTATTTGAAGTTCTATCAATTGCCCAACGGTAATTTGTTCACCCACCGTTTGCTATTTTTCTCGAGAGAAGCCACTAGTGAAACCTATAGCCCCCGAGTCTCTTTCTCATATTGTTTGCCTTTGCGATCTACTTTTCCTTTGCATTTTATTTTCAGATCTATTAAACCAAAAATACAAAAATACCTTGCTGTAATTTATTCTTATTTATTTTATTTGGCGTTCGATCTATCAATTTACTACAATTTTATCTCACATCCATTTGCATATCTTGAGGTGCCGTGCCCGAAAGGGATTGACAACCCATTTTACACGTCGGGTTGCAAGGATTTGTTATCTGTGTGCAGGGGTTGTTTACGTTGTGTTGTTTGGTTCTCCTACTGGTTCGATAACCTTGGTTTCATGTCCGAGGGAAATACCTATTGCCGTTGTGCTGCATCATCCCTTCCTCTTTGGGGAAATACCGACGTAGCTTCAAGCGACATCAAAAAGAATTTCTGGCGCCATTGCCGGGGAGGATTATCGACATCTACCAGGTTCCTACTCACAAATCTCATCTCCTCGCAATTTACATTATTTGCCATTTGCCTCTCGTTTTCATCTCCCCCACTTCACCAAAATTTGTCGTTTTATTCGCCCTCTTTTTCATTCATCGTTTTCTCATCATATCTATCTTTTTGGTTGCAATCTTGTTTGCTACCTTTGCTTGTGTTACCATGTGCCTTCTATTTGCTTGCATCTTTGCTTGCTAAAAATCTCTTGATATGGATCCTCATCCACTTGCTAATTTTTTCAAAAGATCTGATTATGTTGAACCAATTGCTAGTGAGTTGAGTGCACTAGATTATCTTTATGAAGTTTTGCTTGAGATTCCTGAATTTAAAAATTGTGATGAAGAAATTTATGAAGTGATTCATGATAGCTCTTTAAAATAAAAACATGATTGCAATGATTTTACTATAAATTATATTAATGTCAATTGTGGTAATAATATGCAAAGCCCCAGCCTTGGGGATGCTATTTTTGCTATGAACACTATTTGTTGCAATGATCATGATTGGGGTGATTCTTCTTATGATCTTGAAAATGTATTTAAGCCTCATGATGACTTTGTTATTTGCAATCATTCTGAAAGTGGGTTTGGAGAGGTCATCTTTAGTTGATGTTAATCCCACTATCTTGGAAGATCATAAAACTTTTATGCATGTGGATCACAAAGAGAAAATTTTACATGATAGCTATATTATTGAATTTGATTATGATCCTACATATAATTATTATGACAGAGTAAAATATGGTTGTAGAAATTTTCATGTTATTAAATTTCCTCTCATTATGTTGAGATTGTCAATGTTTTATTCCTCTCTTTTGCGTATGCTAGATATTTCTTGTCTTGACAATTTGTTTTCCTATAAAATTCCTATGCATAGGAATTATGTTAGATTTAAATGTTTTTGTCACATGATTCATGATGCTTTCTTTGTGTTTCAATTATTATCTTTTGTGTGAGCATCATTAAAATTACTATGCCTAGCTAGGGGCGTAAAACGATAGCGCTTGTTGGGAGGCAACCCAATGAATAAAATCTATTTTTGCTTTTTGCTTTATGTTCTTGAGTGTTTGCACAATTATGCTACTGTTATGATTGTGTTTTTTCTGTTTTAATTAGTGTTTGTGCCAAGTAAAGCCTTTAAGATCTTCTTGGGTGATAATTGTTTGATCTTGCTGAAAACAGAAGCTTTTGCGCTCACGAAAACAATTCCTATTTTTAATGAGAGCGTAATAAAATACCAATTTTTTTGTAGTAGATTAATATACAAATTACCCAAGTTGTCCTAATTTTTCAGAATTTTTGGAGTTCCAGAAGTTTTCGAAATAGTCAGATTGCTACAGACTGTTCTGTTTTGACAGATTCTGTTTTCTTTGCGTTGTGTGCTTATTTTGATGGCTCTATGGTTTTCTTTGATGAGTTTTTGCCATAGAAAAGTTGGAATACATTACATATAATGCAAAAATAAAATATGAATCGGTTTGGTACAATACTTATAGTAGTGATTTGCTTTCTTACACTAACGGATCTCACGAAGGTTTTGTTGAGTTTTGTGTGATTGAAGTTTTCAAGTTTTGGCTTACCTTATGATGGGTGAAGAAATAAGGAGTAGAAGAGGCTAAGCTTGGGGATGCCCCAGCATCCCAAGCTATTATCCACGAATTAGCAACCAACTAAGCTTGGGATGCCCCCGAGTGGCATCCCCTCTTTCTTCTAATGACCGTCGGTATTTTAGTCGAAGTTGTATTTTTATTCGTCACATACTATGTGTTTTGTTTGGAGCGTCTTGTATGATATGAGTCTTTCCTTGTTTTATTTTGTGTTTTAAGTCTTGATTCCTTGCTGGACACACCTATTTGAGAGAGCCAAAATTATGTCATGACTTGTTAGAATTGCTCTCTATGCTTCACTTAAATTTTTATGAGCTATGGACTTGCTCTAGTGCTTCACTTATATCTTTTTGAGCACGGTGTGCTTTAGTATTTTTGAATAAATGCTCTCTTGCTTCACTTAGATTTATTTGAGAGTTAGTAAAAATTTCAAGAAATTCTCTCTTGCTTCACTTAAATTAATTTGAGAGAAAGAAGAAAAATTATGCTCATGATCTTCACTTATATTTGTTCGAGCTTATGAAAAGCAACACATGAAAATTAGTCCCAAAGTGATAGATATCCAAGAAGGATATAATAAAAACTTCCATGAAGATCATTGGACAAAATTAACTTGATTCTTAGTAATAGTTTTGAGATATGATGATGTGATATGTGAGTTATGTTGATGGGTAATTATGCTTTAGTAAGAATATTGGTGTTAAGGTTTGTGATTCCCTATGCAAGCACGAAAGTCAATAGTCATGCAATGAAATTATATCCTACTTGTGGTGCATTATTCGGTGTTAATTGTGCTTAATGCTCTCTTATGACATTATCGGTTTCTTGGTTGGTCGCTTCTCAATCTTTTGCTAGCCTTCATTTTGCACTAAGTATGACCTCTACTTGTGCATCCAAAAATCCTTTAAACCAGTTTTGCCACATGAGTCCACTATATCTACCTATATGCGGTATTCTTTTGCCGTTCTAAGAAAATTTTTATGTGCCATCTCTAATTTTCAGAATAAGCTTCTCTTTTGTGTGTTCGTTTCGCTCGCGGAGCGGTGAAGGGTGGCTAATATTTTCTGTGCTAGATGTGTTATTCTCAAGATGAGTGTTTATTCACTTGTCATTGCACGGGAGTAAGGTAAAGGTATTAGGGATGCCCGGTCCCGAAATAAAAAATGAATTTACTTTATGTTGCCAAATAATAAATTCCTTGGAAAGTGTTGGTATGGAAGGCACCCGTGGATACGGTTAGCCATGGAAAGTGAATGTATGGTTGAAAAAGGAATAAACTTTATTTTGTGTTTGGGAACCACCTATGATATATCTAGCATGGAAAGTGTTAGGAACTCTAAGTCGTTTTCGTTGGTGAGAAGGATACACCTCCCAAAATGTTTTTATTTCTCAATTTTCGCTTCGATCTCTAGCACCTCTACAAATCCCTACTTCCTCTGCGAAGGGCCTTTGTTTTACTTTATGAAATTTTTATTTTTGAATTTGAGTCTCCATCTTCTCTTACAAAAGCACCAACTAGGAGGCAATATGATCATACTTGAGTATTGGGTGTAGCTAATATGCGAGTGTGTTTCATGAATGGATCAATGGTTGAGCATGATGGTCTAGGGATAACTTATTTTAGCATTGATATTTTGAAAGACATGGTTGCTTGTTGATATGCTTGAGTATTTAAATTATCATGTCAAAACTAGACTAGTGCTTTGAACAATATAAAATTCCAAATGTCCACGCTACAAAGAAAGAATTATGATATGACATGACAGGCAGCGTTCCACATCAAACATTCTGTTTTTATAACTTACCTACTCGAGGACGAGTAGGAGTTAAGCTTGGGGATGCTAATATGTCTCCAACGTATCTATAAGTTTTAATTGTTCCATGATGTGATATTATAATTCCTGGATGTTTTATAATCATTTTATAGTCATTTTATATCATTTTTGGTACTAACCTATTGACATAGTGCCAAGTGCCAGTTGCTATTTTCTGCATGTTTTTTACATCGCAGGAAATCAATATCAAACGGAGTCCAAACGCAATGGAACTTTACAAAGATTTTTTTGGACTAGAAGGAACATAATGGGCCCTGGCTATGCTTGGGGGGGTGCTCCGAGGAGAGCACAACCCACCAGGGCGTGCCAGGAGGCCCAGGCGCGCCCTGGTGGGTTGTTCCCACCTCGGGTGCCCCCCGAACCGCCTCTTTGCTCTATAAATACCCCAATATTCCCAAAACCCTAGGTGTCGTGGAAGTGTCATGGCAGACATCCTCATGGAAGGACTTAGTTGTGGAGCCATTGCGATGATGTTAGCTTAAAGGGGTTAAACAGGACAAAGGGCACAAGGAGTTTATACTGGTTCGGTCCCTTGCGGTGAAGGTAAAAGCCTAATCCAGTTTGAGGTGGTATTGCTAGGGTTTCGATGACCAGGGAGAACGCTTTGCCTGGCTCTTGATCTGTTGTTTCTTGCCCTAAGCCGCTGCCGGGTCGTCCCCTTATATACACGGGTTGACGCCCTGCGGCCTACAGAGTCCCGGCCGGCTCATACAACGTGTCCGACTCGGTGACTTATCTTACATGACTTACAATACAAGTTTACATATACACGGTGTCGGGGGAAATCGACACCTATGGAATCACTAGGATCCCTTCTACGGTTGGCGGGCGCGGGGTTGTGCAAAGAGCAGGTCTGACAGGAAGCACTCGGATCGTTTACCCAGGTTTGGGCCGCGGAGACGCGTAATACCCTAGTCCTGCTTTGGTGGATGTATTTGAGTGTTCTTGTGTTCTTGAGCTAGCTACGGGGTGCAACTTGCCCAAAAGATCCGAATCCTTCTCCTGGTCGCCTCCAGCCTCCTTTTATAGGGAAAAGGGGTTGCCACGGCGGCACACAGGAGGTGGAAAGGTGTACAGTAGATGAGCCTATCCTCTGGCACCGTCGGACAAACGCATTTAATGTGCTACTGATGTGCCCCCCTCGCTTTATTGGGGACGGCAAGGAAGCACGTCCCAGCTGTCGCCGCCTTGCCTGGCTTCGACACGCGTCTGAGCTAATGAGGCGCCGTGGCGCCATGTCGGCTCGCGGTTGGGCTTGCATGCCACCACGCAGGTGCTTGCTGGGTTGGTCGTGGAGGCCGCTCATCACCACGCATGTGCCTGCTCAGCTGGTTGAGCTGGCAGTTGCATGGGAACGGCAGTGGAGCCTTGGCAGACGTGGGTCTGGCCGTGGCCCCGTAGGTGTCTTCGGCAAGGGCCTTGCCGGGGCCTCAGCAAGGGCCTTGCCATGGCATCAAGGTCTTCCCCGGCAAGCCTCTTGTCGGGGGTCTCGTGGATTTCCTCGGCTAGGATTCTGCCTAGGATCGTCGTCTTCTGGTCCTCATCTGATCTTGTGTGTTTGTGATCTTGACGAAGGTTTGCATGCCACCACAAAGGCGCCTCCCGAGCCTTGGTTCCAATGTAGTTGGTTGGTGGTGTCGGAACCCGCGGGCTCAAGGGTGGCCTGCTCTGCTGGCATTGGGCAAGTTGCCCTGGCAAGGGTCTTGCCGGGGGAGTCCACCTCGCCATGTTGCTCTTTTGTGTTCTCTGGTCTTGGCGTTGCCTCTGGTCGCTTTGTGCCTTCGGCTCCCCTCCTTTTCCCTGCTTAGTGTGGCCGTGGGCGCAGCTCCGACTGTCCGTGCACAAGTAAAGGGGTAAAAAAGGGGTGCCCCTACTTTTGTACACCAACAGGAGCCCCCGGGCCTAGGCCACACATAAGTGCGACACGTTGTTGGGCCAGGCCCAGAATGGTGTGCGGGCAGGCGGGGTAGGATTTTTACTGCGGTAACTTCTCATCCGCTGCGCTTCCTCACGACCTTCACGCGACGTGGGGGTCGTGCATGACGTGGGGTCATGCGTGGGGCGGTTCCCACATGCATGCGTCACATCATGGTAAAGAGGCGGCTCGTGCCTTCCCCATAAAAAGAGGGAGGCGCAGAGGCGCGGCTCATTTACTGAGTGGACTCGGGTCGTGGTCTTCTAGGCGTCCGCGCCCCACAATCACGGGGTGGGGAACGGTCGCCTCACCCATCCCCTCGATCTTGCTCGCTTGCCACGTGTCCTCCATGCAGGTGGCGGGCGGTGGAGGCACGAAACCGGGTCGTCGCTGATTGGATCGGCGGGTCGGTCCTGATTCCCTGCGCCCCCGATGGTTGGATTGGTTGAGTGGGGCGGCCGAGCCCCGAACCCGCCCCTTTATAAGAAGGGGGAGGGGTGTCATCCCACATTCTTCCAGCATCCATCTCCTTCCACTTCCGCTCCTTTCTTCCATCTGCCATGGCAAGAGGGGGCGCAGGCCCTTCAACGGTGGCGGCGAGGGTCGCTGCTCGACAGCGCGCCCCTCCTTCCCAAGAGCTCGTGGCGGCGGAACCGGCCACGGGGCGAGGCCAAGGTCGCCATGGCGCTCGGGGGAGAGAAGAACGGGGCGGCGCACCGGCCTCGCCTCCGCCAGCGATACCTCCTCTGATGGAGGGCCACGTGAGAGACCAGCCCCGCGAGTTCTTCATCAGGCTGCGTCGGCCACCGTGTCGTCGTCTTCGTCTCCATACCCCATTTTCTCGGGAGATGGAGCTCGATCCGCCCCAGACCCTCAGGTTGCACATGAGGGGCTGCGGGAACGGCGGCACGCGGGTCGACGTTGACTTCCCCGCTCCTCACATCATGTACCTCTGTCGCGGATGGAAGACGTTTGCTCGTGTCCACAGCTTGACGGCAGGGCTCGTTCTCTATTTCAAGTTAATGGAGAACGGCCTGCTCTCCATCTAGGTCTTTGGAGATCTTGGAACTCGCCTAAAGTGCTGCGTGGAGAGCTCCTCCGATGATGAAGATTCCTCCTCAAGCGGGAGTGACGAGGAGGACAACGACAGCGACGACGAGGGCGTCAAGCGGCGGGACGCCGACCTCGACTCCGACTGACCGTGTCGCCCCTCCCTTGGCCACGCGCCCTGCCGAGGGCCTTCCTCGTCAAGCTGGCGCGTTCCCCGTCGCCTCCTTGGGCAGCTGGCATAGGAGGGTTGGAGAAGGCGAAGAAGGCGGGTGGCGGCCGTCAAGTCGTAGTACGCGGGCACCGACGCCTTCTTCGTGTATCGCCGGCCCGCTGCCTCATCTTCTAGCTCCCCTCCCGGCACATGGACGTTCTCTTGGTGCCTTCTGCTCTTCGTACCTCGCCTAGGCGCTCTTTTTGCCCTCCCGCTATCTTGTTCCACCTTTTGAGGAGAGGGACAAGAAAGGGATTATGGGACCTTATTTCTTTTTAGTTTGTAAGCCTGCAGGCACTTGTTAATTTCGAGACTTGTTATCCCCTTTGCTCATGTTTTTTATTCCATATGAACTGTACCTATATGGGATGTTTTTAATGAAAAAGGGTTCTTGCCGGGTTCTTTGTGCGTGAGCGAGACTCATGCCAAGGAATGAATCCTTGTTATTTTAAAGATAAACATTGTCGCCCAGCAACAGGCCTTGCCGCCCCCCTTACTTCAGTCGACCATTCTCACACTCTTGGTGGAGGCAGGGGCGAAGTAGAGTTAGGGCCCTCATTTATTTCCTTGCCACCGCAACTACGACCTGGTTCCGACCCAAGGACTTTGGTATAGGAAAAAGGGGAGCACGGTGGTCTAGGAGCAGAATGGGGTTTCATATGTCCCGACTTCATACGGAAATGCACAATAGAGGATAAAGACTTATCTGAATCTGCAGCCCCCGGCAGCCTTGGCTTGCCGTGGTTGGATTCTTGTGTCTACAGCCCCCGACAACCTTGGCTTGCCGAGGCAGGAGCGCCGACTCATTCTCTTTCTTCCAAACAGCTCGGCAGAAACGTCCATGGACCCTGCGAACCAAAGAGGACGGAAAGGAACAAAGGAAAGCAAACTCGACCTCTAGGCTAGGGGTTAGTCACCGCTAAGCACTATCAACCCTAATCGAGGGAGAGTCTTAACCTAGCATGCATGCTATAACTTAGGGCGCCAGCGCTTCATTTATTTATGCTCAGGGTCTACGCCTGGCTTTGTACAGAGGGTTACATGCCTTGTCGGCAAGGCTTGTACAAAAGGTGGTTTGCCGAGGGGCCCGACAACCGCGCCTTATGGGTAAACCTTCCGAAGATATTCAATGTTCCAGGAGTTGCTCACTGGAATAGCATCTTCGGTCTCCAGGCGGACTGCACTGGGTATGGTGACTCGTATTACCCGATAAGGGCCTTCCCACTTCGGTGTCAACTTGTTGGAATTCTTGGCCGATTGAACACGCCGAAGAACAAGGTCGCCTTCCTCAAAGCTTCGGGCATGAACCTTGCGGCTATGGTAGCGGCGCAAGGCTTGCTGGTAGCGCGCTGCTCTCACAGCCGCCCGAAGACGATCTTCCTCGAGGAGCATTGCGTCATCTTGCCGCAATTGCTCTTGCTCAAGCTCATCATAAGCGAGCACTTGAGGTGACCCGTATGTCAGTTCCGTGGGGAGAACTGCTTCTGACCCGTATACCAGGGCAAAGGGTGTCTGGCCGGTGGCTCGATTTGGTGTCATTCTAATCGACCAAAGAACCGTCGGCAACTCATCAATCCAGCGCCTTCCACTCTGGTGCAGCCTGTCAAAAGTCTTGGTCCTCAGTCCTCGCGGTACTTCAGCATTTGCCCTCTCCTCCTGGCCGTTGCTCTGTGGGTGTGCCACGGAAGCGAAACAGACCTTGCTGCCGAGGTCTTGGATATATTGCATGAAGGTGTGGCTTGTGAACTGCGTGCCATTGTCGGTCATGACTCTGTTTAGCACACCAAAACGACAGACTAGCCCCTTGAAGAACTTGACGGCTGACTGTGCTGTCACCTTCCTCACTGCTTCCACCTCCGGCCACTTTGTGAACTTGTCGATTGCAACGTACAAGTACTCAAAGCCCCCGACAGCGCGGGGGAAGGGGCCCAGTATGTCGAGCCCCCAGACCGAGAATGGCCAGGAGAGATGGATTGTTTGAAGGGCTTGAGCTGGTTGATGAAGCTTCTTCGAATGGAATTAACACGCTTCACACTTGGTTACTAGTGCCGTTGCATCCTGGAGGGCGGTGGGCCAGAAGAAACCTTGCCGGAACGCCTTGCCGGCAAGGGCCCTCGACCCTATGTGGGAGCCACATATGCCTCCGTGTATCTCTGCCAATAGCTTTCGTCCTTCCTCCCGGGGAATGCACTTCAACTTCACACTGCTCAGTCTTTTCCTGTATAGGATGTCATCGACGAACTAATACATAGCAGACCAACGGGCTACTTTCTCCGCTTCTTCCTGCTCCTCAGGAAGCTCCCCTGTTTGGAGGAATCGGACGGTATGATGTGCCCATGCCGGAGCCTGGGGCTCGACGGCAAGGACCAAAGGCATTTCTTCTGCCATGGGAGCGGCCGTCTCTATGACCAGGGCTTGACGCCCTGCTAGAATCAGTTGCCCTTCGGCAGGCTCAGTACCCAGGAGAATACCCTTGCCGGCGTCCCCGGGGGGCTCAGCGGGAAAGTACTTGCTGGGGCCTGATTTCCTCCGCTTGTTCTCCTCTGTTGATGGTTCGACGGATGGTTGAGTTAACCGAAGCACAAAAGTACATGGTTCCACGGGTAGTTTGAAGGCAGCGCGCTTCCACAGGTAATCGGCGATGTCGTTCTCCGCTTGGGGAACATGCTCTGCATGTATACCGTCAAAGCGCTCTTCCAGCTTCCTCACCTCATCTACGTATGCCTCCATCAACGGGATCTGATAATCTTTGTTGACTTGTCTGACGGCAAGCTATGAATCACCCCTGACGATGAGCTTCTTAACCCTGATATCTGCTAGCTGTGATCCAGAGACCAGCAAGCAAACCCTCATACTCAGCAGTGTTGTTCGTGGACATCTCCCTGGGAAAGTGCATCTGGATTACATACTTAAGGAGCTCTCCGGTGGGTGCGACCAGCAGCACTCTGCTACCTCTTGAGCATGCGTTGGTTTTTCCCATGAAGAGGAAAGGGTGATGCAGCAAAGTAGCGTAAGTATTTCCCTCAGTTTTTGAGAACCAAGGTATCAATCCAGTAGGAGGCCACACTTAAGTCCCTCGTACCTACACAAACAAATAAGAACCTTGCAACCAACGCGATAAAGGGGTTGTCAATCCCTTCACGGCCACTTGCAAAAGTGAGATCTGATAGAGATGATAATATTTTTGATATTTTTATGATAAAGATTGAAAGTAAAGATTGCAAAGTAAAGATTGCAAAGTAAAATAGACTGGAAACTTATATGATGGAAAGTAGACCCGGGGCCATAGGTTTCACTAGTGGCTTCTCTCAAGCTAGCTTAAGTATTACAGTGGGTGAACAAATTACTGTCGAGCAATTGATAGAAAAGTGCGTAATTATGAGAATATCTAGGCATGATCATGTATATAGGCATCACATCCGTGACAAGTAGACCGACTCCTGCCTGCATCTACTACTATTACTCCACACATCGACCGCTATCCAGCATGCATCTAGAGTATTAAGTTCATAAGAACAGAGTAACGCATTATATAAGATGACATGATGTAGAGGGATAAACTCAAGCAATATGATATAAAGCTCAAATTTTTATCCTCGATGGCAACAATACAATACGTGTCGTTTCCCCTACTGTCACTGGGATCGAGCACCGCATGATTGTACCCAAAGCTAAGCACTTCTCCCATTGCAAGAAAGATCAATATAGTAGGCCAAACCAAACTGATAATTCAAAGAGACTTGCAAAGATAACCAATCATACATAAAAGAATTCAAAGAAGATTCAAATATAGTTCATAGATAATGTTGATCATAAACCCGCAATTCATCGGATCTCGACAAACACACCGCAAAAAGAGTTACATGGAATAGGTCTCCAAGAAGATCAAGGAGAACTTTGTATTGAGATCAAAGAGAGAGAAGAAGCCATCTAGCTAAGAACTACGGACCTGAAGGTCTGTGGTAAACTACTCACACATCATCGGAGAGGCTATGGTGTTGATGTAGAAGCCCTCCATGACCGATTCCCCCTCCGACAGAGCACCGGAAAAGGCCCCAAGATGGGATCTCATGGGTACAGAAGGTTGCGGCGGTGGAATTAGGTTTTTGTGGTGCTCCTGGATGGTTTCGGGGTACGTAGGTATATATAGGAGGAAGAAGTAGGTTGATGGAGCCACGAGGGGCCCACGAGGGTGGAGGGCGCGCCCAGGGGGGTAGGCACGCCCCTTGCCTCATGGCCTCCTCATTGATTGCTTGACGTCCACTCCAAGTCCTCTGGATCACGTTTGTTCCAAAAATAACTCTCCCGAAGGTTTAATTCTGTTTGGACTCCATTTGATATTCCTTTTCTGTGAAACACTGAAATAGGCAAAAAAACAGCAATTTGCACTGGGCCTTGGGTTAATAGGTTAGTCCCAAAAATAATATAAAAGTGTATAAATAAGCCCATTAAACATCCAAAACAGAATATATAATAGCATGGAGCAATAAAAAATTATAGATACGTTGGAGACGTATCAAGCATCCCCAAGCTTAATTCCTGCTCGTCCTCGAGTAGGTAAATGATAAAAACAGAATTTTTGATGTGGAATGCTACTTAGCATATTCTTCAATGTGTTTCTCTTGTTTGTGGCATGAATGTTCAGATCCGAAAGATTCAAGATAAACGTTTAATATTGACATGAAAATAATAATACTTCAAGCATACTAGCAAAGCAATCATGTCTTCTCAAAATAACATGGCCAAAGAAAGTTATCCCTACAAAATCATATAGTCTGGCTATGCTCTATCTTTACCACACAAAGTATTTAAATCATGCACAACCGCGATGACAAGCCAAGCAATTATTTCATATTTTTGATGTTCTCAAACTTTTTCAATCTTCACGCAATACATGAGCGTGAGCCATGGATATAACACTATAGGTGGAATAGAATGGTGGTTGTGGAGAAGACAAAAAGTAGAAGATAGTCTCACTCTAACTAGGCGTATCAATGGGCTATGGAGATGCCCATCAATAGATATCAATGTGAGTGAGTAGGGATTGCCATGCAACGGATGCACTAGAGCTATAAGTGTATGAAAGCTCAACAAAAGAAACTAAGTGGGTGCGCATCCAACTCGCTTGCTCAGGAAGACCTAGGGCATTTTGAGGAAGCCCATCATTGGTATACAAGCCAAGTTCTATAATGTAAAGTTCCCACTAGTATATGAAAGTGAAAAAATAAGAGACTCTCTATCATGAAGATCATGGTGCTACTTTGAAGCACAAGTGTGGAAAAAGGATAGTAACATTGTCCCTTCTCTCTTTTTCTCTCATCATTTTTTTGGCCTTCTCCCTTTTTTTGGCCTCTTTTTTTCCGTCTGGAATCTCATCCCGACTTATGGGGGAATCATAGTCTCCACCATCCTTTCCTTACACGGGACAATGCTCTAGTAATGATGATCAACACACTTTTATTTACTTACAACTCAAGAACTACAACTCGATAATTAGAACAAAATATGACTCTATGTGAATGCCTCTGGCGGTGTACCGGAATATGCAATGAATCAAGAGTGACATGTTTGAAAGAATTATAATGGTGGCTTTGCCACAAATACTATGTCAACTACATGATCATGCAAAGCAATATGAAAATGAAGAAGTGTGTCATAATAAATGGAACGGTGGTAAGTTGCATGGTAATATATCTTGGAATGGCTATGAAAATGCCATAATGGGTAGGTATGGTGGCTGTTTTGAGGAAGATATATGGTGGGTGTATGATACCGGCGAAAGGTGCGCGGTATTAGAGAGGCTAGCAATGGTGGAAGGGTGAGAGTGCATATGATCCATGGACTCAACATTAGTCACATACTTATTGCAAAAATCCATTAGTTATCCAAACAAAGTACTAAGTGCATGCTCCAAGGGGGATAGATTGGTAGGAAAAGACCATTTCTCATCCCCGACCGCCACTCATAAGGAAGACAATCAATAAATAAATCATGCTCCGAATTCATCACATAACGGTTCACCATACGTGCGTGCTACGGGAATCACAAACTTTAGAACAAGTATTTCTCAAATTCACAACTACTCTACAAGCATGACTCTAATATCACCATCTTCCTATCTCAAAACAATTATCAAGAATCTAACTTCTCTTAGTATTCAATGCACTTAATAATTTTTATCTTGGATGCCTATCATATTAGGACTAAATTTATAACCAAAGAAAATTACCATGCTGTTCTAAAAGACTCACAAAATAATATAAGTGAAGCATGAGAGATCAATAATTTCTATAAAATATAACCACCATCGCGCTCTAAAATATATAAGTGAAGTGCTAGAGCAAAATTGTTTAGCTCAAAACATATAAGTGAAGCCCAAAGAGTATTCTAATAAATTCCGAATAATGTGTGTCTCTCTCACAAGATGTGTACAGCAAGGTTGATTGTGATGAACTAAAAAGTAAAGACTCAAATTATACAAGACGCTCCAAGCAAAACACATATCATGTGGTGAATAATAATTATAGCTCCAAGTAAAGTTACCGATGGACGAAGACAAAAGAGGGGATGCCTTCCGGGGCATCCCCAAGATTAGGCTTTTGGATTGTCCTTAGATTTTACCTTGGGGTGTCTTGGGCATCCTAAGCTTAGGCTCTTGCCACTCCTTTTTCCATAATCCATCAAATCTTTACCCAAAAATTGAAAACTTCATAACACAAAACTTAACAGAAAATCTCGTGAGCCCCGTTAGCGAAAGAAAACAAAACACCACTTCAAGGTACTGTAATGAATTCATTATTTATTTATATTGGTGTTCAACCTACTGTACTCCAACTTCTCTATGGTTCATAAACTCCATTACTAGCCATAGATTCATCAAAATAAGCAAACAACACACGAAAAACAGAATCTGTCAAAAACAGAACAGTTTGTAGTAGTCTGTACCTAACGCAAACTTCTGGAACTCCAAAAATTCTAAAATAAAACTCTGAACTTGAGTAATTTATCTATTAATCATCTGCAAAAAGAATCAACTAAATAGAACTCTCCAGTAAATAGTTGAAGCTAATCTCGTGAGCGCTAAAGTTTCTGTTTTTTACAGCAAGATCAAAAAGACTTCACCCAAGTCTTCCCAAAGGTTCTACTTGGCACAAACACTAAATAAAACACAAAAACACATATAAATAGAAACTATATGGATTATGTATTCCTAAACAGAACCAAAAAGCAAGAAAGTTGCCTCCCAACAAGCGTTATCGTTTAACGCCCCTAGCTAGGCATAAAGGCAAGGATAGATCTAGGTATTGTCATCATTGCTATCTAAAGTTTTGACCTCTTCAATCCCACTTTTACCAAATTTTGCATCAAGATCTAAAAACTCCGAATCATTGGGACGCCTTTTAACTAAAGTTGACTCATCTCCAGTCCTATCATTATCAAGATTCATATTGCAAAACAAAGATTTAATAGGGGACACATCAATCACTTTTAGATCTTCATCCTTATTATCATGAAAACTAGAAGAACACGCTTTTATAAAGCAATATTTTTTAGCACGCATCCTAGCGGTTCTTTCTTTGCACTCATCAATGGAAATTCTCATGGCTTTGAGAGACTCATTGATATCATGCTTAGGAGGAATAGATCTAAGTTTCAAATAATCAACATCAAGAGAAATTCTATCCGTGTTCCTAGCCAACTCATCAATCTTAGGCAATTTTTTCTTCAAGCAAAGCACTGAAATTCTTTTGGGAAATCATAAATTCTTTAACACTGGTCTCAAAATCAGAGGGCATCTTATTAAAATTCCATAAGAGCTGTTGTAGGAATTACCGTAATTATAAGAGGACTTACTAGGATACGACCTAAGATTAAAGTTTCCTCTATAAGCGTTGTTACAAAAATTGTTCCTACCAACAAAATTCACATCCATAGATTCATTATTATTCTCAATCAAAGTAGACTAAGGCATATCATTGGGATCAGAAGAAACACTCTTATTAGCAAATAATTTCATAAGTTCATCCATCTTTCCACTCAAAACATTAATCTCTTCAATTGCATGCATCTTTTTCTGGTAGATCTTTCAGTGTGCCATTGAGAATAATTGACCATAATATTCACTACAAACAAAAGACACATCCGTGACATTTTGGGCCGAACACATTTTTTTTCTGTCATACATATGACACTTCTATGACGATAATCGTGACAAAACCCGGTATCATCATAGATGTGGTGGGCTCCTACTTCTATGACAAAAAATCATGACAGAAAATGGGCTTTTCGTCCTGGGTGGGCCGGAGACGCAGCTGCATGACATTCTTTGGGCCGTCCATGATGGAAAAAACTGTGGTAGAAGCGAGGGGGAGGAAAATTTCGGGGAGTTCCCGGTTACGGTGGGATGTCGGGGGCCGAGCAATGCGCGTTTCTCTCGTACACGTACGCGCGTGTGTGCGAGGCGTTGGCTCTAACTGAACCCGATCGAGGCGTTGGGCTCTAACTGAACCCGAGTGATTGCACTGCAGGCTACGCGTTACTGAACCCGAGCGATCGATCGATGGCTGTTAACTGAACCCGATCGAGCGATTCCTTGGCTACTGCTGCTAACTAAAGCCGATCGATGGGATGAACAGTGAGTGTTGCGGGGGGGTTTGGATGAACAGTGAGCGGTGGCATTGCCTCTGGATGAACAGGACCCCGTGGTGTGGTGGAGGGTTGGATGAACAGTAGACGGTGGATGGGTGCCCGTGGAGGGGTGGATGAACAGGACCCCGTGGTGTGGAGGGCAGGATGAATAGTAGACGGTGGAGGGGTGCCCGTGGAGGGGTGGTTGAACAGGACCCCGTGGTGTGGAGGGCTGGATGAATAGTAGATGGTGGAGGGGTGGTTGAACATTAGCCGGTGGAGTAGCGCGCGGTGGAGGCTGGATGAACAGGAGCCCGTGGAGGCTGGAGGAGGTCGACGGTGGATGAACAGTAGCTCGTGGAGGCTGGAGGGGGTCGACGGTGGAGATGAATAGTATCCCGTGGAGTCCCGTTTTGCGGTACGCCACACCCCTCCTGATGAACAGGACCCCCGTTTCGACCGTAGCGCTCCAACACAAGTTGTTTCCTCCGTTTTGCGGTACGCCACACCCCTCCCGATCAACAGGACCCCCGTTTCGACCGTAGGAGGTCCGTTTCCTCCGTTTTGCGGTAGGCCACACCCCTCCCGATCAACAGGACCCCCGTTTCGACCATAAGAGGTCCGTTTCCTCCGTTTTGCGGTACGCCACACCCCTCCCGATCAACAGGACCCCCGTTTCGACCGTAGGAGGTCTGTTTCCTTTGTTGTGCGGTACGCCAGGCCTCGTTTCCATCGCCTCTTCCGTCCAAGCCCTCTCGATGAACACGGCCACACATTCCGTTGCCACCCCATGAACACGACGACGACGCTGTTTCTCTGTTCCGACCCAGCCATGTACACGAGCCCTCGCTGTACGTATGCGCGAGTAGGCGTTCGAGACCCCGCCCGTATGTACACATATGTGGCCGTATTTTCTTTCTTGCACCCTGGTCGCGTCTACTACGACACGTGCACGCCTCTACATCCACCAGTATATATGTACATACACGTTCGCGACCAGAATGACAACGCTACGTACGCTTCGACCAGGTGGGTCCCGACTGTCAGGCACTTCCTTGCCTGCGAAGATGTAACTGGTGGGTCCCAGCAGTCAGGGGGGAAACGTTTTTTTCGCGAAATATAGTGGCCCGTCCGGTGGGTCCCTGCTGTCAGGTGGAGGAATCATTATTTTCCGCGTAATAAGGAGGCACTTCCTTGCTGTAGCCGTGGACCCAGCTGTCAGCCTCCATGTACAGTCCACGTCCGATGGAAGTCGTTCCTTGAGCACGTTGACCATGCCGCGCCAAGAGCACCAGGGCGGTGGACGACGGCGAGGCCTAGGAAGGGGACGACGGGGAGCCGGGGAAGACGCGGCAGTGGAAGCCCCCGCGCGTGCGGAGAGGAGTACGAGGGTTCACTGGTTCAGCTGCGGTGTGAGGCTGTCGTCGCCGCAGGGCCTGGCCGGCGGTGGGAATAGTAGGGGGCGATGAGGCCTCCGCGGCAGCACAGCCGGCCACGGGAGGCAGGAGTAGGCGGCACGACCGGCGCTGCTTTAGGCAGCTGGAGCAAGAAGACCAGAGGTTGAAGAAGCACTACGGCCGTTGGATGCACATCGTACGGTCACTGCAGCTAGAATCGTTTATATTGACTAAGTTGACAAAGCCCTTGGTACGTCAACTTAGTAGGCCCACAGGTCAGCTTCTGAAACGGTGCGGCCCAGATGTCAGGGGGAGGAATCATTTTTTGGGCGGGCGAAGCTAGATAATCCGAGATTGAAAAAGAAGCACGGCATCCGTTGGATGGACATCCAACGGCCACTGCTACTAGAACCGTGTGTTGACTATAAGTTCACAAAGCCTTGCATACGCGTCAACTCTGTTTTTTTAGGGGACGCGTCAACTTAGTAAGGCTAGAAGTGTGTGGCAGAGAACTTATAGCCCATTTGAGATTTGTAAGAATGTGTAACCCATTTTTGAATTCTAATGGAATTTACTACAGCCCATTTACAGTTTGTAAAAAGTACAGCCCATTTCAACCAACCGTTCAAAACAGAATTCAATAAAATTTCCCACATTTTGATGGGATCCGAAATATTTTTATCCCAAAATTTCTAGTCAGATTAAATAAATTTATATTACGTAAAAATCCAACGAAACATTGCGCTCGCAACAATTAATGAAATTAAAATTTTCAATATCCAAAAATAATATTTTATAAACTAATCACGTGTTTGGTGCATTTTTTTATAGTTACTGCCCAGTTTTTATAATTACATCCCATTTATTATTTCTTAAAGCCCATTTTCTTGTTAATCCTAATGCATCCCTCCTAGGAAAGATTTGCAGCCCAGCGGGACGGAGAATAACAACTTGACCTTGCCTGGGTATTCCTAAAAAAAGTATAGCTGGGCTAGCCATTTTCAACTTGAAAAAAAATAATATCTGGGCTGGATATCTGGCCTGGGCTAGACGGGCCACAGCCCGCCCAGTTAATACCTACAGCGATGTTTTCTTCGTTGTTCAGAGGAGAAAAATTAATATCTGGGTTAAACATCGAAAAACTCTGCAGTGCTCACACCTCAAAAACACAAATACTGCTCGAGCTGCTTGGTCCCAGCTGTCGGCCGCTTCCTGTGCAATTCTCTCGTTTATTGACTACTACATAGGTTGACAATGGTGTGGGACCGTGATGTTAGGAAACCAGGGGGAAGCAAAATAAATTACTGCAGCGAGCGCTTCCACCTCTGCCTCGTTGTCTCCCGTGGAAACCCCTTTCCTCCCTTTTTTTTTGCTCGGGCAAGGACCAATGCATGCAGCACGTCCATGCGGTTATTAGGCAAGAAATAAAAGCACTTTGCATGCTATGAATTACGATGGCCTGCATGGGTAGCTAATAAGGCATCCTCTTAACTCTTGTGATTAAATGGTGTGTTTAGAAGAGAGAAATATTCTTCTTTTCCACCAATCTGCTTGCACCTAGGCCGTGATGCACCTTCTAATACGACTTATTCACCTAGACGGAGGGAGTATAGTTATATATATATATAATAAGGAGGCACTTGCGTACGTGAGGCTATGGACCTGGTGGGTCCCCATTGTCATTCTCTCCAAGAAAAGTCATCTCCTCGCCCGCGCGCGCTTTCCGCCCGAAACAGTCAGCGCCGCCCGCCCCGCTTCCCGATGCAGGCGATTGCTCCGCCTTCAAACGACACAAGTGTCATCCGTCCGTCAATCTGCCGCCCACATTAATGATACGCGGTTGCCGAGGCGGCTACTCCGGCGCCACACGTCCGTCCCTTCGCCCGCCCACCATTGCTATATAAACTGCTGCGCCGGCCATAGCCGCAGTCATCCGCATCCGTTCCCTTTCTCCTGTCCACACCACTACTGCCCACCATGGCTTCCTCGTGCTCCAGCGCTCTTCGGGATGGGCGGACGACGGACCACAAGGAGATGGCAGCCATTGTTGCCGACCGGCTGGCCGGCAGGCAGCCGGAGGACGACGACGTCCCAATGGAGAACATGGTAGTCGACGATCCGGCGCCAACCCCCTCCTCCGCACCATCCTCGCCGGTGCATTGCACCATGACCATCGGCGAGGCCCGTGCCCAATATATGGACAGTGTGAGGCAGATGCGTCAGGAGCAGTTCCAGGAGGCGCAGGCCGACGCCGCCTACAACCACCATCTCCTCCAGGAGCACCCTGCAGGTGGAGGAGCAGATCGCCGCGGAGCGGGTAGAGCAGGAGGCGCTGCTCGACTCGTACCGCTCCGCCCGCAAGGGCCGCCTCGAGCGCTGGCGGTACCGCATGCGGGTGGCGGAGGCTGCGGCCGCCGACAAAGAGGCTAGCAAAGAGGGCGATGAAGCGGGTGAGGCGCTGTTTGGCGAGACCGAGGACGAGGCAGAGGACAATGCCGGCTCCGATGAGTCCCCGCTCTGCTGGCGTCGACGAGGCCCTGCTCCACCGAGGCCCCATGGCGCCAACAACGAGGCAGAGGACAATGCCGGCTCCGACGAGTCCCCGCTCCGCTGGCGTCGATGAGGCCCTGCTCCGCCGAGGCCCCGCGGCGCCAACAACGAGGCAGAGGACACCGCCGGCTCTGCCGTGGCCCCGCCCCGCCAACAACGAGGCAGAGGACATCACCGGCTCAGTCGAGGCCCCACCCTGCCGGCAACGAGGGGGAGGATTTCCACCGCTCCGCTGAGGCGCCGCCCGCCGGCAACGAGACAGAGGACATCGCCGGCTCCGCCGAGGCCCCGCCCCACTGCCAACAAGGCCGCGCCACACAGAAAACGAGGAAGAGTAGAACACGGTAGGTCGCCACCGCTCGGGTCCAAGTAAGGCCACCGCTGCTACCCTCCTGTTGAAGCCAAGCTAGGCGGGTTGATCATTGATGGGCGGTTAGCTTCTTAGCGGCGACGTGGAGTCGGGGAGTTCTGCTGGAGAACAACGCTGCTTCTACTTAATTGCTGGTGCAGTTGGCTAACTGACACGTGGGCCCAACAGGCCACATGTCAGTTATGCAACTGCGCCTGCAGTTAAGTCACTGAAGCTTCTGTTCGGCTCAGTGGGACACAGATGGGTAACTTCGGTTAATTAATTATACTTCCAGCGCACCACTTTTTAGTTGAAGAATGTATGAAATGTAATGAAATTTGGCATGTTTATATGAAATCCGACCGTGTATGAATGAATTTATTTCAATTAGTTCGAATTCCTGTATCACTAGCATTGGATGAAATGCAAAACAATACGTACTAGCATTATTCCCAGGGTGATCACCTCGTTTGCAGCAGTTTCACATGTACTCCCTCCGGTCCTTTCTAGTCTGCATACAAGTTTTGTCTGCAGTCAAAGTATCTCTACTTTGACCAATCTTATACAAAAAAGTATGCACTTTCACAATGTGCGAAGTAAAAAGGAACAGAAGGAGTACAAAGATTTTGAGCAGCTTTTTAGCGTTTCTGTACATTGCAATCAAACACACGGGCTTGGCAATTCATAGAGAACATTCAAAACAATCGATGATTATGCATCTCAGCGACTCACATCCAGAGGCAATATTTACTTCACAACTAAAGAATAAAGAAAAAATTGATCGACGCTGCTGACAGCAAAGGGCGTCCCAGTCGAAAATATCAAACGCTAAGATCAAGCAATCAAGCAACATTGTCGGTGTGACATTTTGGTTGAACTGCACAAAACACTCTTAAAACAAAAGTGTTTTGTGGAGTGCAACAAAAGGTCACAATGGCAACGAGGTGAAGCAGATAACCCTGTTTACACAGAGGTGCAAAGGAAACAATTAGTGGTCAATAACGGTGGATGACACAGAAGCCAACAAAAAGAAGCGTCTACCTTATCTAAATGGGAAAGAAAGCAAGACAGTAGCATTTCTCAAATGGTGCCATTGATTAATATTAACATAGAGATTATATTAACAATAAAATTTGTTAAACATGTAATTTTCTTTTAACTATGGCATTGCATCAATTTTCTAGCGGCATTATTAGAGGGTGTTTGTTTACAGGGACATTTTGGTGTAGGGACTAAAAATACTCCGTGTCAGTCCGTGTTGGTCCCAGTTTTGTTATCAGACGCCTTTCCCTATGTGAGCGCAGCAAATCTAGTCCTGCTCAAACTCTACAGCCTTGTCCCTTCCTTTCCTTTTTGAACTAGTACTTTCGCCCCTTCCTTTCCTTTTTGAACCACGTCCTAGATTTATGCGATACAACTTTCCCCACTACTTTCCCCCATTCCTTTCCTCTTTGAACCACGTCCTAGATTAATGCTATACAACTTTCCCCTTCATTTCCTCTTTGAACCATGTCCGAGATTCATGCTATATACAACTTTTCCCACTCCTTTCCTCTTTGAACCGCGTCCTAGATTCATGGTATACATGCAGCTAGAGCAATGCATGTGGAGTAAGTAAATTATACCTTAAGGTTCTTGAGGCGTGGTTTGGCGGGCGACGGGACGACGGCGAAGAAGAAGGGGTCGGAGTCCCTCCCGCGCCGCCGCTGGGTGGAAAGTGAACAGCTGCGCTGGTAGTCCCTCGCTGACGGTGACAGCGTTAAGCCTCCTTCCCTTCCCGGCGGACGGATCCTGCCGGCTCTTTGAGCAGCAGTGAGGGGAGAGAGAGGCCAAAGAAGTCTTGTTTAGATCTGGAGAGGGCGAGAGAGTGTGAAAAGAGCAACTACAAGCGCTGAGGCTCCAGCGGGAGAGGGCGAAAGAGTGTGAAGAGATCAATTACAAGCGTTGAGGCTCCAGCGTGTATATATATACTGGAGAGAGAGTGTGAAGCGTGCAAACCCTAGAAAACATTTTGACCAGTCAAAGAATCCTCCTGGCACAAACTATGCTCAAGTGTAGTTATCAAACCCGAGACCTCAAGTTTGATGAGCGAACAGGCTAACCAGCTACACAACCCTCCCGTTATGTTCAACGAGAGGGAAATAACCTTTTATGCATTCCTGAATCCTTATTATAACATGCACACAAATTTTGGGCACTTGTATTCGACTTAAGTTAGTGTGTCACCGTATCTCGTATACTTACTACTCCCTCCGTCTAGGTGTAGTAAGTCATGTTAGAAGGTGCAACGGGACCAAGGTGCGTGCGTGTGCGTGTGTGTGTGTGTGTGCGTGTGTGTTTAACATCATGTGTGTATTAGAGAGAGCGACAGATCGACCTACTCCTATAGAGAGATGTTGTGTAGTGTACGATTTTAGCCGCGAGAGTCAGTGCATCCTCTCGTTTTCGGGCATGTCCGGTAGGGACATGCGGACAGCTGCCACGGCCGCTCCTGACCAGCCTAGCCCACCCAAAGCCCCTCCATCGCCCGCGCGCGCTTCCCGCCCGAAACGGTCATCGCCGCTCCAAAGAATCGGTGCCGCATTCATGCCCGGGCAGAGCGGACGCGACCTCTACTGGCGCAAGAGTGATGGTTGCTTCGTCCGTCCAACTTATTGTTGGGTCTATGTGATTTGACGGCTCATTGGTCTTTATTACTGAGGTCGTAGGACTGCTGGATGTCCCACGCTTTCGGCGAAAGGAGGTATACCTACTAGATTACAATTTTCTCCATTCTTACAGCGGAGGCGTGCAAGAGCAGTGAAAACACGCAGGCTCAGTGATCCGCATGTGGTTCATGGTGAAATCTCTACAAAGACTTATATTTAGGAACGGAGGAAGTACTAGTATAGTACGTACTGTAATTTATCAGCGAGATAAATTTGTACAATGCTATGAAGCTTCCAGCTTCTGTTACATGTATCTTGCATCCAAGGTTGCCCGTTGCAACATTTCATCAAATACAAAGGAGACTAACATGCATGCTATTGCATCTCAATGATTGACAGATCATAGCAAATATGTACTCCCTCCGTTCCAAAATAAGTTTCTCAACTTTGTGCAAACTTTGGTACAAAGTTGTACTACTACTAAAGTTGACACTTATTTTGGAACAGAGGCAGCTAAAAAAAACCGATCCATGCAATCCCTAGCCCTTGAACCGTGAACCCTGACCAGGCTTCAATTTGCTGGCAACGTTCGAGCTTCCTAATAAATGAAGTTTGCAACCTTTTGACCATCGGATCATTTTGTGCAGTTTCACCAAAATCGAGATGAGCATCCATGTGGCAAAGAAATTGAACAAGCATGATTAGAATAACATTACTAGGACTAGTTGATGAGACATAAACTCATCACAAATACAGTATGTAGAAGCCAGTAGAGGTATGTGCGGGGCAAAGAAGTAGAGAAATATCCACAGGGAGTGATGTGGGCAGCTTGAGCAGTGGTGCAAGCTGGCTATAAAGGGAGATGTACCTGAGGGACGTAGCTCAACCTTGAGGAGGGCGGTGGGAGGCGGCAACTACCCACGTCGCGGCAGTGAGCAAGGGACGAAGGCAACCTCACCGGCTTTGTGAGAGAGAACGGCGGGGACCCCTGATCGGGACGTGCCGACAGTGGTTTTTCGCCGTCGGCGACGGCCACTGCATCTGCACTAAGCATCCACCCCTTCCCCTAGTGGACGTGATCCGCTAGGATGTTAGAGATGTGGCCCTAGTCGTTTTGTGCGAGAGAGTGTGAAGAGAGCAACCCCTGCAAGCAACCGTGTAGGCTGGCCCGTCCTGACTATGTATATAGTGGAGCGGTTTCCTTTTCTCTCCATATGAACCTATCATATTGCGTACGTGCCATTGAAGAAAAAAAACTTTATTTATAAATGACGCGGCACCTACTACTCATTCTCCTATAACCTTGCGCTTGGCATCTCCAAGATATTAACCTTGCGATTGGCTCTTCGCCTCTTCGGGAAGTCGAACAATAATGGTAGTGCAGTATATATCGTTCTGCCTATATGAGACTGAATGAATTGCTGCACGTCCACCACGTGGGCGAGGGTCGAGGGGCGAGGGAGAGTGCTACATACGGAGCAAAATGAGTGAATCTACACTCTAAAATAAGTCTATATACATCAGTGTTTGGAGTATGTACTAGTAGTTCATATTGAAATCTACTAAAGGACATATATATTCCAAACAATATGATAGTATAATCTCTATAACCAAGGTAGTAGGGACGAGGAGTAAATGGAGGGAGTAGTAAATGTTTCTCCTCGTCCTGTGAGCCACCGCGCGCATGGGCGAGGGAGCGGGCGTAAGGCGTAGTAAGCAAGCTTCACCTCATCCTGCGAGCCACCGCGCCCGTGGGCGGGGGAGACGGCGTGCTAAGCAAGCTTCTCCTCGTACTGCGAGTTGACGGGACACATCAAAAGTACTCCAGTGTATAGAGCCTTGCCTCTAAGGTAGGCCCCACATGGTTTGCCTCTTTTTTTAACATAACACGTCAAGTCGCAATTTTTTTGTTCACCCGTGGTAGACGATCCTCCCTCCACCAAGTGGACAACTACTACACGTGCCAAATTACCACGTGGGCTGCCTTTTTCGTACAGAAATGAGCTCCACAGTGTACCCGCGCGGGTGTGGTTGGGAAAGAGACGGGAGTACGTGCACCGTGCATGCACCTCTTCTCTTCGTGCACGTCCCCCACCTACGTGGGGTGTGTGTGAGAGATACAAACCGCGTTCGTGAGTGTTTTTTGTTTTGGGGTGGGGGTGGGGTGGGGGTTGATTTCGTGAATTATTTGTGGGAATATGTGTCGATGGCATCTCAAACAAAATTTTGCATGCAATGTGTGTGAAATGGAGGCCTATCCATATCATACATAGAGGGTCGGGCAATCCATGAGAAGAGAGGGAGGGGTCATAGCTATCGATAGAGTCAAAGAGAGGATCAAGTGGGTGGGTGCGAGATCGATGAAGAGAGCCATCGAAATTGTTTGTGTGTACAAGTCAAAGATATAGGGCGACTAGCCTACCGGAACGTTAGAGGGCACACGTCAAGTTTGTGTGTGGCAAGGAGACATGACTAGAGCGCTCGATGTATCGGTGTGTGTGTGGGGGGGGAGGGAGTAGTGGGAGGGTGTTGGGGAACGTTGCAGAAAATTAAAAATTTTCCTACGGTTTCACCAAGATCCATCTATGAGTTCATCTAAGCAACGAGTCATGGGAGAGAGATTGCATCTACATACCACTTTGTAGATCGCGAGTGGAAGCGTTCAACGAACGGGGATGAGGTAGTCGTACACGACGTGATCCAAATCACCGGAGATCCTAGCACCGAAAGGACGGCACCTCCGCGTTCAACACACGTACGGTCAGCGTAACGTCTCCTTCTTCTTGATCCAGCAAGGCAAAGGAGAGGTTGAGGAAGATGGCTCCAGCAGCAGCACGACGGCGTGGTGATGGTGGAGCTACAGTACTCCGGCAGGGTTTTGCCGTGCTCTACGAAGGAGGAGGAGGTGTTGGAGATGGAGAGGGAGGCGCCAGGGCAAGGGGTACGGCTGCCCCCTCCCCCCCTTATATAGGAGGGCCAAGGGGGGGCGCCGGCCCTAGGAGATCCAATCTCCTTGGGGCGGCGGCCAAGGGGAGGTTTCCCTCCCCCCCAAGGCACCTAGGAGGTGCCTTCCCCTTGTGGGACTCCTTCCCTTTGAAACCCTAGGCGCATGGGCCTCTTGGGGCTGGTTCCCCTTGGCCCATGTAGGCCAAGGCGCACCCCCTAGAGCCCATGTGGCCCCCCGAGGCAGGTGGCCCCACCCGGTGGACCCCCTGGGACCCTCCGGTGGTCCCGGTACAATATCGATAACCCCGAAACTTGTCCCGATGGCCAAAACAGCACTTCCTATATATAATTCTTTACCTCCGGACCATTCCGAAACTCCTCGTGACGTCCGGGATCTCATCCGGGACTCCGAACAACATTCAGGTTACTACATATACATATCTTCACAACCCTAGCGTCACCGAACCTTAAGTGTGTAGACCCTACGGGTTCGGGAGACATGCAGACATGACCGAGACGGCTCTCGGGCAATAACCAATAGCGGGATCTAGATACCCATGTTGGCTCCCACATGCTCCACGATGATCTCATCGGATGAACCACGATGTCGAGGATTCAATTAATCCCGTATACGATTCCCTTTGTCAATCGGTATTTTACTTGCCCGAGATTCGATCGTCAGTATCCCAATACCTCGTTCAATCTCGTTACCGGCAAGTCACTTTACTCGTACCGTAATGCATGATCCCGTGATCAAACACTTTGATCACATTGAGCTCATTATGATGATGCATTACCGAGAGGGCCCGGTGATACCTCTCCGTCAAGCGGAGTGACAAATCCCAGTCTCGATCCGTGTCAACCCAACAGATACTTTCGGAGATACCCGTAGTATACCTTTATAGTCACCCAGTTACGTTGTGACGTTTGGCACACCCAAAGCACTCCCACGGTATCCGGGAGTTACATGATCTCATGGTCTAAGGAAAGGATACTTGACATTGGAAAACTCTAGCAAACGAACTATGCGATCTTATGCTATGTTTAGGATTGGGTCTCGTCCATCACATCATTCTCCTAATGATGTGATCTCGTTATCATTGACATCCAATGCCCATAGTCAGGAAACCATGAGTATCTATTGATCAACGAGCTAGTCAACTAGAGGCTTACTAGGGACATGTTGTTGTCTGTTATTCACACATGTATTACGATTTCCGGATAACACAATTATAGCACGAATAAAGACAATTATCATGAATAAGGAAATATAATAATAATGCTTTTATTATTGCCTCTAGGGCATATTTCCAACAGAGGCCCACTTGCACTAGAGTCAATAATCTAGTTGCATTGTGATGAATCGAACACCCATAGAGTTCTGGTGTTGATCATGTTTTGCCTTAGGGAGAGGTTTAGTCAACGGATCTGCGACATTCAGATCCGTGTGCACTTTACAAATTTCTATGTCTCCATCTTGAACATTTTCACGAATGGAGTTGAAGCGATGCTTGATGTGCCTGGTCTTCTTTTGAAACCTGGGCTCCTTGGCAAGTGCAATAGCTCCAGTGTTGTCACAGAAGAGTTTGATTGGCCCCGACGCATTGGGTATGACTTCGAGGACGGTGATGAACTCCTTCACCCAAATTGCTTCATGTGCTGCCTCCGAGGCTGCCATGTACTCCGCTTCACATGTAGATCCCGCCACGACGCTTTGCTTGCAACTGCACCAGCTTACTGCCCCACCATTCAAAATATACACGTATCCGGTTTGTGACTTAGAGTCATCCAGATCTGTGTCGAAGCTAGCGTCGATGTAACCCTTTACGACGAGCTCTTTGTCACCTCCATAAACGAGAAACATTTCCTTAGTCCTTTTCAGGTACTTCAGGATATTCTTGACCGCTGTCCAGTGTTCCTTGCCGGGATTACTTTGGTACCTTCCTACCAAACTCATGGCAAGGTTTACATCAGGTCTGGTACACAGCATGGCATACATAATAGAACCAATGGCTGAGGCATAGGGGATGACACTCATCTCTTCTATATCTTCTGCCGTGGTCGGACATTGAGCTGAGCTCAATTTCACACCTTGTAACACAGGTAAGAACCCCTTCTTAGATTGATCCATATTGAACTTCTTCAATATCTTATCAAGGTATGTGCTTTGTGAAAGACCTATGAGGCGTCTTGATCTATCTCTATAGATCTTGATGCCTAATATATAAGCAGCTTCTCCAAGGTCCTTCATTGAAAAACTCTTATTCAAGTAGGCCTTAATGCTGTCCAAGAGTTCTATATCATTTCCCATCAGAAGTATGTCATCTACATATAGTATGAGAAATGCTACAGAGCTCCCACTCACTTTCTTGTAAACGCAGGCTTCTCCATAAGTCTGCGTAAACCCAAATGCTTTGATCATCTCATCAAAGCGAATGTTCCAACTCCGAGATGCTTGCACCAGCCCATAAATCGAGCGTTGGAGCTTGCACACCTTGTCAGCATTCTTAGGATCGACAAAACCTTCCGGCTGCATCATATACAATTCTTCCTTAAGGAAACCATTAAGGAATGCCGTTTTGACGTCCATTTGCCACATTTCATAATCGTAGAATGCGGCAATTGCTAACATGATTCGGACGGACTTCAGCTTCGCTACCGGTGAGAAAGTCTCATCGTAGTCAATTCCTTGAACTTGTCGATAACCCTTAGCGACAAGCCGAGCTTTATAGATGGTCACATTACCATCCGCGTCTGTCTTCTTCTTAAAGATCCATTTATTTTCTATGGCTCGCCGCTCAACGGGCAAGTCAGTCAAAGTCCATACTTCGTTTTCATACATGGATCCTATCTCGGATTTCATGGCTTCCAGCCATTTGTCGGAATCCGGGCCCGCCATTGCTTCCTCATAGTTCGAAGGTTCACCGTTGTCTAACAACATGATTTCCAAGACAGGGTTGCCGTACCACTCTGGTGCGGAACGTGTCCTTGTGGACCTTCGAATTTCAGTAGGAGCTTGATTAGAAGTATCTTGATCATCATCATTAATTTCCTCTCTAGTCGGTGCAGGCACCTCAGGAACGTTTTCTTGAGTTTCGCCATTTTCCGATTCAAGAGGTAACACTTCATCAAGTTCTACTTTCCTCCCACTTACTTCTTTCGAGAGAAACTCTTTCTCTAGAAAGGATCCATTCTTGGCAACCAAGATCTTGCCTTCGGATCTGAGGTAGAAAGTATACCCAATAGTTTCTTTAGGGTATCCTATGAAGACGCATTTTTCCGACTTGGGTTCGAGCTTTTCAGGTTGAAGTTTCTTGACATTAGCATCGCATCCCCAAACTTTTAGAAACGACAGCTTAGGTTTCTTCCCAAACCATAATTCATACGGTGTCATCTCAACGGATTTCGACGGAGCCCTATTTAAAGTGAATGCGGCAGTCTCTAAAGCATAGCCCCAAAAAGATAGCGGTAAATCGGTAAGAGACATCATAGATCGTACCATATCTAATAGAGTGCGATTACGATGTTCGGACACACCATTACGCTGAGGTGTTCCAGGCGGCGTGAGTTGTGAAACTATTCCACATTTTCTTAAGTCTGTGCCAAATTCATGACTCAAGTATTCTCCTCCACGATCTGATCGTAAAAACTTGATTTTTCTGTCACGTTGATTTTCAACCTCACTCTGAAATTCCTTGAACTTTTCAAAGGTTGTATGATTTCCAATAAGTTGGTTGCTCACTCCATTGTTCCTGAGAACGGAGTCTTGGTCATTTTACCCATGAGGCATGGTTCGCACGTGTCAAATGATTCATAATCAAGAGACTCTAAAAGTCCATCTGCATGGAGCTTCTTCATGCGTTTGACACCTATGTGACCAAGGCGGCAATGCCACAAATATGTGGGACTATTGTTATCAACTTTAACTCTTTTGGTATTCACACTATGAATATGTGTATCATCACGTACGAGATTCATTAAGAATAAACCATTAACCATCGGAGCATGAGCATAAAACATATCTCTCATATAAATAGAACAACCATTATTCTCAGATTTAAATGAGTAGCCATCTCGAATTAAACGAGATCCAGACACAATGTTCATGCTCAAACTTGCCACTAAATAACAATTATTGAGGTTTAAAACTAATCCCGTAGGTAAATGTAGAGGTAGCGTGCCGACGGCGATCACATCGACCTTGGAACCATTCCCGACGCGCATCGTCACCTCGTCCTTCGCCAGTCTCCGTTTATTCCGCAGCTCCTGTTTTGAGTTACAAATGTGAGCAACTGCACCGGTATCGAATACCCAAGAGCTACTACGAGTACTGGTAAGGTACACATCAATTACATGTATATCACATATACCTTTTGTTTTGCCGGCCTTCTTGTCCGCTAAGTAATTGGGGCAGTTCCGCTTCCAGTGACCACTTCCCTTGCAATAAAAACACTCAGTCTCGGGCTTGGGTCCATTCTTTGGCTTCTTCCCGGCAACTTGCTTACCGGGTGCGGCAACTTCCTTGCCGTCCTTCTTGAAGTTCTTTTTACCCTTGCCCTTCTTGAACTTAGTGGGCCAAGGGGAGGTTTCCCTCCCCCACAAGGCACCTAGGAGGTGCCTTCCCCTTGTGGGACTCCTTCCCTTTGAAACCCTAGGCGCATGGGCCTCTTGGGGCTGGTTCCCCTTGGCCCATGTAGGCCAAGGCGCACCCCCTAGAGCCCATGTGCCCCCCCGAGGCAGGTGGCCCCACCCGGTGGACCCCCCGGGACCCTCCGGTGGTCCCGGTACAATACCGATAACCCCGAAACTTGTCCCGATGGCCAAAACAGCACTTCCTATATATAATTCTTTACCTCCGGACCATTCGGAAACTCCTCGTGACGTCCGAGATCTCATACGGGACTCCGAACAACATTCAGGTTACTGCATATACATATCTTCACAACCCTAGCGTCACCGAACCTTAAGTGTGTAGACCCTACGGGTTCGGGAGACATGCAGACATGACCGAGACGGCTCTCGGGCAATAACCAACAGCGGGATCTGGATACCCATGTTGGCTCCCACATGCTCCACGATGATCTCATCGGATGAACCACGATGTCCAGGATTCAATTAATCCCGTATACGATTCCCTTTGATAATCGGTATTTTACTTGCCCGAGATTCGATCGTCGGTATCCCAATACCTCGTTCAATCTCGTTATCGGCAAGTCACTTTACTCGTACCGTAATGCATGATCCCGTGATCAAACACTTTGATCACATTGAGCTCATTATGATGATGCATTACCGAGAGGGCCCGGTGATACCTCTCCGTCAAGCGGAGTGACAAATCCCAGTCTCGATCCGTGTCAACCCAACAGATACTTTCGGAGATACCCGTAGTATACCTTTATAGTCACCCAGTTACGTTGTGACGTTTGGCACACCCAAAGCACTCCTACGGTATCCGGGAGTTACACGATCTCATGGTCTAAGGAAAGGATACTTGACATTGGAAAACTCTAGCAAACAAACTATGTGATCTTATGCTATGTTTAGGATTGGGTCTCGTCCATCACATCATTCTCCTAATGATGTGATCTCGTTATCATTGACATCCAATGCCCATAGTCAGGAAACCATGACTATCTATTGATCAACGAGCTAGTCAACTAGAGGCTTACTAGGGACATGTTGTTGTCTGTTATTCACACATGTATTACGATTTCCGGATAACACAATTATAGCACGAATAAAGACAATTATCATGAATAAGGAAATATAATAATAATGCTTTTATTATTGCCTCTAGGGCATATTTCCAACAGAGGGGTAGGCAGAGGCCTAACTATAGAGGTAGAACGACTCGTATATGTGTTGAGAAGGAGAGACCCAGCTATGTCTTGAGGGAGATCGGTCGACATCCATACATAACTGAAGGACGGGAAATATGATGGGACAGAGAGAGAGGGAGGAGGGAGAGAGGGAGGGAGAGGGAGGGAGAGGGGTAGAGTGCTGGATGGGTGATGGAGTTGCTTCTCGAAGATGGTGGGAGAGGCCTAATAGACAAACTGAGGGTGGAACTACAATGTTGTCAATAAGAGTGGGGATGTGTTTCTGTGTGTGCCTGTGCGTGATAGATCTGTCGGGACGCATCCATGGATGATGAAGGGGAACCATGTGTTTGGTAAGCAAACCTAATTAGATTGGTAGATCAATTGTTGTTTGTCGGAGGAAGGGAGAGACACAACTAATGAGGTAGATCGATTGACGTGTGGGTAAAAACGAGTTATAAGGACCTAGCTAGCTATATGTATAGCGAGAGATCGGTCGGTGTACGTCCATTTGTTAGAGGCAAATAAGACCCAGTGAGACGGATAGACAGAGAGAATGGAGCTAGGAGGTGGTGCGAGAGGCCCAACTACTAGCTAGATAGGGGGAGTGTGCGGTTGTGAGAGCAATGAAAATAGGGGCGAGAGTTCACACGTGTGTCTGACCGTATGAGAGACACGAGGCAAGGACACATAAAGGAGGAGATTGAAGGTGTGTTTGTATGTTGTAGGCAGGCACCGCTGGAGAGGTTTATCGATCGGTGTGTGTCAGAAAGGAGTTGTGGAGACTCTGGGAGAACGACCTAAAGGAAAAAATGAATGTGCCAGGTGGATAGAATGTCGAGGGAGGGGGAGGACGAGGAGGGCATGTGCATGCACGAGAGAAAGTTAGTGGTAGCTATAAAGGTTAGAGGATTGTGTGGGTGTAAGAGACTAACAAAGATCATAATTTGATATGAAAGTGGATTCATATATTTGAATAGGAGATCATAGTGTTTTAAACATTGCATGCATGAATATAGCGGTGATACACGTGTTGTGCACATGTTATACCATAATGTGATAATGCATGGCGTTTGCAACTCACAGCTAAATGCCGAACAATCTAAACCATACTATACATCAAACAATCTCACATTTTATTTGAATTTGTGATAATGTGTGGCGTTCATAGCTTACAACTAAATATCGAACAATCTAAACAATACTATATATCGAACATTCTCACATTTTATTTGAATTTGTGGTAATGTGTGGTGTTTGCAACTCACATCTAAATACTTGTAGGCGTAGGGGGCGGGGCACCATACATAATGTGATAAACACATTATACATATGAGACATGGTTTAGATTATGAAGATCTAGCTAGAGCTAGAAATGTAATGTGATTTGAAATCAAAATAAAGTGGATTCAAAAAATCTAGTTGGAGTTCATATAGGAGTACATATAGTTCATATGTAACTCGAGACTAATCATGTGGTGTGCTGTGAAAATAATACACAAACGATGGTTTAACTTGACAATAATGATGATTGTCGATCTTATTAAAACAGAGAAACGAATTCAAATGCTTTGACTTCACAACAATCATTACTGTAGATCTTATTCAAATAGAGAAACGAATTCAAATTTAGTTCATATTGAAGCGGTAGTATATACGTTTTGAATGCACTAAAATGTTCATTTGAGTAGTAGGTTGCATGCATTATACACGTAGAGAAATATTTTAATTGAACATAACATGAATTCAAAGTTTTGAATGACATTTGTAGGGCACATTGATTTGGGACAGTACACGTTAGGCTTGTCCGGAAATTTCAACCCGCGCCTTGTTAGCCCGAAAAATTTAAGATATATCTTTGTCTCGTTGTGCTCCGACAACTCCCTCCATCTCAACCCGCGCCTTGCTATTCCGAAATTACAACGCGCGCGAAAACTCCCACCTCCTGTGAAATCCAGACACGCGAAATGCCCGTGGTACCCCTGAACCGAAAGAACCGCCTCAAATCGGTGGGGGTACTTTCGTAACTTACCCCACATTTCGGACAAGTGCGTCTCTAAGCCATGGTTCCCCACTGCCATCCCATCCACCCACCCATTTGTACACCGAGGCCACAAAAACCCGTGACGAAACCCCACACCCTGCTCCGTCCGCCACCCAGCCGGAGCCTCTTCCCCGACGACGTCGTCCACAGCAACACCTCAACGTCCCTCATCCACCGTACCGGATGAGGATCCGTCGTCGATCTCATCGTCTCGCCGGTTCAGCCACCCCGTCCTCCACCTCCAAGGAGTTGCCCCGACGTTCCCCTCGTCTTTCGTGCCACCTCCATTCCCACACCGCCGTCTTCACCTGCACCACCGGAAGAGCATCATCATCACCGTTTCCTCGGATGAAGTTGCGGCCTAATCGGCGCCACCAAAGAGGTTGTACACTAATCGCCGCATTTTCTTCTTGATTCGAACTCACGGTGCTACCGGCGCTCGGTCCCGAGCCGACACGGCGCGGCTCCATCCACGGTGGCGTCGCCGGCCACTTCCTCCACGGCGTCGCTCCCTCGGCGGCGACGTCCACATCAGTAGGACCTGCTGCTGCTTTAGCTCTCGCTCGCGCTGCTGCTCTGCTCTTGCTCCCGGTCCCCTACTTGGTCTGCTCTTGCTATTGCTCTTGCTCGCGTTGCTGCTCTCGCTCTTGCTCTTGCTTGCGATGCTGCTCCGATTTAGCTACACTTTAGTCGACTGAATCGACCTTTGGGTCAGTCGATTTTCAGGTGGTGGTGGGGGGGGCTCGCCGGGGTGAAGGAAGAACTAGCCGCAGTAGGGAGGGGGGCTCGCCGGAGAGATACCCCACTATCTATCTTAGGGTTCAGGATGGGGGCGATGGTCGCCGGCGGTGGCGGGGCATTGGCGGGGCGGTGGCGTGGGGATCGCCGGAGAAAAAGCTCGGCACGGGGTGGCCTAGAGGGATGGCCGGGGTGGCAGCGGACCGGCGGTGGGGAGTGTTTTCGGGGTGGGCGGAGCGGCGCACTGCCGGCCGCGGGCGGCGGGGGGCTGCTGTTTGGCCGGCTCAGGGGGGTAGAGGTTGAAGATGAACCACAGGCCCTTGATTTCGTATCCAACGGCTGCAAAATCGACTGACCAGAGATGAAAAAGTCAGTCGACCGACATGTAGCCTCACCTTGCTAGTGCGTTCAGTTTCGACAGCAAAATTCAGTTTCGACAGCAAAATTCCGTTTCGACAGTTAAGTTCAGTTTCGACAGTTAAGTTCAGTTTTGACAGTTAAGTTCAGAGATGAGCGGCTGATGTATTTTACATCTATCACTTTGTGGTTATGTATTTTACGTCATGTATTGGAGATGCTATTAGAATTCCACTCAGGTTAACATTGTTCGTTGTCTCTCTTGTCCTGCTTCAGCCTCGGCGTCGTACAACTCACCGGAGCTGCTCCAATGACGAAACCCTCCATCACAGCAGAGCAGTACCTCGGGCTCCATCTCCAGACGCCTAAAATCTTCTTCCCCTCCTCCGACAGCCAAGTCAGCCGAAGCATCCTCACCAGCCAACCCAATCACGCTGAGATCGACATGGCTTCGCCAAAGAGGTTCTACACTTGTTGCATCTCTTTTTTACTCTACATGTTATATATATTGTCCACTGAGCACACAGATTTGTTCCTTTAGTATCTCCTTGAAAGAAAAAATGTAGTAATTTTAATTTTCTCCTCCTTTTCAAATTCCTATTCATGAAGCACAAGACTAAGAGATAGTAGCATAATAGCATTATAATCGTACATTTTCTTGTGGTTTGACTTAATGTCACCATGCTTCTTTGCATCCTGTGATATTCCCATTGTTGTGAATCAAACACCCAGATTGGCAGAAATCCTGTGTTTTAAAATTCTCTGTTTTGCACGTGCATTCCTATCCTATTCATGTCTATTTCCTATCCCTGCATTGTTGGAATCCTCCAATTCAAACAAGCCCTTACAGAATTACTTCTCTTACAGATAGTTGTCAAAGAAAACCTTGCGTGGTTTGTCCCGCTCCTGCTGCGCCATTGTCCACCCCAGCTCAGCTGCTCCAACGACAGAAGGGTCCAGCACAGCAGGGATCCGGCCTCCAGACTGTTTTTCGCCGCCTCAGATCTTCTTCCCCGTCGCTGGCAGCCATGAAAACTGCACTACCATCATCAACCGAGCAGATGACCTCGAGGACTACACAGGTGTTATGCATCGCTTAATATTACATGCTACTTTATCGTCCTGTTCACCGATTAGACTTTGAGTCAGCTCCAAACTAATGGTCAAACTTGAGTTTTTAAATGGTTGTGGGGTACATATCGGGGCCGCTGTCAATAGTATCTATCTACTATCTGGTTAATCTCCGGTGTCTACTATGAGTTTCATGTTGGGTGGGAAACAAACAGTAAAGAAGCCATTATCTGTATTTTTTAACTGAAGCCATTATCTGCCTGCTATTATTAGTTTTGGGTCTATCCACAGGTTGCTACCATCACTCTGGATTTCTGCATGCACTCCTTACATAATATCACTATGTTTTATTCCTATGCATGACAGTTATTGTAAACAATGGAACTGAACATGTAGAGCAAAAGAGACGAGCCTTGCGTGGGAATAAAACTTCATGCAGACATCGCTCCTTGGTAGGCGCAAAGGCAGCCCCCCTCCATGCATTTAGGATTGTAATCGAGAGGAAGATATCTGTTCTGAGGGGGATTCAGAAGGAGAAGACAACTCCTATTTACTCCCTGAGGTCTTCGCTCTAACTTGGCATGCTGATGTTGGTTATATCATGCATATGGTGTCTTGCATTGCTTACTTTATACATCAAATATGTCATTTGCTTAGTTTAGACATCCTTTGTGTGAATGCTATCTGTTTAGTTTATTCATCGTTTATGTGAATTATGCAACACCATCCTGTTTAGGCATCATATATGTGAATTTTGCAATGCCATCCTGCTTAGCCAGTCATCTTATATGTAAATTATATTAGGCCATCCTTTTTTTTGGTTACACATTACATTTGTCAAAAATGTTATTACATTCAACTGCTCTTCGTGTGCATCAGCCATTTGACACGGTGATGGCAAATTCTGGAGTGAAAACAAGGTCTTTAGAGCAGACTATGCTATCTGACGAAGCGCATATCTCGCCGGTTACGGATAGCTCCTTAGAGGAGGATTCAGAGACAGATGACCAGTCCTGTCCCCCCCCCCCCCAAGGTGTATGCTCTAACTTGGCAGGGTTATGTTGCTCATATCGTGCGTATGGTGTCTCGCATTGCTATGTCATTTGATTAGTTTAGACATGCTTTGTGTGAATGCCACCTGTTTAGTGTCTAATTACCATATATGTGAATTATGCATTGCCATCTTGTTGCAAGACATTATATATGTGAATTATACAATGCTATCTTGTTGCAAAGGCATTATATATGTGAATTATGCAATGCCATGCTGTTTAGCCAATCATCATGTATGTGAATTATATCATGCTATCATTTTTTTGTATTACGTGTTCCATTTGTCAACAACGTTTGTATATTCAACTACTCTTCCTGTGCATCAGCCATTTGAAGCGGTGATGGAAGTATCTAGAGTGAAAACAAGGTATTCAGAGCAGACAATGCTACCTGCTGAAGCAAACATCTTGCTGGTTACAAAGAGCTCCTCGGAGGAGGATTCAGAGACTGATGACCAGTCCTATTTTCCCCTGAGGTCTATGCTCAAACTTGGCAGGGTTATATTACCCATGTCATGCATGTTGTCTTGCATTGCTTAGTCTTTACATCATATATGGATTGCCATCTGCTTACTTGCTTACTATATAAATTATATATTTGAATTATATCATGCCATCATGTTTACATAGTACATACACATCATCTATCTGAATTATGGCATGGCAACCCATTTAATAAAGACATCATATAGTTATATCATCTCATCCTGTTTAGTGTTTACAGTCATCATATTTTGAATTATGGCATTCTATCATGAATTATGTGAACTATGGCATGCCAACCTATTTAATAAACACATTATATAGTTATGTCAAGTCATCCTGTTTACATAGTCTCATATTTTGAACTATGTCTTTCCATCTTTTTTAGTTAGCCATCATAATGTGAAATTGTGTCATGCTATCATGTTTAGTTAGCCATCATATATGTGAAATTGTGTCATGCTATCCTGTTTGGTTAGACAACATAAATATGAATTATTTCATGCCCTCTTTTATTCCCCACTATCCATTGCACCTATCTATCAATCAATGTCTATACTTTCAATTACTTTTCTTGTTTATCAGCCATTTGAATTGGAGAGGGTGATGGCAGTATCTAAGGGAGTAACAACACGGTCTTCAGAAAAGATAGTGCTACCAGTTGATGCAGATAGAACCACGGTTGTACTTGCCCAAGGACCAGATCCACCGCACATAACCCAGACTCTCGCAGATTGTACCCCTACCCAGTTGGACAGAGAACCAGCTACACCCCTTCTAACCCCAACCAAGGCAGATAGTAACCCAGTTCCAGTTGACACAACACCGTCTCCACCGCAGAGCACCCAAACACGAGCAGTTAGTAAGGGAACTACAGTGCCCAAAGCACGAGGACCACAACTCCTAATCCCAACTCAACGCTTAAAGGAGAAGAAGATTTGTTCTTAGGTCAGGTTCTGTAGCTATGGTTCGTACTCCTTTGCTCTTACATGACTGTATTTACTCATACCAACTATTTTCAAATTTGAAGGATGGAATTGAAACTCCAATGGCGCAACAGGTATGTGATGACCCACAAGTATAGGGGATCTTTCGTAGTCCTTTCGATAAGTAAGAGTGTTGAACCCAACGAGGAGCAGAAGGAAATGATAAGCAGTTTTCAGCAAGGTATTCAATGCAAGTACTGAAATAAGTGGTAACAGATAGTTTTGTGATAAGATAAATTGTAACGAGCAATAGGTAACAAAAGTAAATAAGGTGCATCAAGGTGGCCCAATCCTTTTTGTAGCAAAGGACAAGCCGGAACAAACTCTTATAATAGGAAAAACGCTCCCGAGGACACATGGGAATATCGTCAAGCTAGTTTTCATCACGCTCATATGATTCGCGTTTGGTACTTTGATAATTTGATATGTGGGTGGACCGGTGCTTGGGTGCTGTTCTTACTTGAACAAGCATCCCACTTATGATTAACCTCTATTGCAAGCATCCGCAACTACAACAAAAGTATTAAGGTAAACCTAACCATAGCATGAAACATATGGATCCAAATCAGCCCCTTACGAAGCAACGCATAAACTAGGGTTTAAGCTTCTGTCACTCTAGCAACCCATCATCTACTTATTACTTCCCAATGCCTTCCTCTAGGCCCAAATAATGGTGAAGTGTTATGTAGTCGACGTTCACATAACACCACTAGAGGTTAGACAACATACATATCATCAAAATATCGAACGAATACCAAATTCACATGACTACTAGTAGCAAGACTTCTCCCTTGTCCTCAGGAACAAATGTAACTACTCACAAAGCATATTCATGTTCAAAATCAGAGGGGTAATAATATGCATAAAGGATCTGGACATATGATCTTCCACCAAGTAAACCAACTAGCATCAACTACAAGGAGTAATCAACACTACTAGCAACCTACTAGAACCAATCCCGGACTTAGAGACAAGAATTGGATACAAGAGATGAACTAGGGTTTGGAGATGAGATGGTGCTGGTGAAGATGTTGATGGAGATTGCCCTCTCCCGATGAGAGGAGCGTTGGTGGTGATGATGGCGATGATTTCCCCCTCCCGGAGGGAATTGTCCCCGGCAAAACAGCTCTGCCGGAGCCCTAGATTGGTTCCGCCAAGGTTCCGCCTCGTGGCGGCGGAGTCTCGTCCCGAAAGGTTGCTTATGATTTTTTTCTCATCAAAAGACTTCATATAGGAGAAGATGGGCGTCGGAGAGACACCAGGGGGCCCACGAGGTAGGGGGCGCGCCCAGGGGGGAGGGGCGCGCCCCCACCCTCGTGAGCAGGGTGTGGGCCCCCTGGCCTTCATCTTTGGCGACGATTTTTCTTTATTTATTTTAAGATATTCCATGGAGTTTCAGGACTTTTGGAGTTGCGCAGAATAGGTCTTCAATATTTGCTCCTTTTCCAGCCAGAATTCCAGCTGCCGGCATTCCCCCTCTTAATGGTAAACCTTGTAAAATAAGAGAGAATAGCCATAAGTATTGTGACATAGCATGAAATAACAGCCCATAATGCAATAAATATTAACATAAAAGCATGATGCAAAATGGACGTATCAGCTCCCCTAAGCTTAGACCTCGCTTGTCCTCAAGCGAAAAGCCGATAACAATAAATATGTCCTCATGTTTATAGGTAGAGGCATCGATAAAAATAAAATACGGACATGAAGGCATCATGATTACTCTCATAACAGCAACATATATAGATTTATCATATGATTACTTATGTTCAAGTGATGATCTTTTCACACTGCAAAAGTATGAATCAGAAACCTTATTGGGCACTAACAAATCATAACCTCAGTCATTGGAGCAATTGCAATTTATCATAACATCGGGAAGAGTCTATGTCAGAGCTTAAAAGCAAGTCCACATATTCAACTATCATTTAGTCCTTCATAATTGCTAACACTCACGCAATACTTGTGGCTACAGAGTTTTAACCGGACACAGAGAAAGATAGGGACTTATAGTTTTGCCCCACAACCTTTTACCTCAAGGGTAATGTCAACAATAACAATTCATGCTCCCCTACATCCATTTAGATATATATATATATATATATCATGTTCTTTCCAACATGCTGGGCTTGCCAAAGGATAAAATGAAAAAGGAAAGGTGAAGATCATCGTGACTCTTGCATAAGATAGAAGATAATAATAAAAGATAAGCCCTTCGCAGAGGGAAGCAGAGGTTGCCATGCGCTCTTATGGTTTGATGCACAAAATCTTAATGCAGAAGAACATCACTTTATATTGCCCCTTGTATGTGAACCTTTATTATGCAGTTCGTCGCTTTTATTGCATCCACAACAAGTTCGTACAAAGCTTATTTCTCTGCACTAATAAGTCGTGCATATTTAGAGAGCAATTTTTATTGCTTGCACCGATGACAACTTACTTGAAGGATCTTACTCAATCCATAGGTAGATATGGTGGACTCTCATGGCTAAACTGGTTTAGGGATATTTGGAAGCACAAGTAGTATCTCTACTTGGTGCTGAGAATTTGGCTAGCATGAGGGGGAAAGGCAAGCTCAACATGTTAGGAGATCCATGACAATATACTTTATCTTAGATACAAGAAAACATAACTCATTATGTTGTCTTCCTTGTCCAACATCAACTCTTTAGCATGTCATATTTGAATGAGTGTTCCCAATCATAAAAGATGTCAATGATAATATATCTATATGTGAAACCTCTCTCTCCTTATTACTTCCTATTAATTTCAACGATGACCAAAGCTATATTTGCCAACTCCCAACAGCTTTTTAATCATCATCCTCTTTCTATGTGAAGTCATTACTCTCAATAAGACCAATATGAACTCTTTGTTTCTTTTATTTTATTCACTCAAGATCATGGCAAAGTAATCAAGCCCTTGACTAAACACTAGTCTTTATTATATAAATATAGCTCACGAACTCGACTGCATAGAGGGATCATAAAGCAAAACTTCAAAACTAGATCATGCCATGACTTTATTCTACTAAATCAAGATACTACTAATAGGATCGAACTAAGAAAAACAGTAAAGATAGGAGTTGTGATGATGATACGATACCGGGGCACCTCCCCCAAGCTTGGCAGTTGCCAAGGGGAGTGCCCATACCCATGTGATTATGTCTCCTTCTTTGTTGTTGGCGGAGGAGGTGTTGTTGATGATGCAAGCTTGTCGTCCACCTTCCATGGCATAGGCTCACCCTCATAGAAGGATGATCGAGTCTCTGGAATCCTCAAATCTGCAACGGAAACAGCTCGAAACGAGAACAGAAGATATTTGCGTGATACGGGAGTCAAAACCTTCGGGATAATATATAATGAATTTTTACCGACCGAAATATGTATCGTGCAAGAAAACGGAGTCCGAGGGAACACGAGGTGCTCACGAGGTAGGGGGTGCGCCCAGGGGGTAGGGCGCGCCCTCCACCCTCGTGGAGGCCTCGTGTCCTCCCTGGACTGCTACCTGTTTTTCTATTTTTCTAAATATTCCAAAACGGAGAAATATTGCCTTAAAAATTGTTTTGGAGTCGGCTTACTTACCGTACCACATACCTATTCCTTTTCGGAGTCTGGAACGTTCTGGAAAGTGTCCCTTATGTATTCCTCCGGGGTTACGGTTTCAATAACATTGGTTTCAACATTTATAGGATTACCTGAGATATAGTGCTTGATTCTTTGACCGTTTACCACCTTCGGATTTGTGCCTTCGAAATTGTTGATTTTTATGGCACCGAAACGATAGACCTCCTCGATAACGTAGGGACCTTCCCATTTAGAGAGAAGTTTTCCTGCAAAAAATCTTAAACGAGAGTTGTATAGCAATACATAATCACCTACATTAAACTCACGCTTTTGTATCCTTTTGTCATGCCATCTTTTAACTTTTTCTTTAAATAACTTGGCATTTTCATAGGCTTGGGTTCTCCATTCATCAATTGAGCTAATATCAAATAACCTCTTCTCACCGGCAAGTTTGAAATCATAGTTAAGCTCTTTAATAGCCCAATATGCCTTATGTTCTAGTTCGAGAGGTAAGTGACATGCTTTTCCATAAACCATTTTATACGGAGACATACCCATAGGATTCTTATATGCAGTTCTATAGGCCCATAATGCATCATCAAGTTTCTTGGACCAATTCTTTCTAGACCTATTAACAGTCTTTTGCAAAATTAATTTGAGCTCTCTATTGCTCAATTCTACTTGACCACTAGACTGCGGGTGGTATGGAGATGCAATTCTATGATTAACATCATATTTAGCAAGCATTTTACGGAAGGCACCATGAATAAAGTGTGAACCACCATCAGTCATTAAATATCTAGGGACTCCAAACCTCGGAAAAATAACTTCCTTAAGCATTTTAGTAGAAGTGTTATGATCAGCACTACTAGTTGGAATAGCTTCTACCCACTTAGTAACGTAAACAGCAGCAACTAAAATATGTGTATATCCATTAGAAGCAGGAAAAGGTCCCATATAATCAAAGCCCCAAACATCAAATGGTTCAATAACAAGTGAATAATTCATAGGCATTTCTTGACGTCTACTAATATTACCAATTCTTTCACATTCATCACAAGACAAAACAAACTTACGGGCATCCTTGAAGAGAGTAGGCCAATAAAAAACAGATTGCAATACCTTATGTGCAATTCTATCTCCAGCGTGGTGTCCTCCATAAGCTTCGGAGTGACACTTGCGTAGGATCTGTTCCTGTTCATGCTCAGGTACACAACGTCTAATAACACCATCTACTCCTTCTTTATAAAGATGTGGATCATCTCAAAAGTAATGTCTCAAATCATAAAAGAACTTTTTCTTTTGTTGGTATGTGAAGTTAGGTGGTATAAATTTAGCAACAATATAATTAGCATAATCAGCATACCATGGAGTGCTACGAGAAGTGCTTATGACATTTAATTGTTCATCAGGAAAGCTATCATCAATAGGTAGTGGGTCATCAAGAACATTCTCTAACCTAGATAAGTTGTCTGCAACTGGGTTCTCAGCTCCTTTTCTATCAACAATATGCAAATCAAATTCTTGCAGCAAGAGAACCCATCTAATAAGTCTAGGTTTAGCATCTTTCTTTTCCATAAGATATTTAATAGCAGCATGATCAGTGTGAATAGTTACTTTAGAATCAACTATATAGGGTCTGAATTTATCACAAGCAAACACAACTACTAAAAGTTCCTTTTCGGTAGTAGCATAATTTCTTTGAGCATTGTCTAGAGTCTTACTAGCATAATGGATAACATTTAATTTCTTATCAACTCTTTGCCCTAGAATAGCACCTACAACATAATCACTAGCATCACACATAGTTTCAAAGGGTAAATTCCATCAGGTGGCTGAACAATAGGTGCAGAGACTAATGCTTTCTTAAGTATTTGAAATGCTTCTACACAATCATCATCAAAGACAAATGGTACATCTTTTTGTAATAAATTAGTTAGAGGCCGAGAAATTTTAGAGAAGTCCTTAATGAACCTCCTATAAAATCCGGCATGACCAAGGAAACTTCTTATACCTTTGATGTCCTTGGGACATGGCATCTTTTCAATAGCATCAACCTTGGCTTTATCAACTTCAATACCTCTTTCAGAAACTTTGTGCCCCAAGACAATACCTTCATTAACCATATTTCCCAATTCAAGACAAGATTAGTTTCTTCACATCTCTGCAAAACTCGATCAAGATTGCTCAAGCAATCATCAAAAGAGGAACCATAGACGGAAAAGTCATCCATGAAAACCTCACAAATCTTTTCAGAAAAGTCAGAGAATATAGCCATCATGCATCTTTGAAAGGTAGCAGGTGCATTACATAAACCAAAAGGCATACGTCTATAAGCAAAAGTACCAAAAGGGCATGTAAAAGTAGTCTTTGATTGATCTTTAGCCGACACAGGTATTTGAGAGAAACCAGAATAACCATCTAGAAAGCAATAATGTGTATGTTTGCATAATCTTTCTAGCATTTGATCAATAAAAGGTAAGGGGTAATGATCTTTATTAGTAGCTTTATTTAATTTGCGGAAATCAATTACCATCCTATAACCTGTGATAATTCTTTGCAATTCATCTTTATCATTAGGGACAACAGTAATACCTCCCTTCTTAGGGACACAATGGACAGGACTTACCCACTGACTATCAGCAACGGGATAAATTATACCTGCCTCCAAAAGCTTGAGTATTTCTTTTCTTACCACTTGTTTCATTTTAGGATTCAAACGTCGTTGAGGATCACGAACTTGTTTGGCGTCCGCTTCCAAATTTATTTTATGCTGACATAGAGTGGGACTAATGCCCTTAAGATCATCCAGAGTATATCCAATAGCAGCACGGTGCTTCTTCAGAGTTTTCAATAATCTTTCTTCTTCATGCTCTGAAAGGTTAGCACTAATAATAACAGGATATATTTTCTTTTCATCAAGATAAGCATATTTAAGATTATCAGGCAACTGTTTAAGCTCAAACACGGGATCACCCTTGGGTGGAGGAGGATCCCCTAAGATTTCAACAGGCAAATTGTGTTGCAGAATAGGTTCCTGTTTGAAGAACACTTCATCTATTTCCCTTATTTCATTCATGAACATCTCATTTTCATGATCTAGCAAATAGTGTTCTAAAGGATCACTAGGAGGCACGGCAATAGAAGCAAGACCAATAATTTCATCCTTGCTAGGAAATTCTTCCTCACGATGTTGTTTACTGAATTTAGAGAAATTAAACTCATGAACCATATCATCCAAGACAACAGTAACAACATTCTTTTTGTAGTCTATCGTAGCATTAACAGTATTCAAGAAGGGTCTACCAAAAATAATGGGACAAAAGCTATCTTGTGGACAACCAAGAACAAGAAAGTCAGCGGGATATTTGGTTTTCCCACACAAGACTTCAACATCTCTAACAATTTCCATTGCAGATATAGTATCTCTATTGGCAAGTTTAATTGTAACATCAATATCTTCTAACTCAGCAGGTGCGATATCATGCATAATTTCTTTATATAAGTCAATGGGTATAACACTAGCACTAGCACCCATATCACATAAGCCATGATAACAATGATCTCCTATTTTAACAGAAATAATAGGCACGCCTACCACAGGTCTATGTTTATCTCTATCACAGGGTTTAGCAATTCTAGCAGTTTCACCAGAGAATTCAATGACATGCCCATCAATATTATCAGACAAGAGATCTTTAACAATAGCAATATTAGGTTCTACTTTGACTTGATCAGGAGGTGTATAAGTTCTAGTATTGCTTTTATGAACAACAGTTGAAGCTTTAGCATGATCCTTTACTCTAGCAGGGAAAGGTGGTTTCTCAACATAAGAGGTGGGAACAATAGGATCATTATAAGTGATGGTCTTTTCTTCCACTTTAATAGGTGCAGCTACTTTTACTTCCATGGGAGGATGATATTTAAACCACTTCTCCTTGGGGAGATCAACATAAGTAGCAAAAGATTCACAGAAAGAAGCTACTATCTCAGAGTCAAGTCCATATTTAGTGCTAAACTTACGGAAAATATCGGTATCCATAAAAGATTTAACACAATCAAACTTAGGTGTCATACCTGACTCCTTACCTTCGTCGAGGTCCCAATCTTCAGAGTTGTGGTTAATTCTATCCAATAAATTCCATCTGAATTCAATAGTCTTCATCATAAAAGAGCCAACACAAGAAGTATCGAGCATGGTTTGATTATTATGAGAAAGCCGAGCATAAAAATTCTGAAGAATTGTTTCTCTTGAGAGGTCATGATTGGGGCATGAATATAACATTGATTTAAGCCTCCCCCAAGCTTGAGCGATGCTTTCTCCTTCACGAGGCCAAAAATTATATATATAATTGCGATCACAATGAACAAGATGCATAGGGTAATACTTTTGATGAAATTCCAATTTCATTCTTTTATAGTTCCATGATCTCGTATCATCACATAGCCTATACCATGTCGATGCGTCTCCCTCCAAAGATAAAGGGAAAGCCTTCTTCTTAACAACATCATCGGATATACCTGCAAGCTTAAATAATCCACAAATATCATCCAAATAGCGTAGATGCTCGTCGGGATGCTTTGTCCCATCTCCTGTAAAAGTATTAGCCAGCAGTTTTTCCATAATACCCGAAGGAAATGCAAAAGGAGTTTCATTTTCAATAGGTTCAGTAGGTTGAGGACCAACTCTTTGCTCTACTGGACGGGGTGAAGATACCCCGAACAAGCCCCTCAGAGATTCAGTTTCCATAGTAACAAGTGACAGAAAATTTCAGCACACTATATAAATTTTTCCTTACCAAATTCTACCTACCAAAGGCGCTACACTCCCCGGCAACGGCGCCAGAAAAGAGTCTTCATGACCCACAAGTATAGGGGATCTATCGTAGTCCTTTCGATAAGTAAGAGTGTCAAAACCAACAAGGAGCAGAAGGAAATGATATGCAGTTTTCAGCAAGGTATTCTCTGCAAGTACTGAAATAAGTGGTAACAGATAGTTTTGTGATAAGATAAATTGTAACGAGCAACAAGTAACAAAAGTAAATAAGGTGCAGCAAGGTGGCCCAATCCTTTTTGTAGCAAAGGACAAGCCGGAACAAACTCTTATAATAGGAAAAACACTCCCGAGGACACATGGGAATATCGTCAAGCTAGTTTTCATCACGCTCATATGGTTCGCGTTCGGTACTTTGATAATTTGATATGTGGGTGAACCGGTGCTTGGGTGCTGTTCTTAATTGAACAAGCATCCCACTTATGATTAACCTCTATTGCAAGCATCCGCAACTACAACAAAAGTATTAAGGTAAACCTAACCATAGCATGAAACATATGGATCCAAATCAGCCCCTTACGAAGCAACGCTTATGTTGGGGAACGTTGCAGAAAATTAAAATTTTTCCTACGGTTTCACCAAGATCCATCTATGAGTTCATCTAGCAACGAGTATTCAGATTAGATAGCATCTACATACCAATTTGTAGATCGCAACGGAAGCGTTCGAGTGAACGTGGATGAGGTAGTCGTACTTGCCGTGATCCAATTCACCGATGATCTAGTACCGAACGGACGACACCTCCGCGTTCAACACACGTACGGGACGGGAGACGTCTCCTCCTTCTTGATCCAGCAAGGGGGGAGGAGAGGTTGAGGAAGATCCAGCACGACGGTGTGGTGGTGGATGCAGCAGAACTCCGGCAGGGCTTCGCTAAGCAACTACGGGAGGAGGAGGAGGTGTTGCAGGGAGGAGGGGGCGCCAGGGCATATGGTGCGCTGCCCCCCACCCCTGCCCCCCTTTATATAGGTGCATTAGAGGGGGGGAGGGCGCAGCCTTGCCCCTTCCTCCAAGGAAGGGGTGCGGCCAAGAGGGGGGAGGAGTCCATCCTCCCCAAGGCACCTCGGTGGTGCCTTCCCCCCTTTGGACTCTCCCTCCTCCAAGTTTCCTTGGCGCATGGGCCCTTGGGGCTGGTTCCCCTTGGCCCAAGCAGGCCAAGGCGCACCCCCTAAGGCCCATGTGGCCCACCAAGGCAGGTGGCCCCACCTAGTGGACCCCGGGACCCCTCCGGTGGTCCCGGTACAATACCGATAACACCGAATCTTGTCCCGATGGCCAAAATAGCACTTCCTATATATAATTCTTTACCTCCGGACCATTCCGGAACTCCTCGTGACGTCCGGGATCTCATCCAGGACTCCGAACAACATTCGGGTTACTGCACATACATATCTTCACAACCCTAGCGTCACCGAACCTTAAGTGTGTAGACCCTACGGGTTCGGGAGACATGCAGACATGACCGAGACGGCTCTCGGGCAATAACCAACAGCGGGATCTGGATACCCATGTTGGCTCCCACATGCTCCTCGATGATCTCATCGGATGAACCACGATGTCGAGGATTCAAGTAATCCCGTATACGATTCCCTTTGTCAATCGGTATGTTACTTGCCCGAGATTCGATCTTCGGTATCCCAATACCTCGTTCAATCTCATTACCGGCAAGTCACTTTACTCGTACTGTAATGCATGATCCCGTGACCAACCACTTGGTCACATTGAGCTCATTATGATGATGCATTACCGAGTGGGCCCAGAGATACCTCTCCGTCATACGGAGTGACAAATCCCAGTCTCGATCCGTGTCAACCCAACAGATGCTTTCGGGGATGCCTGTAGTATACCTTTATAGTCACCCAGTTATGTTGTGACGTTTGGCACACCCAAATCACTCCTACGGCATCCGGGAGTTACACGATCTCATCGTCTGAGGAAATGATACTTAACATTGGAAAAGCTTTAGCAAACGAACTATGCAATCTCATGCTATGTTTAGGATTGGGTCTTGTCCATCACATCATTCTCCTAATGATGTGATCCCGTTATCGATGACATCCAATGTCCATAGTCAGGAAACCATGACTATCTGTCGATCAACGAGCTAGTCAACTAGAGGCTCACCAGGGACATGTTTGTTGTCTGTTATTCACACATGTATTACGATTTCCGGTTAACACAATTATAGCACGAATAAAGACAATTATCATGAATAAGGAAATACAATAATAATGCTTTTATTATTGCCTCTAGGGCATATTTCCAACAGCTTAAACTAGGGTTTAAGCTTCTGTCACTCTAGCAACCCATCGTCTACTTATTACTTCCCAATGCCTTCCTCTAGGCCCAAATAATGGTGAAGTGTTATGTAGTCGACGTTCACATAACACCACCAAAGGTTAGAAAACATACATCTCATCAAAATATCGAACGATTACCAAATTCACATGACTACTAATAGCAAGACTTCTCCCTTGTCCTCAGGAACAAACGTAACTACTCACAAAGCATATTCATGTTCAAAATCAGAGGGGTAATAATATGCATAAAGGATCTGAACATATGATCTTCCACCAAGTAAACCAACTAGCATCAACTACAAGGAGTAACCAACACTACTAGCAACCTACTAGCACCAATCCCGGACTTAGAGACAAGAATTGGATACAAGAGATGAACTAGGGTTTGGAGATGAGATGGTGCTGGTGAAGATGTTGATGGAGATTGCCCTCTCCCGATGATAGGAGCGTTGGTGATGATGATGGCGATGATTTCCCCCTCCCGGAGGGAAGTGTCCCTGGCAAAACAGCTCTGCCGGAGCCCTAGATTGGTTCCGCCAAGATTCCGCCTCGTGGCGGCGGAGTCTCGTCCCGAAAGGTTGCTTATGATTTTTTTCTCGTCAAAAGACTTCATATAGGAGAAGATGGGCGTCGGAGAGCCACCAGGGGGCCCACGAGGTAGGGGGCGCGCCCAGGGGGGAGGGGCGCGCCCCCCACCCTCGTGAGCAGGGTGTGGGGCCCCTGGCCTTCATCTTTGGCGATGATTTTTCTTTATTTATTTTAAGATATTCTGTGGAGTTTCAGGACTTTTGGAGTTGCGCAGAATAGGTCTTCAATATTTGCTCCTTTTCCAGCCAGAATTCCAGCTGCCGGCATTCCCCCTCTTCATGGTAAACCTTGTAAAATAAGAGAGAATAGCCATAAGTATTGTGACATAACGTGAAATAACAGCCCATAATGCAATAAATATTAACATAAAAGCATGATGCAAAATGGACGTATCAGTATGTTTTAAACCTGTTTCTTTAACTGGTTTGCTGTTGTAACCTCCTCTATGTTGATTTCGGTTTCAATTGAATAAACAGTTATGTTCTCATGTCATGCACATTACAAGTGTTGTTGTTGCTCTATAGTTACCCACACTTATATTCTGTCTATTCTGCTTTGTCTTGAACAAATATTATTTGAATTGTGTCTCTATCTTGATTTGGCAACAAAAACTAGAATGATATAGACCATAAAGTGACCATGGTACATAGATATATGTTTGTTTCATGCTGTTATCCTGTCCACTTTACTACTGAACTCATTTACCAAAATGAGTTTCATATACAACATGGTAAACATGTGATGTGTCTGCTTGTTTCTCTTTTGGAATGCGGACAAAATATTGGAGAACAGTACCGCGTTATCCAATGGTAAAGAAAGTAATGCAGATAAGGTTCAAGATAGTGAGACATCCCTGTTGGTCTCCTAGAAAGCTGATAAAAACTATCTTGACGACAGTGAGGGAACCCAAAAGTCCTGTCTTGATGTAGTGTTCGAGTTACTGGCCACTACTGCTGGCACAAGCTCTTCGAACTCGCTGCCTGAATCAGTTCGTCTTCTTGAGTCTCAACTTAAAGTTGAAAGACATCGATCAGATGTGCTGCGACAGGAAGCTGAAGGACTGAGGAAGTCCCTGTAGAATTCAGATGCATATTTTCTGGTGCAACAGCAAGCGCTGGAGGATTTAAGCGCCAAACAAGAGAAAGTTAATAAGCTTGCTAAGCATCTTGACAGCATTATGGGTACCCAGGATATTGTTTCTTGAGATCTTCTGAAGTGGTTTCAGTTCTGGATTTGTTTTGCTGCGGCGTTTATTTGCGCTGGTCGCTAACTTTGACAACCAGTGTATATGATATGCTGCTTTGTTCCCTATATTTGCACTAGTGGCGAACTTTGATGCCTAGTGGATGTAATATGTGTAATAGCCGTGATAGCCTAGCGTTAGTTGCTTGCTTATTTATTTCCTTGTTGTCTTGTTTATTTGTTTGCTTGTAGTCATTGCAGTTCTTTTTTCAGTGGTTAGCTAGTGGCTGCAATAACCTATTTTTTAAAACTAGGCCACAATAGCCATGGGCTAATATTTACTGTAGTGACACTGGGCCTCCTACTGGCCATAGAAATAGTGGGCCTTCGACGGGCCATAGAAACAATGGGTCTTCTACGGGCCGTAGAAACAATGGGCCTTCTACGGGCCGTATTATCAATGGGCCTTATACGGGCCGTATAATCGATTGGCCAAACATGGCCCAAACAGACCGCATTATGGCCGTAAACGGGCTAGAGTTGAATCTTCCGTTAATGGGCCGACCATAACGGGCCATCATTAATAGGCCGTATTTGATGACGCTATGAAATCGGCCCAACGTATTAACGGACCACAAACGGGCCGACTGTAACCACGGGCTGAATTTGGCCCACAAGCAGAAAATGACAGTAACGGGCCGTAAGTAAATGAATGCTGGAAATGATCCCAAGAATAAATGGGCTCTGAGAAGACCGAAAGATAACATGGGCTGGAAACGGCCCAACGGAATAACGGGCCGTTAATGGGTATAAAGTGATACACTGTTCATTACGTGCCAGTTTCACCACAGGCCGTTAATGGGTGTAAAGTGATACACTGTTCATTATGGGCCAGTTTCACCACGGGCCGTTAGTAGGCCAAGAGTTACATAGGGCCTCATATGGGCCGAAAGACGTCATGGGCCATACATGGGCCAGAAGTGAAAATGGGCTGGAATCATATTGGATGGCCCAGATGATGCTACTGGGCCTAATTCGGATAGGGCGTAACGGGCCTTGGGTCAGCGGGCTGTAAATGGGCTATATTCGAACAGGCCGTTAACATGCTTTCCGTGGGCCGGCCCGCCAGCTTTTGACCAAGTCAAACGGGCCGGACTTTTCACAGGAATGGGCCTCTGTTGGGCCGTGCCACGTGTCGACGTTTCATAGGCGCCTATCTGACCCACTAACGAGCTGACACGTGTTTCGTCCGGCTAATAAGAATTTTACACATGGAAATTTGCCATTGGTCGGGGCTGTTAACGGGTCATCGGATCCAAAACCCGACCCGATAGCTTAACGGCGTTCCGTTACGGTGGATGCCATGTGTCGGTCACCCTTGACGAAAGCACTTCTGTGACGTGCGATTTATCGTCATGAAAGTGGACACTTCCATGATGATAATTTTGGTAATGTCATGGAACACTTCTACGACAGCACAGGTATGACTATCTTGATTCTGTCATAAATTTGTCATGGATGTACATGCATGACAAAAAAAGCAACCTACTGTGACAAACACGTATCATCACGGAAGTGTATTTTTTTGTAGTGATTATCTAGGATTTTAGTAGGTTCTCCTAAAGTGATTTCCATAAAAGTGCCTCCCATGGCCGAATCTAAAAGATTTCTAGAAGCAAAAGTCAATCCGGCATAAATTTTTTGTATAATCATCCATAAATTCAAACCATGTGTAGGGCAATTACGTATCATTAATTTCATTCTCTCCCAAGCTTGTGCAACATGTTCATGATCAAGTTGCTTAAAATTCATAATATCGTTTCTAAGAGAGATGATCTTAGCGGGTGTGACGCCTGGATAATTAAGCTACAATAACCCTCTAGTAATGATGTCACGTCACCTCGGTTACTGTTGTTAAATTCGCGTTAGTTCAAAATGATTCTAGTTCTAATTTAAAATAAAGACAAACAATGAAAGTTTTCAAACTTTAAATTAAAATGTTCTAGAGGTACCAAATAATGCATAGATAATTATGGTGGAGAAACCAAACTTTGATATAAAGTTTAAAGGCTCAAAATTAATTAAAACAATGGCTAAAAACAAATATTTAAATGCCTTCTAAATTTATAGATGTGCAAAATATTTCATTTAGGTACCAAACTTTTTGTGACCGTTTCTCATTTTACCACTCTAAATATGGAGCCAGTTTTATATTTTGTAAAACTATTTTACTAACTAAAATAAAGGCAGAGAAGCAATAAAAAGAAAAGACAAAAAGGCAAAAAAGAGAAGGGTTGATCCCCCCCTCCACTGGGCCAATGGGCCCAGCTGGCCAGCCAGGCCCACCCCGCGCCCCTGGCCTATATGGCTTGCCCCCCCCCCCCCCGGCCAACCCTAGCCGCACCATCCCACACTCCTCGATCCCCATCTCTCTCCCTCGCTTCCCACATCCGCCGCCACCCGCGTGCTCGCACATATCCGCGCCAGGGAGAGGAGCTCCCCACGATGCTCCGCTACCCTGCTACCCATCGGCTCCCTTCCTCCCCTTCCTCTGCGCCTCCCCGTCTCCCCTGCCCGACTACCTCGTCACCGGCGGCCCGCACCGCATCGGCCATCGGAGCAACCAGCCAGCACCACCGGCTCCTCCCGCATGACGCCCGCGTCGTTCTCCATCATTTGCATCTGCTCGTCGCCCTGCTCACTGTCGCCGCCTCGCCATCGCAGGACCTCCCCGTCTCCTTCCCCGAGCCGTCTTCATCAAGCCTCGCCGGCGTACGTCTACAACGTGGGGTGAGGACCCCATTCTTTCCCATCCCCCTTCGGTCGCCGGCGGCGACCACGCCCGCGGCCACGCGCCTGCCCCGGCTTCGCCCCTGCTGTTGCGACTCCCACGGCCGCGCCCACCTCCGGCCACCGCTGGTCGCCGTCGCTGCCGGCCAGGCTGTGGCCATGGCCCTGCCTACTGCTTACTACGGCGCTGCTACTACCTATTGTCGCTGCTAGCTGCGTTACTGCTGCTGCTCTTGAACTACTTGCTGCTGCCGCTGTTGTTTGCTTTGCCGAAGGCTGCTATTGCTTGCTCTGGCTAATTTCGCTGCTGCTCCCTGCACCTTGCTTCCCAGCGCCGGCTGGTTATGGCCGCCGCGTCCGTGCGTAGGAGAGCACAACGGCTAGCTGTGTCTCTGGCACGTACAACCGGCCCTCTAATTAGCATAAGGGTTAATCCCCAATTAAACAACGTGTGATGGGAGTGAAATTTGCTGTAGAGCGGCACGTGCAAAGGGTTCATGTTTAACTAGACAACGTAGCAGTTGTGAGCATGTTAAATGACTAGACAAAGAAGCCTTCTACTCTTGGGCCAATGACATGTGGGGCCCGACCCCAGAATGTTTTTATACAAAAAAGGCAACAAACAAAATTAGAAAAAGTAAATAATTAATTAATTAATTAATAATTAAAATAATTAATTAATTAAAGATCTAATTAAGTTAATTAATCATAATTAGATTAATCTAATCACTAATTAACCTAATTAAGTGTTAGTTAATTAAACAGTCTATGACAAATGGGCCCTGCCTGTCAGTTTGACCAGTTAACACCTCTGTTGACTGTTGACGTCATGCTGATGCAACAATACTAATTTCGAATTAATTTAATTATAATAAATTAGAAAATGATTTAAATCTTTTGAAATTAATATAAAATAAACCGTAGCTCAGATGAAAATACTTTCTACATGAAAGTTGCTCAGAACGACGAGACGAATCCGGATACGCAGCCCGTTCGTCCGCCACGCATCCCTAGCATAGCGAACACGCAACCTTCCCCTTCCGGTTCATCTGTCTGGAAACGCGAAACACCGGGGATACTTTCCCGGATGTTTTCCCCCTTCACCGGTATCACCTCATACCGCGTTAGAACACGTCTAGCTCTGCGTGTTGTCCTGTTATGCACTTGCTTGCTATGTATTTACTGTGTCTCTCCCCTCTTCTCTCCGGTAGACCCCGTGACGATGCTGATGCCCCTGTGGTCGACTACGTCACCGACGACCCCCTCCTTGTCTGAGCAACCAGGCAAGCCCCCCCCCCTTGATCACCAGATATTGCCTACTCTTCTCTATACTGCTTGCATTAGAGTAGTGTAGCATGTTACTGCTTTCAGTTAATCCTATACTGTTGCATAGCCTGTCCTTGCTACTACTATTGTTACCTTTACCTGCTATCCTACTGCTTAGTATAGGATGCTAGTGTTCCATCAGTGGCCCTACACTCTTGTCCGTCTGCCATGCTATACTATTGGACCGTGATCACTTCGGGAGGTGATCATGGGCATATACTATATACTTTACACTGTTACATTACATGTGATGCTGTTCGGAGATGGGGGCTGAAGGGGCAGGTGGTTCCACACAGGTAGTGGTGGGCCTGGGTTCTCGACGGCCCCCGACTGTTACTTTGTGGCGGAGCGACAAGGCAGGTTGAGACCACCTAGGAGAGAGGTGGACCTCGCCGTGTTCGGTGTTCGCGGATACTTAACACGCTTAACGAGATCTTGGTATTTGATTTGAGTCTGGCTACTGGCCTATACGTGTTGGGGAACGTAGTAATTTCAAAAAAAATCCTACGCACACGCAAGATGATGGTGATGCATAGAAACGAGAGGGAGAGTGTTGTGTACGTACCCTTGTAGACCGGAAGCGGAACCGTTAGCACAACGCGGTTGATGTAGTCGTACGTCTTCACGATCCAACCAATCAAGTACCAAACGCACGGCACCTCCGAGTTCAGCACACATTCAGCCCGATGACGTCCCTCGAACTGCGATCCAGCCGAGTGTCGAGGGAGAGTTTCGTCAGCACGACAGCGTGGTGACGATGTTGATGTTCTACCGATGCAGGGCTTCGCCTAAGCACTGCTACAGTATTATCGAGGTGGACTATGGTGGAGGAGGGCACCGCACATGGCTAAAAGATCAAACAGATCAATTTATGTGTCTATGGGGTGCCCCCTGCCCCCGTATATAAAGGAGTGGAGGAGGGGGAGGGCCGGCCCTCTCTATGGCGCACCCTAGGAGAGTCCTACTCCCACCGGGAGTAGGATTCCCCCTTTCCTAGTAGAACTAGGAGCCCTTCCAAGTAGTAGGAGTAGGAGGGAAGGAAAGGGAAGGAAAAAGGAGAAGGAAGGAAGGGGGCGCCCCCCCCCCCCCTAGTCCAATTCGGACCAGCCCATGGGGAGGGGTGCAGCCACCCTTTGAGGCCTTTTTCTCCTTTCCCGTATAGCCCATTAAGGCCCAATACGAATTCCCGTAACTCCCCGGTACTCCCGAAAATACCCGAATCACTCGGAACCCTTCCGATGTCCGAATATAGTCGTCCAATATATCGATCTTTACGTCTCGACCATTTCGAGACTCCTCGTCATGTCCCCGATCTTATCCTGGATTTCGAACTCCTTCGATACATCAAAACTCATAAACTTCATAATATAACCGTCATCGAAACTTTAAGCGTGCGGACCCTACGGGTTCGAGAACTATATAGACATGACCGAGACACGTCTCCGGCCAATAACCAATAGCGGAACATAGATGCTCATATTGGCTCCCACATATTCTACGAAGATCTTTATCGGTCAAACCGCATAACAACATACGTTGTTCCCTTTGTCATCGGTATGTTACTTGCTCGAGATTCGAGCGTCGGTATCTCAATACCTAGTTCAATCTCGTTACCGGCAAGTCTCTTTACTCGTTCTGTAATACTTCATCGTGCAACTAACTCATTAGTTGCAATGCTTGCAAGGCTTATAGTGATGTGCATTACCGAGTGGGCCCAGAGATACCTCTCCGACAATCGGAGTGACAAATCCTAATCTCGAAATACGCAACCCAACAAGTACCTTCAGAGACACCTGTAGAGCACCTTTATAATCACCCAGTTACGTTGTGACGTTTGGTAGCACACAAAGTGTCCCTCCGGTAAATGGGAGTTGCATAATCTCATAGTCATAGGAACATGTATAAGTCATGAAGAAAGCAATAGCAGAATACTAAATGATCGTGTGCTAAGCTAACGGAATGGGTCAAGTCAATCACATCATTCTCCTAATGATGTGATCCCGTTAGTCAAATGACAACTCATGTCTATGGCTAGGAAACATAACCATCTTTGATCAACGAGCTAGTCAAGTAGAGGCATACTAGTGACACTCTGTTTGTCTATGTATTCACACAAGTATTATGTTTCCGGTTAATACAATTCTAGCATGAATAATAAACATTTATCATGATATAAGGAAATAAATAATAACTTTATTATTGCCTCTAGGGCATATTTCCTTCAGTCTCCCACTTGCACTAGAGTCAATAATCTAGTTCACATCGCCATGTGATTTAACACCAATAGTTCACATCACCATGTGATTAACACCCATAGTTCACATCGTCATGTGACTAACACCCAAAGGGTTTATTAGAGTCCGTAATCTAATTCACATTGCTATGTGATTAACACCCAAAGAGTAATAAGGTGTGATCATGTTTTGCCTGTGAGAGAAGTTTAGTCAACGGGTCTGCCATATTCAGATCCGTATGTATTTTGCAAATTTCTATGTCAACAATGCTCTGCACGGAGCTACTCTAGCTAATTGCTCCCACTTTCAATATGTATCCAGATTGAGACTTAGAGTCATCTGGATCAGTGTCAAAATTTGCATCGACGTAACCCTTTACGACGAACCCTTTTTGTCACGTCCATAATCAAGAAACATATCCTTATTCCACTAAGGATAATTTTGACCGCTGTCAAGTGATCTACTCCTAGATCACTATTGTACTCCCTTGCCAAAATCAGTGTAGGGTATACAATAGATCTGGTACATAGCATGGCATACTTTATAGAACCTATGGCCAAGGCATAGGGAATGACTTTCATTCTCTTTTCTATCTTCTGCCGTGGTCAGGTTTTGAGTCTTACTCAATTTCACACCTTGTAACACAGGCAAGAAACTCTTTCTTTGACTGTTCCATTTTGAACTACTTCAAAATCTTGTCAAGGTATGTACTCATTGAAAAAACTTATCAAGCGTCTTGATCTATTTCTATAGATCTTGATGCTCAATATGTAAGCAGCTTCACCGAGGTCTTTCTTTGAAAAACTCCTTTCAAACACTCCTTTATGCCTTGCAGAATAATTCTACATTATTTTCGATCAACAATATGTCATTCACATATACTTATCAGAAATGTTGTAGTGCTCCCACTCACTTTCTTGTAAATACAGGCTTCACCGCAAGTCTGTATAAAACTATATTCTTTGATCAACTTATCAAAGCATATATTCCAACTCCGAGATTCTTGCACCAGTCCATAGATGGATCGCTGGAACTTGCACATTCTGTTAACACCTTTAGGATTGACAAAACCTTATGGTTGCATCATATACAACTCTTCTTTAAGAAATCCATTAAGGATTGCAGTTTTGTTATCCATTTGCCAGATTTCATAAAATGTGGCAATTGCTAACATGATTCAGACAGACTTTAAGCATTGATACGAGTGAGAAAATCTCATCGTAGTTAACACCGTGAACTTTGTCAAAAACCTATTTCGACAAGTCTAGCTTTGTATATAGTAACACTACTATCATCGTCCGTCTTCCTCTTGAAGATCCATTTATTTTCTATGGCTTCCCGATCATCGGGCAAGTCAACCAAAGTCCATACTTTGTTCTCATACATGGATCCTATCTCAGATTTCATGGCCTCAAACCATTTCGCGGAATCTGGGCTCATCATCGCTTCCTCATAGTTCGCACGTTCGTCATGGTCTAGTAACATGACTTCGAGAACAGGATTACCGTACCACTCTGGTGCGGGTCTCACTCTGGTTTACCTACGAGATTCGGTAGTAACTTGATCTGAAGTTACAAGATCATCATCATTAGCTTCCTCACTAATTGGTGTAGTAGTCACATGAACAGATTTATGTGATGAACTACTTTCCAATAAGGGAGAAGGTACAACTACCTTATCAAGTTCTACTTTGCTCCCACTCACTTCTTTCAAGAGAAACTCCTTCTCTAGAAAGTATCCATTCTCAGCAACGAATGTCTTGCCTTCGGATCTGTGATAGAAGGTGTACCCAACTGTCTCCTTTGGGTATCCTATGAAGACACATTTCTCCGATTTGGGTTTGAGCTTATCATGATGAAACTTTTTCTTATAAGCATCGCAACCCCAAACTTTAAGAAACGACGACTTTTGGTTTCTTGCCAAACCACAGTTCATATTGTGTCGTCTCAACGGACTTAGATGGTGCCCCTTTTTAACGTGAATGCAGTTGCCTCTAATGCATGACCCAAAAACGATAGTGGTAAATCGGTAAGAAACATCATAGATTGTATTGTATCCAATAAAGTACGGTTATGACGTTCGGACACACCATTATGCTGTGGTGTTCTAGGTGGCACGAATTTTTGAAACTATTCCACATTATTTTAATTGAAGACCAAACTCGTAACTCAAATATTTGTCTCCGCGATCAGATCATAGAAACCTTATTTTCTTGTCACGATGATTTTCCACTTCACTCTGAAATTCTTTGAACTTTTCAAATGTTTCAGACTTATGTTTCATCAAGTAGATATACCCATATCTGCTCAAATCATCTGTGAAGGTCAGAAAATAATGATACCCGCCGCGAGTTTCAACACTCATCGGATTGCATACATCAGTATGTATTATTTCCAATAAGTCAGTTGCTCGCTCCATTATTCCGGAGAACGGAGTCTTTAGTCATCTTGCCCATAAGGCATGGTTCGCAAGCATCAGTGATTCATAATCAAGTGATTCCAAAATCCCATCATCATGGAGTTTCTTCATGCGCTTTACACCAATATGACCTAAACAGCAGTGCCACAAATAAGTTGCACTATCATTATTAACTTTGCATCTTTTGGCTTCAATGTTATGAATATGAGTATCACTACGATCAAGATCCAACAACCATTTTATTGGGTGTATGACCATAAGGTTTTATTCATGTAAATAGAACAACAATTATTATCTAATTTAAATGAATAACCGTATTGCAACAAACATGATCAAATCATATTCATGCTCAACGGAAACACCAAATAACACTTATTTAGTTTCAACACTAATCCCGAAAGTATAGGGAGTGTGCGATGATGATCATATCAATATTGGAACTACTTCCAACATACATCGTCACCTCGCCTTTTACTAGTTTCTGTTTATTCTGCAACTCCCGTTTCGAGTTACTACTCTTAGCAACTGAACTAGTATCAAATGCCGAGGGGTTGCTATAAACACTAGTAAAATACACATCAATAACATGTATATCCAATATACCTTTGTTCAATTTGCCATCCTTCTTATCCGCCAAATACTTGGGGCAGTTCCGCTTCCAGTGACCAGTCCCTTTGCAGTAGAAGCACTTAGTCTCAGGCTTAGGACCAGACTTGGTCTTCTTCACTTGAGCAGCAACTTGCTTGCCGTTCTTCTTGAAGTTACCCTTCTTCCCTTTGCCCTTTTCTTGAAACTAGTGGTCTCGTCAACCGTCAACACTTGATGTTTTTCTTGATTTCTACCTTCGTCGACTTCAGCGTCACGAAGAGCTTGGGAATTGTTTCCGTCCTCCCTTGCATACTATAGTTCATCACGAAGTTCTACTAACTTGGTGATGGTGACTAGAGAATTCTGTCAATCACTATTTTATCTAGAAGATTAACTCCCACTTGATTCAAGCAATTGTAGTACTTAGACAATCTGAGCACATGCTCATGCTTGAGCTATTCTCCTCCATCTTTTAGCTATAGAACTTTTTGGAGACTTCATATCTCTCAACTTGGGTATTTGCTTGAAATATTAAATTCAACTCCTCGAACATCTCATATGGTCCATGACGTTCAAAACGTCTTTGAAGTCCCGATTCTAAGCCGTTAAGCATGGTACACTAAACTATCAAGTAGTCATCATATTGAGCTAGCCTAACGTTCATAACATCTGCATCTGCTCCTGCAATAGGTCTGTCACCTAGCGGTGCATCAAGGACATAATTCTTCTGTGCAGCAATGGGGATAATCCTCAGATCACGGATCCAATCCGCATCATTGCTACTAACATCTTTCAACTTATTTTTCTCTAGGAACATATCAAAAATAAAACAGGGGAGTTAAACGCGAGCTATTGATCTACAACATAGATATGCTAATACTACCAGGACTAAGTTCATGATAAATTAAAGTTCAATTAATCATATTACTTAAGAACTCCCACTTAGATAGACATCCCTCTAATCATCTAAGTGATCACGTGATCCAAATCAACTAAACCATAACCGATCATCACGTGAAATGGTAGTAGTTTTCAATGGTGACACTATGTTGATCATATCTACTATATGATTCACGCTCGACCTTTCGGTCTCTGTGTTCCGAGGCCATATTTGCATATGCTAGGCTCGTCAAGTTTAACCTGAGTTTTCTGCGTGTGCAAAACTGGCTTGCACCCGTTGTAGATGGAAGTAGAGCTTATCACACCCGATCATCACGTGGTGTCTGGGCACGACGAACTTTGGCAACAGTGCATACTCAGGGAGAACACTTTTATCTTGAAATTTAGTGAGGAGATCTTCTTATAATGCTACAGTCAATCAAAGCGAGATAAGATGCATAAAAGATAAACATCACATGCAATCAATATAAGTGATATGATATGGCCATCATCATCTTGTGCTTGTGATCTCCATCTCCGAAGCACCGTCATGATCACCATCGTCACCAGCGCGACACCTTGATCTCCATCGTAGCATCGTTGTCGTCTCGCCAATCTTATGCTCCCACGACTATTGCTACCGCTTAGTGATAAAGTAAAGCATTACAGGGCGATTGCATTGCATACAATAAAGCGACAACCATATGGCTCCTGCCAGTTGCTGATAACTTGGTTACAAAACATGATCATCTCATACAACAAAATTTAGCATCATGTCTTGACCATATCACATCACAACATGCCCTGCAAAAACAAGTTAGACGTCCTCTACTTTGTTGTTGCAAGTTTTACATGGCTGCTACGGGCTTAGCAAGAACCGTTCTTACCTACGCATCAAAACCACCACGATAGTTTGTCAAGTTGGTGTTGTTTTAACCTTCACAAGGACCGGGCATAGCCACACTCGGTTCAACTGAAGTTGGAGAAACTGACACCCGCCAGCCACCTGTGTGCAAAGCACGTCGCTAGAATCAGTCTCGCGTAAGCGTACGCGTAATGTCGGTCCGGGCCGCTTCATCCAACAATATCGCCGAACCAAGGTATGACATGCTGGTAAGCAGTATGACTTATATCACCCACAACTCACTTGTGTTCTACTCGTGCATATAACATCAATGCATAAAACCAGGCTCGGATACCACTGTTGGGGAACGTAGTAATTTCAAAAAAAAAAATCCTACGCACATGCAAGATCATGGTGATGCATAGCAACGAGAGGGGAGAGTGTTGTCTATGTACCCTCGTAGACCGGAAGCGGAAGCGTTAGCACAACACGGTTGATGTAGTCGTATGTCTTCACGATCCGACCGATCAAGTACCGAACGCACGACACCTCCGAGTTCAGCACACATTCAACCCGATGACGTCCCTCGAACTCCGATCCAGCCGAGTGTCGAGGGAGAGTTTCGTCAGCACGACAGTGTGGTGACGATGTTGATGTTCTACCGACGCAGGGCTTCACCTAAGCACCGCTATAGTATTATCGAGGTGGACTATGGTGGAGGGGGGCACCGCACACGGCTAAAAGATCAAACAGATCAATTGTTGTGTCTATGGGGTGCCCCCTGCCCCCGTATATAAAGGAGTGAAGGAGGGGGAGGTCCGGCCCTCTCTATGGCGCGCCCTAGGGGAGTCCTACTCCCACCGGGAGTAGGATTCCCCCTTTCCTAGTAGAACTAGGAGCCCTTCCAAGTAGTAGGAGTAGGAGGGAAGGAAAGGGAACGGAAAAGGAGAAGGAAGGAAGGCCCCCCCCCTCCCTAGTCCAATTCGGACCAGCCCATGGGGAGGGGTGCGGCCACCCTTTGAGGCATTTTTCTCCTTTCCCGTATGGCCCATTAAGGCCCAATACGAATTCCCGTAACTCCCCGGTACTTCCGAAAATACCCGAATCACTCGGAACCCTTCCAATGTCCGAATATAGTCGTCCAATATATCAATCTTTATGTCTCGACCATTTTGAGACTCCTCGTCATGTCCCTGATGTCATCCGGGACTCCGAACTCCTTCGATACATCAAAACACATAAACTTCATAATATAACCGTCATCGAAAATTTAAGCGTGCGGACCCTACGGGTTCGAGAACTATGTAGACATGACCTGGACACGTCTCCGGCCAATAACCAATAGCGGAACTTGGATGCTCATATTGGCTCCCACATATTCTACTAAGATCTTTATCGGTCACACCGCATAACAACATATGTTGTTCCCTTTGTCGTCGGTATGTTACTTGCCCGAGATTCGATCGTCGGTATCTCAATACCTAATTCAATCTCGTTACCGGCAAGTCTCTTTACTCGTTCTGTAATACATCATCCCGCAACTAACTCATTAGTTGCAATGCTTGCAAGGCTTATAGTGATGTGCATTACCGAGTGCGCCCAGAGATACCTCTCCGACAATCGGAGTGACAAATCCTAATCTCGAAATACGCCAACCCAACAAGTACCTTCGGAGACACATGTAGAGCACCTTTATAATCACCCAGTTACGTTGTGACGTTTGCTAGCACACAAAGTGTTCCTCCGGTAAATGGGAGTTGCATAATCTCATAGTCATAGGAACATGTATAAGTCATGAAGAAAGCAATAGCAGAATACTAAACGACCGTGTGCTCAGCTAACGGAATGGGTCAAGTCAATCACATCATTCTCCTAATGATGTGATCCCGTTAATCAAATGACAACTCATGTCTATGGCCAGGAAACATAACCATCTTTGATCAACGAGCTAGTCAAGTAGAGGCATACTAGTGACACTCTGCTTGTCTATGTATTCACACAAGTATTATGTTTCCGGTTAATACAATTCTAGCATGAATAATAAACATTTATCATGATATAAGGAAATAAATAATAACTTTATTATTTCCTCTAGGGCAGATTTCCTTCAATACGCACTAACCAACTACGCGGGAAAGATATGGGCACTCGATGTCGTGGTATCAACCGAAGCACTTCGTGACGTCAGCGACCAAGCGGCGCGCGTTGGATTGGACTGGAACGCCTGCTAGGCTAGGTCTGCTTCCGGCCGCCCTCGCAACGTGCAGGTGTGCAATGGGCGATGAGCCCAGACCCCTGCGCCATAGGATTTAGACCGGCGTGCTGACCTCTCTGTTGTGCCTAGGTGGGGCTGCGACGTGTTGATCTTCCGCGGCCGGGCATTGACCCCGAAAAGTGTGTCCGGCCAAATGGGATCGAGCGTGTTGGGTTATGTGGTGCACCCCTGCAGGGAAGTTAATCTATTCGAATAGCCGTGATCTTCGGTAACAGGACGACTTGGAGTTGTACCTTGACCTTATGACAACTAGAACCGGATACTTAATAAAACACACCCTTCCAAGTGCCAGATATAACCCGGTGATCACTCTCTAACAGGGCAACGAGGGGAGAATCGTCGGGTAGGATTATGCTATGCGATGCTACTTGGAGGACTTCAGTCTACTCTCTTCTATATGCTGCAAGACGGAGGCTGCCAGAAGCGTAGTCTTCGATAGGATTAGCTATCCCACTCTTATTCTGGCATTATGCAGTTCAGTACACTGATATGACCCTTTACACATATACCCATGCATAAGTAGTGTAGCTCCTTGCTTGCGAGTACTTTGGATGAGTACTCATAGTTGCCTTGTTCCCCCTTTTCCCCTTTTCTCTACCGGATTGTTGCGACCAGACGATGGAGTCCAAGAGCCATACGCCACCTTCGACGACGACTCCTACTACACCGGGGGTGCCTACTACTACGTGCAGGCTGCTGACGACGACCATGAGTAGTTTAGGAGGATCCCAGGTAGGAGACTTGCGCCTCTTTCGATATGTATCCCAGTTTGTGCTAGCCATCTTATGGCAACTTGTTTAACTTATGTCTGTACTCAGATATTGTTGCTTTTGCTGACTCGTCTATGATCGAGCACTTGTATTCGAGCCCTCGAGGCCCCTGGCTTGTAGTATGATGCTTGTATGACTTATTTATGTTTGAGAGTTGTGTTCTGATATCTTCCCGTGAGTCCCTGATCTTGATCGTACACATTTGTGTGCATGATTAGTGTACGATTGAATCAGGGGCGTCACAAGTTGGTATCAGAGCCGACTGCCTGTAGGAATCTCCCTTTCCAACTCCTTGGCCGAAGTCGAGTCTAGACATTGCAAAACTTTTACTAACATGGTTGTGTGTCTTACGGGCACACGCCGCCATCGGGTGGTAGTAGAATCTTTTACTCCTTGACCCATACTCTGGGACTCTGACATCTCTTCTATTTGGGTTAAATGATTTTTGCTAAAATCTAACTCTAGGTTCTCGTTACCACTTCCTGCCGGAGAGCCCTTTAATTACGGATGATCGACTGCTTCAACAGAAGATTCTGACAATACTCTCCGATATTCTCTCAAGACCTTGTGCCTATTGCTTTTGCAATTCCCTATCACCAAAATATCCCTATGGATAAATACTTACACCTGTCGTTCTTACTTTTATTCCCAGTCGATCTTGTTATTACAAGGTACCCCGAGAATACTTTGTGCCTACTGCCTTGCAGTTGTTTGCCACCTGAATACCCCTACGAATAATTTCTCGCACTTATAGAGTATCCGCTCATCCCCCAGTTGTTCATGTGTTTCACAATGGTCTTCGAAATACTATCTGATCCTCCAAAAATCCTTAGTAGCTTATTGCTCTACAATACTTGTCTGCTTGCATGATGGATGCTTTCCATATGTCTGGCAATATTCGTTAGTATCCTTAGGCACCGTCATTTTGATCCTTTTGATTCAACATGAGTGCGAATGCACGTAATCATCAGTTGATCCTTTTAAATTATCTTTCTGGCTCAGACGTCAATGTAAACATGAGCTGGTTCTCAACCAATCCAATTGCTGTCGATTGTACCCCTAAGGCTATTCAACTTATCCATCCCTAATCAGAACATTGCTTCTGATCCCTTGATTTGAAAATCATAATTCCTTTGCATTTGAGCTCTGGATTAGTCAGTTGTTTCTATAATCCAATGCCTTTGCATTGTTACTTCCTCTGGTTGTGTGCCGATGCTCACATCAGCTCTGTTATGGACCGGCAGCTCCTTTAATGGATTTTATCCGACATCGTCCTTCATATTCGATAACCTTGTGAGCCTTACCCCGGATACATAATGCCTTTGGTAAATTGTATCATCTACTTTCTCAACCTTGCTCTACTTTCAAGCTTGTGATGTTTACTCTTGAAACTTGTGGTATATGTTTCTAAGAAGCCCCGACGGGTTGAGCCTATGCCTTCCTTAATATGTGTGAACTCGAAAGTTTTCACGAGTCATACTCTTCTGGTATTTTGCCAGATAAAATTTCAACACTACAACTTCCTCGAATGTGAGAAGTGAGTGAAAGGTTATGCATTGGAGAAGTGGGAGTCGACCTTGAACTTTGTGTTCATGCCCATGGACACGATGTAGATCTTATCATTAAAGCTTCTCTTAAATTAATTATTCCCTTATTATAAGTTCATATTATATCTGGGATTTGGTCTTTTGCAATCGTGGTTTCGACCATATTGTCTTTCTTTGATCCCATTTCTCGGACGAGTTAAAGTACTTGCCTTCTACAGATCAATACATCTCCGCCACCTCTGTTTTGATCTACCTTCGAGTATTACCCCCTGGTATCTCGAGGATATCAACCGATTGCACTACATATTATGCATTTCTGATGAAGTAGTGCCTTTCCCTGTCATAGTCACTCCACGGGTTCTGGGTTGTCGTCAACCGAGAACACCAGTTAGTGAATCGAATCACCCCTGTGATTCAGTACTCCTAGTACTTTGTGCTTGAGAAGTTTAATACTCCATCACGTCATTCCTAGCCTGATCGGCTATATCCTTATCGCGCAAGTTTTTAACTGTGCTACCTGGTCCTTATTCCCGGAGCACCACTTTCGACGATGAGCTAAGCTTACGTCTATCTCCCTCGTCTTATCGTTCACCTCGAACATCAAGCTTGATTCCGAGTTGGTGACATATCTGTGGATCCAATAATCTTTCGTTGCAGCAGTCCTTTTGTTTTATGCAGTCGTTGTTCGATTGCTTCGTTGTTGAGCCTCTCGACAGAATTTGTTGTGATCATCATCAACATTTTGACTCCTTCCAGAATATCAATCAAATTCATGATGACAAGTACTATCCTTTCCCCTCGATTATTTGTGTTATCATCGAAAACATTATTGCTTTCCCTTCAACACAAACTTGATCGTGTTTGGTGTTATACCTTGAGTTCCTTGATATCCAGCAATTGTTCTTCTTTACCTTGGAACATTAACATCTCTTATGTCATCAATGTTGTGAGAATTTCACCACCTCTTAGAATTCTTGTTATGGCGATACTTCTCACCATCACCATTCTTTCTTGGGTCCTCGTGTTGATTCCAACCGGGGTACCAACAAGTAAGCGGTGCTGTTTGGATTCTGCCCTTCTAGCAACCCTATTGCTTTGAAGTTAATGATCGACAGTTCATTCTTAGCCTATCGGTTATTGGATCACCATTCTGACAATTGATCAGGCTACCTATGCCCATATTTCGGGCGCACCTTTCAACCAAAGTTTAATTATGTATGTTTTTCCTCTAGCATACATCATTATATCATTTGATATGACAAATGTTATCTCCTTGTTCACATAATTGTGGAAATCCATCTTTTTGGAAATCTCGATGATATGTCGCTGAGTCCATCAGCCACCTCCTCATCCTCTCCTTGGTTTAAAGATGAACTCTGGTTTCGGGACCTGCTTCATAGTCCATTTCCCGAGAATCTTATAATGTCATCTCGTCAATTTGTGTTGCACCTTTCTTTTCAGGAATCCCGTGTCTGACTTATCTTAACACTAATCAGATCTGAATCTCGGTCAGATATGATGGTTGGAACATATTTTCAAGAGTTATAACATTGATCCTCATATGACCCGGTAAGGTGATGTCATGCACACCTGACCGGAGGACCAAGTGTTATAGTTTCCTTTTTAACAAGGTTAACCATTTTTTCCATGAGGAAATTGAATGCCTTGTTTAATAAGTTTATCCCGATGGATCCTTTGCATATCCAAAGTCTGACCTTTGCTCGAAGACCATGTCAAAGCTATCTCGAAGCATGTCTGTGGTAATCCGATATTCAATAAGAGCATTTGAAGCACAATGCTAAATTTTCTTTACCATTTATCCTAACATCGTTGTATGGGTAATATCATGAGATTCCTCCCCCCTTACATAAATGATTTTCTACTTTATATCCTGTTTTGGATATCATCCTCTGCTTGACTTTGGGAAGGATATACCCCGGTAATATGTGTCTTAACACATTTTCCTTTCCATTTTTCTGTCAATCTGGTAATCATATTTTCCTTTCCATTGTTTGGTCTAACCTTTCTTGTGATCTATATGATCTAAGCAGTAACATTCTCCTGCTTATGTAAACACCTCGGTGAACAATTCTGTCAGCAAGACCCTGTTACTATTGTTGATGACATTTCGGTAGCCACCGATGGACGAGAACTTTGCCTATTGGTCTGCCTCGTTCAACGAGCAGGAAAGTGGTTCTCTTCGTCCCTCGCCCTTGGTACCGACGTTGTTGCCGACATAATCGACAGGCTACCCCCGGACATGCCTTGCTTGCCTGATCACGCAAGACGTCTCCGCCCTTCCTACTTTTAACCCACATGGTGGGCCCATAACCCACAAGTTCCACAGCATCGAAACCTGACTCTCCTGCACACCCCAGGTTTCCCAAGTTATTCCTCGCGTGTGGCCTCGTATGTAATTCACGGGCCACCGTCCTAGTGATCTATTCTGGTAACCGACGCAATACTTAATCTCGTTGCTCTGGACCCCTATCGCACTTCGTTTCAGACATCGAACAATTGCCTATCCCTTTGAAACTTCTCATGGACCTTCTTACCTTGCTCTCGATATCTTCTTAAGTATTAACTCAAGAGTTACTGTCTACCACATTCCCCGAGTTATAAACAAAATAGTCACCATGTAGAGTTCCGTTCTTCCGAAGCTACCCCTTATCCTTTTCGTAAGTACGATGGAGTTTTCGAAGAAAGGATGTCGACCTTATCATGATAACCTCAGGCTGAGGTATGAAGAAATCAACGTAATGGATCGACCTCTCCGAGAAGAGCAACCAAGACCGAGAAGACTCATTAGAAATTCGTAACCAAATCCCTTCCCTTACTCCCGCTCTTAAATCTCGGGACGAGATTTCTTGTAGTGGAGGAGAATTGTGACGCCCGGATAATTAAGCTACAGTAACCCTCTACTAATGATGTCACGTCACCTCGGTTACTGTTGTTAAATTCGCGTTAGTTCAAAATGATTGTAGTTCTAATTTAAAATAAAGACCAACAACGAAAGTTTTCAAACTTTAAATTAAAATGTTCTAGAGGTACCAGATAATGCATAGATAATTATGGTGGAGAAACCAAACTTTGATATAAAGTTTAAAGGCTCAAAATTAATCTATAATAACTAAATAGTTCATCCCCACTATGTTATTTCTCTCGACATGCAGCCTATCCACCTCAGCAGGTTTGCCACATCAGCATTCTGTTAGTGACTTACATATGGGACCAACCACTGCAACAGCCCTGCCAAGTAAGATTTCAGTTACTGGCTAAGGGACCCACCACAACCTGGTCTCACGAGCATATGTTTTAGCTGTTACCGCTGCAGGCGCGCTGGAAGTCGAACGTGGGCTGTAGTCGGCTTCCTTCATTAAACGATCCAGCCCAAAGAAGAAAAAAAGATAGCCCATGCCATGACATGCTGCTGCGTCTCTTATTGCCAAGCGAAATGCCTCAAAAAATATATAGCCAAGCGAACGCTATCCCTTCCGCAGCGTCGATCGATGCTCAGAGGCGTTCGCCGCCACCAGCAGCCCTTTCGCCTCCACGAGCGCACTAAACTCAATTATTAGTTCGTCTTCCCCGCTGTCGCTCTTATTGCCGCCACTATCTCATCGGCGGCTCTACGACGGACACGAAAGGACATCGCTGCATTCATCGCCTCTGAGTAGCTCGCCGTCAGTTACCCTTCAATTGTGGAACTCAGCCGTCGCCGCGTTCGCGTTTAAATATATGTACGCACTTCCATCTTCATCCCCCACACGCGCCAGCTCGCCTCTAATTTTCTGCTTCCCCTCTGTGTTTTCAACCCTCCTAATTTCACAACCCTGCATCCCTCAACTATATATGCTGCGAGAATTCCATCCAATTCTGCATCCGCTGCTCTATCTTCTTGGTTTGCCCATCCAAATCTTGCGATACACCGCCTCCGCGCTAACCAGCCCACGCCAAATCGGCCGCCGCCCATCCACAAGCACACGCCTCCACCGGGGGGAATCAGTGCCTAGCGGACTGATGTTGTTGCCGATGTGCTCTTCCTATCGTTCAACGCAGCGTGGCTTCTCGACAAGCCGGCAGCCCCGGTTGCTGAACTGCAGCCCTTGGGCGGAGAGGAAGGGGTCTCCGCCCATGCCAGATGTCGTCCGCCGCTCGGGAACGCCATGGGGAAAGGGTGCTGTCCGCTGCCACTGACCACGCCCTAGGAGGCGCACCGTTGAGATCAGGAGGGATGCCTTCAGTCCAGGCTCTTCCTCCCTCGCCTTCTTTATTTGATTCTCTCTATTTTTCAGTTCGTGAATGTGTGTTTGTATATATTTGGGTGAGGCATGAATCAGATTGTCTAAGTATGTGAACCAGAGATAAGAGAATACACATGTGAGTGGCGACGGCATCGATGATCAAAAATTCAGAATGCTTTCATTTTAGACTCTGTGAAGACCGTGTAACAGTGAGAGTGTACCATTTTTCTCATCAGGTTCTAACAAACAGCGATGCAATATGGAGGACTTGATCGTTTACGTTGGAAGAATGGACAACCTGCAGGGCAACAGGGGTATCTCACATCTATCTCTTTAGGGTTCAGGTATGTGAGGTGGAACTATATATGTGCAATCTTTTGATTTTGCATCTGATGCGCAAGCAAAGCGATCACATTCTTAATTCAGACACTTATGACTAAACCATAAAAAGATCCTGCAAATAGTGTGGTCTTTTTATGCACATTCTGTTAGTCTCCTTGCTTATTTTTACAGAGCACCAAGCTCCCATGTCTGAATCTTATTTTTGATACTGAGTTATCATACGCACATTCCGTTAGTCTCCATACTTATTTAGAGAGCACAAGATCCCATATCTCAATTTTATTTTCGGCGCTGAGTTATCATATCACCATTCCCATACTTATTTAGAGAGCATGGAAATATAATTCTCATGATTCTATCTTTTACAGTCAAAAATTGTGAAACCGATATGTGATGGATGGAGCTTATTTTCAGATTTTGTTAGATCCCACCTGCCGCAAGTGCCAGACGATTTTCTGCTGATGGTGAGGTTCTAGGACGATTTGGTGGTTCTTGCTTATGTTGCCACTCCCATTAATATACAAGTATCTCACGACACAAAATTTCTTGCAGGTGGCTCAAACGGATTTTGTTGGCACCCTGTCCATGCATACAATAGCATTCCCTGCTCTCCCTGTTCGATCATCTGTCCAGGTACATTTTGTTTCCTTTGTTTAGTTTTATATTAAACTGACTGAACAAGCATTTTTTACAGTATAAGCATGGATGAGTTGATTGGCTCGGTTCACTTTATATTTCTCATACGGATAGGAGCATCAAATGGTTTCAAGCATGGTTCCGGTTGCCTGGCAATTGGTGAGAGAACTATGTGATATTATCCTCTCATGTAACCTGTTCTGAAGCTCAATTTAGGTGCAATGTCTATACAACAGAATACACAAGTCGAATCAGACCGAAGGCCAATGGTTTTGTTATTTTGGCGAGAGTCAACATATTTGGACAATGTCTATGTATAATAATGTAACTTTACTGGGTTTCTGTCATACATTTATTTGAACATTTTGATTACTACACTAGCATAACCTCATTTGGTTGCTACTACAGATTTCAACTATGGACACATTATCACAGTTTTCATGTCCTATCGTTGATAGATTATACCTTGCCCTTAGTTTTGTCAAAGTAAAGGACGCTAAATAGAGAAGTTATGCGTTATTCTATTTATTACCCTTTCCACATTAACCATTTACTTGCAATTTGAGTTCACCCATTTTATTTGAATAAAAAAGGCAGCCCGGTGCATGTAGCTCCCGCTTGCGCGGGGGCTGGGGAAGGGTCCGATCACTTTGGATCTACCCATTTTATTTGATTGCTTCATTTTAATCAAAGCACTACCTTTCTTTAGTAACTTCCCACCATTAGCTTCCTTCATAGTAAAACAAAACTCTTTCAAGTTTAGCGATGGTAAGAATTATTACTTATTTAGCCGAATACAAAGCGCCGACAACTTTATTAGAAAAGTAGATAGAAAAGAGTAATAACAGTTTATTCCCCAATGGAGCAAAACAACCTATTAGCAAGTCCATTTCTCTAACTCTATTAGCAAGTCCATTTAGTTGTTTTTTGTTTGAAGGAAGTCTATTTAATTGTTAGTAGTTAATATTGTTAGAATTTCTTGAACTTTCAAGAAAATGTGCATTTGTTATTTTTGTTAGGTTGCACATGTGTAGGAAGCAATTGATTATTATAAAATGGTCCGCAGCAACGCGCGGGGTATTATCTAGTTAAAACAATGGCTAAAAACAAATATTTAAATGCCTTCTAATTTTATAGATGTGCAAAATATTTCATTTAGGTACCAAACTTTTTGTTACCGTGTCTCATTTTACCACTCTAAATATGGAGCCAGTTTTATATTTTGTAAAACTATTTTACTAACTAAAATAAAAGCAGAGAAGCAATAAAACGAAAAGACAAAAAAGGCAAAAAACAAAAGGGCCGATCCCCCCCTCCACTGGGCCAACGGGCCCAGCTGGCCAGCTAGGTCCACCCCGCGCCCCTGGCCTATATGGCTTGCCCCCCCCGGCCAACCCTAGCCGCACCATCCCACACTCCTTGATCCCCATCTCTCTCCCTCGCTTCCCACATCCGCCGCCACCCGCGTGCTCGCACATATCGCGCCAGGGAGAGGAGCTCCCCGCGCCCGTCCCCTAAGCGAGCGCCTCCACCCGCGATGCTTCGCTACCCTGCTACCCACCGGCTCCCTTCCCCCCTTCCTCTGCGCCTCCCCGTCGCCCTTGCCCGACTGCCTCGTCACCGGCGGCCCGCACCGCGTCGGCCATCAGAGCAACCAACCAGCACCACCGGCTCCTCCCGCATGACGCCCGCGTCGTTCTCCATCGTCCGCATCTGCTCGTCGCCCTGCTCACCGTTGCCGCCTCGCCATCGCCGTACCTTCCCGTCTCCTTCCCCGAGTCGTCTTCATCAAGCCTCGCCGGCATACGTCTACAACGTGGGGTGAGGACCCCATTCTTTCCCATCCCCCTTCGGTCGCCGGTGACAACCACGCCCGCAACCACGCGCCTGCCCCGGCTTCGCCCCTGTTGTTGCGAATCCCGTGGTCGCGTCCACCTCCGACCACCGTTGGTCGCCGTCGCTGCCGGCCAGGCTATGGCCATGGCCCTGCCTACTGCTTACTACGGCGCTGCTACTACCTGTTGTCGCTGCTAGTTGCGTTACTGCTGCTGCTCTTGAACTACTTGCTGCTGCCGCTGTTGTTTGCTTTGCCTAAGGCTGCTATTGCTTGCTCTGGCTAATTTCGCTGCTGCTCCCTGCACCTTGCTTCCCAGCGCCGGCTGGTTCTGGCCGCCGCGCCCGTGCGTAGGAGAGCACAACGGCTGGCTGTGTCTCTGGCACGTACAGCCGGCCCTCTAATTAGCATAAGGGTTAATCCCCAATTAAACAATGTGTGATGGGAGTGAAATTTGTTGTACAGCGGCACGTGCAAAGGGTTCATGTTTAACTGGACAACGTAGCAGTTGTGAGCATGTTAAATGATCAGACAAAGAAGCCTTCTACTGTTGGGCCATTGACATGTGGGGCCCGACCCCAGAACGTTTTTATATAAAAAAAGGCAACAAACAAAATTTAAAAAGTAATTAATTAATTAATAATTAAAATAATAAATTAATTAATTAAGTTAATTAATCATGATTAGATTAAATCTAATCACTAATTAACCTAATTAAGTGTTAGTTAACTAAACAGTCTATGACAAATGGGCCCCGCCCATCAGTTTGACCAGTCAACACCTCTGTTGACTGTTGACGTCATGCTGATGCAATAATACTAATTTAGAATTAATTTAATAATAACAAATTAGAAAATGATTTAAATCTTTTAAAATTAATATAAAATAAACCGTAGCTCACATGAAAATACTTTCTACATGAAAGTTGCTCAGAACGACGAGACGAATCCGGATACGCAGCCCGTTCGTCCGCCACGCATCCCTAGCATAGCGAACACGCAACCTTCCCCTTCTGGTTCATTTGTGTGAAAACGCGAAACACCTGGGATACTTTCCCGGATGTTTTCCCCCTTCACCGGTATCACCTCATACCGCGTTAGAACACGTTTAGCTCTGCCTGTTGTCCTGTTATGCACTTGCTTGCTATGTATTTACTGTTTCTCCCCCTCTTCTCTCCGGTAGACCCCATGACGATGCTGATGCCCTGTGGTCGACTACGTCACCGACGACCCCCTCCTTGTCTGAGCAACCAGGCAAGCCCCCCTTGATCACCAGATATCGCCTACTCTTCTCTATACTGCTTGCATTAGAGTAGTGTAGCATGTTACTGCTTTCAGTTAATCCTATACTGCCGCATAGCCTGTCCTTGCTACTATTGTTGTTACCTTTACCTGCTATCCTACTGCTTAGTATAGGATGCTAGTGTTCCATCAGTGGCCCTACACTTTTGTCCGTCTGCCATGCTATACTATTGGGCCGTGATCACTTCGGGAGGTGATCACGGGCATATACTATATACTTTACACTGTTACATTACATGTGATACTGTTCGGAGATGGGGGCTGAAGGGGCAGGTGGTTCCACCCAGGTAGTGGTGGGCCTGGGTTCCCGACGGCCCCCGACTGTTACTTTGTGGCGGAGCGACAAGGCAGGTTGATACAACCTAGGAGAGAGGCGGACCTGGCCCTGTTCGGCGTTTGCGGATACTTAACACGCTTAACGAGATCTTGGTATTTGATCTGAGTCTGGCTACTGGCCTATACGCACTAACCAACTACGAGGGAAAGATATGGGCACTCGACGTCGTGGTATCAGCCGAAGCACTTCGTGACGTTAGCGACTGAGCGGCGCGCGCCGGATTGGACTGGAACGCCTGCTAGGCTAGGTCTTCTATCGGCCGCCCTCGCAACGTGCAGGTGTGCAATGGGCGATGGGCCCACACCCCTGCGCCATAGGATTTAGACCGGCGTGCTGACCTCTTTGTTGTGCCTAGGTGGGGCTGCGACGTGTTGATCTTCCGCGGCCGGGCATGACCCCGAAAAGTGTGTCCGGCCAAATGGGATCGAGCGTGTTGGGTTATGTGGTGCACCCCTGCAGGGAAGTTAATCTATTCAAATAGCCGTGATCTTCGGTAACATGACGACTTGGAGTTGCACCTTGACCTTATGACAACTAGAACCGGATACTTAATAAAACACACCCTTCCAAGTGCCAGATATAACCCGGTGATCACTCTCTAACAGGGCAATGAGGGGAGGATCGTCGGGTAGGATTATGCTATGCGATGCTACTTGGAGGACTTTAGTCTAATCTCTTCTATATGCTGCAAGACGGAGGCTGCCAGAAGCGTAGTCTTCGATAGGATTAGCTATCCCACTCTTATTCTGGCATTATGCAGTTCAGTCCACTGATATGACCCTTTACACATATACCCATGCATAAGTAGTGTAGCTCCTTGCTTGCGAGTACTTTGGATGAGTACTCATAGTTGCCTCGTTCCCCCTTTTCCCCTTTTCTCTACCGGATTGTTGCGACCAGACGATGGAGTCCAAGAGCCAGACGCCACCTTCGACGACGACTCCTACTACACCGGGGGTGCCTACTACTACGTGCAGGCTGCTGACGACGACCAGGAGTAGTTTAGGAGGATCCCAGGCAGGAGACTTGCGCCTCTTTCGATATGTATCCCAGTTTGTGCTAGCCATCTTATGGCAACTTGTTTAACTTATGTCTTTACTCAGATATTGTTGCTTCTGCTGACTCGTCTATGATCGAGCACTTGTATTCGAGCCCTCGAGGCCCCTGGCTTGTAGTATGATGCTTGTATGACTTATTTATGTTTTAGAGTTGTGTTGTGATATCTTCCCGTGAGTCCCTGATCTTGATCGTACTCATTTGCGTGCATGATTAGTGTACGATTGAATCGGGGGCGTCACAGCGGGAGGAAAATGCTTAGAGATAAAAGCATCTTTGCACTTATTCCAAGAATCGATGCTATTTTCGGCAAAGATGAAAACCAGGTTTTAGCACAATCTCTAAGCGAAAAAGGTAATAGCTTCAATTTAACAATATCATTGTCCACATCTTTCTTCTTTTGCATATCACACAAATCAACAAAGCTATTTAGATGGGTAGCGGCATCTTCACTAGGAAGGCCGGTGAATTGATCTTTCATAACAAGATTAGGCAAAGGAGCATTAATTTCACAAGATTCAGCATCGGTAAGAGGAGCAATCGGAGTACTAAGAAAATCATTGTTGGTGGTATTGGCGAAGTCACAAAATTTAGTATTATCTTGAGCCATCGTGACAGCCAAACAATCCAACACACAAGCAAACAAGAAGCAAGCAAAAAAGAGGCGAACGGAAAGAGAGGGCGAATAGAACGGCAAGGGTGAAGTGGGGGAGAGGAAAACGAGAGGCAAATGGAAAATAATGTAATGCGAGGGATAAGAGTTTGTGATGGGTACTTGGTATGTCTTGACTTGTGCGTAGACTCCCCGACAACGGCGCCAGAAATCCTTCTTGCTACCTCTTGAGCATGCGTTGGTTTTTCCCTTGAAGAGGAAAGGGAGATGCAGCAAAGTAGCGTAAGTATTTCCCTCAGCTTTTGAGAACCAAGGTATCAATCCAGTAGGAGGCCACACGCAATTCCCTCGTACCTACACAAACAAATAAGAACCTTGCAACCAACGCGATAAAGGGGTTGTCAATCCCTTCACGGCCACTTGCGAAAGTGAGATTTGATAGAGATGATAATATTTTTGATATTCTTATGATAAAGATTGAAAGTAAAGATTGCAAACTAAAATAGATTGGAAACTTATATGATGGAAAGTAGACCTGGGGGCCATAGGTTTCACTAGTGGCTTCTCTCAAGATAGCATAAGTATTACGGTGGGTGAACAAATTACTGTCGAGCAATTGATAGAGAAGTGCATAATTATGAGAATATCTAGGCATGATCATGTATATAGGCATCATGTCCGTGACAAGTAGACCGACTCCTGCCTACATCTACTACTATTACTCCACACATCGACCGCTATCCAGCATGCATCTAGAGTATTAAGTTCATAAGAACAGAGTAGCGCATTAGGTAAGATGACATGATGTAGAGGGATAAACTCAAGCAATATGATGTAAACCCAATCTTTTTATCCTCGATGGCAACAATACAATACGTGTCGTTTTCCCTACTATCACTGGGATCGAGCACCGCATGATTGAACCCAAAGCTAAGCACTTCTCCCATTGCAAGAAAGATCAATTTAGTAGCCCAAACCAAACTGATAATTCGAAGAGACTTGCAAAGATAACCAATCATACATAAAAGAATTCAGAGAAAATTCAAATATAGTTCATGGATAATCTTGATCATAAACCCACATTTCATTGGATCTCGACAAACACACCGCAAAAAGAGTTACATCGAATAGATCTCCAAGAAGATCGAGGAGAACTTTGTATTGAGATCCAAAGAGAGAGAAGAAGCCATCTAGATAATAACTCTGGACCCGAAGGTCTGTGGTAAACTACTCACACATCATCGGAGAGGCTATGGTGTTGATGTAGAAGCCCTACGTGATCGAATCCCGCTCCGGCAGAGCGCCGGAAAAGGCCCCAAGATGGGATCTTACGGGTACAGAAGGTTGCGGCTGTGGAATTAGGTTTTCTGGTGCTCCTGGATGGTTTCGGGGTACATAGGTATATATAGGAGGAAGAAGTAGGTTGGTGGAGCCACGAGGGGCCCACGAGGGTGGAGGGTGCGCCCAGGGGGGTAGGCGCCCCCCTGCCTCGTGGCCTCCTTGTTGATTACTTGACGTCCACTCCAAGTCCTCTGGATCATGTTTGTTCCAAAAATAACTCTCCTGAAGGTTTCATTCCGTTTGGACTCCGTTTTAATTCCTTTTCTGCAAAACACTGACATAGGCAAAAGAACAGCAATTTGCAATGGGCCTTGGGTTAATAGGTTAGTCCCAAAAATAATATAAAAGTGTATAAATAAGCCCATTAAACATCCAAAACAGAATATATAATAGCATGGAGCAATCAAAAATTATAGATACGTTGGAGACGTATCACACTCCAGCACCGGCGCCTTGCAGCGAGAAAGCTCCGTTAAAGTACATGATCCAGTTGCGACTTGCTTCCTTGTCGGGGAGAGTGGTCTCCTGGATTTCTTCATCGGGCGATGAAGTCCATTCTGCAATGAACTCCGCCAAGACTCTGCTCTAGATCGTCGAAGTACTTTCAAACCTCGAACCAAAGCTCGACAGCTCCACGGCCCACTCCACAATTCTCCGGTTGCGTCTGGACTATGCAGTATCCGTTGCAATGGGAGGCGGGTGACGACAGTGATTTCGTGCGCTTGGAAGTAATGATGCAGTTTCCTCCAGGCCATAAGGAGGCCGAAGAGAAATTTCTGCACACCGGAGTACCTTGACCTAGCCCCCCTGCAAGAGGGAGCTGACAAAATAAACCGGGTGCTGCATCATCTTCTTCTTTTGCACCACTTCTTTTGGTCGCGCAGGCCCTGTCCTGCCAACGTCAATCTCTGTCGGGGGCCTCGCCTCGCCGACACCAGGCCCTGCTTGGGGAATCTCTTGCTCACCATCTGCCAGCCCTGCCGTTGCTACTGCCTCTTCGTCGACCTCCCTCTGTGCCACTAGCGAGGCGCTGACCACTTGATTCGTTGCCGCTAGGTACAGCAGCAACGGCTCTTGTGGTCTAGGTGCAACTAGTATCAGCGTAGAGGAGAGGTATTCTTCAAATCCTGTAGCGCTGCTTCGGCCTTTGGGGTCCACTCCATTGGGCCCGCCTTTTTAAGATTTTGAAGAAGGGAAGGGCGTGCTCGGCAGACTTGGAGATGAATCTGCTCATGGCGGCAACACAGCCAGTGAACCGACGCACATCCTTGATCCGCTTGGGCGCCTCAATTTGCTCGATAGCCTTGATCTTGTCTGGGTTTGCCTCGATCCCACGCTATGACACAAAGAACCCGAGAAGTTTGCCGGACGAAACGCCGAAGACACACTTCTCAGGGTTCAACTTGAGGTTGATCTTGCGCAGGTTGGCAAACGTCTCTTCTAAGTCATGTACAAGAGTTGCCTTGTCCTTGGTTTTGACCACTATGTCATCCATATAAGCTTCCATATTTCTATGTAGCTGGGTCTAAAAACCAATTTGGACCGCCCTTGCGAACGTTGAGCCAGCACTCTTCAACCCGAAAGGCATCCGTAAAAAGCAATACGTACCACATGGGGTGATGAATGTTGTCTTCTCTTCGTCTTCTCTTGTCATGAAGATCTGATGGTAGCCCGAGTAGGCGTTGAGGAATGATAACAGATCACACCCGGCTGTGGAGTCAACAATCTAGCCAATGCGTGGAAACGGGAAGGGGTCCTTGGGACAAGCCTTATTGATATATGTGTAGTCAATACACAGCCTCCACTTCCCGTTTGCCTTGCGCACCACCACCGGATTGGCCAACCACGTCGGATGGAGCACTCCTCTCACCAAGCCTGCCGCTTCCAACTTCCTGATCTCCTCCGTGATGAACTCCTGCCGTTCCAAAGCTTGCTTCCTGACCTTCTGCTTGACGGGTCGCGAATGGGAACAGACAGCAAGATGGTGCTCAATCACTTCCCTGGGAACACCGGGGATATCGGATGCTTGCCATGCAAACACATCGACATTCGCCCACAGGAAAGTGATGAGCACGCTTTCCTATTTGTTGTCGAGGGTGGAGCTTATGGCGAAAGCCCCTCCCGTGCCATCCTCCTTGACAGACACCTTCTTGGTCTCTGGCGGTGCAGCTCTGAATTTCTTGCTCTTGCCGGTGGAGCTCTCTGGCACGTCCTCGATGGTAGCACAACACTCCGAAGAGGTGCGCTTTGCTGGAGTGGGTGCAAGAGGTCTTGCCAGTCTTCTTCTTCCCTCCTGGGGCTTTAGCGGCAGGAGCAAGTGCCTTGGCGGCAGCTGCTGCAACTACTTCCCGGTAGAGTAGGTCGATGCAGATCAGCGCATCCTTCTTGTCGCAGGGGACGGTGATGATGGTCATCGGCCTAGGCATCTTCAGCCGCCATGAACTTGCCTAGTGTCGGGCGGCCGAGGATCCCAAGGGCAAGGGGATCTCGGCTACATCAAAGATAATCCTCTTCGTCCTGTAGTTCAACTCGCCTCCAAATGTCACAGGCAGCGTGACCTTACCCTTCGGCTGGCTCCTTCCTGGATTGACCCCTTGAAACATGTCCATCTCCTCGAGGTCTCCATTAGGAATCTGCAGCCCCTTGATCACAATGGGCGAGATCAAGTTCAGACCGGCCCCGCCGTCAACTAGCATCTTTGTCACCTTGAGGTTGCGTATCATTGGTGAAACCAACAATGGTAAACACCTGACCGCAGTTGTGCGATTAGGGTGGTCCTCGGTGTCAAAGATGATAGGCGTGCTGGACCAGTTCAGTGGCTTCTGAGCATCGAATGATGGCTCCGCCGCTGTGATCTCACGCGCCCACTACTTGAGCTCCGTAGCTTTCTGGAACTCATGCTCGCCGGACTCGTCGTCCTCGTCATGATCGTCGTCTTCCTGCTTCTTGTCGCAGCTCGAGCGGGCCTCTCTTGCTGGTTATCCTTGCTGCGGCGACCTCCTTGGCCTCCATGCTTCTTGCCGGATCCTTCAGCGCTGTCCTGACCCTTCTCCTTGTCCCGCCTTTCATACTTGGCCTTTTGCCTTTCAGCAAGCAGCTCGACTTGTCAGCAGTTCTGGAGGTCGTGGATCTTGCAATACTGCTTGTCGGAGCCCCCTGGCTTGTCGGCAGCGCCAAGGCCCGGCAAGCGGCATACCCGACAATATCCTTGTCGGGGTCGTCTGCCTTGGCCTTCTTGGCAGCGTCGGTGTCATCGGATCCCTCGACGGCAAGCACGACCTTGCCCTTGCATTTCCTGTTGCGACGCCGACCCTTCTTTGTCGGGGCGGCGGTGTCTTCGTCGGTAGAGTCAGTTTCCGCACTGGCGTCTTCTCCGGGGTACTTCCTCCCCTCTTCAGCCCGAGCACATCTATTGGCCAGAACATAAAGTCGGCCACATCCTTGACCTTGTTCATTGCCAGCTCTTCACGCATCTTGGGGTTACGCACATTCTGATGGAATGCGCTGATCACGGTGGCGGGATGAACATCTGGGATGTTATATTGCACTCGGCTAAACATCTGTATATACTTGCGTAGGTTTTCACCTTCCTTCTGGGGAATGATATGCAAATCACTCGCCTGGCCATGAGCTTGGTGGCCTCCGGTGAAGGCACCAACGAACTCATGACATAGATCCGACCAAGAAGAAATGGAATCCGCTGGCAAGTGCATCAACCAAGACATGACATTGGGTTTCAGGGCCAACGGGGAGTAATTGGCAAGCACCTTGTCGTCGCGAGCTCCAGCGGCTTGCATCGCAATGGTGTAGATGCCGAGGAACTCCGATGGGTGGGTCTTGCCGTTGTACTTCTCGCCGACGTCGGGCTTGAACGTGCGGTGGGACGGCCACTGGAACTGTCGTAGCTCACGGGTACAGGCCGGGCAACCCACCTCGTAAGGTAGGCCGCCGGAGCCTCTCGGTGCTGGGTGGTCCATAGTGGGCCCCGCCCGCCTATCTGACTGGTGGCGTATATCGCGCCGACGCTCGATGGTGGTTCAAGCGTCTTCATGGGCTCGCTCCCGAAGAACTTGGCGCTGGTCGCGGTGGGTTCGTGGGTCGGATGACGCTATGGAAATGTTATCACAAGCGTCATCACGACGGATCGACACCCGCGGTGGCTGGCGTGGAGGAGTAGAGTGCACCGTGGCCGCAGCACCTCCGGCCCCTCCACCGCTGGCGTGCGGTGGTTCGACGGAGCGCCGGCCTGAGGGCCCCGCTGGCCGTGGCTCGTCTTTGTTGGTGACGCCGATGAGGCTCCGGATAGTGGCTCTCCACTCGTCAAGCTTCTCCGCAACAGGAGGGAAGTCGAGGAGCAGCTGCACGCGCGCCAAAGCTTCTGCTGGCGTGGGCGGCGGCGAAATCTGCGTAGACCGTGGCACGCTCCGACTTCTAACCACGTTAGAAGGAGCTCCATCACGGCCCGGCGGCTGTGTGCCATTTTCGCCAGCACTTCGGCGGGCATGCTGGCCTCCTTCGTCCCGCAAATGATGCACAAGACTCTTCCCACGGCGGCGCCCGGGGTCACTAGCATGGTGACGCTGCTCGTCGCGCACACCTTGGGAAGAGCGCACTATGGGCGCCGGCGTAGGCGTCTTGGAGGTCGCCGCACCGCCCGTGGGTGGCACGGCACTGCCCCCGGAGGACCCGCGCCGCCTGCGAGGGGCCCAGCTCCGTCCCTGGATTTGGCGGCGTGCGGCCCGTCGTCTTGTGCATGACCAACGCCGCTCGCCAGGCTCGGACTGCCAGAGCGATGTTGGTGCTCATAGGCCGCGCCTCGGGTTCTGTCCGCGACCGGCCCGCTGCTCGCCCGCACTGGTACGGGCCGTCCGGCTCCCGACGAACCGATCGCCGTGACCGCCTTCTTCTTGGGAGCCATGACGATGAAGAACTGCTAGGCTAACTGCTAGACCGGATTTTCACAACTGCGCCCCCCTGCCTGGCGCGCCAAAGATGTTGGGGGAAATCGACACCTATGGAATCACTGGGATCCCTTCTACGGTTGGCGGGCGTTGGGTTGTGCAAAGAGTGGGTCTGACAGGAAGCACATGGATCGTTTACCCAGGTTCGGGCCGCGGAGACGCGTAATACCTTACTCCTTCTTTGGTGGATGTATTATAGTGTTCTTGTGTTCTTGAGCTAGCTATAGGGTGCAACTTGCCCAAAAGATCCAAATCCTTCTCCTGGACGCCTTGGGCCTCCTTTTATAGGGAAAAGGGATTGCCACAGTGGCACGCAGGAGGTGGAAAGGTGTACAGTGGATGAGCCTATCCTCTGGCTCTTGGGGAACGTAGTAATTTCAAAAAAATTCCTACGCACACGCAAGATCATGGTGATGCATAGCAACGAGAGGGGAGAGTGTTGTCTACGTACCCTCGTAGACCGAAGCGGAAGCGTTGACGCAACTTAGAGGAAGTAGTCGTACGTCTTCCCGATCCGACCGATCCAAGCACCGTTACTCCGGCACCTCCGAGTTCTTGGCACACGTTCAGCTCGATGACGCACCCCTAGCTCCGATCCAGCAAAGCTTCGGGGAGGAGTTCCGTCAGCACGACGGCGTGGTGACAATCTTGATGTTCTACCGGCGCAGGGCTTCGCCTAAGCACTGCAACGATATATTCGAGGTGGAATATGGTGGAGGGGGGCACCGCACACGGCTAAGGAACGATCACGAAGATCAACTTGTGTGTCCATGGGGTGCCCCCTGCCCCCGTATATAAAGGAGCAAGGGAGGGAGGAGGCCGGCCCTAGGTTTGGGCGCGCCAGGGGAGTCCTACTCCCACCGGGAGTAGGATTCCACCTTTCCTAGTCCAACTAGGTCAAGGGGGGAAAGAGGGGAAGAGGAGAAGGAAGGGAGAGAGGGGCCGCGCCCCAAACCCCTTGTCCAATTCGGACTGGGCTTGGGAGGGGCGCGCGCCACCTCCTGGTCCTTCCCACTAAGGCCCATCAAGGCCCATTGCTTCTTCCTCGTATTCCCGTAACTCCCCGGTACCTCCGAAAATACCCGAACCACTCAGAACCCTTCCGATGTCCGAATATAGTCGTCCAATATATCGATCTTTACGTCTCGACCATTTCGAGACTCCTCGTCGTGTCCCCGGTCTCATCCGGGACTCCGAACTCCTTCGGTACATCAAAACTCATAAACTCATAATAACTGTCATCGTAACCTTAAGCGTGCGGACCCTACGGTTCGAGAACAATGTAGACATGACCGAGACACATCTCCGGTCAATAACCAATAGCGGGACCTGGATGCCCATATTGGCTCCTACATATTCTACGAAGATCTTTATCGGTCAGACCGCATAACAACATACGTTGTTCCCTTTGTCCATCGGTATGTTACTTGCTCGAGATTCGATCGTCGGTATCCAATACCTAGTTCAATCTTGTTACCGGCAAGTCTCTTTACTCGTTCCGTAATACATCATCCCGCAACTAACTCATTAGTTGCAATGCTTGCAAGGCTTAAGTGATGTGCATTACCGAGAGGGCCCAGAGATACCGCTCCCACAATTGGAGTGACAAATCCTAATCTCGAAATACGCCAACCCAACATCTACCTTTGGTGACACCTGTAGTACTCCTTTATAATCACCCAGTTACGTTGTGACGTTTGGTAGCACCCAAAGTGTTCCTCCGGCAAACGGGAGTTGCATAATCTCATAGTCAAAGGAACATGTATAAGTCATGGATAAAAGCAACAGCAACATACTAAACGATCGGGTGCTATGCTAATGGAATGAGTCATGTCAATCAGATCATTCAACTAATGATGTGACCTTGTTAATCAAATGACAACTCCTTTGTCCATGGTTAGGAAACTTAACCATCTTTGATTAACAAGCTAGTCAAGTAGAGGCATACTAGTGACACTCTGTTTGTCTATGTATCCACACATGTATTATGTTTCCAGTTAATACAATTCTAGCATGAATAATAAACATTTATCATGATATGTAAGGAAATAAATAATAACTTTATTATTGCCTCTAGGGCATATTTCCTTCAGTCTCCCACTTGCACTAGAGTCAATAATCTAGGTCACATCACCATGTGATTAACTCACATCACCATGTGATTAACTCGATAGTTCACATCATCATGTGATTAACACCCATAGTTCACATCGCCATGTGACCAACACCCAAAGGGTTTGCTAGATTCAGTAATCTAGTTCACATCGCTATGTGATTAACACCCAAAGAGTACTACGGTGTGATCATGTTTTGCTTGTGAGAGAAGTTTAGTCAACGGGTCTGCCACATTCAGATCCGTTATGTATTTTGCAATTTTCTATGTCTACAATGCTCTGCACGGAGCTACTCTAGCTAATTGCTCCCACTTTCAATATGTATCTAGATCGAGACTTAGAGTCATCCAGATCGGTGTCAAAACTTGCATCGACGTAACCCTTTACGACGAACCTTTTGTCACTTCCATAATCGAGAAACATATCCTTATTCCACTAAGGATAATTTTGACCGCTGTCCAGTGATTTACTCCTAGATCACTATTGTACTCCCTTGCCAAACTCAGTGTAGGGTATACAATAGATCTGGTACACAGCATGGCATACTTTATAGAACCTATGGCCAAGGCATAGGGAATGACTTTCATTCTCTTTCTATCTTCTGCCATGGTCGAGTTTTGAGTCTTTACTCAACTTCATACCTTGTAACACAGGAAAGAACTCTTTCTTTGACTGTTCCATTTTGAACTACTTCAAAATCTTGTCAAGGTATGCACTCATTGAAAACTTATCAAGCGTTTTGATCTATCTCTATAGATCTTGATGCTCAATATGTAAGCAGCTTTACCGAGGTCCTTCTTCGAAAAACTTCTTTCAAACACTCCTTTATGCTTTGCAGAATAATTCTACATTATTTCCGATCAACAATATGTCATTTACATATACTTATCAGAAATGCTGTAGTGCTCCCACTCACTTTCTTGTAAATACAGGCTTCACCGCAAGTCTGTATAAAACTATATGCTTTGATCAACTCATCAAAGCGTATATTCCAACTCCGAGATGTTTGCACCAGTCCATAGATGGATCGCTGGAGCTTGCACATTTTGTTAGCACCTTTAGGATTGACAAAACCTTCTGGTTGCATCATATACAACTCTTCTTTAATAAATCCATTAAGGAATGCAGTTTTGTTTTATCCGTTTGCCAGATTTCATAAAATGCGGCAATTGCTAACATGATTCGGACAGACTTAAGCATGGATACGAGTGAGAAACTCTCATCGTAGTCAACACCTTGAACTTGTCGAAAACCTTTTGCAACAATTCTAGCTTTGTAGATAGTAACACTACTATCAGCTTCTGTCTTCCTCTTGAAGATCCATTTATTTTCTATGGCTTGCCGATCATCGGGCAAATCCATCAAAGTCCATACTTTGTTCTCATACATGGATCCCATCTCAGATTTCATGGCTTTAAGCCATTTTGCGGAATCTGGGCTCACCATCGCTTCTTCATAGTTCGTAGGTTTATCATGATCTAGTAGCATGACTTCCAGAACAGGATTGCCGTACCACTCTGGTGCGGATCTTACTCTGGTTGATCTACGAGGTTCTGTAGTAACTTGTTCTGTAGTTCTATGATCATCATCATCAACCTCCTCACTAGTTGGTTTTGACGTCACAGAAACTGGTTCCTGTGATGTACTGGTTTCCAACAAGGGAATAGGTACAGTTACCTCATCAAGTTCTACTTTCCTCCCACTCACTTCTTTCGAGAGAAACTCCTTCTCTAGAAAGGATCCATTCTTAGCAACGAATGTCTTGCCTTTGGATCTGTGATAGAAGGTGTACCCAACTGTCTCCTTTGGGTATCCTATGAAGACATATTTCTCCGATTTGGGTTTGAGCTTATCAGGATGAAACTTTTTTTCACATAAGCATCACAACCCCAAACTTTAAGAAACGACAACTTTGGTTTCTTGCTAAACCATAGTTCATATAGTGTCGTCTCAACGGATTTAGATGGTGCCCTATTTAACATGAATGCAGCTGTCTCTAATGCATAACCCCAAAACGATAGTGGTAAATCGGTAAGAAACATCATAGATTGCACTATATCAATAAAGTACGGTTATGATGTTCGGACACACCATTATGCTGTGGTGTTCCAGGTGGCGTGACTAGTGAAACTATTTCACATTGTTTAACTGAAGGCCAAACTCGTAACTCAAATGTTTTACCTCTGCGATCATATCGTAGTAACTTTTATTTTCTTGTCACGATGATTCTCTACTTCACTCTGAAATTCTTTGAACTTTTCAAACGTTTCAGACTTATGTTTCATCAAGTAGATATACCCATATCTGCTCAAATCATTTGTGAAGGTTAGAAAATAATGATACTTGTCGCGAGCCTTAATATTCATCGGACCACATACATCAGTATGTATGATTTCCAACAAATCTGTTGCTTGCTCCATTGTTCCGGAGAACGGCGTTTTAGTCATCTTGCCCAAGAGGCATGGTTCGCAAGCATCAAGTGATTCATAATCAAGTGATTCCAAAATCCCATCAGCATGGAGTTTCTTCATGCGCTTTACACCAATATGACCTAAACGACAGTGCCACAAATAGGTTGCACTATCATTATTAACTTCGCATCTTTTGGTTTCAATATTATGAATATGTGTATCACTACGATCGAGATCCAATGAACTATTTTCATTGGGCGTGTATGTCCATAAAAGGTTCTATTCATGTAAACAGAACAACAATTGTTCTCTAACTTAAATGAATAATCGTATTGCAATAAACATGATCAAATCATATTTATGCTCAACGCAAACACCAAATAACACTTATTTAGGTTCATCACTAATCCCGAAAGTATAGGGAGTGTGCGATGATGATCATATCAATCTTGGAACTACTTCCAACTTTCATCGTCACTTCACCCTTAACTAGTCTTTGTTCATTCTGCAACTCCCGTTTCGAGTTACTACTCTTAGCAACTGAACCACTATCAAATACCGAGGGGTTGCTATGAACACTAGTAAGATACATATCAATAATCTGTATATCAAATATACCATTGTTCACTTCGCCATCCTTCGTATCCTCCAAATACTTGGGGCAGTTCCGCTTCCAGTGACCAGTCCCTTTGCAGTAAACGCACTCAGTCTCAGGCTTAGGTCCAGACTTGGGCTTCTTCACTTGAGCAGCAACTTGCTTGCCGTTCTTCTTGAAGTTCCCCTTCTTCCCTTTGCCCTTTACTTGAAACTAGTGATCTTATCAACCATCAACGCTTGATGCTCTTTCTTGATTTCTACCTCCATCGATTTCATCATTATGAAAAAGTTCGGGAGTCGTTTTCGTCATCCCTTGCATACTATAGTTCATCACGAAGTTCTACTAACTTGGTGATGGTGACTAGAGAATTCTGTCAATCACTATCTTATCTTGAAGATTAACTCCCACTTGATTCAAGCGATTGTAGTACCCAGACAATCTGAGCACATGCTCACTAGTTGAGCGATTCTCCTCCATATTTTAGCTATAGAACTTGTTGGAGACTTCATATCCCTCAACTCGGGTAGTTGCTTGAAATATTAACTTCAACTACTGGAACATCTCATATGGTCCATGACGTTCAAAACGTCTTTGAAGTCCCGATTCTAAGCCGTTAAGCATGGTGCACTAAACTATCAAGTAGTCATCATATTGAGCTAGCCAAACGTTCATAACGTCTGCATCTGCTCCTGCAATAGGTCTGTCACCTAGCGGTGCATTAAGGACATAATTCTTCTGTGCAGCAATGAGGATAAACCTCAGATCACGGATCCAATCCGCATCATTGCTACTAATATTTTTCAACACAATTTTCTCTAGGAACATATCAAAATAAACATAGGGAACCAACAACGCAAGCTATTGATCTACAACATAGATATGCTAATACTACTAGGACTAAGTTGATGATAAATTAAAGTTCAATTAATCATATTACTTAAGAACTCCCACTTAGATAGACATCCCTCTAATCCTCTAAGTGATCACGTGATCCAAATCAAACTAAACCATAACCGATCATCACGTGAAATGGATTAGTTTTCAATGGTGAACATCATCATGTTGATCATATCTACTATATGATTCACGCTCGACCTTTCGGTCTCCATGTTCCGAGGTCATATCTTATATGCATAGCTCGTCAAGTATAACCTGAGTATTCCGCGTGTGCAACTGTTTTGCACCCGTTGTATTTGAACGTAGAGCCTATCACACCCGATCATCACGTGGTGTCTCAGCACGAAGAACTTTCGCAACGGTGCATACCCAGGGAGAACACTTCTTGATAATTAGTGAGAGATCATCTTATAATGCTACCGTCAATCAAAGCAAGATAAGATGCATAAAAGATAAACATAACATGCAATCAATAAAAGTGATATGATATGGCCATCATCATCTTGTGCTTGTGATCTCCATCTCCGCAGCACTGTCATGATCACCATCGTCACCGGCGCGACACCTTGATCTCCATCGTAGCATCGTTGTCGTCTCGCCAATCTTATGCTTCTACGACTATCGCTACCGCTTAGTGATAAAGTAAAGCATTACAGGGCGATTGCATTGCATACAATAAAGCGACAACCATACGGCTCCTGCCGGTTGCCGATAGCTCGGTTACAAAACATGATCATCTCATACAATAAAATTTAGCATCATGTCTTGACCATATCACATCACAACATGCCCTGCAAAAACAAGTTAGACGTCCTCTACTTTGTTTGTTGCAAATTTTACGTGGCTGCTACGGGCTGAAGCAAGAACCAATCTCACCTACGCATCAAAACCACAACGATACTTCGTCAAATAGACTCCGTTTTAACCTTCTCAAGGACCGGGCGTAGCCATACTCGGTTCAACTAAAGTTGGTGAGACAGTCTCCCGCAAGCCATCTGTGTGCAAAGCACGTCGAGGTAACCGGTCTCGCGTAAGCGTACGCGTAAGGTTGGTCCAGGTCGTCTCATCCAACAATACCGCTGACCCAAAGTATGACATGCTGGTAGGCAGTATGACTTGTATCGTCCACAACTCACTTGTGTTCTACTCGTGCAAATAACATCAAACCATAAAAACCTAGGCTCGGATACCACTGTTGGGGAACGTAGTAATTTCAAAAAAATTCCTACGCACACGCAAGATCATGGTGATGCATAGCAACGAGAGGGGAGAGTGTTGTCTACGTACCCTCGTAGACCGAAGCGGAAGCGTTGACGCAACTTAGAGGAAGTAGTCGTACGTCTTCCCGATCCGACCGATCCAAGCACCGTTACTCCGGCACCTCCGAGTTCTTGGCACACGTTCAGCTCGATGACGCACCCCTAGCTCCGATCCAGCAAAGCTTCGGGGAGGAGTTCCGTCAGCACGACGGCGTGGTGACAATCTTGATGTTCTACCGGCGCAGGGCTTCGCCTAAGCACTGCAACGATATATTCGAGGTGGAATATGGTGGAGGGGGGCACCGCACACGGCTAAGGAACGATCACGAAGATCAACTTGTGTGTCCATGGGGTGCCCCCTGCCCCCGTATATAAAGGAGCAAGGGAGGGAGGAGGCCGGCCCTAGGTTTGGGCGCGCCAGGGGAGTCCTACTCCCACCGGGAGTAGGATTCCACCTTTCCTAGTCCAACTAGGTCAAGGGGGGAAAGAGGGGAAGAGGAGAAGGAAGGGAGAGAGGGGCCGCGCCCCAAACCCCTTGTCCAATTCGGACTGGGCTTGGGAGGGGCGCGCGCCATCTCCTGGTCCTTCCCACTAAGGCCCATCAAGGCCCATTGCTTCTTCCTCGTATTCCCGTAACTCCCCGGTACCTCCGAAAATACCCGAACCACTCAGAACCCTTTCGATGTCCGAATATAGTCGTCCAATATATCGATCTTTACGTCTCGACCATTTCGAGACTCCTCGTCGTGTCCCCGATCTCATCCGGGACTCCGAACTCCTTCGGTACATCAAAACTCATAAACTCATAATAACTGTCATCGTAACCTTAAGCGTGCAGACCCTACGGTTCGAGAACAATGTAGACATGACCGAGACACATCTCCGGTCAATAACCAATAGCGGGACCTAGATGCCCATATTGGCTCCTACATATTCTACGAAGATCTTTATCGGTCAGACCGCATAACAACATACGTTGTTCCCTTTGTCCATCGGTATGTTACTTGCTCGAGATTCGATCGTCGGTATCCAATACCTAGTTCAATCTCGTTACCGGCAAGTCTCTTTACTCGTTCCGTAATACATCATCCCGCAACTAACTCATTAGTTGCAATGCTTGCAAGGCTTAAGTGATGTGCATTACCGAGAGGGCCCAGAGATACCTCTCCCACAATTGGAGTGACAAATCCTAATCTCGAAATACGCCAACCCAACATCTACCTTTGGTGACACCTGCAGTACTCCTTTATAATCACCCAGTTACGTTGTGACGTTTGGTAGCACCCAAAGTGTTCCTCCGGCAAACGGGAGTTGCATAATCTCATAGTCAAAGGAACATGTATAAGTCATGGATAAAAGCAACAGCAACATACTAAACGATCGGGTGCTATGCTAATGGAATGAGTCATGTCAATCAGATCATTCAACTAATGATGTGACCTTGTTAATCAAATGACAACTCCTTTGTCCATGGTTAGGAAACTTAACCATCTTTGATTAACAAGCTAGTCAAGTAGAGGCATACTAGTGACACTCTGTTTGTCTATGTATCCACACATGTATTATGTTTCCAGTTAATACAATTCTAGCATGAATAATAAACATTTATCATGATATGTAAGGAAATAAATAATAACTTTATTATTGCCTCTAGGGCATATTTCCTTCACTGGCACCGTCGGACAAACGCATTTAATGTGCTGCCAACGTGCCCCCCTTGCTTTATTGGGGACGGCAAGGAAGCACGTCCCAGCTGTCGCTGCCTCGCCTGGCTTCGACACGCGTCCGAGCTGACGAGGCGTCGTGGCGCCATGTCGGCTGGCTGCTGGGCTGGCGCGGTGGTGGAGCCTTCATGAAGGCCTGCATGCCACCACACATGTGCTTGCTGGGTTGGTCGTGGAGGCCGCTCGTCGCCACGCAGGTGCCTGCTAAGCTAGTTGAGCTGGCAGCTGCATGGGAACGGCGGTGGAGCCTGGGCAGACATGGGCCTGGCCGTGGCCCCGTAGGTGTCTTTGGCAAGGGCCTTGCCGGGGCCCCGGCAAGGGCCTTTCCGTGGCATCATGGTCTTCCCCAGCAAGTGTCTTGCCAGGGGTCTCGTGGATTTCCTCGGCTAGGATTCTGCCTAGGATCGTCGTCTTATGGTCCTCATCTGATCTTGTGTGTTTATGATCTTGACGAAGATCTGCATGCCGCCACAGAGGCACCTCCCGAGCCTTGGTTCCCATGTAGTTGGTTGGTGGTGTTGGAACCTGCGGGCTCAAGGGTGGCCTGCTCTGCTGGCATTGGGCAAGTTGCCCTGGCAAGGCTCTTGTCGGGGCCGCGGAGGCTGCCCCAGCAAGGGTCTTGCCGGGGGAGTCCACCTCGCCCTCTTTCTCTTTTGTGTTCTCTGGTCTTGGCGTTGCCTTTGGTCGCTTTGTGCCTTTGGCTCCCCTCCTCTGCCCTGCTCAGTGTGGTCGTGGGCGCGGCTCTGACTGTCCATGCACAAGTAAAGGGGTAAAAATGGGTGCCCCTACTTTTGTACACCGACACACGGCGGTTTATACTCATGGGCCTTAAGCCGCCTTCAGGTTTGGGCCCTCTAACAAGCCTGTCTATGAACCGTCATCTTTAATATATACTTGGGCTTCATTGATATGAACCGCCATAGGGATGACCCGGCCCCGCCTGGGCGGGTCATATCTGATAGTCATATCCCCAACATTAGGCCCCAGGTTGATTTGAACTTGTTCATGTCAATCTTCAACCCTTAGAAAAGCCCTTCTTCATTTTACTGTGAAATACTGTAACCCGCCATGACGTCATCTCCGGAAACTATGATAACCCGTCGTGACGTCACCTGTGATTAATACCACATAGAATCCAAATCTTAATATATCTCTTTCTTTACTAACCCTCTAAAAATCAAGGCGCTCGTGCCGTCACATATCCATTTCTTTGTTTCCTCGATTCTCGCACCTGTCGTTTGTCCTTCCAACCCTATAAATAGGGCCACAGGTTCACCTGCCACTCTTCCCCTTTTCCTCCTCGCCTTCTTATTCCTCCTTGCAATGCTCCAGTACGCTCGAGCTCCACCGCCGTCGACCTTCGTCCCCTTCGTCAACTCTGGCCGCTGCATCATCCTGAACGGACCAGAAACGCCGCGGCACTCCTCGACTGTCAGCTAGCACTAGTAAGTCCTCCCCTTTCCTCTTCATAGATCTGTCTTTTAGGGTTTCTCTGTTCGTCAGCGTTCATCACCGTTTCTTCCCTTTCTCCTTTCTAGATCGCGTAGTTTTATCTGAAAATAACATAGATCCTGTGTGGTAGCAGTTTTAGCACATGTTTTTGATACTAGAGCATATCCTCATCGCGATAAATCTCCTCTGGGGCACCTCCACTTTTCTGCCACCGCCACCTTAGGTTTAGAATTTATTTCCTTTTTCTGAACAGCTGTAGATCTGAACTTATAGCCTCAATCTGCGAAACCTGTTTGTCCCAACACTTAGTAAAATTTTGCTCTTGTCAGATCTTGAACATCCATGCTAGTCATGGCGGTTTACCTCACCGGCTTATAATCACATATATATCATTAGCCCTCACTTAAGCCGCCATGCTGAATATACACTGTAGCTATTTAATTTTGTGCTTTCACCAACTGACTTAAACCGGCCAAATTTTTCTCTCCATTAGGCTTCCTCTCTTCACCGTGCCGCCAAAAACAATCTACACATGCAACTGGGTCACCTCCATCGTCACTGAGGGCACATTTAAAGATTTTGTCAAAGTCGGGTATTTTCCCATGAAGAGTGTGATGCATTACCGTGCTCCTGACCCGGGCGAAGAAAGACCTCAGCCAAAGGACGACGAAGTAATTGTATTTACTGATCACATGAACCAGGGCTTCTCACCACCCGGCTCTAAGTTTTTCCGGGATGTTCCGCACTTTTTCCAACTCCATCCTCAAGACATCTGACCCAATTCTGTGTCAAATATCTGCAACTTTCAAGTCTTCTGTGAAGTATACCTTCAAGAGGAGCCCAACGTCGATCTCTTTAGAGAGTATTTTTATTTGAACCGCCAGACTAAGTTCAGGAACGGGCCCAGCTTGGAACTTGGCAGGATCTCGATTCAACGCAGAAGAGATGCTATTTTCCCTTATGCCTGCTCGCCAAGTCACCCCAAGGATTGGAACCAGACATGGTTTTATTGCAAAGACACTTCTTTGGCTGACGAGAATCCACTGCCGGGTTATCGTGTCAAGCGCTTGGACCGAAAGCACAATCTTCCTGAAAAAATTACTACTACTGAACGGAAAAGGATAGCTCCTACCATTGTGAAAGTTAAAGCTCTGCTAGGAAACGGGCTAACTGGCGTTGATTTAGTCAGGTGTTGGGTTTCTTGGCGGATCATACCCTTAAGTCGCCGCACCGGCTTAATGTGCACTTACACTGGTTGTGTAAAAGATTCACTATGTCACAACTCTACACCATTAACTGATGAAGCCGTAAATGAAATGGTTAAGTCTCTTCTGAATGAAGACCCGGAAGATTGTGTTAAAGTGGGTCTAGCCCCTTTCTGCAAGCTTAACCCGCCACCAGATGTAAGTCTCTGAACTTACTTATCTTTACCTCATCATTCAAATACCTTATTAACTCATCCCTTAATAACTTTTGCAGGCTAAGTCTGACTTTTGGAAAACGGAGTATGATCATGAGGCTGCTAAAAAGGCTAGGGCTGCCAAAAAAGCCGCTAAGAAGACCGCCAAGAAGACCACCAAGAAGAAGAAGAAATCGAGCGCCTCTGACCTGCTCAAACTAGATGATACCTCTAAGGCTCTGAGTCGGAGGTAGCCCTTAACTCTCTTGGCTCTTTTTTCAATCATCTTATTGATACCGACTATTGTCAGGCTGATACGGGAGCCAGCCAAGCAGCTGAAGAAGAGGTAATTGTTATTTCCTCCGGCTCAGAACCTTTGCCAAGACAGAAACTTTGACAAGTAACCCGGAAAGTAAGGTTTTCACACCCCTTGGCTTATTTAGATCCTCACCTTCTTTCGAAGCAACAGCAACACGAGAATCGACGTCAGACCCGGACAGGCGGCGGTGAAGAGTTATCCTCCGGCTTACCAAACACTCATGCTCCTCGAAAACAGCGAAACGAGGTTATTATTAACTTACTTCTTTGACCTACTGGCGGGTCTTATTTATCTATCACTTAACTCTGTTGATGACCATTGATCAGGAACTTGCCCGTTCCTCCTCTGGTGACTCATCTCAAACCGAGTTGCCGGCTTTCAAGACTGCCCCTGGGTAATGATAATCACTTCTTACTCTGCACCTCTTTATATCCTGATAACTATACTGATTTGTCATAATCCATGCAGGGGACAAGCAAAGCCTAACAAGAAGGCAAAGGTGACCAAGCCAACTGAGGCACCTGAAGTTGCCGAGCCGGAGCAGCAGGTCCCTGTGCCTGAGGCTTCTGACAAACAACCAGAAGAAACTGTCACTGACGCTCCGCCTGAGATTCCGGATCTCTGTGTTGATGACACTACTGTTAATCCTTTAAATCCTGCACCATCCAGCTCACTTAAGTCGTCCGAGATTCATAATGATGAGGTGTTGATTACTGGCACCGGCTTTATAGAGCCGGGAAATCCAATAGCCTTAGCTAAGCATACTGCCAAGCAAGAGGTTATTGAAAGGAGGAAGATGAAGTTTGACGTCTCCCACTATGCGCATATGAGCAGCAGTGAGATCCTCTCTGGTTACCTCAGCCAAGTACACTCCAGCCGCGATCTTGAAATTGATATGGTGAAACAGATGCACCAAAAGTATGAGGTATGACTTCCAGCTTTGAGTAATGTATGTATATCCTGCCAGCCCCCAAGTCTACTGGTTATGATAAGATTGAATAGGCTGTAGACTTAGAAGAATCCATAAACTTCTGTCCTAGAATCCCTCCAAGTCCGGTTTAAACATAAATTGGATGTTTAAGCAGTTTTAGCTTTCAATCTGTAGTCCCTAAGGGTCGGTTTAATCAGCATGAATGAACCGGTCCTATTTATCATTGTGTAAGAAAAGAGAGCTTAACTGCATACCCCCCATGAGTTGGTTGGGACTGTTTACAGCACATCCGGCTCATTATGAAGAAGATAGAAGCGATATGCATTAGCCCCCAAGTGCCAAGTAGTCTTGCTTGCAAAGTGCTTGGGACTTTATTCATAAGAGCCGTTTCCTTGAAAAATTTCTTTGACAAACATTAGCCCCCAAGTGTCAAGTGTTATTGCTTGCAAAAGACTTGGGACTTTTATTCTTGTAACCTTGATATAAATGTTGATAATTCTGTACTTCATACAGGCTGCTACTGCTGAACTGGAGTCTCAATTGAATGACGCAAAGACCCGGCAGGCGACTCAGGAAACTGAGACCCGAAAAGCCGAGTCAAAGTTCCAGTTTAGCATGGCTGAGTCGGAAAAGTTGAAGACCAGTTTTGAGGCGGGGAAAAAGACTTGGGCTGAAGAAAAGACTACTTTAACGCAGCGGGCTGAGAAAGCAGAGGCAGCTCTTCAAGAGGTGACCATTGAGCTCACCGGCTTAAAAAGCCGTGTATCTCAGATGGTTTCTGCCATCTTTGGTGAGTCGCCTTGCTAATCATCAAAAGTGAATCCTTGTTTTAATAATATAACCCGTCATTAACCAATCTGTGATATACCCAGGTCCCAGGAGCAGCAATCTGAATCAAGACATGCTTGTGAAGCTCAAGGCTGTCTACACACTTGTTGAGCAGTTGTACACCGGAGCTCAACATGCATTAGCCGCAATTTCGCCAACGAGCCAAGTGCCTACTCTGTTGATGGATGTATTGAAAAAGCTTTCTGTGCTGCCTATCAGATTTGAGGAAATGAAACGATTGTCTGCAAGAGCCGGTGCCGTGACGCTTTGAGCCGGGCTAAGGCATGGGTACCAGAGCTTGACCCGTCTGAGGTAGCCACTGGATACCCAAGCTTAAAGGAAGATGGCACTCCATTTGATCAAAAGGACTTCTTGGCTTGCGTAAAGGAAATACGTCCAATGGCCACTGTGATTGCCAATGACTCGGATCTTTCCAAGTATCATCCGACTTATGACAAGGCGAATCAGAAGATGCCTACTCCGGCTTACAAAGTGATGAACTTAATCCCACCAATTCGTAAGCACACTTTTTCCCTTGAAGTTGAGTCGTCTGATCTTATAGATGACGAAGCTGAATTTCAAGCTTTATCTGGCATCGATTGGTCATCACCAACTTTTCAGACGGCGGAGGAGGACGAAGAACTGGAGAAGGATGACCCAGAGGCCTCCAATCAGCAAGGCCAAGAAGAATGAACCGCCGGGCGGCTTATACCTTTGATCTTTTGGAGAACACTTGATCTCATTCGGCTTGCGGAGCCATGTAATAGGGTAGAAAAAACTTGAATCTGTCATGCCATCGTGCATATTTCTGCTTTTTGCTTTAATACTGCTGATCCGCCGGTTTGAAAAATCATTATGGGTATGATAGCCCTTGACTTTTGCATATCTGAAGGACTATTATACTGCACACAAAGAAAGTACAAGTGCCCTGGCGGCTTACCGCTGGGCGGGTCATGATACCAAATTGAAACTACTAGGGACAAATAGTCCATAACCAGAGCCAGTTTAGTCATAACCACATGTAATCATAACAAAATATATCATACCTTTGATATTTGACTATACTGTCAGCTTATCAAACCAATGCAGTAAGGGTGATAACCCAAAAATTGGAACAAACAATGCTCTTTCTCAATTGTCATATATTGCCGGCTTATGATGTCATAAGCTGGAAGGGGTAATATCCCAAACCTTAGAGCGCAATGCTTCCAAGCAATTCAATATCATCATGTACTGGCGACTTATAGTCCGAAGCCGGGCTGGGTTTAACAAACACCGGATATGTTCTTATCCTATACTCGCGACTTATAGTCCAAAGCCAGGCCAGGTTTAATAAACACCGGATAGTTGCAACATTTAGAAACATCATTGGTTTTCATAAAAGATAATCCTCAAAAACTTTCCAATAGAAAACAAAAGATAACAAGGCGTTTCATAGGCTGCCAGGCCTAAAAATTAAGTGCTTTCAAGGGTTGCACAACTGAAAGGATCGAGAAGAGGTGTCTAGAGGGGGGGTGATTAGACACTAAGTGCCAAAAGTTGCAGTTTTTAATATTCTTAAGTTTAAGTGGAGTTTAAGCACAAGTTTAACAAACACAATACATATCAAGCAAGCATGAAATGAGTATATGAGCAGCGGAAAAGTAAAGCATGCAACTTGCAAGAATGTAAAGGGAAGGGTTTGGAGTATTCAAATGCAATTGGAGACACGGATGTTTTTGTCGTGGTTCCGATAGGTGGTGCTATCGTACATCCACGTTGATGGAGACTTCAACCCACGGAGGGTAACGGCTGCACGAGTCCACGGAGGGCTCCACCCATGAAGGGTCCACGAAGAAGCAACCTTGTCTATTCCATCACGGTCATCGCCCACGAAGGACTTGCCTCACTAGCGATAGATCTTCACAAAGTAGGCGATCTCCTTGCCCTTACAAACTCCTTAGTTCAACTCCACAATCTTGTCGGAGGCTCCCAAGTGACACCTAGCCAATCTACGATACACCACTCTCCAAGAAGTAACAAATGGTGTGTTGATGATGAACTCCTTGCTCTTGTGCTTCAAATGATAGTCTCCCCAACAGTCAACTCTCTCTCACAGGATTTGGATTTGGTGGAAAGAAGATTTGAGTGGAAATCAACTTGGGAAAGGCTAGAGACCAAGATTCATATGGTTGGAATGGAATATCTTGACCTCAACACATGAGTAGGTAGTTCTCTCTCAGAAAATGTGTATTGGAAGTGTAGATATGTTCTGATGGCTCTCTCCACGAATGAAGATTGGGTGGAGGGGTATATATAGCCTCCACACAAAATCTAACCGTTACACACAATTTGCCAAACTCGGTGGGACCGAATGGTTAAACTCGGTCGGACCGATTCAGCAAACCTAGTGACCGTTATGATTTTCGGTGGGACTGAGATGCAACTCGGTAGGACCGATATGGTTAGGGTTAGGGAATAACATAATCTCGGTGTGACTGATTACACAAACTCGGTAGGACCAATTTTGGTAATAAGCTAACCAGAGAGTTGGTCAGGCAAACTCGGTGAGACCGATTACACAAACTCGGTGGGACCAATTTTGGTAATAAGCTAACCAGAGGGTTTGCATTGTAATCTCGGTAGTACCGATTGCTCAAACTCGGTGAGACCGATTTTGGTAATGGACATACACAGAGAGATTACAATCCCATCTCGGTGAGACCGAGATCCCTATCGGTGAAACCGATTTGCTAGGGTTTGCGGCAGTGGCTATGACATCTGAAACTCGGTGGCGCCGGATAGATGGAATCGGTGGGGCCGAGTTTGACTTTTGGTTTAGGTCATATGTGGATGTGGGAAGGTAGTTGAGGGTTTTGGAGCATATCACTAAGCACTGAAGAGCAAGTAAGCCATTAAGCAACAGCTCATCCCCTCTTGATAGTATTGGCTTTTCCTATAGACTGAGTGTGATCTTGGATCACTAAAATAGAAAATGTAGAGTCTTGATCTTGAAGCTTGAGCCAATCCTTTGTCCTTAGCATCTTGAAGGGGTTCCACATCCTCTAGTCCATGCCACTCCATTGTTGAACTTATCTGAAACATACTAGGTAAAAGTGTTAGTCCAACAAGAGATATGTTGACATTAATTACCAAAACCACCCAGGGAGCACTTGTGCTTTCAATCTCCCCTTTTTTGGTAATTGATGACAACATACATTAAAGCTTTAGATAAAGATATAGAGAATAGCAACTAAAGCTTTGGAAAGACATGTAACATGCATAGGCTCCCCCTACATGTATGCAATCATGTGAATATTGAATATAGGAACATGTGAATGCGTAAACATGATAGAGTAAGCAATGTGTTACATGTATCTTGGCTATATGCATCAGAGCAAATGATGTGAATGTGAGAAATGTACCTTCATGCTCATGAGTCCTTCTTGCAAACAGTATGTACATCAGCAAGAACTTCTCATTCACATGACTGTGATGCATATACTTACCTTGTGGTCTTGAGTTGGCTTAGGATGGGATGAACCTGTGCAAACAAGGTTAGATAACACAGATACACCTACTGACCAGAGCGAACAAGAGAAACCACAAGAGAACCAAGACTGGGATGACATGTAGAGTGAGTACTAAGTACCATAGTGGATATAGACATGTCCCCAAAGGTAAAGGTATGCAATAAAATCAGAGATTTCCTTCCCTTAGATGTCTTGCTCCCCCTGAATCTGCATGGGATATAGGGAGAAGATAGGGAACAGAAAATCAGAGAAACAGAAAAGAAACAAGAGAGCTTGAGCTAAAGCAAGCAAACAAACATGTCTTTCCCCTCTTAAAGACATGTGACATCTCTCCTCTTGAACACCAAGCATCTGGGGTCTTTGATGATATTACTTTCTCCCCCTGAGTATTCTCTCTTTCTCCCCCTATAGGAAGGATTAAGCTTTGATGTGATCTCTCTCTCCCCCTTTGACATCAATTTCCAAGAAGGGCTCTTCTGGACATGTGATACAAATGGGTTGGTCCTTGAGTCACAGAGCAAAGCAGCATGTCTAATATGATGCTGGTAGAGGACAAGAATCATTGAGTGGAGCTGGAGCAAACAGAAATCAGGAATAAGTGGCAAGTTGGTTTTCCTGTGGTGGAATCGATGACTCCGAGTTGTGTGCTTCGGTTGCACTGAAAGATTTCGGTTGGGCCGAAGAAAACAAACCGGTGTGACCGAGTTCATCAGAGTGAAACCACTTGTCACCTCAGCTCACTAGACAAGTAAGATCTCACAAGGATTTGCAAGGAATTAACTGAAAGATTTGCAATGAATTGGATGCAGAAAATGCAGAACAAAAAGCAAAGAAAAGAAACTAAAAGATCTAGATGAAGTTTTTTTGAAAGGGGAAACAAATATGCAAGAGACAAATGCAATAACACAGAAAAGAACACAAGAGAACTTCATCTAGAGATGGTCGGCGACAAAGTCACCTATGTTAGAGTATATTGACTTAGGAGTCAAGTGAGAGCACTTGATCATAGGTCATACTCATCGCTTAAGCTCAAAATGGGGTTACCATTTTTCGTTTAAGCCTTTTGATGTATTCACATCTTGTCGAGTTGCTTTGACTCATGACTTGGAGTAAAGCTTCTCTAAGATGGAATAACATACCTTGGGTGGTGGTGTTGATCTTGCTCATGTAGTTGAACTTGTGTGGGTTGCTCAAGGTTGATGTAGTTCATCAAGAGTTGGAAGCACCACTTGGAGTTTGAGTTCATCTACCTACATGGGTTAGTCTTGCAAGGAAGAGCACTTGTGTATCCAAAATGACAATTATAAGATTTAATCATAGAATTTGTCAAAGGATATGTTTGAATGGTTTCGTGCTTCCTTGTCTTCAACCACCATTGTGTAGAGACTTGGTGATGTAGAGATTGCTCAAGATGTGAGTAAGTCGCAATCCCATAGATTTAGATTCAACCAAGTACCTACACGGGTTATATAACATGCAAGGTGCAAAAATATCCAAGACATATGAATGGCATCATAAGAGAAATATCGAGGATTAGTCATAGGCTCATGCCCCGCATGTATCAAATGGAGTTCCTACCCAAGTCTGAAGCATCAATGATGTTCAATTCACCTCTCAACCTGCAAAACACTTTCTCATCAAGTGGTTTAGTGAATATATCCGCCAATTGCTTATCGGTGCGAACATGCTTAAGGTTAATGTCCCCTTTGGCAACATGATCTCGAATGAAATGATGACAAACTTCAATATGCTTAGTTCGAGAGTGTTGCACGGGATTGTGAGCAATCTTAATAGCACTTTCATTGTCACATAGCAATGGAACATGTTTCACATATACCCCATAATCTTTAAGAGTTTGGGTCATCCAAAGTAATTGAGCACAACATGAACCAGTGGCAATGTATTCCGCTTTGGCGGTGGATAAGGATACCGAGTTTTGTTTCTTGGTAGACCAAGACACAAGAGATCTACCAAGGAATTGACAAGTACCCGAAGTGGATTCTCTATCAACCTTGTCTCCGGCATAGTCCGAATTGGAGTAGCCAACAAGATCAAAAGAGGACCTCTTAGGATACCAAATGCCAAAATTTGGTGTATGGATTAGGTATCTCACTATCCTTTTCACAGCCTTAAGATGACATTCTTTAGGAGCAGCTTGATATCGTGTACACATGCACACACTTAGCATAACATCGGGACGTGAGGCACATAGATATAACAATGAACCAATCATAGAGCGATAAACCTTTTGATCAACCGGTTCACCATCTTTGGTCAAATCAAGATGTCCACTAGTAGGCATGGGTGTAGTCATACCTTTGCATTCTTGCATATTGAACTTCTTGAATAAGTCCTTAGTGTACTTCGTTTGAGAGACAAAGGTACCTTCCTTAGTTTGCTTGATTTGCAAACCGAGAAAGAATTTGAGTTCACTCATCATAGACATCTCAAACTTCTCCGACATTAGCTTTCCAGACTTCTCACTAAAATGAGGGTTAGTTGAACCAAATATGATATCATCAACAAAAATTTGGCACACAAATAGTTCTCCATTAACCCTTTTAGTAAAAAGAGTAGAATCAATTTTACCAATTTCAAAGCCTTTTTCAATAAGGAACTTGTTCAAGCATTTATACCATGCTCTAGGAGCTTGTTTAAGACCATAAAGGGCTTTGTGAAGTTTGTAAACATGATTAGGTTTCTTAGGATTGACGAAGCCGGGAGATTGCTTAACATAAACTTCCTCCTCAATTTCGCCATTTAGAAAAGCACTTTTAATGTCCATTTGGTACAAGGTGATACCATGGTGATTAGCATAAGCAAGTAAGATGCGAATGGACTCAAGTCTAGCAACGGGAGCATATGTCTCACCATAGTCCATACCTTCAACTTGTGTGTAGCCTTGGGCGATGAGACGTGCTTTGTTGCGAACCACTTGTCCATCTTCATCTTGCTTGTTGCGAAACACCCATTTGGTACCAATGATGTTGTGGTTGTTGTCGGGCTTCTCGACCAATGTCCACACTTGATTTCTCTCAAAGTTGTGTAGCTCTTCATGCATAGCGTTTATCCAATCCGGATCCTCCAATGCTTCTTCAACCTTCATAGGTTCAATGCTAGAGATGAATGAGTAATGTTCACAAAAGTTAGCTAAACGAGTTTTAGAGCGAGTGATTCTCCCGGTTTGGATATCATTGTAGATTTGCTCGACGGGATGATCTTTGGCAATTCTTGTTCGAACTCGTGAAAGCTTTTGCTTGGGTCAGGGTGGAACATCCTCTTCATCTTGTTCTTCTTCTTGGCCTTCTTCATTGTTGACGTTGTCGTTCTCTTGTCGTGGTGGAGAAGGATGTTGTTGATGTTCATCTTGGTGTACTTCCTCGTTTTCTTCATCTTGGCGTGTCCCACTTGTGGATGCTTCCGTATCAACTCTTGGTTCACCTTGTCGTGAGGTAGAAGCTTCCACTTGGACGGACGAGGTACTCTCCTTCACTTCTGTTGGACGAATCTTGCCAATGGACAAGTCTTGAATTGCTTCCGAAGGGTCTTTGTCTCCTACATCAATTGGCAATTGCTCTACTTGCGAGCCGTTAGATTCATCAAACTTCACATCTACCGTCTCTTCAACCTTTCGGGTGAAATTGTTGTAGACACGGTAAGTGTGAGAGTTTGAGCCATAACCAAGTAGGAAACCTTCATGAGATTTAGGAGCAAATTTAGAACGACGATGCTTATCAAGAATGTAGCACTTTGAGCCGAATACTTGAAAGTATCCAACTTGGGGTTTGTTACCGGCGAGGAGCTCGTATGCCATCTTGCCGAGTAGCTTGTGAAGATACAAGCGATTTGTTGCATGACAAGCTGTCTCAACCACTTCCGCCCAAAAGTGCTTTGGCGTTTTGTACTCATCAAGCATCGTTCTTGCCATCTCGATAAGAGTATGGTTCTTCCTTTCAACAACTCCATTTTGTTGAGGTGTGTACGTAGCCGAGAACTCGTGTGAAATCCCTTCTTCGTCAAGAAAGGTGTCCACATTTGCGTTCTTGAACTCCGTTCCGTTGTCGCTTCGAACCTTCTTGATCTTCACGTCAAACTGATTTTGGGCCTTCCTAGAGAAGTTTTTGAAGATCTTTTGGACCTGTGATTTGTCATGAAGAAAGAACACCCACGTAAATCTTGAAAAATCATCAACTATGACTATACCAAATGAGTTACCACCGAGACTCTTGTAGGCATTTGGACCAAAGAGATCCATGTGAAGTAGCTCGAGTGGTCTTCTTGTGGTCATGATATTCTTCGCGCGGTGACTTCCTCCAACTTGTTTTCCTGCTTGACAAGCACTACAAAGTCTATCCTTGTCAAATATGACATCTTTTATTCCAAGGATATGATCACCTTTAATAAGCTTATCAAGATTTCGCATACCAACATGACCTAGTCTTCTATGCCACAACCAGCCTTTATAAGATTTAGCAATTAAGCAAGTTTTAGGTTGAGCCTTTTTAGTGAAATCAACAATGTAAAAATCTCCTCTACGTATACCGGTAAAGACCATTTTATGATTGTCTCTACGAAACACTTGGCAATCTACTTCAGTGAATAGGACATTGAAACCGAAATCAGCAAGTCTAGAAACTGAAAGTAAATTGTATCCAAAGGATTCAACGAGCATGACATTTTGTATGGAGCTATCATGTGAGATGGCCACCTTACCAAGGCCAACCACCTTACTCTTTGAATTATCACCAAAAGTGACATATTTTCGAGGGTCGTCGTTTTCAGCAAGCTCACGGAACATCTCTTCATCTCCGGTCATATGATCAGTACATCCACTATCAAGGACCCATTCCTTTCCTCCAGCCATGTAGCCGCAAAGATTTGCCATAAGACCAAAATGTCTCATCGCATCATCAAGATCATAGTCACTATCATCATCTTCATCATAGTATCCATGTTCAACATCATCTTGTGATTGATCAATTCCTAGAGAGGGTAATTCATTAGATAAATGATCATCGCAATGGTTACCTTTATGAATTCTAATAGCTTCAGATATGATATCGCTAATGATTCCAACATTTCCTTTAGCACACATGAGATTGGTAAGCTCAAATAGACAATCACCAAAGCTAGGATCACTAGAGTTCATCTTACTCAAGGTAATAGACTTATGGAGAATTTCGTCTAAATTTTTCAAGGAATAATCTGGGAATCGTTCCTCAAGAAATTTCCATATAGTATAGGCACAATCAAGAGTACGCAAACTAGCAATCAAATTTTTGGGCAATCCTCTTACGATAAGATTGATGGTTGTAAGATATCGAATCATGTCAATATCTTCATCTAGGGTAGGGTGCAAAGGATCAACATGAGGTGCATAAGGGCTAGTAATGTACATGTTCAAATGATATTCATTGAAAACCTCAAGCATTTCATTTTTCCACTCATGAAAATACTCTCCATCAAGAATAGGCACTCTATGTCTAAGACTCCCCAAAGTAGACACATCCATCTTCCTCCAATGGTGTTTAAACCAAGGCAATGGAGACCAAAGCTCTCATACCAATTGAAAGGATCGAGAAGAGGTGTCTAGAGGGGGGGGTGATTAGACACTAAGTGTCGAAAGTTGCAGTTTTTAATATTCTTAAGTTTAAGTGGAGTTTCACAAGTTTAACAAACACAATACATAGCAAGCAAGCATGCAATGAGTATATGAGCAGCGAAAAGTAAAGCATGCAACTTGCAAGAATGTAAAGGGAAGGGTTTGGAGTATTCAAACGCAATTGGAGACATGGATGTTTTTGTCGTGGTTCCGATAGGTGGTGCTATCGTACATCCACGTTGATGGAGACTTCAACCCACGGAGGGTAACGGTTGCGCGAGTCCACGGAGGGCTCCACCCACGAAGGGTCCACGAAGAAGCAACCTTGTCTATTCCATCACGGCCGTCGCCCATGAAGGACTTGCCTCACTAGCGGTAGATCTTCACGAAGTAGGCGATCTCCTTGCCCTTACAAACTCCTTGGTTCAACTCCACAATCTTGTCAGAGGCTCCCAAGTGACACCTAGCCAATCTAGGAGACACCACTCTCCAAGAAGTAACAAATGGTGTGTTGATGATGAACTCCTTGCTCTTGTGCTTCAAATGATAGTCTCCCCAACACTCAACTCTCTCTCACAGGATTTAGATTTGGTGGAAAGAAGATTTGAGTGGAAAGAAACTTGGGAAAGGCTAGAGATCAAGATTCATATGGTTGGAATGGAATATCTTGACCTCAACACATGAGTAGGTAGTTCTCTCTCAGAAAATGTGTATTGGAAGTGTAGATATGTTCTGATGGCTCTCTCCACGAATGAAGAGTGGGTGGAGGGGTATATATAGCCTCCACACAAAATCTAACCGTTACACACAATTTGCCAAACTCGGTGGGACTGAATGGTTAAACTCGGTCGGACCGATTCAGCAAACCTAGTGACCGTTATGATTTTCGGTGGGACTGAGATGCAACACGGTAGGACCGATATGGTTAGGGTTAGGGCATAACGTAATCTCGGTGTGACCGATTACACAAACTCAGTAGGACCAATTTTGGTAATAAGCTAACCAGAGAGTTGGTCAGGCAAACTCGGTGAGACCGATTACACAAACTCGGTGGGACCGATTTTGGTAATAAGCTAACCAGAGGGTTTGCATTGTAATCTCGGTAGTACCGATTGCTTAAACTCGGTGAGACCGATTTTGGTAATGGAGATACACAGAGAGATTACAATCCCATCTCGGTGAGACCGAGATCCCTATCGGTGAAACCGATTTGCTAGGGTTTGTGGCAGTGGCTATGACATCTGAAACTCGGTGGCGCCGGATAGATGGAATCGGCGGGGCCGAGTTTGACTTTTGGTTTAGGTCATATGTGGATGTGGGAAGGTATTTGAGGGTTTTGGAGCATATCACTAAGCACTGAAGAGCAAGTAAGCCATTAAGCAACACCTCATCCCCTCTTGATAGTATTAGCTTTTCTTATAGACTCAATGTGATCTTGGATCACTAAAATAGAAAATGTAGAGTCTTGATCTTGAAGCTTGAGCCAATCCTTTGTCCTTAGCATCTTGAAGGGATTCCACATCCTCTAGTCCATGCCACTCCATTGTTGAACTTATCTGAAACATACTAGGTAAAAGTGTTAGTCCAACAAGAGATATGTTGACATTAATTACCAAAACCACCCAGGAGCACTTGTGCTTTCAACAACCACTGAGTTAAACCTTCATACAAACCTTATAAGTCGGACCTCACATAACTAATCGTCGTTTTAACTCTGACAAGTTCAGGGTCTGTATAAGATTGACTTGTCAAAAGTACGGCGGGTCATTCCAGGATTACCTGGGCGGAGTGTGAGACTTAAAAAAGGCAGGATAACCCGGATATTTAGGTGAATACACCTGGCTTCCAAGCCTGGCTTTTAAGCCTATTACAAGGGTCATAAAACTCTTGTCCGTTGAACAAAGAGCCCCAAGTAATATTTTTGAGTTGTACTCAATGGGCACCTATGTTTGAGTTGTGCTTTGCAACAGACTCTCTTTGGGCCTTTTAACCTGGGTAGCAAGCCCACAAGTGTTTTTATAAATATGGCATATAAGCCGGATCAAAGGGTAATCATAGCTTCGCTCCATAAGTCGGAAGCCCCCATGTGACCACATGAAATTTCCATAGATTCATTATTATAAGAGATAAAACGATAGAGGCCCTGCTGTATCACGTATGTCGGCTTTATTATATTTAACATAATATATACAATGTCAAAATATGTACATTAGAACAGCCTGTGGCTCAGGTATAGTAAGGCCGAAGATGAGCAATATTCCATGGCCGGCGGGTCTCCTCCTCCGACGTGTGTGAGTCCTTGTGGTCTTGAACATCGATAAGGTAGTATGACCCATTGTTCAGATTCTTGCTGACCACAAAAGGTCCTTCCCAAGGCGGGGATAGCTTGTGCATATTAGTTTGATCCTGGATAAGCCGGAGCACCAAATCACCTTCCTGAAAGGTTCTGGTCTTAACCCGGCGGCTGTGATAGCGACACAAATCTTGCTGGTAAATCACCGAACGAGCCATCGCAAGGTCACGCTCCTCATCTAACAGGTCAAGTGCATCCTTACGTGCTCTTTCATTATCAGCTTCAACATAAGTCGCCACGCGAGGCGAGTCATGACGGATATCACTGGGGAGAGCTGCTTCTGCTCCGTAAACCATGAAGAAGGGCGTGTAACCCGTAGACCTGTTGGGGGTAGTATTGATACTCCATATGACTAAGGGTAACTCTTCCACCCAACAACCTGGTGTCCTCTGCAAAGGAACCATAAGCCGGGGCTTGATGCCTCTCAAAATTTCTTGATTGGCTCTCTCAGCTTGACCATTGGACTGGGGGTGAGCCACCGATGATACATCAAGTCAGATATGCTCACGTTGACAAAATTCTTCCATGGCTCCCTTGGAGAGATTAGTGCCATTATCAGTTATGATACTGTGGGGAAAGCCAAAACGAAAAATCACCTTTTTGATGAATTGAACCGCCGTCGCCGCATCACATTTACTGACCGGCTCTGCCTCAACCCACTTTGTAAATTTGTCAACTGCCACCAGGAGGTGTTTTTTTTATCGTTGGACCTTTTGAGAGGTCAAACCATATCAAGCCCCCAGACTGCAAATGGCCAAGTAATTGGAATCATCCTCAATTCTTGAGCCGAAACATGGGCTCATTGTGAAAATTTCTGACATCCATCATACTTACTGACCAGGTCTTCAGCATCAGTATGAGCCGTCAGCCAATAAAATCCATGATGAAAGGCCTTAGCAACAAGAGATTTAGATCCGACATGATGACCACAATCTCCTTCACGAATCTCTCACAGAATTTCACGGCCTTCCTCGGGTGAAACACAACGTTGAAACACCCCCGTAACACTACAATGATGTAGCTCTCCATTGACAATGGTCATTTATTTGGACCGCCGAGTTATCTGCCTGGCCATGGTTTCATCCTCAGGTAACTCGCCCCGGGTTATATATGCCAAATATGGAACTGTCCAATCAGGAATTTTATGAAGAGCTGCTACCAATTGTGCTTCTGGGTCAGGAATAGCAAGATCTTCCTCTGTAGGCAACTTGACTGTGGGGTTATACAAAATATCTAAGAAAGTATTAGGTGGCACCGGCTTATGCTGAGAGCCCAGCCGGCTTAAAGCATCAGCCGCCTCGTTCTTCCTTCGATCAATATGCTCGACCTGATAACCCTTGAAGTGACCCGCAATAGCATCAACCTCTCGACGGTAAGCCGCCATGAGTGGGTCCTTAGAATTCCAAGTACCAGAAACTTGTTGAGCTACCAAGTCTGAGTCGCCAAAGCACCTCACCCGGCTTAAGTTCATCTCCTTAGCCATCCGAAGACCGTGGAGCAAGGCCTCATATTCAGCTGCATTGTTAGTGCAAGGGAACACAACCGGAGAACATAACAAAATTCATCACCCCGAGGGGAAGCTAGCATGACCCCAGCCCCCGAGTCCTCCAATTGCATGGACCCGTCAAAGTGAATAGTCCAATACGTGTTATCTGGCTTTTCTTCGGGCATCTGCGGCTCTGTCCAGTCATTTATGAAATCCACCAGCGCTTGAGACTTGATGGTTGTGCGAGGCACATACTTCAGACCATGAGGTCCAAACTCAATGGCCCACTTGGCTATCCGACCTGAGGCTTCTCTGTTTTGAATAATATCCCCTAAAGGAGCAGAACTAACCACGGTGATGGGATGACCCAAAAAATATTGCTTAAGCTTCCGGCTGGCCATGAACACTCCATATACAAGCTTCTGCCAGTGCGGATACCTCTGCTTGGATTCAATAAGTACCTCACTGATGTAATAAACCGGCCTTTGAACCGGATATTCCTTACCTGCCTCCTTCCGTTCCACCACAATAGCTACGCTGACAGCTCGGGCATTAGCAGCCACATACAACAACAACGACTCCTTATCAATAGGAGCAGCAAGAACGGGCGGCTCAACCAGCTGCTTCTTCAAGTCCTCAAATGCTGCATTACCAGCGTCACTCCAGGCAAAATTATCTGTCTTTTTCATCATCTGATACAGAGGGATAGCCTTCTCTCCTAACCGGCTTAGGGCCGCAATACGACCCGCCAGACGTTGAACATCATTGATACACGCCGGCTTAGACAAAGAAGTAATGGCTTTGATCTTTTCCGAATTAGCTTCAGTGCCTCTATTAGAAACCAGAAAACCAAAGAGCTTGCTTGCCGGCACACCAAAAACGCATTTGGCTGGGTTAAGCATCACCTTATAAACCCGGAGATTATCTAAGGTCTCCTTCAAATTGTCTATTAATATTTCCTTCTTTCTGGATTTCACCACAATATCATCCACATAAGCATGAACATTGCGCCCAATCTGATTGTGAAGACAATTCTGCACACATCGCTGGTAAGTCGCCTGGGCACTCTTGAGCCCAAAAGGCATAGGCACATACAAAAGGCTCCAAAGGGAGTGATAAAAGTTGTCTTCTCCTGGTCCTTAACTGCCATCTTGATCTGATGATAACCAGAATAAGCATCCAAAAAACTCAAACGCTCACAACCCGTCGTAGCATCAATAATTTGATCAATACGAGGGAGAGCAAAAGGATCAGCCGGACAATCTTTGTTTAAATCCATGTAATCCACACACATACGCCAAGTGCCATTCTTCTTAAGTACCAGCACCGGGTTAGCCAACCACTCAGGATGAAAAACTTCAACAATGAACCCGGCCGCCAAGAGCCGTGCCACTTCTTCACCAATGGCCTTTCGCCTCTCTTCATTAAAACAACGGAGAAACTGCTTCACCAGCTTAAACTTTGGATCAATATTAAGGCTGTGCTTAGCGAGTTCCCTCGGTACACCTGGCATGTCAGAAGGCTTCCATGCAAAAATGTCCCGGTTCTCACGGATGAACTCAATGAGCGCGCTTTCCTATTTCGGATCCAGATTAGCATTGATGCTGAACTTCTTAGACGAATCACTAGGAACAAAGTCAACTAGCTTGGTGTCATCTGCCGATTTAAACTTCAAGGCTGGGTCATGCTCCGTAGTTGGCTTTTTCAGAGACGTCATGTCAGTCGGGTCAACATTGTACTTATAGAACTTCAATTCCTATGTGGCACACACGGACTCCGCATAAGTCGCGTCCCCTTCTTCACATTCCAAAGCTATCTTCCGGCTTCCATGCACTGTGATAGTACCCTTGTAACCCGGCTTCTTGAGCTGCAGATAAACATAACAAGGCCGTGCCATAAACTTGGCATAAGTCGGCCGTCCAAACAAAGCATGATATGGGCTTTGAATTTTGACCACCTCAAAGGTTAAAGTCTCAGCCCGGGAATCATATTCATCCCCAAAGGCCACCTCCAAAGCAATCTTGCCTACAGGATATGCTGACTTACCAGGCACCACTCCATGGAAAACAGTATTGGACAGCTTAAGATTTTTATCAGTCAGCCCCATACGACGGAAAGTATCACAATAAAGGATATTGATGCTGCTACCTCCATCCATGAGTACCTTAGTAAACTTGTACCCTCCAACCTGAGGTGCCACAACCAAAGCCAGATGACCTGGATTATCAACCCGGGGCGGGTGATCTCCCGACTCCACACAATGGGTTGCTCAGACCATCGCAAGTAACAGGGAATTGCCGGCTCAATGGTATTCACAACCCTTTTATGGAGCTTCTGATCCTGCTTGCATAAACTCGTGGTGAAGACGTGGTACTGCCCACTATTCAGCTTCTTCAGGTTATTCTGATAACCGGACTAATGTTGTTGTTGGTTTCCCTGACTAGACTGTTGATGAAAACCGCCATGATTGCCTTAATTACCTTGGAATCCAGTGTTAGAACCGCCACCACCATAACCCGGGCCCTGAGAGCCGGATCCTGAGCCGCCACCTGGCCCATGATTGTTTTGAAAAAGATTGGAATTTTTGTATTCCTTCATGATGAAGCAATCCTTCCAAAGGTGAGTGGACGGCCTTTCACGTGTGCCATGCCTCGGGCAGGGCTGATTCAGCATCTGCTCAAGATTGAAGCCTGACCCCCCCAAGCTGTGGGGGCGGCTTACCCTTTCGACGTTGACCATTATTTTGCGCATTGGTGTTAGCCACAAAGTCCAAATTGTTATCAGCTTTGCGCTTACCGTTGCCGCCCTGACTCGCCGGGTTATGCTGCTGCCCTCTGGTGTTACTACTCTTTTTTCCCTTTCCCGACTTTTCATCATCAGACTCGGGGTCCTTGGTACCATCCGAGTCAGGATACTTAACCAGAGCCTCCATGAGTGTCCCCATGTCATTGTAGTGGCGTTTGAGCCGCCCTAATTTCTGCTTTAGGGGCGTGAAACGACAATTGTTCTCCAACATTAAGACTGCTGAATCGGCATTGATGCGATCCGACGAGTGCAGGATTGTTGAAACCCGGCGCACCCAATGGGTTGTCGACTCACCTTCTTCTTGGACACAAGAGGCTAAATCCACAATTGACATAGGCTGCTTGCACATATCTTTAAAATTCTGGATAAACCGGGCTTTTAGCTCGGCCCATGACCCAATGGAGTTGGCTGGCAGCCCTTTCAACCAAGTACGAGTTGTTCCTTCCAACATCATGGTGAAGTACTTAGCACATGCAATATCGTCAACATCCAATAGCTCCATCGCCATCTCATAACTCTCAACCCATGTTTCAGGGGGTAAGTCGGCTGTGTAGTTGGGCACCTTACGGGGACCTTTGAAATCCTTAGGCAAACACACATTACGTAGAGCCGGTACCAAACACGGCACACCCAAAGTCCTGAAAGTCACACCTGTCTCCACCGAAGTTGTCGAACGAATCGGAGAATGCTGATGAGCCACATACTGAGCCGCCAGCTTAGCCTCCCGACGCGCTCTTCCTTGATCCACTACGTTCTCGGCATTAGCCCCACCGCCTGCTGGGTTATGTCCATGGGGCGGGTTGCGGTTCCGCCCATTGCTTGACACAGCCGGCTCATCGATATGCCTGCTATAACTCCGACTTGGGCGAGGGGTTAAATGGATCCTCTCACGACTGTGAGAATAAGTTGCATGTTGGGCCAAATCTGTCTGAAGTAATTCTCCGGCCCGTCGTATCTCCATTGCCGCCGGCGACTCACCCTCAACTGGTAGACCGGCCAGTCGTGTCGCCGTAGCAATCATATTATCCAAAGGGTTAGAATAATGACCCAGCAGCATTGGTACATGTTGAGGCGGAGTCGTATTCAGACGTGGTGGTTCTATCGTACGCGGCTGAACCGATGCCCCCATCCCAGGCGCTTCACCCCGGTTTACCTCTGGCGGTTTAATGGGCCCTGCTCCAGGCATGTTAAAGAGATTTCTTGCCTCGTAAACCGACGGCATACGGGTCTGATGCCTCCTCCTCATGACTTCATTTGAAGTGTTCTGGTCCATCATGAGCCGGAAAGACTCTGATTGAATCCGATGTGCCTGAGCATCCAAAGCCTCACGCTCCGCAGCCATCCTAGTATTCTCTGCGTTCAGCTCCTCCTTGGCATGTGCTATCGCACCAATTTCGCAACTTTCGCATTATGCTGATCCTGATCTGCCGGGTTAACTACCGCTGATAACAATGTTGTCAGTTTTTTCAGCAGGTCAGTTACGATTTGAGCCGGCAGGCGCACAGGGCCTGCTACCCCGTCAGCCATTGCTGCTACTGACCCGGAGATTATTACTGCCGCAGTCGAAGAGTTATGCACTAGTTGTGTACAGGCCATAAAGATCGCAACTCTGTTCGGCGGATCATAGGGGTCCGGTATATTGTCGCCATCGGAACAGCCCCCAAGCCGGCCATCTTGTAGTTGGTACAGCGATTCAGTTTCACCAGATGACTCGCCATCCGAGTAAACGACCGTCTCACTGCCAGACACAGATCTATCCTCAGGTTCCGCTCCATGAATGAATCCCACGAAGGCACGCATCATGGCGGGCTGAACTCGGGCGGGTCTTGCACGCTGAGCCATCTCGATGATGTCGGTGCAGATGTCTGGCTCAGGGCCCGGCTCGCCGATTTTGCTGATGAAGACGTGAAGTCCGCCGAAGGGGACCCGGTACCCATACTCGATTGAGCCGGCCTCAGGGCCCCAGCCTGCGTCGTCGATGTACAGCTTGCCGCGACGACTCTTCTTCATCCGGTCCACAGTGTGTCCCTTGATCCCTTTGAAGTTGCCCTTTAAGAACTCGAAACCACCGTGCGCCAGCCCCACGGTGGGCGCCAACTGTCGTGGAAGTGTCACGGCAGATGTCCTCATGGAAGGACTTAGTTGTGGAGCCATTGCGACGAGGTTAGCTTAAAGGGTTTAAACAGGACAAAGGACACGAGGAGTTTATACTGGTCCGGCCCCTTGCGGTGAAGGTAAAAGCCTAATCCAGTTTGAGGTGGTATTGCTAGGGTTTCGATGACCAGGGAGCAATACGATTTGCCTGGCTCTCGATTTGTTGTTTCTTGCCCTAAGCCGCTGCCGGGTCGTCCCCCTATATACACGGGTTGACGCCCTACGGCCTACAGAGTCCCGGCCGGCTCATACAACGTGTTCGGCGCGGTGACTTATCTTACATGCCTTACAATACAAGTTTACATATACACGGTGGTTTATACTCGTGGGCCTTAAGCCGCCTTCAGGTTTGGGCCCTCTAACAAGCCTGTCTATGAACCGTCATCTTTAATATATATTTGGGCTTCATTGGTATGAATCGCCATAGGGATGACCCGGCCCGCCTGGGCGGGTCATATCTGATAGTCATATCCCCAACACTAGGGGAGTCGACGAAATATTGATCCAGCCGCTGCAGAGTCCAGAACCACCAGATCCAATCTAGACACCATCTCGGATGGGGTTCACCACCTCCATTGGTGCCTCTCCGATGATGCGTGAGTAGTTCTTTGTAGACCTTCGGGTCCGTACTTAGTAGCTAGATGACTTCCTCTCTCTCTCGCTGAATTCTCAATACAATGGTCTCTTAGAGATCTATATGATGTAACTCTTTTGCCGTATGTTTGTTGGGATCGATGAACTTTGAGTTTCTGATCAGATCTATCTTTTTATATCCATGAAAATTATTTGAGTTTCTTTGATCTCTTATATGCATGATTGCTTATAGCCTCGTATTTCTTCTCCGATATTTGGGTTTTGTTTGGCCAACTTGATCTATTTATCTTGCAATGGGAGTGATGGGTTCGATCTTATGGTGCTTGATCCCAGTGACAGAAGGGGAACCGACACGTATGTATCATTGCTACTAAAGATAAAACGATGGGGTCTATCTCTATATAGATAGATCTTGTTTACATCATGTCATCGTTCTTATTGCATTACTTCGTTTCTTCATGAACTTAATACACTAGATGCATGCTGGATAGCGGTCGATGTGTGGAGTAATAGTAGTAGATGCAGGCAGGAGTCGGTCTACTAATATTGGACGTGATGCCTATATAATGATCATTGCCTGGATATCGTCTGAGTATTTGAAGTTCTATCAATTGATCAACGGTAATTTGTTCACCCATTGTTTGCTATTTTTCTCGAGAGAAGCCACTAGTGAAATCTACGGCCCCCGGGTCTCTTTCTCATATTATTTGCCTTTGCGATCTACTTTTCCTTTGCATTTATTTTCAGATCTATTAAACCAAAAATACAAAAATACCTTGCTGTAATTTATTATTATTTATTTTATTTGGCGTTCGATCTATCAATTGACTACAATTTTATCTCACGTTCGTTTGCCTATCTTGAGGCGCCGTACCCGAAAGGGATTGACAACCCCTTTTACACGTCGGGTTGCGATGATTTGTTATTTGTGTGCAGGGGCTGTTTATGTTGTGTTGCTTGGTTCTCCTACTAGTTCGATAACCTTGGTTTCATATCTGAGGGAAATACCTACCGCCGCTGTGCTGCATCATCCCTTCCTCTTTGGGGAAATACCGACGTAGCTTCAAGCGACATCAGAAGATCAAGGCGTGGTACCTGGCGGAGCGTGGCCTCATCTTGAACCAGATGCCTTCGACCACCGGGCCTACGCCCACGCCGACCCCAACGCCGACACCCATCACAGAAGCCACGTCGATGCCGAACAACCCAACCACAGAAGCCACGCCGACGCCGTCCAGTCTCCCGCTGGAGGAGCCCGTCGTTTGATGCATTCCTTTGCCTACACGTGCTTCCTTTTGAGCGCCAAACTATCGTTTATGTTTGATCGCCGACCTGTGGCATGGTGATCGCCAAACTTTGCGGCAGATCGCCCTTGATCGCTGAACTTGTGAGTTTTTTTTGGTAGCGGAAAAAGACAAGTTTGAATTTATGTGCGTCTTGGTGCCGAAATCTGGGGGGTGCCGCTGGGTACTGCATCGCCCCCAGGGCGAAAAACCCGCCGGCGCATGGACCAAAACGCTATCGCCGGGTGCGCAGGGGGGGGGCTAACGAGTGGAGATGCTCTTAGTGATCTGAACGCTTTTATATTTCTTTACGCGGGTAGTACTTTTTATGCCAACTTTTTCCATACACGTTGTAAACAAATTGTATACATCACGAACATTTTTATATACAAGTTTAACGTTTTCTAGATACATGATAAACATTTTCTATAATGAGCATGTTTCTATACATGAGAAAACATTTTCAAATGCTTGTATAAAAAAATGAATAAAGGGTCAATACTTTTTCTATATACATTTTTTAGATTTAAAAAATGCTTGATTACAATTTTTAAATACAAGATTAACATTTTATTAATAAATGGTAAACACTTTTTATACACATTTTCGCTTTTCCAAATGCTTGGTTAACATTTTTTTAATGCATTGTCAACTTTTTTGCTATACATATTTAACATTTTTCAAATGCTTGATTCACATTTTTCAAATATTTGTTTAATTTTTTTCGAAATGCCTGATTACAATTTGTAATTACCTGATCAACTTTTTACGCACATATTGTATATTTTTCTTTATACTCATATACTATTTTTTAAATGCTTGGTTAACTTTTTTCTAAATATTTTTATGTAAAATGTTTTTAGTAATATATTTATTCAGAATATTTAAGTTATAAAAAGGAAAAAAACTGATAAAGAAAACAAAAAAACGAGGCCATGGCCTTCCGCGCACCTGGTTGCAATTTGGGCGAGGAAAGCATGCTATCGCAGGAGCGAGCCCGGATGATTTGGGCGCCTAAATAAAGGCTAAGCTATACGCGGACCATAACCCTGATCAAAACGGACCGGTCCAGTTAGAACTTAGATTGCATCTCGCTTTTTTTTTTCTCGCCCGTTTTTTATTTCTTTTGTTTCTCTACGTTTTTACACTGCTTTCTGGTCTTTTTTGTCTTTGTTTTTATTGTTACATTCTAATTTTCATGACTGTTTCGTTTTTCAAATTCGTGAACCTTTTCAAATTCGTGAACCTTTTCAAATTCAAGAACTTGTTTCTAAAACTCATTAATTTTTTTCAAATTCGTCAAATGCATTTTTTTAAATGTGATTTTTTTTCAAATTGTTAAAGTTTTCCGATTCATGAATATCTATACCTATACTAATTAGGCACTTCAAAAAAATTCCCATATTAATTAGTAATTACGGGCCGTTCATTTGGTGAGACCGAATTATTACGGTGCAGATTAACACTATGATTTTTTTTAGATAACGCTAGAGATTTTTCAACATGAACAACAAGTCCAATAGGCTCACGTAGGCCAATGAAAAGGATGGCGTAGGCCAATTAAAATTCTACCAAAACAAATCCATCTCCATTGTAGGAAAAAACATCTCCTCCAAAAATAAAAGAACAACCGGCCCGTGCAGGCAGGATCGGTCGCTTCTCCTCTACAACGGCATCGACGTAACCCATCGCTTCTTCTCTCCCTCATCGACAGATCGACGAGAGCCGAAACACCACTTCTCATCCTAGAATCGATGTAACATTTTTCTCTCCCCGATCCTCTCTGTCCCCGAACTTTTAATGTTCACGGATTTCAGGTTATAACTACAGTATATTACAATATTGAAACCGTTTTCAGCCCAATAAATAAAGGGTCACGCTAACTGCCACACGTGTAGCAGGAAGGGAGACGCACCACACGTCTCTAATGTAAACAGATTGCCACGTCATCGCATGCATGCATGTAGGAATCTTTTTAGATTTTCAGTTTTTAAAATGTTTTATGTCTTAAACGAAAAATCCGATTAAAAATTCGTTTTCACCATTAAATCCCTCGCGATGAGATCTTCGAAACTAGATCCCATGTTGATATGTTTTGATGAAATTTTTTTTGGATTAAAAGTTGCCATGTCTATTGCATATGAATTATTATGATGTTTACACTGAAGTTGCCATGATATGTTTCAGCTATTTTCTTCTACATTGAAAGGTAAATTTTGACATTTATAAAACGGGGAATTAAGAAACTAGACTTGCCATGAACCATAAACTAAAATTGACATGATACATGCACGTAAAATTGCCATGGTTCATACAAAAAATAATTTTCGTGATCAAAGTACTGGTGTTGCCATCATCAAAATACTAAAATTGCCATGATCTATAAACTAAAATTGCCACATGGCAACTTTAGTTTAAGCCCTATGGCAACTGCAATGTAAACATCATGGCAACTTCTAGCAAAAAAAAAATTCGTCGAAACATATCAGCATGGGGTCTAGTTTTGAAGATCTCGTCGAGACGGATTTAATGGTGAAAACGGATTTTTAGTTCGCTTTTTAATTTAGGAGATACAACATTTTTAAGCCGAAAACCAAAAAAAGTTCTGCTAATGTCATCTATTCATACGTGACGAAATGAGTGGTGATGGAAGCGTGTGGGCGGTGTGCAAACGCCCACACGTGTGGACGTTAACATTTCCGTAAATAAATCAATCTCGTGGTTTCTGATGCAGCAGAGGTGGTGCACGCATAGGCGTATAGCAGGTTGAAGCAGCCTCGGCGATTGCCGTCGTTGGCAAGGTTTCAGAGTGCATGTTCGTCAGCAGTTGCTGCTGGCCCCAATCCGCACGAAAGTAACATGTAGCCTTTATTCTCCTGTTATATTAGCAAACTCTTCTCCCCTATTGGCGTTTTGTTGAGCTGAAGCCCTTGCGCCGGTGTTCATCTTTCTTTCCATCTACGGGTGCCATCTTTTAGCTGCAATTATGAATGAATTATCAATGAAAAAGCACGACCCACAATCCAAATCTTACACATGACATCGTTGACTGCAGGCTGGGAGGCATGTATCCAGGCAGGCAGCCAGCAACGGACCTGGGTCACGGCAGATTCCAGGAACTACAATGGATTGGCAGCATGCAAGATTCACACCCCAAACTGGGTTTGAGTTCACGTGCTGCGCCAGAGCGGCGCCCGCGCCGGAGAGCCGATCACATCGTGTGTCCTGTCCGTACTCCATATAGTGTGCTTGGGATGATATCTACAAGCAAATCAAGCAGATTATCATATACAATATGTAAGTATTAATGTTTCGTTTCATTGGTATAATTAGATTAGTTCATAGATTTTGGTTAGTGCATTCAGCCACTAAACTATCTAATTACCAACTAAGATCGACGATGAATTTACTGCTCTAATACAATGCAGATGTGCCAAGTCATTGTCATGTGTGCATGTACGACTTGCTAATGGCCTGAAACAGTCTCTCCCCTGGTACGTACACAAGCCAATGAGCACACCCATCTACACTGGTATGAATACATTGCATATGTACAATTGGGGAAAAATCTCTTTGCCACTTAGGTTTTGAAAGTTATGTCCCGATTTTTACAAGTTCAACTATATATCTTATTTAATTTTGCAGTTACACAGTTAAGGTTATCAGATCAATGTTAAAGTTTTAAATATATGTGGGGTTCATAGATAATTGCTTCAGCTTTCACTAAGTGCGCTAGCACACTATATTTTGTATATGAAGGAAACAAGTGATCTAGCAATAAAATCAATTATTTACTTTCATGTGGATATCATTTTTATTTTGTAGGTACATGCAGTTTTGTAGATGCCTTATGTTAGATTTTGTTCGTAGCTACCTTGATGAAAAAAGGAGGTAGTGAGCAGACTAAAATTAATTCTGTTGGAAAAAAATTGATGACAGCAAAGAATACCAATGTAGAATTGTTAAATCTCCATATTAAGCTTTGGAGAGGAAAATGTTTCTCAGTTGGTGATGTGGGAATTTCGTCTCCTGTTTACATTTCCCATCAGTGAAATCCTGAAATATGACTTCTGGACTTACATGGAAAGAGTTTCCGGATTATGAAATTATGACTACTCCTATAGATTTTACAAATATATCCATATATTGGTCATGACAAAGTTGTCAGGACACACAAGTAGATTATGTTGAAACTTCACCGCCAGCTCAAGACAAGAGGACTAGGTAATTATTAGTCCTATTAATGTTTCTTTCCCACTGCCATGAGTTAGATTTCATTGATCTTCAAACTTATGTTGATGTGAACAATTTCTGCTTACAATAATCATTATCTTATTAAGATATGTCTGATAATTTTGAACCTTACAGTATATACATGATAACATATATCTATATAAGCATTGGCTATATGGATAGTCATAATACATACCAGCCAGACATTTTCGAATGGTTAATTTCCATTATCATTTTCTTCATTTAAGGAAGTTTTTAATCTTGGAACTCAATGTTTACAAATCTTGAAGATGAAACAGAAGAGCAACAAAGAGAAGCAAGAGGTGCCAAATTAACAAACAGGGACGACGAAATCAAGAGGTACCTTGATGCTTGGTACATATCCGAATGTGAAGCCTCATGGCACATATTTCAGTTTCCTCTTCAGTATAGAGAGCCTGTGATTGAAAGCTTACAATTTCACCTAGAGAATGAACATGTTAGGGTATTCCTGGACTCGGAGGATTTAGATAAAATTGTATCTCGCCCTAACATAGAAAAGACAATGTTCACAGAATGGATAACAATCAAGCAATTGCATGACGAAGCTCGCAGTTTGATGTATGCACAGTTTCCAACCAAATGGACTTGGCATGCAACAGAGAAAGAATGGAGGAAAAAACATGGTGGGAAAAAAAACCCGTAGGATTTAGTATGCAACCAACAAGCGGTTAAAAATACTACTTGAGAATGCTCCTAAATACCATGAAAGGATGCAGATTCTAGGAAGAAACCCGAACTGTTGATGGGGTTGTACATCCAACATACAAATCTGCATGTTATGCTCTTGGGCTACTTAATGACGACAAGGAGTGGGATGACTGCATCAAGGAAGCATCCCATTGGGCCTTTGCTCCTCAAATGCGCTAACTTTTCTACACGATACTTTGATTTTGCAAGGTAACGGATCCTGCAAAGTTGTGGCAAACAAACTGGGAATTACTATCTGAGGGCATCCAACGTTGGCAAAGAAGAATACTCAATTTTCAGGCCCTAAAACTCAACTCAGCGCAAATAAAGAGGCTCCTCTTGGCAGAGATGGAACACCTGTTGACCAAAGGTGGTAAGTCCCTCAAAGATATTCCAGGAATGCCACTACCAGATAGTTCAATTCTTCAAGATATAAATAATAGATTAGTAAACGAGGAACTAAACTAAGATAAAGATTCATTAAGAATAGAGCACACAGAGTTACTGCAAAAGCTAAATCAAGATCAGAGGATGGCTTTTGCTGTTATAATATAATCAGGTAATAGCAGTCTTGGAAAATTGATTTTCGTTGAAGGATATGGTGGAACTGGAAAGACATTTTTGCGGAAAGCAGTCACAAGAAAATTAAGATCTGAAGGAAAAATAGTTCTAGGCTTCTAGCAGTAGCTTCAAGTGGTACAACAACGCTTCTTTTACAGGGTGGAAGAACAGCTCATTCAAGATTTCACATTCCGCTCAAGATCACTAACGAGTCGACATGCAACATCAAGCAAGGAACATTTCTCGCGGAACTAATAAAGAAAACTTCACTGATAATATGGGATGAAGAACCTATGACATCCAAGCACTGTTTTGAGGCACTAGACAAGAGTTTGAGAGACATATTTCGATTCAAAAATGAGGATGCCGAGCATAGACTGTTTGGAGGAATGACAGTAGTCTTGGAGGTGACTTCAGGCGAATCCTACCAGTTATTCCAAAGGGGGAAAGGGAACATATCATTTCTGCATCTGTAAAGAGATCCTAAATATGCGTCTGAATTCATCTGAGTTTCTAAATAGTCTAACATTTTCTGGAATACCAGATCATGAACTGAGGCTGAAAGTAGGATTACCAGTAATGCTTACGACTATGAATAACTTCAATCAAAGTGCAGGACTTTGCAATGGGACAAGACTAACAATAACACAGCTAGAGAAGCGTTTCATCGAAGGCCAGGTCATAACAGGTACTAACATTGGCGACAAAGTTTACATCCCACGAATTATTATGTCACCAAGTGATTCAGAATGGCCTTTCATTCTGAAAAGGAGACAATACCCAATATCAGTGTGCTTTGCTATGACTATAAACAAAAGTCAGGGGCAATCTCTCAAAAAGTTTTGACTCTACTTACAAAGGCAAGTGTTCACACAGTTCTATGTTGCAATGTCAAGGGTTACCAGCAGAAATGGATTGCGGATACTCATATCAGATGAAGAGCGTCGATCCGACAAGGTTGCAGAAAATATTGTTTTCAAGGATATATTATAGATATTTGTTTTTCAATAGCTAGAATTACAACAGGTACAACCATTCTTATATGACTAAATATAATGTGTTGAAGACATAGCAGCCTTATCTTTTTTAAATTGAATTTTTTAAATTGTTTTAAATAGTTGTCTCTGAAATATTTTATTTGTCAGCAAGGTACTTCTCTCTGCATTTACAGGCAAACAAAAATATTGGGGTAAGGGCTCACAACTGATTTCATAAAATCAAGGATTGTGCTAACGACCAGTCGACTCGTCGTTAGCAACAGATCCTCTACGATCCACTTCTTCCAAACGAACGACATGCAGCCAAGCGTATACGCCAGGCGAACAATTTTTGAGCCCGGGTGACTCTCCTATGTTAATTAGCTCCAATTAATTTAATTAAGTATGCATGCATGCATGTGAGACAAAAATGGTGATGTCAGCAAAGATTCCAACAAAGTTTAAAATTCAAAATGTTTTGTAGCTTGAACCGTTGCTCCAATCAAAAAACCGTTTTCACATAAAAGATTCGTCGCGGCGAGACCTTCGAAAGTAGATCCCATATTGATATGTTTCGACATTTTTTTTTCCGAGAAAAAGTTACCACGCATCTGCTATGCAACTTACCATGTCAGTTGGGCATAAGTTATCATGTTGTTTATAAAGGAATTACAGGGGCATAAAAATAGTTCCTCAAACCTTCGCTTCACATGCACATGCCTGAATGCATTAGGGGGAAATGGATGTCATCTTAAATGCTTCCCTATTTTCAAACTTTAAAATGTTTTTATAGCGTGAACTGTCTGTTCGATCAAAAATCATTTTCACGCAGTAAAAACCATCGCCGATGAGGTCTACTAAACTAGATCACGTGTTGATATGTTCTGACGATTTTTTCCGTGCAAATAGTTACTAGGCATGGGCTAAGTAAGCTATCAGCTCTGATGTATATATGTTATCATGCTCTTTATACGCGAGTTACCATGGTACATTGTCAACTTGTTTTTTCGGGGCAAAAATTACCGTGTTGCTTGTGCGTGTGTTATCATGCACACAGTTCGTATATTACCACGTTATTTACACATAAGTTGTCGAGGGTATGTTTTCGAACAACTTCCTCCCCCTCCCCCTTCCTCCGGTTCAAAGTTACAATGGTGTTTTGTACGCGAGTTATCAAGTTTACAACGTGTATATTATACTGTGCTATTTACATGGAGGTTATCGGGAGGGACCTATATTTTCAAACAACTTCCTCCCATCCCCCCACCCTCAGGTCAAAATTACTGTGGTGTTTGCGCATGAGTTATCATGTATACGATGCTTATAGTACCACGCTATTTACAACCCTCAGTTCAAAGTTACCATGGTGTTTATACCTGAGTTATCAGCTCTGTTGTGCGTATGTTACCACCTATTTATGCAGAATTTTCCATGGGTATGTTTTGAACTTTTTTTTGCCTCGGTCTAAAGTTACCATGGTGTTTGTGCATAAGTCAAGTATGCAATTCGTATATTACCATATACTATTTACATTGAAGTTATCGAGGTATGCTTTCAACAACTATCCCCCCCTTCGGTTTAAGAAGTTACCGTGATGTTTATACCCGAGTTATCAGGTCTACGATGCATATATTACCATTCTATTTCCAAAGAAATTATCAAGGGTGTGGTTTCAACAACTATTTTTTTCTCTGGGCCTAGGTTACCACGTGTCTATGCGTAATTTACCATGTCCGCATTGTGTTTATTATCATGCTATTTAGGCAGAAGTAGCATGTTATTAATACTCGTGGGTTATCAGGTCAATGCTGTGTATAGGTTATCAGATTCACCTTCATTTTCCCCGGGTTTACGATCATTTTGAAAAAATACCTTACTAGAAAAAGTTACCACGGTTTTTACATAGGTTATCAATTTTATCCCCCTACGTGCATACCTAGGTTGTCAATTTTATCCCCCTAATATAAACTATATAACACAAAAAATATACCTTTTGAAAGTAGAAACTCCGAAGTTTATGTTGGTATATTTTTCGTAATGTATGACTTGTATTAGGTTGGTCAAATTGACGACCTAGGAGTACGTGCACGCCCTGTAAACCGAGAGAGAGATAGTATTACTAATTATGCATGCAAGTTTAGGCATTAACTTCTTCAATGGTCAGGTGATGGTTAATTTTGCATGTAGTTTATTGTTGATGATTCATTCTTCTGGCTCCTCAAATCACGCATTGATATGCTTTTACATGCACCCCCATATCAATTCACCTACTCATGTATGCATGCAATAACTCCAAAGAAAAATCGAACGAGTTAAAATAAGAGGGCTTAAAAATTCTGGAGAATGAAAGTAGATAAGACAGCTAACCTGCTCCTAGGCATGTGAAAGAGCCAGATGAGATGGTTGGCTGCTTGTGCTGTAACTAGTGGGTTGTGCGTTCGACTCCCACTTCGCGACTTTTTTTCGGTCGCTTCCGCGAGATGCGAATCGTACGGTTCGCAGGTCGTTTGTGCCTGTTGCTAAGGAACAGTCGGTAGGAAATTAGCTTTGTCGATCAATTATATATGTATATGCATCAGGGACGTGGTTCTAAAGTTACAGAACCATTGAGGAACAAAGATCATTTTCTCAATTACTATAACATTTATTTCTTAGATAGCCTAGCAATTCATATCCGGTCTCACAAATAATAGAAAATTGGACAATGTAATTGCTAAACAAAATACTGGAACAAGTAATTTCGTAGCTGCATCTGCCCAGCAATCTCCTTGATGGCTCCTCCACCATCGTCTCTGAAGTACACTGTACAGCAGGATGCAGACATACGCTACTCAAATTTATTTAATAGATTGAGGAAATGGTAAGGCAAAGGGACGATACGCACCTGTTCGTACAAACGCTGGCGCTGGATAAGATAATGCTCCTTTCTTTGGTAGATGGATAGAAGCCGCCAGCGCTGCTGCTGGATGAGAAACGCTGCTCAACAATGCTGGCGCCAGAGGAGATTGCAGCTGCGGCGGAGACGGCGTACCACACCGCAAAGGGGAACGGCCAGATGGCCGGCGCTCCGGCCGGCGACGCGATGCAGTTCGCGAAGGAGGACTTTAGAAGGTCACTGATGCACGCGCTGTGCACGAGAGCCACCGGCGCAGCTCATGGCGCCGGTCAGAGGAGCTCACTAGACAGCACGGCAGCGCCGACCGCGGCCGCCCGACCCGCCGCTCATGCTAGCAAAAATCTGTGACTAATAAAAGTACGCACATCTAAGCAGCCACGGTGTCACTCACTACAGAAAATACATTTTTTTAGTTGTACAGAAAATACAATTGTTACTAATTACATCTGGTTTCATATATTTAAAAAATCTGTAATAAAACTACCCTCTCTGCATCAAAATATAGGACTTTTTTAGGCTAAACTAGCCTAAAAAATGACTTATATTTCGATATAGAAGTAGTTCGTGGGACCAATTTTAATTCACTAACAAAAATGGGTAAAAATCAGAATTTTTGTCTCCTGACAATTTTATTCTCAATGGACGTCACAACTCCATGCAAATAAACTACTTCCTAAATACATCCATGTTAGCGTTAAGTACGGTCAGAGAGAGTATTACTAAAAAAGAAAACTTTCAATCTCAATCGGACACATATAATGCCATCATAAAAAGCAACTACAAATCATAGCAAATCTAACAGTTGAGTATACGATTCGTCCAAGGAGTTTTCTAAGGTGTTCTACAACTGATCACTATCATGCAAAGAAGTAGTAAGTTAAGGAATATCATACTAATTTTAGTTTCAGATTTAATTTTAATTTTAATCTAAAAAATATAAAGATAAATTGCAGTTTCAAAAAAGAACACATTTGGCAATCTTTGTATCCAATAGTACATTCACTAAGGCCACGAATAAGCGTACATTTTCTTCATTTGTCTCCGCAATTAATATGCTAGCCCATGCGAACGCACGGGTTGGCGAGTAGTTTATCTAATTAGTGAACTTTTTTCACTTCCCTGTAATGTTTTTCTTTTTTTCGTTTTACTTTATTTTGTCAACATTTTTCATGTTCATGAATTTTTTTATATTCGTGAACTTTCGCGAAGTTGCAATTTTTTTTCAAATTCATGATTTTTTCAAAACAATTTTCCTAAAATGCCTCAAATTGATCTCAAAATACATGAACTTTTTCTAAAATCTTGAAAAAACAATTTTGTATTCATGAACTTTTTCAAATCCATGAACGTCATTAAATGTCTGAACATTTTTCAAATCCATGAACATTAATTAAATCCATGATTTTTTTCCAACTTCGCTAACTGTTGCCAAATCCATAGAAATCCAGGAACTTTTCACAAGTTCATAAACTTTCTGAATTCCTGAACTTTTTTCTAAATCCGGGAACATTTTTTCAGTTCAGCAATATTTTTAATTTCATGAACTCCTTTTCAAATTTGCAATCTTTTTCAAAATTACCAGGTTTTTTAGAGTTCATGATTATTTTCAGTGCACCAATTTTTTAGTCAAAAAAGGGTACAAAACTCGTGGCCATGTTACTTTTTTTAAGGGAAGGCCTTCATGGCTGCTTTAATAACTCATAATAAACTTACATCGTTTGCTAAAGCATTCAAAATGAAAAAGGGAGGTGCATCCGACCACACCGTCAGTGGATTACCCCTATCAAAGCTAGCTAGCTCATGAGCAACCATATTCGACTCTCTACTACAATGTTCGATAATGACCTTCTGTGACGCCCCCGATTCCATCGTACACTAATCATGCACGCAAATGTGTACGGTCAAGATCAGGGACTCACGGGAAGATATCACAACACAACTCTACCAATAAAATAAGTCATACAAGCATCATAATACAAGCCAGGGGCCTCGAGGGCTCGAATACAAGTGCTCGATCATAGACGAGTCAGCGGAAGCAACAATATACGAGTACAGACATAAGTTAAACAAGTTTGCCTTAAGAAGGCTAGCACAAACGGGGATACAGATCGAACGAGGCGCATGCCTCCTGCCTGGGATCCTCCTAACTACTCCTGGTCGTCGTCAGCGGGCTGCACGTAGTAGTAGGCACCTCCAGTGTAGTAGGAGTCGTCGTCGACGGTGGCGTCTGGATCCTGGGCTCCATCGTCTGGTCGCAGCAATCGGGTAGAGAAATGGGGAAAAAGGCAACCGTGAGTACTCATCCAAAGTACTCGCAAGCAAGGAGCTACACTACATATGCATGGATATATGTGTAAAGGGCCATATCAGTGGAATGAACTGCAGAATGCCAGAATAAGAGGGGGATAGCTAATCCTGTCGAAGACTACGCTTCAGGTAGCCTCCGTCTTGCAACATATAGAAGAGAGTAGACTGAAGTCCTCCAAGTAGCATCGCATAGCATAATCCTACCCGGCGATCCCCTCCTCGTCGCCCTGTTAGAGAGCGATCACCGGGCTGTATCTGGCACTTGGAAGGGTGTGTTTTATTAAGCATCCGGTTCTAGTTGTCATAAGGTCAAGGTACAACTCCGGGTCCTCCTGTTACCGAAGATCACGGCTATTTGAATAGATTAACTTCCCTGCAGGGGTGCACCACATAACCCAACACGCTTGATCCCATTTGGTCGGACACACTTTTCGGGGTCATGGCCGGCCACGGAAGATCAACACGTCGCAGCCCCACCTAGGCACAACAGAAAGGTCAGCACACCGGTATAAACCTAAGCGCACAGGGGTCTGGGCCCGTCGCCCTTAGCACACCTGCACGTTGCGTACGCGGCCGGAAGCAGACCTAGCCTAGTGGCGTTCCAGTCCAATCCGGCGCGCCGCTCAGTCGCTGACGTCACGAAGGCTTCAGCTGATACCACGACGTCGAGTGCCCATAACTGTTGCCGCGTAGTTGGTTAGTGCGTATAGGCTAGTAGCCAGACTCAGATCAAATACCAAGATCTCGTTAAGCGTGTTAAGTATCCGCGAACGCCGAACAAGGCCAGGCCCACCTTTCTCCTAGGTGGTCTCAACCTGCCCTGTCGCTCCGCCTCAAAGTAACAGTTGGGGGCCGTCGGAAACCCAGGCCCACCTCTACCGGGATGGAGCCACCTGCCCCTTCAGCCCCCATCTCCGAACAGTATCACAGGTAATGTAACAGTGTAAAGTATATAGTATATGCCCGTGATCACCTCCCGAAGTGATCACGGCCCAGTAGTATAGCATGGCAGACAGACAAGAGTGTAGGGCCATTGATGGAACACTAGCATCCTATACTAAGCAGTAGGATAGCAGGTAAAGGTAACAACAATAGTAGCAAGGACAGACTATGCAGCAGTATAGGATTAAATGAAAGCAGTAACATGCTACACTACTCTAATGCAAGCAGTAGAGAAGAATATGCGATATTTGGTGATCAAGGGAGGGGGGGCTTGCCTGGTTGCTCTGGCAAGGAGGGGTCGTCGTCGACGTAGTCAATCACAGGGGCATCATCGGTCTTGGGGTCCATCGAAGAGAAGAGGGGGAATAAACAGTAAATATAAAGCAAACATAGCATCACAAAGCATAACGTGGCAATATGTTGTGCCGGGTGTGACTTAACGTATGGCTACACGATATAGGTGAAGGGGGAAATCAACCGGGAATGTTTTCCCGGTTCCGGACCTGTGTCAGACAGATGACCGGAGGGGGAATGTTCCATGTTCAGATAGTTAGAGGCATCTGACATGTATGTGGGTAGCGTATTCGGGTTCGTCTCGTCGTTCTAAGCAACTTTCACGTAGAAAACATTTTCATCTGACTTACGGTTTAATTTCTAAGAATTTTCAAATGTTTTAGACATATTCTAATATTTTTGGAAATGTTTTAAAACGGGCTGACCAAGTCAAGTTGACTGGTCAAAAAGGGAGGGGGTGGCCCTTATGTCATAGGCTGTACCTAAATGAGTAAAAAAAACTAACCTAATTGAATAGGACCCACATGTCATCTACACATAGACTAATCTACACTAATTAATACCTACTAGTACTAATTTAAGCAAGGGCCGGCCACTACTCCGGCCACATGCACGGCGCACACACACAGCACACACAAGTTAGTAGGCTAGGAGTTATTAACATAAGATGTCATTTTATGATTTTTGTAGGATTTAATTTATTCATCAAAAGGATTTGGCCCAGTGGGATAAAATGGAGTTTGTCATGTGTACTCCCTTCAAAAATTATTTTTACCTATATTAGCACTTGACTATCTGTTGTTTAGGGACTGTCCAGAGAGCTAAATGGTGTAGTAGCACCGAAGCTAGCCACTGCTACAATAACTGAATGTTACTGTAGCAGAGCAGCAACAGAGTGCAGCGATGCGATGCGGTGCGGGCGGAGCAGCAGCAGCAGCAAGCAGCAGGCGGCGGCAAGCAGTAGAGGAGTCGCGGCGGCGAGCAGTAGCAAGGCAGGGGAGAGGCTGCGGGCGCGCACGAGCGGGGAGCAGCGGGGGCAAACACGCGGGTGCGCGTGCACGAGCGGGGCGCGGCCAAGGAACAGGCGGCGCCCGGCCGGTCGCGGCCAGGGGGCTTGGCGAGCGCAGCGGCGGTAGCAGCACGCGGGCAAGGCCAGGGACGACAAGGGGCTCGCATGGGCGCACGCGGGAGCAGAGCTCCAGGCGCGGACATGGGAGGATAGGGCAACGGCTACGGTGACTGTAACGAGAGGGAACAGCACAGGGGGTCGAAGGGGAGGCTCACATCGGGGGAGACGACGGTGAGCTCACGTGGACGCGGGAAGGACCGGAGCGGTGGTGTTCGCTGAGGATCGACGACGGCCGAGGCGGAGGGGAACAAGATGATGGTGGCGCTGCAGGGGTTCCGCAACGTCGATCCGGTGCTGTAGGCGACGGCGACGAGTCCTGTGGTTCTCCTGGAAGTCTTGGAACGGCTAGCGGTGGCCGGATCCACGGCGGGGTAGCGGTGGCGACCGATGCAGGCACGATCTGGGCCGATCCGGCCTCGTAGACGATGTAGCGGGACATGGAGGAGCTCCTGGACTCGCCGGTGCGGCACGGGGCGGTCGGTGGCCGCGGGCTTCAGTGGGGGGACGACCATGGTCGTTCGGCTCCGGGTGCGGGCAGCGAAGGGAGAGGGAGCGAGAGGAGAGTGGATCTGGGCGAGGTGGAGGGAAGGAGCCCGAGGGGTCGAGGTGGGGGGCATCCTTATCCCTGCGACGGCGGGGTCGACGAGGTGGTTGGGCGGCGACTGCGCCCTGTAGCGACGCGGGACGGGGGAGCAGTGCATGGGTGGGGGGAGAAGGAGAAGTTGGGTTGGGCAGGGGGCTTTGTTTTGTTTTCTTCTTTTTGTTTATTTTTTTATTAGCTACTGTTTTGTACTCATACTAGTTAGTAAATGATTTTAGTTGAATATGAAACTTTGCAAATAAATAAGGTGCACCATTTTGAAGATGCACATAGAGTTTGGGGTCATTTGGAAAGTTCAAACATTTTTTGAAAAATAAACGGTCAAGTTATTTGTTGCCGATCCATTTGATAAATTCCTAAAAATTTATTTGTGAGCCAAATGAAGTTGGTTTATTCATCACAATTTCTTATTAAATATTTGCAACACAACGAACATTTTTATTTCACCGCCCGAAGGAATAATAATTTCACTTGCAATTTAAAATTTGAATTTGACTTAGGTTTTAACCAGGAGAGATTAAGTTTAGCAAAATGGGATGACATGGCACCGTTAACTTAGGAATACTGTAGCTTAATTATCAGGGCCTCACAATTCTCCTCCCCTACAAGAAATCTCGTCCTGAGATTTAAGAGGTGGAGTAAGGGGAAAGACTCGGGAAGGACGGAGCTCAAAACAAGATAGGTACGTGGGGACTATGTCAGTGAATGTGGCATAGAGGCATCTCTCGAGTTGAAATTCAAGAAAGTCATCGAGAGCAAGGTGAGGTGCAATAAGAAGCTTCAACCTGGTAGACAATCGTTTGTTGCCTGAAACAAGGGGTGAAAGGGGTTCAGAGCAATGGGAATAAGTATTGCGTCTGATACCAGAATAGATCGCCTCTCGGAAGGCGGCTCGGGATTTTCATATGAAGCCAATCATGAGAAATAACCTTAGAAACAAGGGTGTACAGGAGAGTCAGGTTTCGATCTTGTGGAACTGTGGGTTATGGGCCCACCATGTGGGTTAAAAGCAGGAAGGCGCTAACATCTTGAGCGGTCATGATAGCAAGGCAGGTCAGAGGATAGCCTGTCAATTATGGTGGCAACAACGTTGGTACCAAGGGCGAGGGACGAAGAGAACCATTTTCCTGCTCGTTGAACGAGGCGGACTAATAGGCAAGGTTCTCGTCCATCGGTGGTTACCGGAATGTCAAAAGAAATAATAACAAGGTCTTACTGACAAATTGTATACCGAGGTGTTTTCATAAGCAAGGAACTATTACTGCTTAGATCTCATAAACCACAAGAAAGGTTAAACAAAACAATGGAAAAGAAAATGTGATTATTATGATAATCATACCAATGGAAAGGAAAGGTGTTTATACCCAATTATTAGGGTATAACTTTCCCAAGGAAAGGCAGAGCATGATAGGGCTCCAAGTATTAAACCATTTAGACAAAAGGGCAAGGAATTTATGAGGTTTACCCATACAACGGTGTTTGGAGAATAGATCAAGAACAGTTAGCATTGCGCTCCCAATGTTCTTGTTGATGATCAGAGTACCACACACATGCTTCGGGATAGTGTTGACATGGTCATCAGGGAAAGGTCAAACTTCGGATACACAAAGGATCCATCAGGAATTTTTAGAACATATCATGTAATTTTATCAGGAAAAGGATGAGGATGTGGCCGATGGGTTCAGCTGCAATCCCTCGGCATGTCGAAAGGATATATTTCCAAAATTATATGAACAAGTTTGTGTAAGGAGAAAAGCAAGAATGCTGTCGATGATAACACAAATCATCGAGGGGCAAGGAGGGTATTTATCATCACAAATTCAATTGATATCCTGGAAGAGCTCAGAATGTTGATGATGATCACAACACCTTTGTCGAGAGATTTCATGAAGAGGTAATCGTTCGACGATGACATCAAGTCAAAGGAATGATGAGCGAAAGGTTATTGGAACCACGGGTACGACACAAACTCGAAACCAAGCTTGTTGTTCAAGGTGAAATGATAAGATGGGGAGGAGCGTCGTAAGCTTAGCTCATCGTCGAAAAGTTGTGCTCCGGGAATAAGGACCAGGTAGCACAGTTAAAATTAGCATGATAATGATATAGCCGATCAGGTTATGAATGACTTGAAGAATTATTAAACTCGTAAGCAACGGAAATAGCTTAGAGTTATCGAATCGGAGTGCGGAATCGATTCACTTATCGGTGTTCTCTAGTGACTAATAACTCGGAACCCGGGGCAATCTGAAATCGCTGAGGAGCAATACCAGATGAAGACTCATAGGAAGCAACATAGTTCTTTGTTATTCTCGAGATACCTGAGGGTAATACTCGAAGGAAGGTCAAGATAGAGGTTGCAAAGATGCATTGATCTGCAGAAGACAAGTGCTTTAACTTGTCCGAGAAATGGAATCAAAGGGGAACAATCATGGTCAGAACCACGGTTGCAAAGGAACAAACATAGTTACCAGATGAACTTATAACAAGGGGATTATTATTATCACAAGAAGCTTCCATGATAAGATCTACATCGTGTCCACGGGCATGAACACAAAGTTCAAGGTCGACTCCCACTTCTTCAATGCATATCATTTCATTTACTTCTCGCTTTCGATGAAGTTGTAGTGTTGAAATTATATCTGGCAAAACACCAGAAGAGTATGACTCGTGAAAACTCTCGGGTTCACGCGGATTAGGGAAGGCATAGGTTCAACCCATAGGGGCATCTTAGAACATATACCATAAACCTAAGGAGTAATATAACACAAGCTTGAAGGCAGAGCATGGTTGAGAAGGCAGAGGATACAATTTACCAAAGGCATTATGTGTCCGAGGAAAGGCTCAAAAGGTTATTGAATATGAAGGACGTTGTCGGATAAAATCCAACAAAGGATCTGGCGGTCCACATAGGATCTGATGTGAGTATCGGTACTCAACCAGAAGAAGAAAGAATGCAAAGGCTTCAGATTATAGAAACATATGAATAATTCGATGCTTAAATGCAAAGAAATCATGATTTCAAAAATAGAAGATCAGAAGCAGACGCTCTGATCAAAAGATAAGTAAGTTGAATAGCCTTAGGGATACAATCGACATCAATTTGATTGGTCGAGAAACAGCTCTTTGTCAAATGACGTCCAAGCCGGAAGGATGAATTCTATGATCCGACCGAGGATTGCGAGCATCCGCAACATATTGAATCAACGGACTCAAAAGGATAGTGACAAAGGATGCCAATAAGATTACTAGACTTATGAGATTATCCATAATGCAAACAAGCAAGAATTTTAAGAACAAAAGGTTGTTGAGGATTATCGAAAGATCGAATAGTATTTCGAAGACCATTGTGAAACACATGAACAACTGGGGGATGAGCTGATACTCGAGAAGTGCGAGAATCATCCGTAGGGGTATTCAGGTGACAAAGAACAGCATGGCAATAAGCTCAAAGGATTATCGAAACAACGACGAGTATTTCGGGGTATCTTGTAATAACAAGACCAACTGGGGATGAATGTAAGAATAACAACTGCAAGTAGTTACCCATAAGGGTTGACGGTGGAAGGGGAATTGCAAACGCGATGAACACCAGTTCTCAGGTTAATAGCGGAGAGTATCTTAGGGTCTTCACGTGCAGCAGACGATCAACAGTAATAAGGGGCTCTCCGAGTGAAAGTGATAACGAGATCCTAATGTTAGATTTAGCAAAATTCATTTAACCCGAATAGAAGAGAGATCAGAGTCCCAGAGTATAAACAAGGAGCAACAGATCCTAATACCACCCAATGGCAACGTGGGCCCGTAAGCCACACAGCCATGTTAGTAAAAGTTTTTCAATGACTAGACTCGACTTCGGCCAAGGAGTGTGGAAGGGGGATTCCTACAGGCAGTCGGCTCTGATACCAACTTGTGACGCCCCTGATTCAATTTTACACTAATCATGCACGCAAATGTGTACGATCAAGATCAGGGACTCACGGGAAGATATCACAACACAACTCTACCAATAAAATAAGTCATACAAGCATCATAATACAAGCCAGGGGCCTCGAGGGCTCGAATACAAGTGCTCGATCATAGACGAGTCAGTGGAAGCAACAATATCTGAGTATAGACATAAGTTAAACAAGTTTGCCTTAAAAAGGCTAGCACAAACGGGGATACAGATCGAACGAGGCGCAGGCCTCCTGCCTGGGATCCTCCTAACTACTCCTGGTCGTCGTCAGCGGGCTGCACGTAGTAGTAGGCACCTCCAGTGTAGTAGGAGTCGTCATCGACGGTGGCATCTGGATCCTGGGCTCCATCGTCTGGTCGCAGCAACCAGGTAGAGAAATGGGGAAAAAGGCAACCGTGAGTACTCATCCAAAGTACTCACAAGCAAGGAGCTACACTACATATGCATGGATATATGTGTAAAGGGCCATATTAGTGGACTGAACTGCAGATTGCCAGAATAAGAGGGGGATAGCTAATCCTGTCGAAGACTACGCTTCTGGCAGCCTCCGTCTTGCAGCATATAGAAGAGAGTAGACCGAAGTCCTCCAAGTAGCATCGCATAGCATAATCCTACCTGGCGATCCCATCCTCGTCGTCCTGTTAGAGAGCGATCACCGGGCTGTATCTGGCACTTGGAAGGGTGTGTTTTATTAAGTATCCGGTTTAGTTATCATAAGGTCAAGGTACAACTCCGGGTCGTCCTGTTACCGAAGATCACGGCTATTCGAATAGATTAACTTCCCTGCAGGGGTGCACCACATAACCCAACACGCTTGATCCCATTTTGCCGGACACACTTTTCGGGGTCATGCCCGGCCGCGGAAGATCAACACGTCGCAGCCCCACCTAGGCACAACAGAGAGGTCAGCACGCCGGTCTAAACCTAAGCGCACAGGGGTCTGGGCCCATCGCCCTTAGCACACCTGCATGTTGCGTACGCGGCCGGAAGCAGACCTAGCCTAGTGGCGTTCCAGTCCAATCTGGCGCGCGCCGCTCAGTCGCTGACGTCATGAAGGCTTCGGCTAATACCACGACGTCGAGTGCCCATAACTATTCCCGCGTAGTTGGTTAGTGCGTATAGGCCAGTAGCCAGACTCAGATCAAATACCAAGATCTCATTAAGCGTGTTAAGTATCCGCGAACGCCGAACAAGGCCAGGCCCACCTTTCTCCTAGGTGGTCTCAACCTGCCCTGTCGCTCCGCCTCAAAGTAACAGTTGGGGGCCGTCGGGAACCCAGGCCCACCTCTACCGGGATGGAGCCACCTGCCCCTTCAACCCCCATCTCCGAACAGTATCGCAGGTAATGTAACAGTATAAAGTATATAGTATATGCCCGTGATCACCTCCCGAAGTGATCACGGCCCAGTAGTATAGCATGGCAGACGGACAAGAGTGTAGGGCCACTGATGGAACACTAGCATCCTATACTAAGCAGTAGGATAGCAGGTAAAGGTAACAACAGTAGTAGCAAGGACAGGCTATGCCGCAGTATAGGATTAACTGAAAGCAGTAACATGCTACACTACTCTAATGCAAGAAGTAGAGAAGTATAGGCGATATCTGGTGATCAAGGGGGGGGGGGGCTTGCCTGGTTGCTCTGGCAAGGAGGGGTCGTCATCGACGTAGTCAATCACAGGGGCAACATCGGTCTCGTGGTCTATCGAAGAGAAGAGGGGGGAGAAACAATAAATATAAAGCAAACATAGCATCACAAAGCATAATGTGGCAATATGTTGTGCTGGGTGTGACTTAACGTATGGCTACACGATATAGGTGAAGGGGGAAATCAACCGGGAATGTTTTCCCGGTTCCGGACCTGTGTCAGACAGATGACCGGAGGGGGAATGTTCCATGTTCAGATAGTTAGAGACATCTGACATGTATGTGGGTAGCGTATTCGGGTTTGTCTCGTCGTTCTAAGCAACTTTCATGTAGAAAACATTTTCATCTGACTTACGGTTTAATTTCTAAGAATTTTCAAATGTTTTAGACATATTCCAATATTTTTGAAAATGTTTTAAAACGGGCTGACCAAGTCAAGTTGACTGGTCAAAAAGGGAGGGGGTGGCCCTTATGTCATAGGATGTACCTAAATGAGTAAAAAAAACTAACCTAATTGAATAGGATCCACATGTCATCTACACATAGACTAATCTACACTAATTAATACCTAGTAGTACTAATTTAAGCAAGGGCCGACCACTACTCCGGCCACATGCACGGCGCACACACATAGCACACACAAGTTAGTAGGCTAGGAGTTATTAACATAAGATGTCATTTTATGGTTTTTGTAGGATTTAATTTATTCATCAAAAGGATTTGGCCCAGTGGGATAAAATGGAGTTTGTCATGTGTACTCCCTTCAAAAATTATTTTTACCTATATTAGCACTTGACTATCTGTTGTTTAGGGACTGTCCAGAGAGCTAAAAGGTGTAGTAGCACCGAAGCTAGCCACTGCTACAGTAACTGAATGTTACTGTAGCAGAGCAGCAGCAGAGTGCAGCGATGCGATGCGGTGCGGGCGGAGCAGTAGCAGCAGCAGCAAGCAGCAGGCGGCGGCAAGCAGTAGAGGAGTCGCGGCGGCGAGCAGTAGCAAGGCAGGGGAGAGGCTGCGGGCGCGCGCGAGCGGGGAGCAGCGGGGGATAACACGCGGGTGCGCGTGCACGAGCGGGGCGCGGCCAAGGAACAGGCGGTGCCCGGCCGGTCGCGACCAAGGGGCTTGGCGAGCGCAGCGGCGGTAGCAGCACGCGGGCAAGGCCAGGGACGACAAGGGGCTCGCATGGGCGCACGCGGGAGCAGAGCTCCAGGCACGGCCATGGGAGGATACGGCAACGGCTACGGTGACTGTAACGAGAGGGAACAGCACAGGGGGTCGAAGGGGAGGCTCACATCGGGGGAGACGACGGCGAGCTCGCGTGGACGCGGGAAGGACCGGAGCGGTGGTGTTCGCCGAGGATCGACGACAGCCGAGGCGGAGGGGAACAAGACGATGGTGGCGCTGCAGGGGTTCCGCGACGTCGATCCGGTGCTGTAGGCGACGACGACGAGCCCCGTGGTCCTCCTGGAAGTCTTGGAACGACTAGCGGTGGCCGGATCCACGACGGGGTAGCGGTGGCGACCGATGCAGGCACGATCTGGGCTGATCCGACCTCGTAGACGATGTAGCGGGACATGGAGGAGCTCCTGGACTCGCCGGTGCGGCACGGGGCGGTCGGTGGCCGCGGGCTTCAGTGGGGGGACGACCATGGTCGTTCGGCTCCGGGTGCGGGCAGCAAAGGGAGAGGGAGCGAGAGGAGAGTGGATCTGGGCGAGGTGGAGGGAAGGAGCCCAAGGGGTCGAGGTGGGGGGCATCCTTATCCCTGCGACGGCGGGGTCGACGAGGTGGTTGGGCGGCGACTGCGCCCTGTAGCGACGCGGGACGGGGGAGCAGTGCATGGGTGGGGGAGAAGGAGAAGTTGGGTTGGGCAGGGGGCTTTGTTTTGTTTTCTTTTTTTTGTTTATTTTTTTATCAACTACTGTTTTGTACTCATACTAGTTAGTAAATGATTTTAGTTGAATATGAAACTTTGCAAATAAATAAGGTGCACCATTTTGAAGATGCACATAGAGTTTGGGGTCATTTGGAAAGTTCAAACATTTTTTGAAAAAGAAACGGTCATGTTATTTGTTGCGGATCCATTTGATAAATTCCTAAAAATTTATTTGTGAGCCAAATGAAGTTGGTTTATTCATCACAATTTCTTATTAAATATTTGCAACACAACGAACATTTTTATTTCACCGCCCAAAGGAATAATAATTTCACTTGCAATTTAAAATTTGAATTTGACTTAGGTTTTAACCAGGAGAGATTAAGTTTAGCAAAATGGGATGACATGGCACCGTTAACTTAGGAATACTGTAGCTTAATTATCAGGGCGTCACACCTTCCCAAAATATTTAAGTAAATTACGGCAGTCCTCCAGAATTGGCGCAACCACCAAAGCATACCCTTCATTCATTCTCGAAGCATCCATGACGATCAAGTTATCATATTGGACCACAATGCTATCAAACACAAGGCCGTGTATAAACATGATACCTTGGTGCATAGCCTCGGCCTCAGCTGCCACTACATCCGCCACATGAGACATTTGAGTTATTGCAGTTGCTATAAATCCGCCATTATGGTCCCTCACCACCATTCCACATGAGCCCGAGTGATCTTCTTCCAGGAATGAAGCATCTACGTTTAGTACCTGCATCCCTGACAATGGTTTCTTCCAAGCATTTTGACGAGGCATTGGATTGCTTTTCCCGATCGCTCAGACAAAATTCAAAGATAGGGCCTGGATGGCCATAGCTATGCGGACCAGATCTTTGACTTGTTCCCCTCTTACTAACTCCCTTCGCTGCCACCAGAGGTACCAACTAGTAGATCTATGACTTCAGGTATATCAATAACATCCATGTACTTTCATTGAAACCTGTCGTCGCACAAAAGAGACTCCATTACCCTCGCGCCTGATCTGTCAATTGGGATCGCGTCATCTATGACAGTTTGCAAACCCAACTCAGACCATATCGACCTAGCACGGGAACATGTGAAGAGCGCATGCTTAATATCTTCCGCCCCCTGCTGACAAATAGGACACTGCCCACTCGTGGGAATATGCCTGTTGGCTAGTGTACACTTAAAGGGGATGGTGTTATGCAAGCATCTCCAAATGAAAATTTTGACTTTCCCCGGTAGCTTTAACTTCCAAAGCCTCTTCCAAACCGGATGATCCGGTGTACTCGACTGTCTAGCCTCGCCACCAACTTTCAGACCATATTGATCTTCCCATTCTTTGTAATAGCCAAAGCGAACGCTGTAGACTCCATTCTTTGTAAAGTGCCATGCAACAACATCCTCCAAAATATGATGGGATAGAGGAATTTGCAATATACGGTCCACATCTATTCTCCAGAAATTGTCTCTGATAATCTGCTCATCCCATTCACCTGATATGGGATCTATCAGGTCGATCACATGTGATAATAGATAGTTACCTTGTCGTGTTAAGACCTTCCTTGTTGGGTTGTTCGGTATCCAGCAATCCTCCCAAATGTCAATCTTTGTACCGTCTCCGACTCTCCAGATGCTTTTCTTGAAAGTTTGTATGCCTGCAAATATGCTCTGCCAAACAAAGGAAGAACCCTTCTTTAACATGTAATTAAGAATATCACCCGTGGGGTAGTATCGTGCACACAACACTCTTGCACATAATGAGTCATAGTTCTCAATCAACCTCCAGCATTGTTTTGCTAATAGTGCAAGATTGAAAGCATGGATATCTCTAAATCCCATTCTAGCTTTTTCTTTCGGGACGCACATCTTCCACTAAGCGATCCAATGCATTTTGCACTGATCATCCTCATCATCCCACCAGTAGTACGGCATTGCATCAGTGATCCCTTTGCAAAAAAACGGCAATTTGAAAACACTCATCGCATACGTTGGGATGGCTTGGGCCACCACTTTAATTAGCACCTCTTTGCCTCCAAAAGATAAGGTACGCTCCTTCCATCCATTAATCAATTTCTGAATTCCCTCAATAAGGTGCAGAAAACAATCAGTTCGGTCTACACCTATCATAGATGGCAGTCCCAAGTATTTCTCCGATAATAATTCAGTCATAATATCTAATACTTGACATACCTCAGCTTTGACGTCCGCATCAGTATTGGGACTGAAGAAAATTGAGGATTTAGCCACACTCATGATACGTCTCCAACGTATCTATAATTTTTTATTGTTCCATGCTATTATATTATTTGTTTTGGATGTTTTACATACATTAATAAGCCATTTTATATTAATATTTGGGACTAACCTATTAACCTAGAGCCCAGTGTCAGTTTCTGTTTTTTTCCTTGTTTTAGAGTTTCGCAGAAAAGGAATACCAAATGGAGTCCAGACGGAATGAAACTTTCGCGATGATTTTCTTGGACCAGAAGACATCCAGAGGACTTGGAGTGCAAGTTAGGGAAGCCACGAGGCAGCCACAAGGACGGAGGGCGCGCCCCACCCTTGTGGGCCCCTCGTGACTCCACCGACCTATTTCTTCCGCCTATATATTCTCAAATATTCCAAAACCAACCAGAGAGCAACGACAACACTTTTCCACTGCCGCAACCTTCTGTACCCGTGAGATCCCATCTAGGGGCCTTTTCCGGCGTCCTGCCGGAGGGGGACTCGATCACGGAGGGCTTCTACATCAACACCATTGCCTCTCCGATGAAGCGTGAGTAGTTTACCTCAGACCTACGTGTCCATAGCTAGTAGCTAGATGGCTTCTTCTCTCTCTCTTTGGTTCTCAATACCATGTTCTCCTCGATGTTCTTGGAGATCTATCCGATGTAATACCTTTTTGCGGTGTGTTTGTCGAGATCCGATGAATTCTGGATTTTTGATCAGCTTATCTATGAATATTATTTGAATCTTCTCTGAATTCTTATATACATGATTTGATATATTTGCAAGTCTATTCAAACTATCGATTTGGTTTGGCCAACTAGATTGGTTTCTCTTGCAATGGGAGAAGTGCTTAGCTTTGGGTTCAATCCTGCGGTGCTTGATCCCAGTGACAGAAGGGGAACCGACACATATTGTATTGTTGACATTGAGGATAATAAGATGGGGTTTTCATCATATTGCTTGAGTTTATCCCACTACATCATGTGATCTTACTTAAAGCGTTACTCTGTTCTTATGAACTTAATACACTAGATGCAGGCAGGAGTCGGTCGATGTGTGGAGTAATAGTAGTAGATGTAGGCAGGAGTCGGTCCACTTGACACAGACGTGATGCTTACATTCATGATCATTGCCTTAGATATCGTCATAACTTTGCGCTTTTCTATCAATTGCTCGGCAGTAATTTGTTCACCCACCGTTATATTCTCTATCTTGAGAGAAACCTCTAGCGAAACCTATGGCCCCGGGTCTATTTTCCATCTTATAACTTTCTGGTCTACAATTTTACTTTCTGATTTACATCCTTTGCAATATTTTACTTTCCGATCTATAAACCAAAAAAATTTTACTTTACTGTTTATCTATCTCTATCAGATCTCACTTTTGAAAATAACTGTGAAGGGATTGACAACCCCTTTGTCGCGTTGGGTGCAAGTTGTTGATTGTTTGTGCATGTATTCGGTGATTTGTGTGTTGTCTCCTACTGGATTGATACCTTCACTACAAAAAAATACACTTCTGTGATGATACGTGTTTGTCACAGTAGGTCGCGTTTTTTGTCATGCATGTACATCCATGACAAATTTATGACAGAATCAAGATAGTCATACCCGTGCTGTCGTAGAAGTGTTCCATGACATTACCAAAATTATCATCACGGAAGTGTCCACTTCCATGACGATAAATCGCGCGTCACAGAAGTGCTTTCGTCAAGGGTGACCGACACATGGCATCCACCGTAATGGAACGCCGTTAAGCTATCGGGTCAGGTTTTGGATCCGATAACCCATTAGCAGCCCTGACCAATGGGAAATTTCTACGTGTAAAATTCTTATTGGCCGGACAAAACACGTGTCAGCTCGTCAGTGGGTCAGATAGGTGCCTATGATATGTCGACACGTGCCACAGCCCACCACTGGCCCATTTAGCTTACAAAGCCAGCCCGTTTGACTTGGTCAAAAGTTAACAGGCTGGCCCATGAAAAGCCTGTTAACGGTCTCTTTGCAAATAGCCCATTTTACGGCTCGTTAACTCACGGCCCGTTAGGCCCTAAAGGAAATCGGCCCAACAACGTCATGTGGGCCGTCGAATATAGCACCAACCCATTTCACTTTCGGCCCATGGATGGCCTACGACGTCTTTCGGCCCATACGAGGGCTTTGTATCTTTCGGCCCTTTACAGGCCCACGGTGACTCTAGCCCATAATGAACAGTAATTTTCTTTATACCCGTTAACGGCCCGTGATTTACATGGGCCGTTTCCAGCCCGTGTTAGCTTTCGGCCTATTGACGGCCCATACGTTCTTGGGCTCCTTTTCGGCCCTTGATTACTTTTGGCCCGTTACTGGCATGTTCCCCTAATGGGCCAAATTTGGCCCATGGCAAGAGTCGGCCCGTTACTGACCTGTTCCCCTAATGGGCCAAATTCGGCCCATGGCAAGAGTCGGCCCATTACTGGCCTGTTACCCTAATGGGCCAAATTCGGCCCATGGCAAGAGTCGGCCCGTTTCTGGCCTGTAGACTTGCCTTCAACATGGGTTTGGGAAAGTTCGTTGGTCAACATGGAAAACTCACTGGAGATGTTTGGGAAAGTTCACTGTTAGCCTTGCCTTCAAAGTGAGTTTTCCTCAAGTTATACCGATACTGTCGCAGAGCAGACTTGAAAACATGGGTGCAATCTTGTCTGGTTGCATCATCTTGGCTATCCAACTTGAACCTCATCTGTTGAAAATTATGGGAGTCTCATTATCAGCAACCTAGAAAGTATGGGACAGAGCAACACGATATTACTAGTTTCCATACATAACCATACTTACAGATAAATGGTCGAGGAAGGTGTTGAACTGGGTTTCGTCTTTGTCATTCGTGTACTGAATCCATGTTGGGAGGATACGTACATGACACCTAACAACAACCGCTGGCTCTGATACTAACTTGGCTGACTCTGTAGCATCACGTGGCCTTTTTAAACCTGCCTCAAAACGGATCTCCATTCTTCCTCCTCTAGATTTAGTTAACCTATCGAGCATTATCCCTGATGTTTGTTTCCTCTTGCGCCTAGGTGCTAGTCCAACAACGAACATAGGAAGTGTTAGTGTACATCAAACTGTGTGACTACATATAAAGAAGCATGCAACTGTAACTTGACTCCAGCAACTACCTTCTTGATGTTGAAGCTCACAAGGTTCATCTGATATTGCCAACTCGTCTTGTGTCAAGAGTGCTTGGGAAGTAGTGTCAGGTGGCAAGGGAGCTTGGGAACGTGCTGCTAGCTCAGTTAACGCACGAGTAAGTCGTGCAACTGGTAGTACTGTGGTAGGTGTTGCAAGAACTAGGGTTGTCTCTGCTTGTTTGGTGGCAACTATTTGTTTCTGTTTGGCATTTTTTGCAACTCGTGTAGCATGGGATGCCGTGTTTGTAGAATTTTCTGCTGGACTTTGACCTTCTATTGCACCATCTGTACCAGCAGAATCTGCAGGATTCATCCGCTTCTCATTCCCTGCCATTCTGTGTTTCTTCCTCTTTCTCTGTGCCATGTTAAGTCAAGCCTACAAGAAAAACGAATAACAATTTAGTTCTTCAGAACAAATTGATGCGGCATTGCATATTCACAACTTATGATGTGTAAACTAAGGAGAAGGCATTTCAACAAATTAGAAGCAATGAAAGCTAGACACCATATGAAAGATGCAACAAATATCACTCTACCAAGTTAAAACTGTCTCGTCATAAGTGCCATTTCAACAAATTAGTAGTACAAGCTAGAAAAGAATGTGAGATGTAACCTATATCACACTCCAAAGTCAAACGTGTCTTATGATAAGTGATTGTTGCAGGTTACACAACAATAGTAATTTGATGTAAGAACATGGTGTGATAGACAAATATTGTATGTTCTAGAAACAGGAACACGTGACTTAGTCAAGTATAATGTGTAAAGTAAGCAGATGGAATTCAACAAAATTAGAAGCAATACAAGCTAGACATCACATATAACAGTGCCAAGTTAGAGGGAGCACCGGTGATGCTGCACTAGGGGAGACGTGCTCATCATAAACACAACTTTGTTGAGTGTCTATGCATGTGTTGTCTTGGAAATCATCTTGGGGGTGTGGAGGAGTAGAAACTGTAGAGGCCCTCCGTTCGGAAGGAGCACCTTTATCCGCTGCCTTGCTAACTTCCTTCCGCTTTATTGATTTTGAATTGTCAACTAAAACCGACAAGAAAACGCAATAAAATTCTCTCTTCAGAACTCATTCATGCATGATACTGACAATCACTACTTTGATGTAAGGCAAACACATGATACCAGGATGGAATATGTACGAAAAACAGGACGACATGGCATGTTCACAACTGTTTGTGTAAACTAAGCAGAAACCATTCCAGCAAATAAGAAGCAATGCAAGCTAGACACCACATGAAAGATGCAACCAATATGACTCTGCCATGTTAAAAGTGTCCCATCATAAATGGAATTTCAACAAATTAGAAGCAGCGCATGCTATAAATCATATGAAAGATGCAACTAATATCGCACTGCATATACTAAAGGTGTCTCGTCATGTTGATTGATGCGGGATACCAAAAAAAACAATAGTTTTATGTAAGGACATGCTTAATAGATAGATGTACTATGTACTAAATACAGGAAGGCATGTCACATTAACAGGTATAATGTATAAGCTAAGCAGACTAGCACATGCAGTTTAACCAGATTGGAAGAATTACAATCTAGACACCATATGCAACATGCAACCACATATCACGCTACCAAGTTAGAGCAAGCACCTGCGATGCTAGTGTAGGGGAAATGCTGGAGCTACGTTCACTATCTTCATCTAGCATTTCTATTTCTTGAGAATCATGTCGGGAGGCTGACGCTGCATTCTTTAAATGAGGAGTAGTCCCCTTGCCTGTCTGCCTCATCATAAGTGATTGATGAGGGATACACAAGAACATTAGTTTGATGTAACAACATGGTTAATACACAGGTGTACTAGTATGTACAAAAACAGAAAGGCATGTCATATTCAAAGGTATAATGTGTAAGCTAAGCAGATGCAATTTAACCAAATTGGAAGCAATACAAGCTAGACATCCGGCTGGAGTGGTAAGCATGATCATCTAGGACCTGAGAGCCTGGTGGGAGGCGGGCTGCTTCGCCACCATCGCAGCTTTTTAGTTGGCTTCCAGGCGATGCCTATCTTTGTTGGGCTTGTCACTGGCTCGGCCAGTGCCCTGACTAGCTATTTGTCTTCTGGTGCTCCCGGGATGGTGGTTCATGTAAAAATATCTTTCCTTATCTTGATAAAGACTGACTTCGGCCTTTCGAATACAAGCTAGACACCATATGCAACATGCAAAGCACCTGGGATGGTGGTTCACGGCGAGCGAGATCATCAACTCCAGAGCTACGTTCCCCGTCTCCATCTGCTAACACTACACCCTTTAAAGTCTTGAAACGTGTCTGGCCTAGCCACGTACCACGCAGGAGCAACTTCTCTCTTCTCTTTTCTGCTTCTGTCAAGGCAGGGTCTGAAATACCCTTGCATAAAAACACAATAGTGAGAGTATGGGTGAAGTGTGTGGAGAAGTAGTGCACTGTAAAAGTGGCAGGTGGCTGAAAAATAAATGACAGGAGACATATGATAGCTTTACAATATTGCATGGCAAACAAAATTAGATTTTACTCCGTATGATTTTGTAATATATGAGCACAGGAAATGTAGGTACTCCTCCAGCACACCACCACATGTGGTCCTATCAAGATAACAGTCGACTAAAAATAAATAGGTCAGTCGATTTTTTTATGAACCGACCGATCTATAAGGAACGGGCAGATGGCCTTCGTCTACCTCCCGCCAGTCACTGTTGACGATCTTTCTCGAACCGCCAGCGACCACCGGCCCAGACCCCTGCCTCCGCCGCCCCGCCCTCCCATCGACCTCACACCACCGCCGTGCTTGGCAGCGCCCCCAGGCCATCCCTTTAATCCCGGCCGACCTCCAGATCGGGCGCCAGTAGCTCTAGGCCGCACACGCCCCTAAGATAAACACCAAGGTGCTGCTTCCCCGGCGTAATAGGCGTACTATCGCCTGTGTTGGGGAACGTTGCAGAAAATTAAAAATTTTCCTACGGTTTCACCAAGATCCATCTATGAGTTCATCTAGCAACGAGTATTCAGGTTAGATAGCATCTACATACCACTTTGTAGATTGCAACGGAAGCGTTCGAGTGAACGTGGATGAGGTAGTCGTACTTGCCGTGATCCAATTCACCGATGATCTAGTACCGAACAGACGGCACCTCCACGTTCAACACACGTACGGGACGGGAGACGTCTCCTCCTTCTTGATCTAGCAAGGGGGAAGGAGAGGTTGAGGAAGATCCAGCACGACGGTGTGGTGGTGGATGCAGCAGAACTCCGGCAGGGCTTCGCTAAGCAACTACGGGAGGAGGAGGAGGTGTTGCAGGGAGGAGGGAGAAGCCAGGGCATAGGGTGCGCTACCCCCCTCCCCTGCCCCCCTTTATATAGGCACATGAGAGGGGGGAGGGCGCAGCCTTGCCCCTTCCTCCAAGGAAGGGGTGCGGCCAAAGGGGGGGAGGAGTCCATCCTCCCCAAGGCACCTCGGAGGTGCCTTCCCCTCTTTGGACTCTTCCCTCTCCAAGTCTTCTTGGCGCATGGGCCCTTGGGGCTGGTTCCCCTTGGCCCAAGTAGGCCAAGGCGCACCCCCTAAGGCCCATGTGGCCCACCAAGGCAGGTGGCCCCACCTGGTGGACCCCCGGGACCCCTTCGGTGGTCCCGGTACAATACCGATAACCCCGAAACTTGTCCCGATGGCCGAAACAGCACTTCCTATATATAATTCTTTACCTACGGACCATTCCGGAACTCCTCGTGACGTTCGGGATCTCATCCGGGACTCTGAACAATATTCGGGTTACTGCACATACATATCCCTACAACCCTAGCGTCACCGAACCTTAAGTGTGTAGACCCTACGGGTTCGGGAGACATGCAGACATGACCGAGACGGCTCTCGGGCAATAACCAACAGTGGGATCTGGATACCCATGTTGGCTCCCACATGCTCCACGATGATCTCATCGGATGAACCACGATGTCGAGGATTCAATTAATCCCATATACGATTCCCTTTGTCAATCGGTATTTTACTTGCCCGAGATTCGATCGTCGGTATCCCAGTACCTCGTTCAATCTCGTTATCGGCAAGTCACTTTTCTCGTTCCGTAATGCATGATCCCGTGATCAAACACTTTGATCACCTTGAGCTCATTGTGATGATGCATTACCGAGAGGGCCCGGTGATACCTCTCCGTCAAGCGGAGTGACAAATCCCAGTCTCGATCCATGTCAACCCAACAGACACTTTCAGAGATACCCGTAGCATACCTTTATAGTCACCCAGTTACGTTGTGACGTTTGGCACACCCAAAGCACTCCTACGGTATCCGGGAGTTACACGATCTCATGGTCTAAGGAAAGGATACTTGACATTGGATAACTCTAGCAAACGAACTATGCGATCTTATGCTATGTTTAGGATTGGGTCTTGTCCATCACATCATTCTCCTAATGATGTGATCCCGTTATCGATGACATCTAATGTCCATAGTCAGGAAACCATGACTATCTGTCGATCAACAAGCTAGTCAACTAGAGGCTCACTAGGGACATGTTTGTTGTCTGTTATTCACACATGTATTACGATTTCCGGATAACACAATTATAGCACGAATAAAGACAATTATCATGAATAAGGAAATATAATAATAATGCTTTTATTATTGCCTCTAGGGCATATTTCCAACAGTCTCCCACTTGCACTAGAGTCAATAATCTAGTTTACATTGTGATGAATCGAACACCCATAGAGTTCTGGTGCTGATCATGTTTTGCCTTAGGGAGAGGTTTAGTCAACGGATCTGCGACATTCAGATCCGTGTGCACTTTACAAATTTCTATGTCTCCATCTTGAACATTTTCACGAATGGAGTTGAAGCGACGCTTGATGTGCCTGGTCTTCTTGTGAAACCTGGGCTCCTTTGCAAGTGCAATAGCTCCAGTGTTGTCACAGAAGAGCTTGATTGGCCCCGACGCATTAGGTATGACTCCGAGGTCGGTGATGAACTCCTTCACCCAAATTGCTTCATGTGCTGCCTCCGAGGCTGCCATGTACTCCGCTTCACATGTAGATCCCACCACGACGCTTTGCTTGCAACTGCACCAGCTTACTGCCCCACCATTCAAAATATACACGTATCCGGTTTGTGACTTAGAGTCATCCAGATCTGTGTCGAAGCTAGCGTCGACGTAACCTTTTACGACGAGCTCTTCGTCACCTCCATAAACGAGAAACATTTCCTTAGTCCTTTTCAGGTACTTCAGGATATTCTTGACCGCTATCCAGTGTTCCTTGCCGGGATTACTTTGGTACCTACCTACCAAACTTACGGCAAGGTTTACATCAGGTCTGGTACACAGCATGGCATACATAATAGAACCTATGGCTGAGGCATAGGGGATGACGCTCATCTCTTCTATATCTTCTGCCGTGGTCGGACATTGAGCTGAGCTCAATTTCACACCTTGTAACACAGGTAAGAACCCTTTCTTAGATTGATCCATATTGAATTTCTTCAATATCTTATCAAGGTATGTGCTTTGCGAAAGACCTATGAGGCGTCTCGATCTATCTCTATAGATCTTGATGCCTAATATATAAGCAGCTTCTCCAAGGTCCTTCATTGAAAAACTTTTATTCAAATAGGCCTTAATGCTGTCCAAGAGTTCTATATCATTTCCCATCAAAAGTATGTCGTCTACATATAATATGAGAAATGCTACAGAGCTCCCACTCACTTTCTTGTAAACACAGGCTTCTCCATAAGTCTGTGTAAACCCAAACGCTTTGATCATCTCATCAAAGCGAATGTTCCAACTCCGAGATGCTTGCACCAGCCCATAAATCGAGCGTTGGAGCTTGCACACCTTGTCAGCATTCTTAGGATCGACAAAACCTTCCGGCTGCATCATATACAATTCTTCCTTAAGGAAACCATTAAGGAATGCCGTTTTGACGTCCATTTGCCATATCTCATAATCATAGTATGCGGCAATTGCTAACATGATTCGGACGGACTTCAGCTTCGCTACCGGTGAGAAAGTCTCATCGTAGTCAACCCCTTGAACTTGTCGATAACCCTTAGCGACAAGCCGAGCTTTATAGATGGTCACATTACCATCCGCGCCTGTCTTCTTCTTAAAGATCCATTTATTTTCTATGGCTCGCCGTTCAACGGGCAAGTCAGTCAAAGTCCATACTTCGTTTTCATACATGGATCCTATCTCGGATTTCATGGCTTCCAGCCATTTGTCAGAATCCGGGCCCGCCATTGCTTCCTCATAGTTCGAAGGTTCACCGTTGTCTAACAACATGATTTCCAAGACAGGGTTGCCGTACCACTCTGGTGCGGAACGTGTCCTTGTGGACCTTCGAATTTCAGTAGGAGCTTGATCAGAAGCATCTTGATCATCATCATTAATTTCCTCTCTAGTCGGTGCAGGCTCCTCAGAAACGTTTTCTTGAGTTTCGCCATTTTCCGGTTCAAGAGGTAACACTTCATCAAGTTCTACTTTCCTCCCACTTACTTCTTTCGAGAGAAACTCTTTCTCTAGAAAGGATCCATTCTTGGCAACAAAGATCTTGCCTTCGGATCTGAGGTAGAAGGTATACCCAACAGTTTCTTTAGGGTATCCTATGAAGACGCATTTTTCCGACTTGGGTTCGAGCTTTTCAGGTTGAAGTTTCTTCACATAAGCATCACATCCCCAAACTTTTAGAAACGACAGCTTAGGTTTCTTCCCAAACCATAATTCATACGGTGTCGTCTCAACGGATTTCGACGGAGCCCTATTTAAAGTGAATGCGGCAGTCTCTAAAGCATAGCCCCAAAAAGATAGCGGTAAGTTGGTAAGAGACATCATAGATCGCACCATATCTAATAGAGTGCGATTACGACGTTCGGACACACCATTACGCTGAGGTGTTCCCGGCGGCGTGAGTTGTGAAACTATTCCACATTTTCTCAAGTGTGTGCCAAATTCGTGACTCAAGTATTCTCCTCCACGATCTGATCGTAGAAACTTGATCTTTCTATCACGTTGATTTTCAACCTCACTCTAAAATTCCTTGAACTTTTCAAAGGTCTCAGACTTGTGTTTCATTAAGTAGATATACCCATATCTACTCAAGTCATCAGTGAGGGTGAGAACATAACGATAGCCACCGCGAGCCTCAACACTCATTGGACCACACACATCGGTATGTATGATTTCCAATAAGTTGGTTGCTCGCTCCATTGTTCCTGAGAACGGAGTCTTGGTCATTTTACCCATGAGGCATGGTTCGCACGTGTCAAATGATTCATAATCAAGAGACTCTAAAAGTCCATCTGCATGGAGCTTCTTCATGCGTTTGACACCTATGTGACCAAGGCGGCAGTGCCACAAATATGTGAGACTATTGTTATCAACTTTCACTCTTTTGGTATTCACACTATGAATATGTGTATCATCACGTACGAGATTCATTAAGAATAAACCATTAACCATCGGAGCATGACCATAAAACATATCTCTCATATAAATGGAACAACCATTATTCTCTGATTTAAATGAGTAGCCATCTCGAATTAAGCGAGATCCAGATACAATGTTCATGCTCAAACTTGGCACTAAATAACAATTATTGAGGTTTAAAACTAATCCCGTAGGTAAATGTAGAGGCAGCGTGCCGACGGCGATCACATCGACCTTGGAACCATTCCCGACGCGCATCGTCACCTCATCCTTCGCTAGTCTCCGTTTATTCCGCAGCTCCTGCTTTGAGTTACAAATGTGAGCAACTGCACCGGTATCAAATACCCAAGAGCTACTACGAGTACTGGTAAGGTACACATCAATTACATGTATATCACATATACCTTTGGTTTTGCCGGCCTTCTTGTCCGCTAAGTATTTGGGGCAGTTCCGCTTCCAGTGACCACTTCCCTTGCAATAAAAGCACTCAGTTTCGGGCTTGGGTCCATTCTTTGGCTTCTTCCCGGCAACTTGCTTACCGGGCGCGGCAACTTCCTTGCCGTCCTTCTTGAAGTTCTTTTTACCCTTGCCCTTCTTGAACTTAGTGGTTTTATTCACCATCAACACTTGATGCTCCTTCTTGATTTCTACCTCTGCTGATTTCAGCATAGCATATACTTCAGGAATGGTCTTTACCATCCCCTGCATATTGTAGTTCATCACAAAGCTCTTGTAGCTAGGTGGAAGCGACTGGAGGATTCTGTCAATGACCGCTTCATCCGGGAGATTAACTTCCAGTTGAGTCAAGCGGTTGTGCAACCCAGACATTTTGAGTATGTGTTCACTGACAGAACCATTTTCCTCCATCTTACAGCTAAAGAATTTATCGGAGACTTCATATCTCTCGACCCGGGCATGAGCTTGGAAAACCATTTTCAGCTCTTCGAACATCTCATATGCTCCATGTCTCTCAAGACGCTTTTGGAGCCCCGGCTCTAAGCTGTAAAGCATGCCGCACTGAACGAGGGAGTAATCATCGCAGCGTGACTGCCAAGCGTTCATAACGTCTTGTTCTGCAGGGAGAATAGGTGTGTCACCCAGCGGTGCTCGTAGGACATAATCTTTCTTGGCAGCTATGAGGATAATCCTCAGGTTCCGGACCCAGTCCGTATAGTTGCTACCATCGTCTTTCAGCTTGGTTTTCTCTAGGAACGCGTTGAAGTTGAGGACTACGTTGGCCATTTGATCTACAAGACATATTGTAAATATTTAGACTAAGTTCATGATAATAAAGTTCATTTAATCAAATTATTTAATGAACTCCCACTTAGATAGACATCCCTCTACTAGTCATCTAAGTATTACATGATCCGAGTCAACTAGGCCGTGTCCGATCATCACGTGAGACGGACTAGTCAACATCGGTGAACATCTTCATGTTGATCGTATCTTCTATACGACTCATGCTCGACCTTTCGGTCTTCTGTGTTCCGAGGCCATGTCTGTACATGCTAGGCTCGTCAAGCCAACCTAAGTGTTTTGCGTGTGTAAATCTGTCTTACACCCGTTGTATGCGAACGTAAGGACCTATCACACCCGATCATCACGTGGTGCTTCGGAACGACGAACTTTAGCAACGGTGCACAGTTAGGGTGAACACTTTCTTGAAATTATTATGAGGGATCATCTTATTTACTACCGTCGTCCTAAGTAAACAAGATGCAAAACATGATAAACATCACATGCAATCAAATAATAAACGTGACATGATATGGCCAATATCACATAGCTCCTTCGATCTCCATCTTGGGGCTCCATGATCATCTTGTCACCGGCTTGACACCATGATCTTCATCATCATGATCTTCATCATCGTGTCTCCATGAAGTTGCTCGCCAACTATTACTTCTACTACTATGGCTAACGCGTTTAGCAATAAAGTAAAGTAATTTACATGGCGATTCTCAATGACACGCAGGTCATACAAAAATAAAGACAACTCCTATGGCTCCTGCCGGTTGTCATACTCATCGACATGCAAGTCGTGATTCCTATTACAATAGCATGAACATCTCATACATCACATATAGATCATTCATCATTCATCACAACTTTGGCCATATCATATCACAAAGCACTTGCTGCAAAAACAAGTTAGACGTCCTCTAATTGTTGTTGCAAGTTTTACGTGGCTGAATTAGGGTTCTAGCAAGAACGTTTTCTTACCTACGTTAAAACCACAACGTGATTTGTCAACTTCTATTTACCCTTCATAAGGACCCTTTTCATCGAATCCGCTCCAACTAAAGTAGGAGAGACAGACACCCACCAGCCACCTTATGCAACTAGTGCATGTTAGTCGGTGGAACCGGTCTCACGTAAGCGTACGTGTAAGGTTGGTCCGGGCCGCTTCATCCCACAATACCGCTGAAGCAAGATAAGACTAGTAGCGGCAAGAAGAGTTGACAACATCTACGCCCACAACAAATTGTGTTCTACTCGCGCAAGAAGAACTACGCATAGACCTAGCTCATGATGCCACTGTTGGGGAACGTTGCAGAAAATTAAAATTTTTCCTACGGTTTCACCAAGATCCATCTATGAGTTCATCTAGCAACGAGTATTCAGATTAGATAGCATCTACATACCACTTTGTAGATCGCAACGGAAGCGTTCGAGTGAACGTGGATGAGGTAGTCGTACTTGCCGTGATCCAATTCACCGATGATCTAGTACCGAACAGACGGCACCTCCGCATTCAACACACGTACGGGACGAGAGACGTCTCCTCCTTCTTGATCCAGCAAGGGGGAAGGAGAGGTTGAGGAAGATCCAGCACGACGGTGTGGTGGTGGATGCAGCAGAACTCCGGCAGGGCTTCGCTAAGCAACTACGGGAGGAGGAGGAGGTGTTGCAGGGAGGAGGGAGAAGCCAGGGCATAGGGTGCGCTACCCCCCTCCCCTGCCCCCCTTTATATAGGCACATGAGAGGGTGGAGGGCGCAGCCTTGCCCCTTCCTCCAAGGAAGGGGTGCGGCCAAAGGGGGGGAGGAGTCCATCCTCCCCAAGGCACCTCGGAGGTGCCTTCCCCTCTTTGGACTCTTCCCTCTCCAAGTCTTCTTGGCGCATGGGCCCTTGGGGCTGGTTCCCCTTGGCCCAAGCAGGCCAAGGCGCACCCCCTAAGGCCCATGTGGCCCACCAAGGCAGGTGGCCCCACCTGGTGGACCCCCGGGACCCCTTCGGTGGTCCCGGTACAATACCGATAACCCCGAAACTTGTCCCGATGGCCGAAACAGCACTTCCTATATATAATTCTTTACCTACGGACCATTACGGAACTCCTCGTGACGTCCGGGATCTCATCCGGGACTCCGAACAATATTCGGGTTACTGCACATACATATCCCTACAACCCTAGCGTCACCGAACCTTAAGTGTGTAGACCCTACGGGTTCGGGAGACATGCAGACATGACCGAGATGGCTCTCGGGCAATAACCAACAGCGGGATCTGGATACCCATGTTGGCTCCCACATGCTCCACGATGATCTCATCGGATGAACCACGATGTCGAGGATTCAATTAATCCCGTATACGATTCCCTTTGTCAATCGGTATTTTACTTGCCCGAGATTCGATCGTCGGTATCCCAGTACCTCGTTCAATCTCGTTATCGGCAAGTCACTTTTCTCGTTCCGTAATGCATGATCCTGTGATCAAACACTTTGATCACCTTGAGCTCATTGTGATGATGCATTACCGAGAGGGCCCGGTGATACCTCTCCGTCAAGCGGAGTGACAAATCCCAGTCTCGATCCATGTCAACCCAACAGACACTTTCAGAGATACCCGTAGCATACCTTTATAGTCACCCAGTTACGTTGTGACGTTTGGCACACCCAAAGCACTCCTACGGTATCCGGGAGTTACACGATCTCATGGTCTAAGGAAAGGATACTTGACATTGGATAACTCTAGCAAACGAACTATGCGATCTTATGCTATGTTTAGGATTGGGTCTTGTCCATCACATCATTCTCCTAATGATGTGATCCCGTTATCGATGACATCTAATGTCCATAGTCAGGAAACCATGACTATCTGTCGATCAACAAGCTAGTCAACTAGAGGCTCACTAGGGACATGTTTGTTGTCTGTTATTCACACATGTATTACGATTTCCGGATAACACAATTATAGCACGAATAAAGACAATTATCATGAATAAGGAAATATAATAATAATGCTTTTATTATTGCCTCTAGGGCATATTTCCAACAGCCTGTTACACCGGGGAATGCTTCCGTTAATTGGGAATCAACTGGCCAGAAATTGAAATTCAGGGGGGCGACGAATCTCTAGCTAAGGTGAAATAGTATATGAGGAGAAACCTTGTGCATCGCGAGTTACTAGGAACATCTAGTATCAAGAAGAAGCGTCAACTAGTGTCTTCTGTGGGATGAATACCATGCAAGCAGAGACGTAAGATTTGCACAAATAAGGGAAGAGGAGTACCTTTTTCGGTTGCCGGTGTGGTCACCTCCACATGTCGCTCCGATTTTCTTCTTTTTACCAGGGAAACCAATGTTCTCTCCACATGTCGCGCCGATTTTCTTCTTTTTACTGGGTAAACTGATGTTCTGGAGGGTGCAGGCTTGGACGAACCCATGGCCAAATTGTTGACTGTGTTGCCGTGGCCGTATGTCGGCGGAGGGGAAGCAGATCTGAGGCAGCGAAGGATGGCGTGGCAGGAACAGCTTCGGTGCGGTGTAGGGTGGCGAAGTTGGAGCGGCAGCGGTGAGGCGCAGGATGGCATGGTTGAACTGGCTCGGGTATGGACAGCTCGGCCTCGGCTTCAACTACTAGCCATGGAGGGCATTGCGGTCGAGGTTGCGGTGGACGACGATGTTGGGGTATCGGCTCTGGCGTGATGGAGGAGGGCGGCGGTTGATGGGTGGGATGGGGTGGCGGACAGAGGACGCCGGGGTTTCGTGGCTGGTGGAGAGGTAGTTTTGGCGCCCATGGAGTACGAATGGGGAATCGGACGGGTGGGGGGAACCATGTTTCGGTCTGGGACGTGCTTGTTTTTGGCTTTTTTGAACAGAAGATGGGACGCGCTTGTTTGAAATTTGGGGAAAGTACAAACTTTGCCCCCCTCTTAAATTCCGGACCTACTGCGGATCGGGGGTAGGATGGTAATCCCAGGTGCCCCAAATAGTGGGCGGGAGCGATTTCGGCCGCGCGCATGTGTGCTTAGGCGGCCATTGTGTATGAATGTTTTTCGGATGCGGTTGTGTGGCGTCTAGATGAAGCTACAATCCTACCCCGGTTTAGACCTTTGGACGTCGGGCCGGTAGGTTTCACGGGGCGGAGTTATTAGAAAAGTAATTTCCTTGTGTCGGCGTTCTGGGAACGGGGGTCCCCAGACTTGCCTGCCTGTGGCCTATGGCGTGGCTCAAATGGGGGCCTAGCGGGGCCCATCTTCATCAACACAAGGCTCGAGACCATCGCGAGGGGTCAAGCCTCGCGAGGCGGACGACATGGCGCTTCCTCAAGCACGGCCTCCTCAGGCTGGCTCGCGAGGAGGCGGAGAGATCGAGGCGGGTACCTCACGAGGTGCCCATGACGCAAGCCATGGCGACCAAGGGTGCCAGGCGGGCGCCAGCCCGCGCAGCATCTCCCTTTCCTCTTTGGTGCAAAGGGGGCAAGCGCAGGCAAGAGGATCAAGCAAAGGCACCCATTTCGGTGCAACGAGACCAAGACCAGTCCAACGGTGGGAAGGAGGTCACCATGGAGCCCAGGACGGCGTCACCACAGGGCCTTTGGCAGGCGAAGACCAACTTTAGTCAGGATAAGTGTACCAGATGTTCCCCTTCGAATTGGCCAATTGTTGGTGCCCTTCCCGCTCAATATTTGGGAAGAGGCCCAGGGCCTTTGCCTATAAATAGGACTAGCCACCCCCAGAGCAGAGGCATCTAATCGAGCTTCTCACAGAGAGAGAGAAGGGCGATCGAACTCCCCCTAGCAGTTCATCCCCTAGCCAAGAACTGACCCTCGCGAGGTCGTTCTCCCTTGTACTGTTCTTCATCATCAGCCTAAGAGGCAATCCACCCACCACAAACTAGAGTAGGGTATTACACCACAATGGTGGCCCGAACTAGTATAAACCCTGCGTCTCTTATGTTGTTCTTGCGGTAGTTAGTGTTGGGTAACGTAGTAATTTCAAAAAAATTCCTACGCACACGCAAGATCATGGTGATGTACAGCAACGAGCGGGGAGAGTGTTTGTCTACGTACCCTCGTAGACCGAAGCGGAAGCGTTGACACAACATAGAGGAAGTAGTCGTACGTTCTCCTCGCGGTCCAATCGATCACAGCACCGTTACTCCGGCACCTCTGAGTTTTAGCACACGTACAGCTCGATGACGATCCCCGGGCTCCGATCCAGCAAAGCGTCGAGGAAGAGTTCTGTCAGCACGACGGCGTGGTGACGATCTTGATGTGTTACCGGCGCAGGGCTTCGCCTAAGCACTGCAACAATATGATCGAGGTGGAATTTGGTGGAAGGGGGCACCGCACACGGCTAAGGAACGATCCGTAGATCAAATTGTGTGTCTTTGGGGTGCCCCCTGCCCCCGTATATAAAGGAGACAAGGGGGAGGGGCTGGCCGGCCAAGCTAGGCGCGCCAGGAGAGTCCTACTCCCTCTGGGAGTAGGATTCCCCCCCCCCAATCCTAGTTGGACTAGGATTCTCCAAGGGGGAGAGAGAGAGAGAGGGGGCGCCCACCTCTCCTAGTCCTAATAGGACTAGGGGAAGGGGGGAGGCGCGCAGCCCATGGGGCAGCCCTCTCACCTCTCCTCCAAGGCCCATGTTGGCCCATTATGCTCCCGGGGGGGTTCCGGTAACCCTCCCGGTATTCCGGTAAAATCCTGATTTTACCTGGAATGCATCCGATGTCCAAACATAGGCTTCCAATATATCATTCTTTACGTCTCGACCATTTCGAGACTCCTCGTCATGTCCGTGATCACATCCGGGACTCCGAACTCCTTCGGTACATCAAAATGCATAAACTCATAATAACTGTCATTGTAACCTTAAGCGTGCGGACCCTACGGTTCGAGAACAATGTAGACATGACCGAGACACGTTTCCGGTCAATAACCAACAGCGGGACCTGGATGCCCATATTGGCTCCTACATATTCTACGAAGATCTTTTATCGGTCAGACCGCATAACAACATACGTTTGTTCCCTTTGTATACTTGCCCGAGATTCGATCGTCGGTATCCAATACCTAGTTCAATCTCGTTACCGGCAAGTCTCTTTACTCGTTCCGTAATACATCATCTCGCAACTAACTCATTGGTTGCAATGCTTGCAAGGCTTTATGTGATGTGCATTACTGAGAGGGCCCTGAGATACCTCTCCGACAATCGGAGTGACAAATCCTAATCTCGAAATAAGCCAACCCAACATGTACCTTCGGAGACACCTGTAGAGCACCTTTATAATCACCCAGTTACGTTGTGACGTTTGGTAGCACACAAAGTGTTCCTACGGTAAACGTGAGTTGCATAATCTCATAGTTAAAGGAACATGTATAAGTCATGGATAAAAGCAATAGCAACATACTAAACGATCGGGTGCTATGCTAATGGAATGGGTCATGTCAATCAGATCATTCAACTAATGATGTGATCTCGTTAATCAAATAACAACTCTTTGTTCATGGTTAGGAAACTTAACCATCTTTGATTAATGAGCTAGTCAAGTAGAGGCATACTAGTGACACTCTGTTTGTCTATGTATTCACACATGTATTATGTTTCCAGTTAATACAATTCTAGCATGAATAATAAACATTTATCATGATATAAGGAAATAAATAATAACTTTATTATTGCCTCTAGGGCATATTTCCTTCAGTCTCCCACTTGCACTAGAGTCAATAATCTAGATTACAAAGTAATGATTCTAACACCCATGGAGTCTCGGTGCTGATCATGTTTTGCTCGTGGAAGAGGCTTAGTCAACGGGTCTGCAATATTCAGCTCCGTATGTATCTTGCATATCTCTATGTCTCCCACCTGGACCAAATCCCGGATGGAGTTGAAGCGTCTCTTGATGTGTTTGGTTCTTTTGTGAAATCTGGATTCCTTTGCCAAGGCAATTGCACCAGTATTGTCACAAAAGATTTTCATAGGACCCGATACGCTAGGTACAACGCCTAGATCGGATATGAACTCTTTCATCCAGACTCCTTCATTAGCTGCTTCCGAAGCGGCTATGTACTCAGCTTCACATGTAGATCCCGCCACGACGCTTTGTTTAGAACTGCACCAACTGACAGCTCCACCGTTTAATGTAAATACGTATCCGGTTTGCGATTTAGAATCGTCCGGATCAGTGTCAAAGCTCGCATCGACATGACCGTTTACGACGAGCTCTTTGTCACCTCCATAAATGAGAAACATATCCTTAGTCCTTCTTAAGTACTTAAGGATGTTCTTGACCGCTGTCCAGTGATCCACTCCTGGATTACTTTGGTACCTTCCTGCTAAACTTACAGCAAGGCACACATCAGGTCTGGTACACAGCATTGCATACATGATAGAGCCTATGGCTGAAGCGTAGGGAACATTTTTCATTTCCTCTCTATCTTCTGCGGTGGTCGGGCATTGAGTCTTACTCAACTTCACACCTTGTGCCACAGGCAAGAACCCTTTCTTTGCCTGATCCATTTTGAACTTTTTCAAAACTTTGTCAAGGTATGTGCTTTGTGAAAGTCCTATTAAGCGTCTTGATCTATCTCTATAGATCTTAATGCCCAATGTATAAGCAGCTTCACCGAGGTCTTTCATTGAAAAACTCTTATTCAAGTATCCCTTTATGCTATCCAGAAATTCTATATTATTTCCGATTAGCAATATGTCATCCACATATAATATCAGAAATGCTACAGAGCTCCCACTCACTTTCTTGTAAATACAGGCTTCTCCAAAAGTCTGTATAAATCCATATGCTTTGATCACACTATCAAAGCGTTTATTCCAACTCCGAGAAGCTTGCACCATTCCATAAATGGATCGCTGGAGCTTGCACACTTTGTTAGCTCCCTTCGGATCGACAAAACCTTCTGGTTGCATCATATACAACTCTTCTTCCAGAAATCCATTCAGGAATGCAGTTTTGACATCCATTTGCCAAATTTCATAATCATAAAATGCGGCAACTGCTAACATGATTCGGACAGACTTAAGCATCGCTACGGGTGAGAAAGTCTCATCGTAGTCAATCCCTTGAACTTGTCGAAAACCTTTTGCAACAAGTCGAGCTTTATAGACAGTAACATTACCATCAGCGTCAGTCTTCTTCTTAAAAATCCATTTATTCTCAATTGCTTGCCGATCATCGGGCAAGTCAACCAAAGTCCACACTTTGTTTTCATACATGGATCCCATCTCAGATTTCATGGCCTCAAGCCACTTTGCGGAATCTGGGCTCACCATCGCTTCTTCATAGTTCGTAGGTTCATCATGGTCTAGTAACATGACTTCCAAAATAGGATTACCGTACCACTCTGGCGCGGATCTTACTCTGGTTGATCTACGAAGTTCAGTAGAAACTTGATCTGAAGTTTCATGATCATTATCATTAGCTTCCTCCCTATTTGATGTAGGTGTCACAGGAACAGATTTCTGTGATGTACTACTTCTTAATAAGGGAGAGGATACTGTTATCTCATCAAGTTCTACTTTCCTCCCACTCACTTCTTTCGAGAGAAACTCCTTCTCCAGAAAGTTTCCGATTTTAGCAACAAAAATTTTGCCTTCGGATCTGTGATCGAAGGTATACCCAATAGTCTCCTTTGGGTATCCTATGAAGACACATTTTTCCGATTTGGGTTCGAGCTTATCAGGTTGAAGCTTTTTCACATAAGCATTGCAGCCCCAAACTTTAAGAAACGACAACTTTGGTTTCTTGCCAAACCACAGTTCATAAGGCGTCGTCACAACGGATTTTGATGGTGCCCTATTTAACGTGAATGCGGCCGTCTCTAGAGCATAACCCCAAAAAGATAGCGGTAAATTGGTAAGAGACATCATAGATCGCACCATATCCAGTAAAGTACGATTACGACGTTCGGACACACCATTACGTTGTGGTGTTCCGGGTGGCGTGAGTTGCGAAACTATTCCGCATTGTTTCAAATGTAGACCAAACTCGTAACTCAAATATTCTCCTCCACGATCAGATCGTAGAAACTTTATTTTCTTGTTACGATGATTTTCCACTTCACTCTGAAATTCTTTGAACTTTTCAAATGTTTCAGACTTGTGTTTCATTAAGTAGATATACCCATATCTGCTTAAATCATCAGTGAAGGTGAGAAAATAACGATATCCGCCACGAGCCTCAACATTCATTGGACCACATACATCAGTATGTATGATTTCCAATAAATCTGTTGCTCTCTCCACAGTACCGGAGAACGGTGTTTTAGTCATCTTGCCCATAAGGCACGGTTCGCAAGTGCCAAGTGATTCATAATCAAGTGACTCCAAAATTCCATCAGTATGGAGTTTCTTCATGCGTTTTACACCGATATGACCTAAACGGCAGTGCCACAAATAAGTTGCACTATCATTATTAACTCTGCATCTTTTGGCTTCAACATTATGAATATGTGTATTACTACTATCGAGATTAAGTAAGAACAAACCATTCTTTAATGGCGCATGACCATAAAAGATATTACTCATATAAATAGAACAACCATTATTCTCTGATTTAAATGAATAACCGTCTCGCATCAAACAAGATCCAGATATAATGTTCATGCTCAACGCTGGTACTAAATAACAATTATTTAGATCTAATATTAATCCCGAAGGTAGATGTAGAGGTAGCGTGCCGACCGCGATCACATCGACTTTGGAACCATTTCCCACGTGCATCGTCACCTCGTCCTTAGCCAATCTTCGCTTAATCCGTAGCCCCTGTTTTGAGTTGCAAATATTAGCAACAGAACCAGTATCAAATACCCAGGTGCTACTGCGAGAATTAGTAAGGTACACATCAATAACATGTATATCATATATACCTTTGTTAACCTTGCCATCCTTCTTATCCGCCAAATACTTGGGGCAGTTCCGCTTCCAGTGACCAGTCTGCTTGCAATAGAAGCACTCAGTTTCAGGCTTAGGTCCAGACTTGGGTTTCTTCTCTTGAGTAGCAACTTGCTTGCTGTTCTTTTTGAAGTTCCCCTTTTTCTTCCCTTTGCCCTTTTTCTTGAAACTAGTGGTTTTGTTAACCATCAACACTTGATGCTCCTTTTTGATTTCTACCTCCGCGACTTTTAGCATCGCGAAGAGCTCGGGCATAGTTTTGGTCATCCCTTGCATATTATAGTTCATCACGAAGCTCTTGTAGCTTGGTGGCAGTGATTGGAGAATTCTGTCAATGACGCAATCATCCGGAAGATTAACTCCCAGTTGAATCAAGTGATTGTTATACCCAGACATTCTGAGTATATGCTCACTGACAGAACCGTTCTCCTCCATTTTACAGCTATAGAACTTATTGGAGACTTCATATCTCTCAATCTGGGCATTTGCTTGAAATATTAACTTCAACTCCTGGAACATCTCATATGCTCCATGGTGTTCAAAACGTCGTTGAAGTCCCGGTTCTAAGCCGTAAAGCATGGCACACTGAACTATAGAGTAGTCATCAGCTTTGCTTTGCCAGACGTTCACAACATCTGGCGTAGCTCTTGCACCAGGCCTGGCACCCAGCGGTGCTTCCAGGACGTAATTCTTCTGTGCAGCAATGAGGATAATCCTCAAGTTACGGACCCAGTCCGTGTAATTGCTACCATCATCTTTCAACTTTGCTTTCTCAAGGAACGCATTAAAATTCAACGGAACAACAGCACGAGCCATCTATCTACACAACATAGACAAGCAAGGTACTATCAGGTACTAAGTTCATGATAAATTTAAGTTCAGTTAATCATATTACTTAAGAACTCCCACTTAGATAGACATCCCTCTAATCCTCTAAGTGATTACGTGATCCAAATCAACTAAACCATGTCCGATCATCACGTGAGATGGAGTAGTTTCAATGGTGAACATCACTATGTTGATCATATCTACTATATGATTCACGCTCGACCTTTCGGTCTCTGTGTTCCGAGGCCATATCTGTATATGCTAGGCTCGTCAAGTTAAACCTGAGTATTCCGCGTGTGCAACTGTTTTGCACCCGTTGTATTTGAACGTAGAGCCTATCACACCCGATCATCACGTGGTGTCTCAGCACGAAGAACTTTCGCAACGGTGCATACTCAGGGAGAACACTTCTTGATAATTTAGTGAGAGATCATCTTATAATGCTACCGTCAACCAAAGCAAGATAAGATGCATAAAAGGATAAACATCACATGCAATCAATATAAGTGATATGATATGGCCATCATCATCTTGTGCTTGTGATCTCCATCTTCGAAGCACCGTCATGATCACCATCGTCACCGGCGCGACACCTTGATCTTCATCGTAGTATCGTTGTCGTCTCGCCAATCTTATGCTTCCACGACTATCACTACCGCTTAGTAATAAAGTAAAGCATTACATCGCGATTGCATTTCATACAATAAAGCGACAACCATATGGCTCCTGCCAGTTGCCGATAACTCGGTTACAAAACATGATCATCTCATACAATAAAATTTAGCATCACGTCTTGACCATATCACATCACAACATGCCCTGCAAAAACAAGTTAGACGTCCTCTACTTTGTTGTTGCAAGTTTTACGTGGCTGCTACGGGCTTAAGCAAGAACTCATCTTACCTACGCATCAAAACCACAACGATAGTTTGTCAAATAGACTCCGTTTTAACCTTCTCAAGGACCGGGCGTAGCCACACTCGGTTCAACTAAAGTTGGAGAGACAGTCTTCCGCAAGCCATCTATGTGCAAAGCACGTCGAGGGAACCGGTCTCGCGTAAGCGTACGCATAAGGTTGGTCCGGATCGTCTCGTCCAACAATACCGCTGAACCAAAGTATGACATGCTGGTAGGCAGTATGACTTGTATCGTCCACAACTCACTTGTGTTCTACTCGTGCAAATAACATCATACCATAAAAACCTAGGCTCGGATGCCACTGTTGGGTAACGTAGTAATTTCAAAAAAATTCCTACGCACACGCAAGATCATGGTGATGTACAGCAACGAGCGGGGAGAGTGTTTGTCTACGTACCCTCGTAGACCGAAGCGGAAGCGTTGACACAACGTAGAGTAAGTAGTCGTACGTTCTCCTCGCGGTCCAATCGATCACAGCACCGTTACTCCGGCACCTCCGAGTTTTAGCACACGTACAGCTCGATGACGATCCCCGGGCTCCGATCCAGCAAAGCGTCGAGGAAGAGTTCTGTCAGCACGACGGCGTGGTGACGATCTTGATGTGTTACCGGCGCAGGGCTTCGCCTAAGCACTGCAACAATATGATCGAGGTGGAATTTGGTGGAAGGGGGCACCGCACACGGCTAAGGAACGATCCGTAGATCAACTTGTGTGTCTTTGGGGTGCCCCCTGCCCCCGTATATAAAGGAGCCAAGGGGGAGGGGCTGGCCGGCCAAGCTAGGCGCGCCAGGAGAGTCCTACTCCCTCTGGGAGTAGGATTCCCCCCCCCCAATCCTAGTTGGACTAGGATTCTCCAAGGGGGAGAGAGAGAGAGAGGGGGCGCCCACCTCTCCTAGTCCTAATAGGACTAGGGGAAGGGGGGAGGCGCGCAGCCCATGGGGCAGCCCTCTCACCTCTCCTCCAAGGCCCATGTTGGCCCATTATGCTCCCGGGGGGGGGGGGGTCCGGTAACCCTCCCGGTATTCCGGTAAAATCCTGATTTTACCTGGAATGCATCCGATGTCCAAACATAGGCTTCCAATATATCATTCTTTACGTCTCGACCATTTCGAGACTCCTCGTCATGTCCGTGATCACATCCGGGACTCCGAACTCCTTCGGTACATCAAAATGCATAAACTCATAATAACTGTCATCGTAACCTTAAGCGTGCGGACCCTACGGTTCGAGAACAATGTAGACATGACCGAGACACGTTTCCGGTCAATAACCAACAGCGGGACCTGGATGCCCATATTGGCTCCTACATATTCTACGAAGATCTTTTATCGGTCAGACCGCATAACAACATATGTTTGTTCCCTTTGTCATCGGTATGTTACTTGCCCGAGATTCGATCGTCGGTATCCAATACCTAGTTCAATCTCGTTACCGGCAAGTCTCTTTACTCGTTCCGTAATACATCATCTCGCAACTAACTCATTGGTTGCAATGCTTGCAAGGCTTTATGTGATGTGCATTACTGAGAGGGCCCTGAGATACCTCTCCGACAATCGGAGTGACAAATCCTAATCTCGAAATAAGCCAACCCAACATGTACCTTCGGAGACACCTGTAGAGCACCTTTATAATCACCCAGTTACGTTGTGACGTTTGGTAGCACACAAAGTGTTCCTACGGTAAACGTGAGTTGCATAATCTCATAGTTAAAGGAACATGTATAAGTCATGGATAAAAGCAATAGCAACATACTAAACGATCGGGTGCTATGCTAATGGAATGGGTCATGTCAATCAGATCATTCAACTAATGATGTGATCTCGTTAATCAAATAACAACTCTTTGTTCATGGTTAGGAAACTTAACCATCTTTGATTAATGAGCTAGTCAAGTAGAGGCATACTAGTGACACTCTGTTTGTCTATGTATTCACACATGTATTATGTTTCCAGTTAATACAATTCTAGCATGAATAATAAACATTTATCATGATATAAGGAAATAAATAATAACTTTATTATTGCCTCTAGGGCATATTTCCTTCAGTTAGATCCTTACGAGACGGAGAGGTAGAGGGCACGATCCCCGCGCGCACCCCAGAGTTTGAACCTTAAGGGTCTGCCGGAACCCGTGATCCGACATTTGGCGCGCCAGGTAGGGGTGTGCCGGAATCTGTCTTCCACCGCTCCGCTCTCCTCCGACCGCCGCGTCCATGTACAACGCAGGTCGAGCTCACGTCACGCCAGCGGCCCTTGCTGGTGGACGTCCTCGCTGTTCCCCGTCGCCCGCCGTCAACACTGCCACCGGCCCGGCAGGAGGCGAGCAGCAAGCACCACCCCGGCGTCTGCCAATGCAACAGGGCGGCTGCACCACGACATCGACGCTCCTGGTCGTTGCGGCCCTCCTGGGCGGCTCGCAGGTGCCACCCACAAGCCGCCACGTCAAGCCGTTTGCCCGCCAGATCGGCGCCGTCTCCGCACGGCGGGGGGCTCCCCCGGACCGGGCGGCACGCGAGGTTGGCCTGACCTTCAGCTCGGAGGACCACCCTGCTAACTTGGCCGGCTCGGGTGCGCTCCCCCTGTTGTGCACCCCCACCATCTGCCAGGTGGCCGTCACCAGAACTCTCGTCGATGGCGGCGCGGGCCTCAGCGTGCTTTCGGTCGAGACCTTCAACCTCCTCTGCATACCCCGGGAGCGGCTGCAACCCAGCCGATCCTTCTCGGGCGTCGGGGGCAGGTCGTCCGACTCCTTGGGACAAATCCGGCTCCCAGTAACCTTCGGCACCTACGACAACTTCCGCACGGAGCTGGTCAACTTCGACATCGCCCCCATCGGCCTCCCTTACAACGCCATCCTCGGCTACCCGGCACTGGCTCAGTTCATGGCCGCCACGCACCTGGCGTGCAACCTCATGAAGATGCCCGGGAGCAAAAGTACCCTCACCGTGCACGGAGACACCGGGGACGCCCTGCGAGTACTCAAGCTCGCCTTCAAGACGGTGGCATCGGCACAGCCTGCAGACGCGGGGACCCCTGAGCCCAAGGGGGCTGCGCCTACCAAGAAGAAGCAGTTGTTCACCCAGGACAAGGCAGAAACCAAGCAGATACCCGTCGACGAGGACGGGTCCTCCAGCGCCACTTTCACCATTGGCACCAACCTGGGGCCTGAGCAGGAGGAGGCCCTGGTCAAGTTCCTGCGTGCAAACAAGAAAGTGTTTGCTTGGGAGCCCGATCAGTTGGCAGGGATCCCCAGGGACGTCATCAAGCATCACCTCAATGTGTGCCCAAATGTGCGCCCCGTGAAGCAGAAGGCCAGGCGGCATTCCGCAGAGAAGCAAGCCTTCATCGTCCAAGAGACCCGCAAGTTAGAAGCCGCTAGAGTCATTCGCGAGGTCCGGTACCCGGATTGGTTGTCCAACCCTGTCGTTGTGCCCAAGAAAGGGGGGAAGGAACGCATGTGTGTCGACTTCACCAACCTCAACAAGGCATGCCCGCAAGATCCGTTCCCGCTCCCTCGCATCGACCAGATCGTCGATTCCACCGCCGAGTGCGACCTGCTGTGCTTTTTGGATGCCTTCTCCAGATATCACTAGATCAAGATGGCGATAGAAGACGTTAAGAAGACCGCCTTCTTGACCCCGTGCGGGGTATACTGCTATACATGCATGCCATTTGGACTGCGCAACGCAGGGGCAACTTTTCAGCGGCTGATGCACATCACCTTGGGCCCGCAGCTCGGGAAGAATGTTGAAGCATACGTCGATGACATTGTGGTGAAATCTCGAGAGGCCAGGACCCTGATACAGGACCTGGAGGAGACCTTCGCGAGCCTGACGCAGTAAACCTGCGGCTCAACCCGGAGAAATGTGTGTTTGGCGTTCCCTCGGACAAGCTTTTGGGATTCCTCGTATCTCACCGTGGCATCGAGGCCAACCCCGAGAAGGTCAAGGCGGTCGAGGACATGAGTCCGCTAAAGACCCTCAGAGAAATGCAGAAGCTCACTGGGCGTGTGACCGCACTAGGGCGCTTCATCTCCAAATTGGGGGAACGAGCGCTGCCTTTCTTTCAGCTGATGAAGAAGAAGGGGCCCTTTGAATGGACTGAAGAGGCAGATAAGGCGTTTCGGGATCTCAAGAGGTACCTAACCAGTCCCCCAATCATGGTGGCTCCGCATCCTCAAGAGCCCCTGCTGCTCTACCTCGCTGCCACCCCCTACTCTGCCAGCGCGGCCTTGGTGGCGGTTAGGGAAGAGCGCCAGGTCAAGACCGCAGCGGCAGCCCGAGGCAAGGCAAAAAGGGAACAAGGAAAGCCCGGGGAATCCAAGACCACAGATGAGGAGGATCAACCGCCGAAGAACGCACCAGAGACAGGAGAGGCCGCACGCCCGGATGGTCCACCTCCCGAGGTCACGTTGTCCTGTGAGGTGCTCTCACCTCCCGAGGACGCCGCGACCCAAGATGCTCTCAGCCTTGTTGAGCACCCGGTCTACTTCGTTAGCACGGTGCTACGGGACGCGAGGGCACGATACCCGATGCCTCAGAAGCTCCTCCTCGCGCTACTAGTGGCCTCGCGCAAGCTGCGTCACTACTTCCAAGCTCACCCGATCATGGTCGTCTCATCGTACCCCCTGGAGAGGGTGCTCAGGAGCCCTAACTCAGCCGGAAGGGTCGCTGAATGGAACATAGAGTTGCAGGCATTTCAGCTCGAGTTCAGCACAACTAGGGTCATCAAAGGAGCCGCATTGGCGGATTTCGTGGCGGAATGGATAGAGGCGCCAGGCCTCAAGGGCAGCGAGGATCGTTCCCTCTCCCCAGGGAGCGAGGCGCCAGAAGGCTGGGTCATGTACTTCGACGGGGCATTCTCCAGGCATGGCGCGGGGGCTGGTGCTGTACTGATATCACCCACTCAGGACAAGCTTTACTATGTAGTACAACTCTGTTTCCAGCAAGGAGAAAAGGTCTCCAACAACATAGCAGAATATGAGGGACTGATAGCCGGGTTGAAGGCCGCAGCGGCCCTGGGAGTGAAGCGCCTCACCGTCAAAGGCGACTCGCAGCTCCTAGTCAACTTCTCCAATAAGGTGTACGAGCCGAAGGACGAGCATATGGAGGCCTACCTGGCGGAGGTCCGCAGGATTGAAAAGCAGTTCTGGGGGCTGGAGCTGAAGCACGTGCCCCGTGGCACCAACCAGGAAGCTGACGACATAGCCGGACGGGCGTCCAGGCGGCTGCCGCATGAGCCCGGCGTCTTCGAAGAGCGGCTCTTCAAACCTTCAGCGCAGCCAACGCTATCAAGCACGGCTCAGCCTCGGGAGCCCCGGCCTGCGGACCGCCCTCGGGAGCACGCTTGCTCCTGACGATGGAACCTCAGGAGGAATGCTGGACCACAGAGCTCCAGAATTACCTGACACATGGGGCCCTGCCAGAGAAGGAGGAGGAAGCAGAACGTGTGGCGCGGCAGGCCTCGGCATACTGCATCAGAGATGGAGAACTCTACCGGAAGCGACTCAACGACGTATCTCTGCGCTGCATCTCCAGGGAGCAAGGAAGGGAACTACTGGGGGACATACACGGCGGAGACTGCGGACACCACTCGTCATCACGGACCCTCGTCGGCAAAGCATTCCGTAGTGGGTTCTATTGGCCCACCGCGCTCAACGACGCAATCGAATTAGTAAAGGCTTGTGAGGCCTGCCAGTTCCATTCCAAGCAGATCCATCAACCAGTGGGGAGCCTGCAGACTATACCCCTCTCGTGGCCATTCGCGGTTTGGGGGTTGGATATTCTGGGCCCGTTCCCTCGGGCGCCAAGGGGCTACCGTTACCTCTACGTCGCCATTGACAAGTTCACCAAGTGGGCAGAGGTGGAGGCTGTCCGTACCATCCCTGCGGGCTCCGTGGTCAAGTTCATCAGGGGTATCGTAAGCCGGTTCGGGGTGCCGAACCGCATCATCACAGACAACGGTTCGCAGTTCACCAGTAATCTCTTCAAAACATACTGTGCTGACCTTGGAACGCAGATATGGTACGCTTCGGTGGCACACCCGCGAAGCAATGGGCAAGCCGAACGAGCCAACGCGGAGGTCCTGAGAGGCCTCAAGACCAGAACGTTCAAGAAAAAGTTGGAGGCCTGCAGCAGGGGTTGGTACGACGAGCTCCAATCCGTGCTGTGGTCCATCCGCACAACCGCGACCAAACCAACCGGGGAAACCCCGTTCTTCCTGGTCTATGGAGCCGAAGCAGTCCTTCCTCACGAGGTCAGGCGTCGTTCCGCGCGGGTCCTGGCGTTCGACGAGGCGCAGCAGGACGCCATGCGGGGGATGGACCTCGTGATGGGGGAGGAACGCCGCCGGGAAGCTGTGCTGCGAGTGGCAAGGTACCAACAGGCGCTACGACGATATCACTGCCGCAACATCCGCCCCAGGACCCTCGAGGTAGGAGACCTCGTACTCAGGCGGGTCCTCTCCAGGGAAGGGCTGCACAAGCTCTCTCCCATGTGGGAGGGCCCGTTCAAGGTTGTTCATGTTTCCAGGCCTGGCTCCGTGCGCTTGGAAACTCAAGAGGGGGAGCCGATCCAGAACGCGTGGAACATCCAGCACCTCCGTAGGTTCTACCCCTAAAAGGCCCAGAGCCTGTGAAGAAGGCGAACACCTGTGAAGATCGTCTCTTTTTGGAAAAGGCCCAGAGCCTATGAAGATCGTCTCTTTTTGGAAAAGGCCCAGAGCCTGTGAAGAAGGCGAACGCCTGTGAAGCTCGTCTCTTTTTGGAAAAGGCCCAGAGCCTGTGAAGAAGGCGAACGCCTATGAAGATCGTCTCTTTTTGGAAAAGGCCCAGAGCCTGTGAAGATCGTCTCCTTTTGGAAAGGGCCCTGAGCCTGTGAAGAAGGCGAATGCCTGTGAAGCTTATTACCTCTAAGGAGAAAGGCCCGGAGCCTGTGAAGAAGGCCAATGCCTGTGAAGCTCGCCGCCCCGTGACACTCTCACGTAATAATGAGTGGGGCTGTACACGCCCCGGAGTCTCAGGAGCACCGGCCTCAGGCCCTGGGGCTCCCTCCCATGCCCAGTGGCAGCACTTAGCTCCGCGCTGGTGAGAAGACGTTGAAGACTAGACTAGGTGTCGGACGCGGATTTTTCATTTGCTTTTTGCATTTGACGTGTTTTACTTGCATCTGAAGTCTTATCAAAACTATCGCCGTTGTTGATTTGTGGTTTGTCGATTTTCGCTCCTTGTTTTGATTTTCTCTCATAAAAGGCCTCGCGAGGGATGGGACTCGAACGCCCTCGCCAGCGTTTCTACTCTAGCCACTTAAAGGTTTCACGGCCCGGGCTCTCTACAGGAGCACCCCTCTGGTCCGTGCCCCTCGGGCACCGCGACATGCACACAGGGCCTGGGTCGGTCGCCCCCCGGCTGGGGCCGCAAACTACCTACGCGAGGGCAAATAGTTGAGAAGCGCAACAACAAAATCAAGGTAATGGCTACAACGGCAATGATTCTCAACACGCCCCCACGGGGCTCCATGCAGCTGTCTTGTCTTACACAGGGAGCAAAAGGAAAAGGAAAGGGCGAGCCCGGCGCGGCCCGCCTCACATCGGCTTGCAGAGGCGACACCGGATGCCTCCGGAGCTCAGGCGGACTCCCTCTCGTGCTTCACCGGGGCGCGGCGACGGGCGGATGAACAGCCACCCCCCAAGCAAGTGCGGCGGCGAGGGGGCTGGCTGCGGCCACCGCTGGAGGAGCCGCCCGAAGAAGAGTTGGTGGAGCTTGGGGAGCATCGGGTGCCGCCATCAGAGTGGGCGCTGTCTCCTCCATCGTCGTCGGAGCAAGGCCCCTGGCCACGGTCGTCGTCCTCAGGGCAGCATCCGGCGCGGCGACCAAGGCCGCAGGCTGTTAGGGCCCGCGGCGCTTCGCCCTTGCCCTTTCGCCTCTCGGCACGGCCAAGTCCGTGCGCGCCTTGGGCCCGGGGGCTACTGTCGGCGTTCTGGGAACGGGGGTCCCCAGACTTGCCTGCCTGCGGCCTACGGCGTGGCTCAAATGGGGGCCCAGCGGGGCCCATCTTCATCAACACAAGGCTCGAGAACCTCGCGAGGGGCCAAGCTTCGCGAGGCGGACGACATGGCGCTTCCTCAAGCACGGCCTCCTCAGGCTGGCTCGCGAGGAGGCGGAGAGATCGAGGCGGGTACCTCACGAGGTGCCCATGACGCAAGCCATGACGACCAAGGGTGCCAGGCGGGCGCCAGCCCGCGCAGCATCTCCCTTTCCTCTTTGGTGCAAAGGGGGCAAGCGCAGGCAAGAGGATCAAGCAAAGGCACCCATTTCGGTGCAACGAGACCAAGACCAGTCCAACGGTGGGAAGGAAGTCACCATGGAGCCCAGGACGACGTCACCACAGGGCCTTTGGCAGGCGAAGGCCAACTTTAGTCAGGATAAGTGTACCAGATGTTCCCCTTCGAATTGGCCAATTGTTGGCGCCCTTCCCGCTCAATATTTGGGAAGAGGCCCAGGGCCTTTGCCTATAAATAGGACTAGCCACCCCCAGAGCAGAGGCATCTAATCGAGCTTCTCACACAGAGAGAGAGAAGGGCGATCGAACTCCCCCTAGCAGTTCATCCCCTAGCCAAGAACTGACCCTCGCGAGGTCGTTCTCCCTTGTACTGTTCTTCATCATCAGCCCAAGAGGCAATCCACCCACCACAAACTAGAGTAGGGTATTACACCTCAATGGTGGCCCGAACTAGTATAAACCCTGCGTCTCTTATGTTGTTCTTGCGGTAGTTAGATCCTTATGAGACGGAGAGGTAGAGGGCACGATCCCCGCGTGCACCCCAGAGTTCGAACCTTAAGGGTCTGTCGGAACCCATGATCCGGCACCTTGTACTACCAAACATTGGTCTCACGCGGTTTCGGGCGAGTAGAGGCTCTTTGGCGCTTCGTTCAAAATTTTGAAACACAAGCATTCACGTTTGGAATACTCTTGAACTATGAGGATTGACCTAAATAGACAACGTTATATTCGACCTTGTATGTTTGAAAACCTCATTAAATTATCCACTTCTTTTTGAAATTTTGACACTTGAAAATCCTATAACTACGATTATTTTTGAATGGAGGAACTAAATTTGAATCTATTTTGTACACTACTACATATGCTATTATGTACAAAATCAGAGCAAAGATTGGTGCCCCCATAATTTAGGTATGGTTTACAAATGCCATGATATGAAATTCAAATAATTGAATGGAATTCATGTTGAAATCGATTTTTTTAAACCACCTTAAGTTGAATTCAAATGTATGCTAGTTCATAGGTAGCTATTTATAATGTCCATTGTGTAACTTTCATACGTATAATGTGCTTTACACACACAACATGAACTATACTCATGTTTATATTCGATTGCTAAAGCGATGCATTGTCTGGAGTTCAAAATACTAACTATGTGGATCAATTGTGTTGAATAATAACATAGACATGCTCAAATTCGATAGAATCTAGATGTTTGATGGATCAATGACCGCTCCTTACCCGAATTGCAAATATCATGATCCCATCCTAATATTTGGATACAATTTATATCTTTAATCAATGTGTAGAGCAGTCTTTTATGTGTAGTTTCACTCTTCATCGGTGGTCTCTCACACATGCTCACACACTCTCTCTCGAGGTGTCTTTCTCGCACACATGCTCTAGATATAACCCTCCCTCCCTCTCGTAACCATTTACAACTGTTTTCACTAACCTTTATCACAAGCACTCTTCCTCTCGCAAACATACACACGCACAATCCTCATCGACCCTTTCTATATACATGGACCTGCCTACGTGTCTCATGTACGGACATTATCTTTACACCTGTCTCTCATGCATTATCTCACACCTCTCTTCCTAATCGACGAGTATGATTCTAGCAGAGCATTCTGTAGGATGCCCCTTAAAGTTAGGTTGGATGAATAGTAATACCAGAGATAAAGGGGTTACCTTAGTCCAAGAACCTAGGGTTACAAATCCTAGCCGGCTTTGTCAGTGGACACAGAGTCCTTCACAATTCTGCTATCTTTGTCTTGTACGACTAGTCATCCATGGGTCTTCCTAAATGCATCACGGGCCGACCAATGTGGCGCAGGACGGAACCGAACGAAGGGCCTCACCTTGACCCACCGGACCTCACGCGCTGACACACCCTCTGCCCCCATGTCTCATTATCTTCTCACACCCACACATACCAACACAAACACCACACACACAGAAAATTTCTCCTGGTGCCTCTATTCCCTCTCCCCTTGCATATACACACTCAAGGGAATGGAATCTCTTGTCGTGACGTCATATTCGTCTCTCTACGCCCCCCCCCCCGTCGGCCCCTCTACCCATGCCTCTCCCGAATACGTAATACACACACATACCTCTCTAGGCCCCACCAAATGCATGAACTACACATTACACATGTTACATCACGTACCCCATTGATCTAAAAAACCCTCTCTTCACGTTTATTTCGCATACAACATTCCTTTTGAATAATTAAAGTGTGGCCAAAAAATTATTTTACAGTTTCTACATATATACTCCCTCCGTCCGAAAATACTTGTCATTGAAATGGATGTATCTAGATGTATTTTAGTTCTAGATACATCCATTTTCATTTATTTTGATGACAAGTATTTCCGGACGGAGGGAGTACAACATTACAAAGTTATATGGAGGAGTACGAACGCTAATTTGCATTGCATGGTGCCCACAATGATATTTATTCCGCACTGTGAATTTGTATATTTTTATACTATATACAAAGTTAGTCATAATAAAGAGAAACAAAGAGCATCTCTCTCTCCATCGCATACCCCCCTGTACGCCCCTTTCACGTATGCACACAAAACTATCTCAAGGTCCTCTAAAAGTAAGCCCCCAGAAAATTCACGCATGTTTCATCTTTCTCTCGCGATATATGCAATGACGAGCATTGTATTTGAAGCGAAAGCATGATATGTACATTGGACTTCAGAATCCACTCATTACGGTCACCATTTATGTTTAGTGGTTATTATACAGTCACGGGCTCACCGTACAACTCTGTATTTGCTCATGACATGACTAGTTGACCAGTTAAACGCTCCACGTGGCACCTCTAGTGTTGCATCACATTATCTCACTACCATCGTGCCCACCTGTCGACTTGTATCTACTCTACATCTACACTCTTATAAAATACATAAAATACACTCTTATAAAAAACAGAGTTGGTGATGATGGTGTGCCTGCCATCCTGCAATATAGGCCGTCCGATTTATATCTGACGTATAGGAAAGAAACTATGGCAATTTTTCAAAAAGGTATCCACACACCTCTCCACATTTGCAAATAAGGCCTTCCCTCGTTCATCCTTTTCTCTCACAAGATAAACAAGTCATACAAATGCATCTTGATGTTACGTGCAACGCACGGGCATCTTGCTAGTAAGAATGAAAACAAACGACAAAAAAAATATTTGGACGGTGGTTCGAAGTCATGACCGCGGCACAGCGCACAAGGTGGCCTTGTATTGGTATGCTGAGCCGTCTGTTTTAACACACATGAGCTGGTGTTGTGATTATACACACATGCACGCATGCACACGAACTGCATCCACGCAACACTCACACAAACACATGCACCCACGCACGCACGCAACACTCACACGTACACACACAGCCACGCACGCACGCAACACTCACACACACGCACGCAACACTCACACGCATGCATGCACACACCAGTACACCACACGACCAACACACACTCTCACGCTCAAGTGCTCAACCTACACGTGCATGCGCATACATCAGGCCCTGATAGACACATACACAACCAGGTGATTCCCGCGCACGGGTTGGAGCCTTGTCGCGCCTCCGTAAATTTGTGTTTATCTGACCTTTTGCCTATGCGAACTGACAGGTGGGACCCACAAGGAACGTGGTCAATTTAACTAGTCAACATGGCGCCATGCAGACTATTTGGCCAGTCAACAGAGTGCAATCCGATGTTGAACTGTGAGCAAGTGACCGTATAATCACGGCAAAACGTATATAGTGACCATAATCAGCTTATTCTGAAGTTCGGTGACCGTATTACGCTTTTCTCTCTGTAGGCCCTCCAAAACTACATCTCTACACGTTCTCGCATGTTACATCTAACAACTATGCAATACAGCACTACTACTACGCTCTAACACAATAAATCATATGCGTTTTTAGTTTTACTAGATATCATATTGTTACATATAATTATTCAGTTTGCATACATTAAAATTGCCTTTGAAATGTATGGCCAGTATCATCTACTGCGCGGGAAAAATCCCGCCCTTTCCTATTTAATCGGGTTTGTATCGATGGATCGTGCGAAACAACAAAACTATAGTACTATACAGTACAAGTGACAGTTCACTGGGCCGTTGTGTCGTCTACTCCTCCGTCGTAAGAGTGGAGCGCTCGCTTTCATAAATCTTCTAGTCCCTTTCGCCGACATGTGGGACATCAAGCTACCGGGTCCACGTGCCATACCGGAATACAGTGCAGAGCAGCCGGGGTGAAGCACCCCAGTCATGGCGCCGGCGTAGTAATGAGCAATGAGGCATCAAATCACAAAGCTGCACCTTTCCCGCAGTTAAGTTGGAGGGATGAAGCAACCATCATTTCACTCATTGCTCTTCAACTTAACCACGTGTTGCTTCTGTCGTTGTTCTGCCTCATGTGGGACGCGGATCAGCTTGGTAAAGCACTGACACATGGGACCGCATATTAGCAAACCGCCAGGACAACGTCCTCCGAAAATAAGAAGCCTAATCCTAGACTTACAAAGGGCTACGTAGCTGCTACGTATACTTTCCATCTAATCTATATATGCCCCCCCCTGATTTTTAGGTGGGGTGGGCCTAATCCTCTCCTTTAATCCAATCAAATAGTCCCACATCACATCAGTTCGTAACTTTACGTAAACCATTACGTGGATGTAGCATTGCTCAAATAAGAAACCTCCCCCGCCATCCGCGCGGCAAAGTCACCTCCTTTTTACTAATATTGACTCTATAATTTTTTAGATCAATATAATTGAGATTTGTATAGATAGCACACAGGAGCAAAACCAAGTGGTACAGTTAAGGGCATCCACATTGTGTAGCCAAATGTGAAAATAGCTTTTGACGTCGTGGGTACCATTGTGGACGGTGTTGCCAAAGCCAAAAAGATGGAACCGAAGCTCCCTGATTGATTGATTGAAGGAATAGAAAAATGCAACATGTCTCCTCTTTCTCCCATGCTTGGACGCATGTAGTACAATATAGAGCACAGAGTCTACTCCCCTGTCCCTTCTATCACAAATCATAAAGCAGTGAGGCGTCGAATCACAAAAGCACGGACGAAGCAACCATCATTTCGCTCTTCGCTGACTCCGCTTCTCCATCGTCTTCTTCGAGAAACCATCTCACCGCACTAGTACTCCTAGTAGTACTAGTAAAGGACTTCCTGGATGCAAATAAGGCGGTTGTCTCGGCTTGCAGGCGGCACTTGCGAACGACTTACCGTGGTCTCCCTCAATGGTGTTCTTCGTCGAACGCACTTCGCCAAACCACCAAAAAAAGATATCGTCGACGTCACTGCAATGGGGAAGGAAGTCAAATATAGTTACTACCTCCATTTTTTTGTGCACAAGGCCAATATATCAAAATTACAATTTGCAAAGGGCCACTAACACTAATCGAGGCAAAATTGATGGGGTTAGCAACCAAGGACATTAATATCCCCTGCATGCATGCAGAAGTGAGAAGGTTGGTTTGCATGGCGCTGCATTAATCAAGCGATGAGGAGTGAGATGGTTAGCTCTTTGGTCTTTGGAGAAAAAAATACGCATTAATTGACAAGTGAAATGAGGATTTGTATCGATTAAATCCCGCGAAGGAAAAACCCCGCCTTTCTTTTTTAACACTAGTACTCCTAGTATGTACGTACTTATCCTGTTTGGGTCTAGGCCTTGCATTGCCAAACTTCACCACACATTTTTGCCAAGCTTGCCTAAAGTTTTCAAAATGAGAAGGAGGTACACTTGCGCACGGCTGTCGCGGTCGTACCGCACCCTCACACAGTCGCTCCTGCACGTCGCGGTCGCACCGCACCCTCACACAGTCACTCCTGCACGCCGCAAACCCAACCAAGGGAACGCACCCTCACTGACAAGTGTTGTTGCATGTGAACAAACCAAACTCAGCCATCCTATCGCTGACACATAATTTTCGTTCATAGATTATGTTTATCCAACCGCATGTTGGGGAGTATCCGTACGGCCCGTGCGGTGGTCTGTTGGGGAAGAAGAAGAGGTGAGGAAGAAGGAAAGAAGGGTTAGGAGACGTAGGATATTCATCCAACCGCCTGAAATGGTAGACTGACCCAAGTCAGGCGACTTGCATAACAAATATATGTTTTTACACAGCAAAAGATCCATAAAAACAACAACATAAAGAAAAACTATCACTGCTCGCAGAAAGAGACGGCCTCGTCGTCTTTGGCTGCCGGCGCGAACCAGCCGTCGCTGCCGACGTGTGTCTCCGCACCGTGGTTGTCCTCGGCCTCCAGCTACTCGTTCAAGCGGAGCGTGCGGGCACTCTGCACGGACTAGAGCACAGCCCGGTTCAAGTCGAGGACGTCCGGTTCCGCCCCTGCAGGAGGGCCTCAATGGCAGCGGCATCCGCGCGCTCCGCGTCGAGTCGAGCCTCCGCCGCCCGGTTCAAGTCCAGGACGTCCGGTTCCGCCTGCAGGAGGGCGTCGATGAGAGCGGCATCCGCGCGCTCTGCGTCGACTCGAGCCTCTGCCGCCCGGTTCAAGTCCAGGACATCTGGTTCCGCCTGCAGGAGGGCCTCGACGGCAGCGGCATCCGCGCGCTCCGCCTCAAGTTGAGCCTCCGCCGCCCGGTTCACATCCACGACATCCGGTTTCGCCTGCAGGAGAGCCTCGATGGCAGCGGCATGCGAGTGCTCCGCGTCGAGTTGAGCCTCTGCCTCCTGGTCCTCCTTTAGTATCGCTATGTTGAACCGCTGGTCCGCCTGCACCATGGGGGACCCGGACGCCGGCACGAAGTCGACGTCCATCATCTCATACCCATCGGGGGCCTTCCGCACCGCGACCTCTACCATGAACATTGGATCGGCTTCCTCCTCCTCATAGCTTGGCTCCAGAGAACTCGGGGATTGACCCGCCGCAAAGCGAGCTTGGGAATGGAGGTCTGTGGCACCGACCGCCGCCATGATTTCTGCGCGGCGCACCGGCGTCAGCATCTTGTAGTAAGTGATCTTGTGGCGCACCATGGCTTTCCGGCGAACTAGGGTACGCTTGATGCAGGCTAGGGGATCGAAAGGTGGGGGAATGGGCTGGAGATTTGGTGTGGTTTTAGGGCAATGGCTGGCGTAGGCGAGTAGCGAAGGTTCTGGTGTGAATAGTGGTTCCGGTGATGACCGGTCAATCGGTTTTGACTGTACATCGCTCTTGTCGCGTTCGCGTTGTAGCCCGGCACACTGGACCCTCCACGTCGCTCACCGAATGGAACGCGCTTCGTCTTGCGTTTTCGCTCGCTTGTGGGACCGCAGTTGAGAGCAAACTGACGTCCCTCCCCCTCCCCGCCCGCGTCATTTATTATACCACCACTCCCTCCATTTTATGCGGAGTAAATAAAAACAGAGGGAGTATACTATGGATGAGGATCCCCTGACATGGCCGAACCCATTGAGTAACTGACATGCGGGGCCTACAAGCATGGGGTCCGCCAGTAACCGAAAGGGAGGGTAAGGCAGGGATACCTACGTCAGAGGATCCACTTCCACTACTACTTTGACCAAATGTTAGAGTAATAATATATGACATGCAACTTACACAAATGTTAGAGTAATAATATATGACATGAAACTTACACAAAACATGCAGGGTCTAATGCGTTTTTCGAGGCTAACTTTGACCAAATGTTAGAGTAACAATATATGACATGCAACTTACACAAAGCATACGGTCAAATTCGTATGTGAAAGGAGTTTCCAATGATATAATTTTCACATTATACATCTCATGTACTATTAATCTTGTCAATAGTCAAATTGGCAACCATCTCGAGTACAAATCTAGGAGTACGTACGAATCTAACAATATTGATTGGCCGTTGTTGAATGTTGATACCTTTTTTATCAAAGTAGAGATACTTTGACTACACATAAAACTTATATGTAAACTAGAAAGGATAGGAGGGAGTATATTGTACGTTCAAAAACGAAACGGACATTGAATACCCTTTATATATGATTTGCGGATGCTATGATCATCGGTTCAAAATTTTGAATCTGCCTTAGGTATCACGTGCCCCCACTCATTCCCTCTCGATTTCATCTCGGGGTCCGGAGATCTATTGAAAGAGGACTAGGGTGGGTACATGCGAATGATACTCGGCGGAATTTTCAAATGAGGCATGCGGGAGGATGGACTCGACTGGAGGGCGACATGATCGATGGAGAAGAGGGTTGGAGAGGAATGAGAAATAAGCAAACACCACATGATTATACTTGAACGACTCAAATAAACAATAAGTTGTCTCGCTTGGCCTACATAGTGAAAGGCCTAATGCGTAAGTATGACAATGGGTAGGGTATGGGACGGGTAGAGCAATACTATACCCATACCCGTGTAGTTAATGGGTACAATACTTTTGACGTTCTCAAACCTTTTCAACTTTCACGCAATATATGAGCGTGAGCCATGGACATAGCACTATAGGTGGAATAGAATATGATGAATGGGGTTATGTGGAGAAGACAAAAAAGGGAGGAAGTCTCACATCGACGCCGCTAATCAATGGGCTATGGAGATGCCCATCAATTGATGTCAATGTGAGGAGTAGGGATTGCCATGCAACGGATGCACTAGAGCTATAACTGTATGAAAGATCAAACTGAAACTAAGTGGGCGTGCATCCAACTTGCTTGCTCATGAAGACCTAGGGCATTTGAGGAAGCCCATCGTTGGAATATACAAGCCAAGTTCTATAATGAAAATTCCCACTAGTATATGAAAGTGATTACTCAAGAAACTCTCTATATGAAGAACATGGTGCTACTTTGAAGCACAAGTGTGGTAAAAGGATAGTAACATTGCCCCTTCTCTCTTTTTCTCTCATTTTTTGTTTTCCTTTTTTATTTTTTTGGTGGGCTTCTTTGGCCTCTTTTTTATTTGGGCTTCTTTGGCCTCTTTTACTTTTTGTAAAGTCCGGAGTCTCATCCCGACTTATGGGGGAATCATAGTCTCCCTCATCCTTTCCTCACTGGGGCAATGCTCTAATAATGATGATCATCACACTTTTATTTACTTACAACTCAATATTACAACTCTATATCTAGAACAAAGATATGACTCTATATGAATGCCTCCGGCAGTGTACCAGGATGTGCAATGATCTAGCGTAGCAATGACATCAAAAAACAGACAAGCCATGAAAACATCATGCTAGCTATCTTACGATCATGCAAAGCAATATGACAATAAATGCTCAAGTCATATATATGATGATGATGGAAGTTGCATGACAATATATCTCGGAATGGCTATGGAAATGCCATAATAGGTAGGTATGGTGGCTGTTTTGAGGAAGATATAAGGAGGTTTATGTGTGACAGAGCGTATCATATCACGGGGTTTGGATGCACCGGTGAAGTTTGCACCAACTCTCGATGTGAGAAAGGGCAATGCACGGTACCAAAGAGGCTAGCAATGATGGAAGGGTGAGAGTGCGTATAATCCATGGACTCAACATTAGTCATAAAGAACTCACATACTTATTGCAAAAATCTATTAGTCATTGAAAATAAAGTACTACGCGCATGCTCCTAGGGGGATAGATTGGTAGGAAAAGACCATCGCTCGTCCCCCGACCGCCACTCATAAGGAAGACAATCAATAAATACCTCATGCTCCGACTTCGTTACATAATGGTTCACCATACGTGCATGCTACGGGAATCACAAACCTCAACACAAGTATTTCTACGATCCACAACTGCCCACTAGCATGACTCTAATATCACCATCTTTATATCGCAAAACTATTGCAAGGAATCAAACACATCATATTCAGTGATCTACAAGTTTTATGTAGGATTTTATGACTAACCATGTGAATGACCAGTTCCTGTCATCTCTCTAAATAGATATAAGTGAAGCAAGAGAGTTTAATTCTTTCTACAAAAGGTATGCCCACGCTCTAACAAATGTAAGTGAAGCAAAACAGCCTTCTACAAATGGCGGTTGTTTATGTAAAGAGAAACAGACAATCCAGACTTCAAATAATATAAGTGAAGCACATGAAGCATTCTATAAAGCCATACTCAAAAGATATAAGTGAAGTGCAATGAGCATTCTATAAATCAACCAAGGACTATCTCATACCAGCATGGTGCATAAAATAAAAATGAAAAATAATTGCAAAAGACGCTCCAAGATTGCACATATCGCATGAACGAAACGAATCCGAAAACATACCGATACTTGTTGAAGAAAGAGGGGATGCCTTCCGGGGCATCCCCAAGCTTAGATGCTTGAGTCTCGTTGAATATTTCTTGGGGTGCCTCGGGCATCCCCAAGCTTGAGCTCTTCCCTCTCTTCCTTCTTCTCACATCGAGACCTTCTCGATCATCGAACACTTCATCCACACAAAACTTCAACAGAAAACTCGGTAAGATCCGTTAGTATAATAAAGCAAACAACTACTCTAAGTACTGTTGAAAACCAATTCATATTTTGTTTTTGCATCGTGTATACTGTAATATAGCTTTTCCATGGCTTAATCCACTGATATAAGTTGATAGTTTCATCAAAACAAGCAAACTATGCATCAAAAACAGAATCTGTCTAAAACAGAACAGTCTGTAGCAATCTGAACATTCACCGTACTTATGATACTTGAAAAATTCTGCACAAATTAGGAAAAATAAACAATTTTCATAGAAAGACAGTGCAAAAAGAATCAGAACCATTCGACGTTCCAGTAAAAAATGTAAAATCGCGCACTACAGACAAAGTTTCTGTCCTGCACCATACAAACCAACAAGCATTGTAAACATCCTAAAGGCAAACCTTGGCACATTATTTTTATAATACAATGGAATTGTACAAGGGGATAATTATTTTTTTGAAAAGTTTCTGTAATCAAGATTCACAAAGTTCCGTGAGCATGAACAAAGTTCAAGGAGCTGTCCCACTTCAACAGTGCTTGTCTTTCTCACTTTCACTTTCCTTTTTGAAAAGTTTTGGGTTCCCCTCTTTATTTTTGTTGTTTTTAAACTATATGAAAGCACTCAACAGAAATAAGTGACTCTCTAAAACTTCCGGGTTGCCTCCCTGGCAGCGCTTTCTTTAAAGCCATTAAGCTAGGCATATAGTGCTCAAATAGTGAATCCACCCAGATCCCAAGGTATATCAAAGCCAATTTTAATTAGCAATGATTTGTAATTTAGTAATGAGCACAAAGCAACATATATCATGCAACAACGAAGTCTAACTCTCTTTCTATGCATCGGCATGTCATAAAAGAACAATTCATGCACACAAAGTAAAGGCCAATGGATAGTATAAACAGTTTCTTGCAATTTTATCGTGTTGGAAACATAGAGAGGTGGAGATATAGTTCCTCTCTCATAATAATTGCAAGTAGGAGCAGCAAGCACATGCATATTATATTCATCGAAATCACCATGTGCAACAGTAAAAGGCAACCCATATATATAATCCTTAATAAAAGCAAACTTCTCCGATATAGTGTAATCGGGAGAATTCAAAAAGATAATAGGACTATCATGCGAGGGTGCAATAGCAACAATTTCATGTTTAACATAAGTAACTATAGCAAGTTCATCTCCATAAGCATAATTCATATTGGCATCTTGGCCACAAGCATAGCAAGCATCATCAAAAAGGGATATTTCAAGAGAATCAACGGGATCATAATAGTCATCATAGCAATCATCCTTCGGTAAGCACGAAGGGAAATTAAACAATGTATGAGTTGAAGAGTTACTCTCATCAGAAGGTGGCCACGGGTAGCTAATCCGCTCTTCCTCTTTTTGTTCTTCGCTCTCCTCCTCATCTTTTTCATCCAATGAGCTCACAGTTTCATCAATTTCTTCTTCCATAGACTCCTGCATAATATTAGTTTCTTCTTGGACAGCGGAAGTTCTCAATATATGGTTTAACATAAGCATTAGCAGCATAATTATTATAGAAATATTTAAGTATGGAAAATTTTTCAGATTTGTGAAAAGTAGCACCATACTTTTCAATCAAAGAAGCAATTTCATAAGCACCCTTAAAAGCAACAAATTCTTCAATTTGTTGAACATCATAGTAATTATAAACACCCTTAGCATACAAAGATACGATTCCATTATCACTAAACTCACATTGGTAGGGAAGGTGTTTCTTAGGGTTTTCAAAACAACAAGTAAAATCATATATTTCACATAAATTCCAAGCATAGCATTGCAAACGATGAATTTGACCTAATAGAAGTTTCCCTTTTTCAGATATACGGTGTCGCACATAACAGGCATGCTCATCTAAAGATTTGCCCTCAACTAAGCTAGTTGGGGTTTCAGCACAAGCACATATGGATCGAAGATGATCCAAGTAATAAGCTTCAGCAGTGTGATAGATTTCGAGTGGTTCTTCAACCATCGGTTCAGTAGGTACAACTAATTTTTTTTGGTATTTTGCGTTTCCTACCCATAACTAAAGATAGAAAACAACTAAGAACAACAAATAAAAATTACATAGTGATAAAGCAAACAAGCACACACGAGAATATTCACCCCACGCTATTGCTCCCCAGCAACGGCGCCAGAAAAAGGTCTTCATAACCCACAAGTATAGGGGATCGCAACAGTTTTCGATAAGTAAGAGTGTCGAACCGAACGAGGAGTTAAAGGTAGAACAAATATTCCCTCAAGTTCTATCGACCACCGATACAACTCTGTGCACGCTTAACGTTTACTTTATCTAGAACAAGTATGAAACTAGAAGTACTTTGTAGGTGTTTTTGGATAGGCTTGCAAGAAAATAAAGAGCACGAAAATAAAACTAGGGGTTGTTGTAAGTAAATAAGCAATAAAGTAAATATAGCGAGTATGGAAAAGTGGTGGTAGGAGTTGCGAAATTGTCCCTAAGCAATTGACTACTTTACTAGACCGATAGCAAGTTTTATGTGGGAGAGGCCACTCCTAGCATGTCATCCCTGACTTGGAATTCTATGCACTTATGATTGGAACTATTAGCAAGCATCCGCAACTACTAACGTTCATTAAGGTAAAACCCAACCATAGCATTAAGATATATTGGCCCCCCTTCAATCCCGTATGCATCAATTTCTATGCTAGGCTAAAGCTTCTGTCACTCTTGCCCTCCAATACATAGTCCTATCAACATACAACTAACCCTATGGTGTGATCCACGCGCGCGCTCATATGATGGGCACCAAAGGACAGCAACATAACCACAAGCAAATTAAATCAATCATAGCAATTCATCAACCACCGATAGGACAACAAAAATCTACTCAGACATCATAGGATGGCAACACATTATTGGATAATAATATGAAGCATAAAGCACCATGTTCAAGTAGAGGGCACAGCGGATTGCGGGAGAGTGGACCACTATAGATAGAGGAGGGAGGGTGATTGAGATGTTGGTGAAGATGGCGGAGGTGTTGGTGAAGATCGCGGTGATGATGATGGCCCCCGACGGCGTTCCGGCGCCACCGGAAGCGAGGGGGAGAGAGCCCCCTCCTTCTTCTTCTTCCTTGACCTTATCCCTAGATGGGAGAAGGGTTTCCCCTCTGGTCCATGGTCTCCATGGTGTGGGAGGGGCGAGAGCCCCTCCGAGATTGGATCTGTCTCTCTGTCTCTCTCTGTTTCCGCGTTCTGTTTTGCTGCCTTTTCACCGTTTCTTTTATATCCGAAGATCCGTAACTCCGATTGGACTGAAACCTCCGCCGTGATTTTTTCCCAAAAATTAGCTTTCTTGTGGCCGAAGAAGGGCATCAACCGCCTTACGGGTGGCCCACGAGGGTGGGGGGCGCGCCCTCCTGGTACGGGCGTGGGCCCCTGCCTCGTGGCCACCTCGTACACCGTTTCGCATTGATCTTTCTCCCAGATTTTCCAAATATTCCAAAAATAAGCTCCGTACGTTTTTATCCCGTTTGGACTCCGTTTGATATGGATATTCTGCGAAACCAAAAACATGCAACAGACAGGAACTGGCACTGGGCACTGAATCAATATGCTAGTCCCAAAAATAGTATAAAAAGTTGCCAAAAAGTATATGAAAGTTGAATAATATTGGCATGGAACAATAAAAAATTATAGATACGACAGAGACGTATCAACCATGCACGTGCTAACCTCGATTGTAAACCTTAGTGCTTCCCATTGTTTCCCTGCAACACATATAAGGTAGTTAGTCATCAGGTTAAGTAAGGGTTCGCATGCTATCAGTAAAATATGTTGATGAAAAATAATCACATTGCAGATTCATCAGATTAATTCAAGCCACAAGGAAAACCCATTTATCCAAACCAAGCATGATTAAGAACTAGGAAATATAGCACTTGTATATGTTTCTCATGTATTAAGTGCAGCCAAATTCGATTTATTACTCACATGCACAACAATACAAAATTCTACCAACGACAATTGGATATCGCATTGCAGAATTGAACCAAGCAGTTAACTAAACACCACAACAAATGAACCAAACATTAACTGAGCACCACATTGCACAATATAACATACTCCTAATAGAAGATCAGACAGTTAATGAAACAGTTAACTACAGCCAATTGTAGCAATTGTATTTGTTTCTCATGTATTTACTACAGCCAAATTTAATTTATTCCGCACATGGTATACATCAATAACAGAATGCACCCACAATTTTGTAAAGATAAATTCGATTTATTTCTCACATGGAAGACAATACAAAATTGCAGCCTGAAGAACTGAACATCACATTTGCATAATTAAACCAAACAGTTAAGTGAAGAAGACAACTAATTAACAAAACAATTAATAAGTGAGCACCACACTGCACGACATATAGAACATATACACTAGAGCAACAGATTGCATGGTAAAATTAGATAGCACAATTCACAAGAATTTGTGAAGGAAAGCCAGGAGCAGCACACGCAACGGGTAAACCAAGCATGCTTAACCGGCGTAGCTAGCAAATGGCAAGGTGCTCCTTCAAGATCTGGGGGTCGGCACGAATGGCATCCATCGCGACCTCATCAGCGCGTGCGGCCGCGATTTGCTTCTTCGCTGCCAAATGCTCCTTGAGGTCCTGGCTATACTGCGTGCACCATGGCTTAGGCCGGCGCCTATTTGGTGGAGGGGTTGGTGATTTGGGTGGAAGGTGTCGCGCTCGCGCCGGCGGTAGTGGCATGTGGGATGTGGAAGGAGGAGGAGGATGGGGGTTGGGTGTGGATTACCTGCCTGGATAGGCGAGGCCGAGGAGTGTGAAGGAGGGTCGCCGGCGAGGAGGCGGCGGCGCTGTAAGCAAGGAGTGAAGGTTTCAACTTGGAAAGGAAGGCGGAAAGCGAGGAAATGTGGCTTTTGGTAAGGGGAGGGGGCGGGGAGGTAGATATTTCCGCGGAAGCTGAAAATTTGGAATCGCTTCAACCAAAAAACTGGCGCGCAAAGTGTCATCAAACACGGTCCCTTATTCAGATTTGTGTACGATATGTGAACATCACAAATGATTCAGATAGCTTAACCCGTGTGTGTTGAGTTTGAATGTCAAAAATTTTGGTTCGAATTTCCTTGGTTACAGTGGTCATCCATGTCATTGCATAATTTGGGTACACAAAGGAGACTAACTTCTTAATCGAGCAAGTTCAGCAATTAAATAGAGCTAGCTGACCTAAACATTACTCTAACAAATTAAAGACCGGCACTCTTAATAAAACAAAACAAAGAGTACTACTATGGCTGGTGCTCGCCGATCTCCGCCACCGCCTCCATGTCCAGCTCGCGCCCGACGGTCTCCTGGGGAAGGGGCTCCATGGCATCAATTGCACCATACTCGGCAAGCATCTCGCCATCTGTGTCCACCATATCTTCTGAATAGGCTGCCACGAACTCGGCGCGCTCCGTCGTGGCAAGGTATGCCGCGCAGGAACGGACGGCTACTCAGACTCTCTCGGTGATTGCCAGATCTTCGGTCGTCGGTTGCCGACCGTTGTCGGAGAAGCTTCGTTCGATTTGTGCGGTGACCGCCATGAGCTGGGCGTGGACGGCCTCGTCATGGTAGTGGGCGGCCTCCATCAGGGATAAGGCCGCCGCTGCGGAACAGACAACTGTTGTGCCGCTCTCGCCAATTGCTATCCCCGAGGCAGATGCTGCAGCCGCCGCCTGAGAAGCAACAGCGGCCGTTTGGGCTGCCTTGGCTGCTCGGTCGCAGACTGCGGTCGCCCTCAAGAAGCTTGTTAGCATGCGCCTGGCGACTGCAGCCGCGCTCTCACTAGAGGGGGCCGCCGAAGTTTCCCTCACGACGTGGGTCCACATCCCCATCTTTCACCAGTGATGAATGAATAGTGAAATGATATTCGGGGAGTGAGCTAGTGTGCTTGACACGCCGGCTGTGGACTGTAGCCGATGCACCTTCTCTCATAAGCCATGGGCATACTATACACCGATGGTGCTCCAAGATATTTTGTGCTGCATCTCACACGGTTGGTGATAATAAACTGTGTGCGATTTACTTGATTTATCGTCTTGATCATTTGAATTACGTAATGGGGGTCACAGCTACAAAGGATGGTGTTTGAATTGTCAGAACTTTTATCTGCAGTGAACATGCAACTATAGGTATGTCGTCAAAAAATGCAATTATTCAGGGTTCGTTTGTACATTTTTATACATTAACTGGGTTTTCCAAGCATTTTATGCACATCATTCAAATTTGAACTACATGCACATGCTCCAGTGCATATAAACTTATTGAAAAATCAAATATGTGTCCTTGGGTGCATGCTTAGGTCCCATGCAAGAAATGGGAATGAATTTCAAATGCCAGGGCACCGTTGATTGCCGGCAAAACATTGAGATGCCTGGTTTTTTAATTCTAGTAAATCCAAAACTCGTCTGAAATTCATGAAACTTGGCATGCTATCATGGAGCGGCATCAACATTGCCGTGGTACAAAATTTTTCCCATTTGGGGCAGGTTTGGGTATAAGCTTCTCACAAACCGGAGCTTCTCACAATAAGCATGATGGTTTTTGATAGGGAACGTCCCACCTTTGGGGACGAAACGATATCCGTTGCCTCTTATTGCTTTCAATTTTTTTTTCTCGTGTCAACATAGAACAACAGGAGTGTTGTGTGATTTTTTGTGATTTTTTGGGGTTCGTTTGGACATTTTTATGCATTAGCAGAGTTTTCAATGCATTTATGTGCATAATTCAAATTTGAACTACATGCACATGCTCCAGTGCATATAAATTGGTTGAAAAATCAAATATGTGTCCTTGGGTGCATGCTTAGGTCCCATGCAAGGAATGAGAATGAATTTCAAACACCAAGGCACCGTTGATTGCTGGCAAAACATTGAGATGTCTCGTTTTTAAATTCTAGTAAATCTAAAATTATGTTAACCATTAACGTGACGCCACGTGTCTTGGTTTTAATGGTTGTAGGAGGTTCCGTGCGGACAACTGCTTGACCTTGACTGAACGGGAGGCGTGCGAGCGCCATCCGGTGCGCAGGCTGACCGAGAGGCGTGCAAGTTGTCCTCGAGTGTGCAGGCTCACCAGGAAGCGTGCGAGCTATATGTTGCGCAGGCTCACTGGGAAGCGAGCCCTTTGACTTCCATGGCCGCCCGCCTTGCTCGCATCCTCTCCATTAATGGTGCGCAAGCCGCAGCTTATTTTGCTTTTTAAATATGAAACACTCATTGCAAACGTTTTAGTTAGAACACCCGTATGCAAACCGACAGCTTCCCCAGGAAGCGAAGAGAAAATGTGCCGAGCAGGATTTCTGCAGCTCTTGATCGCAAACAATTTAGATAGAACACCCGTATGAAAAGTGAGAGCAGCACAGGATTTGTGCATCCCTTCAACGCAAACGGTTGTTTTTTATGACCCGTGTGCAACCACGTACAAACAATTTGGTAAGATTTGCATCTGTCATATTGGGTATGTTGCCATTTGTCGAACTGGAAAGATTTACATTTGTTGATCTAGTAACGTTGCCATTTTTCAATCCTTGTAACACTGCTATTTGTCAAAATATGCAGCTAGAAATCATTAGCACTATGTAAGTTTTGCAACTAAAATTCAGTAATTAAGCATAGATTTCATTCATAGACTAAGCAGTCATTCTTAATTTATACAAACAGTTCAACTCGACAGCTTAACCGACCAAACTTCTCCCCAATTGTTGCCAACCACGTACTGAAATAGCTAGTTCAACTATATATACTAGCTAATTTTAAGTACGTTGTACAGTTTTACCACACATCTATAGTCAGATGAACTGAACAAAATAGCCCCTAAATACTACTACTACCACGGAAGGGCTTTGTGCTACTTCCGGCAGCCTCTCCTCTGCCGAGCACGCTCAGTAAGAGGCAGAGGAGGAGGAGGAGCCTACCGACGAGCTGGACAAATGCAATACGGTGCCTGCCGCTGTTGCACGTTCAACGATGCTCGCCAGCTCGAACGCCCACTGCCGCTCCAGACAATCCCTCTCGAAGCGGCTGGACTGCTCGTAGATCTTCTGATTCCTCGCCTATGCGTCGCCGTGTACTGTGGCCACGGCTGCGGTAAGGCTCTTTGCGTGCTCGACGAGGCGCTCCTCCTCCTCCCGCAGGAACTCGATGTAGCGCGCAAGGTCGCTGACGCACGTGCGGGCCTCCACCTCCGCCTCCCTCCTTCGGGTGGCAGTGGCGGAGCGGGTGATGATCCCGGCGGTTGACGGTGGGCTGGCGGCCACGCGCCCAACGATGGGGTGGCGGCCATGACCACCACCTACCGCCTTCGGGCCGCAGTGGCGGAGCGGGTGATGGCGACGGTGGCCGGCAGTGGGGTGGCGGCCACGACGGCCACCTCCCGCCTTCGGGCCGTGGCGGCGGAGCGGGAGATGGCCCTGGCTTTCGACCGTGGTGTGGTGGCAATGGCGGCCGACGGGCAGAGGTGGTGGAGCGTGTGGTGGGTGTTCCGCGCACACCCAACAGGCATGCCACACGCACTACACTACGCCGGCGGACTGCGCCGCCGCCTCGGTGTAGTCTCCCAACTAGATTAGTCCTCTAATGACGGCGGAGTGGCTGAGCGACGATGACGGACCGGTGCCATTGGCGATTGTGGGAGAAGCAGACGGGACAAGCTACAGGGAGGGAGGGGAAAATGTGACGCAGGACTCGCCGACCATGAGGGTTTTTATAGCAGGCCGATAAGCATTGGGATTTTGGGGGATTTCACCAAGTCGGGCGGGAAGCTTGCGCGGGAACCTGCGAGGTTGCGTGGGAACAGGCTCACCGATGATTCATTGGCGCCATCCTTTGGCCAAAAGAACGCCCCCGCGCACTGCGCAAGCTTGCGCTGTAAGCCGTCTGCGACAGCGGGGTGACAAGACGTGTGAGAGGAGGACGAGAGGACACGTACACATACAGTTAATAAAAAAACATTTGAGATTTAATTACCTACTATACCCCCGTCCTGGTTTATAAGTAGGATTTAACTAATAAAATATGAATGCATGTCGCCATAGATTTTATCGTTGGAGTCGTATTTCAACATAGTTTCTAGCTATACAATTTTTGTAACATTCATTAACACTTTTTTGATTAAATTTAAGGTTATACACCAGCAAGCGTTTGCCCGCAACACACACGGCTTATTCCATCATAAATAGCTCTGATGGATCAACTGTCTGCCACGTATCGCACACACAACTCTAATCTGATTCATGCTTGATGTCTCCGACATCGCTCGCACAGTTCGTCTTATTTGGCACGTATCACTGTGTTGTCCCTTGCTTGCATCCCTCGGCAAGCTCTGCTCGCCGTTAGGCGCCGCGGTGCGCCCTGTCGCGTTCGTTGGCTGATACGTCTCCAACGTTTCTATAATTTTTGATTGCTCCATGCTATATTATCTACTGTTTTGGACCATATTGGGCTTTATTTTTCACTTTTATATTACTTTTGGGACAAACCTATTAACCAGAGGCCCAGCCCAGAATTGCTGTTTTTTGCCTATTTCAGTGTTTCAAAGAAACGGAATACCAAACGGAGTCCAAACGGAATGAAACCTTTGGGAACGTGATTTTCTCACCAAATAAGATCCAGGAGACTTGGACCCCACGTCAAGAAAGAAGGGAGGCGGCCACGAGGGTGGAGGGCGCCCCCCCTAGGGCGCGCCCCCTGCCTCGTGGGCCCCCCTTTGCTCCACCGACATACTCCTTCCTCCTATATATACCTACGTACCCCCAAACGATCAAAGACGGAGCCAAAAACCTAATTCCACTGCGGCAACCTTATGTATCCATGAGATCCCATCTTGGGGCCTATTCCGGAGCTCTGCCGGAGGGGGCATCCATCACGGAGGGCTTCTACATCATCATAGCCTTTCCGATGAAGTGTGAGTAGTTTACCTCAGACCTTCGGGTCCATAGTTAGTAGCTAGATGGCTTCTTCTCTCTTTTTGGATCTCAATACAATGTTCTCCCCCTCTCTCATGGAGATCTATTCGATGTAATCTTCTTTGCGGTGTGTTTGTTGAGGCCGATGAATTGTGAGTTTATGATCAAGTCTATCTATGAACAATATTTGAATCTTCTCTGAATTATTTTATGTATGACTGGTTATCTTTGCAAGTCTCTTCAAATTATCAGTTTGGTTTGGCCTACTAGATTGGTTTTTCTTGCAATGGGAGAAGTGCTTAGCTTTGGGTTCAGTCTTGCGGTGTCCTTTCCCAGTGACAGTAGGAGCGGCAAGGCATGTATTGTATTGTTGCCATCGAGGATAACAAGATGGGGTTTTTATCATATTGCATGAATTTATCCCTCTACATCATGTCATCTTGCTTAAGGCGTTACTCTGTTTTCTTGAACTTAATACTCTAGATGCATGCTGGATAGCGGTCGATGAGTGGAGTAATAGTAGTAGATGCAGGCAGGAGTCGGTCTACTTGTCTCGGACGTGATGCCTATATACATGATCATACCTAGATATTCTCATAACTATGCTCAAGTCTGTCAATTGCTCAACAGTAATTTGTTCACCCACCATAGAATACTTATGCTCTTGAGAGAAGCCACTAGTGAAATCTATGAGCCCCGGGTCTATTCTCATCATATCAATCTTCCATCACTTTATTATTGCTTTGCTTTTTACTTTTTCCTTTTATTTTACTTTGCATCCTTATACCAAAAATACCAAAAATATTATCTATCATCTCTATCAGATCTTAGTCTCGTAAGTGACCGTGAAGGGATTGACAACCCCTAATCGCGTTGGTTACGTTGAGCTATTTGTTTTGTGTAGGTACGAGGGACTCGCGCGTAGCCTCCTACTGGATTGATACCTTGGTTCTAAAAAATTGAGGGAAATACTTACTCTACTCTGCTGCATCACCCTTTCCTCTTCAAGGAAATCCAACGCAGTGCTCAAGAGGTAGCATTGGCGTGCTCTGCCCGCGTCCGTCGGTGCGCTCAGCTTGTGGACAGCTTTTCCTTGAGGCGACCATGGAGTGCTCTACTCGCGCCCCTCCACGCGCGCTCTGCCAACGGTTGGGCATGCGCACGATCACGTCGGGGGCCCCATATGCATGCGGTTGCGCCGCGCGCGTTGCCACGTGATGCAGTTACGTGCGGCACGATGGAGTTACGCACTGCAAATTAGAACTGCCATCAGGGCCTGGCGATATTCCTGGCCATCCTGCTTCCCCTTTAATTCCCGCGGCCATTATAACCTTAGTATCTTCAACCTTTCGATCGCGCCCACAACACAACATGCACACCCACGACGACACACAGAGAGGGGATGTCCAGCGGCGCTCCAATGGAGTTCGACGAGCATAGTTTGGAGACCCACACGAGGGAGACGGATCTCTCGGTGGTGTACACCATTAACCCGACCGTGGTGGACGACTACATCAACAACGTTGAGCAGTTGCTTGCTGGGGACAAGTACAAGGTGGTCGACATCGACCTCCAGTACACCGTCGGTTGTCCCGGCATAGATCAGAAGGTTGCCGTCGCCAGTTGTGTGTGCGCCATCATGTCCTCATCTACCACTACTTCATGGCCATAGAGCCTTGCGACCGTTTCAACAGGTTTGTCAACAGCACTGACTACAAGTTCGCCATGGTGGATACCACCAATGATGTAAAAGCGCTCAGTGTTACGGGCTTGGCCTGCAAGAACCTTGTCGAAATCCATGACCACTACACGGTCTGGGGCAGCACGAAGAAGGACTCCCTGGTTGAACTCGCCTCGGCCATCCTCGACGCCTACTACGAAAAGATGAAGCAGGCCGAGAGAACAAGTCTCGTATCCTGGCACGGGGCCTGGATGCGGCAACTGGATGAACCTCACCTCAGGTTTGCAGCCAAGAGCATGTACACATGCTACTAGATGCGCAGGCGGATCGTGACATGAGGAAGTGCCTCGTTACCCAAATCGACAAGCCCGGATCGAGCCACAAGTAGAGCAAGCGTCACAAGAAGTAGATGATGATCAAATGATCGTTTATGCTAGTTAATCATGCATGTAATATATAGTTTACTTTATTGGTGTGTGGAAATGTCATGTGTGTAGTAGCCACCTGTGTAATTATGCATGTAATAGTTTACTTTGGTGTGTGCAAATGCCATGGTTGTAGTAGCCACCTATGTAAGTGGATGTTTAATTTGGTTATGCAAGCATGTCCTTATAAGTGTGTGTGTGTATATATATATATATATGTGTGTGTTGTTGTTCTGTATGCAATCCCATCGCACAACACACACGTCTTATTAGCAGCAACTGTCTGTGTTATTATCGGTCTTCACACACATTTCTGATTACGGACCTGTTTGCCACGTATCACACACATCTTGTTAAGTTGAACCGTTTCTGTTCTCATGTCTGAACGCAAACAGTTCATCCGAGTGAACCGCATGCCGTATATCGCACACACCTTGATCTAGGTGACCATTTCTTTTGTGTTGCCTAATCACAGATAGTTCATCCGAGTGAACAGTATGTTGTGTACCGCACACGCCTTCATCTGGCTGCCTGTTTCTTTTGTTCCTCCTCATCGCAAATAGTTAATTGAACTAAACTGTATGCCCTTCATCGCACACGCAACTAAAACCTGAACCGTGTTTGTTGCATCCGTCATCGCAAACATTTTATACATTTCTGACGGTTTTCATACATCACAGTTTGTGATTATTGCATCGCACACAGTTTCTCGAAGGGTCTCTGATCGTAGTGTCGCGTTAGCAGCATCCTCCAGTAGTGAGAAGGAACAAGTGTGGTGTCTCGCCGAGGGCACAGAAACACACTAGATTCAATAGGAAGAAAAATGCATCAACTGCGGCGGCTGCCATCCTAGGAGTACCCACGACCAAGGGACTTGGATTTATCGGGGATGGATGAAGAATTCGTTCCAGGTTCTCCATGAGAAAACCCTATGCAATCGCTGAGCGGGGATTTTCTCTGAACAAGCAGACGAGGGATAAGGGGATTCAGACCCAGTGAAATATTGCCGCTTCGTCCGTCCAGCTTACTGCTAAAGCTGGAAAGGTGGGGTTTTATGTGATTTGACAGCTCATTGGGCATTACTGCGGCGCTACGACCGGGGTGTGTCTACCATGCAGTTGTGCACTCTAATTTGGTGCATATGGCACGTGGACCCCGTTTCCAGATGCCCCACATATCAGCGAAAGGAAGTAGAAAGAAAAGAGTAACTAGTTACACATAAATATATTTTTACAGAGAGATACTCCCTCTGTAAAGAAATATAAAGATCTTTTATATCACAACTTTATACATAAGAAAAATCAAGGGGAATATATATAACATATATAATTATAAAAAACTGAGTTTTTTTAACACGGTATAGACGAGTTGGTGATGATGGTGTGCCTGCCATCCTGCAATATAGGCCGTCCAATTTATATCTGACGGATAGGAAGGAAACTATGGAAATTTTGCAAAAAGGTACCCACACACCTCTCCACATTTGCAAATATGGCCTTCCCTCGTTCATACTTTTCTCTCACAAGATAAAATACTCATACAACTGCATCTTGATGTTACGTGCAACGCACATGCATTATGGAGGTTCAGCTGAGAAATACTCAAACAGGCTCACGGTTCTGGACTTTGGGCCACAAGCCGGTGGGCCTGCATGTTTGGGGGCCCATGTGTTCTACCTCAACGCTTTTCACATTGCAAGCGGTCGGTACGGCACTGGTTTTAGATGCCATCGCAAGGCGAATACACAAAATTGAATAAAGCACGACAGCTGTTGGAATGAAATCAAACGACAGTTCCTGACAAGCAATCAGAGTTGCAATTTTATCAACGATACTGTCGTACAACTTATACACACAGGACACTTGTTTCACCATGCCAGAGTACTACATCAAAATCTCTCGGAGGATAGATCAGTTTGGCGGTTGCGTGCTGCTACTGAAGAATTTAAAAGTTGATTTGGACCAGCTCTCCTTGCCGAGAAAGTTTGATTTTGACATCATCCCCTACCGCAAGATATGATTTAGATTTGAACCTTGACCATCCTTTAGCATCAATCATCATGCGACCATCCTTTGTACCTACGGTATATTGAGCAGGTTCATTCACACCAAGGTTGCACATGGTAAGAGAAACTTGGCCATGGTCGCTCGGATTGTTGAACGACTCCCTCATTGCTCTAGGAATTCTTTGTTTGCAAACAAGAAGACATACACAAATAGTTAGATCAACACAGTGAATCATGTGAAACAACATGGAAAGAAAAAAGAATGAAGCACTTGGGCGGCCAATGCTTACCAAGAAGGTGGACATGTCGGTTTTTGTAAGGACTTTGGTATATGAAGTGTGAACTGTAGCCCAGTCTATTGCCGGTGCAACTGCTAGTTCTGTTGCTGCTTCACGGGCCAGAGCAGATGCAAGTGCAAGTGTTGGTGCAGGTGCCGAAGCCGTTGCTGGTGCTCGTGCCGGTGCGACTGGTAGTGCCGCTGTTGCTGCCGGAGATGGTGCTCCTTGTAGAGCTGGTGCCGGTGTCGGAGCAGGTGCCGGTGTTGATGCCCGATCCTCCGGTAGATCAGCCTGATCCGCTGACGCGTTTGGTGCCCAATCCTCAGCTGGATCACACTGAGCTGTTGCCGCTGTTAGTGCAAGAGCAACTGTCGGTGCTCGATCCATTGCTGAAGGTGGTACCGATGTGCGAGACAGCAGTGATCGTGTTTGATCTGCTATGATCAGCTTTCTAACTTGACTAGGCTCCTTGACCATGATCCAGTCTTTTTGTTCATTTCTTTTAAACGCGAGAAGGACTAATTGTGGCGTGTTTGTTAAACCAAACTGCAGTTTGATAATCCCCAAGTGCAGGGAATCATCGTAGCAATTCCCAAAGGTGGAAGTGATAAGTATGGAGTGTCTAACCCACAAGGAGCTAAAGGTAAGATGAATATTCTCTCAAGTCCTATCTGCCACTGATATGACTCTACGTACACCGAACGTTTGCTTCCAACTAGAAACGAGAAATAAAACTATGTTGTGGGTATGAAAAGGATAACTTTGCATGGTATCGGAGAGGTAAAATATAAAAACATACGTTGTTATCATAAAGTTAGAATATATTACTAAATATTATAAATAGCGAGTGTGGAATAATGATGGGTCGGTGTGCGGAATTATCCTAGGCAGTCGTTAACAAGATTGGTAGTTGTCATTGCAATTTCATATGAGGGAGAGGCATAAGCTAACATACTTTCTCTTCTTGGATCATATGCACTTATGATTGGAACTCTAGCAAGCATCCACAACTACTAAAGATCATTAAGGTAAAACCCAACCATAGCATTGACATATCAAGTCCCCTTTATCCCATACGCAACAACCCCCTTACTTAGGTTTATGCTTCTGTCAGTCAAGCAACCCACTATAAGCGAATCATGAATGTATTGCAACACCCTATAGCGGGAATCCCTCACGCTTGTGTGACCCGGAGGGCACAATAGGACAGCACCAAAATAAAACATACAACTCATACCAATCTAGATCATCAATCAACCCAAAGACAAAGGATATCTACTCAAAACATCATAGGATGGCAACACATCATTGGATCATAATATGTGGCATAAAGCACCATGTTTAAATAGGGATTACAGCACGGTGCGGGAGAGTGGACCACGTAAAAGAGATAAGGATGGTGATGATGATGGCGATGTTGATGAAGACAATCACTGCGACGATGATTCCCCTCCCGATGGCACTCCGGCGCCACCGCAAGAGAGGAGGAGAGGTTCTCCCCCTTGTGCTTCCTCCTCCATGGCCTCCCCCCTAGACGGGGAGAGGTTCTCCCTCTGGATCTTGGCCTTCATGGTGACGATGGCCCCTCCGGGATCCTCCTCCATGACCTCCGGTGATGATGGCCCCCTCCGGCAGGGTGCCAGAGAGGGCCTAGATTGATTTCTCGTGGCTACAGAGGCTTGCGGCGGCGGAACTTCTGATCTAAGTTATTTTTTGGAGGTTTGGGTATTTATAGGAGAGGGTGGCATCGAGAACAACTCAGGGGGCCCCACGAGAAGTCCACGAGGCACAGGGGCGTGCCCTAGGGGGGTGGGCGCGCCCTCCACCCTCGTGGGGCCCACGGGCCTCCTCTCCGGTAACTCTTCGTTCCAGTATTTTTTATATTTTCCAGAAAAATTCTCCGTTGATTTTCATCGCATTCTGAGAACTTTTATTTCTGCACAAAAACAACACCACGGTAGTTCTGCTGAAAGCAACATCAGTCCGGGTTAGTTCTAATCAAATCATACCAAAATCATATAAATCTATTGTAAACATGGCATGAATACTTCATAAATTATAGATACGTTGGAGACGTATCAGCATCCCCAAGCTTAATTCTTGCTCGTCCTCGAGTAGGTAAATGATAAAAGAAATAATTTATGAAGTGTGAATGCTAGCAAGTGTATAAGTTTGATCAATGATAGTTCCAATCACTTCTTCTATCATCATTATATATCATAATAGTAGCTCGACTCATGAAACTTCTCATGATCAAGTAACAAGCTATTCACATGTTAAAGTATAGATCATAAACTTTCTTCAAAACTAACAAACTATGCTCTTAGTCATCAAACAATTGCAATTCATCTTATTTTCGGGAAGGGTCTATGTAAGAGCTTTGATTCAGCAAACTCCACATGCTCAACTATCATTTAATATTTCACAATTTCTAACACTCATGTGATATATATAGGTTCAAAGTTTTAGTCGGACCCAGAGAAAGATAGGGGCTTATAGTTTCGCCTCCCAACCTTTTACCTCAAGGGTAATGTCAACAATAATAATTTATGAAAACCTACATCCAAGTGGATATATATATGGATCGCTTCAACGCAAAATGCTTGGCAAAGGAAAAAGTGTAAAAAGGAAAGGTGATGATCACCATGACTCTTGTATAAGGGTAGAAGATAAAAGTAAAAGATAGGCCCTTCGCAGAGGGAAGCAGAGGTTGTCATGCACTTTTATGGTTGGATGCACAAAATCTTAATGCAAAAGAACGTCACTTTATATTGCCGCTTGTGATAAAGACCTTTATTATGCAGTCTGTCACTTTTATTTCTTCCCTATCACAAGTTCGTATAAAGCTTATTTTCTTCGCACTAATAAATCATACATATTTAGAGAGCAATTTTTATTGCATGCACCGATGACAACTTACTTGAAGGAACTTACTCAATCCATAGGTAGGTATGGTGGACTCTCATGGCAAAACTGGTTTAAGGGATGTTTGGAAGCACAAGTAGTATTTCTACTTGCTGCAAAGAACTTGGCTAGCATGAGAGGGAAAGGCAAGCTCAACATGTTGGATGATCCAAGACAATATAACGTTTCTGTAGCGATCCAACCTCAAACGGTCGAATCTCTGTGCTGAAGTGTCATCCCTGGAACGGTAATGCTGACACACACAGTACTTGAAGGATTTATAATAGAGTGGCAATCACACACTTATTACATTGAATGTCTCAAAAGAGAACTTATTACAATAAATATGGCTTAAGGCCATCTAAATAAGATAACAATGGAAGGCTTGGAAGATAAAGTGAGTCCATCAACTAGAACGGCATAGCTGAGTGCACGAAAAATGACCTAGCGCACCTTACTCTTCGTCTGAAAAGTCTGCAACATGATATGTTGCGGCCCTAAAATGGGTCAGCACATGGAATATGCTAGCAATGTAACACAATAGAGCAATGAACAAATAAAGACTATCACTACATGCATATATGGCTGGTGGAGGCTCTATGGTTATAATGTTTTGCGAAAAGCCAACTTTTCCCTACAACAAAGGAATATAATTTATTTAACTATCACGGTGGTTGAAACATTGAGAATGGTACCCCCATCTCAATCCCAATTAAAAGTAATCATCAACCCAACAAAATTAATTTAGAGTGATGAGATCAAATCAATAATTCAAGTACCAGATACTCAAGATGTGCATAACCGGGGACACGGCTAACCATGACTAGTTTATGCACTCTGCAGAGGTTTTCACACTTTTACCCACAAGAATCGATCTCCTCCGCTGGATTTCTCGCACTTCATGGTGTTTGAGAAACGGATGACCGAGACACAATCTTTCAGAAGCATTAACTCTAACCCCGGGTAGACAGTACCAACCTACATCCCCTACATCTGCTAGCCTACCACTGAAAGAGGTTGCAACATACTCAACTATGCTAGAGCCCATAATAGCTTGTGGCTGCACACGGAAGTTTATAGCATGAATAATATTATGATCCCTTTGAGCCTGGGTGGCGGACCATAGGAGGATCACACGGTATAACCCCGGGATCTCCTAGGACAACACTGGTATAACACCAGGTGCCCAAACCAACAATCCACCCAGATGTGTATTAAAGTTGCCACCTTAAGTTGAACCATTAATTAACAATCTCACATCTGTCATGGATAAACTCAAACCCAATCCACGTCTACGAGCATAGCATAGCAACATGAGCATAACGTAGAAGTAACTTCCAAGGGTTTGATAATAAAACAGGTAATAGGTTCTACCTCATCAACTACTTCCCAATACCCACATGTTATCAAATTCTAACCATGCAATGTTGAGGTTTGTAACTAATGCATAAAAACTGGGGATGAAAAGAGTATGATCAATGTGTTACTTGCCTTGCTAACAATCTGCAAACCCTAGTGACTCGTAGTAGCACGCTTCGCACTCCGGGAATTCTATCGCAAACAAACAATAGCATACGTAACCAATCAAGCAAAGATGCACAGGTAAAACTCAAATAAGAAGATCAAATCTGAAAGTCCAACTCAAGAGATTCGATCTGCAAAAAGAATCTATCGAATCGGAGCTACGGAACTGAAACTACGATCAAAAGAACCTCAAATTCAAAACTGTTGGAAACCAAATTTTAAATTGTCAAAACCTTGGTCAAGTTGATTAAACAGAAAGAGGGGCTCAAGACGAAGATTTTGGCATCGGTTTCACTGGATTTGGACAAACGGTTAAGAAACGACGAGGGTTTGAAGATTAGGGGCTAATCTGTGATAAAAGTAATCGCGAATAGGTCCCTGGCCGAAAATAAAATAAAAAAAGACTTCGGCGAGAACGTTCGCTAACAGAACCAGTCTAACGAAAATCGTTCACTACCAGATCTAAACGAACAAATGTTTGTTAAATAAACTAAACCAATAAAACCGAAATAAAACCCGACCTAAATGAAAAACCGATCAAGGGTTTGCACAGGATGGAGAAGCAGTTCATGGGCCTGGAGTTGCAGCACGTGCCCCGGGGAACCAACAAGGAAGCCGACAGCATCGCCAGAAGGGCATCCAAGCGATAACCCCAAGAGCCTGGCGTCTTCGAGGAGCGGTTCTTCAAGCCATCAGCGACACCACCTCTTTCAAGGACAGCGCAGCCTCGGGAGGAGCTCCCGCAGCAACCTACCGCGGGAGCCCCAGCCTGTGGCCTGATACGTCTCCGTCGTATCTACTTTTCCAAACACTTTTGCCCTTGTTTTGGACTCTAACTTGTATGATTTGAATGGAACTAACCCGGACTGACGCTGTTTTCAGCAGAATTGCCATGATGTTGTTTTTTGTGCAGAAAACAAAAGTTCTCGGAATGACCTGAAACTCCACGGAACATCTTACAATAAATAATAAAAAATCCTCGCCAAAGATGAAGACCAGGGGGCCCATACCCTATCCATGAGGGTGGGGGCGGCCCCCCTAGGGCGCGCCCCCTACCTCGTGGGCCCCCTGGAGACTTTCCGACGCCAACTCCAACTCTATATATTTGCTTTCGGGGAGAAAAAATAGAGGAGAAGAAATCATCGCGTTTTACGATACGGAGCCGCCGCCAAGCCCTAAAACCTCTCGGGAGGGCTGATCTAGAGTCCGTTCGGGGCTCCGAAGAGGGGGATTCGTCGCCGTCGTCATCATTAACCATCCTCCACCACCAATTTCATAATGCTCACCGCCGCGTGTGAGTAATTCCATCGTAGGCTTGCTGGACGGTGATGGGTTGGATGAGATCTATCATGTAATCGAGTTAGTTTTGTTAGGGTTTGATCCCTAGTATCCATTATGTTCTGAGATTGATGTTGCTATGACTTTGCTATGCTTAATGCTTGTCACTAGGGCCCGAGTGCCATGATTTCAGATCTGAACCTATTATGTTTTCATGAATATATGTGAGTTCTTGATCCTATCTTGCAAGTCTATAGTCACCTACTATGTGTTATGATCCGGAAACCCCGAAGTGACAATAATCGGGACCACTCCCGGTGATGACCATAGTTTGAGGAGTTCATGTATTCACTATGTGCGGTTCTCTATTAAAAGGAGGCCTTAATATCCCTTAGTTTCCAATAGGACCCCGCTGCCACGGGAGGGTAGGACAAAAGATGTCATGCAAGTTCTTTTCCATAAGCACGTATGACTATATTCGGAATACATGCCTATATTACATTGATGAATTGGAGCTAGTTCTGTGTCACCCTATGTTATGATTGTTACATGATAAGCCGCATCCGGCATAATTATCCATTACCGGTCCAATACCTACGAGCTTTCCATATACTGGTTTACGCTTATTTACTTTCCCGTTGCCACTGTTACAATCACTGCAAAATACCAAAAAAAGTATTACTTTGCTTCCTTTACTTTTGTTGCCGTTACCACCACTATCATATTACTTTGCTACTAAACACTTTGCTGCAGATAATAAGTTTCCAGGTGTGGTTGAATTGACAACTCAGCTACTAATACTTGAGAATATTCTTTGGCTCCCCTTGTGTAGAATAAATAAATTTGGGTTGAATACTCTACCCTCGAAAGCTGTTGCGACCCCCTATACTTGTGGGTTATCAAGACTAATTTCTGGCGTCGTTGCCGGGGAGCATAGCTCTATTTTTTGAGTCACCTGGGATTTATATCTGCTGGACACCATGAAGAACTTGAAAGACGCTAAGACAACAATTTATCCCTCAACTACGAGGGGAGGTAAGGAACTGCCATCTAGCTCTCCACTTGATTCACCTTATGTTATGAGTAAGCTTGCGACACCTAAACCTGCTTCTGCTATTCGTTCTGATATGTCGCATGTTATTGATGATGCCACTTCTGCTATGCATGATACTTATGATGAAACTACTTCTATGCCTGATAATACTGTGCCCCTAGGTGAATTTATTGATGAACAAATTGCTAGGGCTAGAGAGAAAGAAATTATTGAATCTGATTATAATGATGAAAGTGATGATGAAGATAGGCCTATTATTCCTGAGGGTTATGTTTTTGATATGGAATCTTCTGCCGCTATTCTAGCTTGCAGAGATCGTCATGGACTTAAAAGCCTATTAGTTAAATGGAACAAAGAATCTCTTAAAGATAAAATTAGGCCTGACCCTGCTTTTGCTACTTCACCTATCTGTGTTCCTGATAAGGATTATGAATTCTCTATTGATCCTGATATAATTACTTTGGTTGAATCTGATCCTTTCCATGGCTATGAATCAGAAACTGTTGTGGCACATCTTACTAAATTAAATGATATAGCATTCGCCACCCTGTTCACTAATGATGAGAGATCTCGATACTTTTATATACTTCAAAATTTTCCGTTCTCATTAAAGGGTGATGCTAGGATATGGTTTAACTCTCTTGATCCTGGTTGTGTGCGTAGTCCCCAGGATATGATTTATTACTTCTCTGCTAAATATTTCCCCGCTCATAAGAAACAAGCTGCTTTAAAGGAAATATACAACTTTGTGCAAATTAAAGAAGAGAGTCTCCCACAAGCTTGGGGGAGGCTTCTCAAGTTACTTAATGCTTTGCCTGATCATCCTCTTAAGAAAATGAAATACTTGATATCTTTTATAATGGACTAACCGATGCTTCCAGAGATTACCTGGATAGTTGTGATGCTTCTCTTTTCAGGGAAAGAACACCGGATGAAGCTTGAATTCTATTGAATAATATGTTGACAAATGAAAATAATTGGGCACCTCCTGAGCCAACTCCTCAGCCAGCACCCGCTCCAATTAATGATCCTATTCCTAAACCAACTCCGAAGAAGAGAGGTGTTCTATTTCTCAGTCCCGAGGATATGCAAGAGGCAAAGAAATCTATGAAAGAAAAAGGTATTAAAGTTGAAGATGTTAAGAATTTACCTCCTATTGAAGAAATACATGGTCTTAATTTACCGCCTGTTGAAGAAACTTATGATCTTGATCCATTACCTATTGAAGAACCTCCTGATCCCGATAACCCGACACAGGTAGTAAAGGTAAATTCTCTCTATAGATTTGATGAAGGTGATATTCCTCACTACAAGTCTGCTAGACAATGCTTAGTATAGTTTGATAACTTTATTGTCAAACAAGAAAATTTTAATGCTTATTTTTGTAGACATCTAAAATACGGTTCCGATATGATTAAACACTTGGGTGATTATATGGCTAATATTAGAGGTGAACTTAAAATTGTTAGCAAACATGCTTCTATGGTTACCACTCAAGTAGAACAAGTACTTAAGGCTCAAAAAGAATTGCTCGATGAAATGAATAGTAAGAAAAATGATTATGCTGTTAGAGTGGCTACTAGAACTGGTAGAATGACTCAGGAACCTCTGTATCCTGAAGGCCACCCTAAGAGAATTGAGCAAGATACTCAGAGAAATAATATTGATGCACCTAGTTCTTCTAAAAAAAGAAAAAGAAAAATGATAGAACTGTGCAAACTTCTAGTGAACATATTGCTGAACCACTTGATAATCCAAATGATATCTCTATGTCTGATGTTGAAACACAATCTAGTAATGAACATGAACCTAGTGAAAATGTTAATGATGATGCTCAACCTAGTAATGATAATGATGTAGAAATTGAACCTGCTGTTGATCTTGATAACCCGCAATCAAAGAATCAACGTTATGATAAGAGAGACTTTGTTGCTAGGAAACATGGTAAAGAAAGAGACCTTGGGTTCAGAAACACATGCCTTTTCCTCCCAAACCATCCAAGAAAAAGGATGATGAGGATTTTGAGCGCTTTGCTGAAATGATTAGACCTATCTTTTTGCGTATGCGATTGACTGATATGCTCAAAATGAATCCTTATGCTAAGTAAATGAAAGATGTTGTTACAAATAAAAGAAAGATACCGGAAGCTGAAATTTCCACCATGCTTGCTAATTATACTTTTAAGGGTGGAATACCAAAGAAACTTGGAGATCCAGGAGTACCTACTATACCATGCTCCATTAAAAGAAATTATGTTAAAACTGCTTTATGTGATCTTGCAGCCGGTGTTAGTGTTATGCCCCTCTCTTTATATCGTAGGCTTGACTTGAATAAGTTGACACCTACTGAAATATATTTACAAATGGTTGATAAATCAACTGCTATACCTGTCGGTATTTGTGAGGATGTGCCTGTTGTGGTTGCAAACGTTACTATTTTAACGAACTTTGTTATTCTTGATATCCCCGAGGATGATAGTATGTATATTATTCTTGGAAGACCTTTTCTTAATACTGCAGGGGCTGTTATTGATTGCAACAAAGGCAATGTCACTTTTTATGTTAATGGTAATGAGCATACGGTACACTTTCCGAGGAAACAACCTCAAGTTCATAGTATCAACTCTATTGGAAAAATTCCATCGATTATATTTGGAGGCTTTGAATTTCCTCTTCCTACTGTCAAGAAGAAATATGATATTCTTATTATTGGGGATGTGCATATCCCCATTGAGGTAACCTAGTGTTATTCGAAATTTCTCCGGTTTCATGTTAATCGGAATGAGTTTGTTAACAAGACTTGATCAACCTTGTCAGTGGATTCCTTTTGATGAGCATGGGATGGATGAAACTAGAAGGCACAACCTTCTCTACCCTCTTTATACTTTCTGTTCTTTAGTTGAAATAAAGTAAAAATAGTATTTTTCTATTTGTTTCCTGGCTTATCCGTGCAATATAAAAATATCCCAAAAATAAAAGTCCTCAGAATGACATGCCAATTTAATATGATTTTTTCGGGAATATTTGAGGATTTATGGTGCAAAAATCACCTCGGGGGGAGCTGCCACTTGGTCACGAGGGTGGAGGGCGCGCCCTACCCCCCCTGGGCGCGCCCCCTGCCTCGTGGGCCCACGGTGTCCCTCCTCCACTTATTCCTGCACCCACCCTCTTCTTCTTCCTCACACAAACACGAATATCCAACTTAAGCACGAGTTCTAGCTCTCTTTGCTATTATTTTTGATCTCCTTGCTCAAAGCACCTCTCGCAAAACTGCTTGGGGAGATTGTTCCTTGGTATGTGACTCCTCCATTGGGCCAATTAGTTTTTGTTCTAGTGCTCTATTCTTTGCAAATTTGTGCTGCATAGGTGACCATGTTCTTGAGCTTGCATGTCAAATTTATATGGTTCCAAGTAGTTCTAATGCTTGATATAGGCCCTAGGCACTTGTAGGAGTTGTTGCTATCAATTTTGTTGAGCTTTGTTCACTTTTGTTTGAAGTTACTAAAAATTTCAGAAAATTTTCAGAGAAAAGCAATATGCTTAGGAAGATGTTCCAAGGTGGTTCCTCTCAGAAGCAAGGACCCAGGCTTGCTATGCATGATGCTGACGAGGAACCACCAAGATGCGCTCTAGTGCGGCCCTGCGAATGGCCGTCGGAAAACTCTATGGATCGTGCATGAATTAAAGAAGAATTTAACGCATATTTGCGTAATGCCGGTCTTGAGGACTTTGAGGTAGACAAATGCCCCCAGTATCATGATCTCACAAGCTCATTAGTGAGGAGGTTTGAGTATTCATCTTCGCGTAATTCCCCTTCAGTCATGTTCGATCTTTATGACAAATCTTATACCATGGACTTAGAGGATTTTACTCTTGCCTGCAAACTCCCACAATGGGGTAGTACTATTGATCCCCGTAAATCTGAATTTAGAAACTTTCTTGCTAGTATAATTGTAGGGGAATCTAGAGATATAACGCAAGCTACCATAGGGAGCATTCACTTTCCTGCTATACATTATTTTGCTCTCTTCATAGGTAGATGCATAAATGCTAAGGATGAAGCATGTCACATGTGTGTCCCTGACCTTAGCATTCTCAGGAGTGCTGTGTTAGGAGACCAATCTTATCATATGGGAGACATTGTAGGTCGTAGGTTGCATCATAATAGATACAATAGAGATTTCTTTGGAGGAATTTATGCATCCCGCTTAGCTAAATTTCTTGACATAGACGTTCGTGAAGGAGACATGGAGTTGCCACCTGCTTATTTAGATTTTGATTCTTTGGTTTCTCACCACTTTGTTGAGAGGACTAAGCCACCTTTCCAGTACCGATTAATCTTTAACAAACGACATGTTGTCTGTATTACTCTCCCTTCTCCTACCTTCTTTGATTACCAGGCAAACAGAAGATATACTATTACCAGAGAGGAGGCAGATGAGTACGAGAGGAGAGCGGAGGCAGCCCGACTCCACGCTGCAGCTTAGGAGGCGATAGCCGCTGCATCACAGTACAACCCCAACTATTCTTCGTCGCAGTACGACCCCAGCCACACCTACGGGTATCCGCCAGGCTATCCCTGGCAATAAACCAACTTAGGCCAAAAGCCTAAGCTTGGGGGAGTACGTATTTCTCACTGACATTACATTTATGTTCACACACACTCATTGCTAGATGTCGGTGCTCATACTCTTTCACTGTAATATCCATGCTAGTTTATTTTCTTTTTCCTGCTTTCTTCTTGTGTGCTTGTTAAACCTTAAGAAAAAAATTAGTAGTAGTTTACTTTTCTGCAGTAGTAATAATTAAAAAGAAAACCCAAAAACATTTCCTGTTTTTCTTTTGCTTGTTGGGAGCTTTCCCGTGTAAATAGTTTTATTTCTTTTCTTTCCTTTGGGGGTTGATAGGAGAAGACCATCATTAAATTGTTGAAGTGGCTTTTATATGCATGATTGTTAATTTAACCAAGAGCCCATATTGCCTTGTCTTCTCTTGTTTATTGAATGCTCGCAGATTCCAGCTTAGTCCAATGCACGTGCACTCTTATTATTATTCACATCGTTCGGTCGTGCAAGTGAAAGGCAATTATGATGATATATGATGGACTAACTGAGAGGGAAAAGCTGGTATGAACTCGACCTCTTTTGTTTTGTAAATATGATGAGTTCATCGTTCTTGATTTAGCTTATTATGAATAAACATGTTTGCAATGACAATTAGAGATCATAGTTGTTTGTGCCATGCTTGATTAGCTATGAGTTATAATGGTTTACCTTGCGTGCCAACATGCTATTGAGATGGTTATGATGTGGTATACTGGGGTGGTATCCTCCTTTGAATGATTTAAGTGACTTGACTTGGCACATGTTCACGCATGTAGTTGAAACAAAATCAACATAGCCTTCACGATATTTATGTTCATGGTGGATTATATCCTACTCATGCTTGCATCCAATGTTCATTAATTTTAATGCATGTACATGGTTGTTGTCGCTCTCTAGTTGGTCGCTTCCCAGTCTTTTGCTAGCCTTCACATGTACTAAGCGGGAATACTGCTTGTGCATCCAATCCCTTAAACCCCAAAGTTATTCCAGATGAGTCCACTATACCTTCCTATATGCGGTATCTACCTGCCGTTCCAAGTAAATTTGTATGTGCCAAACTCTAAACCTTCAAATAAACATTTTGTTTTGTATGCTCGAATAGCTCATGTATCAACCAAGGCTGCCCTTATCTTCCATGTTAGGCGGCTTATTCTCAAGAGGAGTGGACTCTGCTCCTCACTCACGAGAAAATGGCTGGTCACCGGGATGCCCAGTCCCATGCTTTATGCAAACTAAATCAAAATTAATTGCAAAAAAACTCCCCTTGGGACCTGATGTATGTTGGAGGCACTCGTTGTTTCGAGCAAGCCATGGATTGATGCTTGTTGGTGGAGGGGGAGTATAAACTTTACCATTCTGTTTGGGAACCGCCTATAATGTGTGTGACATGGAAGATATCTCCATCTCTTAGTTGCTATGTTGACAATGAAAGTATACCGCTCAAAATATTATTTATCTCTATTTCAAAACCGAGCTCTGGCACCTCTACAAATCCCTGCTTCCCTCAGCGAAGGGCCTATCTATTTACTTTTATGTTGAGTCATCACCCTCTTATTAAAAGCACTAGCTGGAGAGCGCAACTGTCATTTGCATTCATCACTGTTAATCTATATTGGGTGTGACTATGATTGGATCTCTTTTACCATGAATTACAATGTCTAGTCAGTCCTTGATCTTTAAAGGTGCTCTGCATTTATGTTTTGCGGTCTCAGAAAGGGCTAGCGAGATACCATCCTGTTATATCATATTATGATTGTTTTGAGAAAGTGTTGTCATCCGAGATTTATTATTATGGCTCGCTAGTTGATTATGCTATTGATATGAGTAATTATGAGACCTGAGAATTATCGCAAATGTGGTTAGTTATGATATTTGCTGAAAACTTGAATGCTGGCTTGACATTTTTACAATAAGAGCAAATAGAGTTTGTAAAAGTTTTTCTTTATTTCTTTCACTTTGTCAACTGAATTGCTTGAGGACAAGCAAGGGTTTAAACTTGGGGGAGTTGATACGTCTCCGTCGTATCAACTTTTCCAAACATTTTGACCTTGTTTTGGACTCTAACTTGTATGATTTGAATGAAACTAACCGGACTGACGCTGTTTTCAGCAGAATTGCCATGATGTTGTTTTTTGTGCAGAAAACAAAAGTTCTCAAAATGACCTGAAACTCCACGGAATATCTTACGATAAATAATAAAAAATCCTCGCCAAAGATGAAGACCAGGGGGCCCACACCCTGTCTACGAGGGTGGGGGCGCGCCCCCTACCTCGTGGGCCCCCTGGAGACTTTCCGACGCCAACTCCAACTCTATATATTTGCTTTCGGGGAGAAAAAATAGAGGAGAAGAAATCATCGCGTTTTACGATACAGAGCCGCCGCCAAGCCCTAAAACGTCTCGGGAGGGCTGATCTGGAGTCCGTTCGGGGCTCCGGAGAGGGGGATTCATCGCCGTCGTCATCATCAACCATCCTCCATCACCAATTTAATGATTCTCACCGCCGTGCGTGAGTAATTCCATCGTTGGATTGCTGGACTATGATGGGTTGGATGAGATCTATCATGTAATCGAGTTAGTTTTGTTAGGGTTTGATCCCTAGTATCCATTATGTTCTAAGATTGATGTTGCTATGACTTTGCTATGCTTAATGCTTGTCACTAGGGCCCGAGTGCCATGATTTCAGATCTGAACCTATTATGTTTTCATGAATATATATGAGTTCTTGATCCTATCTTGCAAGTCTATAGTCACCTACTATGTGTTATGACCCGGCAACCCCGAAGTGACAATAATCGAGACCACTCCCGGTGATGACCATAGTTTGAGGAGTTCATGTATTCACTATGTGCTAATGCTTTGTTTCGGTTGTCTATTAAAAGGAGGCCTTAATATCCCTTAGTTTCCAATAGGACCCCGCTTCCACGGGAGGGTAGGACAAAAGATGTCATGCAAGTTATTTTCCATAAACACATATGACTATATTCGGAATACATGCCTACATGATGAACTGGAGCTAGTTCTGTGTCACCCTATGTTATGACTTTTACATGATGAACTGCATCCGGCATAATTGTCCATTACCAGTCCAATGCCTACATGTCGAATTTCGGGTTCCGGCAGACCCTTAAGGTTCGAACTCTGGGGTGCGCACAGAGATTATGCCCTCTACCTCCCCGTCTCGCAAAGATCTAACTACTGAAATAACAACACAAGAGACACAGGGTTTATACTAGTTCGGGCCACCATTGTGGTGTAATACCCTACTCTAGTTTTTGGTGGGTGGATTGCCTCTTGGGCTGATGATGAAGAACAGTACAAGGAAGAACAGCCTCGCGAGGGTCTGCTCTTAGCTAGGACGATGAACTGCTAGGGGGAGTTCAGCCGCCCTTCTCTCTCTCTCTGTTGCGTGAGTCTTTCTAGCTGGCTTCTCTGTCTGTCTTTCTACCCTGGGGGTGACTAGTCCTATTTATAGGCAAAGGACCTGGGCCTCTTCCCAAATATTGAGCGGGAAGGGCGCCAACAGTTGGCCAATTTGAAGGGGAACATCTGGTACACTTATCCTGACTAAAGTTGGTCCTCGCCTGCCAAAGGCCCTGTGGTGAAGATGGGCCGTGCTGGGCCCTCTTTCGAGCCATGCCGCAGGCCGCAGGCAGGCAAGTCTGGGGACCCCCGTTCCCAGAACGCCGACACTACGAGCTTTCCATATACTGGTTTACGCTTATTTACTTTCCTGTTGCCACTTTTACAATCACTGCAAAGTACCAAAAAAATATTACTTTGCTTCCTCTACTTTTGTTGCCGTTACCACCACTATCATATTACTTTGCTACTAAACACTTTGCTGCAGATACTAAGTTTCCATGTGTGGTTGAATTGACAACTCAACTGCTAATACTTGATAATATTCTTTGGCTCCCCTTGTGTCGAATCAATAAATTTGGGTTGAATACTCTACCCTCGAAAGCTGTTGCGATCCCCTGTACTTGTGGGTTATCATGGCCCGACTTCGGGAGCGCGTCTACTCTTGGCGCTCGAGCCCCAGGAGGGATCTTGGACCAAGGAATTCAAGTAATACCTGATGCAAGGGACGATGCCGGAGAAGGAGGAGGACGCGGAGCATGTGGCCCGGCAAGCCACGGCATACTGCATCCAGGACGGTGAGTTGTACAGGAAGCGGCCAAATGACGTTTCACTGCGTTGCATCTCCAGGGAACAGGGGAAAGAGCAGCTAGCCGACATACACGGCGGGGACTGCGGGCACCACTCATCGTCACGAACCCTCGTTGGCAAGGCATTCCGCAGCGGATTCTACTGGCCTACGGCGCTCAACGACACAGCTGAGCTGGTGAGGTCCTGCGAGGCTTGCCAATTCCACGCCAAGCAAATCCATCAGCGAGCTCAGGGCCTCCAGACCATTCCACTCTCGTGGTTGTTCATAGTATGGGGACTGGACATCCTGGGCCCGTTCCCTCGAGCGCCTGGGGGCTACCGATACCTCTACGTTGCCATCAACAAGTTCACCAAGTGGGCGGAGGTGGAAGTCGTCCGCACCATCCCAGCTCGCTCTGCGGTCAAGTTCATCAAGGGTCTCGTGAACCGTTTTGGGATCCCCAACCGCATCATCACCAATAATGGCTCGCAGTTCACCAGTAATCTCTTCAAAACGTACTGCACTAACCTTGGAACGCAGATTTGCTATGCTTCAGTGGCGCACCCCCGAAGCAATGGTCAAGCTGAACGCGCCAACGCGGAGGTCCTGAGAGGCCTCAAGACCAGGAACTTCAAGAAGAAGCTCGAAGCCTGCGGCAGGGGCTGGCACGACGAGCTGTAGTCCGTGCAGTGGTCCATCCGCTCCACCTCCACCAAGCCAACGGGCGAGACCCCGTTCTTCCTCGTCTACAGAGCAGAAGCGGTCCTCCCTCACGAGGTCAACCATCGCTCCGCACGGGTCCTGGCGTTTGATGAGACGCAGCAGGATGCCACGCGGGGGATGGACCTCGTGCTGGGGGAGGAACGCCGCCGCGAAGCTGCACTACGGGCGGCAAGATACACTACAAAAAAATACACTTCCGTGATGATACGTGTTTGTCATAGTAGGTCGCTTTTTTTGTCATGCATGTACATCCATGACAAATTTATGACAGAATCAAGATAGTCATACCTGTGCTGTCGTAGAAGTGTTCCATGACATTACCAAAATTATCATCACGGAAGTGTCCACTTCCATGACGATAAATCGCGCGTCACAGAAGTGCTTTCGTCAAGGGTGACCGACACATGGCATCCACCATAACGGAACGCCGTTAAGCTATCGGGTCGGGTTTTGGATCCGATAACCCATTAACAGCCCCGACCAATGGAGATTTTCCACGTGTAAAATCATCATTGGCTAGAGGAAACACGTGTCGGCTCATCGTCGGGACAGATGTCATCCACTCACTGGACAGAAGGCGCCGATTATACGTCGACACGTGGCACGGCCCAACAAGTTTAAATGGGCCAGCCCAACTAAAGGCCCACAAGATTTTGCGGACCATAATGGGCCAGCCCAGCTAAAGGCCAACGAGATTTTGCGGACCATAATGGGCTAGCCCAGCTAAAGGCCCACAAGATTTTGCGGGGCATAATGGGCCGACCCAGGTAAAGGCCCACAAGATTTTTGTGTGCCATAATGGGCTGGCCCAGGTAAAGGCCCACAAGATTCTTGCGGGTCATAATGGGCCGGCCCAGCTAAAGGCCCATGAGATTTCACCGACATTAATGGGCCGGCCCAGCTGTAGGCCCACAAGATTTTGAGGACCCTAGTAGGCCGGCCCATTAACTGGCTGCCATGTTTTGGGCCAAATGCCGGCCTATATTTGATCTGGTCCATTAATGGCCTGCCATGCTTCGAGCCTAATAGTGGCCCATATGAGATCCGGCCCGTTAAAAGCCTACCACGTTCTGGGCCAAATTACGGCCCAGATCAGGTCCGACCCTTTAAGAGGCTTTGGGCTCAATTATGGCCCATATCAGATTCGGCCCGTCAACTGGACACTATGCTTTTGGGCCCACTTGCTAAAGGCCCACTTAGTAATTCGGCCTGATATTAGTTTTGGCTTGTTAAAGTCCCGTTTAACATTTCGGCCCTATATTAATTTCGGCCTGCTAAAAGCCCGTCATATAGTTGGGCCTAACTACGGCCCGGTTTGCATCCGGCCTCCTCGCAACCGATATCTGATTGGGCCAAACAAGGACCCAGACAATTTTGGCCTGTTAAAAGCCCGTGATTTGATTCGCACAATCATGGGCCGGGGTTCATTTCGGGCTGCTGTGTAACTAGTAGGAATTAAGAACAAACGTACTCTATACAATAAAGAAATTACGGCATAGTAACTAGGAATAAACCTACACTACACAACAAAGGATTTAAGGTATATTACATCCACTGGGCATCGAAGTTCGCCACCAGTGATCATAAAGTGCAACGAAGAAGCAGATTACAAAAACTGGGCACCATTGCAGCGTAACAAAATAATATTGAACCAAGACCACTTCCAAGACAGTTCAAGAAAGGTTAGCCTTGTGGGGGAACTGCTGCGCAAGCTGCTGAGCAAGGCTGTGAGACCGGCCTAGCATGTCGGTCATAGCTTCCAGGTGTAGCTGTTTAGCGATGAGGTTCTCATTGGTGTTCTCCGCAATCTTTCTTAGAGATAGGACTTCAAGTCGAAGTTAAGTTGCAGAATGCCTTTCTGCTGGAACTTGGGACTGAAGAAGTCGAATTGATTCAGACAACGAATTCTGTGAGCTTGTCCGACTGTTAGTCTCAAGTAACTTGAACACTGCATCAAGACAAGACTTTGCGGTTGTCTCGCTATCTTCAAGATGTTTTGCCTTCTTTGCTGCAATATATGTTGGGTTTGTCTCACATCCTTCAGCAAAGTTGTGCATGCCATCAGGCATATCACCCTGAAACAAAGCAGTGAGATGACAGGTTTTGCATGTGTATAAACAAAGATGATAACTGTTCTGTCAATTCTATCCAATTTCAAATTAGAAAATAAAGAGTATGTTCAAAATATCAATAGCATAATTTGGCATTGTTCATAATGCAGGGAGCTTCACCACACTACTGGATTACCATGTCAACATAACAAGCATAGATGAAGGGCAAAGAAAATCATTGTATCTATTTTGGATAATGTGCATGGCATGTTGTTCATATCATCAGCCACATCAGTAAGATAAAACAGGAGATGACAAGGTGCAAACGTGGGCTGCTTCACCACACACTGGATTATAGATCCACAAAAACAAGCATACATATAGGGAGTATTAAGTAATGTGCATGGTATGAATAAGGAATTTGGTTTTACAAGTAAAACTTAGAACTTACGGTTCTTACGACCATGCATTTTGGTAGAAACAGCAAACTAAACAGCAGTAAACGATAGGGAGTATGAGCAAATTAAACAGCAGTTGAGGATAAAGGCTTTAGAAGGACCGACTTACATTAACAGTTAACACCGGCTTTATAATGCCCTTTTCCATGGCAAGGGAAGGATAACTCAAGAATTTCAGCACAGAATCTTCTTCATAAGCATTGCCTATACTCTACATTTTGTAGAGAGTAATTATAGATATGATAATACTGGAAGGGATAGAGGATAATGAAGATACGATGCAGATTGATGCTACATAATCAACTACCAATCCCTGGAAGTACAAGCGTTACAGGACAAAATGTACTGACAAGAGCAATGGGCTACACTTCTGCACTGGCATTATCTGTGTATTCTACTTGTTGGTAAGATTAAATATAGATTTGATCTTTTTTAGTAAATGGTGGGCGAGGGGGATAAATGCAGAATGCTACAAAATGAACCAATCCCTCTTCCCATAATACAAGAGTGTTTTGAACACTGGTGTACTGTACAAAACGTTTTTATATTATGGGATGGAGGGAGTAGCTGTTAATGTAAGTACAGTGATAGACCACGTTCAGTCCCTACAAGAGGACTATAGAGCTAAACCTCTTCAAAAGCATTGGGTTGATTAAAAATTTATGTAAGAGTCCATACGGATCTTATAATGTCCACCAAATGGACGATTACGAGGCTAACATGTGCAGTGATGCTACATAATCAAACAACTATGAAAGTAAGTATGGTCATACAGGGCAAGAGGTACTCACAAGAGCAATGTAGTGTGCAGTATAGTTGCGAGATTCTGTGGTCCCTTGAGAACAAATGTTCTTCTGCTAATAGTTTTCGTACAAGTGAGACATTAAGGCAAATGCAGAAATGTAGTTCAAATTGTGATGTGATATCATAGACAGTACCTTACGCTGCAACCAAGACCAATGTGTAACAAGATTATTCCAGTCACCGTCGGATAAATGTAGCACCGGAGACTTTACAGAAATTTCGTTCAGAGGCTTGCCATCGAAGTGCGCTTGCCTCAGGTAGGAACGATACTTCATCAACGAGTGCTTGAAAAGCGCAACCAACCCTTGCTCATCATCACAATCCAGTTTGCGCCTCGCCTATTTAAAAGAATGAAATCTTGTGTCTTCTGTTAGCAGAAACATATGCAGTAATGACCATGAATAACATTAGTACATTACTTACGCGTAAGTTGCGGAGGAAGACTGGAAATTGTTCTGTGTCTGCGGTATAATCTTTCCATGAAGGAAAGATGTGCACAAAGTTCCTGACAACAACATAAGCTTCGTCTTCTAAACTGGGAAGAAATGGAACAGGAGTCCTATTTGCTGCAATTGGGGCTCTCTCTGGTTCAAAAAGGGATTTGGCAACTGGATTTGGTGTACTCTTTGCTGGAATGGGGGTTTTGCATCGTACAGCTGGTGCTATGTCAACTGGCATAATCATACTGTTTGCTGCTGTTGGGGTCTGCTGAGTTGGGGCAGCAGAAATGACCAGTGTAGTAGGGCTAGAGTCTGCTAGAGTTGGGGTATTTTGTGGGTCGGGTGATATTGCAACTACACCTAATGGGCTATTTGATTTATCAGGTGTCACTACCTTTTCCAAATACTTTGCTTGTGCTCCTCCACGATCAGCAATCGCCCTCTTCCTTTTGAACGTCTAATACACAAGAACATCATTTGAATGGATAAATATGGTATGATGACAGATGGAATATGTACTGAAAATGGATAGGCAGGGCGTATTCACATACACGATGTGTAAACTAAGCTAATGGCAGTTCAACAAAGTAGAAGCAATGCAAAGCATCAGTTGCCAGATATGTGCGAGCAATGTAACCTTGGAAAGTTGGAGCAAGTACCTTGATGGGTTAATAAGATAGGGCATCTTCCTCTGACTCCACCACTAGGGAGCTACATTGACTTAGGTCTCCCTCTAGCTCAGAATAACTATTAGGATCATATTCCGAGCATGAATCTGTAGGTGGAGAGTGTTTGCATTGCATTGCATCCAGACTTGATTTCAGTCCCTTAATGCCAAGTTTGACAGCCATGGCATTGTTCTGCTTTATTCTTTTCATTCGCGCAAGCTCATAATCATTATGATGCTGTTCAGGATCTGAGATTCATGAAAACATAAAAAGTAGTCAGATTATCTATGGAATGCGTTGCGGTTTCAACTTGGAGAGTGTCTCCCTATAAACCCCTGCAAATGCAAAGTTCACCTCCCCAACCGTGCTGACCAGACCACACACAGAGATACACACTCGAGCGGCGAACATGCATCTTTGAAACTAATTTAGGAACATTTAGCTGACCAATTAAACAACTCTGTTTTAATAATATCAGATTCGTATTTGAACAACTAAGCTTGTTTAGCTTGATGGGTGGAGCAGTGTTATTATGACACGAAGCACGTATTCTGATAGTATAGTGATCATAAAAGGGGGAAACTCTAAGCATATATTTTTTAGCAAAAGAGGGTTTCCCCTCTGATTTCTATTAAAGAAACCACCACGGAACCAAGCTGACCAATTAAACCCTAAGCATGATCAATTAAACCGTATTATGGCTGTGCCATGGCAGATTTGAAGCTGCAAACCAGACAAATGATATTTAGCATCCATTGTTTGCTTCGAACTAAGAACTAAATTCTAAGAGCTGAAAAGAAAGTAGAGTAACCAAGTTAAGATCTATTTTCTGGTTGAGATCAAAAAGTTGAGGAGATATGAAGTACCACCTCTCTTGCGGCGCCGTGTAGGCATCGGGGGTGCGATGGCTATCGGTGGCGTTGAAGCAGATCTGCGACTGTAGACGGGTGCATCGGGGGATAAGTCCCGTTGCGATGGAAGAGAAGGTCGTGTGAGCGGCCCCGGCAAAGAGGACGACGGCGCCGATGAAGCGAGAGGACGCGATGCAAGGCTATTGGTCCGTCGCCGTGGATGAGAAACGTCCATCTCTAGCAGTGGACGACGCGGTCTTGGTAGGCGCTCCGGCATGGTGGAGGACGGTGGCGATGGATGTGGTGGAGGACGGCGGCGATGGATGGGGTTGCGGACGGAGGCTGGTGTGGGAATGGGGTGTTCTAGCGCGGACGGTGTATGAATGGGAAAATGGAGGGAGAGGTACGGGGAACCATGTTTTTGGGACGCGCGTGTCTGAAATATGGGAAAGTTACGAACTTATCCCCCGTTTTAAATTTGGACGTCTCGTCGGTTGGGGATAGGACGGTAATCTCGCATCTCCCAAATATTTGCCGGTAACTATTTCGGGCGAGGAGAGGGTGTTTTGCCGCCCACGGTGTATGAACGGGGCTGACAGGTAGGGCGGTTGTGTCACGTTTGATGGAAGTTACACATCTGCCCCTATTTAAAATATTAGCCTACATCTATTTCGGACGAGGAGAGTTTGTTTTGCCGCCCACGGTTGGCGCCCACGGTGTATGAATGGGGAATGGAGGGAGAAACAGAGGTCTTTCGGACGAGCTTGAATCAAATGAGTTTTGCCGCCCATGTTTGACGCCCACTGTGTCGGAATGGGCTCAGAGGCGGTCGTGTCACGTCTAATTGAAGTTACTAACCTACCCCTATTTAGAGCAATGGAAATCAGGCCGATGGATTGTCCGTGTAATGGGTAGATAGTAATTTCCATCTCCCAAACACTTGGCTTCGGGCAGCCGATGTGGGAGTGGACATTTTGCTGTTTCTTTCAAATTTTGGGACAATAAGCATCCACGTTTACCCTGGCAACTAAATTCGAATCCATTTTGTATTCCTATATGAATCTTTATAAATTATTCTATGTGTTTTTATATATCTTCAAAAGGACGTCAAAGATGTATTCCAGTGTCATATATGAATATGGTTTACAAATGCCGATACTCAAATTCAGAAACTAGAATCCAGTTTAAGGTGAATTCGAATATTTGGAACACTTCATGTCCAACTCAAATGTCACACGCAGCATAATGTGTACTCCCATTTAGATATGTACACAAGCGATGTATCAAGATTCGAATACCGAGTCAATCAACCAAGAATATACGGAACTAACAGACATATAAACACTTGTAGAGTATATGGATCAATGATATCAACTAACATACATAAGCCAGACCGTTGTACCTTTTTTTTGCTACAACAACATCCTTTTTTTAGCCAGCGTCTTGGCCCTTTCCAATGCGTGCCACTTATGGTCCATCTATACTACTATTGCTGAATGCACATTCAGCCCGATTAGCATATTTGTAGGTCTAGCACAACAATCCAAATGAAATGTCTCCGAGTCTTATCAATTAATACAGACTTGTGCTCAAATAAAATTACAAACAAAAAAACAATTATTACATGATCTCTAAAACAAATGGTTTGATTGATTACATGAACAGACAACACAAAGGTTATTCAACTATGGAAAGAACATTTCACCTATGATTTACCAAGTAGGAATTTAATTTCCTTTTTATCTTCAGGACCTTAACAATCTGGTCAGTCTCAGCTTGCTTCGTTTTGAAATCCACCAAATATATAACGGTTGTCTTGAGTACTGCTTGTGATTGTGATGTTTGCTTCCTCAACATGTCAACTTCATCTCTAAGTGCAGAAGCAGAATCTCTTTCTACCACTAGTTTAGCCTCTAGAGCATCAACAGTTGGCAATTCATAATGCACGATTGGGCCGGTGCCACTGCTGTGGGATGATGCAATGTCCATGGGGACCTCGCTCTTTGATCTTGGGCTGACCTGTTTAGCATTAAAGTTCCGATTGGATTCAGAAAAGTTGAAGTTAGCAAAACATCTCAACTGGGAGTTATAACAGCAAACCAGTTAAACAAACAAGGAATTAAAGAGTTTCAATTGGATGCTGAAAAGTAGTTATTAACATCATTGTAACCCGCTGTTGCAGCAGCAAAGCAGTTAAACAAACAAGTAGATATTTAAGTTAAGGCAAACAGGTAATTCTTAATAGTAAGTATCAAACACAAAGATAGGCGCAATCTACAATATGATTAACAGGTTGTGCCATTATGTAATCAGTAGCAAACTAAATTACGTCAAGCAACGTAATTGAACAATTTTGCAATAAGTGGCTAACTAAAATTCCGAGAAGCAGGTAACTGAACTTACGCTAGTTCTTTGTACAGGCACACTGCAACTTCTTTTTCGCTTACAAGGTTGTATGAAGGAGTCCATGGCATCAATTGCTTGGATACGCAGTCCCAATACTTCTTTCTTCCCACACTGCATGAGTAAGTCGAATGGTTAATCTGGTAAGATGGTGCGTCGTTGATATGTCATATGAGGACGTGTAGTCAGACTAGTTGTAGCCAAACACATCACACTGCCTTTTACTATATATTTCATGCGATTACTTTTGGCATATCGAGATCTAAGCAATCTACAATAGGATGAAAAGACTGGCATCCTTCACATTATTGGCGAACTCAGTTCATAGAAACAAGCAATTCAACCATTCTGTGGGTAAATCAAAAGCGCCACTGGAATATTTTTCACTATCCAATCATACACGCAAAAAGGCGCGACGCCACCATAGGGGCTGGTATGGGCGGCCGCCTCACGTGGCTGGAAAGTGTGCACCTAGTTTGAGTCGTCCAGGTTGGCCCACGCTAGTTTTGTTCGTCCCAACGCACGAGCAGGCAATGTAAAAAATGAAGAAAAATGTTTCAATTTGGATGGGCCAATAACATAAGTGCAAGGCAGGCCCTATAGCAGGCTCGCGGCCCAAACGAGCGCCTCCCATATCGATCACAGCAGGAAAAATCCCAATTCAATCGCTCCAGCCTCCAGTCTGGTTCGCTCCTAACCTAGCCGTTGTCGGATTTCGGGTTCCGGCAGACCCTTAAGGTTCGAACTCTGGGGTGCGCAGGGAGATTACGCGTCCTACCTACTTGTACCCCTCCACCTCGCAAGGATCTAAGCTACGAGAAGAACAGCACAAGAGACACAGAGTTTATACTGGTTCGGGCCACCGTTGTGGTGTAATACCCTACTCCAGTGTGGTGTGGTGGATTGCCTCTTGGGCTGATGATGATGAACAATACAAGGAAGAACAGCCTCGCGAGGGTCTGTTCTTGGCCGGGGGGATGAACTGCTAGGAGGAGTTCAATCGCCCTTCTCTCTCTTTCTCTTTCTGCTGCCTAAGCCTATCTAACTGATTGCCGGGTTGCTAGATGTCTAGATGCCAAGGTGATGAGATGATGCCTCTACCCTGGGGGTGGCTAGTCCTATTTATAGGCAAAGGCCCTGGGCCTCTTCCCAAATATTGAGCGGGAAGGGCGCCAACAATTGGCCAGTTTGAAGGGGAACATCTGGTACACTTATCCTGACTAAAGTTGGTCCTCGCCTGCCAAAGGCTCTGGTGATGACGCTGGCTTGGGCTCCATAGTGACTTCCTCCTTGTCGCGGAGCTGGTCTTGGTCTCGTTGCACCGAAATGGGTGCCTTTGCTTGATCCTCCCGCCTGCGCTTGCTCCCTTTGCACTAAAGAGGAAAGGGAGGACACTGCGCGGCTGGCACCCGCCTGGCGCCCTTGGTCGTCATGGCTTGCGTCATGGGCACCTTGTGAGGTACCCCGCCTTGATCTCTCCGCCTCCTCGCGAGCCAGCCTGATGAGGCCGTGCTTGAGGAAGCTCCGTGTCATCCGCCCCGCGAGGCTTGGCCCCTCGCGAGGGTCTTGGGTTTGTGTTGATGAAGATGGGCCGTGCTGGGCCCCCTTGAGCCATGCTGCAGGCCGCAGGCAGGCAAGTCTGGGGACCCCCGTTCCCAGAACGCCGACAGCTGCCGCTGGACAGACCGACACAGCACTTCCTCGCGCCCTCGTTGGAGGGCGGTCGCCGGGCTTCAAGCGAACGGAAGGACAAGAAGATGAAGATCCAACCCTGGGTGTAGCCTGCGTGGGAGGCAGCGGCGGCAGCACAGGCATGGCATCGAGCTTGCGCAAACGGACAGTCGCAACTTGCAAGAGTAGCATGCGCAATGAGCAGGTACATCACATCCCTGATTATATCTAATTCAACTCTTCAATTTCTAGCCAATAGTTAAACCTGACGGTGTTGTAAAACTGCTTGTATGTAGGGAATCTGTGAGAAAATGAAACCAATATCTACTTATTTTATAACTCCCCCAATCAATATTGAACTGACTGAATCTGATGTATCTAATCAAGTTTCCGGTGCAAACATACAAGCTCATGTTGTTCTTGAGCCTGAATTGTCTAATGAACAGACTGCTAATGAAGGATTTGATGCAAACATTTTACATGCTCCTGGTGATGAACATATAGTGTCTAATGAGGGATCTAATGCAAGCATTTTGCAAGCTCATTGAAGGATTTAGTGTCTAATGATGATCTACTATGTTGAGAGAGACAGAGATTTGCAGGCATTGATGACAAGCAAATTATAGTGCATTTTCATAGCTTGAGGAAACGTCGAGGCCATCTACCAGAAAGTCCCCGTATCATGACAACATACCATAAATACTTTTCTAATCTGTTGTTTGAAACTATTGGCATACTTGTGCAAGATAGATATATTGATATGCAGTTTGCGCACTGGTTATACGTGCAATTCCACTTCAATATTTTCAGCCAGAGAACGAATAATTCAAGCAGGTACAGACCATGTTTGTAGTACTTGTACACCATGTTGCATATTGTGTTTTTTGGTGCTTGCATCATTTAGTGTTTATAATCTGAACTACTTTGGATCATTAGCTGGTTTTCAAAGTGCATGTAGCTTCACATTTCTCAAGTTATGTTGATTTTCGGAGTGCAAGTGCCTTCATATTTTTTAATAAATGTTCGCCCCTGGTAACTTGAATTCATGGATCAGCCACTGCACACAAATCATACACGAATGCCAGTACGAATTAAATGAAATGTAGGGACTTATGCTAGCTCGTTGTACAGGCTCACTGCAGCTCTGCTTGCGCTTGGGATGTTCCATGCACAAGTCCATGTTACCACTTGCTCGGATGTGCAGGCCATGTGCTCCTTGCAGCCCCCTCTGTATTTTTGACACGGCGAATGGTTGATCAAATAAGAGGAATCGACCTTGATGTTGTACCGGAGGACAGATACTTACAAGATTATACGGGTGTGCAGGATGTGTACCCGATCCCGTAGCGTCGTCATGCTTCGCTAAAATATGGATTTTCTTGTTTCAGATGATATCTCCAGAAGAAATAAGAGTTAAGGTCAGAGTTGCATAGGCGTGTAAGCTAAGAGAGCAGTGAAAGGATATCCAAACATCGTCGGAACAGTGCACAAGGGAGTGATGTGTGGATACCTAGTTCGGGCTGGCGTTTGGGCATGCTCGCCTAGCTAGAGTGCGGGTCACTTCAGAGCCGTTGAGGGTGATGCGCTGGCGTTGGCTGGCCGCGCATGGATATAGATCTTGAGTGGCAGCGGAGCACTATGATGCGGTGGATGAGACCGTTGGTGAAGCCCCAACGGCCTCGGGGGGCGGAGGTGCGACGATGTGCTCGGTGAAGTAGCCCTGGTGAGCTGCGAGACGGCGTCGATGAAGCGCACCTGATGCGGTGGAACTCGGTGTCTGTGAGGCACGTTGGTTGTGGCAGCCAACGTTGTCGGTGGACCACCCGGTGCGGTGGACGAGGGCGTAGATGAGGTAGCTCCGGTGCGGTGGTGAAGCGCGACCGTCGTCTTTGTCGTCATCGTCCGTCACAGAGGTGGGGAACGGTGGGGAAAGAGACAAGACGAGGGGCGATTCGAGGGTTGGCGGCGAATTAGGGATTTGAGCAATCTGGGCGCGGAAGGGGACGGTGGAGAAGAGAGATTTTGCAGGGCTGGAATTGGGGCCGCCAGATATTTCAATCCGAAACGTGGAAGCGCGAAATTATATTGTCGTCGTCCTTTTTTTAGGGGGGAGGGGGTGAGTGCCTGGGTGCTACGCGTCCGTCCGACACATGCGACCACCCCGACAGGACTATGCTGCGGTGCCTTAAGGCACCTGCCTTTATGTCCATGACATATGGGCCCAACAGGTGGCTGGCTCACATGTCAGTGACCCAAAGGCAAATGCCTTTAAGGCACCGAAGCAGCGTCCACCCCGACACGACCCTGGTTTGCCTGGTGCGCCTACATTTGAGAATGCAAACGAATCTTCTTTGATTTGCAAATGAATCTGTATGTATTACCATGCCCGTGTTTTCCTTGCAATAATTAGTCATTCGAAACGAGGTACTCCATCCGTTCACTTTTGTAAGTCGTTTCAGACAACTTAAAATGAATTGTTTTGCACATTGTCTGAAATGTCTTCAAGGTCTTATAAAAGTGAACAGAGGGAGTACTATAAATTAATTAATGAGGAGTTATTTGAAAAAAATTGAAACGGTACCCACGCTAACGTGGATTAGACTGTGTGTCACATAATTAGTTATTTGAATTAGAGTGTGTGTCACGTAGTTAGTTATTTGAATTAGAGTGTGTGTCACGTAGCGATCTCCAATTCTAACGTGGATTTCGCATTTCACTATATCCACGCTACTTTTTAATACAAATTCATATGTATATGATGAACACCATGGTAGTGAGAAAACTTTTGGATGGATTCAAACATATGACCTACAAAATAGCACAACAAACTGAGTCAATTTCAACTTTTCAAAACTTAGTATGGCACGAATTCAAAATAATTACCCGTATGCCTGGTCCTCGGTTCAAATCTTACAATGTACACCGAATTGAAACATCGATATTAAGTCACATACTATGTACATTCAAATGTTGTTTTTAGCCCCCCCCCCCCCCCGCACAAATGCTACATACTTCCTGTATCGGTCAATCTTCCTCTCCTAACCACCTTAGGAAGCTATCGGTTTCCAACACACGTTCATTCTTTCTCTCCATGTTTCGATCTCTAAGTCTCTCAACTACACAACCCCTTTTTCCACTCTGTTACCAAATGTATTTACCTCACACACCCGCCATTGCACCCCATGCCGAGCTCTCTCTCCCCCCCCCCCTCTCCCTCTCACCCTCTCGCACTAAATACATGCATTGCCTATCTAGCCCCCCAACCTCTCGTGCATGCACATGCACACACGTTGTATATCTAGGTCACTCCCTTGAGACTGTCTCGCTCTTTCTTTCGCATGGCAGGCCACACTCGCTCAATCTCGCTCTCTTTATCTGAGTCTTGTTTAACCTCGTTTCTTTCACACACAAATGATATATCTCCCTGTTCGGGCCTCAATCGACACACTCTATACTCTCTCACGTAGATTGTCTATCTAGGTCAGTCCATCCAAGCCGCCACCACTCTTTCGACCTCATGGTGGGCCACGCTCACTCAATCTCTCTCTCTCTCCGTATGTCTCGATTGACCTCGCTCTTTCTCGGACAAAAACGATATATCACCATGTTTGAGCCCAATTCGACCTATTCACATTGTATACTCTCTCACGCACATCGTCTATCTAGGTCACTCTCTCCAACCCGTCTCACTCTTTCCATCGCACGACGACCCTATGTGATCGGTTGACCTTGCTTCCTCCCATGCACAAAATATATCTACACGTCTGTGACTGGATCATCTCTCAAGCTCTATCTTACAACCCTCACCCTTGCCAAAAAGCTCAATCGAACAATATCTCTCCAGAGCATATATATTTGTTCAATGAATGTCGGACCACACTCACTTTGTCTCTCTATCTATATGTCTCTCGATTGACCTCGCTTTCTCACACCGTATCTTCCACGCGTTGAAGCTACTACCTCTCCATCCCTCGCAAAGCCGGAGCTATTTACATTGCGAGGGGCACTCCAACCTTGGATTAATTTGTGTAGGCATTTATTCCGGTTGGTTTAGATTATATTTTCGTAGCATTCGGCCCACAACTACTCCAAACACCGTTGCAACCCACGCAACTTCCCTAGTTGATTTCCCTCTGGCTCGGTCATCGCTCTCTCGCACGTCCTTTCTCGCCTTCAACGTCGCACCATGGTATTATTGAAAAACTATGTTGTTCTCTTTAATTATTATAAATAAGCTACAAAACTACACACCGATAGTCCACTTGGAATGGAACAAATTTCGACCCACAAATTAAAGTGGTACAAACTACACACCGAGGGGCCCACATGTCATGAAACAAATTTGGACCCATATACAAATTAAAAAATAAAGGACGAGGATCGAGCATGCGACCGGGCCTTCAAGCCGCACGTCAAGAGTAGGCAACATATGTAGAATAGCAATGTTTGTTGTACCCCCTTTGTTCACATAATGTTTTTATATTACCACGGCCTAATTAATGGATAACATGTAATATTATTTTTAGTACTATTCGCCTTCACTTATTGGTGGGTTCCATGTGTGCTCTCTCTCTCTCCTCCCCTTCTGCATTTAAACGCACGGGCAAATAGGAAGAACTCACGGGCGATGTTGTCGTTGACCATATATGGATGCGTTCACAAGTCACGGCACTAGTTTCACGTACTAGCAGCACTAGTTAGTGTGTACGTGCAATGCACGTTAATTTGGAAGTATATTAAGTGCATGTGGATATTAACTACTAGGATATTATTTGCGTGTTGTCATGTGATTAGTACTGTTTTTGGCATGAAATTAACTGCACGCTAAATGTGTTGAGCGCTCGACATTGAAGCAGTCTAGGTCGTTGGATGACAAGGAATACATGTGGCTTGATGACGTTTTATATTTAATTTGATACGGCTCTAGCAGAACATTCAATCGATCAAACCATACATTTCGTTCAGTTTGACTCTGACTTTAAATTATACGACGATCGATATAAAATAAACGGAAATGATAAACGTTCGGATTTTAAGCATGGCAATCCGAACGTTTTTCATGGCAAATTTAGATTACGCGGCGGGGGCGTCTTGCGGTGGGAAGCGGCTCCTCTGTCGTGCTCTGTGTGTCGTCTGGCACTAACCGACGGCGACGGCGGCGTCTTGCGCCGTTGTTGGCGTACTCTTGGACGTTGGCCTAGCTTCAAGGAAGGCCAAAATGTTCTGGACTTCGGAGCGAGTCGACTAGTGGGAGGAGGCGACTGGCGTTGGTGCAAGGAAGCAGTCGACGGCGGCCATCCATGCCGCTGAGGGGGGCACTGGCACCCGCACGGGGACAAGTGTTGTCAACGGCGCGGCGGAGACATTCGTGTGCACGGGCACCGGCACGGGCGCGCACATCAGTGCACACGCAGGTGCATGCGCTGGCAAGTGCACGGGCGCGTGAAAGTCGGCGAGGACCTCGTGGGATCAAGCTCGGCGACAATGTGCGGCTCCCAGCCCATCAATGCCATGGGGATGGGCGTTGGCGCAGTCGGGGCGACGGGAGCCGGAACGTGAGCAGGGACAGGCGCGGTGTCTTCCCGCAAGGCCAGTTCAAGCTCGTCCCAAAGCGCCTTATGTTCTTGAGACTCCGGCTGGGTGTCTTCCTCAGGAAACTGGAACACAAAGGGCAGACCATCGTGATGCGGCATGGCGTACGTTTAGGTCAGGCTAGTTGGAGGTAGAAGACAGGAGAATCGGAGAGGAAGAGAGAGGATTGTAGCGATACCGGGTAGTGCGGGGTTGATTTTAAACTGCGGCGCCGGTGACATTAAAAGTGGGAGCAGTTGGGACGATGGTAGGCGGCGGAGCCTGGTCAAAGGGCTCGCCTCCCGGTGAGCCTGCACAGCGGTCTGCTGGCACGCCTCCCTGACAGCCGGCACAGCGGTCTGCTCGCAAGCCTCCCATCGACTCACACGCTTGCTCGGACGGCACCTGCCGATGAGAAGCGGGGACTCGTGGCGGCACGTAAACGCCCACGGTTTCAATAGTGAAAGTGTTCGCCTTAACGTGACAGGTCTTTGTTCCAAAATACCTTGGCTCTTCATTTGTGCAACTTGTCATAAGCAGCTTGTCCCAAATTGAAGAAAAAACTTACGAAGTAATATTTGTGCCATATCACGTGACCATGCTTAGTTTCAAGAATTTATGCTCACTTTTGGATTTTTTGAAATTTAAGATCCAGGATTCGAAACAATATCATAACCTGCATCATGCAATAAATTTTCATGCCGTACATCTATCATGTTGTATTTCTTAAGAAAGGATTTGGTCAAACATTTTGCTTAGTTAGACTTCAGACCTAGATGCTCATATCACCGTAGCTGGTAATTAAGCTACGGGGAGCACCTAATATGAGCACTGGGGAGCCGTTGGATCGAAGATGCAGCGGCACACACGAGGCCTGCATGTTTTATTTGCAAAAAAACCTTTGGAGAGTTTGGAAATTGCACATAATTACAAAGACTACCCCCAAGCCATTGGATCTCACTTCCAACGGTGTAAAAACTCGTATCACCATAGTATCTAAGCTGTGGGGTGGATGTGATATTCTATGTCGCTGTCATTTTTGTTCGTAAACTTGCAAAATACGTGCAACTCGTGCCGTTACTTGTCTAACCGCGCAAAGTGTTTGTTCAAAAAAACCATCCTACACTAAAATATCGGAAGAACACACGGGGGTCCCACTTGTCATTAATCAAATTTGGACCTAAAACTAACAAATCTGAAAGACGAGATTCGAACTGGCAACCTGGACTACAAAGCGTAAGTCGATAGCCTGAAAAAATGAATGATTGTTGGCTTTGTCCCATAACTTGATTTTATTTATACAGTACTTGCGTTGAGTAGAGTAGAGGGAGTGCCTCGTCAACACGTGCATGACCGTTGTCTCACTTACTAGTGGGTCCCAGGTCTACGATCTCAATCTCTCTTCTCTCCATCGTCTAACCTTTGCACGGACACACACGAAGAGCGGCGCTAGCTTGCCGTGGTGTTATTACAACTAAAAAAAGCTTGGAAAATAGAAGAATCGCCTAGAACAAGAGATGTTGTGGCTGGTCGAGACGGAGCTAACCACATCTATCCTCCGTGCCACGTTTGCATGATGAAGTTGTGTGGCTAGTGGGGTGTTTTCGACCGACTGGCTGGGTCCCGAGGTCGAACCATAGGTACTACGTCTGATATAGTATATTTTTACACGCACATTTTTCCTCCGTGCCGAGACGTGGCACACCCTACCGCGCGGTTTCAGGGTCCTCCCGGGTGGTGCATGCATATATTCTTCCTGACGTGGGACGCCCTACCACGCATTTTCTGGGTCCTCCTCGGTCGTAGTGCTGAAGCAAGTAAATGAGTCATCAAATCACGGAAGACCACCTTTCCCGCCGAGTACATCAGTGAAGCACGGTGGCTAGCTAGTTGGGCTAGTTCAACCGATTAGCTAGGCCGCTGCCACATTTGTTTTTTCACCCCTTTTTTATCTACTTGCCGGCAGGTAAATTTAAATATCCACTGCGGCGTTGCTCCGGTGTTTGGGTGCGGCGGGATTTTTAATTTTTTGATTGACGGGAGCAGGCGCGGCAGGATTTTTAATTTTTTGATTGACGGGAGCAGGCGCGGCAGCAATTAGTCACGATGACTCCGCCTATAAAAACCCACTGCTCCCTGATGTGAGAAGTCGTCGACTGGTGTTTTACCGTGGTGAAAACCAAAAGATTCCCCGCTCCCTCCGCCTTCCCGTAGATTGCATTGCCTTTCAGCTGTTTCGCCCCCTTTGCTTCCTCTCCCCATTGCTTCTACCTGGTGCCATGGCGGCGCAGCAGATCACGGAGTCCGAGGTGAGGCGCCTGACACAGGAGCTCCATGCCAAGGATGCGGAGCTCAGGGCCAAGGACGTGGAGCTCCGTGAGCTCAAGGAGGATAGGAGTGCCATGCTCCTTCATTATGTGCGGGAGTTCACGGAGCTTCAAAAGCGGCAGGCGTCCACCACAAAGATGCTTGAGGCGTCGGCGGCGTTGCTGCAGAAAGCGGGAGATACAATAGGCCGTCAGGGGAGCCGGCTGGAGCGTGAGCGGGCCGATCGTGACGAGGTCCAGGATCGCCTCAGCCACTTGGTGAACCAAGTTGCCACGCACGTGTTGCGGCTGCGCGATGCCTACCGTCGTGCCAGCGCGACGATGCCGGCCGTCGGGCTAAACCCGTTCGACCACCCGGTCGACTTCAACAAGCTGCGGCTTCCTGACCTGGTCTCCTTCTTCACCTATATCTCCGAGGAGCTGAGCCGTCTCCATGCGATGGTGGGGGCTGAGCTGGACAAGGAGGGGTTGCGGGCTGCCATCGCCGTTGCCGGGCAAATCCTTTCAGGGCTTCGTCACCGGAATCCATTCATGCCATTGGACGCCGTCTTTGAGGAGCTGGCTCCCGCCGACCGGGAGCGGGCTCTGCGGGCGGTTGCACCCTGCATCATCAACGTCGTGCGCCTCGAGAAGCAGGGGGACTTCGGTGGTGTTTAGGCGCCCTCTGCATGGGCATGTCCATGTCTCGGCGCAACATGACCGTTGGATCAAACTCAGACGGTGTAGATCAGTCACTGTAGCACAAAGCGTGTGGGTGTGTTTGGTTGCATTCTCATCTCAATATAGTTGTTTCCTCTTCGTGTATTTTTGTCAACCTACTAGTGTGGACTCATGCACCCTTCATGCACTCTACCAAACACCCAAAAGTGGGTCGAGAAGGGAACTTTTGCTCCCATCCCATGCATCCTTCATGCACCCTGCCTAACACTATTCGTGCTTCATATGGTTCATGTTTCGTGGAATAGTGTAGCACCATACTCTCCGTGCGCTGTGGACCTAGTTCTGTTAACATTGATCTCACCGTTCATTCTCGACCGGACAGTCGAAAAAGCGGTACTATGTTACATATAGGAGTAGTTGACATGCGCACAACATCATTTGTTATCGTCATGACTTACTACACTAGCGACAAGATTGTGTAGTACTGACGTATGAACCACTGCACATGCCTAGTAGTAGGAGCACTATGTATGTTCAAGTGGCTGCCGTGTTTCGCACTCCTCCGTCGTAAGAGTGGAAACGCTTGTTGTAGTCATTTTTTCTTCTGAAAAACAGTGGACACGCTCTACCGTGCGGATCCTCCTCCATCCATGCACTAAATTACTCACTTTTGCCGACGTGTGGGACAGCCAGCATCGGGGTCCACCAACCATGCACTAAATTACTCCGTAGTAGAGTGACAGTAGACTACCCCGATCAAAGCGCCGCCGTAATGCCCAATGAGCCGTCAAATCACAAAACCCCCTCCTTTCCAGCAGTAAGTTGGACGGACGAAGCAACCATCATTTCACTCTTCTCTCTCAGCTTCCTCTCTACCCAACCCTCGCTTCTGCCTCATCTTGTTCCTCATTTCTTCAAGAAAACCCCGACCTGCTTCTGCCGTTGTTCTTCTCTCCCAAAGAAGGAAAGGTGAGCGCATCAATGGTGTTGATTCTGGCCAAGGCCCGGTCTTGCAACCCCGAGACTCATCCTATAACTCCCTCTCTTTTCTTCTTTATTTCTATTTGACAGTTTCTTGATGGACGCTGGAGTACCGGCCGAAGTGATGTCTATGGCTCCGGCCAAAACAGTCGAGGCTCATGGTACGAAGAAGCGCAAGCACCCCGCCGAGACTACCGCAGACAAGCTCAAAGCCATCGCCAAGGCCCCCTCTCCGGGATCCCGCATTAAGCAAGTCCAGGTAATATCTCTTCTTGACGATCTTTTTCTCGATCTTGATCGTGTTTTTTCATCTAACACGCAGTACTAGTACTAGTAGTACAACTTTCTGGGTGATCTTGCATGTGATTTTTGTGTGCCAAATGACGGTTCTAAATTCCTCTTTTGACCAAAACATGCGAGAGGTTGACACTGATTTCTTATAGATTACTTTCAACTACTCCCTCTGTCACAAATTTCTTGACTTAAATTTGTCTAGATACGGATGTATGATACATCCGTATCTAGACAAATCTAAGACAAGAATTTTGGGACGGAGGGAGTACTTTATGAACATCAATGCTACCTTTTAAGAGGGTATATTTGCCTCAGTAACTTGTGTTATGGATATTGCATGTAATCCCTCTGCTCTCATGCCTTTGAAGACATTTTCTAGTGTCTTTGTTCACTCATTTCTGTGCGTATATGTAGTCATATATGGAGTATAATATCGAAAATCATCTTATATTTGAACGGAGGTAGTAATAAAAAATGGTTTCTATTTGAATTAGAACCAGGTCCGCGGTGGAGATGAAGTTCTCAAAGTCATGCCGTGTGAACTAGAAGACCTGATGATGAGTTCTACTGCTGAACTATCCAGCTGTTGTGTCCTTGTCGCCACGTGTCCTGAACTAGTGTTTTCCTGTAGCATTGTTGTCAGGTGTGTTCTCGAGGCTGTACTTGACCACAACAATTTCCTGGTTGTGCCTTCGATTACGAAGGGTGTGGTTCTTGTAAAGCTTCCCAACAAATCCGATGCAGCCTGTCTTCATCATCATGTTTATGAGTGGAAAGACCACTCTGTTAGGTTCTCCAAGGTTGACAAGATGGTGATGGTGCATGTAGACATCTCACACGAAGTCCATGGCCTAGTCAGTTATGCGGGGTTCATCCCGTAGGTCTGTGGCAAGAAATAGTCTGCAGAGTTTAGTTAGTGCAACTTTGCTTGTTTGTAGTAAGTACTGTTGTTCAGTACTTGATTTGTGTTTGTGAACCCTGTATTGTTTATTAGTACTACCGCTTTTGGTGTGTGGTTAGTCCTGAGAATGGTCTATGTTAATGTGTGTCCACTGAATTCAGTCTGTTTATTTTGAAGTATTCATATCATATTTTTTTTGTGAGGACAGTCTATCAATTATGGTTACACTCCAATATCTGTATGCATTGCTGGGTTTATCGCACCCACCAGGATTTCCAGTCCCATGGATGTTCGGTCCACACGATTTGTCACGACCTTTGGACTGTCCTGCTTGTGGGAGTAGGCGGGGCCCCTGCATGCCACGCGTAGTTGGACGCTCAATCTTCTGTTTAGTACTTCAACATAGTGATTTCCTGGTAAGGATTCACTTGTGTCACATCAAGTAAATCTTATTGATTTACTGTCTAAATCTTATTGATTTAATGTCATGTTTTTTTCTTTTCCTGCAATTTTACGATGCAGGTTTTGCCATGTGACATTCATCATAGAATAAACCGTTTGGTTTGCTCTACGATGGCTTAGGTTTCACTTCTTATGTCGTGTCAGTAACGAAGGCACCGTCCATCACTTATATTACTGGAAAAAATTGGATCAGTCTGTTGTCTGAGTACAAGCTGAATCCCTATGATGAACTGCAGTTTGGTTTAACAAAAACACCACAATTAGTCCTTCTCGTGTTTAAAAGAAATGAAGAAAAAGACTGGATCATGATCACGGATCCTAGTCAAGTTAGAAAGCTGATCATAGCAGACCAGACACGATCGCCGCTGTCTCGCACAGATCAAGCACCGGCAGTTGCTTAGCACTGACAGCGGCAACAGCTCAGTCTGATCCAGCTGAGGATTGGAAACTGACCGCGTCAGCGGATCAGTCTGATCTACCGGAGGATCGGGCATCGACACCGGCACCTGCTCCGACACCGGCACCAGCTCTACAAGGAGCACCATCTCTGGCAACAGCAGCGGCTTCGGCACCTGCACCAACACTTGCACTTGCATCTGCTCCGGCCCGTGCAGTTGCACCGGCAACAGACTGGGCTGCAGTTCGCACTTCATATACCAAAGTCCTTACAAAAACCAACATTTCCACCTTCTTGGTAAGCATTGGTCGCCCAAGTGCTTCGTTCTTTTTTCTTTCCATGTTGTTTCACATGATTCACTGTGTTGATCTAACTGTTTGGGTATGTCTTCTTGTTTGCAAACAGAGAATTCCTAGAGCAACGGGGGAGTCGTTCAACAATCCGGGCGACCACGGCCAAGTTTCTCTTACCATGCGCAGCCTTGGTGTGAATGAACCTGCTCAATATACCGTAAGTACAAAGGATGGTCGCATGATGATTGATGCTAAAGGATGGTCAAGGTTCAAATCTAAATCATATCTTGCGGTAGGGGATGATGTCAAAATCGAACTTTCTCGGCAAGGAGAGCTGGTCCAAATCAACTTTGAAATTAGCAGCACGCAACTGCCGAACTGATCTATCCTCCGAGAGATTTTGATGTAATAATCGGGCATGGTGAAACAAGTGTCTTGTGTGTATAAGTAGTATGACAGTATTATTTATCACATGGTATATCGTTGATAGAATTGCAACTCTGATTGCTGGTTAGGAACTGTCGTTCGATTTCATTCCAACAGCTGTCGTGCTTTATTCAATTTTGTGTATTCGCCTTGCGACAGCATCTAAAACCAACGCCGTACCGATCGCTTGTAATATGAAAAGTGCTGAGGTAGAACACAGGGCCCCCAAACATGCAGGGTCGGCCTGTGGCCCAAAGTCCAAAACCGTGAGCCTATCTGAGTATTATATTCTCAGCTGAACCCCCATAAAAAAAGCTGAACCCCCATAAAAAAAGCTGAACCCCCATAATGCCCGTGCGTTGCAGAGGGAGTATATTTCTCGGCAAGGTGAGCTTGTGATATAAAAGATTTGTATATTTCTTTACAGAGGGAGTATCTCTGTGTCAAAAAATATATTTATGCGTAACTAGTTACTCCTGTCTTTCTACTTCCTTTCGCTGATATGTGGGGCAACCGGCAACGGGGTCCACATTCCATATGCACAAATTAGAGTGCACAACTTCATGGTAGACACACCCCGGTCGTAGCGCCGCAGTAATGCCCAATGAGCCGTCAAATCACAACCCCCCTTTCCAGCTTTAGCAGTAAGCTGGACGGACGCAGCGGCAATATTTCACTGGGCCTGAATCCCCTTCTCCCTCGTCTGCTTGTTCAGAGAAAACCCCCTCTCGGTGATTGCATAGGGTTTTCTCATGGAGAACCAGGTACGAATTCTTCATCCATCCCCGATAAACCCAATTCCCTTGGTCGCAGGTGATCCTAGGATGGCAGTCGCCGCCGTTGATGCATTTTTCTTCCTACTGAATCTAGTGTGTTTCATTTGCAGTGCCCAAAGTGCGAGTACCCTACAGGTTTCTGCGCCCTCGGCGAGATGCCACACTTGTTCCTTCTCATCCTAACACAGCATTTTGAAACACGCACAATATGTTCCTAGAATCCTCTTTTCTATCCGGGAGGGTGGGGTTTTTTTTAACATGTTGTGTTCTCATATAATTTTTCCTGCAGTGTATTATTTGCTCTGCCAGAACACATGTACTCAAGATGCTCGTCCTTGCCATAACTGAATACACTAGTTTAATGGTGACAGTGAAGACAAGCCATGGATATAAGTTCTGAGTTGGGTTCATGAACCAAGAAGATCGCTGCTTTTTTATGGCCGAACTTGGATAAACTTTCTCAAGTGTTACGGACTGAAAGTTGGCGCATGAATGTTGATGGAAATAGCAGAACCTGGTCTCATCTTCACTGCGATCTTCCACCCCGACGTCATTCCAATTGTTCATCCATGTTAGTTTTGTATCTGGTTCTTGCTTGTTGCCTCGATTACTTCTTAATCCACCTATTCTGTCTAACTAATCACAATTGAACTTTAGAAGTAGCAACGAATCTCTCACAAAGATGCTACTTCTAACTAATATTTTCTTATAATTGGTGGCACGTGTAGGTTTTTTCAGAGTTAAGCAGTCTGCTTGTTTGTTACTCTGTAATAACTCGGCTGTTACTAATGGCACTGAAGTTGACTGGATCGACATCCACAAGTTCCTACACTTTATTGATCGTCTTGAGGTCCTTGTGGGGCGTTTCAATGGTGGAAGGACACGTGGGATATGTGTGCCACTGCTGCACTCATTGAACAGGTCCGACTATGTCGAGAAACTTATGGTACGAGCTGTTTTCTGTTATATATGTTGTTCATAAACTATTGCTTATACACAGTTTTACAGCTGTGATCTTCTTGAAACAGGAACTGCCGAGTTCTATTGTTCCTATACAGATGCTTGACCATGGTCGGGTCAGACTTGCGCTTGGTCACAACATGATGTTTATGTCGACCTACTCAATTCCCCTTGGAGGTAAAAAGATACTTATTCATGGGTGGTCTCAAATAATGAAGGCCCGTCCATCTTGGAGAATAGGACAGAAGATTATGTTCATGCTTTTCCATGGCTCTAAAGCGAATATCCTGTTTATTGACCACGTTGCGAGATGAAGCCGCTTTCATAAGGTTGTGGATGCGTGGGGTGGCGCCTGGGCCTTGTCCTGGGGCTTGGCGGCCTCAACCTTGGTTAACTGTAGGCAAAGTAGCACTGTTCGAGGCGTGCTTTGTACGGTGGAACCTGTATAAGTACTCATACTGGTTTCAGCTTTGGTTGTTAAGTGCCCCTGCTGGTTTCAGTTAAGGTTGTCAAGTACTCCTGCTGCTTTTACAGTCTGTCGTGTCTCTTCAGTCCTGTCTTCCTCCAGCCGCCAAAACCAAACCAGCGTCGGCGGGGCTGCCTGCTTCCGCCACCCACAGCTGGCTGCGCCTCAGCGCACGCATCGCCGCCCCACCGTCTCCTAAATCGTTAAAGCCGACGTCCTCCGCGCACTTTGGTGCGCTGGCCGCGGCGCCGCCCTATCGTGTTGTCAACATGGTCAACAAACAACAGGAATCGGCAAAAGTACGTGGAGAGGATGACAGTAGGGGCCCACCACGTCAGCGTATGGAAAAATAAAATGCTTCCTCCTAGTGTTTTCCTGACATCTGGGACCCACGACATTGTGAGCGTATATAGTCAATAAATAAGAGAACAGCACAAGATCGGCTCACACCTGGGACGTACCTACTCGAGCAGTATTTTTTTTGTTTGGTATTGTTGAGACGGAGCAGGGTTTGAACTGGGATGTGGCCCGTCTAGCCTAGGCTTATATTTTATGTTCACCATGTGACCAGCCCGGCTATTTTTTCTTTGTGAAAATGAGCCCAGTTTATTTTTTCTGAAGAATACCCAATCCAGGCCTACTTATTTTTCTACGCCCTGATGGGCTGCAACTCTTTCAAGAATCCTGCAAATCTTGAAAGTAATATGAAATGGGTTGTGAATATAAAAACAGATGACAAATTGGCAATTACTTTATAATTTCTGAATTTTATCACATTTTCAGATTCCTATTTCACTGGGCACTAACCTAATTTAAATATATCTTCAAAGTACTTTTAATCTGGCTGGACATTTCGGTATTAAAAATAGTTTGGAACCCACAGAAATATGCGAAATTGGCCCTGGCCAACCAAAAAAACGACTGCAATAAATTGCATAAGAAGTTGCCATGAGCTATATATAAATTACTAAAAAAACTGACTTGTGGGCCTGTTTAGTTGACGCGTATGCAAGATTTTTTTAGTTATTATATACGTCAACAAACGATTCTAGCAGACGTAACCGTTGGGTGTCAATCCAACGGCCGTCGTGTTTCTTCAATATCTGATCTTCTTGCTCCAGCCGCCAACTCCAGCCGCCAAAGCAGCGCCGACGGGACCGCCTACTCCCGCCTCTCGTGGCCGGCTGTGCTGCCGCGCAGGCCTCAGCGCCCCCTTCTACTCCCACCGCTGGCCAGGGCATCCCTATACTCACCCACACCCCCTGTTATTCTGCGGCGGCGGCAACCTCACACCGCAGCCGAACCGGTGAACGCTCATACTCCTCTCCGCGTGCGCATCCACTGTCGCGTCTTCCCCGGCTCCGCGTCGTCCCCTTCCTATGCCTTGTCGTCGTCCACCCCCGTGGTGCTCTCTGCGCGGCGTGGTCAATGTGGTCAACGACCGACTTCCATCGGAAGAATACTGTACGTGGAGAGGCTAACAGCTGGGTCCACGGCAGCCGCAAGGAAGTGCCTCCTTATTACGCGGAAAATAATTATTCCTCCACCTGACAGCGGGGACCCACCGGACGGGCCACCAGTATTTTGCGAAAAAAATCGTTTCCCCCTGACTGTTGGGACCCACCAGACGGGCCACCGTATTTCGCAAAAAAAACATTCCCCCCGCTGTCAGCTCGGACCCACCGGAAGTGCCTCCTTATTACACACAAAAAAATGAGTACTCTCCCGGCTAGCTGGGCCCACCTTCGTGGGAGGCTGACTTGTGGGCCTGCTAAGTTGACGGGGACGAAGGGCTTTGTCAACTTAGTCAATACAAACGATTCTAGCTCTAGTGACTGTACGATGTCCATCCAACGGCCGTAGTGCTTCTTCAACCTCTGGTCTTCTTGCTCCAGCCGCCCAAAGCAGCGCCGGTCGTGCCGCATGCTCCTGCCTCCCATGGCCAGTTGTGCTGCCGTGGAGGCCTCACCGCCCCCTACTATTCCCACCGCTGGCCAGGCCCTGCGGCGATGGCAGCCTCACACCGCAGCCGAACCAGTGAACCCTGGTACTCCTCTCCGCGCGGGCTTCCACTGCCACGTCTTCCCCGGCTCCGCGTCGTCCCCTTCCTAGGCCTCGCCGTCGTCCACCACCGTGGTGCTCTCGGCGCGGCATGGTCAATGTGGTCAACGAACGACTTCCATCGGAAGAGTACTGTGCGTGGAGACGCTGACAGCTGGGTCCACGGCCGCAGCAAGTAAGTGCCTCCTTATTATGCAAAATAATTATTCCTCCACCTGACAGCGGGGACCCACTGGACGGGCCACCGTATTTTGTGAATAAAACGTTTGCCCCTGACTGCTGGGACCCACCAGCTACATCTTCGCACGCAAGGAAGTGCCTGACAGTCGGGACCCACCTGGTCGAAGCGTATGTAGCGTTGTCATTCTGGTCGCGAACGTGTACGTACATATATACTGGTGGATGTAGAGGCGCGCACGTGTCGTAGTAGAGGCGGCCAGGGTGCAAGAAAGAAAATACGGCCACGTATGTGTACATATGGGCGGGGTCTCGAACGCTGATACGTCTCCAACGTATCTATAATTTTTGATTGCTCCATGCTATATTATCTACTGTTTTAGGCAATATTGGGCTTTATTATCCACTTCTATATTATTTTTGGGACTAACCTATTAACCGGAGGCCCAGCCCAGATTTGCTGTTTTATGCCTATTTCAGTGTTTCGAAGAAAAGGAATATCAGACGGAGTCGAAACGGAACAAAATCAACTGGAGAAGTTATTTTTGGAAGGAAACCTACCTGATAGACTTGGACTCTACGTCAGAAGATACGGGAGCTGGCCACGAGGGTGGGGGGCGCGCCCACCCCCTAGGGCGCATCCCCCTGCCTCGTGGGCCCCCCGCAGCTCCACCGACGTACCCCTTTCACCCATATATACCTACGTATCGTAAAACTTCCAGAACAGAGATTAGATCTGGAGTTCCGTCGCCGCAAGCCTCTGTAGCCACCAAAAACCTCTCAGGACCCTGTTTCGGCACCCTACCGGAGGGGGGAACCCTCACCGATGGCCATCTTCATCATCCCGGCGCTCTCCATGACGAGGAGGGAGTAGTTCACCCTCGGGGCTGAGGGTATGTACCAGTAGCTATGTGTTTGATCTCTCTCTCTCTCGTGTTCTTGATTTGGCACGATCTTGATGTATCGCGAGCTTTGCTATTATAGTTGGATCTTATGTTTCTTCTCCCCATCTTCTCTCTTGTATTGGATTGAGTTTTCCCTTTGAAGTTATCTTATCGGATTGAGTCTTTAAAGATTTGAGAACACTTGATGTATGTCTTGCCATGCTTATCTATGGTGACAATGGGATATCACGTGCCACTTGATGTATGTTTTGGTGATCAACTTGCGGGTTCCGCCCATGAACCTATGCATAGGGGTTGGCACACGTTTTCGTCGTGATTCTCCGGTAGAAACTTTGGGCACTCTTTGAAGTACTTTGTGTTGGATTGAATAGATGAATCTGAGATTGTGTGATGCATATCGTATAATCATACCCACGGATACCTGAGGTGACATTGGAGTATCTAGGTGACATTAGGGTTTTGGTTTATTTGTATCTTAAGGTGTTATTCTTGTACGAACTCTAGGGCTGCTTGTGACACTTATAGGAATAGCCCAACAGATTGATTGGAAAGAATAACTTTGAGGTGGTTTCGTACCCTACCATAAACTCTTCGTTTGTTCTCTGCTATTAGTGACTTTGGAGTGACTCTTTGTTGCATGTTGAGGGATAGTTATATGATCCAATTATGTTATTATTGTTGAGAGGACTTGCACTAGTGAAAGTATGAACCCTAGGCCTTGTTCACTATCATTGCAATACCGTTTATGCTCACTTTTATCGCTCGCTACCTTGCTGTTTTTATATTTTCAGTTTACAAAAACCTATATCCACCTTCCATACTGCACTTTTATCACCATCTCTTCGCCGAACTAGTGCACCTATACAATTTACCATTGTATTGGGTGTGTTGGGGACACAAGAGACTCTTTGTTATTTGGTTGCAGGGTTGCTTGAGAGAGACCATCTTCATCCTACGCCTCCCACGGATTGATAAACCTTAGGTCATCCACTTGAGGGAAATTTGCTACTGTCCTACAAACCTGTACACTTGCAGGCCCAACAACGTCTACAAGAAGAAGGTTGTGTAGTAGACATCAAGCTCTTTTCTGGCGTCGTTGCCGGGGAGGCTAGGTAAGTGAAGGTATATCTTTAGATCTTGCAATCGAATCTTTTTGTTTCTTGTTTTAGCACTAGTTAGTCTATAAAAGAAAACTACAAAAAATGGAATTGAGTTTACCTCATACGCTTCATATTTTTAATATCTTTTGTGAGTATGATGGAAAGGAAAATTGTGCCAAAGTACTAGAAGAAGAATTACATAGAATGCTTGGCATAAAATATGTGAATGATGAGCATGATTGCAATGTTGTTAGTATGAATTCCTTGAATATCCATGATGCTAATGATATGCAAAGCCACAAGCTTGGGGAAGCTATGTTTGATGAAGATGATATTTTTTGTCCCCCAAGCTTTGATGAGAAAATCTACTATGATGAAAGCATGCCTCCTATCTATGATGATTATTGTGATGACACCTACGCTATAAAGAATAATGATAACCATGAAACTTGTCATCTTGATCTTAATTTTCCATCACATGATAGTTATTTTGTTGAGTTTGCTCCCACTACTATTGATGAGAATAAATTTGCTTATGTGGAGAGTAATAAAAATTCTATGCTTGTAGATCATGAAAAAAATGCTTTAGGTGCTGGTTATATTGTTGAATTCATTCATGATGCTACTGAATATTATTATGAGGGAGGAATATATGCTTGTAGGAATTGCAATAATATCAAGTTTTCTCTCTGTGTGCTTAAAATTTTGAAGTTATGCTTGTTTTACCTTCCTATGCAAGTTGATTATTGTTCCCATAAGTTGTTTGCTCACAAAATCCCTATGCATAGGAAGTGGGTTAGACTTAAATGTGCTAGTCATATTCTTCAGGATGCTCTCTTTATGTTTCAATTCTTATCTTTTATGCGAGCATCATTGAAATCATCATGCCTAGCTAGGGGCATTAAACAATAGCGCTTGTTGGGAGGCAACCCAATTTTATTTTAGTTTCTTGACTTTTGGTTCTGTTTAGGAATAAATAATCCATCTAGCTTCTGTTTAGATGTGGTTTTATGTTTTAATTAGTGTTTGTTCCAAGTAGAACCTTTGGGAAGACTTAGGTGAAGTCTTTATGATCATGCTGTAAAAAACAGAAACTTTAGAGAGTCTTCACATAGTTGCATAATTATTCGAGTACTCATTGATCTTCACTTATATCTTTTGGAGTAGTTTGTTGTTTGCTCTAGTGCTTCACTTACATCTTTTAGAGCATGGTGGTAGTTTTATTTTGAAGAAATAGATGAACTCTCATGCTTCACTTATATTATTTTGAGAGTCTTAAATAGCATGGTAATTTGCTTAAAATCCTAATATGCTAAGCATAAAAGATTTGTAAGAATTCTTATGAGTGTGTTAAATACTAAGAAAAGATTGAAGCATGATAATTGTTTTGAGATATGGAGGTGATAATATTAGAGTCATGCTAGTTGAGTAGTTGTGAATTTAAAGAATACTTGCGTTGAAGTTTGTGATTCCCGTAGCATGCACGTATGGTGAACCGTTATGAAACGAAGTCGGAGCATGAGGTGTTCATTGATTGTCTTCCTTATGAGTGGCGGTCGGGGACGAGCGATGATATTTTCCTACCACTCTATCCCCCTAGGAGCATGCGCGTAATACTTTGCTTTGATAAATTCTAGATTTTTGCAATAAGTATATGAGTTCTTTATGGCTAATGTTGAGTCCATGGATTATACGCACTTTTTCCCATCCTTCCACCATTGCTAGCCTCTCTAATACCATGCACTTTTCACCGGTATCATACACCCACCATATATCTTCCTCAAAACAGCCACCATACCTACCTATCATGGCATTTCCATATCCATTCCGAGATATATTGCCATGCAACTTTCCACCGTTCCGTTTATTATGACACACTCCATCATTCTCATATTGCTAGCATGATCATGTAGTTGACATCGTATTTGTGGAAAAGCCACCATTCATAATTCTTTCATACATGTCACTCTTGATTCATTTCATATCCCGGTACACCGCCGGAGGCATTCATAGAGAGTCATACCTTGTTCTAGTATCGAGTTGTAATCATTGAGTTGTAAATAAATAGAAGTGTGATGATCATCATTTTCTAGAGCATTGTCCCAAGTGAGGAATAAAAAAAGAGAAAGGCCAAAAAAAGAAGGCCCAAAAAAATGAGAGAAAAAGAGAGAAGGGACAATGTTACTATCTGTAGCGACCCGACCCGAATGGATCAAGTCTCTGTGCTTAAGTGTCATCCCTGGATCGGTATGTTGACACACATAGTACTCGAAGGATTTATAACAGAGGTAAATCACATGTATAAAATAACATAAATACTATTACCTCAATCCAATATAGCGGAAGCAACAAGGTTGTGGATTCCCATCAACACCAACGGCAAAGTTGAGTGTAGAAAATCGTAACCCTAACGTATCGCTTACTCGTCGTAAGAAACCTGCAACATGAGACGTTGCAGCCCAAAACGGGTCAGTACATTGAATGTACTGGCAAATTCACACCAAGATCATGATGAACAATGGCTATCACTACATGCATATATGGCTGGTGGTAAAGCTCTATGGTTGAGGTTTTTGCGAAAAGCCAATTTTCCCTACTACAAAGGAATAAATTTTATTTAACTATCATGGTGGTTGTTAAACATTGAGAATGGTTGACAGCATTCTCAATCCCAATTAAAAGTAATCATTAACACCCAACAAATTATTTAAAAGTAACGTGATGAGATCAACAGGATAATCCAAGAACTAGATACTCAAGATGTCCATAACCGGGGACACGGCTAATCATGATTAGTTTGTACACTCTGCAGAGGTTTGCGCACTTTTCCCCACAAGACTCGATCGCCTCCGTTGGATTTCTCGCACTACATGGTGTTTGAGAAACGGATGACCGAGACATAGTCTTTCAGAAGCACTAGCACCTTACGTTGTGATAGACCGTACCAACCTACATCCCCTACATCTGCTAGTCTACCACTGTAAGAGTTCGCACGACTTAGTCAACTATGCCAGAGCCCATAATGGCTTGTGGCTGCACACGGAAGTTTCTAGTATGAATAATCTCATGATCCCTTTGAGCCTGGGTGGCGGTCCAAAAGAAAAACAGGCAAGTCCTGGAATACCCAGGTGCCTAGACAGGCAAGTCCTGGAATACCCAGGTGCCTCAATCCACCCGGATGTGTGTTTAAGTTGCCACCTTAAGTAAACCATTAATTAAGAATCTCACATCTGTCATGAAATACTCTCAAAACCCAATCCACGTCTACGAGCATAGCATGGTAATATAAGCATAACGTAAAAGTAACTCCCAAGGGTTTGATAATAAACAGGTAATAGGTACTACCTCAACTACTTCCCATCCCACAATTTAATTAGATCCTAATCATGCAATGTTTGGGGATTGATCTAATGCAATAAAACTGGGTATGAAAAGGGATATGATCAAAGTGTGAACTTGCCTGCAATGTTGATGAAGATGATGCGCACTCAAAACTCTTGATAGTTCTACTCGTCACACTCCGGTAATCTATCGTAATCAAGCAATAGTAACCACACATAAGCAATCACTCAAAAGACCAGAAAGATCGAAGAAAACGATTCAGAAAACATCAAAACCAAGCAAATAACTCTTGCATCTTAAAACAATTTCTAACAGTACCAAAATTATGTGAATTTGGCCTTATCAGAAAGTTTAGGTCAAGAGCTTCGATTTGCAAAAAGAATCAACTCAAACGGAGCTACGAAACTCAAGTTACGATCAAACGAAGTTTGAAATCAAATCTGATCTAATTCAAATTTTAATCTTTCAAAAACATGTTTGAGTTGGATTACTGGATAGACGAAATCATAACGAAGAAGTGGGCATTGGTTTCGTCGGATTTGGACTAACGAGTAAAAAGTAATGATCGTTTTAAGATTAGGGACTAAACTGTAAATAAAACCTTCACAGATGAGTCCCTGGCCAAAAATTAAAAAGAAAAAGAAAAATTCTAAACAACAAATGTTCACTCCTGAACCCTAAACTATGAACTCGTTCGCTCCAGAGGCTAAACCAGCGAGCGTTCTCTAAATATACTAAACAGGGTTTTAAAGAAAAACCGACTACTAAATCAAAAACCTAAAAAAACCGGACCGGGCGGTTCTTACCGGTTCGATCGATTTGTGCGGGTTTGGGCAAAAAAAAACGATGGCGGCGGATCTCCGGCGGTCTCCGGCGACGGTGGGCAGCAGCTCCGGCGACGGCTAGCGGCGCGAGGCGGCGCGGCAGCGGCGGGAGGCGACGCTGGGCGAAGTGCGGCGGCGGCGCACGCGGCAGCGGCGACAGCCGGAGGCGAGGTGCGGCGCGACGCGAGCGGGCGGCGGCGCGAGGCAAGAGGAGGCGAGGCGGCGCGAGAGAAGAGAGAGAGGGGGGCCGGGGCTCCGGATTTATAGGAGGGAGGAGAGAGGCGGCGAGGGGAGTCCGGGCGCGGTACGGACGTCGAGGCGGCGGCGGTCGCGGCGTCGCTCGGGACTCTGTCCCGAGCTGGAGTGCGAGCGGGCGGGCTGGCTGGGCCAGCTGGGCTGGGCTCGGCGCAGTTCGGTCGGCCCGAGAAGTATTTTTTTCTTTGAAAAAACATTTTCTAGATAATAGAAATAATAAAAACAAATTTAATGAAAATATTATATAGGCATATAATATATCAAAATTTGCAGAAAAGATTTTCTACAACATGGACATTTTTATAATGCCAAATAAAATCCGCACAAATCCAGATAATTCAAAGAGTGCTACTGCCCTAATAAAATCCAATAAAAATCATTTTAAAAATACCAAAATGATTTCAAATTTATTTATCTCCAATTTTTTGATGTAGGGAATCATGTTACCCTATTTTCCATATATTTTATTTTTGGAGAAAAATAATTTGAATAAAACTCAAATAACTCCAAATTGAAAAATAAATTCAAAGGAACTTTGAATTTAATTTTTTGAAACTCCCAACTCATATTTCAAATGTTTTGAAGAAGTCATTTTATCTTCTCTCGTGAAAATCATTGAGTTGCATAAAGTTTCAGAATTGGAAATATCTTCAAATGAAATTCACATATTTTCGACAACCCTTTTCATTTAATTAAATGGAAGAAGTCATGTCATCTTCTCTCCAGGGTTTTGTGTTGAAAAGAATTTGAATTCACGGAGATCGTAGAATGCAAAATGAAAGTTTGGGAAAGTCCTTTTATTCCCTCTCATTTAACTTTCAAAAAGTTTTGAATTCACTCACTTTCAGTCAATCAATCAAACAATCAATCAAACAATCTATCAAAAACTATCTATTTAATATAACATTCCAAAATTTAGAATTTTGGGATGTTACAAACCTACCACCCTTAAAATGAATCTCGTCCTCGAGATTCGGAGAGGCTAGCAAGAATTAGGTTAGGTTTGGGGTCTTCTGAAAATCCATCGATCAGCTCCGGGGTCTCGCGTGCTACCACCCTTAGAAACATGGTTACGGTTCCATCAAAACTCATATACTCCATCCTTATTGTTGACAGTGTCGGTCTTCCCAGATCTCGGGAAATTCCATCTCTGGGCTCTTCCGGTAGTGGCATAACCTTTATCGCAATTCTTATGTCCTTTCATCTTGGTAAGGTTATTCCGATATTGGGTCTTCTTAGCTGACGGGTCTGGCGCCAATACTAATCGACTATCGATATCTCATGGTGGTCAACAATTTATGGTTTCTCCTGCAGGAAATGGGTCTGGTTGAACCTCACCGTATAACCTACGGTTGGCAAAAACTGCCTTGTACAAGGGAAAAAATTCTTATACCATTCTAAGGTTTAAACAGGGTTTTGATCGTCGTCTCTCTACTATAGGTAAGTCACTCAGATTTACCATCCCATATAGCAAGGCGAATAATAAGAGTAAGTCGGTATGGTGATCAATCCATCCTGCACCCAAATCATTACCCTGTATATGGTTTAGCGAAATCTCGCATTCTAACACTCGGTCATCCTCACAAGTATTGCAGAATTTCTCTTGTTGATGAACCAAGTTCGGATAAATCCATTGATTTTGCAAGCCAAACAAACATCTATCGTTCCTTCCCAACCCTCAGGTTTTGCGTTACTCCTATAAGATCGTCTATCGATAAAATCGTAGCTCCTTCCAGAGTTTTTCCTTCAGCAAGAGTGTGCTTGTTGCTTGGCAGGTCCTGGGGCCTGTGGGTTATGGCCCATCTCATAACTTGCAAACCTTGAACTCATCATCGGGGCAACTGATCCTTAATCCAACATCCAACATCATAGCATACTTAAATCCATCCAATTGTACTGTCCTTCTTCCTTCTATTGGCACCAAACTAGGACATGATTACTCAGACTCATCATGGAATTTCCCTTGATCCATATTTCTAATATCATACCTCCTTTATATCCAACAGTAATTCATCTCTCCATCCTCGTGGGATATCCCTCATACAGAGATAAAAACTTATACTTATGAAGTCCATACTGCACTTCGTGGAACATCATTATCCTTTCCAGGGTCAAGCGTCCTTACAGGGGAATATTGGCCATCTCTGCATGGCACTTCTTCAACTGGGAAACGTGAAACACATCATGAACTCCTGACAGTCCTTCGGGTGACTCCAACTTGTTGGCCACTTCTCCCATACGCTCCAAAACTCGGTATGGTCCTACAAATCTCGGGGCTAACTTTCCCTTAACTCCAATTCGTTTAACTCCTTGCAAAGGGGACACACGAAGACATGCTCTGTCTCCAATTTCATAGACTATCTCCTTGCATTTTTGAGTCTGCATATCTCTTCTGCCCGGACTGAGCTACCTTCAGTCTATCTTGGATCAACTTAACCTTCTCTTGTGACTCCTTGATCACATTTGGTCCAAACAACTAACGGTCTCCAACTTCATCCCACACACTCTTGGGGTATCACACATATCGAGACAAAACTCGTATTTTTTCCGAAATCCACTCAGTGGAGTATCCTTATCTTTTCCAGAGGTCAACGGTTCTTTTAGGGTACTACCACACTTAAAATGCTCCAATATTCCATAGACCATATTTCTCATATCCTTGAAAATGGTCAACATCTTTCCTCATAGAGTAACTCATAAAATCCAAATCAGTACCAACACTGCTAACTTTATTGATTCTCAAATTATTACAATCTCATGTTTTTCCATTACATGCCTCAACTCAACACCTCAATATAAAGGAAAATGTTCTCACTACTACTATATTTCTTCTGTTACAAACTCAACTATTTATCATGAGTCTCCTTCTCCTTCGGACAATCTCTGGCAAAGTGCCCTACTTCATTACAACGAAAACATATTACTCCTGGCGAGTTTCGAGGTTTCCTTGTGATTATATAGCCTACTTGGGTCCTTGGCTTCCTTTTTGGGCAATTGCTGAGGTAGTGCCCTGACTCCTTGCACCTATAACAGGTGACATGACTCAGATCCTTCCTGGAATCCAATCTTTTTCTCTTTCTAGACTTTTCCATTCCAATCAGGGCTTCTATTTCCTGTGGGTCATATTCTACTTCCTCCGTTGGGAATTCTACTAGATCCCCATTCATACAATTCTGGGAGATGTGTCCTTCTTCTCCGCATGAATAGCAAGACTTGGTGCAGGGTTTAATTGGTTCCTCTTTGGGTGTGTCCTCCACCTCTTCCTTCATCGCAGATTCTTTTAAAATTCCCATTAGGGCTCCTTTCATTGCTTCTTTTTTCTGTTGAATGGTTCTTTGTACCATGGGGTAAATGTGACACTATGCAGGGTAGTGTGTAGTCCCTTCACACAAGAAACAAGTGATCTGCCTAGTTGGGCATTCTTCAGCTGGATGACTTCCTTCACAATTTGGGCATTCATCCTTGTGTTCTTTATGGTTGTGTCCTATTTCTCCACAAAGCTTGCATGCACAGGGTTTCTTCATATCCTATCCATAAGGCTTCAATTTCTGGGACACAAACTGAGACTTTAGCAAAGTCAACTTAAATTCTTTCCAAGTGGTTACCCCTTGCCATCCATTGATGGTTTGGTACATCCTCCACCAAGTAGCAGCACCTCTTTCAAAGCATTGAAGAGCATGCTGGGCCATATCCTTTCCGGCTATAGGGTTGTTCTCCATATGATCCTCCATGTTCTGAATCCATCGGTCTGTCTCCAATTGACTCATCGGTCCAGAAGATACAAGCTCATCTCCATTCATCCTCTATTGGGTCCATGGGTTTGGGGTGGGATGAGAGAGATGGAGAGGGATACACACAAGGCAAACAATGGTTTTGAAAAGACAGATTTTATTGTGACTGTCGGAAAAACAACAAACAAATGACAGCTCACAATCGTCGCATCTAACATAGGTATATAACAGGGGTTTGGTCTTCTAAAGGTCAACGTCGCCAAACTCTTCAAGTCTTGTTCATGTCTTCGATGGCTTCTTCTGATCATGCTTGTCTTTCTCCAGTTCTTTTGCCAAATCAACTCTATTAACGCGAAGTCTCTTCCTGACGTCCTTTAATATTTTGGAGTTGCATTCCAAACTTTTGGGTTTCAACATCCTTGGTATAAACCACGGTCCTACTGTCTTTCAGTTCCTGACGAATCTCCTGTATCTCGAGGTTTTGCTCCTCCAGCTTGGCTACTCTCATCTTCAGGGTCCTGAGTTCCTCATGAAATACTTCCTTATCAAATACTGCTTCCTGCAGGTCCATCTTAACTTCTTGATGTAACACTATAGATCCTGGTGATACACCAGCTAAGGTTAAAACTACATCCTTTGCTGATAGATGCTCCATCAGCCTTCTACCATCCAATCCTTCCATGCATATGCATGCTTAACTCAGCACGGTGACAATAGCATAAGCGGGCAATAACATCATGGATAGCCGTGTTTCTACTCTTGTCATTTCCATGAGCTATCTCTCCATAGTTGATATCTCCTACCTTAGGGTTTTCTTGACAAATCTTTGAGTTTTATGCTCCATGTTCCGGATTTTCTCCAACACACCTAGGTCTCGGGTATTGACAGCTTCAAAAGTCTGCCAAGTTCCATAAGGTAGCCTTCATAAGAATCAGGGAATTATTCAGAGCCTTCAAATTCTCCTAGTCTTCGGAGTCTTCAACTGTTGTAGTTTCCCTTATTCAAACGCACGGTAAAATCTCCTTCATTTCGAATGGTCTTAGTTGTCCGATATCTTGTACTTCTTGGAGTGGTCTCATCCGTCAATTCTTTGAGTGGTCCAAAGGGGAAAAGGGTATGGTCTAACTAAAAGGGAATTTTTGAATAAGCTCAGAAGAGAAGAGAGGTAAAAGATCTTTTGAAAAGAAAGTTGTAGAGAAAATCTTTCATATGGGCTTGCCAGTTTCTAGGGTCACGCCCTACAGTCAACATGTGCTCTGATACCATCTTGTAGCGACCCGACCCGAATGGATCAAGTCTCTGTGCTTAAGTGTCATCCCTGGATCGGTATGCTGACACACACAGTACTCGAAGGATTTATAACAGAGGTAAATCACATGTATAAAATAACGTAAATGCTATTACCTCAATCCAATATAGCGGAAGCAACAAGGTTGTGGATTCCCATCAACACCAGCGGCAAAGTTGAGTATAGAAAATCGTAACCCTAACGTTCACTTACTCGTCATAAGAAACCTGCAACATGAGACGTTGCAGCCCGAAACGGGTCAGTACATTGAATGTACTGGCAAATTCACACCATAGAACATGATGAACAATGGCTATCACTACATGCATATATGGCTGGTGGTAAAGCTCTATGGTTGAGGTTTTTGCGAAAAGCCAATTTTTCCCTACTACAAAGGAATAAATTTTATTTAACTATCATGGTGGTTGTTAAACATTGAGAATGGTTGACAGCATTCTCAATCCCAATTAAAAGTAATCATTAACACCCAACAAATTATTTAAAAGTAACGTGATGAGATCAACAGGATAATCCAAGAACTAGATACTCAAGATGTCCATAACCGAGGACACGGCTAATCATGATTAGTTTGTACACTCTGTAGAGGTTTGCGCACTTTTCCCCACAAGACTCGATCGCCTCCGTTGGATTTCTCGCACTACATGGTGTTTGAGAAACGGATGACCGAGACATAGTCTTTCAGAAGCGCTAGCACCTTATGTTGTGATAGACCGTACCAACCTACATCCCCTACATCTGCTAGTCTACCACTGTAAGAGTTCGCACGACTTAGTCAACTATGCCAGAGCCCATAATGGCTTGTGGCTGCACACGGAAGTTTCTAGTATGAATAATCTCATGATCCCTTTGAGCCTGGGTGGCGGTCCAAAAGAAAAACAGGCAAGTCCTGGAATACCCAGGTGCCTAGACAGGCAAGTCCTGGAATACCCAGGTGCCTCAGTCCACCCAGATGTGTGTTTAAGTTGCCACCTTAAGTAAACCATTAATTAACAATCTCACATCTGTCATGAAATACTCTCAAAACCCAATCCACGTCTACGAGCATAGCATGGCAATATAAGCATAACGTAAAAGTAACTCCCAAGGGTTTGATAATAAATAGGTAATAGGTACTACCTCAACTACTTCCCATCCCACAATTTAATTAGATCCTAATCATGCAATGTTTGGGGATTGATCTAATGCAATAAAACTGGGTATGAAAAGGGATATGATCAAAGTGTGAACTTGCCTGCAATGTTGATGAAGATGATGCGCACTCAAAACTCTTGATAGTTCTACTCGTCACACTCCGGTAATCTATCGTAATCAAGCAATAGTAACCACACATAAGCAATCACTCAAAAGACCAGAAAGATCGAAGAAAACGATTCAGAAAACATCAAAACCAAGCAAATAACTCTTGCATCTTAAAACAATTTCTAACAGTACCAAAATTATGTGAATTTGGCCTTATCAGAAAGTTTAGGTCAAGAGCTTCGATTTGCAAAAAGAATCAACTCAAACGGAGCTACGAAACTCAAGTTACGATCAAACGAAGTTTGAAATCAAATCTGATCTAATTCAAATTTTAATCTTTCAAAAACATGTTTGAGTTGGATTACTGGATAGACGAAATCATAACGAAGAAGTGGGCATTGGTTTCGTCGGATTTGGACTAACGAGTAAAAAGTAATGATCGTTTTAAGATTAGGGACTAAACTGTAAATAAAACCTTCACAGATGAGTCCCTGGCCAAAAATTAAAAAGAAAAAGAAAAATTCTAAACAACAAATGTTCACTCCTGAACCCTAAACTATGAACTCGTTCGCTCCAGAGGCTAAACCAGCGAGCGTTCTCTAAATATACTAAACGGGGTTTTAAAGAAAAACCGACTACTAAATCAAAAACCTAAAAAAACCGGACCGGGCGATTCTTACCAGTTCGATCGATTTGTGCGGGTTTGGGCAAAAAAAACGATGGCGGCGGATCTCCGGCGGTCTCCGGCGACGGTGGGCAGCAGCTCCGGCGACGGCTAGCGGCGCGAGGCGGCGCGGCAGCGGCGGGAGGCGACGCTGGGCGAAGTGCGGCGGCGGCGCACGCGGCAGCGGCGACAGCCGGAGGCGAGGTGCGGCGCGACGCGAGCGGGCGGCGGCGCGAGGCAAGAGGAGGCGAGGCGGCGCGAGAGAAGAGAGAGAGGGGGGCCGGGGCTCCGGATTTATAGGAGGGAGGAGAGAGGCGGCGAGGGGAGTCCGGGCGCGGTACGGACGTCGAGGCGGCGACGGTCGCGGCGTCGCTCGGGACTCTGTCCCGAGCTGGAGTGCGAGCGGGCGGGCTGGCTGGGCCAGCTGGGCTGGGCTCGGCGCAGTTCGGTCGGCCCGAGAAGTATTTTTTTCTTTGAAAAAACATTTTCCAGATAATAGAAATAATAAAAACAAATTTAATGAAAATATTATATAGGCATATAATATATCAAAATTTGCAGAAAAGATTTTCTACAACATGGACATTTTTATAATGCCAAATAAAATCCACACAAATCCAGATAATTCAAAGAGTGCTACTGCCCTAATAAAATCCAATAAAAATCATTTTAAAAATACCAAAATGATTTCAAATTTATTTATCTCCAATTTTCTGATGTATGGAATCATGTTACCCTATTTTCCATATATTTTATTTTTGGAGAAAAATAATTTGAATAAAACTCAAATAACTCCAAATTGAAAAATAAATTCAAAGGAACTTTGAATTTAATTTTTTGAAACTCCCAACTCATATTTCAAATGTTTTGAAGAAGTCATTTTATCTTCTCTCGTGAGAATCATTGAGTTGCATAAAGTTTCAAAATTGGAAATATCTTCAAATGAAATTCAAATATTTTCGACAACCCTTTTCATTTAATTAAATGGAAGAAGTCATGCCATCTTCTCTCCAGGGTTTTGTGTTGAAAAGAATTTGAATTCACGGAGATCATAGAATGCAAAATGAAAGTTTGGTAAAATCCTTTTATTCCCTCTCATTTAACTTTCAAAAAGTTTCGAATTCACTCACTTTCAGTCAATCAATCAAACAATCAATAAAAAACTATCTATTTAATATAACATTCCAAAATTTAGAATTTTGGGATGTTACACTATCCTTTTGCCACACTTGTGCTTCAAAGTAGCACCAAGATCTTCATGATAGAGAGTCTCTCATTTTGTCACTTTCATATACTAGTGGGAATTTTTCATTATAGAACTTGGCTTGTATATTCCAATGATGGGCTTCCTCAAAATGCCCTAGGTCTTCGTGAGCAAGCGAGTTGGATGCACACCCACTTAGTTTCTTTTGTTGAGCTTTCATATACTTATAGCTCTAGCGCATCCGTTGCATGGCAATCCCTACTCACTCACATTGATATCTATTAATGGCCATCTCCATAGCCCATTGATACGCCTAGTTGATGTGAGACTATCTTCCCCTCTTTTTGTGTTCTCCACAACCACCATTCTATTCCACATATAGTGCTATATCCATGGCTCACGCTCATGTGTTGCGTGAAGATTGAAAAAGTTTTGAAAATGTTAAAGTTTGAAACAATTGCTTGGCTTGTCATCGGGGTTGTGCATGATTTAAATACTTTGTGTGGTGAAGATGGAGCATAGCCAGACTATATGATTTTGTAGGGATAACTTTCTTTAGCCATGTTATTTTGAGAAGACATAATTGCTTTATTAGTATGCTTGAAGTATTATTATTTTTATGTCAATATGAACTTTTGTCTTGAATCTTTCGGATCTGAATATTCATATCACAATTGAGAAGAATTATAATGAAATTATGCCAACTAGCATTCAACATCAAAAATTATCTTTTTTATTATTTACCTACTGGAGGACGAGCAGGAATTAAGCTTGGGGATGCTTGATACGTCTCCAACGTATCTATAATTTTTGATTGATCCATGCTATATTATCTACTATTTTAGGCAATATTGGGCTTTATTATCCACTTTTATACTATTTTTGGGACTAACCTATTAACCGGAGGCCCGGCCCAAATTTGCTGTTTTATGCCTATTTCAGTGTTCCGAAGAAAAGGAATATCAGACGGAGTCGAAACGGAACAAAATCAACTGGAGAAGTTATTTTTGGAAGGAAACCTACGTGATAGACTTGGACTCTACGTCAGAAGATACGGGAGCTGGTCACGAGGGTGGGGGGCGCGCCCACCCCCCTAGGGCGCGCCCCCCTACCTCGTGGGGCCCCCGCAGCTCCACCGACGTACCCCTTGCACCCATATATACCTACGTGTCGTAAAACTTCCAGAACAGAGATTAGATCTGGAGTTCCGCTGCCGCAAGCCTCTGTAGCCACCAAAAACCTCTCGGGACCCTGTTCCAGCACCCTACCGGAGGGGGGGAACCCTCACCGGTGGCCATCTTCATCATCCCGGCGCTCTCCATGACGAGGAGGGAGTAGTTCACCCTCGGGGCTGAGGGTATGTACCAATAGCTATGTGTTTGATCTCTCTCTCTCTCTCGTGTTCTTGATTTGGCACGATCTTGATGTATCGCAAGCTTTGCTATTATAGTTGGATCTTATGTTTCTTCTCCCCCTCTTCTCTCTTGTAATGGATTGAGTTTTCCCTTTGAAGTTATCTTATCGGATTGAGTCTTTAAAGATATGAGAACACTTGATGTATGTCTTGCCATGCTTATCTATGGTGACAATGGGATATCACGTGCCACTTGATGTATGTTTTGGTGATCAACTTGCGGGTTCCGCCCATGAACCTATGCATAGGGGTTGGCACACGTTTTCATCGTGATTCTTCGGTAGAAACTTTGGGCACTCTTTGAAGTACTTTGTGTTGGATTGAATAGATGAATCTGAGATTGTGTGATGCATATCGTATAATCATACCCACGGATACTTGAGGTGATATTGGAGTATCTAGGTGACATTAGGGTTTTGGTTGATTTGTATCTTAAGGTGTTATTCTAGTACAAACTCTAGGGCTGTTTGTGACACTTATAGGAATAGCCCAACGGATTGATTGGAAAGAATAACTTTGAGGTGGTTTCGTACCCTACCATAATCTCTTCGTTTGTTCTCCGCTATTAGTGACTTTGGAGTGACTCTTTGTTGTATGTTGAGGGATAGTTATATGATCCAATTATGTTATTATTGTTGAGAGGACTTGCACTAGTGAAAGTATGAATCCTAGGCCTTGTTCACTATCATTGCAATACCGTTTATGCTCACTTTTATCGCTCGCTACCTTGTTGTTTTTATATTTTCAGTTTACAAAAACCTATATCCACCTTCCATATTGCACTTGTATCACCATCTCTTCGCCGAACTAGTGCACCTACACAATTTACCATCGTATTGGGTGTGTTGGGGACACAAGAGACTCTTTGTTATTTGGTTGCAGGGTTTCTTGAGAGAGACGATCTTCATCCTATGCCTCCCACGGATTGATCAACCTTAGGTCATCCACTTGAGGGAAATTTGCTACTGTCCTACAAACCTGTGCACTTGCAGGCCCAACAACGTCTACAAGAAGAAGGTTGTGTAGTAGGCATGGCCTGTTGACATGGCTGGGTCGGAACGGAGAAACAGCGTCGTCGTCGTGTTCATGGGGAGGCAACGGAATGCGTCGTGTTCATGGGGAAGCAACGGAATGCGCCGTGTTCATCGGGAGGCAACGGAACGCGTGGGAGCCAACCGGCTGGGTCGGAACGGAATGCGTGGTCGTGTTCATCGGGAGGGCTTGGATGGAAGAGGCGATGGAAACGAGGCCTGGCATACCGCACAACGGAGGAAACGAACCTCCTACGGTCTAAACGGGGGTCCTGTTCATCGGGAGGGGTGTGGCGTACCGCAAAACGGAGGAAACAGACCTCCCACGGTCGAAACGGGGGTCCTGTTCATCGGGAGGGGTGTGGCATACCGCAAAACGGGACTCCACGGGATACTGTTCATCTCCATCGTCGACCCCCTCCAGCCTCCACGAGCTACTATTCATCCATCGTCGACCTCCTCCAGCCTCCACCTGCGACTGTTCATCCACGGGCTCCTGTTCATCCAGCCTCCACCGCGAGCTACTCCACCGGCTACTATTCAACCAGCCCTCTCCACGGGCTCCTGTTCAACCACCCCCCCATGGGCTACTGTTCATCCTGCTCTCCATCGTCTACTGTTCATCCAGCCCTCCACGGGGTGGTCCTGTTCATCCAACCCTCCACGGGGTCCTGTTCATCCATCCCCAACCGGCTCGATCGATCGGGGTCCTGTTCATCTAGAGGCAACACCACGGGGTCCTGTTCATCCACCCCCACCAGGAACTGTCCATCTAACCCCCCCCCCCCCGCAACGCTCACTGTTCATCCAGTGGCAGCATCAATCGGCTTCAGTTAGCAGCAGTAGCGAAGGAATCGCTCAATCGGGTTCAGTTAACAGCCATCGATCGATCGCTCGGGTTCAGTAACGCGTAGCCTGCAGTGCAATCGCTCGGGTTCAGTTAGAGCCCAACGCCTCGCTCGGTTTCAGTTAGAGCCAACGCCTCGCACACACGCGTGTACGTGTATGAGAGAAACGTGCATCGCTCGGCCCCCGACCTCCCACCGTAACCGGGAACTCCCCGAAATTTTCCTCCGCCTCGCTTCTACCATGGTTTTTTTCCGTCATGGACGGCCCAAAGAATGTCATGCACCTGCGTCTCTGGCCCGACCAGGACGAAAAGTCCATTTTCAGTCATGATTTTTTGTCATAGAAGTAGGAGCCCACCACATCTATGATGATACCAGGTTTTGTCACAATTATCGTCATAGAAGTGTCATATGTATGACAAAAAAAATTGTTCGGCCCAAAATTTCACGGATGTGTCTTTTTTTTGTAGTGATACCAGCAGGTGCTGCGGCGGTACAACTATCGCAGCGTCCGCTCCAGGGCGCTCGAGGTGGGTGACCTCGTCTAAGGCGGGTGCTCTCCAGGGAAGGGCTGCATAAGCTCTCACCCATGTGGGAGGGCCCGTTCAAGGTCGTCCATGTCTCCAGGCCTGGCGCCGCGCGCCTGGAGACACAGGACGGGGTACCCATCCAGAACGCCTGGAACATCCAGCACTTCCGGAAGTTCTACCCATAAAGAAAGGCCCAGCGCCTGTGCCCGGTGCCTGTGAAGGTCTCCACTCGTGACACTCTCATGTAATAATGAGTGGGGATGTACATGCCCTAGAGTCTCAGGAGTGCCTCCCTCGAGCCTCGGGGGCTCCCTCCCACGTCTTAGTGGCAGCACTTAGCTCCGCGCTAGTGAGAAGACATGAAGACTAGACTAGGTGCCAGACGCGGCTTTTCATTTGCTTTCCGTAGTTGGCTCTCCCTCTTTTAATTGAAGTTTGCTTCTGGTGTTCTTTGCTGATTTGGTTCCGTCACCTTTTGCCTCTATTTCCGTCTCCAGTTTAGTATGTACTCTCTCTCGCATACCTCGCGAGGGGGCTGGACAGGTGCCCTCGTGAGTGTTTTTCCCTTTTCTGCCTTTCGTCTGCTTTTCGCGAGGCACCCTCATTCGAGCCCACAAGCTGGCATACCTCTCCTAATCCGTGCCCCTCGGGTACCGCGATATGAAGCGCTGGGTCAAGGCCACCGGCGCCTGTAACCGAGGCTCGGGTGAACGATAAGCCTCTTAACGAGTTTTTTGCAGTTCCTAAGCGTCTACCAGGCCAAGGAGGCCTCAACGGGCACCAGGAAGCAAGCGCCTCGTGAGGAGGAGACTACTCCGAGCAGGCCAACCTAAGTTATCTCTACATAAAACGACGATGTTGCGACACAGCACAGGAGCGATAAACATAACATAATAATTGAGAAATCATAGTTTGTTGCATGCCCCTCCAGGGCCCATACTGGTTTCTTTCTTAATTCAGGAAGGAAAGGAAGAACGAAATAAAAGTGGCGCATGCCCCTACAATGGTCCATGAGGGCGGGCTCTTGGTGCCGTCCCGAGCTCAGCCAGACCCCTCCTCCCGCTTCACGGAGGTGCGGCGACGAGACGACCCGCTGCCGCCTTCAAAGCGGGCGCGGCGGCGTGGCGGCTGGTCGTAACCACCGCTGCTGGAGCTGTCATCGGGGGAAGAGCCACCGTAGCTGGACGAGGCGTGGTCGGCACCAAGGGCGGGTTCACCCTCGTCCTCGTCACGACCATCGCCAAGGCCGAGCACCTCCTCCCTATCGTTGACCTCGGGGCAGCACCCGGCGCGACGACCATCTTCCCCAAACACCCTCACATAGAGGGTCGCGTCATCGTCATACTTGAAATGGAGGGTGCACCGCCTGCACAGGCCGCGCACGTGGGCAAACGTCTGCCAGCCGCGGGCCAGGGCTATGTTGCCCGCGACGGAGACCTCAACCGCGACCCAGGAAGCCCTGCTGCAGCAGCCGTCCGCCTGCAGCCAGAGCCCGCCTGGACCTGAGGCCGGCAGCTCATCGACAAAGAAGCGCGGGAGCTGAAGCCAGTTGCCGGCTGGGTTCTCCGACTAGACGACGAACTCCGGCAGCACCTCCGCCGAGTGGAGGCGCGGCCGGGGAGGCCGCGCGACCATGGAATGTCTCCCTTCATCAATAGGGCTGCCACGACCGGAGCGACCCTTGCCACGCAAAGCGGCACTGCCACGGCGGGGGTCGCGGTGTGCTTGCAGGGACGGCCGCTACGCTTGGGCACCGGAGAGTCGGGCCCCTCATGAGGGGCCTTCCCCTTCTCCGCGGCGGAGAACCTCTTCGACGGCGCCATTGGTGTCTCTACTGGCAATGGAGCAAAGGGGGAGAAGCGAGCGGAATGGGAAGAGATGGGCGACGGGGGCTCTGCCCCTCCCCATTTATAGTAGGATAAGGCCAACCAGCGCCCCCACGATCACAGGTAATGATGGTTTTTCCTTGCATGCAGCAGGGACTCGTCAAGTCGAGCAGTTGCCGAGGCAGCGTGGGGAAGCGGAGACGCCCACGTCCAATCAACCGCCACGCGTCGATCGAGGCCGCAGGCTGTTGGGGCCGGTGGCGCTCCGCCCTTGCCCTTTGGCTTCGCCTCGAAGCCAAGCCCGAGCGTGCCTTGGGCCCTCGGGCTACTGTCGGCGTTCTGGGAACGGGGGTCCCCAGACTTGCCTGCCTGTGGCCCACGGCGCGGCTTTGCGAATGGGCCCGTATGACCCATCTTCACCAACAAGCATTCGAGACCCTCGCGAGGGGCCATGCCTCGCAAGGCGGACGACACAGGACCTCCTCGGGAGCGGCCTCACCAGGCTGGCTCACGAGGGGCGGAGAGATCAAGGCAAGGCAAACCTCGCGAGGTTCCAATGACATGAGCCATGATGATCGAGACCAAGCGGGCGCCAGTGAGCGTGGTGTCCTTGTTTCCTCTTTGGTGATAAGGAGGCAAGCGCAGGCGAGCAGTACCGAGGCATCAAGCAAAGGTTTCCATATCGGTGCAATGAGACCAAGATCAGCAGGACGGCAAGACGAAGGTCACCATGGAGCCCAAGGCGGTGTCACCACCAGAGCCTTTGGCAGACGAAGAATGCTTTTGTCAGGATAACTTGTACTAGTTGTCCCCTTTCAAATTGGCCGTTGTGGCATCCCTTCTCGCTCAATATTTGGGGAGAGGACTGGCCTCTATAAATAGGATTAGCCACCACAGTAGGAGGCAACTAAGCCTCAGCCATCTCATCTTGGACTAGATCCAACCCATCCTCACACCCACCAAGCACAAGAACACCTCATCTCAGGAGGTTGTTCATCCTCAGCCCAAGAGGCAATCCACCACACCACACTAGAGTAGGGTATTACACCACAACGATGTCCCGAACCAGTATAAATCTTTTGTCCCTTGTGTTGCGAGTTCATCGAGTTAGCCTTAGAGATCCCGGAGAGGCTGAGGGCGTGATTCGGTAGGGGGGATTTTCGTGCGCACCCCAGTGTTCGAACCTTGAGGGTTTTGCCGAAACCCGAGAACCGACACCGACATTCTCCCTCTTCATGTAAACCTTGTGAAATAAGAGAGAATAGGCATAAGTATTGTCACATAACGTGTAATAACAGCCCATAATGCAATAAATATCGATATAAAAGCATGATGCAAAATGGACGTATCAACTCCCCCAAGCTTAGACCTCGCTTGTCCTCAAGTGGAAGCCGATATCGAAAAATATGTCCACATGTTTAGAGATAGAGGTGTCGATAAAATAAAATACGGACATGAGGGCATCATGATCATTCTTATAACAACAACATATATTGATATTGTCATATGATCTCTTATGCTCAAGTAATAATCTATTCACAATGTAAAGTATGAATTAGAAACTTCATTGAGAACCAACAAACTATAATCTCGGTCATTGAAGCAATTGAAATTTATCATAACATCGGAAAGAGTCTATATAAGAGCTTTTCAGCAAGTCCACATACTCAACTATCATATAGTCTTTCACAATTGCTAACACTCACGCAATACTTATGGGTATGGAGTTTTAATCGGACACAGAGAAAGATAGGGGCTTATAGTGTTGCCTCCCAACCTTTTACCTCAAGGGTAATGTCAACAATAATAGTTCATGCTAACTTACATCCAATTGGATATATATATTAGGATCTTTCCAACACAGGGTGCTTGCCAAAGGATAAAATGTAGAAAGGGAAGGTGAAGATCACCATGACTCTTGCATAAGGTATAAGACAAAAGTAAAAGATAGGCCCTTCCCAGAGGGAAGCAGAGGTTGTCATGTGCTTTTATGGTTGGATGCACGAAATCTTAATGCAAAAGAACGTCACTTTATATTGCCACTTGTGATATGGACCTTTATTATGTCGTACGTTGCTTTTATTGCTTCCATATCACAAGATCATATAAAGCTTATTTTCTCCACACTAATAGATCATACATATTTAGAAAGCAATTTTCATTGCACACAACATGACAACTTACTTGAAGGATCTTACTCAATCCATAGGTAGATATGGTGGACTCTCATGGCAAAACTGGGTTTAAGGATATTCGGAAGCACAAGTAGTATCACCACTTGGTGCAAAGAATTTGGCTAGCATGAGGGGGAAAGGCAAGCTCAACATGTTGGATGATCCATGACAATATACTTTATTTCAGATATAAGAAAACATAACCCATTACGTTGTCTTCCTTGTCCAACATCAACTATTTAGCATGTCATACTTTAATGAGTGCTCACAATCATAAAAGATGTCCAAGATAGTATATTTATATGCGAAAACCTCTCTTTCTTTATTACTTCCTATTAATTGCAACGATGACCAAAACTATGTTTGTCAACTCTCAACAACTTTTATTCATCATACTCTTTATATGTGAATTCATTACTCTCCATAAGATCAATATGATCTCTTTTATTTCTTCTTATTCTTTCTTTTATTCTCTCAAGATCATACTAAGATAATCAAGCCCTTGACTCAACACTAATATTTATTATATATAGCTCACGGACTCGATTACATAGAAGGATCATAAAGCAAAACTCAAAACTAAATCATACTAAAACTTTATTCTACTATATCAAGATATTACCAAAAGGATCGAACTAAGAAAAACGGTAAAAATAGGAGTGTGATGGTGATACGATACTGGGGCACCTCCCCCAAGCTTGGCAGTTGCCAAGGGGAGTGCCCATACCCATGTGATTATATCTCTTTCCTCGGGGATGGTGATGATGGAGTTGTTGATGATGTAGGCTTGTCGTCCATCTTCCAAGGCATAGGCTCACCATCATAGAAGGATGATTGAGTCTCCGGAATCCTCAAATCTGCAGCCAAACTCATCCTCTTGAATCTATATTCATACTCACAACTTTGGTTTTGCAGGACATAGATCTGGGCTTGGAGGTGCTCGATTTTCTCGTGAAGCTTGAAGATGGTCTCCCCAATGTTCTTGTCATCTAGCTTGTGGTTGTTGGTGAACTCCGCGATCATCATGTGGTTGACGTTGAGCCCGTGTTCCACCATCCCTTGGCACTTGAAAACTTGTTGCTCCATTGCTTCGAGTCCTGTCTCCATGCTTCTCGTCCTCCTTGGTCCCTCGACATCGCGGATGTGCGGCAACCCATCATGCATCTCAATGGTTTGAGGGTGTTGCAGCACCTCCACGAGGTTGGGATTGTAATCTTCTCGAAGAACTTGTCCTTCGGGGCCCTTGGAGACGTCATGGTGATCTAGATCTGTCAGAAAAACAGCTCGAAACAAAAACAAATGATATTTGCATGGTACGGTGGTCAAAACCTTTGGGAGATTATATAATGAATTTTTACCGACCAAAAGAAGTAACGTGCAAGAAAACGGAGTCCGAAGAGCACACGAGATGCCCACGAGGCAGGGGCGTGCCCAGGGGGGTAGGGCGCACCCTCCACCCTCATGGACGCCTCGTGTCCTTCCCGGACTACTTCTTATTTTCCTATTTTCTTAAATATTCCAAAACGGAGAAAAATTACCATTATAACTGTTTTGGAGTCGGTTTACTTACCGTACCACGTACCTATTCCTTTTCGGAGTCTGAAACGTTCTGGAAAGTGTCCCTTATGTATTCCTCTGGGGTTACGGTTTCAATAACATTAGTTTCAACATTTATAGGATTACCTAAGATATAATGTTTGATTCTTTGACCGTTCACCACCTTTGGATTTGTGCCTTACAAGTTGTTGATTTTTATGGCACCGGAATGATAGATCTCCTCGATAACGTAAGGACCTTCCCATTTAGAGAGAAGTTTTTCCTGCAAAAAATCTTAAACGACAGTTGAATAGCAACACATAATCACCTATATTAAACTCGCGCTTTTGTATCCTTTTGTCATGCCATCTTTTAACTTTCTCTTTAAATAGTTTGGCATTCTCATAGGACTGGGTTCTCCATTCATCAAGTGAGCTAATGTCAAATAACCTCTTCTCACCGGCAAGCTTGACATCATAATTGAGCTCTTTAATGGCCCAATATGCTTATGTTCTAGTTCGAGAGGTAAGTGACATGCTTTTCCATAAAACATTTTATACGGAGACATACCCATAGGATTTTTATATGCAGTTATATAGGCCCATAATGCATCATCAAGTTTCTTGGACCAATTCTTTCTATATCTATTAACAGTCTTTTGCAAAATTAATTTGAGCTCTCTATTACTCAATTCTACTTGACCACTAGACTGTGGGTGATATGGAGATGCAATTCTATGATTAACATCATACTTAGCAAGAATTTTACGAAAGGCACCATGAATAAAATGTGAACCACCATCAGTCATTAAATATCTAGGGAATCCAAACCTCAGAAAAATAACTTCTTTAAGCATCTTAATAGAGGTGTTATGATCAGCACTACTAGTTGGAATAGCTTCTACCCACTTACTAACGTAATCAACAGCAACTAAAATATGTGTATACCCATTAGAGGAAGGAAACGGTCCCATATAATCAAAGCCCCAAACATCAAATGGTTCAATAACGAGTGAATAATTCATAGGCATTTCTTGACGTCTACTAATATTACCATTTCTTTGACATTCATCAAAAGACAAGACAAACTTACCGGCATCTTTGAAGAGAGTAGGCCAATAAAAACCGGATTGCAATACCTTATGTGCAGTTCTATCTCCAGCGTGGTGCCCTCCATAAGCTTCAGAGTGACACTTGCGTAGGATTTGTTCCTGTTCATGCTCAGGTATACAACGTCTAATAACACCATCTACTCCTTCTTTATAAAGGTGTGGGTCATCCCAGAAGTAATGTCTTAAATCATAGAAAAACTTTTTCTTTTGCTGGTATGTGAAACTAGGTGGTATAAATTTAGCAACAATATAATTAGCATAATCAGCATACCATGGAGCAGTGCGAGAAGCATTTATGACAGCCAATTGTTCATCAGGAAAGCTATCATCAATAGGTAGTGGGTCATCAAGAACATTTCCTAACCTACACAAGTTGTCTGCAACGGGGTTCTCATCTCCCTTTCTATCAATAATATGCAAATCAAATTCTTGTAGCAAGAGAACCCATCTAATAAGTCGAGGTTTAGCATCTTTCTTTTTCATAAGGTATTTAATAGCAGCATGCTTAGTGTGAACAGTTACTTTAGAATCAACAATATAAGGTCTGAACTTATCACAAGCAAATACAACTGCTAAAAATTCTTTTTCAGTAGTAGCATAATTTCTCTAGGCAATGTCTAGAGTTTTACTAGCATATTGGATTACATTTAATTTCTTATCACTCTTTGTCCTATAACAACACCTACAGCATAATCACTAGCATCACACATAATTTCAAAGGGTAAATTCCAATCAGGTGGCTGAACAATAGGTGCAGAAATCAAGGCTTTCTTAAGTATTTCAAATGCTTCAACACAATCATCATCAACGACAAAAGGAATATCTTTTTGTAAGAGATTAGTCGGAGGCCTGGAGATTTTGGAGAAGTCCTTAATGAACCTCCTATAAAAATCGGCATGACCAAGGAAACTTCTTATACTTTTAATGTCCTTGGGACACGGCATCTTTTCAATAGCATCAACTTTAGCTTTGTCAACTTCAATACCTCTTTCAGAAATTTTATGCCCCAAGACAATACCTTCATTAACCATAAAGTGGCACTTCTCCCAATTCAAGACAAGATTAGTTTCTTCACATCTCTGCAAAACTCGATCAAGGTTTCTTAAGCAATCATCAAAAGAAGTTCCATATACTGAGAAATCATCCATGAAAACCTCAACAATCTTTTCACAAAAATCATAGAATATAGCCATCATGCATATTTGAAAGGTAGCAGGTGCATTACATAAACCAAAAGGCATACGTCTATAAGCAAAGGTACCCAAAGGGCAAGTAAAAGTGGTCTTTTCTTGATCCTCTTTCGACACAAGTATTTGAGAGAAACCAGAATAACCATCTAGAAAGTAAAAGTGTGTATGTTTGGATAGTCTTTCTAGCATTTGATAAATAAAAGGCAAAGGGTAATGATCCTTTTTAGTAGCTTTATTTAATTTGCGGAAATCAATTACCATTTTATAACCTATAATAATTCTTTGTGGGATCAATTCATCTTTATCATTAGGAACAACAGTAATACCTCCCTTCTTAGGGACACAATGGACAGGGCTTACCCACTGACTATCAGCAACGGGATAAATTATACCTGCCTCCAGAAGCTTTAATATTTCTTTTCTTACCACTTCTTTCATCTTAGGATTTAACCGTCGTTGGTGATCAACAACTGGTTTAGCGTCTTTCTCCAATTTGATTTTGTGCTGACATAGAGTGGGACTAATGCCCTTAAGATCATCAAGAGTATATCCAATAGCAGCACGGTGCTTCTTCAAAGTTTTCAATAATTTCTTTTCTTCATGCTCTGAAAGGTTAGCACTAATAATAACATGATATATCTTCTTCTCATCAAGATAAGCATATTTAAGAGTATCAGGTAATGGTTTAAGCTCAAACACGGGATCACCCTTGGGTGGAGGAGGATCCCCTAGGATTTCAACAGGCAAGTTGTGTTTCAAAATAGGTCCCTGTTTAAAGAATACTTCATCTATTTCCCTTCTTTCGTTCATAAACATATCATTTTCATGGTCGAGCAAATATTGTTCTAAAGGATCATTAGGAGGCCCGGCAATAGAAGCAAGACCAATAATTTCATCTTTACTAGGCAGTTCTTTATCATGGGGTTGTCTACGAAATTTAGCAAAATTAAACTCATGAGACATATCCCCCAAACCAATAGTAACAACATCCTTTTTGCAGTCTATCCTAGCATTAACAGTATTCAAGAAGGGTCTACCAAATATAATGGGACAAAAGTTATCTTTGGAGAACCAAGAACAAGAAAATCAGCAGGGTATTTAACTTTCCCACACAAGACTTCAACATCTCTAACAATCCCAACTGGTGAAATAGTGCCTCTATTGGCAAGCTTAATTGTAACATCAATTTCCTCTAACTCAGCAGGTGCAATATCATGCATAATTTCTTTGTATAAAGAGTGAGGTATTGCACTTGCACTAGCACCCATATCACAAAATCCATGATAACAATGATCTCCTATCTTAACAGAAATAACAGGCATGCCTACTACAGGTCTATGTTTATTTTTAGCATCACGTCTAGCAATTCTAGCAGCTTCATTGCAGAAGTAAATAACATGCCCATCAATATTATAAGCCAAGAGATCTTTAACCATAGCAACACTAGGAGTGTTCAACTTTAATTTGCTCAGGGGGTTGGGGTGTCTTAATATTACTTTCGTTGACCACAGTTGAAGCTTTAGCATGATCCTTTATTCTAATAGGGAAAGGTGGTTTCTCAATATAAGCAGTAGGAACGATAGGATCATCATAAGTGATAGTCTTTTATTCAACTTTAATAGGTGCAACTACTTTTACTTCAATGGGAGGATTATATTTAAACCACTTCTCCTTAGGGAGATCAACATGAGTAGCAAAGGATTCACAAAAAGAAGCTACTATCTCAGAGTCAAGTCCATATTTAATGCTAAATTCACGGAAAACATCGGTATCCATAAAAGATTTAACACAATCAAACTTAGGTGTTATAAATGACTCCTTACCTTTGTTGAGATCCCAATCTTCAGAGTTGTGTTTAATCCTTTCCAATAAATCCCATTTGAATTCAATAGTCTTCATCATAAAAGAGCCAGTACAAGAAGTATCGAGCATGGAGCGATTATTGAGAGAAAGTCGAGCATAAAATGTTTTAATAATCATTTCTCTTGAGAGCTCATGATTGGGGCATGAATATAACATTCACTTAAGCCTCCCCCAAGCTTGAGCGATGCTTTCTCCTTCGCGAGGCCAAAAATTATATATATAATTATGATCACGATGAACAAGATGCATAGGATAAAACTTCTGATGAAATTCCAATTTCAATCGGTTGTAGTTCCATGATCCCATATCATCACATAGCCTAAACCATGTCAATGCCTCTCCCTTCAAATATAAAGGGAAGACCTTCTTCTTGATAACATCCTCGGGCATACCTGCGAGCTTAAATAATCCACAAACTTCATCCACATAGATTAGGTGCAAATCGGGATGTAATGTTCCATCTCCTGTAAAAGGATTAGCTAGAAGTTTCTCTATCATACCCGAAGGAATTTCAAAGTAAACATTTTCATTAGGTTCAGTAGGTTGAGGAGCAACTCTTTGATCTACTGGTCGGGGGGAAGATACCCCGAACAAGCCCCTCAGAGGATTACTTTCCATAGTAACAAGTGACAGTAAATTTCAGCACACTATATAAATTTTTCCTTACCAAATTCCACCTACAAAGGCGCTTCACTCCCCGGCAACGGCGCCAGAAAAGAGTCTTGATGACCCACAAGTATAGGGGATCTATCGTAGTCCTTTAGATAAGTAAGAGTGTCGAACCCAACGAGGAGCAGAAGGAAATGACACGCGGTTTTCAGTAAGGTATTCTCTGCAAGCACGGAAATTATCGGTAACAGATAGTTTTGTGATAAGGTAATTTGTAACGGGTAACAAGTAATGAAAGTAAATAAGGTGCAGAAAGATGGCCCAATCCTTTTTGTAACAAAGGACAAGCCTGGACAAGCTCTTATATAGAGAAAAGCGCTCCCGAGGACACATGGGAATTATCGTTAAGCTAGTTTTCATCACGCTCATATGATTCACGTTCGTTACTTTGATAATTTGGTATGTGGGTGGACCGGTGCTTGGGTACTGCCCTTTCTTGGACAAGTATCCCACTTATGATTAACCCTTATTGCAAGTATCCGCAACTACAAAAGAAGTATTAAGGTAAACCTAACCATAGCATGAAACATATGGATCCAAATCAGCCCCTCACGAAGCAACTCATAAACTAGGGTTTAAGCTTTTGTCACTCTAGCAACCCATCATCTACTTATTACTTCCCAATGCCTTCCTCTAGGCCCAAACAATGGTGAAGTATCATGTAGTCGACGTACACATAACACCACTAGAGTTAAGACAACATAGATCTCATCAAAATATCGAACGAATACCAAATTCACATGACTACTTATAGCAAGACTTCTCCCATGTCCTCAGGAACAAACGTAACTACTCACAAATCATATTCATGTTCATAATCAGAGGGGTATTAATATGCATAAAGGATCTGAACATATGATCTTCTACCAAATAAACCAACTAGCATCAACTACAAGGAGTAATCAACACTACTAGCAACCCACATGTACCAATCTGAGGCTTTGGGACAAAGATTGGATACAAGAGATGAACTAGGGTTTTAGAGGAGACGGTGCTGGTGAAGATGTTGATGGAGATTGACCCCCTCCCGATGAGAGGATCGTTGGTGATGACGATGGCGATGATTTCCCCCTCCCAGAGGGAAGTTTCCCCGGCAGAACAGCTCCGCCGGAGCCCTAGATTGGTTCCGCCAAGGTTCCGCCTGGTGGCGGCGGAGTTTCTTCCCGAAAGCTTGCTTATGATTTTTTCCAGGGTAAAAGACTTCATATAGCAGAAGATGGGCACCAGAGGCCTGCCAGGAGGGCCACGAGGCAGGGGAGCGCGCCCAGGGGGGTAGGGCGTGCCCCCCACCCTCGTGGCCAGGGGTGGGACCCCTTTGGTGGATTATTTTGCCAGTATTTTTTATTAATTCCAAAACGTGCCTCCGTGAAGTTTCAGGACTTTTGGAGTTGTGCAGAATAGGTCTCTAATATTTGCTCATTTTCCAGCCCAGAATTCCAGCTGTCGGCATTCTCCCTCTTCATGTAAACCTTGTAAAATAAGAGAGAATAGGCATAAGTATTGTCACATAACGTGTAATAACAGCCCATAATGCAATAAATATCGATATAAAAGCATGATGCAAAATGGACGCATCAACCGTCTTTGCAAAATGTTCATAGTTCAGTTTGCGACTTCATAGTTTCATTCTCACCTCCATGCCACAATCAAATGAGAAGAAATAAAAAATGTTTTGGAATAGGCCCATCTTGGCCGACGTAGTGGAGAAATAGAAACCTATTATTTTCCGCTGCTCCACAATAGAATCGAAGAAAGAAAAAGTGTGGAGCAGCCTAGCTCGGTCCACGCGTCGGAGAAACATAAAAGGTGTGTGGTACATTGGTAGATAGATGACGGCCAAAACTATAATTGGCCGGAAGAATCATTCCTTCCTTTAATATTAGTATAATAATTAGTATATATAAAAAAGGGATTACGGCAACAAAGTGACAGGAATTTTACATCAGGGCAAAATTTCAATGACCTCATCGAGGCGATGACGGAGTTTGCAACATGTGGTTCATGACCATGGATGGCATGGATAATGTTGCGTGCATCCAACAACAACAATCAAACCATCAACAAAATCTAGGAGGTTGACGGCATCTCGATGAATAGTGTTGTGAGTAATTGGAATTTTTTTGAATGGACGAACATTTTTTATAACTTGCATTTTTTTCAATAGGCACACATTTTTGGAATGGGTGAATATTTTTTGAAATTAATGAAACATTCTTTGTTTGGCGAACATTATTTTTTAATGCATGAAGATTTTGAATCAACAAACATTTTTTGAATCGGTGAACTTTTTTTGAAATTCATGATCATTTTTTATTTTTGTGAACATTGTTTTAAAAGTTCATGAACATGTTTTGAATTTACAGACTTTTTTTGTTAATTTATAAATATTTTACTACTTCCGGAAGATTTTTTAACTTGGATTTTTTTTAAAATTCCAAATTATTTAAAGAAGAAAAATAAATAAATAATGAAATAAGAAAACAGTGGCGTCCCTCCCCACTCACGGGCCAGCCTAATAGGGCGCACAGTTTCTATTTTTTCAATATTTACATTTTGTTCTAAAATTTGGAACTTTCTGAAATCTCGAATTATTGTAAATAAGGAATAATAGAAAAAGAAAAAATAAGAAAATAAGAAAAAGGGGAGTCCCGCCCCACTAATGGGCCGGCCCAGTAGGGCGCGCGGGAGAGGAGCGTATAAAATGTAATATACCTCCGTCTTTCCATACAACATTGTGGCTAGGTCGATTGGTTGTTCCATTGTGGCTCAACATAACTGGGCAGAGTTCGAGTCCATGTCGAAGCATTTTTTATTTTTGAAAAGTGGCGACGGACGAAAAAACATAAAACATACGAAAAACATCTGATGGACCAAAAATAGTGGAGAAACAATTTGTCCTTTAATATTAGGTATAGATACAATCTGCCTACTTGCTTTGTGTCACACTAACAGCACTCCACCCTTCAAGCTAAACATTATGCCACTGATAATTCCTTAGTTTATTTGTTCAAATACGAATTTGATATGATTGTAATGTTCCTACTTCAGTTTTGAAATGTGTGTCTACCTGTTATAGAGACATAAGAGGTTTGTATTTCTGTGTGTGGTCTGGTCAGCACGGTTGGGGGTGAACTTTGCATATGCAGGGGTTTATAGGGAGACACTCTTCGAGTTGAATCCACAAAGCATTCCATAGATACTCTGACTACTTTTTATGTTTTTATTAATCTCAGATTCTGAACAGCTTCATAATGATTATGAGCTTGCGCGCATGAAAATAATAAAGCAGAACAATGCCATGGCTGTCAAACTTGGCATTAAGGGACTGAAATCAAGTCTGGACGCAATGCAATCCAAACACTCTCCACCTACATATTTATGCTCAGAATATGATCCTAACAGTGATTTTGAGCTAGAGGGAGACCTAAGTCAATGTAGCTCCCTAGTGGAGGAGCCAAAGGCAGATGCCCTATCTTATTCACCCATCAAGGTGCTTGCTCTAACTTTCCAAGGTTATATTGGTCGCACATATCTTGCAACTGATGCTTTGCATTGTTTCTACTTTGTTGCACTGCCATTAGCTTAGTTTACACATCGTGTATGTGAATACGCCCTGCCTATCCATTTTCAATACATATTCCATCCGTCATCATACCATATTTATCCATTCAAATGTTGTTCTTGTGTATCAAACGTTCAAAAGGAAGAGGGTGATTGCTGATCGCGGAGGAGCACGAGCAAAGTATTTGGAAAAGGTAGTGACACCTGATAAATCAAATAGCCCATTAGGTGTAGTTGCAATATCACCTGGCCCACAAAACACCCCAACTCTAGCAGACTCTAGACCTACTACACTGGTCATTTCCGATGCCCCAACTCAGCAGACCCCAAGTGCAGCAAACAGTATGATGATGCCAGTTGACATAGCACCAGCTCTACGACGCAACACCCCCATTCCAGCAGAGAGTACACCAAATCTAGTTGCCAAATCCCTTTTCGAACTAGAGAGAGCCCCAATTGCAGCAAATAGGACCCCTGTTCCATTTCTTCCCAGTTTAGAAGATGAAGCTTATATTGTTGTCAGGAACTTTGTGCGCATCTTTCCTTCATGGAAAGATTATACCGCACACACAGAACAATTTCTAGTCTTCCTCCGCAACTTACGCATAAGTAATGTACTAATGTTATTCATGGTAATTACTGCATATGTTTCTGCTGACAGAAGACACAAGATTTCATTATTTTAAATAGGCGAGGACCAAACAGGATCGTCAAGATGAGCAAGGGTTGGTTGCACTTTTCAAGCACTCGTTGATGAAGTATCATTCCTACCTGAGGCAAGCGCACTTCGATGGAAAGCCTCTAAATGGAATTTCTGTAAAGTCTCCGGTGCTACATTTATCACACAGTGGCTAGAATAATCTTGTTACACATTAGTCTCGTCTGCAGCGTAAGGTACTGTCTATGATATCACATCACAATTTGAACTACATTTCTGCATTTTGCCTTAACGTCTCGCTTGTACGAAAACTGTTAGCAGAAGAACATTCATTCTGAAGGGACCACAGAATCTCGCAACTATACTGCACACTGCATTGCTCTTGTGAGTACCTCTTGCCATGTATGACCAAACTTACTTTCATAGCTGTTTGATTATGTAGCATCACTGCACATGTTAGCCTCGTTATTGTCCATTTGGTGGACATTATAAGATCTGTATGGACTCTTACATAAATTTAGAATCAACCCAATGCTTTTGAAGAGGTTTAGCTCTGCAGACCTCTTGTAAGGACTGAGCGTCGTCTATCACTGTATTTACATTAACAGCTACTCCCTCCATCCCATAATATAAGAGCGTTTTGTACAGTACACCAGTGTTCAAAACACTCTTGTATTATGTGAAGAGGGATTGGTTCATTGTGTAGCATTCTGCATCTTATCTCCCTCGCCCACCATTTACTAAAAAATATCAGATCTATATTTAATCTTACCAAAAAGTTTAATACACAGACAATGCCAGTGCAGGAGTGTAGCCCATTGCTCTTGTCAGTACATTTTGTCCTGTAACGCTTGTACTTCCAGGGATTGGTAGTTGATTATGTAGCATCAATCTGCATCTTATCTTCATTATCCTCTATCCCTTCCAGTATTATCATATCTATAATTACTCTCTACAAAATGTAGAGTACAGGCAATGCTTATGAAGAAGATTATGTGCTGAAATTCTTGAGTTATCCTTCCCTTGACATGGAGAAGGGCATTATAAAGCCGGTGTTAATTGTTAATGTAAGTCAGACCTTCTAAAGCCTTTATCCTCAACTGTTGTTTAATCTCATACTCCCTATCATTTACTACTGTTTAGTTTGTTGTTTCTATCAAAATGCACGTTCGCAACAACCATAAGTTCCAAGTTTTACTTGTAAAACCAAATTCCTTATTCATACCATGCACATTACTCAATACTCCCTATATGTATGCTTGTTTTTGTGGATCTATAATCCAGTGTGTGGTGAAGCAGCCCACGTTTGCACCTTGTCATCTCCTGTTTTGTCTTACTGATGTGGCTGATGATATGAACAACATGCCATGCACATTATCCAAAATAGGTACAATGATTGTCTTTGCCCTTCATCTATGCTTGTTATGTTGACATGGTAATCCAGTAGTGTGGTGAAGCTCCCCGCATTATGAACAATGCCAAATTATGCTATTGATATTTTGAACTTACTATTTATTTTCTAATTTGAAATTGGATGGAATTGACAGCACAGTTATCATCTTTGTTTATACACGTGCAAAACTTGACATCTCTCTGCTTGTTTCAGGGTGATATGCCTGATGGCATGCACAAGTCCGCTGAAGGCTGTGACACAAACCCAACATATATTGCAGCAAAGAAGGCAAAACATCTTGAAGATAACGAGACAACCCCAAAGTCTTGTCTTGATTAAGTGTTCAAGTTACTTGAGACTAGCAGTCAGACAAGCTCACAGAATTCGCCGTCTGAATCAGTTCGACTTCTTCAGTCCCAGGTTCTAGCAGAAAGGCATTCTGCAACTCAACTTCGACTTGAAGTCCTATCTCTAAGAAAGATTGAGGAGAACACCAATGAGAACCTCATTGCTAAACACCTACACCTGGAAGCTATGACCGACATGCTAGGCCGGTCTCACAGCCTTGCTCAGCAGCTTGCGTAGTAGTTCCCCCGCAAGGCTAACCTTTCTTGAACTATCTTGGAAGTGGTCTCGGTTTAGTATTATTTTGTTACGCTGCAATGGTGCCCGGTTTTTGTAATCTGCTTCTTCGTTGCGCTTTATGATCACTGGTGGCAAACTTTGATGCCTAGTGGATGTAATATACCATAAATCCTTTATTGTATAGTGTAGGTTTATTCTAAGTTACTATGCCGTAATTTCTTTATTGTATAGAGTAGGTTTGTTCTTAATTCCTACTAGTTACTGCCATCATTCGCTATCTGAAAAAAAATCTGATGTAGTCGACCAGGCTGAAACATTCGTCTCTAACGGTCCTGGTTTTTAGCGGGCCACAATTGGGCTAGCCTGCATCTTTCTTGGGCCTGAATGGCCATTGGGGCCTTCACACTTTGCGTCAGGCCCACAACTTACTCCGACCTATATTCGGCCCAAATTTTAGTTGGGCCTTTTGTGGACCCAGCGCTTAGTTTGGCCCATGTAGCATTGGGCCATTAACAGGCTGAATATTCTGGTGGCCTGTTACGACCCAGAAGAAACCATGGGCCTTTAGCAGGCCAAAATTCATGTTGGGCCTCAATTTTCACTAGTCGTCGACGGGCCTTCAGCAGGCTGAAAGGTAGACTGGGCCTTTTTTGGCCTAGTTATATGACGGGTCATTATCAGGCCAAAACATATTTCGGGCCTGAGTTGGCCCACTGATATCATGGGCCTTTAAGAGTCTGAAAGCTTAGTACAGGCATCAACGGGCCAAATTATACGACGGGCCTTTAACAGGCCCAAAGTCATGTTGGGCTGAACTGTTGCCTCCTTTATCACGGGTCGTTAGTGGGCCGAATGTAGCGTCGGACCATATATGTCCCATGGGCAGCACGGGCCATTCCCAGGCCGAAAGACATACCGGGCTGAAATGGGCCCATGTCTACATCGGGCCTCTAACAGCCCGAAAGTCACTAGGCCGTAATTAGGCCCAAATATTCGGCGAACAATTAACGGGCTAGATCTGTCTTCGGGCCGTAAATGGGCCTTATTAAACAGGCTGTTATTGGGCTGTCCCACTAGTACTTGAGTAAGTACTACGGGCCTTTGACTGGGTCGGCCTTTTTAACCTATATGGGCCTTTGTTGGGTCGTGCCACGTGTTGACGTATCATAGGCGCCTCTTGTCCAATGAATGGATGACATCTGTCCCAAAGGTGAGCCAACACGTGTTTCCTCCAACCAATGACAATTTTACACGTGGAAAATCCTCATTGGTTCGGGCTATTAACGGGTTATCGGATCCAAAACTGGACCCGATAGCTTAACGGCGACCCGTTACGGTGGATGCCACGTGTCAGTCACCCTTGACGAAAGCGCTTCTATGACCCACGATTTATCGTCATGGAAGTGGACACTTCCGTGATGATAATTTTGGTAATGTCATGGAACACTTCTACGACATCACAGGTATGACTATCTGGATTCTGTCATAAAATTGTCATGGATTTACATGCATGACAGAAAATTTGACCTACTGTGACAAACATGTATCATCACGGAAGTGTCTTTTTTTGTAGTGCTAGTAAGAACCATTCTTACCTACGCATCAAAACCACAACGGTGTTTCGTCAAGTTTGTTGTTTTAACCTTCAACAAGTACCGACCGTAGTCAAATTCGATTGAACTAAAGTTGAAGAAACAGACACCCGCCCGCCACCTTTAAGCAAAAATAGTTGCATGTCTGTCGATGGAACCGGTCTCATGAACATGGTCACGTAAGGTTGGTCCAGGCCGCTTCATCCAACAATACCGCCGAGTCAAAATAAGAAGTTGGTGGTAAGCAGTATGCCTATCACCGCCCATAACTCTTTGTGTTCTACTCGTGCATATCATCTAAGCATAGACTTGGCTCGGATGCCACTGTTAGGGAACGTAGCATGCAATTTCAAAAAAATCCTACACTCACGCAAGATCTATCTAGGAGATGCATAGCAATGAGAGGGGGAGAGCATGTCCACGTACCCTCGTAGACCAAAAGCGGAAGCGTTTGCTTAATGCGGTTGATGTAGTCACACGTATTCTCGATTTAACTGATCAAGCACCGAACGTACGACACCTCCGAGTTCTGCACACGTTCAGCTCGATGACGTCCCTTGAACTCTTGATCCAGCAAAGTGTCGAGGGAGAGTTCCGTCAGCACGACGGCGTGGTGACGGTGATGATGAAGTGATCCGCGCAGGGCTTCGCCTAAGCACTACGTGAATATGACTGGAGGTGTAAACTGTGGAGGGGGGTGCCGCACACGGCTTGGAACAATTGATCTGTGTTTAGAGGCGCCCCCACCCCCATATATAAAGGAGGGAGAGGGGAGGAGGCCGGCCCTAATCGTGCCCCAAGTAGGAGGAGTCCTACTTGGGCTCCTAGTAGGATTCGGGCCCCTTCCTTTTATCAGAGGGGGAAAGGGGGAAGGAGAGACAGAGGGGGAGAAGGAAAGGGGGCGCCGCCCCCTCCCCTAGTCCAATTCGGACTCCTCACTTGGGGGGCGCCACCCCTTGTGGGCTGGCTTGCGTCCCTCCTATGGCCCATATGGCCCATATCTTCCCCCCGGGGGGTTCCCGTAACCCCCCGGTACTCCGATGTGTACCCGATACAATCCGAAACACTTCCGGTGTCTGAATTGAAGGAAATATGCCCTAGAGGCAATAATAAAGTTATTATTTATTTCCTTATTTCATGATAAATGTTTATTATTCATGCTAGAATTGTATTAACTGGAAACATGATACATGTGTGAATACATAGACAAACAAAGTGTCACTAGTATGCCTCTACATGACTAGCTCGTTGATCAAAGATGGTTATGTTTCCTAACCATAGACAAATAGTTGTCATTTGATTAATGGGATCACATCATTAGGAGAATGATGTGATTGACATGACCCATTCCGTTAGCTTAGCACACGATCGTTTAGTATGTTGCTATTGCTTTCTTCATGACTTATACATGTCCCTATGACTATGAGATTATGCAACTCCCGTTTACCGGAGGAACACTTTGTGTGCTACCAAACATCACAACGTAACTGGGTGATTATAAAGGAGCTCTACAGGTGTCTCCGAAGGTACATGTTGGGTTGGCGTATTTCGAGATTAGGATTTGTCACTCCGATTGTCGGAGAGGTATCTCTGGGCCCACTCGGTAATGTACGTCACTATAAGCCTTGCAAGCATTGCAACTAATGAGTTAGTTGTGGGATGATGTATTACAGAACGAGTAAAGAGACTTGCCGGTAACGAGATTGAACTAGGTATTGGGATACCGACGATCGAATCTCGGGCAAGTAACATACCGATGACAAAGGGAACAACGTATGTTGTTATGCGGTTTGACCGATAAAGATCTTCGTAGAATATGTAGGAGCCAATATGGGCATCCAGGTCCCGCTATTGGTTATTGACAAGAGAGGTGTCTCGATCATGCCTACATAGTTCTCGAACCCATAGGGTCCGCACGCTTAACGTTCGTTGACGATATAGTACTATGAGTTATGTATGTTGGTGACCGAATGTTGTTCGGAGTTTTGAATAAGATCACGGATATGACGAGGAACTCCGGAATGGTCCGGAAGTAAAGATTGATATGTGCATAGTAGTGTTTGATCTCCGGAAAGGTTCTGGAATCCATCGGAAGGGGTTCCGGATGTTTCCCGAAATATTTGGGCACGAGAACACTTTATCTAGGCCAAAGGGGAAAGCCCACGAGGCTTTTGGAAGGTGCAAAAGGAAGTTTTGCGGAGACCAGAGGCTAGACGCCAGGAACCCTGGCGTCTAGGGGGTATACGCCGGGAACCCTGGCGTCTAGCCCTAGAGTCCGAGAAGGACTCTTGCCTTTCGGGTGAAACCAACTTTGAGGAGGCTTTTACTCCAAGTTTCGACCCCAGGGCTCAACATATAAATAGAGGGGTAGGGCTAGCACCCAAGACAGAACAAGAAACACCAAGCCGTGTGCCGGCAACCCCGTCTCCTCTAGTTTATCCTCCGTCATAATTTTTGTAGTGCTTAGACGAAGTCCTGCGAAGATTGTTCTTCACCAACACCGTCACCACGCCGTCGTGCTGCCGGAACTCATCTACTACTTCGCCCCTCTTGCTGGATCGAGAAGGCGAGGACGTCACCGAGCCGTACGTGTGTAGAACTCGGAGGTGCCGTGCTTTCGGTGCTTGGATCGGTCGGATCGTGAAGACGTTTGACTACATCAACCGCATTGATATAACGCTTCCGCTTACGGTCTACGAGGGTACGTAGACAATACTCTCCCCTCTCGTTGCTATGCATCACCATGATCCTGCGTGTGCGTAGGAAATTTTTGAAATTACTATGTTCCCCAACACGAATACTATCATCCAATATATCAATCATTACCTCTCGACCATTTCGAGACTCCTCGTCATGTCCATGATCTCATCCGAGACTCCAAACGACATTCGGTCACCAAATCACATAACTCATATAATACAAATCGCCATCGAACGTTAAGCGTGCGGACCCTACGGGTTCGAGAACTATGTAGACATGACCGAGACACCTCTCCGGTCAATAACCAATAGCGGACTGGATGCTCATATTGGTTCCTGCATATTCTACGAAAATCTTTATCGGTCAAACTGTAATGAGTAATCGGTATGTTAGTTGCCCGAGATTCGATCGTCGGCATCTTCATACCTAGTTCAATCTCATTACCGGCAAGTCCCTTTACTCATTCCGTAATGCATCATCCCGCAACTAACTCATTAGTAACATTGCTTGCAAGGCTTATCATGATGTGCATTACCGAGAGGGCCCAGATATACCTCTCCGGTACTCGGAGTGAAAAATCCTAATCTCGATCTATGCCAACCCAACAAACACCTTCGGAGATACCTGTAGAGCATCTTTATAATCACCCAGTTACGTTGTGGTGTTTGATAGCACACAAGGTATTCCTCCGATATTCGGGAGTTGCATAATCTCAAAGTCAAAGGAATATGTATAAGTCATGAAGAAAGCAATAGTAATAAAACTTAACGATCATTATGCTAAGATAACGGATGAGTCTTGTCCATCACATCATTCTCCTAATGATGTGATCTCATTCATCAAATGACAACACATGTCTATGGTTAGGAAACTTAACCATTTTTTATTAACGAGCTAGTCTAGTAGAGGCATACTAGGGACACTGTGTTTTGTCTATGTATCCACATATTTATTAAGTTTCCGGCTAATACAATTCTAGCATGAATAATAAACATTTATCATGATATAAGGAAATATAAATAACAACTTTATTATTGCCTGTAGGGCATAATTTCTTCAAGTACATGTATATTCATAATCATTACCTGCATCATATAATCACACATAGATGGTGTATTGAGACATTATTTGCTAATTAAAAGTTATTTTTTTATGTTGGTGATATCTTGGAGTTTCTTGTGTTCATCACCACCGTCCGCACCGCCGCCACCACTATTGAACAAATATATGTACATACTTCAATAAATTACAAACTTATTGATTTACATAACATAAAATAAACATTGTTATGGGATGGATAGGGGCCAATGCCCCCCCCCTTGACGCACATCACTATGTTGTATTTGTTCGATAGTTATTTACAGTCAAGTACATGTATCTTATAATCAATATTTGCATCATATAATCACAAATAGATGGTATAAACTTTATTTGCTAAATAAAAATTAGGTTTTTATGTTTATGCCTTTATATTTTTCATAATATACGATATATATTGTTGAAAGTATATTGTTAAGGTTCATTGTGCCTCATTCGCACTAGGGACTCCATAATGCTAGGTCCACCCTTAGTGAACAAACCAACTCTACCCGTGTTCAAGAAAAATCATCCAGCTTGGGGTGCTGTTCAATAGCATATGAGAGAATTAGAGCTCCGCCTGATGTTTCTGCTGGTCCTTTCTCTATGCATCTTCACCGCTGTCGCCGTCACCACCACCATGTGGCACCTTCACTAAGCCCCCGCCTGCCTCCTCCACAGCGAGAACCACCGTAGAGGACTCCTTCTTCCTTAAACTCTCTTCCTCCTCTGGAGCCTCCTCCATCGCGCGACAAGCCATAGTTGCAGGCTCCTTCATCAAGCGATGGGACACAACTATAGGAACACCCTCCTTCTTCCTCAACATCTTCGCCTACTCAGCAGAAGAAGGCGCTCAAGACCGGGATTCTTCAAAGCGCAGGTAACTGCTAAATGGGTTGGCCAATATCCATTGCTCAGCCGTTCGCCTGTGCAAATCTTCTTGAGTAAGTACATGATGCATCAAATATGGGGGAGCTATTTATTGCTTATTGCTAGTCCTAATAATGGCTCGCTTCCAGTTTCCCTCCCCCCGTTGGGTTATAGCCTGCCCTAGTAAGGGTTCATAGGGAGTTCATTTTAGAAAGCTTCTATGACCGGTTTAGATAGGATTTTATAAACTTCTGCGCGGATTTTTCTATGCCGGCTTGCATCTGCTTTTCTTTTGGGCTTTCGGCTATATATGTTTCTTCTTTGGATTTTTCTTTACTTTTTTATTTCCTTCTATTTTTAGTTTTTAACATATGTTTACTTTTTTGATACATAATGTACTTTTTTGTATACACATGAACCTCTTTTATAGACATTCGACATTTTTCAAACACATGATGTATATTTTTCAAATATTATTTTGAACATTTTCCAAATACGTGTTGAACATTTTTATAAATAAATTTAATATTTCTTAGAACTATGCAAAGAGTTTTTTTTACATTGTATCATTATTTTTTAAAAATTGAACGAAGCTATTTTCTCAATGCATAAATATTTTTAGTGTCACATACTATTTTTGAATGCTCCGATACATTGTTTTGAACTACAGGATTTTTGTACATTGTGAAAACAGTTTTTAAAGATGTCACAAAAATTTAACGACAAGTATATTTTTGTGAACACTATCAACATTTTCTTTGAATTACGTAAACATTTTCTTTGCATCGCATAAACATTTTTGAACGTGTGATGACATTTTTGAAAATTTCAAAAATATGTTTTGCATTTAAGAAATTTATGTACACGTAATACAAAAATCTCACTTGCGAGCCAACGCTCCTCCCATGTTGGGCGAGCCCATTAGGGGGTGCCAGGGACGAGCGTTACTTTTAGCTCGCAGTAGGCAAAAAGTACCCTGTCCCTTGATGACGGGTTTATGGTAATGTTCATGGGATGCTCTGCATCATAGCGTATTCAACCCAGTAACTTCATAATAACAATAGCGTATACAGTTAGATAACTAAATAATAATCAACAAGAAAATTTAGTTTTATAAGTCAGGCCGTTGATCGTAGCGGTCAAATCCCTGCTTGTAGATCCCAAGTCTTACCGTTGGGTAACATAATTTGAACATGGTTCAAATGTATGCCAATTTGGATCTAAGTTACTTAGCACATATGGTTAGTCTAAACAAATGATTGGATCACATGTGTAGGAAACCAGATTTTAGTTCGTTAGCATAGATGATCAGTCTAGAATAACTGTATTGTCTTCAATCTAGACAACAACAATGACTTGGTTAGTTAGTTTAACCCTTTACCAAACAACCAGAGTTTAATCCTCTAAAAAAAATCCAGATCAAACTGACGTGCCTACATCTGACTTCTCCCGACAAAAGTGACAACCAAAGAAAATCGCCCATGTCCACACGATCCCAGTCGAATGCACCACGAAGGAACATCCGTCGGGTACTTTCCTCGTTTATATATTGTCCACGTGTGATGATGACAAAATGTCATATTTAGCAACTAAAAAGAAGCAATACTGCTAGACTAGACCTACAAAGAATCTACAAACGTTCTATTTAACTTTCCAAACTAATTCCTACCCCCCCCCCCCCCCCGGTCGAATGCACCACGAACGAACGTCTATATGTGTTTCTTCTTTGGATTTTTTTGTTACTTTTTTATTTCCTTATGTTTTTATTTTTAACATATGCTTACTTCTTTAATACATACCGTACATTTTTTGTATACACATGAAATGTTTTTTATAGACGTTCGACATTTTTCAAACACATGATGCATATCTTTCAAATATTATTTTGAAGTTCCAAATATGCGTTGAAGATTTTTAGAAAGGCATGTAATATGTCTTAGAACTATGCAAACAGTTTTTTTACATTGTGTAATTATTTTAAAAAATTGAACAAACATATTTTTGCAATACATAAAACATTTTCAGTGTCTCATCCTTGTTTTGAATGGTCCGATACATTGTTTTGAACTACACGACTTTACTAAATTGTACAAATTTTTTTGAAAATTTCACAAAAATTTCTTTCAGATGCAGGAACATAAAAAAGTGGCATGTACATTCTTTTAATGGCTCGAAACATTTTTTGTGAATTATGAAAACAAATCTTTCAAATTATAAATATCCACAAACATATTTTTGAAACGACATGTATATTTTTGTGAACACTATCAACGTTTTTTTAATTAAGTAAATATTTTTTTGCATTGCATAAACATTTTTGAACGTGTGATGAACATTTTTGAAAATTTTGAAAAGATGTTTTGCATTTAAGAAATTACGTATAAGTAATAAAAATTTCACTTGAGAGCCAACACTCCTCCCACGTTGGGCCGTCCCATTAGGGGGTGCCTGGGGCGAGCGTTACTTTCAGCTCGCAATAGGCAAAAAATACCCTCTCCCTTGATGATGGGTTTATGGTCATGTTCATGGGATGTTCTCCATCATAACTATAGCATATTCAACCCGATAACAACATAATAACAATAGCGTATCCAGCTGGATAACTACATAATAATCAGAAAGAAAAACTAGTTTTAAAAGTCGGATCGTTGATCGTCGCCGTCAAATCTCCGCTTGTAGATCCCAAGTCTTACTGTTTGGCTACATAATTCAAAAATGGTTCAAATGTATACCACTTTGGATCTTATGGTTAGTCTAATTAATGATTTGGATCACATGTATAAGAAACCAGATTCTAGTTAGTTAGCATAGATGATCAGTCTAAAATAACTGTATTGTCTTCAATCTAGACAACAACAATGACTTGGTTAGTTAGTTCATCCCTTTACCAAACAGCCGGAGTTTAATCCTCTCAAAAAATCCGGATCAAACTGACGTGCCTACATCTCACTTCTCCCGACAAAAGCGACAACCCAGGAAAATCACCCATGTCCGCACGATTCCAGTCGAATGCACCACGAAGGAACATCCGTCGGATACTTTCCTCGCTTACATATTGTGCACGTGTGATGATCACAAAAATGTAATTTGTAGCAACTAAAAAGAAGCAATAGTGCTAGACCTATAAAGAATCTACAAACGTTCTATTAAATTTCCAAACAAATTCTATCTCCACCCCCCCCCCCCCCCCCCGCGTGGTCGAATGCACTAGAAGAACGTCTACGTGTGTTTCTTTTTTTGGAAGTTTTGTCACACTTTTATTCCCTGTTATTTTTTATTTTATAACATATGTTTACATCTTTAATACATATTGTACATTTTTTTGTATACACGTCATATTTTATAGACGTTCGACATTTTTCAAACACATGATGTATGTTTTTCTAATATTATTTTGAACATTTTTCAAATACGCGTTGAACATTTTTTAAAGGCATGTAATATTTCTTAGAACTATGCAAACAGTTTTTTACATTGTATAATTATTTTAAAAAATCGAATAAACATATTTTTGCAATGCATAAAATATTTTTAGTGTCACATACTTTTTTGGAATGGTCTGATACATTGTTTTGAACTACAAGATTTTTCGACATTGTACAAACATTTTTTTAATGTCATAAAAATTTCTTTGAAATGCGTGAACATAAAAAAATGGATGTACATTCTTTTAATGGTTCGAAACAATGAATTATGAAAAACAAATCTTTCAAATTATAAATATCCACAGATATATTTTTGTAACATGTGAACATTTTTCAAAAGACATGTATATTTTTGTGAACACTGTCAAAGTTTTTTTAATTATGTAAACATTTTTTTTGCATTGCATAAACATTTTTGAACGTGTGATGAAATTTTCTGAAAACTCTAAGTATATGTGTTGCATTCAGGAAATTACGTATAGGTAATAAAAAAATCTCACTTGAGAGCCAATGCTCCTCCCATGTTGGGCCGACCATTAGGGGGTGCGTGGGGCGAGCATTACTTTCAGCTTGCAGTAGGCACAGAATACCCTCTCCCTTCATAATGGGTTTCTGGCAATGTTCATGGGACGTTCTGCATCATAACTATAGCGTATTATCCCCGATAACTACATAATAACAATAGCGTATCCAGCTGGATAACTACATAATAATCAACAAGAAAAACTAGTTTTAAAAGTCCGACCATTGAACATTGCGGTCAAATCTCCGCTTGTAGATCCCAAGTCTTACTGCTGGGTTACATAATTCAAAAATGGTTCAAATGCATACGAATTTGGATCTAAGTTACTTAGAACATATGGTTAGTCTAAACAAATAATTGGATCGCATGTATAAGAAACCAGATTTTAGTTTGTTAGCATAGATGACCAGTCTAAAATAAATGTATTGTCTTTAGTCTAGACAACAACAATGACTTGATTAGTTAGGTTAACCCTTTACCAAACAACCGGAGTTTAATCCTCTCAAAAAATCCAGATCAAACTGACGTGCCTACATCTGACTTCTCTCGACAAAAGCGACAACCCAGGAAAATCGCCCATGTCCGGACAATCCCAGTCGAATGCAGCACGAAGGAACATTCATTAGATACTTTTCTCGTTTATATATTGTCCACATGTGATCATTACAAAATGTCATTGTAGCAACTAAAATGAAGCAATAATGCTAGTCCTACAAGGAATCTACAAATGTTCTATTTAACTTTCCAAACAAATTCACTCTCCCTCCCTCCCCCCACCCCCCCACCCCCCCGGTCGAATGCACCATGAAGGAACGTCTATATGTGTTTCTTCCTTGGATTCTTTATTACTTTTTTATTTCCTTTTATTTTTATTTTTTATCACATGTTTATTTCTTTCATACATATTGTACATTTTTTGTATACACGTGAAAATCTTTTTGTAGATGTTTGACATTTTTCAAACACATGATGCATACTTTCAAATATTATTTTGAACATTTTCCAAATATGTGTTGAAGATTTTTAGAAAGGCATGTAATATTCTTAGAACTATGGAAACAGCTATTACATTGTATATTTTTTTAATTAAACAAACATATTTTTGCAATGCATAAAATATTTTAGTGTCACATACTTTTTTTGAATGGTCCAATACATTGTTTTGAACTACACGATTTTTCTACATTGTACAAACAATTTTTGAAATGTCAAAAAAATTTCTTTCAAATGCCTGAACATAAAAAATGCATGTACATTCTTTTAAGGGCAACGATCTGCGCCGGTGCGCCGGCCCAACTGTTGGGCCGGTCGCACCGCAGCCGTTCGATGCGCGCGCGTGGACCATTAGATCCGTGCAAAGAAAACGGTTCCCTCTTACCTTCTTCTTCCTCGTGCCGCGCCGCGCCTCCTGTCGCGCCCACTGCTCCAAGTGGTGTGCCGCCGACGCGCACCCCCCTTCCCACCTCTGCGCAAGTCGCGGTCGTCGTGGATCGAGCCCCAGGACGCCGCCTCCGCCTCCGCACCCCGCGTCGCCCGTGCTCGAACCCAATTGAAGCTTTTTTCATCGCTGGTCAAAGCAAAACGGAGACGTGCTTGTAGCAAAAAACATTGTGGCCGGCGACTGCCGGTTGTAGCTCACCGTGCAGGTCCCAAGACACGGGTGCGTCATGGGAACAATTTTCAATGTTGGTCGTAGCAAAATGTGATCACGGTTGTAGCAAAAAACTTCATGGTCGCTGCCATGGTCGCACCCAGCTGAAGCTTTTTTCCACACTGATTGAAGCTTTTTTTCACGCTGATTGAAGCTTTTTTCCACCCGTGGGCACTTGTGCTCGGGTTGAACGAAGGACGACGGCTGCCAATGAACACCATTTAAACGGATGTAGCAAAAAACTCGCAGGTTGTAGCAAAAAACAGGTACGGTTGCAGCAAAAACATCGCTCACACAATGAGCGCGACGTAGCATGTAGCACGCGACGAAAACCGGTTGTAGCTGAGTGTTGTGCCGGTGGTAGCAAAATGTGACACCGGTTGAAGCTTTTTTCTAGCCGGTTGAAGCTTTCTTTGCGGCTTCCGCGGTTGCATGGTGGGCGGCCATGGATTCCCGTCGTCTTCGGTTGAAGCTTTCGACAATGCCGGTTGTAGCATTATCGATCGTCGGTTGCAGCTTTTAATGTTGCGCACCGATCGACCCATTTTTTCGTTGCTGGTCGTAGCTTTTCTCGTCGCCGGTCGTAGCTTTTCTCGTAGCCGGTAGTAGCTTTTCTCGCCACCGGTTGCAACATCACCGTCTCTGGTAATGGCTTTTCGTCTCCAACACCGGTAGCATTGGATGCGGCGGAGCAGGGGATTTGTTGAGGAGGTGCGCGTGGGAGGTGGCGGCCTGCTCGCCGGAGGACAAACATGTGAGGAAACGGGAAAAAAGGATCACCCCATGCTGACGGGAAGGGGAGGCCGGCGACTCCATGACGGCCTGCGAGACGAGATCCGACAGGGGAGGCACGCCGGCTTGGAGGAATAGCGCGGATCTGCCCGGAGGCGCTAAGCGAGGAGGTGGGCGAAGGCTACAATCGCCATGAATGAGCTGCGATGCTTTTTTTTCTGAAATAAAGAAGGAGAGAGGTGAATGCGCGTGCGAGGACGACCGGCCGAAGCGTTCGGCCGGCGCACCGAACGCAAGCGTTTCCCTTCTTTTAATGGTTCGAAACATTGTTTATGAATTATAGAAAACAAATCTATTGTAAATATTTTAAATATTCACAAACATATTTTTGAAACATGTGACATTTTTTAAACGACAAGTATATTATTGTGAACACTATCAACCTTTTTTTGAATTACGTAAACATTTTTTTGCATTGCATAAACATATTTAAACGTGTGATGAACATGTTTGAAAATTTTAAAAAATATGTTTTGCATTTAAGAAATTTATGTAAGAGTAATAAAAAAATCTCTCTTGAGAGCCAACGCTCCTCCCACGTTGGGCCGACCCTTTTAGGGGGTGCCTGGGGCGAGCGTTACTTTCAGCTCGCAGTAGGCAAAAAATACCCTCTCCCTTGATGATGGGTTTATGGTAATGTTCATGGGATGCTCTGCATCATAACTATAGCATATTCAACCCGATAACTACATAATAACAATAGTGTATCCAGTTGGATAACTACATAATAATCAACAAGAAAAACTAGTTTTAAAAGTCAAACTGTTGATCATAGCGGTCAAATCTCTGCTTGTAGATCCCAAGTCTTACTGTTGGGCTACATAATTCGAACATGGTCCAAATGTAAACCAATTTGGATCTAAGTTACTTAGTACATATGTTTAGTCTAAGCAAATGAGTGGATCACATGTATAAGAAACCAGGTTTTAGTTAGTTAGCACAGATGCTCAGTCCAAAATAAATGTCTCGACTTTTTTTTTTTGAAACGAGGCAAAAGACTTGTCGTTTCTTTAATTAAGAAAGGAGTGTAACAGTGTCCGAAGACAATAACCAAATCTGGCAAAGATAGAGCAACTACTCGCGGGGTAAAATTACATCAAGACCTTTGGCACCTGTCAACACCCACAATCTTGCTTCCTCCAGGATCTTGTCCACGATTATCATCGAAGGCGTAGAGACGTTCCGAAAGATCCTAGCATTCCTCTCCTTTCAAAGTTCCCAAGAAATAAGCATAAGTAGGAAGGCCATTTTTTTTCTACTCGGCGAGCGCGCGAGGGCAAGCTCGGTCCACCAATCTCTGACACTGTTCCTTGCCGCCCACTCTCCGGTCTATCGCCCAACCCAATCCTTGTCCCGACAAAAGCGACAACCCAGGAAAACCGCCCATGCCCGCACGATCCCAGTCGGATGCACCATGCAGGAACCCCCCCCCCCCCCCACCCCACCACACACCGCGCGTGCGTGAATTCGACCTTCATTCCCATATTACCAATCACAATCCCTCACAACCTCACAGCCCCAGTCTGTGAAAATTTCAAGCAACCTTTTGTAGATGTAGTGTTACTCAAAAAAAGATTCCATCTTGTTTTTCAGAGGGAAAAAAGTACCACCTAGCACAAGTTGTCGGAGCCCGTAACAAATAGGGCCCAGCTATCCTTTGGATTCCACGGTCAATTTAATTCATAGATAGACCAGAGCCCACTACTCGCTTGACTGACTGTTGCAAGTTTGCAACGTGTGTGCTTCTTCTGCTATGGCTCTGCTGTCCGTAACTTGGAGCATCGAATAATTGGGGCACATGAAAGCGCGGGCGGGACCATGGGGTTACGGTGACCAAGCCAAGCCACTTTCCACGCTCGTAAAAGACTTCCAGCGCGGCCCGGGCACATGAGCGGCTGGCTTCTGCACCACTGGGTCTGACCAGTAGTTATCTTCCATGCATGTTTACTTGTCAGCTTTCGATTAATCTCCTTCCGTTTGTTTGAGATCCATGAATAGACGACGCAAAGACATCGCGTGGGACGTAGTACATCAGTGTAGGTGCCTATGCAAAGTCGGGTTCGGTTAGATCGTAGGGTGGTGGGAGAGGAAACCTCCCCGTCAGATGAACATCTCCCCCAAACTAACCAAAGATGTGCTGTAATCATCAGACGCCACAACAGCGTAACGTATTGCTGCTGTTGCATGGCAATCTGTCGCTGGATGCCCGTTGGAAACGAAACGAGCGACAGGCCATCGATCGCACCCAGCCACCCACACAGAAAGACATGGATAGGATAGCTTAGCACGTGAACGCAGAAAAGGGATTCTTCCGCTCCCTTCTGAACCTTTCTTCGGTGTCGTTCCCGCTCCCAGAACATGCCTAAAAGCTACTCTTACAGTTCGCTTGCGTTCCACTGTAAGCATGCATACATGTGCCACCCCGCGACCGTGTCATTGGATCATGTGTGCGTTCCTCACTCAAACTGCCACCAAAGAGCAATGTCTCACTGTCTGGTCCTCGGCGGCCTGACGAGATAGCCCACCAAGTTCGGCCCCTTCCAACCTAGAGAATACGATCCGCTCCGGAGCATCGATCAGAGCCAAGAGGTCTATAGGATCTGTTCTTTCAGATCGGACGACGATGGTACTGCGGTATCTTTTCTCTTTTGAGAGCATTGTTTGTGAAACAACGCTAGAAGACAGAGATAGGAGGTGGAGCGGCTTCGTCTTGCACGAAGCTTCGGTGAAGATGTCAAGTCATGCATGGTCGACAAGTGCTACGCTGTGTCATGCCTGGTCGGCAGGTGCTAGGCACAACAGATCTTCCAGAGTCTTCGCGTCTGATGGACGAGCGCAGGGCGGTGGTGCTGTTGGGCGTCGTGGTGTCATCGACGGATGGCCGGACTGACAAGGATGATGCAGATCTCTCTCCTAAAGATGGGTCAATGGTCCGATGATGACAGGGCTTCTAAAACGTGTTCATGTGGTGTATGCATTACGTTATGTGGATCGATCGGTGACGACATCAGCTTTAGATATGGGGAGTGAGAGCAATCCACATTATTAAATTTGTAGGTGTGAGTGCTAGCTTAGGTTGGCTTGATGCATGTTTCTGTCAGACCTTAATAATTAGTAAAGATGATTGTATGCATCAGTTGATGCAAATGCTGGGATGTTAACCTCCTTTTCTAAAAAAAAAGGAGCGTCAATCTGGCAAAGCTTTTGCGTATCAGACAATCTGCACGAGCCAAATGGCAAAAAGGATCATCTAAAAAAATCATTGCCAGAACTACTGTGGCGGCAGACCCGGCAAGCGACACGTGACACTTTGCCGCCATCGCCTCTGGCGGTGGGTCATGTACCCACGGGCTATGGCGGCATGACGTGTATCACAAGATTTTTTGCCGTAGCCTGTCCCGACGAGTCCTCTGGCAGTCCCGTTAGACCTGCCGCTGCCTTTCCATCTCGGCAAGGCTGCTTGAGATGGTCGTCATCCGCGTTGGCGCCTTCAGCATGGCCGATAGACCGGGCCAATGCCAACCTCACCTAGCTCTCTTCCACGGAGCGGAGGTACGCGACATAGCACTTGTCCAAGATGAAAAAAGCTATGGCCACGGCTCAAACCGAGCGGCACAATCAGGGTTGTCGTCACCATCCGCGGCTACCGTGACGCCCTCCAAGCAGGAAAATTGTCATTGCCACCGCCTATCGACCATATCGGACGTGTTCTACGCGACACAGCCAACGAAGGCACATGGGCACGCCAGCATTGCTTGTTGACCACCCTCGAAGCGCGGGCGGAGCGGCAGCAACACCGAGCGGCTGAAGCATCGCCTCCCGTAGGTCAGTGAGTTGTGGCATTGTGGAGCCATTGCGTGTATTGTGACCATCGAGCTAGGGGGGTTTATAGCATGTCCGGAGATTTGGAATATATATCTCCATTGGCGATAATTTTTTGTTCTAGTGTCTGAATTATCTCTATCTTTCAATTCTTTAAGATAAAAATTATCTATTGCTTGTGATCTGTTTGTGCATGATTATTAAGAAATAACATATGTAATTTGTTTAGATAGCTATGTTGATCTAATGAATGTGTTCTATTTAGATACTGCTATTATAATCTAATAAGTGCAATCGATTTAGACACTGTTACGTAGATGTAATGGCTATGATGTATTTATGTGTAATTATGAAAAATGAAAGGATGTAATATGCTTAGATGTGATTATCTAGATCTAGCGAAGTACGACATGTCTACTTGTCTAGGTATGATAATGTACATTTAACTATGGTGATCTACTTTCTCTGTCACTAGTGTGAAAAATGCTCTTATATTACGGGACGGAGGGAGTACTAATGAAAATCTAGTCTGTCAGATCGCCGACTGGTGTTTGATTCTCCTTTTAGAATTCCTAGCATATTTTTCATTTTTATTTCATATAGTAGTAATAAATAGGTAGTAAGTTTAAGATGTTGTTGCCAATTAATAAAGTGCGACATAATGGCTTTCATCATTAATAAAAGACAGAAGTTTGAATAACTGCATTCCTTTTAGTTTAGGACACTGCTATGGCCTTATTTTGAAAAAACACGTGGCCCGTACTCACGCAAAGATAGACAAAACGAGTGAGGTAAAGGAATGAGAGAATGTATTATTAAAGCCTTTGACCGGCTTAATTAGCCACCATCTTCGACTGCTCCCACTCGGCCTTTCGGACGAACTATTCCAACGGCGACACACCACCGCTGCGAGCCGACTTTTGCTCCAACCTATCTTCGACTCATATTCAAAGGCGTACAAATATTACGAGCGGATGATATATATATATAGAAAACTGCCCCGCGCGTATCACACAGAGCTGCAATCATTAGTTTCACTTTACCTACACCAAACCAAATACTCCTAAGAGCTGGTGAGAAGTCATTCGTCAAATCTAGCCCGACCAGCCTTTCGTTCTCCATGAACACCGGCCCGGCTACATGTGATGCATGATCAGTTTCTTGGCCGAAAAGACATATTTATTCACTCTTCCATTGATCGCCAAATCGCGGAGAAAAGGTGGACTCCATCTCTTGTGCTTTCTGAATGAAGATCTTTGTGATCATGGATGAACATAAAGTGCGTGGATCCATAACCACAATGGCAGTTTCTAAATTACCAGCATATATATATATATACACCAATCAGATTTAGTGCTGACCTAAATTTCTACCCTAATTCAATGGTAGATTCGAACCCTCGTATGTTTACCTATCAGATGATGAAGCGTGGCACGTCCGGTTGCTTCACAAGTAGTACGTTCATTCACAAACAAACGAACAAACAAAGCCGTTGTGTTCCTTTTTAGGTGTGGTTATTTCCGAATACTTGACTGTTTCGTGATTGCATTTGCTGACCTAAGAAGGCCAACGCCCATATCTTGTGATAGATTAACAAGCTAGGAAACAGAGACAGCTCAACTGAAATGAAGTAGCAGGAGTACTATATGTTGTTCCCACGGCGCATAAAATTAAAGAAGATAAATGTATGGGTTCATTCCTATATATGAATAAGACACCGATCCCATTACGTAGTGTGCTTGCATCCCGCCAAAGTAAAGCATCTGGTGCATTTTCTCATGTCCTGGTCCCAGATGGTTAACTTGACCCAACAAAGGGGAGTAACTTGTAAGCAAACTCGGCACCTATATATCGGGGTTTGCTTCAGTCATGTGGCAAAAACAGCTACTGGCGGTGTACTCCATTGACCGTCGTGAATCATCGTACGGTAGCTAGCGTGGTATATACCGTACGTGTTGATCGCTTGTGAGCACGGACTCTGAATTGGTCACAGCCAAGAGGGCGTAGGAGTACGTACGCGACTTGTCCAGCTTTCATGCATGCATGTGCATGTGCATGTACGTACTTGTCCCTTGGCCGCAATTTAATTAGTTCTCTCCAGCCGTACGCAGTGTACATAAGCTCGCTGTACGTATTGGTGTTTTCTTCCAACTTGATTAGCATTCATTGGCACGTGACTGGGTCCGGCAGCTAGCTAGGCTGGCTGGCTGGCTGGCTGGCTGTACCTTCTCCAAAGACCACGTCTGAGTCCGACTCTGCTGCTGCCTGCAACGTACCGCGCCGAAGCTGAACCTAGAAATGCTAGACACCGACACGATAGACCATTCCTTCACGTTATATGTGTTAGGATTTAATTAATCCTATTAATCACTGCTTTTCCTAATCGAGGCGGTTGTCTCGTGTCCCTTCGGACGCACCCTTTCGGGGGCTATATATATGTTACATATGTGCCAAGCCTTTCTTGATTGTCTCTCGTTTCCCTTTCTAACACGTTATCAGCACGCTCTCGGCAGAGCGACTACCGGCCTCACGGGGAAGACCGGGGCCGGCGACATCTCGAAGAGCAACAACGACGCTCCCCGGCAGAAGACGCGGCCCTCGTCTTGCATCTGGCGCAGATCGGCAGGCCTCGGCCAGTCCTCCACAGCGATGCCCTTGGTCCCGTGATCCCGTCGCTACCCCAGCGAGGCCCTTCCCACGCGCGGGGCCCGCCTTACTCGCGAATAACCTACCAGATTCATTTACTGACTATAAAGGTGTCATACAATCCTACAATCCTGAAAAATATGTCGGAAAGAGTGGAGGTACCAACTAAACCACTCAACTCCTCGTTCAAAGCAACAGGGGGAGAAATACGGCAATAGTACATCAGGATTCAGCTTCTCGCGAGCAAGGATATCAAGGACTGTGAATCAGTAAATGCAAGTCAACTTCGCGTTGACAGATACCTGATGGGTAGTATACACCCAGTGAAGGGGAAACCTCCACCAACCCAGGTCATAGTGCACAAAATGACTGGGACATCGGAATACTCGACTCAATCGCATTGGGAAATCGCGAGCAGTCACTATGGGTAACGATATTTCCATCAACTATATATTGATATATAGATTCTGGAGAAACATATAACCGGAAGTCTACAATTGTCGACATACATTTCTCAACTAGATTGAAAAAACCTTTCAAGTGATTCAGATCCAAAGACCATGGCCATGGCAAAGTGTGAACAACACTCGGACTGAACTCAAGCAAAGGGTATAATCTAGGTAGAAATAATCTGCTCAATAATGAGAAGGTATTCATAAGCAATACCTACACCAGTTTTCTTCTGGAAACAGAATTGAGAACAACGAGGTGGTGAAACAAAGAGCAAGTATTGTAGCACAAGGGTTCACGCAGATACCCAACTATTCTCCAGGGGTGGAATCTCTTTCCGATAACTTATATCATTGGCAGTACAAAATCATCTATCTCTGCAGTTGATAGATGTAGTGATCACATATCCATGTGGGTCACTAGATTCGGACATATATTGTTGATTCCCGATGGAATCTCACTTCTGAATCAAAATGCAATACGCAACATACATTGTGTAAAATCAATAAGTCATCATATGGCTTATTGTTGTCGGTATATTTGATACAACCGACGTAGTGAGTTCCTTATACACAAGGATTACTCCTACAATGATGATTATCCATGTTTATGTGTCTGCAGTGACGACACATGTAATAATCTAAATGACGGAGTTTAAAATGAAGGATTTGGGTAAACCAAAACCTTGCTCGTTACTACAAATTGAGCACCTTCATTCATACATTATAGTATACTATGTTGTCTATATCCATAATATATTGGAGAAATTCATTGTGGACAAATCTTATCCATCCATAACTCTCATGGTCGTTCATTCTCTAGACGTAGAGAAAGATCTATTTAGACCAAGAGATGATGGAAATGAGATACTGGGACTCAACGTTCCATAATGCCATTGGATCCACCAAACACAATTGGTTGGTACTCAAGAATATCTTTCGATATCTCCAAGGCATCAAACATCTTGTCCTGGTTTTTCAGTTTCACAAAAATGTGAACACCGATATCATTGGATACATCGATCAGATCCCCACTATGTCAGATCGTAGACAAGCTTAGTGTTCCTACTAGCTGTGGTAGCCCTCTCATGGAGAGTCTTCGAAACAGACCTCATGGCTACATCCACCAACCATTATCTCAATGATAATGTTTTTTGTGTTGCCCGACTGCAAACAGGTTACATAATAAGCAATATCACTATATTGCATATCTTGCAAGTCAAATCATGCGACTGATTTGTTCACCAGGCCTCTATCAACTTCTATATTCCAGAAATGTGTTCATGGAATTGGTATATGACGACTTCAGAATATGCAAGAATCAGGGGGAGTATCTTCCTGAATTGTTCCTGTTCAATGCATCATATTATACTCTTTTTCCTTCATGAGTTTACTTTACAGGTTCTCATAAAGGTTTTTAATGAGGTAATATCAATATGAGATCATATGTCATACTTTCTGTTTTCCTCATCGGGGTTTTTGGGAAAGTATATATGACATATTTATTGTCCTCTAAACTCTATGAGTTTTCTCGTATTGAGTTAAAAGAGACAATGATCATTATATGTTGTACCATTTTCTCCTTATTTTTCCCACTGGGTTTGAAGGAGTTTTAGCAACATATCAAACACCTATCTCCTCATATTTTTTTTCCCACAGGGTTTTTGGAGGAGCTTTTTCAAGATGATGATACTTACACTAACAAGCATGGATTAGGGGGAGTGTTAGGATTTAATTAATCCTATCAATCCCTGCTTTTCCTAATCGAGGCGGTTGTCTCGTGTCCCTTCGGACGCACCCTTTTGGGGGCTATATATATGTGTAATCCCATCATCAATGAGGATAACGATTCATTTTTACATCTGTGCCAAGGCTCTCTCGATTGTCTCTCGTTTCCCTTTCTAACAATATGTTGAACCTAGATGCAGCAAGGAGGACCCGATCCAGCGCGCACCCCGGAGTACACATTAAATCTCTTCTCATGCCACTCACCATGGAATGGAATTCAGGTTTGATGAATATATTTTTCGATAAACTGCACTTTTGTTAATTTAAAGTGTAGTATTAAGTGGATAGAAAACATGATAGCAACAGCCGACCTCTGATTTCTGTATAGTTAAAATGCACATAACAAATAAGAAAAATCTGATAAAACAAAAGTAAAAACCGAGATATCAGAGAAGAGTCATATGACTGACACTATTGTCTATGTAAAAGAACATTTGATGACCATAAACTTGTTTCAGAGCTGCCTTAGCGTAGCTCTTCTGCTCCCGGACAGGCGGCACCGAATTAACGAGACGACACGAGCTTCTGGAAGAATACCGGCGGCCGAAACACCAGCGGGAAAATATGCTGTCGAGGAGGGCGAGATCCTGACGACGGAGGCCGGGTGGGGCGTTGCTCTGCGACTGAAGGAGACCGGCGAACAGCTGCCACGATCGATCCACCTTGACCACGGTGGGTGGCGTCGCCGTCACTCAACCATCAGAATCTTTATGAGAGGAGATTGGTCTAAATAAAGCGCTTTGGCAAGAATTAGTTAATCAAATTGCTTGGGGCCGGAACACACGGTTTCTAAATTCTAGCAATATATTCCCGTCCCATCGCCTCAACTTGAACTTGAAGCGTAGTACGATCTATATTATTGGACCAGGAAAAGAGACCACTGGTGACGGACTGACAGCCACCTGGCCTGGCTTGGCTTGTACCCTGGTCGATCGGTTTCCATTTAGGGGTTAATGAATTCTTCTAGTTTTTGTTCAAAGAGCAGAAGTTTCGGGCGGTTGACTTCTAAGTACCAGCTACTACTTTTTTCGAATTAAGGGTTTCCCCAATTTCTTTAGTGAAACGGATAAAAGTAACACAAGCAATTTCTTGCTCATTTGCAAGAATTACCAGCTACTTTGTAAGAAGTTAATCTAGTTGTAGTATTAGGTTTGGTCAAGTATTAGTCCAACGAGTCCTAGTACTAGTCGTTCTAGTGTTTAGGTTAGGAAACGGACAAGTGTTTGTACGCATCTGAGTTGCGTCGTGTTGGTTGCCGAGTCGGCAACGTGTTGGACGCGGCAGCGTTGTATCCCTTTATATACGTACGAGAAAACCTGAAAAGGTGCAAGTTGTACGCACCGCAAAAAGTGTTTTCCTCTGTCCAGTTTCGTTCGCAAGTTACGAGAGAGTCGCTCAGTCAAAGATTGTTTCGATCCATAGCAAAGCTAGCTAGCAAGGGCAGCCGTATATGTAGTCTACGTGCACATCCATCAACCTGTGTGCCTGCTTGCTTGCGTGATAGTGCACGTACGTGTGCACGGCTACGGGAGGATTTGGTCTAGTGTTCTAAATCCAACAATTGGTAACGCTGAGTCGGTCAAGTCCGGCAACGGCGGTTTCAAAGCGAACAAGAACGGCGACAAGATGAAGAAGGGCGGCAAGTTAGCGACTAGTGGTGGCGGAACGGGCGGCGCCAACGTACTGGCGCATCGCAACATCCCCATCCAGTATCCGATGCTCACCGACGCCAACTACGGCGTGTGGGCAGTGAAGATGAAGATCATTCTCCGAACCCTACGAGTGTGGCAGGCCATCACGGACGACGACGTCGACGAGGAGTGCGACGAAGGTGCCATGGCCGCCATAGCCCAGTCTTGGCCAGATTTCGTGCTGATGACATTGGCGGAGTTCGAGACAGCAAGAGAGGCGTGGAACGCACTCAAAGAGATGAGGATCGGAGAAGATTGCGTCACGAAGGCTCGGGCACTAGTGCTGAAGCGCCAATTTCACAAGTTGCAGATGGAGAAAACTGAATCGGTGAACGACTATGCCATGCGTCTGACTACTTTGATGGGAGAGATCCGCGCGCTTGGTGCAAAGCTCGAGGAGACCGAGATTGTGGAGAAGTTTTTCAGTTCGGTGACTGATAAATTCACGTACATCATCGGCACGCTCGAGCAGCTTTACGACATCGACGACATGACCATAACGGAGGCGATCGGACGCTTGCGGACATGGGAAGAGAATGCTCGTGGCTGTCGGAAAGGCAAAGGAGGAGGTAGCGACGAACTCATGTACTCGCACGCAGATTGGGAGGCCCCAAGTAGCAAAGGAAGGCGTGACGGTGGTAAAGGCTCAAGCAACGCGAAGCGCGGCGGACAAACCGGAAAAGGCAAAGGAAAAGGCAAGCCACAAAGTCATGGTAAGGCGGGCCGATCTAAAGAGCAGAAGCCACGGAACTTGGATATGTCCGAGGTCAAGTGCTATAACTGCAACGAGATGGGTCACTTTGCGAAGGATTGTCCGGAGCCTAACAAGCGGGAGATCAAGGCAAATTTGGCGAAGCAGGAAGACGAACGTCCAGGTCTTCTGATGGCCGAAGTTTGTGATCTCGTCCAAACAGCGGTTGTGAAACCAAACCGGAAGGTGCTACTTCATGAGAAAAAGGTAACACCAAAGTTATCCGGAAACCAGAACGTGTCGTGGTATCTAGACACAGGTGGCAGCAACCACATGACGGGGTGCAAGGAGAAGTTCCTCGAGCTAGAATATGATGTTCAAGGCTCGGTCAAGTTCGGTGATGGTTCAAATGTGGAGATTTGCGGGCAAGGTTCTGTCCTCTTTGAGGGTCTCACAGGAGAACATCGCATACTCACCGGAGTGTACTACATCCCACGGCTTCGCAATAACATCATCTCTATCGGGAAACTTGACGAGAATGGATGCAAGGTGGATATTGAGAAAGGAGTGATGACGATCTTCGACAACCTCCGAAACGTGCTAGCTCGTGTTAATCGCACACGGAACATGCTCTATATCCTCAACCTTGATCAATCTCAACCAGAGTGTTGGCTCGCCAAGAGTGATGATGATTCGTGGTTATGGCATGCTAGATTTGGACACGTCAACTTCTACGCCTTGAAGAAGATGTCGAAGATGGAGATGGTATCTGGGATGCCATTTATTGACCATGTTGATCGAGTATGTGATGGGTGCTTGGTTGGAAAACAGCACCGCAGGCCGTTCCCTGCTCAGTCTACCTATCGTGCAAGTGATGCACTCGAGCTGCTCCATGGTGATCTATGTGGCCCTATCACCCCAGCAACTCACGGAGGAAAGAAGTACTTCTTCCTTGTGGTAGATGACTACTCGAGATATATGTGGGTCATTCTCCTACGATCTAAAGATGAGGCGTTTGAAGCGTTCAAGAAGCTGAAGGTTGCAACGGAGATGGAACACAAGCTGAAGGTTCGCGCTCTACGGACAGATCGCGGCGGAGAGTTTACGTTGAACGAGTTCAACGACTACTGCGAGAATATTGGCATAAAGAGGTTCCTCACGGCACCTTATACGCCTCAGCAGAATGGGGTTGTTGAAAGGCGCAATCAAACCGTCGTTGACATGGCGAGAAGTTTACTCAAGAGCAAGAAATTGTCGGGGACTTTTTGGGGAGAAGTTGTCTCGACGGCGGTCTATATTCTCAATCGGGCTCCAACGAAGGCAGTGATCGGCAAGGCTCCGTATGAAGCAATTTACGGACGCAAGCCGAATGTGTCTCATCTACGGACATTTGGGTGCGTGGCGCATGTGAAGACGGCGGAGCCGCATCTCTCAAAGCTTGCCGATCGCAGCACCAAGATGGTGTTCATCGGATACGAGAGGAGTTCCGGCACCAAGGCATACCGCTTCTACGATCCACGAACCAAGCGTCTACGAATTTCACGCGACGTCGTGTTTGAAGAAAACCAAGCGTGGAATTGGAGCGCAACAGCCGACGATGCTCCAAATGGTAACATATTAAAAGTTGAATTTCCAACTGATGATGATGCAGGGGAGGACGTCCAGGTGGTTGGCAAGACGCACAATCAAGGTGACCACAATGGTAGTGATCATCATGATGCCGACACCGACGACGACGCGCATGGGTCGCAAGGTGATAGCGACAACGACGCGCACGACACGGGTGGAGATCTTGACAACGAGGCGCATAGTGATGATGACAATCAAGATGATGGTCACGGTCACGACGACTACGCCGACGACGTGGATGCCAACGACCCGGCATCTACCACGCCCGATACTCAACCGTCTTCCTCAAGTGCATCGACGCCGACACAATTTGTGTCGCCTCCTTCGCAAGCCACAACGGATTCTTCCGGGCCTCGTCGCTACAAGACCCTCAAGAAAGTCTACAAGTACGCAAAGACAGTTACACTCGAGTACTCCGATTTGTGTTTACTCGAAGTTGAGGAGCCGGCGAACTTTGTAGAGGCGAGCAAAAGTTCAAGTTGGATGCACGCCATGGATGAGGAGATGAAGGCGATCGAGAGCAATGGCACGTGGACTTTGGTAACCCGACCTCCAAACCAAAAGGCGATAGGTTTGAAGTGGGTTTACAAGTTGAAGAAGGACACGAAGGGTGCCATTGTGAAGTACAAGGCAAGACTCGTTGAAAAGGGCTACGCACAACGTCAAGGAGTTGACTATGAGGAGGTGTTTGCACCGGTTGCTCGAATCGAGACGGTAAGAGTGCTCCTAGCTTTGGCAACACAAGAGGATTGGAAGGTTCATCATATGGATGTGAAATCCGCTTTCCTCAACGGCGACCTTAAAGAAGAAGTGTACGTGGAACAACCCTTCGGCTACGAGAAGAAAGGCGAAGAAGGAAAAGTTTACAAGCTCAAGAAGGCACTTTACGGGCTGAAGCAAGCGCCAAGAGCTTGGAACGCAAAGTTAGACCGAAGTTTGATCTCGCTCCGGTTCAAGAGATGCCCCCTCGAGCACGCGGTCTATACAAAGAACTCCAAAGGATCAAAGCTTCTAGTTGGAGTTTATGTCGACGATCTGATTATCACCGGAGATAGCGCGCAAGAAATTGAACGTTTCAAGGCGCAGATGAAGAAGAAGTTTAGCATGAGCGATCTGGGATTACTCAACTATTACTTGGGCATCGAAGTGAAGCAAAGCTCCGGGGAGATTTCCCTATGTCAATCGGCTTACGCGGTCAAGTTATTGGACAAGTGTGGCATGGCAGATTGCTACGAGACACAAGCTCCAATGGACCAACGCCACAAGTTGAGCAAGCGTAGCTCAAATCCGCCGGTGGACACCACAATGTATCGAAGCGTTGTGGGCAGCCTAAGATATTTGGTGCATACCCGACCTGACTTGGCCTATTCAGTCGAGATCGTGAGTCGTTTCATGGAGAATCCGACAACCGAACACATGAGCGCGGTCAAGCAAATCTTGCGCTATGTGAAAGGCACTATTAATCTTGGCTGCACGTACAGAAAGGGAAATGAAGGATTGATCCTTCGTGGATACTCAGATAGTGACATGGCAGGTGATGTGGATGACCGGAAAAGCACAACGGGTATGATATTCTACCTTGGCCCAAACCCTATGAGCTGGAATTCTCAGAAACAAAAGGTGGTTGCGCTGTCTTCATGCGAGGCAGAATACATAGCGGCAAGCACGGCGACTTGTCAAGCAGTGTGGCTGAGAAGACTCCTAGCTGATCTTGCAAAGCGGGAGGTGCAGAAGGTGTCGTTGAAGATCGACAACCAAGCTGCAATCTCACTGTGTAAAAATCCGGTTCATCACGAGAGGAGCAAGCACATAGATACCCGGTTCCACTATATCCGGGAGTGCATTGAAGAAGGGATGATCGAAGTTCAGCACGTGAACACGAACGACCAGCTTGCCGACATTCTCACGAAGTCCCCCGGTCGACAAAAGTTCATCGAGATGAGGAAGAAAGTCGGAGTGCAAGCGATGGAGACAAAGCAACCAGATTAAGGAGGTGAATGTAAGAAGTTAATCTAGTTGTAGTATTAGGTTTGGTCAAGTATTAGTCCAACGAGTCCTAGTACTAGTCGTTCTAGTGTTTAGGTTAGGAAACAGACAAGTGTTTGTACGCGTCCGAGTTGCGCCGTGTTGGTTGCCGAGTCGGCAACGTGTTGGACGCGGCAGCGTTGTATCCCTTTATATACGTACGAGAAAACCTGAAAAGGTGCAAGTTGTACGCACCGCAAAAAGTGTTTTCCTCTGTCCAGTTTCGTTAGCAAGTTATGAGAGAGTCACTCAGTCAAAGATCGTTTCGATCCATAGCAAAGCTAGCTAGCAAGGGCAGCCGTATATGTAGTCTATGTGCACATCCATCAACCTGTGTGCCTGCTTGCTTGCGTGATAGTGCACGTACGTGTGCACAGCTACGGGAGGATTTGGTCTAGTGTTCTAAATCCAACATACTTGAATAGGGATGGCAGTTTTGCCCATGGGTATGGGTACGCGCGGGTACCCTACCCGAAAACAATGGGTATGGGCAAGACTTTGAAAGATTTTGTACCCATGGGTAATTGGTATCCATACCCGCAAAATATATGGGTAGGATATGGGTATGAGATTGCGCCCATGGGTAACCCAATGGATACCCAGAAAAAATTACTAAATGAAAATAACTCCTATGACATGTGGGGTCATCTTCCAATTCCTATGCCCTACCCTAAGTCTCAATTCCTTAAATCGGCCATAGCTTATAGGTCCATAATCACCTGCTCACCACTCCTAATACATCCCATTGAAATGATGAAATCTGGACTCTTCGCTACCAACCTCATGTTCAAAACTTGATCAAGCGATCGCCCATTCCGACCACCACCTCCCACTATACCGGGCTTCCACCAACTGCCACTCATACTCCCTTGATGTGTCCAAGAGGCCACCCACCGTAGCAGCCTATGTCAGTGCTATACTAATCGCCCATGACCACTTCAAATTTAAACTCATTTCTCTACCTTTAAGTTTTTTAAATGTTATATATTATACCCACTGGATACCCAATAGGTATGGGCATGGGTGCCAATTTATGCCCATGGGTATTGAAATGGGTGGGTATAGAAAGTTTCTATGGGTATGGGTTTGGGCAGAAGGATGTTGTACCCGCCCATACCCTACCCATTGCCATCCCTATACTTGAAGGGCAAAGGGATTTTAAAGTGGATAACAATCTTATTACCTTTCATGGCCGGGCCGGAGTAGCGCATGCATTATTTTAACAAATATTTTTAAACTTTATTTGTGAGAAATAGTAGTTCAAACTGCATCTTCAAATGGCTATGAAAGTGTGCAAGCATAATCAGACACAAAATTTTCTTTTGGCTTGCTCTATATGACAGGGTAAGCACTAGGGGGCTGCTTAAAAGGAAATCTTTCACCATTTCCTCCTATAATTGTGCTCTTTGCAATGAAAACTGTGACGAAAGTATTCTTCATCTTTTTTGGGACTGCTCATTTTGCTTAGCGTTGTTGGTTTTCAATTGCCCCTGCAAAACAGAGAGGAATTTCCTTTTATGATGAAGTGTTACTTCCTCACCAAACTCTGCCCAAGAAAATTGCCATGGACGTCATAATTTTGGGTTGTTGGAATATCTGGATGCAAAGAAATGGAGTCTTGTTTAGAAATGAAGCATCAAGTACCAGGTCCTGGAAGTTCAAACTGAAAAAAGGTCTCTTGCTGGTTAGGCACAGAACAAAGACAAAGAATCTTGATGCTCTAGACTAGCGGATTGGTTCTCTAGCTTAACTTACAGTCTATAAATCTTTTCTTAGTTAGAAAAAATTAGCATTTGTTAGTTGCACAATTCATTTCTGCTTGTAACTTTTTGTAAATATTTTGTTTAATTAATGGAAGATATACTGTAGAACAGTTGTTCTACGGTCCAAGCTTAGGAAAATTTTATTTATGGGGTAATTTCTTCCAAGATACTAATACACATGTTAGAAATATCCAATATTTACGAGCGGTAAGAGTGAGAAAAAGAACCAAAGTGTATTGAGACACAATTAGTAGTGCAGCATAGCAAAAGACTCAAAGTTTAGACTCTTTGGTCGTGGAGTAAAGTTCGGGGACTAATATTCAAGAGCTCAATTAAATCTGATCCAAGTCCTTGTTAGACATTAATTGTGTCGTTGTAGGGCAAAAAGTTCAATGATTTCATAACAGAGTTTCTAGCAGAGAGCACATCCATTGGTTCTTCCTCTAGTTTGGTAGTAACTAATAGTATCTTCTAGCTTGACACTATAGTAACAATAACTTCACATTATTGAATTTATTTTTCAGCCGGTTACTCCAAAAGTCTGAATGATGGAGAGAGATAGGCAATATATTTGAAAACTCTTCTCATGCCTAGGATCTCTAGGTTCTTTTTAGTCCTCATACATGGGATTGCTGCAGGCATTATTGAATTCATATTCCATCCACTTACGTCGAAAGTTTGAACGAACGAAGAGAAGCGGGCAATATTTTTCAACACACAACTAAAAACTCGGAGATTCACAATTCTACATATTGCTCTTCTTGAACATCCCCCAAAAATCAGACTACCACTTAAAAATTGTGTCCTTTTAGTGTTTCCGCCAAAGAGCGGAGAGAACCGAGTAAGAGTTACTCCCTTAGACTACCCACAATGGGAGTAAGGCTGGTCATAGTGGGGAGTAACTTAAACTAGTAACATGCATATGTTACTAGTCTATGTTACCATCTTCATAGTGGGGAGTAACATGTATGTGGTATCATGCAAACCATAATTTATTAAGATGTAGACTCATTTTACCTTGAGATGTGTTATGTTACAGTAACATATTATGTTACTCCAACAATCTCTCTCCTCACTAAATACATGCCATGTAAGCAAACTTTTTTGAGGATGTGTTATGTTACTTGCTATGTTAGGCTGGTCACAATGGGGAGGAACTTAGGAGTAACATCACACACTCCAATATAACTTTGCTTATGTGGCACATATTTAATAAAGAGAGAGGTGCTTGTGGTAATTAGCTAAGTTACCGGAACATCACACACTCCAAGAAACAATGAGTCTATAACCTAATAAATACATCATTGCATGACACTACATAGATGTTCCTACTTGATACGTCTCTGTCGTATCTACTTTTCCAAACACTTTTGCCCTTGTTTTGGACTCTAACTTGTATGATTTGAATGGAACTAGCCCGGACTGACGCTGTTTTCAGCAGAATTACCATGATGTTGTTTTATGTGCAGAAAAGAAAATATCTCGGAATGACCTGAAACTCCACGAAATACCTTACAATAAATAATAAAAAATCATCGCCAAAGATGAAGACCAGGGGGGCCACACCCTGTCCACGAGGGTGCCCCCCCTAGGGCGCGCCCCCTACCTCGTGGGCCCCCTGGACACCTTCTGACGCCAACTCCAACTCTATATATTGGCTTTCGGGGAGAAAAAATACAGGAGAAAAAATCATCGCGTTTTACGATACAGAGCTGCCGCCAAGCCCTAAAACCTCTCGGGAGGGTTGATCTGGAGCCCGTTCGGGGCTCCGGAGAGGGGCATTCGTCGCCGTCGTCATCATCAACCATCCTCCATCACCAATTTCATGATGCTCACCGCCATGCGTGAGTAATTCCATCGTAGGCTTGCTGGACGGTGATGGGTTGGATGGGATTTATCATGTAATCAAGTTAGTTCTGTTAGGGTTTGATCCCTAGTATCCACTATATTATGAGATTGATGTTGCTATGACTTTGCTATGCTTAATGCTTTTCACTAGGGCCCGAGTGCCATGATTTCAGATATGAACCTATTATGTTTTCATGAATATATGTGAGTTCTTGATCCTATCTTGCAAGTCTATAGTCACCTACTATGTGTTATGATCCGGCAACCCCGAAGTGACAATAATCGGGACCACTCCCGGTGATGATCATAGTTTGAGGAGTTCATGTATTCACTATGTGATAATGCTTTGTTCCGGTTCTCTATTAAAAGGAGGCATTAATATCCCTTAGTTTCGAATAGGACTCTGCTGCCACGGGAGGGTAGTACAAAAGATGTCATGCAATAAGCACGTATGACTATATTCAGAATACATGCCTACATTACATTGATGAATTGGAGCTAGTTCTGTGTCACCCTATGTTGTGACTGTTACATGATGAACCGCATCCGGCATAATTATCCATTACTGATCCGATGCCTACGAGCTTTCCATCTACTGGTTTACGTTTATTTACTTTTCCGTTGCTACTGTTACAATCACTACAAAACACCAAAAATATTACTTTGCTTTCTTTACTCTTTTGTTACCGTTGCCACCACTATCATACTACTTTGCTACTAAACACTTTGCTGTAGATACTAAGTTTCCAGGTGTGGTTGAATTGACAACTCAGCTGCTAATACTTGAGAATATTTTTTGGCTCCCCTTGTGTCAAATCAATAAATTTGGGTTGAGTACTCTACCCTCGAAAGTTGTTGCGATCCCCTATACTTGTGGGTTATCAAGACTAATTTCTGCGCCGTTGCCGGGGAGCATAGCTCTATTCTTTGAGTCACTTGGGATTTATATCTGCTGGACACTATGAAGAACTTGAAAGACGCTAAGACAACAATTTATCCCTCAACTACGAGGGGAGGTAAGGAACTGCCATCTAGCCTTGCACTTGATTCACCTTCTGTTATGTGTAAGCTTGCGACACCTAAACCTGCTTCTGCTATTCGTTCCGATATGTCGCATGTTATTGGTGATGCCACTTCTGCTATGCATGATACTTATGATAAAACTACTTCTATGCCTGATACTATTGTGCCCCTTAGTGAATTTCTTGATGAACAAATTGCTAGGGCTAGAGAGAAAGAAATTATTGAATCTGATTATAATGATGAAAGTGATGATGAAGATAGGCCTATTATTCCTGAGGGTTATGTTTTTGATATGGAATCTTCTGCCGCTATTCTAGCTTGTAGAGGTCATCATGAACTTAAAAGGCTATTAGTTAAATGGAACAAAGAATCTCTTAAAGATAAAATGAGGCATGACCCTGCTTTTGCTACTTCACCTATCTATGTTCCTGATAAGGATTATGAATTCTCTGTTGATCCGGATATAATTACTTTGGTTGAATCTGATCTTTTCCATGGCTATGAATCTGAAACTGTTGTGGCACATCTTACTAAATTAAATGATATAGTGTAGGATCAGAAGTATGTCTAGAGGGGGGGTGATTAGACTACTTGACCAAATAAAAATCTATCATTTTCCTAATTTTAGTTCTTGGCAGATTTTAGCAATTTCAACATAAGTCAAGCAATCTCACACGATTCAAGCAAGCATGCAAAAGAGTTTATGAGCAGCGGAAAGTAAAGCATACAACTTGCAAGAATGTAAAGGGAAGGTTTGGAGGATTCAAACGCAATTGGAGACACATATGTTTTGGCGTGGTTCCGATAGGTGGTGCTATCGTACATCCACGTTGATGGAGACTTCAACCCACGGAGTGTAACGGTTGCGCGAGTCCACGGAGGGCTCCACCCATGAAGGGTCCACAAAGAAGCAACCTTGTCTATTCCATCATGGCCGTCGCCCACGAAGGACTTGCCTCACTAGCGGTAGATCTTCACGAAGTAGGCGATCTCCTTGCCCTTACAAACTCCTTGGTTCAACTCCACAATCTTGTCGGAGGCTCCCAAGTGACACCTAGCCAATCTAGGAGACACCATTCTCCAAGAAGTAACAAATGGTGTGTTGATGATGAACTCCTTGCTCTTGTGCTTCAAATGATAGTCTCCCCAACACTCAACTCTCTCTCATAGGATTTGGATTTAGTGGAAAGAAGATTTGAGTGGAAAGCAACTTGGGGAAGGCTAGAGATCAAGATTCATATGGTAGGAATGGAATATCTTGAGCTCAACACAAGTGTAGGTGGTTCTCTCTCAGAAAATGTGTATTAGAAGTGAAGATCTGTTTTGATGGCTTTCTCCTCGAATGAAGAGTGGGTGGAGGGGTATATATAGCCTCCACACAAAATCTAACCGTTACACACAATCTGATAAACTCGGTGGGACCGAATCATTAAACTCGGTCGGACCGATTCAGCAAACCTAGTGACCGTTAGGATTTTCGGTGGGACTGAGATGCAACTCGGTAGGACCGATATGGTTAGGGTTAGGGCATAACGTAATCTCGGTGAGACCGATTACACAAACTCGGTGAAACCGATTTTGGTAATAAGCTAACCAGAGAGTTGGTCAGGTAAACTCGGTGGGACCGATTCGCTCTTTTCGGTGAGACCGAAATGTTACGAAAGGGAAACAGTGAGTTTACATTGCAATCTCGGTGGGACCGATCGCTCACTTCGGTTGGACCGAAACGTTACGAAGGGAAACAGAGAAATTGCAATCCCATCTCGGTGAGACCGAAATACCTATCGGTGAGACCGATTTGCTAGGGTTTGTGGCAGTGGCTATGACATGTGAAACTCGGTGGCTCCGGATAGAAAGAATCAGTGGGGCCGAGTTTGACTTTAGGTTTGGGTCATATGTGGATATGGAAAGGTAGTTGAGGATCTTGGAGCATATCATTAAGCACATGAAGCAAGAGGCTCATTAAGCAACACCTCATCCCTCCTTAATAGTATTGGCTTTTCCTATGGACTCAATGTGATCTTGGATCACTAAAATATGAAATGTAGAGTCTTGTTCTTAAAGATTGAGCCAATCCTTTGTCCTTATAATTTTGAGGGATCCACTTTCCTCATCCATGCCATGCCATCCATTGAGCTTTTCTGAAATATTTAACTTGGAATAATGTTAGCTCAATGAGCTATATGTTGTTAGGAATTACCAAAACCACCCAGGGATAGTTGCACGTTCATATAGCCACCCTGTTCACCAATGATGAGAGATCTCGCTACTTTTATATACTAAAAATATTTCCGTTCTCATTAAAGGGTGATGCTAAGATATGGTTTAATTCTCTTGATCCTGGTTGTGTGCATAGTCCCCAGGATATGATTTATTACTTCTCTGCTAAATATTTCCCTACTCATAAGAAACAAGCTGCTTTAAAGGAAATATAAAACTTTGTGCAAATTAAAGAAGAGAGTCTCCCACAAGCTTGGGGGAGGCTTCTCAAGTTACTTAATGCTTTGCCTGATCATCCTCTTAAGAAATATGAAATACTTGATATCTTTTATAATGGACTAACCGATGCTTCCAGAGATTACCTGGATAGTTGTGCTGGTTCTCTTTTCAGGGAAAGAACACCACATGAAGCTAAAATTCTATTGAATAATATGTTGACAAATGAAAATAATTGGGCAGCTCCTGAGCCAGCTCCCGCTCCAATTAATGATCCTATTCCTAAACCAACTCCGAAGAAGAGAGGTGTTCTATTTCTCAATCCCGAGGATATGCAAGAGGCAAAGAAATCTATGAAATACAAAGGTATTAAAGCTGAAGATGTTAAGAATTTACCTCCTATTGAAGAAATACATGGTCTTAATTTACCGCCTGTTGAAGAAACATATGATCTTGATCCATTACCTATTGAAGAACCTCATGATCTCGATAACCCGACACAGGTAGTAAAGGTAAATTCTCTCTATAGATATGATAAAGCTGAAGTCCCTCCTACTAAAATTGCTAGTCAGTGCTTGGATGAGTTTGATAACTTTATGTTTAAGCAAGACGACTTTAATGCTTATTTTGGTCGACAATTAAAACAAAATGCTTATATGATTAAACACTTGGGTGATTATATGGCTAATATTAGAGGTGAACTTAAACTTGTTAGCAAACATGCTTCTATGGTTACCACTCAAGTAGAACAAGTACTTAAATCTCAAAAAGAAGTGCTCAATGAAATAAATAGTAAGAAAAATGATTATGCTGTTAGAGTGGCTACTAGAATTGGTAGAATGACTCAGAAACCTTTGTATCCTGAAGGCCACCCTAAGAGAATTGAGAAAGATTCTCAAAGAAATAATATTGATCCACCTAGTTCTTCTAAGAAGAAAAAAAAATGATAGAACTGTGCAAACTTCTAGTGAACCTATTGCTGAACCACCTGATAATCCAAATGATATCTCTATGTCTAATGCTGAAACACAATCTGGTAATGAACATGAACCTAACGAAAATGTTAATGATGATGTTCATGATGATGCTCAACCTAGTAATGATAATGATGTAGAAATTGAACCTGTTGTTGATCTTGATAACCCACAATCAAAGAATCAACGTTATGATAAAAGAGATTTTGTTGCTAGGAAACATGGTAAAGAAAGAGAACCATGGGTTCAGAAACCCATGTCTTTTCCTCCCAAACCATCCAAGAAAAAGGATGATGAGGATTTTGAGCGCTTTGCTGAAATGATTAGACCTATCTTTTTGCGTATGCGATTGACTGATATGCTCAAAATGAATCCTTATGCTAAGTACATGAAAGATAGTGTTACTAATAAAAGAAAGATACTGGAAGCTGAAATTTCCACCATGCTTGCTAATTATAATTTTAAGGGTGGAATACCAAAGAAACTTGGAGATCGAGGAGTACCTACTATACCATGCTCCATTAAAAGAAACTATGTTAAAACTGCTTTATGTGATCTTGGAGCCGGTGTTAGTGTTATGCCTCTCTCTTTATATCGTAGACTTGAATTGAATAAGTTGACACCTACTGAAATATTTTTGCAAATGGCTGATAAATCAACTGCCATACCTGTCGGTATTTGGGAGGATGTGCCTGTTGTGGTTGCAAACGTTACTATTTTAACGGACTTTGTTATTCTTGATATCCCCGAGGATGATAGTATGTCTATTATTCTTGGAAGACCTTTTCTTAATACTGCAGGGGCTGTTATTGATTGCACCAAAGGCAATGTCACTTTTCATGTTAATGGTAATGAGCATACGATACACTTTCCAAGGAAACAATCTCAAGTCCATAGTATCAACTCTATTGCAAAAATTCCATCGATTATTATTGGAGGTTTTGAATTTCCTCTTCCTACTGTCAAAAAGAAATATGATATACTTATTATTGGGGATGTGCATATCCCCGTTGAGGTAACCTAGTGTTATTCGAAATTTCTCCGGTTTCATGATTATCGGAATGAGTTTGTTAACAAGACTTGATCAACCTTGTTAGTGGATTCCTTTTGATGAGCATGAAATGGATGAAACTAGAAGCACAACCTTCTGTACCCTCTCTATACTTTCTGTTATTTAGTAGAAATAAAGTAAAAATAGTAATTTTTTTGTCTGTTTCCTGACTTATCCGTGAAATATAAAAATATCCCGAAAATAAAAGTCCTTAGAATGACATGCCAATTTAATATGATTTTTTCGGGAATATTTGAGGATTTACTATGCAAAAATTACCGCGGGGGGAGCTGCCACCTGGCCACGAGGGTGGAGGGCGCGCCCTACCCCCCTGGGCGCGCCCCCTGCCTCGTGGGCCCACGGTGGCCCTCCTCCACTTATTCCTACACCCATCTTCTTCTTCTTCTTCCTCGCACAAACACGAAAAACCAACTCAAGCACGAGTTCCAGCCCTCTTTGCTGTGATTTTCGATCTCCTTGCTCAAAGCACCTCTCGCAAAACTGCTTGGGGAGATTGTTCCTTGGTATGTGACTCCTCCAATGGTCCAATTAGTTTTTGTTCTAGTGCTTTATTCATTGCAAATTTGTGCTACATAGGTGACCATGTTCTTGAGATTGCATGTCAAATTTATATGGTTTCAAGTAGTTCTAATGCTTGATATAGGCTCTAGGCACTTGTAGGAGTTGTTGCTATCGGTTTTATTGAAGTTGGTTCACTTTTGTTTGAAGTTACTAAAAATTTCAGATTATTTCAGGAATAATGAAGACACTTTTGAGGGGCTCATCGAGCCGAAGCTCGAAGGAGAAACAAAATGAAGAAGCACAGAGGCCCAAATATAATTTGCCTCGTACCGCGGAGATTCGGCCGTGTGAATGGCCTTCTGACAATTTCTTGATACAAGCCGGGATTTATGAGGATTTCTATTCATTGATTGAGAATGCCGGCCTCACCGACTTCGTCCGCGACCAACGTCCTCAGTATCTCTTACTCACAAATAATTTTGTGCAAAACTTCTACTTTTTCCCTAAGGAATCACCTCCTTTAGTAGAGTTCCATTTATATGACGTTGTGAAGAAAATGCCATTGTCTGAATTTTACGCAGTATGCAACATACCCCCTGAGGGTATCTTAGAGGAACCACCCCATAAAGAGGTGGAAGCTTTTATTAACACTATCTTTGTGGGAGAAAGCAGGAAGGTTTCTGATGCAAGAATCACTAGCATACATTTTCCTGTATTACGCTATTTTGCCTTATTTGCTAGTCGTTGCTTGACTGGTCGCGGGAACTGTGGGAACCTTAGCATTCCTGATATTATTATTTTGTTCCATGGTTTATACCGCGATAACACTGTTAGTATGGGCGGAATTATTGCTAGACGGTTAAGTATGAACCGTACTAAGGGTCCCATCTTTGGAGGCATTTATGCTTCACGCCTTGCTGCACATTTTAACATAGCTATTAGGCTTCATGAGAAAGAAGAAAAATTGCTGCCTAGTGCTTATTTAGACTATAAAAGTATGATAGCACATGATTTTATTGTTAAGGAGAGGGAAGGAGGGCTCAAATATAAATTATTCTTTCATAAACATCATCCTGAAACTATTACCTTGCCTGCTCCTTCTCTGTTTAATTTTGTAGGACCCTATCTCGTTACGTGGGCTGATGTCCAAGCTTACCGGAATCCTGCACCAGCCCCGGAACCAGAACCACAAGAGGAGCCTCCACGATAATCTGTTTATTCTTGGGATCCGGAGATGGCTTTCAGCCAATGGCAGTCAGAGTCTTCTTCATCATAGTACGACCCCAACTATTCCTCGTAGCAGTACGACCCCAGCTACACTTATGGGTATCCGCCAGGCTATCCCTGGCCATAAACCAACTTAGGCCAAAAGCCTAAGCTTGGGGGAGTACGTATTTCTCACCGACATTACATTTATGTTCACACACACTCATTGCTAGATGTAGGTGCTCATACTCTTTCACTGTAATATCCAGGCTAGTTTATTTTCTTTTTCCTGCTTTCTTCTTGTGTGTTTGATAAATCTTAAGAAAAACCAAAAAAAATTAGTAGTAGTTTACTTCCCTGCTGTAGTAGTAGTAATTAAAAAGAAAACCCAAAAATATTTCTCGTTCTTCTTTTGCTTGTGGGGAGCTTTCCCGTGTAAATAGTTTTTATTTCTTTTCTTTTCTTTGGGGGTCAGTATGAGAAGACCATGATTAAATTGTTAAAGTGGCTCTTATATGCATGATTGTTGATTTAACCAAGAGCCTATATTGCTTTGTCTTCTCCTGTTTATTGAATGCTCGCAGATTCCAGCTTAGTCCAATGCACGTGCACTCTTATTATTATTCACATCGTTCGGTCGTGCAAGTGAAAGGCAATTATGATGATATATGATGGACCGACTGAGATAAGAAAAGTTGGTATGAACTCGACCTCTTTTGTTTTTGTAAATATGATGAGCATCGTTCTTGATTCAGCTTGTTATGAATAAACATGTTTGCAATGACAATTAGAGATCATAGTTGCTTGTGCCATGCTTGATTAGCTATGAGTTATAATGGTTTACCTTGTGTGCAAACATGCTATTGAGATGGTTATGATGTGGTATGATGGGGTGGTATCCTCCTTTGAATGATTTACGTGACTTGACTTGGCACATGTTCACGCATGTAGTTGAAACAAAATCAACATAGCCTTCACGATATTTATGTTCATGGTGGATTATATCATACTCATGCTTGCATCCAATGTTTATTAATTTTAATGCATGTACATGGTTGTTGTCGCTCTCTAGTTGGTCGCTTCCCAGTCTTTTGCTAGCCTTCACCTGTACTAAGCGGGAATACTGCTTGTGCATCCAATCCCTTAAACCCCAAAGTTATTCCAGATGAGTCCACTATACCTTCCTATATGCGGTATCTACCTGCCGTTCCAAGTAAATTTGTATGTGCCAAACTCTAAACCTTCAAATAAACATTCTGTTTTGTATGCTCGAATAGCTCATGTATCAACCAAGGCTGCCCTTATCTTCCATGTTAGGTGGGTTATTCTCAAGAGGAGTGGACTCTGCTCCTCACTCACGAGCAAATGGCTGGTCACCGCGATGCCCAGTCCCATGCTTTATGCAAACTAAATCAAAATTAATTGCAAACAAAACTCCCCCTGGGACCTGATGTATGTTGGAGGCACTCGTTGTTTCAAGAAAGCCATGAATTGATGCTTGTTGGTGGAGGGGGAGTATAAACTTTACCATTCTGTTTGGGAACCGCCTATAATGTCTGTGACATGGAAGATATCGCCATCTCTTAGTTGCTATGTTGACAATGAAAGTATACCGCTCAAAATATTATTTACCTCTATTTCAAAACCGAGCTCTGGCACCTCTACAAATCCCTACTTCCCTCTGCGAAGGGCCTATCTATTTACTTTTATGTTGAGTCATCACCCTCTTATTAAAGATCACTAGCTGGAGAGCACAGCTGTCATTTGCATTCATCACTATTAATCTATGTTGGGTGTGACTATGATTGGATCTCTTTTACCATGAATTACAATGTCTAGCCAATCCTTGATCTTTAAAGGTGCTCTGCATTTATGTTTTGCAGTCTCAGAAAGGGCTAGCGAGATACCATCTTGTTATATCATATTATGATTGTTTTGAGAAAGTGTTGTCATCCGAGATTTATTATTATGACTTGCTAGTTGATTATGCTATTGATATGAGTAATATTGAGACCTGAGAATTATTGCAAATGTGGTTAGTTATAATCTTTGCTGAAAATTTGAATGCTGGCTTGACATATTTATAACAACAAGAGCAAACAGAGTTTGTAAAAGTTCTTCTTTATTTCTTTCAGTTTGTCAACTGAATTGCTTGAGGACAAGCAAGGGTTTAAGCTTGGGGGAGTTGATACGTCTCCGTTGTATCTACTTTTCCAAACACTTTTGCCCTTGTTTTTGGACTCTAACTTGTATGATTTGAATGAAACTAACCCAGACTCACGCAATTTACAACAGAATTACCATGAAGTTGTTTTATGTGCAGAAAACAAAATATCTCGGAATGACCTGAAACTCCACGGAATACCTTACAATAAATAATAAAAAATCATCGCCAAAGATGAAGACCAGGGGGCTCACACCCTGTCCACGAGGGTGGGGGCGCGCCCCCTACCTCGTGGGCCCCCTGGACACCTTCGACGCTAACTCCAACTCTATATATTGGCTTTCGCGGAGAAAAAAATAGAGGAGAAGAAATCATCGTGTTTTACAATACGGAGCCACCGCCAAGCCCTAAAACCTCTCGGGAGGGCTGATCTGGAGTCCGTTCGGGGCTCCGGAGAGGGGGATTCGTCGCCGTCGTCATCATCAACCATCCTCCATCACCAATTTCATGATGCTCATCGCTGTGTGTGAGTAATTCCATCGTAGGCTTGCTGGATGATGATGGGTTGGATGAGATTTATCATGTAATCGAGTTAGTTCTGTTAGGGTTTGATCCCTAGTATCCACTATGTTCTGAGATTGATGTTGCTATGACTTTGCTATGCTTAATGCTTGTCACTAGGGCCCGAGTGCCATGATTTCAGATATGAACCTATTATGTTTTCATGAATATATGTGAGTTCTTGATCCTATCTTGCAAGTCTATAGTCACCTACTATGTGTTATGATCCGGCAACCCCGAAGTGACAATAATCGGGACCACTCCCGGTGATGACCATAGTTTGAGGAGTTCATGTATTCACTATGTGCTAATGCTTTGTTCCGGTTCTCTATTAAAAGAAGGCATTTATATCCCTTAGTTTCTAATAGGACCCCGCTGCCACGGGAGGGTAGGACAAAAGATGTCATGCAAGTTATTTTCCATAAGCACGTATGACTATATTCGGAATACATGCCTACATTACATTGATGAATTGGAGCTAGTTCTGTGTCACCCTATGTTATGACTGTTACATGATGAACCGCATCCTGCATAATTATCCATTACTGATCCGATGCCTACGAGCTTTCCATCTACTGGTTTACACTTATTTACTTTTCTGTTGCTATTATTACAATCACTACAAAACACCAAAAATATTACTTTGCTTTCTTTACTCTTTTGTTACCGTTGCCACCACTATCATATTACTTTGCTACTAAACACTTTGCTGTAGATACTAAGTTTCCAGGTGTGGTTGAATTGACAACTCAGCTGCTAATACTTGAGAATATTCTTTGGCTCCCGTTGTGTCGAATCAATAAATTTGGGTTGAATACTCTACCCTCGAAAGCTGTTGCGATCCCCTATACTTGTGGGTTATCACTACCTACTATGGAGGTAGTAATATAGTCTAGGGAAGTGTGTAAGTTACTAGCTTATGTTCTTGCCCATTGTGACCAGCCTTACTCCCACTATGGCCAGCCTAACATAGGTAGTAACATCACACATATCTAGATAAACTAAATGATGTGGCAAGCAATAAATGAAGAAAGATAGACATGTGGTAAGATAGCTAGTTACTACTCCCTCCGGTCCTCAATAGTCTGCGTCTAAGATTTTTTTCATTTTCCCTGAATGCTCTGCGTGATCCACTTTTCCAGCAACAGTTGCCAAGTTTACCCCTGATTTATAGCAACGCATGCAGCCAGGGAGTAATGACAGTCCAAATGCATGCATGCATAGAGGAGGTCGGGGAAGCGCGCACGGAGAAACCGAGGAGACTGAAGCACGAATGAAGGAAAAGGAGCCAATCGCTTCATGTGTTTTACTAGCAGTACATCTCTCCAGGCCATTGCATGTAGGGGTAAAATAGTCCAAAATAACCCATCCGATGGCCTGCTTGGTATGCGTGCGCTGAGTTATACACAAACTAAAAAAGAACGGAGGGAGTACTAGTATGAGTAACATCACACATATCAAGGCAAGATGAGTCTATTCTAAAAAACGGCATGATGAGTCTATAACTTAATAAATAAAGTGTTGCATGTTACCACATACTCCCTCCGGTCCCTTTTAGTTTGCGTCTAACTTTTTTTCATTTTTCCCGCATTACTCTGCGCATTTCCTTTTTCTCTCGGCGCTTTCCAATTCTACCCCTCCCCCGCCTCTCATGCAACCAATCACATGCATGCATTAACTGCTCTCCTTCCTATTGTTGCGCTAGTGGGGGGACAAACCAGGAGACGGGATAGGCAACCGAGGAGGACTAGCGAATCACGCATGCACAATTATTACGGCCCAGCTCTCCGCATGCGTGCAGCTTTACTGTAGCAAAGGGCAAATTAGTCCAAAAAAACAAAAACGCTGCTCTCCTTGATATCCGGGTGTGGACTTATGCACTGAGTAAAAAGGACCGGAGGGAGTATATGTTACTCCCCACTATAGAGGTAGTAACATAGAGTAGTAACATGGGCATGTTACTACTCTATGTTACTACCCATTGTGGCTAGTCTTAGGTTTAAAGGACCAGGTTGTCAAAACTCGTTGACCAAGGCAAATGCGAGTGAGTTAGAGCATCTCCAACAGGCGCGCTAAACAAGCGCCGCGCCGCAAATTTACCCAGTTTAGCGCGCGCAACCCGGCGGGTGGCTCCAGCGGGCGCGCAATAACCGCGCGCGCGGTATAATGAGTTGGGCGTGCGGTCAGAATCGCTATCTCGCGCGGTGTATTTGGGGCGCCTGCTTCCGCGCGCGGCACACTCAAGCGCTCAAGCTGCACTCTATCTCCTCCGCCTCCTACGCCCCGCGCGCGCCGGCGCCGGCGACCCGCACCCCATGGACGCACGCGCCGGCATCCCGCTCACCCCATCCTATAGCCGCGACCCCTCCGCCGCCGCCGCCGCAAACCCTAGCCCGGGTGGTGTTGGCCTCGCCTTCGCCGGAGCTCCTCCGACCATCGGCCTCGCGCGCGGCTGAAGGAAATATGCCCCAGAGGCAATAATAAAGTTATTATTTATTTCCTTATATCATGATAAATGTTTATTATTCATGCTAGAATTGTATTAACCGGAAACATAATACATGTGTGAATACATAGACAAATAGAGTGTCACTAGTATGCCTCTAATCGAAGATGGTTATGTTTCCTAACCATAGACATGAGTTGTCATTTGATTAAAGGGATCACATCATTAGGAGAATGATGTGATTGACTTGACCCATTTCGTTAGCTTAGCACATGATCGTTTAGTATGTTGCTATTGCTTTCTTCATGACTTATACATGTTCCTATGACTATGAGATTATGCAACTCCCGTTTACCGGAGGAACACTTTGTGTGCTACCAAACGTCACAACGTAACTGGGTGATTGTAAAGGTGCTCTACAGGTGTCTCCGAAGGTACTTGTAGGGTTGGCGTATTTCAAGATTAGGATTTGTCACTCCGGCTGTCGGAGAGGTATCTCTGGGCCCACTCGATAATGCACATCATTATAAGCCTTGCAAGCATTGCAACTAATGAGTTAGTTGTAGGATGATGAATTACGGAACGAGTAAAGAGACTTGCCGGTAACGAGATTGAACTAGGTATTGAGATACCGACGATCGAATCTCGGGCAAGTAAACATACCAATGACAAAGGGAACAACGTATGTTGTTATGCGGTCTAACCGATAAAGATCTTCCTAGAATATGTGGGAGCCAATATGAGCATCCAGGTTCCGCTATTGGTTATTGACCGGAGACGTGTCTCGGTCATGTCTACATAGTTCTCGAACCCGTAGGGTCCGCACGCTTAACGTTTTGATGATGGTTATATTATGAGTTTGTATGTTTTGATGTACCGAAGGTTGTTCGGAGCCCCAGATGTGATCGCGGACATGACGAGGAATCTCGAAATGGTCGAGACATAAGGATTGATATATTGGACGACTATATTCGAACACCGAAAGTGTTCCAGGTGATTTCGGAGAAAACCGGAGTGCCGGAGGGTTACCGGAACCCCCCGGGAGAAGTAATGGGCCTTATGGGCCTTAGTGGAGAGAGAGAGAGGGCTGGCCTAGGGTAGGCCACGCTCCCCTACCCCCTGGTCCGAATTGGACTAGGAGAGGGGGGCGGCGCCCCCCTTTCCTTCTCCCTCTCCTCGTTCCTTTCCCCCTCCTAGTAGGAGTAGGAAAGAGGGTCCTACTGCTACTAGGAGGAGGACTCCTCCTCCTGGCGTTCCATAGAGGGTCAGCCGGCCTCCCTCTTGCTCCTTTATATACGGGGGCAGGGGGCACCCCAAAGATACAACAATTGATCTATTTGATCTTTTAGCCGTGTGCGGTGCCCCCCTCCACCATAGTCCACCTCGATAATACTGTAGCGGTGCTTAGGTGAAGCCCTGCATCGGTAGAACATCAACATCATCACCACGCCGTCGTGCTGATGAAACTCTCCTTCAACACTCGGCTGGATCGGAGTTCGAGGGACGTCATCGGGCTGAACGTGTGCTGAACTCGGAGGTGTCGTACGTTCGGTACTTGATCGGTCGGATCGTGAAGACGTACGACTACATCAACCGCGTTGTGCTAACGCTTCCGCTTTCGGTCTACGAGGGTACGTGGACAACACTCTCACCTCTCGTTGCTATGCATCACCATGATCTTGCGTGTGCGTAGGAAATTTTTTGAAATTACTACGTTCCCTAACAGTGGCATCCGAGCCTGGTTTTTATGCATAGATGTCATATGCACGAGTAGAACACAAGTGAGTTGTGGGTGATATAATTCATACTGCTTACCAGCATGTCATACTTTGGTTCAGCGGTATTGTTGGATGAAGCGGCCCGGACCGACATTACGCGTACGCTTACGCGAGACTGGTTCTACCGACGTGCTTTGCATACAGGTGGCTGGCGGGTGTCAGTTTCTCCAACTTTATTTGAACCAAGTGTGGCTATGCCCGGTCCTTGCGAAGGTTAAAACAGCACCAACTTGACAAACTATCATTGGGGTTTTGATGCATAGGTAAGAACGGTTCTTGTTAAGCCCGTAGCAGCCACGTAAAACTTGCAACAACAAAGTAGAGGACGTCTAACTTGTTTTTGCAGGGCATGTTGTGATGTGATATGGTCAATACATGATGCTAAATTTTATTGTATGAGATGATCATGTTTTGTAACCGAGTTATCGGCAACTGGCAGGAGCCATATGGTTGTCGCTTTATTGTATGCAATGCAATCGCCCTGTAGTGCTTTACTTTATCACTAAGCGGTAGCGATTGTCGTAGAAGCATAAGATTGGCGAGACGACAACTATGCTACGATGGAGATCAAGGTGTCGCGCCGGTGACGATGGTGATCATGACGTTGCTTCGGAGATGGAGATCACAAGCACAAGATGATGATGGCCATATCATATCACTTATATTGATTGCATGTGATGTTTATCTTTTATGCATCTTGTCTTGCTTTGATTGACGGTAGCATTATAAGATGATCCCTCACTAAAATTATCAAAGTATAAGTGTTCTCCCTGAGTATGCACCGTTGCGAAAGTTCTTCATGTTGAGACACCACGTGATGATCGGGTCTGATAGGCTCTACGTTCAAATACAACGGGTGCAAAACAGTTGCACACGTGGAATGCTCAGGTTAAACTTGATGAGCCTAGCATATAACAGATATGGCCTTGGAACACGGAGCCCGAAAGGTCGAGCGTGAATCATATAATAGATATGATCAACATAGTGATGTTCACCATTGAAACTACTCCATCTCACGTGATGATCGGACATGGTTTAGTTGATTTGGATCACGTGATCACTTAGAGGATTAGAGGGATGTCTATCTAAGTGGGAGTTCTTAAGTAATATGATTAATTGAAATTAAATTTATCATGAACTTAGTACCTGATAGTATCTTGCTTGTCTATGTTGATTCTAGATAGATGGCCCGTGCTGTTGTTCCGTTGAATTTTAATGCGTTCCTTGAGAAAGCAAAGTTGAAAGATGATGGTAGCAATTACATGGACTGGGTCCGTAACTTGAGGATTATCCTCATTGCTGCACAGAAGAATTATGTCATGGAAGCACCGCTGGGTGCCAGGCCTGCTGCTGATGCAACTGACGACGTTAAGAACGTCTGGCAGAGCAAAGCTGATGACTACTCGATAGTTCAATGTGCCATGCTTTACGGCTTAGAACCAGGAATTCAACGACGTTTTGAACGTCATGGAGCATATGAGATGTTCCAGGAGTTGAAGTTAATATTTCAAAAGAATGCACGGATTGAGAGATATGAAGTCTCCAATAATTTCTATAGCTGCAAGATGGAGGAGAATAGTTCTGTCAGTGAGCATATACTCAAAATGTCTGGGTACTGCAATCACTTGATTCAGCTGGGAGTTAATCTTTCGGATGATAGCATCATTAACAGAATTCTCCAATCACTGCCACCAAGCTACAAGAGCTTCATGATGAACTATAACATGCAAGGGATGGATAAGACGATTCCCGAGCTCTTCGCAATGCTAAAGGCTGTGGAGGTAGAAATCAAGAAGGAGCATCAAGTGTTCATGGTCAATAAGACCACCAGTTTCAAGAAAAAGGGCAAAGGTAAGAAGAAGGGGAACTTCAAGAAGAACAACAAGCAAGTTGCTGCTCAGGAGAAGAAACCCAAGTCTGGACCTAAGCCTGAGACTGAGTGATTCTACTGCAAGTAGACCGGTCACTGGAAGCGGAATTGCCTGTCGTGGTTCTAATTCTGACAGTAGAATAGGGGGTAGGTGATGTAGAGGCAAGATCCTAGCTATGGAGGAGTTGTACATGCAAGTTTTACGAGTTCAGGCCCTTCTCGGAGGAAGTAACAGCCCTACGTCTCGGATCCCGGAGGCGGTCGACTGGATTATATGCGCGTGAGTTACAGGGGGTGCGAACCCTTGTCCCAGAGGAGGGGGCGGCTTATATAGAGTGCGCCAGGACCCCAGCTCCCCTCTGTTACGCAGGGTTCAATGTACATAAAGAGGGGGGCGTTACTGGTAATGCCAGCTATAAAGATACATAATGACCATTAAAGCTATGACTTAATTCCAGACCGTTGTAGAGCGGAGTTGCTCTAGATCTACTGGTAGTCGAGTGATTGTCTACATGGTCGAGTGTCTTCAAGACTGTCGAGTGGAACATAGCTTCATGGTCGAGTGGATGATGATTCTTCTTCGAATGCTTCTGGTTCTTTTAGAGATGTCCTTAGGGAGGGTATCTTGGACAGGTCCATGACCCTACCCTAGGTACATAGCTTCATCATTAGCCCCCGAATGGATCAGCGTTTGAGTGAGGAAGGAGTTGAGAATACTTTCGACCCATTTTTCGTGCTATGAGTATATCTTGTTCTGGATGAATGAACCGAGGTGACGACACCAACTTCTTTTTCACTCGCCTTGATCCATTCGTAGTTTTTGTTGAGTGAACTTTTACTAGAAGAGCTCCGAGTGATGGTATGGAGGAGATCTTCCGTCTGACAAGTTGTTCTGCTGTCCGCGGATTTTAGGGATTTGAATTTCAGGAAGCGCACAGGACGGAGGAGGCCGCAGTAATCGGATGGGATAAGGCAGGGCTGCCTCGATTTCCGTGCCGCCTTTTTCGCCATGTATCGCGCGCGCGGCTGTTGCGGGATTTGATAAGATCGCCTGGTCCTACAAGTCAGTCACTCGGAAGTAACCTCATATAAGGCGCCGGACCGGGGTTTTTGAACAGTGCGCTTTCATTCTTCCCCTTCCTCTCAGACTTCTCCGCTGAGCCTGCTCTCGCCCCAGTGCCGCTGCTCCGTTCGCGTTTCGCCTGCGATAATGGGGAAAGAGAAGACGGTGGCTCTGGAGCGGGCGAAGAAGGCGACGACGAAGGCGAAGGGGAAGATGTCCAGCCGGGGCAGATCTTCCTCGAGGGCCGGCCTGCCGCAGGGCTGGATCCAGGGCGACTGGATCCGCTCGGCGATTCGTCAGGACGACATCGACGACTTGGTTGAGGGAGGACTGGTCCCCCACGAATCGGCGTGGCTTCCGGGGAATGAGACAGAGCCGCAACCTCGGGAGGGTGAGTGCGTTCTCCTTGCCACTCACGTCGACCATGGGTTTTCCTTGCCTCCCCACCCTTTCTTTCGAGGCTTCTTGAATTTCTTTGGGGCGCAACTCCACCACTTTACTCCCAACACAATCGTGTATCTTGCTGCCTTCGTGTCTTTGTGCGAAAATTTTGTGGGTTGCCGACCTCATTGGGGCCTTTTCAAGCACATTTTCACGTGTCGCTCCCAGACGGTAAAAAAGGCCAATCCGAGTGACAAGAGGACACAAGTGATTCAGATGTGCGGGGGTCTTGGGATTCAGATGAGGGGCAAAAGTTCCTTTCCAGCCATGATCCTTCCCAATTCGGTCCGCGGATGGCAGTCGACTTGGTTCTACTGCGAAAACCAGCCGACTCCAGGGCAGTCGACTGGACTTCCTCCTTTTTCAATGGCCCGAGTGGGGAAGCCCTCCCCTTTGAAGGTGGTCCCGGAGGAGAAGGCGCAAGTTAAGGTGCTGGTCGAACGAGTGGTTCAACTTATCCGTGACGGGGTGACCGGTATGGATTTGTTGGAGGTCTTCCTTCGGCGACGCATCCAACCGCTTCAAGCTCGAGACCATCTGATGTGGCTGTATTCGGGCACTGATGACACCACTCGGACCCATCCGGAGGAGGTCGACGAGACCACGTTGGAGGGGTGGCTGACGAGTATTAGTGGAAACAAGATAACCCCAGGGGAGCCAGGAGGATTCCTCCACTCGACCAATCTTATGAACCAGACAAGGTCTAATTCTGAACTTACGTCTATAATCTTGATTTAATTGTGTAGCCGTTTATGCCTCGTCGACTGACTTTGTTCTGCTTGTTTTCTTCCAGGCCCTTACCGAAATGTACTCGATGCCCAACAGAGAGCAGGAGCAAAATCCGGAGGGGGAAGCAAGCGGAGGTGAAAGTGGCGAGTGGCATAATGACAGAGAGGGGAACGACTCGAGCGACGACTCGAGCGACGAAGAAGAAGTCGATTCACCTTCTCGCAGGGAGAGGCGATCCAAGCTCGACCAAGACCGGGCGAGCGCCCGTGAAAAGGCGATCGCTCAACTGGTCAGTCTTCAAAGCGTCCTCGGACGTCCTCTCCAGCGTCGACTGAGAAAGCCCCAAAGCAGTCCAAGGTTGCAGTGTAGAAGCCTCGGAAGGCGCTGCCGAAGATTAAAATTGATATCCCTGTTGCTTCTGCGTGAGTGTTTTTCTTTCGCATCCACTCGACATTCTGTGATGTTTATCTTTCCTTTGATTTGACCAGATGAATCTTGAAACTGGCAGTGCTGCTACCTCTTGGACTTCAGCTTATAAAAACTAGGATGGGGAAATGGAAGATGCGGTCACCTCCAATCTGGGTACGATCTTCGTTATTCTGTCTTCTTTTTGTCGATTGAACTGTAATATATCCAATCGGGCGATGTAATTTTGGCGACTGATCTTTTTACAGCTCCCAATGTGATTGATCTCCCTGACGATGTTGAGGATGAGACACAGAGGCCTTCGGGGAGGAGGAACAGAAAAACGTCCGCTGGTAAGACGCCTTAGTCGGCGCCGGTGGCAGAACCGGTAGTTCGAGACGCCGGTGACACCAATCGGACTTCTGTTTCCTTCGCCATACCGCTGTCGAGTGCTCTACCTTCTGCTTCAACTGCCCAAGCTCCTACCGATCCACCTTCAGTTTTTGCCACCCATCACGTCCCAGAGGACGAAGTGAATGCTGCCAAAGAAGCTATATGCCAAGCGGGTATTATGATGGAGAAGATGAAGATGGTGCTGGATGCCAGTCAGGCTGCTTATGATGCCAGCTCAGCTCTCCAGAGCAATGTTCAGGTTAGCAGAATGTCGACTGACTTTCTTGGCTTGTTCTGTTTAGGATATGGTACCTGAAAACTCTCTTTCCAAGGATCTTTGCATCTATACACCCACTGGGTGTTTCAATTTGTCACTGAACAAATTCATATCTTGAGCTAAATTTTATGTTGTCGTCGATTGAATTTTTGGACTAGTGGGGGCACGCTGAGTGCACCCACTGGGTGTAGTCCGCGAGAATATGGTGGACTGCGGGCAGTCGACTATAGTCTCGAATGCTGAATTTCTTCACTCGGTTTGGTCGGGCCATGTCGAGTGTAAACTGAACCAGTGGGGGCACGTTGAGTGCACCCACTAGGTGTAGTCTCCGAGACCGTGGTTGACTGTTGGCAGTCGACTATCTCTGTTTGCTGTTGATTGTCTATGTTTTTTTTTGCACTCGCGCTGAAAAGACCTTGTCGAGTGTAAACTGAACCAGTGGGGGCACGCTAAGTGCACCCACTAGGTGTAGTCCCCGAGACTACTGTTGGATGTTTGATTTGGCAGTAGTCTTAGAATTTGTTGTCTTTATCCTTTTACTCTTCTGAAATAACCAATCTTTTCCTTAGTCGACAGACTCGTTCTTTGGTTGCAGAAATCTTGTGATCTTGGAGCTCGCTTTGCTGACATGGAGAAACAACAGATTCAACTCAACCTTGATCCGGAGTTGGCCAAGACAGAGGTGCAGAAAGCCAAGGATGACGCCACTGGTAAGGAAGACTTGTCGACTGGTTTGTCTTTGATCTGGATTTCATTCTGCTCTTTCTGAACCAAGCATCATTTCTTTTCAGAAAAACTAAACCAGCCTCTGGCCAAAAAGGATCTAGATTTGGCTACCGCACAGAAGAAGGCTGATGACAACACTGCTCTGGCTGAACAGAAGTTGGCTTCAGTCGACAAATTGGAGGAAGAAAACGCCAAGATAAAATCTGCCCTAGACGAAGCCAACAAGGAAGTAACCCGCTTGAAGAAGGACAAGGTCAGCCTGAACGAGAAGATGGAAGGCATTGCTCGCAGGAGGGATGCTACCTCTTGAGCACTGCGTTGGATTTCCCCGAAGAGGAGAGGATGATGCAGCAAAGTAGCGTAAGTATTTCCCTCAGTTTTTGAGAACCAAGGTATCAATCCAGTAGGAGGCCACGCTCGAGTCCCTCGTACCTACACAAAAACAATAGCTCCACGCAACCAACGCGATTAGGGGTTGTCAATCCCTTCACGGTCACTTACGGGGGTGAGATCTGATAGAGATGATAGATAATATTTTTGGTATTTTTGGTATATAGATGCAAAGTGAAAAGTAAAAAGGCAAAGTAAAAAAGCAAGCAAGATTAAAGTGATGGACATTAATATGAGGAAAATAGACCCGGGGGCCATAGGTTTCACTAGTGGTTTCTCTCATGAGCATAAGTATTCTACGGTGGGTGAATAAATTACTGTTGAGCAATTGACAGAATTGAGCATATTTATGAGAATATCTAGGTATGATCATGTATATAGGCATCACGTTCGAGACAAGTAGACCGACTCCTGCCTGCATCTACTACTATTACTCCACTCATCGACCGCTATCCAGCATGCATCTAGAGTATTAAGTTAAAAACATAGTAACGCCGTAAGCAAGACGACATGATGTAGAGTGATAGTTTCATGCAATATGATAAAAACCCCATCTTGTTATCCTCGATGGCAACAATACAATACGTGCCTTGCTGCCCCTTCTGTCACTGGGAAAGGACACCGCAAGATTGAACCCAAAGCTAAGCACTTCTCCCATGGCAAGAAAAACCAAGCTAGTAGGCCAAACCAAACTGATAATTTGAAGAGACTTGCAAAGAGAACCAATCATGCATAGAAGAATTCAGATAAGATTCAAATATTATTCATAGATAGACTTGATCATAAACCCACAATTCATCGGTCTCAACAAACACACCGCAAAAAGAAGATTACATCGAATAGATCTCTAGGGGGAGAACATTGTATTGAGATCCAAAAAGAGAGAAGAAGCCATTTAGCTAATAACTATGGACCCGTAGGTCTGAGGTGAACTACTCACACTTCACCGGAGGGGCTAGGATGATGTAGAAGCCCTCCATGATGATGGCCCTCTCCGGTGGAGCTCCGGAACAGGCCCCAAGATGGGATCTCGTGGGTACAGAAGGTTGCGGCGGTGGAATTAGGTTTTTGGCTCAGTCTCTGATCGTTTGGGGGTACGTAGGTATATATAGGAGGAAGAAGTACGAAGGTGGAGCAACAGGGGGCACGAGGTAGGGGGGGCGCCCTAGGGGGTGGGCGCGCCCCCCACCCTCGTGACCGCCTCTTTTGTTCCTTGGAGTAGTGTCCAAGTCTCCTGGATCACATTCGGTGAGAAAATCACGTTCCCGAAGGTTTCATTCCGTTTGGACTCCGTTTGATATTCTGTTTCTCCGAAACTCTGAAATAGGCAAAAAACAGCAATTCTGGGCTGGGCCTCCGGTTAATAGGTTAGTCCCAAAAATAATATAAAAGTGGGAAATAAAGCGCATTATAGTCCAAAACAGTAGAAAATATAGCATGGAGCAAACAAAAATTATAGATACGTTGGAGACGTATCAAGCATCCCCAAGCTTAATTCCTGCTCGTCCTCGAGTAGGTAAATGATAAAAAGAGAATTTTTGATGCGGAGTGATACTTGGCATAATTTCAATGCAAATCTTCTTCATTGTGGTATGAATATTCAGATCCGAAAGATTCAAGACAAAATTTCATATTGACATAAAAAAAATACTTCAAGCATACTTACAAAGCAATTATGTCTTCTCAAAGTAACATGGCCAAAGAAAGTTTATCCCTACAAAATCATATAGTTTAGTCATGCTCCATTTTCGTCACACAAGAATGCTCTCATCATGCACAACCCCGATGACAAGCCAAGCAATTGTTTCGTACTTTAATAATCTCAAACTCGTAAATCTTCACGCAATACATGAGCGCGAGCCATGGATATAGCACTATGGGTGGAATAGAATATGATGATGGGGGTTATGTGGAGAAGACAAAAAAAGGAGAAAGTCTCACATCAACGAGGATAATCAACGGGCTATGGAGATGCCCATCGATTGATGTCAATGCAAGGAGTAGGGATTGCCATGCAACGGATGCACTAGAGCTATAAATGTATGAAAGCTCAACGAAGGAAACTAAGTGGGTGTGCATCCAACTTGTTTGCTCACGATGACCTAGGGCATTTGAGGAAGCCCATCGTTGGAATATACAAGCCAAGTTCTATAATGAAAAATGCCCACTAGTATATGAAAGTGACAAAACAAGATACTCTCTATCATGATGATTATGGTGCTACTTTGAAGCACAAGTGTGGCAAAGGATAGTAATATTGTCCCTTCTCTATTTTTCTCTCATCATTTTTTTGGGCCTTCTCTTTTTTTGGCCTTTCTTCTCTTTTTTTTATTCCTCACTTGGGACAATGCTCTAGAAAATGATGATCATCACACTTCTATTTATTTACAACTCAATGATTACAACTCGATACTAGAACAAGGTATGACTCTATATGAATGCCTCCGGTGGTGTACCGGGATATGCAATGAATCAAGAGTGACATGTATGAAAGAATTATGAACGGTGGCTTTGCCACGAATACTATGTCAACTACATGATCATGCTAAGCAATATGACAATGATGGATGTGTCATGATGGAATGATGGAAAGTTGCATGGCAATATATCTCAGAATGGGTATGGAAATGCCATCATAGGTAGGTATGGTGGCTGTTTTGAGGAAGATATAAGGAGGTTTATGTGTGAAAGAGCGTATCATATCACGGGGTTTAGATGCACCGGCGAAGTTTGCACCAACTCTCAATGTGAGAAAGGGCAATGCACGGTACCGAAGAGGCTAGCAATGATGGAAGGGTGAGAATGCATATAATCCATGGACTCAACATTAGTCATAAAGAACTCATATACTTATTGCAAAAATCTACAAGCCATCAAAAACCAAAGCATTACGCGCATGCTCCTAGGGGGATAGATTGGTAGGAAAAGACCATCGCTCATCCCCGACCGCCACTCATAAGGAGGACAATCAAATAACACCTCATGTTTCAAATTTGTTACATAACATTTACCATACGTGCATACTACGGGACTTGCAAACTTCAAATCAAGCACTTCTCAAATTCACAATTACTCAACTAGCACGACTTTGATATTATCACCTCCATATCTCAAAACGATTATCAAGCATCCAACCTTTCTTAGTATTCAACGCACTCAAAAGAAAGTTTACAAATCTTGAATACCAAGTTTATTATTATTATTAAGCAAATTACCATGCTAATTAAGACTCCCAAAGTAATCTAAGTTAAGCATGAGAGATCAATAGTTTCTTTAAAACAAATCCACCACCATGCTCTAAAAGATCTAAGTGAAGCACATAGAGCAAAATTATAAGGCTCAAAAGATATAAGTGAAGCACAAAGAGTATTGTATCAAATTTCAATTCATATATGTCTCTCTCAAAAGGTGTGTACAGCAAGGATGATTGTGTCACACTAAAAAACAAAGACACAAATAATACAAGACGCTCCAAGCAAAACACATATCATGCGGTGAATAAAAATATAGCTCCAAGTAAAATTACCAATGGAAGTAGACGAAAGAGGGGATGCCTTCCGGGGCATCCCCAAGCTTTGACTTTTTGGTGTCCTTGGATTATCTTGGGGGTGCCATGGGCATCCCCAATCTTAATCTCTTTCCACTCCTTGTTCCATAATCCATCAAAAGAATTTACCCAAAACTTGAAAACTTCACAACACAAAACTCAATAGAAATCTCGTGAGCTCCGTTAGCGAAAGAAAACAAAAGACAACTTCAAGATACTGTAATAAACTCATTCTTTATTTATATTGGTGTTAAAACTACTGTATTACAACTTCTCTATGGATTCTAAACTATTTTACTAGCCATAGATTCATCAAGATAAGCACACAACACACGAAAAACAGAATCTGCCAAAAACAGAACAGTCTGTAGTAATCTGTAACTAACGCAAACTTCTGGAACTCCAAAAACTCTACCAAAATAGGACGACCTAGAAAAATATGTTTATTGATCAGCAGAATTTGGAATCAGTATTTTATCACGTTCTTATGATTTTTAACAATTGTTTTCGTGAACAGAAAGATTCTGGAAATTATAGCAAGATCAAATAACTATCATCCAAGAAGATCCTCTAGGTCTAACTTGGCACAAACACTAATTAAAACACAAAACCACAACTAAACAGAAGGTAGATGGGTTATTTATTCCTAAACATAAGCAACAACAAAAAAATAAAATAAAATTGGGTTGCCTCCCAACAAGCGCTATCGTTTAACGCCCCTAGCTAGGCATAAAAGCGAGAATAGATCTAGGTATTGCCATATTTGGTAGGCAATCCATAAGTGTCTCTCATGATAGATTCATATGGCAATTTTGTTTTCTTTCTAGGGAAGTGTTCCATGCCCTTCTTTAATGGAAATTGAAATCTAATATTCCCTTCCTTCATATCAATAATTGCACCAACCGTTCTAAGGAAGGGTCTACCAAGAATAATAGGGCAAGAAGGATTGCTATCTATATCAAGAACAATAAAATCTACGGGCACTTAATCACTATTTGCAACAATAAGAACATCATTAATTCTTCCCATAGGTTTTTTAATAGTGGAATCCGCAAGATGCAAGTTTAGAGAGCAATCATCAAAATCACGGAAATCTAGCAAATCACACAAAGTTTTGGGAATAGTAGAGACACTAACACCCAAATCACACAAAGCATAAAACTCATAATCTTTGATTTTAATTTTAATAGTAGGTTCCCACTCATCATAGAGTTTTCTAGGGCTAGAAACTTTCAACTCAAGTTTTTCTTCATAAGATTGCATCAAGGCATCAACGATATGTTCGGTGAAGGCTTTATTTTGACTATACACATGAGGAGAATTTAGCACGGATTGCAACAAGGAAATACAATCAATTAAAGATCAACTTTCATAATTAAATTCCTTGAAATCCAATATAGTGGGTTTAGCAACATCTAGGGTTTTATTTCTTCCAATCCCACGTTTATCAATTTCATCATCAAGATCTAAATACTCTGAATTTTTGGAACGCCTTCTAGGTAAAGGAAGATCATATTCAGTTTCATCAAGATTTATATCGCAAAACAAAGATTTAATAGGGGACACATCAATAACTTTTAGATCTTCATCTTTATTTTCATAGGAACTGGAAGAACACGCTCTTATAAAGGCATCTTTCGTAGCACGCATCCTAGCGGTTCTTTCTTTGCACTAATCAATGGAAATTCTCATGCATTTGAGAGACTCATTGATATCATGCTTAGGAGAAATAGATCGAAGCTTTAAAGAATCAACATCAAGAGAAATTCTATCAACGTTCCTAGCCAAATCATCAACTTTAAGCAATTTCTCTTCAAGCAAAGCATTAAAATTCTTTTGTGAATTCATAAACTCTTTAACACTATTCTCAAATTCAGAGGGCATCTTATTAAAATTTCCATAAGAGTTGTTGTAGGAATTTCCATAATTATTAGAAGGATTACTAGGATAAGGCCTAGGATTAAAATTCCCTCTATACGCGTTGTTACCAAAATTATTCCTACCAACAAAATTCACATCCATAGATTCATTATTATTCTCAATCAAAGTAGACAAAGGCATATCATTAGGATCAGAAGAAATACTCTTAGTAGCAAATAATTTCGTGAGTTCATCCATCTTTCCACTCATAACATTGATTTCTTCTATAGCATGCACTTTTTTATTAGTGGACCTTTCAGTGTGCCATTGAGAATAATTAACCACAATGTCATCTAGGAGTTTAGTAGCATCTCCTAAAGTGATTTCCATAAAAGTGCCTCCCGCGGCCGAATCTAAAAGATTTCTAGAAGCAAAATTCAATCTGGCATAAATTTTTTTATAATCATCCACAAGTTCAAACCATGAGTAGGACAATTACGTATCACTAATTTAATTCTCTCCCAAGCTTGTGCAACATGTTCATGATAAAGTTGCTTGAAATTCATAATATCGTTTCTAAGAGAGATGATCTTAGCGGGAGGAAAATACTTAGAGATAAAAGCATCTTTGCACTTATTCCAAGAATCAATACTATTTTTAGGCAAAGACGAAAACCAAGCTTTAGCACGATCTCTAAGCGAAAAAGGAAATAGCTTCAATTTAACAATATCATTATCGACATCTTTCTTCTTTTGCATATCACATAAATTAACGAAGCTATTCAGATGAGTAGCGGCATCTTCACTAGGAAGGTCGGCGAATTGATCTTTCATAACAAGATTCAACAAAGCAGTATTGATTTCACAAGATTCAGTATTGGCAAGAGGAGCAATCGGAGTGCTAAGGAAATCATTATTATTGGTATTGGTGAAGCCACACTATTTGGTAGTATCTTGAGCCATCACGACAAACAAGCAATCCAACACACGAGCAAACAAAAGGCAAGCGAGAAAAAGGCGAATGGAAAAGAGAGGGCGAATAAAACGGCAAGGGTGAAGTGGGGGAGAGGAAAACGAGAGGCAAATGGCAACTAATGTAATGCGGGATTGAAGGAAATATGCCCTAGAGGCAACAATAAAGTTATTATTTATTTCCTTATATCATGATAAATGTTTATTATTCATGCTAGAATTGTATTAACTGGAAACATAATACATGTGTGAATACATAGACAAACAGAGTGTCACTAGTATGCCTCTACTTGACTAGCTCATTAATCAAAGATGGTTATGTTTCCTAACCATGAACAAAGAGTTGTTATTTGATTAACGAGATCACATCATTAGTTGAATGATCTGATTGACATGACCCATTCCATTAGCATAGCACCCGATCGTTTAAGTATGTTGCTACTGCTTTTATCCATGACTTATACATGTTCCTTTAAACTATGAGATTATGCAACTCCCGTTTACCGTAGGAACACTTTGTGTGCTACCAAACGTCACAACGTAACTGGGTGATTATAAAGGTGCTCTACAGGTGTCTCCAAAGGTAGATGTTGGGTTGGCATATTTCGAGATTAGGATTTGTCACTCCGATTGTCGGAGAGGTATCTCAAGGCCTTCTCGGTAATGCACATCACATAAAGCCTTGCAAGCATTGCAACCAATGAGTTAGTTGCGAGATGATGTATTACGGAACGAGTAAAGAGACTTGCCGGTAACGAGATTGAACTAGGTATTGGATACCGACGATCGAATCTCGGGCAAGTAACATACCGATGACAAAGGGAACAACGTATGTTGTTATGCGGTCTGACCGATAAAGATCTTCGTAGAATATGTAGGAGCCAATATGGGCATCCAGGTCCCGCTATTGGTTATTGACCGGAGACGTGTCTCGGTCATGTCTACATTGTTCTCGAACCGTAGGGTCCGCACGCTTAACGTTACGATGACAGTTATTATGAGTTTATGCATTTTGATGTACCGAAGGAGTTCGGAGTCCCGGATGTGATCACGGACATTACGAGGAGTCTCGAAATGGTCGAGACGTAAAGAATGATATATTGGAAGCCTATGTTTGGACATCGGATGCATTCCAGGTGAAATCAGGATTTTACCGGAATACCGGGAGGGTTACCGGAACCCCCCGGGGGCATAATGGGCCAACATGGGCCTTGGAGGAGAGGTGAGAGGGCTGCCCTCATGGGCTGCGCGCCTCCCCCTTCCCCTAGTCCTATTAGGACTAGGAGAGGTGGGCGCCCCCTCTCTCTCTCTCCCCCTTGGAGAATCCTAGTCCAACTAGGATTGGGGGGGGGAATCCTACTCCCAGAGGGAGTAGGACTCTCTGGCGCGCCAAGGCTTGGCCGGCCAGCCCCTCCCCCTTGGCTCCTTTATATACGGGGGCAGGGGCACCCCGTAGAAACACAAGTTGATCTACGGATCGTTCCTTAGCCGTGTGCGGTGCCCCCTTCCACCAAATTCCACCTCGGTCATATCGTTGCAGTGCTTAGGCGAAGCCCTGCGCCAGTAACACATCAAGATCGTCACCACGCCGTCGTGCTGACGGAACTCTTCCCCGACGCTTTGCTGGATCGGAGCCCAAGGATCGTCATCGAGCTGAACGTGTGCCAAGAACTCGGAGGTGCCGGAGTAACGGTGCTGTGATCGGTTGGATCGCGAGGAGAACGTACGACTACTTCCTCTACGTTGTGTCAACGCTTCCGCTTCAGTCTACGAGGGTACGTAGACAACACTCTCCCCTCTCGTTGCTATGCATCACCATGATCTTGCGTGTGCGTAGGAAATTTTTTGAAATTACTACGTTACCCAACAGGGATATAGGGATTGTGATGGGTGACCTCCCCGGCAACGGCGCCAGAAATTCTTCTTGCTACCTCTTGAGCAATGCGTTGGATTTCCCCGAAGAGGAGAGGATGATGCAGCAAAGTAGCGTAAGTATTTCCCTCAGTTTTTGAGAACCAAGGTATCAATCCAGTAGGAGGCCACGCTCAAGTCCCTCGTACCTACACAAAAACAATAGCTCCACGCAACCAACGCGATTAGGGGTTGTCAATCCCTTCACGGTCATTTACGGGGGTGACATATGATAGAGATGATAGATAATATTTTTGGTATTTTTGGTATTGAGATGCAAAGTGAAAAGTAAAAAGGCAAAGTAAAAAGCAAGCAAGATTAAAGTGATGGAGATTAATATGAGGAAAATAGACCCGGGGGCCATAGGTTTCACTAGTGGCTTCTCTCAAGAGCATAAGTATTCTACGGTGGGTGAACAAATTACTGTTCAGCAATTGACAGAATTGAGCATATTTATGAGAATATCTAGGTATGATCATGTATATAGGCATCACGTCCGAGACAAGTAGACCGACTCCTGCCTGCATCTACTACTATTACTCCACTCATCGACCGCTATCCAGCATGCATCTAGAGTATTAAGTTAAAAACAGAGTAACGCCTTAAGCAAGATGACATGATGTAGAGGGATAGTTTCATGCAATATGATAAAAACCCCATCTTGTTATCCTCGATGGCAACAATACAATACGTGCCTTGCTGCCCCTTCTGTCACTGGGAAAGGACACCGCAAGATTGAACCCAAAGCTAAGCACTTCTCCCATGGCAAGAAAAACCAATCTAGTAGGCCAAACCAAATTGATAATTCGAAGAGACTTGCAAAGATAACCAATCATACATAAAAGAATTCAGAGAAGAGTCAAATATTATTCATAGATAGACTTGATCATAAACCCACAATTCATCGGTCTCAACAAACACACCGCAAAAAGAAGATGAGATTACATCGAATAGATCTCCACAAGAGAGGGGAAGAACATTGTATTGAGATCCAAAAAGAGAGAAGAAGCTATCCAGCTAATAACTATGGACCCGTAGATCTGAGGTGAACTACTCACACTTGATCGGAGGGGCTAGGATGATGTATAAGCCCTCCGTGATGATGGCCCTCTCCGGCGGAGCTCCGGAACAGGCCCCAAGATGGGATCTCGTGGGCACAGAAGGTTGCGGCGGTGGAATTAGGTTTTTGGTTCCGTCTCTGATCGTTTGGGGGTACGTAGGTATATATAGGAGGAAGAAGTACGTCGGTGAAGCAACAGGGGGCCCACGAGGCAAGGGGCGCGCCCCCACCCTCGTGACTGCCTCTTTTGTTCCTTGGAGTAGGGTCCAAGTCTCCTGGATCACGTTCGGTGAGAAAATCACGTTCCCGAAGGTTTCATTCCGATTGGAATCCGTTTGATATTCTGTTTCTCCGAAACTCTAAAATAGGAAAAAAAATAGCAATTCTGGGCTGGGCCTCCGATTAATAGGTTAGTCCCAAAAATAATATTAAAGTGGAAAATAAAGCCCATTATAGTCCAAAACAGTAGATAATATAGCATGGAGCAATCAAAAATTATAGATACATTGGAGAAGTATCAAGGGATGGTCTAGAAAGTTATCTGAGGAGCCTTGCCAAGAAGCTGTTCATCAAGCTTGAAGGTATATACTTTGTTCTGACTAGTTTATCTTCATTGACTCAGCATATGACTATTGACTCACCCTCGGATTGTGCGTGCAGAGTTTTGTCGAGACTTCGAGGAGGAGACCGGGCGAATTGAACCAAGCTTGGACTCCATCAACTCCCCCGTGAAATATGAAGCTGCTATGAACTTGCTCCGACTGGAATCCCGCATCGACGGTGTTGTTGACTATCTTGCTCGACTGAAGGTCGCGACATCGCGGATCGACACAGCACTCTGGCCAAGGGCAACGCTCCAGAATGACCTCAAGTCTCTGATGACTCGACTTGACAAGATTCCCGGTCGAGTGCAGGAGTGGAAGAAGTCTTCTGCCCGGTGCGGCGCTGATGTGGCTCAGTCTTTTGTTCGTGTCCATTGCAAAGAAGCGCGAGAAGATAAGCTGGCAGCGATCAAGGTCGCCAACACCAAGAGGCACGATTTCTGATCCTTTATGGAGACTTTCATTGCTGCCACCACTCGGATTGCCGATGGCGTTAACCTGGACGAATTCGCCGAGCCTACCAGCCCTCCTCCTGCGGAGTGAACAAACTTTTATGCTCCACCTTAAATTTGCCTCGGTATGCCGAGTGGTTTTTGTAACCATTAAACTCTTTCGGGCTGAATACCCGAGTACTTTGATCTACGGTCTTGAACTTTTAGGGTTCATCTGAACTTGATTTATCTCAGGATATGCTTGCGATTGCTTTTGGACTTTGTTCTTCACTTGGACTGACTCTTGTGTTTGAGATGCGGCCCTGAAGTGGAGACTTCAATCGACTTGCGCCTCATCGTCCTCGCGGACAAGGATGGAGCGCACATTGTATTTGTGGCGTAGCTCCGAAGGAGAAGGTTGCAGTCGACCTATACCTCATCGTCCTTGCGGATAGGGATGGAGCGCACATTGTATTTGTAGCGTAGCTCCGAAGGAGAAGGTTGCAGTTGACCCACACCTCATCGTCCTTGTGGATAGGGATGGAGCGCACATTGTATTTGTGGCGTAGCTCCAAAGGAGAAGGTTGCAGTCGACCTGCACCTCGTCGTCCTTGCGGATAGGGATTGGAGCTTCAAAACTTAGGCGAGTGCTGGACTGCAGCTAAGCCTCTGAGTGGGAGGGTTGCTCGTCACTCGATAGGATCTTTCAAACTTAGGCGAGTGCTGGACTACAGCTAAGCCCCCGAGTGGGAGGTTTGCTCGCCACTCGGTAGGATTTTTCAAACTTAGGCGAGTACTGGACTGCAGCTAAGCCCCCGAGTGGGAGGTTTGCTCACCACTCGGTAGGATTTTTCAAACTTAGAAGAGTACTGGACTGCAGCTAAGCCCCCGAGTGGGAGGTTTTCTCACCACTCAGTAGGATTTTTCAAACTTAGGCGAGTACTGTACTCCAGCTAAGCCCCCGAGTGGGAGGATTGCTCACCACTCGATAGGATTTTTTAAACTTAGGCGAGTACTGGACTGCAGCTAAGCCCCCGAGTGGGAGGTTTGCTCACCACTCGGTAGGATTTTTTAAACTTAGGCGAGTACTGTACTGCAGCTAAGCCCCCGAGTGGGAGGTTTGCTCACCACTCGGTATGATCTTTTAAACTTAGGAGAGTACTGGACTGCAGCTAAGCCCCCGAGTGGGAGGATTGCTCACCACTCGGTAGGATTTTTTAAACTTAGGCGAGTACTGGACTGCAGCTAAGCCCCCGAGTGGGAGGTTTGCTCACCACTCGGTAGGATTTTTTAAACTTAGGCGAGTACTGGACTGCAGCTAAGCCCCCGAGTGGGAGGATTGCTCACCACTCGGTAGGATTTTTTAAACTTAGGCGAGTACTGGACTACAGCTAAGCCCTCGAGTGGGAGGGTCGCTCACCACTCGGTAGGATTTTGTAAACTTAGGCGAGTACTAGACTGCAGCTAAGCCCCCGAGTGGGGGGATTGCTCACCACTCGGGAGGATTTTTCAAACTTAGGCAAAACGGATTCGCGGCTAAGCCCCCGAGTGGAAGGCTTGCTCACCACTCAGTAGGATTTTTTAAACTTAGGCAAAACGGATTAGCAGCAAAGTCACCCACTGGGGGATTTTAGACAAGAACAAGGAAGCAACAACAATCATTTAAGAAGACTGTAAAGCTCTCGTCTTTGATAAACAAACTACAAAGGTATTTCTTATTACATCTCATCCGAATGAGTACTTAAGTGTAAAAGGGGCAGAGTAGCTCCGCGTTCCAACCCCATGGCTCGTCTTTCTGATGCTCAACATTGTAAAGATGGTATGCTCCATTGTGGAGAACTCTGGTGACAATGAAGGGGCCTTCCCAAGTAGGGGCAAGCTTGTGTGGCTTCTGTTGATCCACTCGAAGAACCAAGTCTCCCTCTTGAAAGGTTCAACCCCTCACGTTTCTGGCATGGAATCGACGCAAGTCTTGCTGATAAATGGTCGACCGGATCAAGGCCATATCTCTTTCCTCCTCTAAGAGGTCGACTGCATCATGTCGGGCCTGTTCTGCTTCCTCTTCAGAGAAGAGCTCGACTCGGGGTGCATTGTGGAGCAGGTCACTCGGCAGAACGGCTTCAGCTCCATAGACCAAGAAGAAGGGAGTTCGGCCAGTCAACCAATTGGGAATCGTCCTCAATCCCCAAAGAACTGATGGAAGTTCATCGACCCAGGCGCCTGCTGCGTGCTTGAGGTCACGCATCAGTCGGGGTTTCAGTCCTTTGAGAATTAAGCCATTTGCTCTTTCTGCTTGTCCATTCGACTGGGGTGAGCGACTGAAGCATAGTCGACTCGTGTGCCTTGAGAAGCGTAGTAGGCTCTGAACTCATCAGAATCGAAGTTTGACCCGTTGTGAGTGATGATGCTGTGTGGAACCCCATATCCGAATGTCAACTCTCTGATGAAACTGACAGCAGTGCTGGCTTCAAGATTCTTGATAGGTTTAGCTTCAATCCATTTGGTAAACTTGTCGACTGCTACAAGCACATGAGTGAAGCCGCTCCTACCAATTCTCAGTGGTCCAACCATATCCAATCCCCAAACAGCAAAGGGTCGGACGAGGGGAATGGTCTTCATGGCTGATGCTGGCTTGTGAGACATATCAGAGTAAAACTAGCAGCCTTCACATCTGTCGACTATATCTTTCACCATTTCATTTGCTCGTGGCCAATAAAATCCAGTTTGGTATGCTTTAGCCACAATGGCCCGAGAGGACGCACGGTGACCATAGGTCCCCGAGTGGATGTTGTTGAGGATCATTCAACCTTCTTTTGGCGTTATGCATTTCTGACTGACCCCAGTCGCGCTTTCCCTGAACAGTTGTCCTCTTATCACAGTAAAGGCTTTGGCTCGACGGACGATCTTTTGAGCCTCTTCTTCATCCTCTGGGAGTTCCTTCCTAAGGATGTATGCAATGTATGGCACTGTCCAATCGGGAGTGATGACGAGAACCTCCATGATTAGGTCGACCATGGCTGGGACCTCGACTTCAGTCGGATTTGTGGTGCTCTTAGGCTGCGGGGGCTCTTCAGTGAAAGGATATTCCTGAACTGATGGTGTGTAAATGTGTTCCAAAAACACATTGTTGGGAATGGCTTCTTTCTTGGAACCTATCTTTGCCAAATCATCGGCTGCTTGATTTTTTAGTCGGGGTATATGATGGAGCTCTAACCCCTCAAACTTATTTTCCAACTTCCTCACCGCATTGCAGTGACCAGTCATGGCTGGGCTTCTGACGTCCCACTCTTTCATCACTTGATTGACTACCAAATCTGAGTCGCCATAGACCATAAGGCGATGGATGCCGAGTGAGATGGCCATACGCAACCCATACAAGAGTGCTTCATATTCTGCTTCGTTATTGGAGGAATCAAAGTGAATCTGGAGGACATATCTGAGCTTGTCTCCTCGGGGGCATACCAGTACCACCCCAGCACCAGAACCATTCAGCATCTTGGAACCATCAAAGAACATGGTCTAGTGCTCCGAGTGAACTTGAGTCAGCAGTTGTTGTTCGATCCACTCGGCGAGGAAATCTGCTATTGCTTGAGACTTGATAGTTTTCTTTGCCTCAAACTTGATATCTAAGGGAAGGAGTTCAATTGCCCACTTTGCCACTCGACCAGTTGCGTCTCTGTTGTGCAGAATCTCTGACAATGGAGCATCGCTGATGACTGTAATTGAGTGGTCAGAGAAGTAATGTGCAACCTTCTTCGTGGTCATATAAATCCCATAAACAAGCTTCTGATAATGAGGATATTTTTGCTTTGATGGAGTCAAAACTTCAAAAACATAATATACTGGGCGTTGAACGTTATAGGCTTTTCCTTCTTCTTCCCGCTCGACCGTAAGTACTGTACTGACGACTTGTCCAGTGGCTGCAATGTAAAGCAGTAAAGGCTCTTTGTTGATTGGGGCAGCAAGCACCGGCTGGGTGGAAAGCAGGGCTTTTAGCTCTGCAAATGTTGCATCAGCTTCAGGAGTCCACTCAAACGTATCTGACTTCTTCATCAGTCGGTAAAGTGGCAATGCCTTTTCACCGAGACGAGAAATAAATCGACTTAGGGCGGCCAAGCAACCACTAAGCTTCTAGACATCATGCACATGCATAGGGCGTTTCATCCGGAGTATGGCACCAACTTTCTCTGGATTCGCGTCGATCCCTCGTTCGGAAACGAAAAAACCGAGTAATTTTCCTCCTGGAACTCCGAATGTGCACTTTGATGGATTGAGCTTGATATCATACTTTCTGAGGTTGGCAAAGGTTTCGGCACGGTCAGCCAGTAGGTCGGAACCTTTACGTGACTTGACCACAATGTCATCCATGTACGCTTCCACATTCCGACTGATTTGAGGGAGTAAACACTTTTGAATCATCCGCATGAATGTGGCTCCAGCGTTCTTCAGGCCGAATGGCATAGTGACATAACAGAAGCACCCGAATGGGGTGATGAAAGTTGTTTTAATCTCAATGGGTCCATACAGACGGATCTGATGATACCCGGAATAAGCGTCCAAAAAGGACAAACGCTCACACCCCACAGTCGAGTCGACTATTTGATCAATGCGAGGGAGAGGAAACTGATCTTTCGGGCAGGCCCGATTGATATGCTTGAAGTCAATGCACATGCGAAGTGAGTCGTCCTTCTTAGGGACCATGACAACATTAGCTAACCACTCGGAGAGGTAAATCTCTCGAATAAACTCAGCTGCCAGAAGACGAGCCACTTCTTCACCGATTGCCTTTCTCTTCCGTACGGCGGACCATCGAAGATGATCCTTGACCGGTTTCACTTTTGGGTCGACTCGCAAACGGTGCTCAGCTAGTCCCCTGGGAACACCTGGCATGTCAGAATGTTTCCATGTGAAGATGTCCCAGTTCTCACGGAGGAACTGGGTGAGCGCTTCTTCCTATTTGGAGTCGAGTGTTGTTGAAATGTGAGTCGGAGCAGCATTGGGATTGGTCGGGTGAATATGAATTGGTTTCGTTTCACCGGTCGACTGAAATGCTGAATCTGTGGCAGGCTTCTTAGCCCGCAACAAATCCCTCGGATCTGCATTTTTCTGATATTCCTGCAATTCCACTACTGCCATCTGTGCATCGGCGATCTTCGAGCCCTTCTGGAAGCACTCTTCTGCCTTCTTTCAATTGCCAGTGATAGTGATCACACCTTTAGGACCAGACATCTTCAATTTGAGGTACACATAGCATGGTTGAGCCATAAAACGTGCATAAGCTGGCCTGCCCAGAATAGCGTGATAAGCACTCTGGAAATCCACAACTTCAAATGTCAACTTTTCTTTGCGGTAATTCTTGGAATCACCGAAAACCACATCAAGAGCGATTTGGCCGAGTGACTCAGCCTTCTTGCCTGGAATGACTCCATGGAAACTCATATTGCTTTCACTGAGTCTGGACATCGGAATGCCCATCCCTTTCAACGTCTCTGCATACAGAATATTCAGGCCGCTGCCACCATCCATCAGAACTTTAGTCAATCGAGTGCCATCGATGACTAGGTCGACCACCAATGCTTGCCTCCCAGGGGTGGCTATGTGCGTTGGGTGATCAGACTGGTCGAACGTAATGGCAGTCTGAGACCATTTCAAATAATTGGGTGTCGGCGGAGCCACCATGTTTACTTCTCTCTTGATGACTTTCAGTCGACTTTTACTCTCAACATCAGCAAAAATCATCAGAGCAGAATTGACGTGAGGGTAACCATCATCACTTTCCTCCTTTTCCTCAACTTTGTCCGACTCTTTTTCCTTCTCTTTGGGCTGTTTCTCTCGGAACTGCTGGATCAAGAGCCAACACTGTCGAGTGGTATGGTTCGGATAAATGAGATTACCCTCTTCATCTCTCTTTGTGTGAATGTGGCATGGCAAATCCAACACATCGTTCCCATCTTGATCTTTTAATTTCTTAGGGTTCCATGGCCCCTTAGGCTTCCCCTTTAACTTTCCTTGAGTCACGGCTAAGGCTTCTCCAGGAGCAGCTGGCTCGGCTTTGCACTTCTGCTTCCGACTGGAGTTCCCTCCTCCGGTTTCATGGGCGACTGTTTTATGCTTGCCACTCCGGAGCCAATCCTCCTATTCACCATTGGCATACTTGGTGGCAATCTCCATCATTCGACTCAGAGACATATCTCCGGTCCGACCGAACTTCAGATTCAACTCTCTATATTTGACCCCCTCCTTGAAGGCACAAACTGCTTGGTGATCAGACACATTCTCCATCGTGTGGTGCAACGTGATCCACCTCTGGATATAATCCTGCAAACTTTCATTTGGCTTCTGCACACAAGATTGCAGTTCTGTCAGCCATGCTGGCCGTTTGCATGTTCCTTCAAATGTTCTGACAAACACTCGGGCAAGTTCTTCCCAGCTGTAAATATTGTCGGGTGCTAACTGATTTAACCATGCTCCGGCCGAGCCCTCCAACATCAGAGGAAGATGTTTCATAGCCACATCATCATTGCCTCCACCAATCTGCACAGCCACTCGGTAGTCCTCAAGCGAGGTGTCAGGCTTGGACTTCCCAGTGAACTTACTGACTCCAGTCGCCAACCTGAAGTTGGGAGGAATCACTGCGGCCCTGATGGCTCTGCTGAAGCACTCCGGACCTGAGACATGTACTCTGCTGCTGGTTGGTAAATCTCTATCATGGCCTTCTCTGTGAGCCTTGTTTCTGTCGACCAAACCCTGAACGAGCATAGATCTCGCATCAAAGCCTGGCTCCCTCGGGTCGACTGGAATCCCTCGCCCACCACTGTGAGGGCGTCTGTCATCATGTTGTCGAGGCACGTATGACCCACTCCTTGGGGGAGGCGTGGGCACTCGACGACGATCATCGTGATCGAGTCGGTGATCATACTGCTCACGGTTTCTGTACTGATCTCGCCGGTCTCCACGTCCCTCACGCCTCGGGGGCGATCTTGGGCTGTGAGCCGACCGGACTGTATCCGCCATAACGGATCTGCTATGGATCCTATTCCGCGACTGTGACACAGCTGTATTCTGTTCTCCTGCTGCCCGGAGTAAAGCCCCAATTTGCATCAGGCCTCTGCCAGCTTCTGACTAGGAAGGCTGGATCGACTCTGCTATACGAGCCGCAGCTATGAGATTCTGGATCGGAGTTGATATACCTGGGTTGGAGGTGGAAAAAGTTGACGCCGGCTGGATTCTGGAACCCGCTGTCGAGCACGCTCATCGAGTACGCGCTCGAGGTTCTCCAGTCGAGTGCACTCAACCATGTTGGCCAGGCGCGCGTCCTCCAAGGCCCGGGCCTCGGGGGTTTCTCCAACGATAGGAGTGTGAAGTGCATCCATGTTCCGGCGGCGAAGTTCTTCCCTCTGCTGCGAAGAGAGGGTTCGGGGAGGTACACTTCATGGACACGCGACGGGTCGCCTCCACCATCGCCACCATCACCACGGGGGAAGCCAGGAGGACTACGAGGTCCATCGACCATCAGGACTTCCGCCGCGGGGTCGCTGCTGTCGCACTCGGATGCAGTCTCTGCGGAGCCAGTCGACAGGTCGAACAAGCCGTAGAGAGTTTCGTCGGGCTCGATTGCCGCGACTTGGGGGTGGCCGACTGGCGAGCCACCGCATGCCTCACCCACCGCTGAAGCCTTGAACGACTAGAACGCTTGCGCCGGCGGGCGACAGGGAGGGAGGACGCCACAGGAGCCGACCGATATTGGGTCGACGATTGCCGCAGGAGGACGCCACAGACGCACGCGCGAAAGTGCGTTGCCCCACAGACGGGGAGTGCGTCGACGTCGAGTGGAGCCTCCTGAAGCCAAGCGGAGTCGTCGGCGATAAACACGAGCGCGCCGAGACGGATCTCGCGACCCTCAGCCAAACCTCCGCCTGAAACCATGCTGATGGGGATCGAAAAAATTGCAACTTCTCCAACAAGTCGCTAAGACACCCGCCCCACGGTGGGCGCCAACTGTCGTGGTTCTAAGTCTGACAGTAGAATAGGGGGTAGGTGGTGTAGAGGAAAGATCCTAGCTATGGAGGAGTTGTACACGCAAGTTTTACGAGTTCAGGCCCTTCTCGGAGGAAGTAACAACCCTACGTCTCGGAGCCCGAAGGCGGTCGACTGGATTATATGCGCGTGAGTTACAGGGGGTGCGAACCCTTGTCCCAGAGGAGGGGGCGGCTTATATAGAGTGCGCCAGGACCCCAGCTCCCCTCCGTTACGCAGGGTTCAATGTACATCAAGAGGGAGCCGTTACTAGTAACGCCAGCAATAAAGATACATAATGACCATTAAAGCTATGACTTAATTCCCGACCGTTGCGGAGCGGAGTGGCTCTAGATCTACTGGTAGTCGAGTGATTGTCTACATGGTCGAGTGTCTTCAAGACTGTCGAGTGGAACATAGCTTCATGGTCGAGTGGATGATGATTCTTCTTCGAATGCTTCTGGTTCTTTTAGAGATTACCTTAGGGAGGGTATCTTGGACAGGCCATGACACTACCCTAGGTACATAGCTTCATCACTGCCCCCAAGTATTTGGTGGATAAGAAGGATGGCAAGGTGAACAAAGGTATATGTGATATACATGTTATTGATGTGTACCTTACTACTGCTCGCATTAGCACCTGGGTATTTGATACTGGTTCTGTTGCTAATATTTGCAACTCAAAATAGGGGCTACGGATTAAGCGAAGATTGGTTAAGGACGAGGTGACGATGCGCGTGAGAAGTGGTTCCAAAGTCAATGTGATCGCAGTCGGCACGCTACCTCTACATCTACCTTCGGGATTAGTTTTAGACCAAAATAATTGTTATTTGGTGCCAGCGTTGAGCATGAACATTATATCTGGATCTTGTTTGATGCGAGACGGTTATCATTTAAATCAGAGAATAATGGTTGTTCTATTTATACGAGTAATATCTTTTATGGTCATGCACCCTTGAAGAGTGGTCTATTTTGATGAATCTCGGTAGTAGTGATACACATATTCATAATATTGAAACCAAAAGATGTAGAGTTGATAATGATAGTGCAACTTATTTGTGGCACTGCCATTTAGGTCATATCGGTGTAAAGCGCATGAAGAAAATCCATACTGATGGAATTTTGGAACCACTTGATTATGAATCACTTGGTACTTGCGAATCGTACCTCATGGGCAAGATGACTAAAACGCCGTTCCCCGATACTATGGAGAGAGCGACAGATTTGTTGGAAATCATACATACAGATGTATGTGGTCCAATGAATATTGAAGCTCGTGGCGGATATCGTTATTTGCTCACCTTCACAGGTGATTTAAGCAGATATGGGTATATCTACTTAATGAAACATAAGTCTGAAACATTTGAAAAGTTCAAAGAATTTCAGAGTGAAGTTGAAAATCATCGTAACAAGAAAATAAAATTTCTATGATCAGATCGTGGAGGAGAATATTTGAGTTACCAGTTTGGTCTACATTTGAAACAATGCGGAATAGTTTCGCAACTCACGCCACCCGGAACACCACAGCGTAACGGTGTGTCCGAACGTCGTAATCGTACTTTACTACATATGGTGCGATCTATGATGTCTCTTACTGATTTACCGCTATCGTTTTGGGGTTATGCTTTAGAGACAGCCGCATTCACATTCAATAGGACACCATCGAAATCCGTTGAGACGACACCTTATGAACTATGGTTTGGCAAGAAACCAAAGTTGTCGTTTCTGAAAGTTTGGGGCTGCGATGCTTATGTGAAAAAGCTTCAACCTGATAAGCTCGAACCCAAATCGGAGAAATGTGTCTTCATAGGATACCCAAAGGAGACTGTTGGGTACACCTTCTATCACAGATCCGAAGGCAAGACTTTTGTTGCTAAATTCGGAGTTTTTCTATAGAAGGAGTTTCTCTCGAAAGAAGTGAGTGGGAGGAAAGTAGAACTTGATGAGGTAACTATACCTGCTCCTCTATTGGAAAGTAGTTCATCACAAAAACCGATTTTTGTGATGCCTACAACAATTAGTGAGGATGTTAATGATGATGATCATGGAACTTCAGATCAAGTTACTACTGAACCTCATAGATCAACCAGAGTAAGATCCGCACCAGAGTGGTACGGTAATCCTGTTCTGGAAGTCATGCTACTAGATCATGATGAACCTACGAACTATGAAGAAGCAATGGTGAGCCCAGATTCCGCGAAATGGCTTGAAGCCATGAAAACTGAGATGGGATCCATGTATGAGAACAAAGTGTGGACTTTGGTTGACTTGCCTGATGATCGGCAAGCAATTAAGAATAAATGGATCTTCAAGAAGAAGACAGACGCTGACGGTAATGTTACTGTCTATAAAGCTCGACTTGTTGCGGAAGGTTTTCGACAAGTTCAAGGGATTGACTACGACGAGACCTTCTCACTCGTAGCGATGCTTAAGTCTGTCTGAATCATGTTAGCGATTGCCGCATTTTATGATTATGAAATTTGGCAAATGGATGTCAAAACTGCATTCCTGAATGGAATTCTGGAAGAAGAGTTGTATATGATTCAGCCGAAAGGTTTTGTCGATCCAAAGGGAGCTAACAAAGTGTGCAAGCTCCAGCGATCCATTTATGGACTGGTGCAAGCCTCTCGGAGTTGGAATAAACGCTTTGATAGTGTGATCAAAGCATTTGGTTTTATACAGACTTTTGGAGAAGCCTGTATTTACAAGAAAGTGAGTGGGAGCTCTGTAGCATTTCTGATATTATATGTGGATGACATGTTACTGATTGGAAATGATATAGAATTTCTGGATAGCATAAAGGGATACTTGAATAAGAGTTTTTCAATGAAATACCTCGGTGAAGCTGCTTACATATTGGGCATTAAGATCTATAGAGATAGATCAAAACGCTTAATCGGAATTTCACAAAGCACATACCTTGAAAAAGTTTTGAAGAAGTTCAAAATGGATCAAGCAAAGAAAGGGTTCTTGCCTGTGTTACAAGGTGTGAAGTTGAGTAAGAAGCAATGCCCGACCACTGCAGAAGATAGAGAGAAAATGAAAGATGTTCCCTATGCTTCAGCCATAGGCTCTATCATGTATGCAATGCTGTGTACCAGACCTGATGTGTGCCTTGCTATAAGTCTAGCAGGGAGGTACCAAAGTAATCCAGGGGTGGATCACTGGACAACGGTCAAGAACATCCTGAAATACCTGAAAAGGACTAAGGATATGTTTCTCATTTATGGAGGTGACAAAGAGCTCATCGTAAATGGTTACATTGATGCAAGCTTTGACACTGATCCGGACGATTCTAAATCGCAAACCGGATACGTGTTTACATTGAACGGTGGAGCTGTCAGTTGGTGCAGTTTTAAACAAAGCGTCGTGGTGGGATCTACGTGTGAAGCGGAGTACATAGCTGCTTCGGAAGCAGCAAATGAAGGAGTATGGATGAAGGAGTTCATATCCGATCTAGGTGTCATACCTAGTGCATCGGGTCCAATGAAAATCTTTTGTGACAATACTGGAGCAAGAGCCTTGGCGAAGGAATCCAGATTTCACAAGAGAACCAAGCACTTCAAGAGACGCTTCAATTCCATCCGGGATCTAGTCCAGGTGGGAGACATAGAAATTTGCAAGATAAATACGGATCTGAATGTTGCATACCCGTTAACTAAGCCTCTTCCACGAGCAAAACATGATCAGCACCAAGGCTCCATGGGTGTTAGAATCATTACAGTGTAATCTAGATTATTGACTCTAGTGCAAGTGGGAGACTGAAGGAAATATGCCCTAGAGGCAATAATAAAGTTATTATTTATTTCCTTATATCATGATAAATGTTTATTATTCATGCTAGAATTGTATTAACCGGAAAAATAATACATGTGTGAATACATAGACAAACAGAGTGTCACTAGTATGCCTCTACTTGACTAGCTCATTAATCGAAGATGGTTATGTTTCCTAACCATAGACATGAGTTGTCATTTGATTAACGGGATCACATCATTAGGAGAATGATGCGATTGACTTGACCCATTCTGTTAGCTTAGCACCCGATCGTTTAGTATGTTGCTATTGCTTTCTTCATGACTTATACATGTTCCTATGACTATGAGATTAGGCAACTCCCGTTTACCGGAGGAACACTTTGTGTGCTACCAAACGTCACAATGTAACTGGGTGATTATAAAGGTGCTCTACAGCTGTCTCCGAAGGTACTTGTTGGGTTGGCGTATTTCAAGATTAGGATTTGTCATTCCGATTGTCGGAGAGGTATCTCTAGGCCCACTCGGTAATGCACATCATTATAAGCCTTGCAAGCATTGCAACTAATTAGTTAGTTGCATGATGATGTATTACGGAACGAGTAAAGAGACTTGCCGGTAACGAGATTGAACTAGGTATTGAGATACCGATGATCGAATCTCGGGCAAGTAAACATACCAATGACAAAGGGAACAATGTATGTTGTTATGCGGTCTGACCGATAAAGATCTTCGTAGGATATGTGGGAGCTAATATGAGCATCCAGGTTCCGCTATTGGTTATTGACCGGAGACGTGTCTCGGTCATGTCTACATAGTTCTCGAACTCGTAGGGTCCGCACGCTTAACGTTTCGATGACGGTTATATTATGAGTTTGTATGTTTTGATGTACCGAAGGTTGTTCGGAGTCCCGGATGTGATCACGGACATGACGAGGAATCTCGAAATGGTCGAGACATAAGGATTGATATATTGGACGACTATATTCGGACACCGGAAGTGTTCCAGGTGATTTCGGAGAAAACCGGAGTGCCAGAGGGTTACCGGAACCCCCCCGGGAGAAGTAATGGGCCTTATGGGCCTTAGTGGAGAGAGAGGGCTGGCCTAGGGTAGGCCGCACGCCCCTCCCCCTCTGGTCCGAATTGGACTAGGAGAGGGGGGGAGGGGCAGCGCCCCCCTTTCCTTCTCCCTCTCCCTACTCCTACTAGGAGGAGGACTCCTCCTCCTGGCGCGCCATAGAGGGCTGGATGGCCTCCCTCTTGCTCCTTTATATACGGGGGCAGAGGGGCACCCCAAAGATACAACAATTGATCTATTTGATCTTTTAGCCGTGTGCGGTGCCCCCCTCCACCATAGTCCACCTCGATAATACTGTAGCGGTGCTTAGGCGAAGCCCTACGTTGGTAGAACGTCAACATCGTCATCACGCCGTCGTGCTGACGAAACTCTCCCTCAACACTCATCTGGATCGGAGTTCGAGGGACGTCATCGGGCCGAACGTGTGCTGAACTCGGAGGTGTCGTACGTTCGGTACTTGGTCGGTCGGATCGTGAAGACGTACGACTACATCAACCGCGTTGTGATAACGCTTCCGCTTTCAGTCTACGAGGGTACGTGGACAACACTCTCCCCTCTCGTTGCTATGCATCACCATGATCTTGCATGTGCGTAGGAATTTTTTTGAAATTACTACGTTCCCTAACAGCGGCCTCTTCATGCCGCCGCAGATGACCTCGGCGGCGGCTGGTGTCGCGCCGGCGCCGGCCCGAGCCGCCGCCCCCTCCTCATCAAAGCTCCCGAATGCGGCGCGGCCAAAGAAGGGCAAGACATCGTCGAAGAAAAACAAGGCGGCGGACGGCTCCAACACCTCCAAGGCGAGGAGGAAGAAGCTTGCAAGGCGTGCGACGGGCGTGGCGGCTACCGAAGCGCCGGCGAGCTCACTCGTTGAGCCGGAGGCCGACGCACACAACATGTTCGAGGAAATGCCCCCAAGGTAAAAAAAATCTAACTTATCATTTTTTGTTATTTTTTCAATGCATTCGCATATAGATAGCTTATTTGCATTGTTCAAAAAACTTTGTAGTCTCAATGATGATGCATAGATGTCAACGATGGGTGTTGGCTCCAACAATTCGCATTGGTCTCAAACCAATGACATGCACTTCGAAGACCATGAGTTCGTGGTGGACGAGGAGGGTGAGGGCATTGTCGACGCACCAAAAGGAAGAGCGGGCAATTACACCAATGTCGATGACATCTTACTATGCAATACTTGGTTGCAAGTGTCGAGGGATCCATCCGTTGGAGGTGATCCAAAAAAGAGCCATGGTTCGTGCAATGGGTGGCGGTGGCCTCGGCGCCATGGGTGGCGGTGGCCTCGGCGCCACGGGTGGCGGTGGCATCGGCGCCATGGGTGGCATGGGTGGCTTCAGAGGTACCGTGGGCGGTGCAATGGGAGGCATGGCTGGCTTTGGAGCACCCCCCGACGCTATGGCCACCATGGGAGGCATGAGTTTTGCTTCTCTCATGGGAGGCATGGGTGCACCTCCGGCCGCCATGGGCGGAATGTCTTTCGATGTGCCTCCTCGCACACATTCCCATGAAGATGTCGTTGAAGATCTTGCCAACACCGTCGGAGCTTCACGTGATGCGGTGCGCGATGAGGAGAGGGAGGAAGATTCATCTTCGGAGGCGGAAGAATCGTCTTCCAAAGATGAGGACGAGGACGAAGCCGAGGACGAGGAATGATGTGTCTTTCATTTGTGTATTGAACTTGATTTGCATTTTGGACTTGGTTGGATGAACTTGTGGGCATGAACTTTTCTTCATCAACTTGTTTGCGTGAAATTTTATATGTCATGTTCATTGCATTTTGAATGTTTCAACTTCATTTTGTGTTCAAAATGCCATATATGCAATGCCCTGGCGAGTCGCGCACGCTGCATTTTTTGTGCGCTGCATTTTAGCGCGGCTGCTGGAGCCAGCGCTGCGCGCCGTGCCAAACCAGGCGATGCGCGTGCGGCAAAGCAGTTTTTTGCGCGCGGCACATTCGGCGCCTATTGGAGATGCACTTATTAGTTTCGGATATGACCTATTAGCACACTTGGATTACTTGGAATTGATTAGCAAAAAATCTCAGGACTATTGGCTGGTCCTATTAGCATGCTAGGATTATATGTGTCAAATGTTGGTCCTATCAGCGGATGGAGAAACAAATGAACAAACATGGCTTAGTTGCAGCGCTAATACTTCTCTCGCTTTCCCCCCACACAAAAAACTTCTCTCTTTTGCTCAATGTCATATAAAAATCAAACGGAGGGAGCACATGAGAAGAATGTGTTGCACATCAACCTCGAATGAACACACACACACACACACACACACACACACACACACACGGACCCAATATGGTACTATTTGGCCAATTTTTTCCTCCACGTGTTCATTCTAGGGTCCTTTGTGTGACCTAGTTTGATCCCGACAGGAAGATGTAGTCCACTTTATGGAGGGTGTACCGAAGCACCGATTGTGTTGTACATGGTAAAATTATTAGAATTGTGACAAAAAAGTGATATTCATAGGGTAAATGATCTCGTTGCCTAATGGATCAATGTCTACCATGCAGAAGGCAGTACGATCACCTACGGTCGCGTGGAGCCCAATTCAAAACTCGGGTTCATTTTACAATATTGTCACCGCTTCATAACCATTCATGATACATCTCATTTGATCATCACTCTCTCCACGACCCCTCCCCCCTCTATCTAACTATCTTTGTCCACATAGCCTTGCAAATACCCCCTTCCACAAGGTTGTTGTACCAAGGACTGTCCTTCTAGCTCCGCCTTCTCCTCCACATGAGTCATCCCCCTTCTATCATTCCTTCTCCCCTCATGCGGCTTACATAAATGTTCCTGAGCTCGCTGCCATGATGACCTCGTTGTGGAACTCGAGGTAGAGACCGAAACATGGGTTCTCCAAACCGCCGGGCTCGAGGAGGACTCAATCGAGACATATTTGTCCCCAGTGAGCCCAAGGCGGTGATATTAGTGCTTGGCAAAATGTTAGCTATTTTGGGAATATCATGTTACATACTAGGTTGCTTTGATGTGTTGTGAGCTCATATAAGTTTTACCGCGTACAAAAGGGTGACACGTTGCGTTATGAGTGTCCATTTCCGAGGGTGGAACGGATGTTGCAGATGTGTTTCTTTGTTATATCTTTCTTATGTTATTTTCCAACATTAAATGTGTAGGTTTTCACCCAATAGCAATTATTTTGTTGTAATGAATGTGATATGTTGCACATAAGTATTTTATAATTGCGCATGTGCATTTGAAATGTTGTGACCCATTTCAAATGTTGCAACATTGTTCCATGAAAAAATTGCTTATGATTTCCATGTTGCAGTGATGGAACTGTCCAAATTTTTTTGACTGACGCTAAAATAGGCCGACTTTCCTGCACATCACTCGACCGTTTGTTTTCAATAAAAGGATGTTTCTGTTGACTTATACACATCCAACACTAAAACACACACACACGCGCGCGCGCAGAATCAAGAGGAAAACCATACAAGACTGAAGTTATGCTCAGGCTAAGGGACAAAAAGGAAAAATTTCCCAAATCAGTGAAAGCAGTGATTGACGAAATACGACTGTGACCATTGGAACCAACCATATTTTGACACTACAAGGATACGAGAAAGGTTCATCAAAAGCTATGAATTAAAAAAAATGACGCGAAGCGCCACCGTCATTAGATTCGGCCGCCGAAGGATATCATAATATTATGTCAGTAGTTGGGGGTAATCCGAAAGTACCTTTCTACACCCGGGCTCAAATGCTTCTGGTGTGAACAGTAAAACAAAAAGAATTCTGATTTCTTTGGCATATTTTAAGAAATTTTTGCTGTGCATGTAAAATTTCATCGTGAAATCACATTGGTGGAAGTCATGGCAAAAAAAGCAAAACTAGAGTTCCAAAATGCATTTGAAAGTAACATTTTCATAGCATTGATTTTTTTACTAGGCCTTCCACCAATGTGATTTCCTGATGATTTTTTACATGCACTACAAACATTTCTTAAATTTTGTCAGAAAAAATCAGATTTTTTTAATTGACTGTTCATCGAGGAGCATTTGAGCCCGGGGGTAGAAACCCCACGTCCGGGGGGTAATCCTCCTAATTAAGCAATGCATGCGATGGTTAACACGCAGAGATTTCCGAACTGGCATACACCACGAAGCGCATTGGACCAACGTTGTTGTTTCGGCGATAAGTCCGTCTTTCTGCTGTCATTGTCGGTGTTATAAATCGCTGCACATTATCTGTCTCGGCAACGCGCGACCCGAGTCAGCTTCAATAGGGCCACGCTGCTGCATGCTAGGCGCGCATGGCAGTTCAAGTCCACATCGATCGGCCAGGCTGCTCCAGTGTCATATTCGGATATTCGGGCTTGGTGTTTGTTTCTGTTGCCCCTCGTTAGCATTCTACGCCTAATCTTACCGGAGTGACACATTTCCTTAATCAGTGAAATGAGACAAGTCTTTTTGTCCCCATTTCAGAAAACTTGTTTTAAAAAGGAAATGAATTTAGAGAAATGGACAATGTGGACATGATGCGACGAGGTTGGATTCTGGCAAAGCCTGCGAGTGCATGAGAAAGGAGAGGAAGCTTCGGGGCCAACAAGGGAGGAGCGTGAGGAAAAAGAGAAAGCATTGGTTCGTGTCCAGGCTACTATAACTGTAGCATATCTTTCTCTCGGATCCAACGCCCACGGAAAAGAGAAAAGGTGAAGGCCCCGATGCGTCGATCGAGCATACAAGAAGGCCTTTACTAGCATAGCATGACGAGGCCGGGATCGAATCCGATGGATGGGGAGGTGACTTGCGCTCGGAAGTTTACCACCGCCAGCCAGACGAGGCCGGAGCTTTTAGTTGGCGTGGGGCCGGCCTTCCCTTGCCGGAGGAGCACGAACGAACGAACGAACGAACCAAGGAACAATCCACCCTCGCATCGCATGTGCTCGTGGGCAGGGCAGGGCATATTTAGCGGTCATGTGCGCGTTGGGTATCTACTACCGCTGCTGTCCAAGCCCAAGTCCACTGCCCTTTAAACAAAGGGACGTTGCGTCGCGCGCACTATCTATCTACCACGACCGCTTTGCCACACTTCTCACTGGTCGCTAGCTTGTGTTTTACTCGCTGCGTACGCACCCTCCACATGCGCCTATTGATTCCTTGCTTGCCCTCCCTCCTTAATTTCTTCTATGCATGCATGCATGCATGCGCGCCACCTTGCGATCGACGAATCTTCTTCGTGTACGCCTCCATCCATCCATCCAGCCAGCCAGCCAGCCTAGCTACAAAACATTGGTCCGGTCCAGGCTAGGGGAGCCCAGGATGATGGATCCACGCGCTGGCAGCGAGATGGTCGGTCATTCCCAGCTCGCGCGCAGCTCCATGGGTTCGCACGGGAAGGAACCCGTCATGTTTCTCGCTTTCTTCCAAGGACCAGGAAAGGTCTGAATGCAAATTTTACGTTCTTTGCAACTCCTGGCCCTCGATTTGTTTTGTTTTTCAGAGAGAGACCAATGGTTTCCTCGGTCCAAAACTTGTTGCATTCCCCCTTCTTTGGGGCTAGTTTTCTTCAAACTGAAACAAGTCGTTCGAAAACGATAACTTTCTTTGAAATTAAGGTAAAGCCATGTTGATGCGCCTCTAGAGTGCAGAGCTAGCGCAGGCCCTTGTGATCAGAGATAAATTTACTAGTGATGTGAGATCCGGCACGTGTATGGACCGTATCACGGATATGAGCTTGAGTACATCTATATAACATTTTCATGGGGGTCTACGTCTTGATCTCATGACCTAGTCAAAATGGTTTTTTTATTTGCGAGAAAGTAATCAAAGATGTTGGCATGATTGTACCGCCATGACCAAGATTAAGATATGCGAGCACTACCAAACTGGTGTTCAAGGTGTGTTGTCACAATTTTGTGCGTTAACGCCGCTAGCTACTAGTACAATGTTTTAAATTCCTTGGACTTGTGAACAACTGAAAATAGATTTACCAACAAGCAATGCCACGCGTAGACATGTTACAATTAATATGGTCTGCAGCACATCATCTTCAAATACTATGACAAACATTCATAGTAGCTACGATTATCATCTATTGATCATATATAAATATAATAAGTGTACATAATACTTTCGTCGGAGGACTAAAAAGGGAATCCCTTATCCGGCTATTATACTAATTATTGTTACATAGTCAACCTAGGTACTCCTAAAACTAGGTAGTACAAGAAAGCAATTACTTTGTTAAAAAAGAAATTAGTTTTTATAACCATATTAGAAGAATTAACACATATAAGTGCGACAAGAATCAATGGGTTGGATATTTATGCGGATAGTTGTACTCTTAAACAACCATTAGGATATAATCGCTCATTGAAGGCGGTTTTGATACGTACCCTTGGTGGTTCTCCATTCTGCCTCAAAGTCTTGTCGCTAGTATTCAAAACATTGAAGGTGGTGCCAAATCGCCTGCAATGATATCCCACTATAAGCAGTTTTCGCAGACAACCCGCTTGCAATTTTAGGATGTGGTTTACTTAACAGAACCGCGTGCATCTCCATTTCTATTAGGGTTTTTATCATTTATGCCACTAGTTGTGTCCCACTACTCAATTTTGCCACTAGGATTTTCAACTGCTTAAAAATGTCATCGATCCGTGAGATGCTTGCTCAAAATGTCATTACATATCTGAAAAATGCCATTGTTTCATTAGATGTTTGCTCAAAAATGACATTAGACATTGTTATTTTTCACGTCAAACCCGTTTGACCATGTTATACGACAAAAATAAGCCTAGACCCACATGTCAATTCTCTCTATTTCACAATGATAAGTGTGGCCCCACTTGTCAGGAGTAAGCAAGCGAATAGTTTTACAGAAAAATAAGAACGATGTTGGGATCAAGTGGGCCCCACACTTGATTGTAGTGAGACGAGGGAGAGCTGGCATGTTGGTCCATAGGTATTTATTTATGTCATTATAACATGGCAAAATATTTGAGATCACAATAATGGTGTCCAATGGCATTTTTGAGCATGTGCCTAACGAAGCGATGACACTTTTGAGCAGTTGAAAATACTAGTGGCAAAAATGAGTAGCGGGACACAACTGGTGGCATAAATGATAAAACCCCTTCTATTTTGGTGGATTTGTTTCTCATTTTATTTTATTCTATTACAACAGCATTCAAAATACACATTCACAGCATTTTGTAATGCACATCCACATTCATCTCATAATTGCATGTCTAAGGGAAAAAATAGCACTTAAGTACAAATATCCCTACCTCTCTTTCTCCAATACTTTTTGTTTTGTGGAAGTTTTCACATGTAAAAAATGGAGGCTTTCACAAAAGTTTGTAATGCATTATATCCATAATATATAAGAATTAACACACAATGCTAATTTTCCCCTTATTTGAACATATTTGAATCCAAATATTACCCCCTTCGGTTATAAATACAGGGCCACTATAAAAAAAAGATAATCTGCATCTATACAAGGCCACTCTTCTCCAAAATAATTGATTAAAGTTTTGCCTCGTACGATGATGTTAATAGCGTGCAACATTTGCATCAATAAACACCATCGTACGAGGCAAAATTAATTATACTAAATTATTATTACATACTCAACCCACTCCAGCGTCGCGCATTGACGCACCCGGACGCCTCGCCTCACCAGAATCCGCTATATAAAAGCGGCTACACCCGACTAATTCCACACCACAACACAAGCCCCTCCCCATGCTATTTCCTTACACTGCATCCGCCATGACTGCAGGCGGCAAAGCTCTGTGGGAGAGCTTTTCCACGGAGATGAAGCACGCCGTGGCCGCCCTCGTCACCGCCTGGCAGAGCCGTCGTGCCAGGCAGATCGAGGATGACTTGCCAGCCAGCTCGCCCGAGGTCTCCGATGACGAGGACGAGACCACAATGGAGACGAGCTCCGACGACACCGCCCCGACTCCCACGCCTCCTGTGCAAGCCGGCTTCAGCATGGAACAAGCGCAGGCGCACTACAATGCTGCCATGGCGGAGGTGCAGCCTGCACGAGCACCTTTGTCGGTGTTCCGGCAGGCGCATGAGGAACAATGGTACAACCTGTTCCTCCTGGAGCAACACCGGTTGGCGGAGGGCCAGATCTACAACGAGCAAGCGAGCGAGGAGGCCGTGGAGGCCATGGCCGCGGCGAACCCCAACTTCTTCGTGGAGCAGCGTGCCATCTATGATGTCGTCGGTGCTCAAGCCGCCGCTTGCCAGGAAGTGGCCGCCGTGGAGGCGCAGTTGCAGGCAATCACAGAGGAGAACAATGTCAGCTGCGCCTCCTACGCGCCGCCGGTGGGACAAGGGCAGCGTCGACGCCACCATTTCCATCGTGGACCTCACGTCCACCGGCGATGAATAGGTTGCGGGCTCCTCCGAGGAGGCCAAGGGAGGCGGCAGGACCTGGTGTCCCATGTGGGTCGGTTCCTCTCCCATGTTCTACTCTTCCTTGCTGGAGACCGCACCTTCACTTCATTGGTCTTATCACCGCTGCTCATGGAGACGGCGGATGGAGGACGACACGAGCTTGGACGTCGGTCGCCGCCATCGTAGGATAGTTTAGGGTCGGTCTTTTTTTTGTTCTAGATGTTCGAAATGTAATGAAATTCGTCGTGTTTGTATGAAGTCGTCATGTTTGTACGAAATCCGGACGTGTTTGCATGAATTTCATCCGCTTTGTTGAAAAGGAGTTTGAAATGTCCTCCCACATCTGTGTCCGCGTACTGCCCCCCCCCCCCCCTGTGTGCGTGGACGGATGCGAGAGGAAATTTGCGGGTTGCCATTGGAGATGCCATAAGCTGACCTGCAAATGTCTCTGGTATATGTCCGTTTTTATTTCCGGACATGGTCCGCAGACATGATGTGGGAGAGCCATCCAATACTAATCACAAAGTATCCGGTTGGGAGTAGAAAAAGTAGGTGACCATGTATATATGTGGTGGGATATTTGTGATTTAGTGTCCAGTTGGGACCAGAGAGAGAGAGGAGAGGGGGACTATGCATGTGCGGTTGGGAGGAGAGAGAGAAAAGAGGGACCATGCATGTGATTGGTCAAGTGCATGTCCTGACTCCGACAAAGCACCCCCTCTCCCACGTTTGTCCCTTGGATACCGGAATACGTACGTCCAGACTGCTAAGTGGACTAGACTTGGGCATTTTCGGACCGGGCTGGGTTTCGGTTCGAGTTTCAAAAAGCCTGACCTCACAATTCCAAGCCCGGGCCCGGCCCGCAGCCTACCAATATGCCTAATTTTGTATTTAAAAATAACAATATAGCTATTTTGGGATAAGTACTATTATACTATACCTATATTTATATAAAAAAGCATCAAAAACATGTTTCATCGGGCTTTTCCTGTGCTTCAGGGCCGGGTTGTTGGCTGAAAAGTGAGGCCCGAGCCCGACCCGGACATCGGGCTTTGGGCCGGGCCTAGCGGGCCGGACTACCCATGCCTAGGTCTAAAGTGGACAGATATAGGTTCCTATTAGATGACAAAAATGGTCTGAACATATAGTGAATATTTGAGGGTCCACCTTGAAGATGCTCTAGCATTTATGCTGAAGATCACTTAGTATTGGCAGGGTGCGATTAATTGTTGCATATTTTGACATATAATATCAACAAAAAGAATGCACGCGGCATATAAATAAGAGCTATAAGGAAACTAAACTGGGTGGGCTCTCAGTCTAACATGTAAAAACTACATAAAACCATATGCAAAAAAGGTTAACATGTAAACAAATGCTACGTATAAACTACATGAAACCTTTTTTTTAGAGAAAAGGCAAGCGCCCGACTTTATAGATAAATCCACCAGGCAGAGTCACATCACAACCACAGAACACCACATAAGTCTAGCAGAATAAGGATAAGAAGTACGAGTACAAGGCATCCAGCCTAACATGGCACGCAGGCCAGCACGTCGAGCAGAAGAAACATTTAGGAATCCGTCCTCCTAGAGCGCCGCAGCAGGAAGACGCCGTAGATTTCATTTTAGATAACATGTCGTCGAAAGCCTCTAGGTCCCCTTCCTTAGTCAATGATCTCCACTGCTATAAAAAGACATTGGCTTTAAATAATCAACTCACAGGGTTAGCCGGGAAAATGTGTTTGATAGTGAACTTGTTTCTAGTAGTCCACAGCGACCAACAGATCGCTGCCCAGCCCACCAAGAATACCCTCTTAGACCGGCCTGATAAGGAGTTGATACAACGCCGCAACTCCTCAAAAGAAGATGGGTTCCAATTAACACGAAGCCAAAGTCTAATGCAACTTCAAATGAATTTAGCCAGAGAGCAATGAATTTAGCTCAAAGATAGAGATCTCGGGATCAGCACAAAATGAGAACAAGGTCGGATAGGCAACTGCAAGCGTGGTTTCCCCTACCCACCAGTCTAACAAAAAACGAGTAGATTTACCATTCCGAACTACAAATTTAACAAGAGAGCGGAAAATCGGTCGAACTTTAACAAGCTGACGCCAAAATTGAGAACCACCAGAGGAGGGGACGAACATAGGGCTCGAAGAAGGGAAGTACTTAGCTTTGAGAAGAGAAAGCCAAGTGGGACGTTCCTCGAGATACATTATCTTCCACCACCATTTTAACATAAGGCACTTGTTCATGACCAGAGTATTAATGATGCCAAGGCCCCCCATGTTCTTAGGTCTACATATGAGGTCCCACTTAACCATCCTATATTTGCATTTATTGTCGGAGAAATTCCAATAGAAAGCACCCCTGTGCTTGTCGAAACCAGCGTGTATCCCTCTGGACAGTAGATAAAATCCCATTAAAAACATTGGAAGGGAGGAGAGGCACGAGTTAGTAAGGGCAACCTTGCCCGCCTGAGAGTTATAACGGCCTCTCCATGGCAAAACTCTATTACCAACTTTAGTCACTGTCGGGGTGAAATCTTTTGCCAAAAGCTTGAGAGGGGAAATAGGTAAGCCCAAATATTTCAGAGGGTAAGACCCAAGCGAACAATTCAGAAGATGTGCCACTCGCTGAGCTTCCGAATCAGACACCGCAGTAACAATGACCTCACTCTTAGAGAAGTTAATTTGAAGACCCGAAAGCGCTTCGAAGCATAGAAGAAGAAATTTCAGATTCGTGAGGCTGTCCTCATTAAGTTCAACCATAATGATGGTATCGTCCACATACTGGAGGTGAGTGATGCCATCAGGGATAAGGTGAGAGCTAACAGGCGAAATGTGTCCAGGAAGCTACACGAGATAGGATATGGGATAGAGCATCCGCTACAAAATTAAAGAGCAACAGGGACGCCGGATCCCCTTGTCTAAGGCCCCTACCATTAGCAAAAAAAATACTAGTTTGACCATTCACAGCCACATCCGTGTGCCCACCCGAGACAAGTTGCATCAGGCGGTGCACCACCGCACCCTCGAAGCCCTTAGCCAGCAGAACTTGGCGAAGGAAATTCCAACTCACCGAGTCATACGCCTTTTTGAAATCAAGCTTAAGGACCACCGCCTTAGTGCCCTTAATCCGCAGATCATGGACTATCTCATGTAAGCAAAGCACCCCATCCAGAATAAATCTCCCCTTTATGAACGCGGATTGAAAAGGGCTAGTGACCCGATGGGCGATCGGAGAAACCCTAATAGCCATGCCCTTAGCGGGAATCTTCGCAAAGTTGTTAATTGGAGCAATGGGCCTAAATTGGGAGATCAAGTCAGCACCTTTGACCTTAGGGATGAGGGTGAGTACCGCGTAGTTGAGTCTCGAGATGTCAACAGTTCCCAGCCAAAACCCTTGTGTAATAGCCTTAATGAGGCCTTTTAACTGAGGCCAGAATTGCCGGAAGAAAGGAATGGAGAAGCCATCAGGTCCTGAAGCCGCAGTAGAGTTGGCAGTACGGATCATCTCGAAAATTTCCTCTTCAGAAGGGGGGATCAGCAAACTATCATTTTCAGCGCTCGAAACATGTTCGAGGGGAGACCAGAAGGACGGAGCTAACCTAAAACCCAGCTCAGGTTTAGCAGCTAAGAGGTTAGAGAAGAATTGGACCACATGACGCATAATCACCGATAGGTCAGAGACCCTGACGCCGTCAATAAGGAGGCTATCAATCAAGCATCTTCGACGTCTACCATTTGCAATAGCAAAGAAATAGGTCGTGGGCGAGTCACCCTTTAAGGTCCAGTTGATAGTGCCTCTCTGCTTCCAATACACTTCCTCCTGCCGATGAATACCCAAGAGAGCCTCTTCTAGGCCATAACGGGTCTGCCATTCGGCCACGGACAGACCAGAGATATCCGCGCGAGCGTCAAGCTCGTCAATTTGAGCAGCCAGCCTAACTTTGTCTCGCCTTGACTCAGCATAGTGATTTTTGGACCAACCTCTAAGGAATCTATGGAGAAAATAGGAGCATTGATGCCAGTCATCCATCGGGCCGAGATCTTTTGCGCCATCAAGTCAGTGAAGCCCTCCACTTGTAGCCAGGAAGCATCGAACTGAAACCTCGGGAAACCGACTGAGCGCGAGCCATCGTCAAGAATCAGGGGGGCGTGATTAGAACCCACAATAGCAAGAGCTCTGAGACTAACACGGGGGAACAGTGAATCCCAACTAGGACATATAAAAACCCTATCAAGGACAGGACAAACGGGGAGGTTTGGTGATTTGTCCAGGTGTAACGGGACCCAACCCTAGGAATTTCACGAATAGCCATGTCCCTAATGAAAGCATTGAAGGCATCAGCCAGAGGCCAAGAGAAATTAGAGGAACTCTTATCAGAAGGATACCGCATCAAATTGAAATCGCCCCCAATCAGGAGAGGCAGCTGACAGGAGTCAATTTTATTACTAAGTTCATCCAGAAAAATATACGACCTAGAGTGGTCAGCCGGACCATAGACCACCATGATTTCTAGTAAAGAGTTAAGAGTTCGATGAGATACCACCGTGCTAGCCCAAAAAATGCCATGATCAAAAGCATCAAAATCGAAAACATCTTTTTTGGTACCAAGGAGAATACCACCCGAGTGCCCAACAGAGGCCACAAAGTTCCAATCGAATCTATCTATCCCAGCAACGGCCGAGAGTTCACTAGGGGAGAAGGAGGATTTGAGAGTCTCGACAAGGCCAATAAAATCAACATTTTCAGAACGCACCAGGTCTTTAAGCTGGTCACTGCGCCCCCTAGCGCCGAACCCTCTGATGTTCCAGAATAGGGCCTTCATCTGAAGGACAGGTTTTTAATTCTAAGACTCGACCTGCTCGGAGCCTTGCAGGATTTAGCACGTTTGCCAGCCCCACGTTTAGGAACCACAGGGGAATCCTGACACCTGTCATCTCCCCCCTCATCCCCACTGGCCACAACCAGTGGGGCATTCGATCCCACCCCAGCCTCCTTGGCTTTAGCAATGTCAGCCTGAGCTATTTCATTAGCCCTAATAACACCAAGTAAAGAAGAGGGAGATCCCATACTAGAATCTAAGCAAATGCCCACATCAACTAAAATTCTAAGCAAATGTTCATCAAATTGCGACGGAAGAACTAAACGAACAGGGGAGTGAACAGCGGGGAGGGAGGAGGAGGGGACTGGGCGCGAACCTGAAGGAGGCAGATCCCGAGCCGCAGCATGCCGAGCAGCCCGATCAGCCACCCGCTCGCCGCTGTTGGAGACGCGGCCGCTCTTGCGAGCCATGGAGGCAGGCGAACGCACAGGCACAGAGCGAGCACGGCCGGGGGAAGCCGCAGCAGAAGACGGACCCGAGGCTGTACCCAAGTCAGCATCAAGCCTGCGGCAAAGCCCGGCCGCAGACTGCCTAGAATCTCCAGATGCCCTACTCTTTGCTGAATACTTCTTGACCGACGACTTCTTCTTCTTCTTGGACGCAAAGGGGCCAGTCGGGGGCAAATCTTCAATGCCAGATAGGGAAGGAGAAGCGGGGCGGGCAGGAAGATTAGAACACACCGCCGAGAATGGTGTGCCCTTTACCACACCAGAAGCAGCATCCCCTCCACCCAAGTCAGGCAGCGAGTCATGAGCCCCCCGGCCAGCCGGAGCATTCTCCTTCAACAAATCCTGGTCTTCGGGGGATAGCCCATCCCACTCCGACTGGGTAAAGCGATGATTAGTGATGACCCACAAGTATAGGGGATCTATCGTAGTCCTTTCGATAAGTAAGAGTGTCGAACCCAACGAGGAGCAGAAGGAAATGATAAGCGGTTTTCAGCAAGGTATTCTCTGCAAGTACTGAAATAAGTGGTGATAGATAGTTTGGTGGTGAGGTAAATTGTAACGAGCAACAAGTAACAAAAGTAAATAAAGTGCAGCAAGATGGCCCAATCCTTTTCGTAGCAAAGGACAAGCCGGAACAAACTCTTATAATAGGAAAAGCGCTCCCGAGGACACATGGGAATATCGTCAAGCTAGTTTTCATCACGTTCATATGATTCGCGTTCGGTACTTTGATAATTTGATATGTGGGTGGACCGGTGCTTGGGTGCTGTTCTTACTTGAACAAGCATCCCACTTTTGATTAACCTCTATTGCAAGCATCCGCAACTACAACAAAAGTATTAAGGTAAACCTAACCATAGCATGAAACATATGGATCCAAATCAGCCCCTTACGAAGCAACGCATAAACTAGGGTTTAAGCTTCTGTCACTCTAGCAACCCATCATCTACTTATTACTTCCCAATGCCTTCCTCTAGGCCCAAATAATGGTGAAGTGTTATGTAGTCGACGTTCACATAACACCACTAGAGGCTAGACAACATACATCTTATCAAAATATCAAACGAATACCAAATTCACATGACTACTAATAGCAAGACTTCTCCCTTGTCCTCGGGAACAAACGTAACTACTCACAAAGCATATTCATGTTCATAATCAGAGGGGTAATAATATGCATATAGGATCTGAACATATGATCTTCCACCAAATAAACCAACTAGCATCAACTACAAGGAGTAATCAACACTACTAGCAACCTACTAGCACCAATCCCGGACTTTGAGACAAGAATTTGATACAAGAGATGAACTAGGGTTTGGAGATGAGATGGTGCTGGTGAAGATGTTGATGGAGATTTCCGTCTCCCGATGAGAGGAGCGTTGGTGATGACGATGGTGATGATTTTCCCCTCCCGGAGGGAAGTATCCCTGGCAGAACAGCCCTGCCGGAGCGCTAGATTGGTTCCGCCTCGTGGCGGCGGAGTCTCGTCCCAAAAGGTTGCTTTCTATTTTTTTTTCTCATCGAAAGACTTCATATAGCAGAAGATGGACGCCGAAGACCCACCAGGGGGCCCACGAGGTAGGGGGCGCGCCCTAGGAGGGGGGCGCCCCCCACCCTCGTGAGCAGGGTGTGGGCCCCCTGGACTTCATCTTTGGCGAGGATTTTTCTTTATTTATTTTAAGATATTCCGTGGAGTTTAAGGACTTTTGGAGTTGCGCAGAATAGGTCTCTAATATTTGCTCCTTTTCCAGCCCAGAATTCCAGCTGCCGGCATTCTCCCTCCTTATGTAAACCTTGTAAAATAAGAGAGAATAACCATAAGTATTGTGACATATTGTGAAATAACGGCCCATAATGCAATAAATATTGATATAAAAGCATGATGCAAAATGGACGTATCAACTCCCCCAAGCTTAGACCTCGCTTGTCCTCAAGCGAAAAGCCGATAACGATAAATATGTCCTCATGTTTAGGGGTAGAGGCGTCGATAAAAATAAAATACGGACATGAGGGCATCATGGTTATTCTCATAGCAGCAACATATGTAGATTTTGTCATATGATTACTTATGTTCAAGCAATGATCTATTCACAATGCGAAAATATAAATCATAAACCTTATTGGGCTCCAACAAACTATAATCTGAGTCATTGAAGCAATTGCAATTTATCATAACATCGGAAAGAGTCTATGTCAGAGCTTAAAAGCAAGTCCACATACTCAACTATCATCTAGTCCTTCATGATTGCTGACACTCACCTGATACTTGTGGTTACAGAGTTTTAATCGGACACAGAGAAAGATAGGGGCTTATAGTTTTGCCCCACAACCTTTTACCTCAAGGGTAATGTCAACTATAATGGTTCATGCTCCCCTACATCCAATTTTTTTTTATATATATATATATCATGTTCTTTCCAACATGCTGAGCTTGCCAAAGGATAAAATGAAAAGAAAAGGTGAAGATCACCATGACTCTTGTATAAGGTAGAAGATAATAATAAAAGATAGGCCCTTCGCAGAGGGAAGCAGAGGTTGCCATGCGCTTTTATGGTTGGATGCACAAAATCTCAATGCGAAAGAACGTCACTTTATATTGCCCCTTGTGATGTGAACCTTTATTATGCAGTCCGTCGCTTTTATTACTTCCACATCACAAGATCGTATAAAGCTTATTCCTCCCATACCAATCAATCATACATATTTAGAGCAATTTTTATTGCTTTGCACCGAGGACAACTTACTTGAAGGATCTTGCTCAATCCATAGGTAGATATGGTGAACTCTCATGGCAAAACTGGTTTAAGGGTGTTTGAAAGCACAAGTAGTATCTCTACTTAGTGCTGAGAATTTGGCTAGCATGAGGGATAAAGGCAAACTCAACAAGTTAGAGGAACCATGACAACATACTTTATCTCAGATATAAGAAAGACATAACTCATTACGTTGTCTTCCTTGTCCAACATCAACTCTTTAGCATGTCATGTTTTAATGAGTGATTCCAATCATAAAAGATGTCAACGATAATATATCTATATGTGAAACCTCTCTTTCCTTATTACTTCCTATTAATTGCAACGATGACCAAAGCTATGTCTACCAACTCCCAACAACTTTTAATCATCATACTCTTTCTATGTGAAGTCATTACTCTCAATAAGATCAATATGAACTCTTTGTTTCCTCTCTTTTTTTGCTTCTTTTCTTTTATTCACCCAAGATCATGGCAAAATAATCAGGCCCTTGACTCAACACTAATCTTTATTATATATAGCTCATAGACTCGATTACAAAGAGAGATCATAAAGCAAAACTCAAAACTAGATCATGCCATAAACTTTATTCTACTATATCAAGATACTACTAATAGGATCGAACTAAGAAAAACGGTAAAGATAGGAGATGTGATTGTGATACGATACCGGGGCACCTCCCCCAAGCTTGGCAGTTGCCAAGGGGAGTGCCCATACTCATGGGATTATGTCTCCTTTGTCAGTGAAGAAGGGGATGGAGGTTTTGTTGTTGAAGCAAGCTTGTCGTCCATCTTCCAAGGCATAGGCTCACCATCATAGAAGGATGATCGAGTCTCCGGGATCCTCAAATCCGCAGCCAAACTCATACTTTTGAATCTATATTCATACTCACATTTTTGGTTTTGCAGGTCATAGATTTGGGCTTGGAGGTGCTCGATCTTCTCATGAAGCTTGAAGATGGCCTCCCCAATGTTGTCAGCATCCAACTTGTGGTTGCTAGTGAACTCTGCGATCATCATATGGTTGGAGTTGAGTCCACGTTCCACCATCCCTTGGCACTTGAAAACTTGTTGCTCCACCACTTCGAGCCTCGTCTCCGTGCTTCCGGTCCCCTTTGGTCCCTCTTGATCGCGGGTGTGCAGCAACCCATCGCACAACTCAATGGTTTGAGGGTGTCGCAACACCTCCACAAGGTAAGGATTGATGGCCTTCTCGAAGAACTTGTCCTTGGAAGCTTTTCGGGCCGTCATGATAACCTAGATCTGTCAGAAAAACACCTCGAAACAAGAACATAAGAGATTTGCGTGATACGGGAGTCAAAACCTTCAGGAGAATATATAGTGAATTTTTACCGACCAAAATACGTATCGTGCAAGAAAACGGAGTCCGAGTGGTACACGAGGTGCTCACGAGGTAGGGGGCGCGCCCTGTAGGGGGGGCGCCCACCACCCTCGTGGGGCCCTCGTGTACTTTCCGGACTGCCACTTATTTTTCTATTTTTCTAAATATTCCAAAACGAAGAGATATTGCCTTAAAAATTGTTTTGGAGTCAGTTTACTTACCGTACCACATACCTATTCCTTTTTGGAGTCTGAAACATTCTGGAAAGTGTCCCTTATGTATTCCTCCGGGGTTACGGTTTCAATAATATTGGTTTCAGCATTTATGGGATTACCTGAGATATAATGTTTGATTCTTTGGCCGTTTACCACCTTCGGATTTGTGCCTTCGAAGTTGTTGATTTTTATTGCACCGGAACGATAGACTTCCTCGATAACATAGGGTCCTTCCCATTTAGAGAGAAGTTTTCCTGCAAAAAATCTTAAACGAGAGTTGTATAGCAATACATAATCACCTACATTAAACTCACGCTTTTGTATCCTTTTGTCATGCCATCTTTTAACTTTTTCTTTAAATAACTTGTCATTTTCATAAGCTTGGGTTCTCCATTCATCAAGTGAGCTAATATCAAATAACCTCTTCCCACCGGCAAGTTTGAAATCATAGTTGAGCTCTTTAATAGCCCAATATGCCTTATGTTCTAGTTCGAGAGGTAAGTGACATGCTTTTCCATAAACCATTTTATATGGAGACATAACCATAGAATATTTATATGCAGTTCTATAAGCCCATAATGCATCATCAAGTTTCTTGGACCAATTCTTTCTAGACCTATTGACAGTCTTTTGCAAAATTAATTTGAGCTCTCTATTGCTCAATTCTACTTGACCACTAGACTGCGGGTGATAAGGGGATGCAATTCTATGATTAACATCATATTTAGCAAGCATTTTACGGAAAGCACCATGAATAAAGTGTGAACCACCATCAGTCATTAAATATCTAGGGACTCCAAACCTCGAAAAAATAACTTTCTTAAGCATTTTAATAGAGGTGTTGTGATCAGCACTACTAGTTGGAATAGCTTCTACCCACTTAGTAACGTAATCAACAGCGACCAAAATATGAGTGTATCCATTAGAGGCAGGAAAAGGTCCCATATAATCAAAGCCCCAAACATCAAATGGTTCAATAACAAGAGAATAATTCATAGGCATTTCTTGACGTCTACTAATATTACCAATTCTTTGGCATTCATCACAAGACAAGGCAAACTTACGGGCATCCTTGAAGAGAGTAGGCCAATAAAAACCGGGTTGCAATACCTTATATGCAGTTCTGTCTCCAGTGTGGTGTCCTCCATAAGCTTCGGAGTGGCACTTGCGTAGGATCTGTTCCTGTTCATGCTCAGGTACACAACGTCTAATAACACCATCTACTCCTTCTTTATAAAGATGTGGGTCATCCCAAAAGTAATGTCTCAAATCATAGAAGAACTTTTTCTTTTGTTGGTATGTGAAGCTAGGTGGTATAAACTTAGCAACAATATAATTAGCATAATCAGCATACCATGGAGTACTACGAGAAGTACTTCTAACATTTAATTGTTCATCAGGAAGGCTATCATTAATCGGTAGTGGGTCATCAAGAATATTTTCTAACCTAGACAAGTTGTCTGCAACGGGGTTCTCAGCTCCCTTTCTATCAACAATATGCAAATCAAATTCTTGTAGCAAGAGAACCCATCTAATAACTCTAGGTTTAGCATCTTTCTATTCCATAAGATATTTAATAGCAGCATGATCAGTGTGAATAGTTACTTTAGAATCAACAGTATAAGGTCTGAACTTATCACAAGCAAATACAAATGCTAAAAGTTCTTTTTCAGTAGTAGCATAATTTCTTTGAGCATTGCCTAGAGTCTTACTAGCATAATGGATAACATTTAATTTCTTATCAACTCTTTGCCCTAGAACAGCACCTACAGCATAATCACTAGCGTCACACATAATTTCAAAGGGTAAATTCCAATCAGGTGGCTTAACAACAGGTGCAGAGACTAATGCTTTCTTAAGTATTTCAAATGCTTCTACACAATCATCATCAAAGACAAATGGTATATCTTTTTGCAAAAAATTAGTCAGAGGCTGAGAAATTTTTGAGAAGTCCTTAATGAACCTCCTATAAAATCCAGCATGACCAAGGAAACTTCTTATACCTTTGACATCCTTGGGACATGGCATCTTTTCTGTAGCATCAAATTTGGCTTTATCAACTTCAATACCTCTTTCGGAAACTTTATGCCCCAAAACAATGAAGGAAATATGCCCTAGAGGCAATAATAAAGTTATTATTTATTTCCTTACATGTCATGATAAATGTTTATTATTCATGCTAGAATTGTATTAACTGGAAATATAATACATGTGTGGATACATAGACAAACAGAGTGTCACTAGTATGCCTCTACTTGACTAGCTTGTTAATCAAAGATGGTTAAGTTTCCTAACCATGGACAAAGGAGTTGTCATTTGATTAACAAGGTCACATCATTAGTTGAATGATCTGATTGACATGACCCATTCCATTAGCATAGCACCCGATCGTTTAGTATGTTGCTGTTGCTTTTATCCATGACTTATACATGTTCCTTTGACTATGAGACTATGCAACTCCCATTTGCCGGAGGAACACTTTGGGTGCTACCAAACGTCACAACGTAACTGGGTGATTATAAAGGAGTACTACAGGTGTCTCCAATGGTAGATGTTGGGTTGGCGTATTTCGAGATTAGGATTTGTCACTCCGATCGTCGGAGAGGTATCTCTGGGCCCTTCTCGGTAATGCACATCACATAAGCCTTGCAAGCATTGCAACCAATGAGTTAGTTGCGAGATGATGTATTACGGAACGAGTAAAGAGACTTGCCGGTAACGAGATTGAACTAGGTATTGGATACCGACGATCGAATCTCGGGCAAGTAACATACCGATGACAAAGGGAACAACGTATGTTGTTATGCGGTCTGACCGATAAAGATCTTCGTAGAATATGTAGGAGCCAATATGGGCATCCAGGTCCCGCTATTGGTTATTGACCGGAGACGTGTCTCGGTCATGTCTACATTGTTCTCGAACCGTAGGGTCCGCACGCTTAACGTTACGATGACAGTTATTATGAGTTTATGCATTTTGATGTACCGAAGGAGTTCGGAGTCCTGGATGTGATCACGGACATGACGAGGAGTCTCGAAATGGTCGAGACGTAAAGAATGATATATTGGAAGTCTATGTTTGGACATCGGATGTGTTCCAGGTGAAATCAGGATTTTACCGGAATACCGGGAGGGTTACCGGAACCCCCCGGGAGCATAATGGGCCAACATGGGCCTTGGTGGAGAGGAGAGAGGGCTGCCCTCATGGGCTGCGCGCCTCCCCCCCTTCCCCTAGTCCTATTAGGACTAGGAGAGGTGGCCGGCCCCCTCTCTCTCTCTTCCCCTTGGAGAATCCTAGTCCAACTAGGATTGGGGGGGGGGGGAATCCTACTCCCAGAGGGAGTAGGACTCTCCTGGCGCGCCAGGCTTGGCCGGCCAGCCCCTACCCCTTGGCTCCTTTATATACAGGGGCAGGGGGCACCCCATAGACACACAATTGATCATTGAGATCTTTCCTTAGCCGTGTGCGGTGCCCCCTTCCACCAAATTCCACCTCGGTCATATCGTTGCAGTGCTTAGGCGAAGCCCTGCGCCGGTAACACATCAAGATCGTCACCACGCCGTCGTGCTGACGGAACTCTTCCCCGACGCTTTGCTGGATCGGAGCCCGGGGATCGTCATCGAGCTGAACGTGTGCCAAGAACTCGGAGGTGCCGGAGTAACGGTGCTGTGATCGGTTGGATCGCGAGGAGAACATACGACTACTTCCTCTATGTTGTGTCAACGCTTCCGCTTCGGTCTACGAGGGTACGTAGACAACACTCCCCCCTCTCGTTGCTATACATCACCATGATCTTGCGTGTGCGTAGGAAATTTTTTGAAATTACTACGTTCCCCAACAGTGGCATCCGAGCTAGGTTTTTATGGTTTGATGTTATTTGCACGAGTAGAACACAAGTGAGTTGTGGACGATACAAGTCATACTGCCTACCAGCATGTCATACTTTGGTTCAGCGGTATTGTTGGACGAGACGATCCGGACCAACCTTACGCGTACTCTTACGCGAGACCGGTTCCCTCGACGTGCTTTGCACATAGATGGCTTGCGGAAGACTGTCTCTCCAACTTTAGTTGAACCGAGTGTGGCTACGCCCGGTCCTTGAGAAGGTTAAAACGGAGTCTATTTGACAAACTATCGTTGTGGTTTTGATGCGTAGGTAAGATGAGTTCTTGCTTAAAGCCCGTAGCAGCCACGTAAAACTTGCAACAACAAAGTAGAGGACGTCTAACTTGTTTTTGCAGGGCATGTTGTGATGTGATATGGTCAAGACATGATGCTAAATTTTATTGTATGAGATGATCATGTTTTGTAACCGAGTTATCGGCAACTGGCAGGAGCCATATGGTTGTCGCTTTATTGTATGCAATGCAATCGCGATGTAATGCTTTACTTTATTACTAAGCGGTAGTGATAGTCGTGGAAGCATAAGATTGGCGAGACGACAACGATGCTACGATGGAGATCAAGGTGTCGCGCCGATGACGATGGTGATCATGACGGTGCTTCGAAGATGGAGATCACAAGCACGAGATGATGATGGCCATATCATATCACTTATATTGATTGCATGTGATGTTTATCTTTTATGCATCTTATCTTGCTTTGATTGACGGTAGCATTATAAGATGATCTCTCACTAAATTATCAAGAAGTGTTCTCCCTGAGTATGCACCGTTGCAAAAGTTCTTCGTGCTGAGACACCACGTGATGATCGGGTGTGATAGGTTCTACGTTCAAATACAACGGGTGCAAAACAGTTGCACACGCGGAATACTCAGGTTATACTTGACGAGCTATGCATATAAGATATGACCTCGGAACACGGAGACCGAAAGGTCGAGCGTGAATCATATAGTAGATATGATCAACATAATGATGTTCACCATTGAAAGCTACTCCATTTCACGTGATGATCGGTTATGGTTTAGTTGATTTGGATCACGTGATCACTTAGAAGATTAGAGGGATTTTTATCTATGTGGGAGTTCTTGAGTAATATGATTAATTGAACTTTAATATTATCATGAACATTAGTCCTGGTAGTATTAGCATATCTATGTTGTAGATCAATAGCTCGCATTGTTGCTTCCCTGTGTTTATTTTGATATGTTCCTAGAGAAAAATTGTGTTGAAAAATGTTAGTAGCAATGATGCGGATTGGATCCGTGGTCTAAGGTTTATCCTCATTGCTGCACAGAAGAATTATGTCCTTGATGCACCGCTAGGTGACGGACCTATTGCAGGAGCAGATGCAGACATTATGAACGTTTTGCTAGCTCAATATGATGACTACTTAATAGTTTAGTGCACCATGCTTAACTGCTTAGAATCGGGAGTTCAAAGACGTTTTGAACGTCATGGAGCATATGAGATGTTCCAGGAGTTGAAGTTAATATTTCAAGCAAATACCCGAGTTGAGAGATATGAAGTCTCCAACAAGTTCTATAGCTAAAAGATGGAGGAGAATCGCTCAACTAGTGAGCATGTGCTCAGATTGTCTGGGTACTACAATCGCTTGAATCAAGTGGGAGTTAATCTTCCAGATAAGATAGTGATTGACAGAATTCTCTAGTCACCATCACCAAGTTAGTAGAACTTCGTGATGAACTATAATATGCAAGGGATAACGGAAAATATTCCCAAGCTCTTCGCGATGCTAAAATCGGCGAAGGTAGAAATCAAAGAAAAGCATCAAGTGTTGATGGTTGACAAGATCACTAGTTTCAAGAAAAGGGCAAAAGGAAAGAAGGGGAACTTCAAGAAGAACGGCAAGCAAGTTGCTGCTCAAGTGAAAAACCCAAGTCTGGTCCTAAGCCTGAGACTAAGTGCTTCTACTGCAAAGGGACTGGTCACTGGAAGCGGAACTACCCCAAGTGATTGGCAGATAAGAAGGATGGCAAAGTGAACATAAGTATAGTTGATATACATGTTATTGATGTGTACTTTACTAGTGTTCATAGCAACCCCTCAGTATTTGGTACTAGTTCAAGTTGCTAAGATTAGTAACTCGAAACGGGAGTTGCAAAATGAACAAAGACTAGTTAAAGGGCAAGGTGACGATGTGTGTTGGAAGTGGTTCCAAGATTGATATGATCATCATCACATACTCCCTATACTTTCGGGATTAGTGTTGAAACTAAATAAGTGTTATTTGGTGTTTGCGTTGAGCATGAATATGATTTGATCATGTTTATTGCAATACGGTTATTCATTTAAGTTAGAGAACAATTGTTGTTCTGTTTACATGAATAAAACCTTCTATGGTCATACACACCAACGAAATTGGTTTGTTGGATCTCGATCGTAGTGATACACATATTCATAATATTGAAGCCAAAAAGATGCAAAGTTAATAATGATAGTGCAACTTATTTGTGGCACTGCCGTTTAGGTCATATTGGTGTAAAGCGCATGAAGAAACTCCATGCTGATGGACTTTTGGAATCACTTGATTATGAATCACTTGATGCTTGCAAACCATGCCTCTTGGGCGAGATGACTAAAACGCCGTTCTCCGAAACAATGAAGCAAGCAACAGATTTGTTGGAAATCATACATACTGATGTATGTGGTCCGATGAATATTAAGGCTCGCGACAAGTATCATTATTTTCTGACCTTCACAGATGATTTGAGCAGATATGGGTATATCTACTTGATGAAACATAAGTCTAAAACATTTGAAAAGTTCAAAGAATTTTAGAGTGAAGTGGAAAATCATCGTGACAAGAAAATAAGGTTTCTACGATCTGATCGCGGAGACAAATATTTGAGTTACGAGTTTGGTCTTCAATTAAAACAATGTGGAATAGTTTCACAAATTCATGCCACCTGGAACACCACAGCATAATGGTGTGTCCGAACGTCATAACCGTACTTTATTGGATATAGTACAATCTATGATGTTTCTTACCGATTTACCAATATCATTTTGGGATCATGCATTAGAGACAGCTGCATTCTTTGAAAGGTAGCAGGTGCATTACATAAACCAAAAGGCATACGTCTATAAGCAAAAGTACCAAAAGGGCATGTAAAAGTAGTCTTTGATTGATCTCTAGCCGACACAAGTATTTGAGAGAAACCAGAATAACCATCTAGAAAGCAGTAATGTGTGTGTTTGCATAATCTTTCTAGCATTTGATCAATAAAAGGTAAGGGGTAATGATCTTTCTTAGTAGCTTTATTTAATTTGCGGAAATCAATTACCATCCTATAATCTGTAATAATTCTTTGTGGAATCAATTCATCTTTATCATTAGGAACAACATTAATACCTCCCTTCTTAGGGACACAATGGACAGGACTTACCCACTGACTGTCAGCAACAGGATAAATTATACCTGCCTCCAGAAGCTTGAGTATTTCTTTTCTTACCACTTCCTTCATTTTAGGATTCAAACGTCGTTGAGGATCACGAACTGGTTTGGCATCTGCTTCCAAATTTATTTTATGTTGACATAGAGTGGGACTAATGCCCTTAAGATCATCAAGAGTATATCCAATAGCAGCACGGTGCTTCTTCAGAGTTTTCAATAATCTTTCTTCTTCATGCTCTGAAAGGTTAGCCCTAATAATAATAGGATATATCTTCTTTTCATCAAGATAAGCATATTTGAGATTATCAGGCAACGATTTAAGCTCAAACACGGGATCACCCTTGGGTGGAGGAGGATCCCCTAAAATTTCAACATGCAAGTTGTGTTGTAGAATAGGTTCCTGTTTAAAGAATACATCATCTATTTCCCTTCTTTCATTCATGAACATATCATTTTCATGGTCTAGCAAATAGTGCTCTAAAGGATCACTAGGAGGTACGGCAATAGAAGCAAGACCAATAATTTCATCCTTACTAGGTAATTCTTCCTCACAATGTTGTTTACTAAATTTAGAGAAATTAAACTCATGAACCATATCATCCAAGCCAATAGTAACAACATTCTTTTCACAATCTATCCTAGCATTAACAGTGTTCAAGAAGGGTCTACCAAATATAATGGGACAAAAGCTATCTTGTGGAGAAGTGAGAACAAGAAAATCAGCGGGATATTTAGTTTTCCCACACAAGACTTCAACATCTCTAACAATCCCAATTGGTGAAATAGTATCTCTATTGGCAAGTTTAATTGTGACATCAATTCCTTCTAACTCAGCAGGTGCAATTTCATTCTTAATTTCTTCGTATAAAGTATGCGGTATAACACTTGCACTAGCACCCATATCACATAAGCCATGATAACAATGATATCCTATTTTAACAGAAATAACAGGCACGCCTACCACAGGTCTATGTTTATCTTTAGCACAAGGTTTAGCAATTCTAGGAGTTTCACCTTCGAACTGAATAACATGCCCATCAATATTATCAGACAAGAGATCTTTAACAATAGCAATATTAGGTTCTACTTTAACTTGCTCAGGAGGTGTATAAGTTCTAATATTGCTTTTACGAACAACAGTTGAAGCTTTAGCATGATCCTTTACTCTAACAGGGAAAGGTGGTTTCTCAACATAAGCAGTAGGAACAATAGGATCATTATAAGTGACAGTCTTTTCTTTAACTTTAATAGGTGCAGATACTTTTACTTCTATAGGAGGATGATATTTAAACCACTTCTCCTTAGGGAGATCAACATAAGTAGCAAAATATTCGGAGAAAGAAGCTACTATCTCAGAGTCAAGTCCATATTTAGTGCTAAACTTACGGAAAATATCGGTATCCATAAAAGATTTAACACAATCAAACTTAGGTGTCATACCTGACTCCTTACCTTCGTCGAGGTCCCAATCTTCAGAGTTGCGTTTAACTCTATCCAATAAGTTCCATCTAAATTCAATAGTCTTCATCATAAAAGAGCCAGCACAAGAAGTATCGAGCATGGTGCGATTGTTTTCAGAAAGCCGAGCATAAAAACTTTGCATAATTATTTCTCTCGAGAGCTCATGATTGGGGCATGAATATAACATTGATTTAAGCCTCCCCCAAGCTTGAGCGATGCTTTCTCCTTCGCGAGGCCAGAAATTATATATATAATTGCGATCACGATGAACAAGATGCATAGGGTAATACTTTTGATGAAATTCCAATTTCAATCTTTTATAGTCCCACGATCTCGTATCACATAGCCTATACCATATCAATGTGTCTTCCTTCAAAGATAAAGGAAAGACCTTCTTCTTAGCAACATCATCGGGTACACCTGCAAGCTTAAATAATCCACAAACTTCATCCACATATAATAAGTGCTCATCAGGATGTTTTGTTCCATCTCCTGCAAAAGAGTTAGCTAGCACTCTTTCCATCATACCCGAAGGAAATTCAAAAGGAGTTTCATTTTCAATAGGTTCAGTAGGTTGAGGAGAAAATCTTTGCTCTACTGGACGGGGCGAAGATACCCCGAACAAGCCCCTCAGAGAATTACTTTCCATAGTAACAAGTGACAGTAAATTTCAGCACACTATATAAATTTTTCCTTACCAAATTCCACCTACCAAAGGCGCTACACTCCCCGGCAACGGTGCCAGAAAAGAGTCTTGATGACCCACAAGTATAGGGGATCTATCGTAGTCCTTTCGATAAGTAAGAGTGTCGAACCCAACGAGGAGTAGAAGGAAATGATAAGCGGTTTTCAGCAAGGTATTCTCTGCAAGTACTGAAATAAGTGGTGATAGATAGTTTGGTGGTGTGATAAATTGTAACGAGCAACAAGTAACAAAAGTAAATAAAGTGCAGCAAGATGTCCCAATCCTTTTTGTAGCAAAGGACAAGCCGGAACAAACTCTTATAATAGGAAAAGCGCTCCCAAGGACACATGGGAATATCGTCAAGCTAGTTTTCATCATGTTCATATGATTCGCGTTCGGTACTTTGATAATTTGATATGTGGGTGGACCGGTGCTTGGGTGCTGTTCTTACTTGAACAAGCATCCCACTTATGATTAACCTCTATTGCAAGCATCCGCAACTATAACAAAAGTATTAAGGTAAACCTAACCATAGCATGAAACATATGGATCCAAATCAGCCCCTTACGAAGCAACGCATAAACTAGGGTTTAAGCTTCTGTCACTCTAGCAACCCATCATCTACTTATTACTTCCCAATGCCTTCCTCTAGGCCCAAATAATGGTGAAGTGTTATGTAGTCGACGTTCACATAACACCACTAGAGGCTAGACAACATACATCTTATCAAAATATCAAACGAATACCAAATTCACATGACTACTAATAGCAAGACTTCTCCCTTGTCCTCGGGAACAAACGTAACTACTCACAAAGCATATTCATGTTCATAATCAAAGGGATAATAATATGCATATAGGATATGAACATATGATCTTCCACCAAATAAACCAACTAGCATCAACTACAAGGAGTAATCAACACTACTAGCAACCTACTAGCACCAATCCCGAACTTTGAGACAAGAATTGGATACCAGAGATGAACTAGGGTTTGGAGATGAGATGGTGCTGGTGAAGATGTTGATGGAGATTTCCCTCTCCCGATGAGAGGAGCGTTGGTGATGACGATGGTGATGATTTCCCCCTCCCGGAGGGAAGTATCCCCGGCAGAATAGCCCTGCCGGAGCTCTAGATTGGTTCCGCCTCGTGGCGGCGTAGTCTCGTCCCGGAAGGTTGCTTTCTATTTTTTTTCTCATCGAAAGACTTCATATAGCAGAAGATGGACGTCGGAGACCCACCAGAGGGCCCACGAGGTAGGGGCGCGCCCTAGGAGGGGGGGCGCCCCCCCACCCTCGTGAGCAGGGTGTGGGCCCCCTGGACTTCATCTTTGGCGAGGATTTTTCTTTATTTATTTTAAGATATTCCGTGGAGTTTCAGGACTTTTGGTGTTGCGCAGAATAGGTCTCTAATATTTGCTCCTTTTCCAGCCCAGAATTCCAGCTGCCGGCATTCTCCCTTCTTATGTAAACCTTGTAAAATAAGAGAGAATAGCCATAAGTATTGTGACATGTTGTGAAATAACAACCCATAATGCAATAAATATCGATATAAAAGCATGATGCAAAATGGACGTATCAATCAGCGCCATGCATAGAGTCGTCCGGACAACCATCCCCATCTTTGCTCTTGTCGTCATTGCCGAAGGCTGGGGGTAGAGGAGGAGGGGGGGCAACACCGGGCCCGAGGCTCCCTCCACCCGAACCCGGAGCCGAAAACCACCAGCCGCAGGGAAGAGATCAATGGAACCACGGATACATAGAGGTTCAACACACCAGACCCGGAGACAAACCGGCCCAAGGATAGCCAAAGAATCTTGATGGACCTCAATAGGCTTGCCGATGAGAACCCCGAACGCCATCAGAAACGTCGTGGTGCGCACGTTAGGAGGGACATCTTCAACAAGCACCCAAATATCAGACAGGGAAGAGATAGCCTTGGAACCATTGGAAGCAGCTTTGACCGATACCACCAGTTGATTCAGAGGAAGCGTGAAGCTAGTACAAGAGGAAATCATGCGAAGACTTTCTTTGGAAGGGAAGGTCGCAGCAAACTCGAAATCTGAAAGTTGGCGGATTTGCCAATCCCACCCTCCCTCATCCCACAGCCGAAGCTCATCAAGAAGAACCTGGGGGGAGATGCGTTTAGAATGGACAGAGATGATGCCAACGTTGGACAGCGCGGGTATAGGAGCTGCCTCAGGGACCTCCTTGTCTAAGGCAAAAAAATATCCAGGAAGGCCAAGACCATAGTGAACGAAAGCAGGAGGTTTGATACGGTTCTGACAATCCACCGTGAGGTGGCCATCTTCCCTGCAGATGAGGCAGATGGGAGGGTTTTCACATCGGGACTGGAAGTGGCCAGGGCGGTGACATGTGAAGCAGGTGAGAGTGGGGTTGGCGACCTGAGATTGAGGAGGGATGCGACCAAGACCGCGAGGAGGAGGAGGAAGAATACCATCACCAGACGCACCAGGCCCAGATCAGGACGCCCCGCCCAGCAACAGATCCGACGGGGCGGCGAACCGGAGCCCCCGACGCACCACAAGGAACGAAGCGGGACGGACCACCACCAGCCATCGCCGGAGCCCGCAATGGCCCGCCACCCTGGGGGACAGCACCCAGCGGAGGAGGCGGCGGGGCCGGCCCCGACAAGCCCGCCCGACTGCCCGCCGCCGCCAACTCCCAGGGGTCGACAGCAGCCGGAGGAGCACCACGCGCAGGGGGCGGAGGGTCCGTCGGGCCAGAACCAGAGGCGCGAGGGGACGCACCGGCCGTTGCCGCCGCCGACCCCGCCTCCGGGGCGAGAAAGGCCTGGAGCTTAGCACGGAGCGCAGCCTCATACTCCAGATCAGCGGCCGCCTCACCGGAGCCACCGCGCCCCCGCTTCTGGCTGGAGACAGCCTCGTTGGAGGACCCGCGGGAGCGGTCCATCGCGACCACCGCCGCGAACGAGAGGGAAAGGGGAGGAGGAGGAGCAGATCTGACGAAGCAGCGAATGGGAAGACGGCGCCGATGCAAATCGGAGGAGGAGGCAGGAAACCCTATAAGTGGGGGAACCGCACCCTTCCGAACCCATATATACCCGGTCCGAGCCAGGCCCGACTCGACATAAGGCACCAAGGGAGGGGGGCTGGGCCTGGGCCAACCGCGGCCTAGATGCCAAAGACGGGAGGGGGGAAATCGGAAATAGAAGCCAGAGCAGGGACCGAAACAGGCTCACCAGGCCCAACACCAACCACAGGGGCCCGCAGCCCAGATGAAGGCACCAACGCCAGCCCCGACCCCAGATCTAGGGCTGGCGCCGCCGCCGTCGGCGCCGGAGAAGCGGGGGCCGCGACCGAGGGCGAGCAGGCGAGGGGAACCACCGGAGAGGAGGACGCCGACGCCACCACAGCTTCCCCATCGGAATCCAGTGTCGCCCTATCTAGAGACCAGACCGAAGCACGTCGGCGCCCACGGGAAACACGGCGTCAACCATCCACCTCCACCACGGGCCCGACGAGCCGCCCCCGCCCACCAGGAGCAAATTTACGCCGACGACCCGACGCCGGAGCCACGGAGATGCCAACCATAGGGACCGGACGAGAGGGGGAAGGGGGCGCCTCAAAGTCCGACCCGGATCCATCCGAATCGAGCGTCCAAAATCTGTTAGCCCGGGGCGGAGCGAGGGGGACGAAGCGAGGTGGGGTAGCCAGGGAGGAGGGGGGTCAAGACGCGCCGCCGATGAGGAGCCCAAAGGAGACCGCGGAGGGGAGGGAGAAGGGGAGGCCGCACGAGGCAGGGACGCCGCCGGGGGGGAGCAGGTGGCGGGTGCCACAGGGGAGAGGGGGGAAAGGAGCGTCATTCGCTAATGAGTGAATAGCTCTAGTTGAAACTACATGAAACCTTATGCGTGATCTTAGAAATTCCCTATGTACGCATAGGTGCATAAACTGTTTGATTGAGAAATGCCCAAGCCTCTGGTCCCAGCCACAACTCCACGTACATGTCAAGTAATGCTACTACCGAAGTTGCCTAGGAAGGAAGAGCAAAGCAGCCAAGGAAAAAGGTGGCTGTCAAAAAAAGGTGAAGAAACGGAGAGTTGAGCTAGCCCATACTGTTACGCGCTTACAACTAACTTTAAGCAGGCAATTCACAACGAAATCTCACCAACAAATTAGTTTTCTCTAAATAAGAAAGCAAATATTTCTTTCCATTGAAAAATAGCACTGCAAAAGGAAAATAGTCACTGCAAAAGAGAAGCAGGAAATAAGGACATGATGGCGCAGTAGGATAAAAATAAATTGTCGTTGAAGCCACATAAGACTGGCTAACTACCAGCTATATATATGTTGACATGAAAGAAAGCACTCTTAACAAATAATATAATAACAATGTGAGAGGGACGGGCATGATTAAACTATGAATCGAGTCACTCTTTAGTGAGAGTTAAAGAGTTAGCATCAGTCATGTAACTCTTGACCAAATCCGTTTAACACCCCACATCTACGCATCCATGATAGAATTGACAGCCCAGCTAATACCGACGAGCTATTGTTTCCCACGACGTCTGTACCCATGTTAATTTGACCACTTTGTTATTGCACTTGCATTCATTTTGGATCTTGATCTTGACTCCACATCTTTCTTTTATCTGATCTTAACCTGACTTAACATGTAGAGTTGCTCTATGCTTTCTATTTTGGCAACTCTTTTTCTTTTAGATGTTATTTGGGTAACTAAGCATGTGTTTCCTTTGGCCGCTTTGTTACAGTTCATAGGTACGAGAGCGATGGTGGTGTTACAGACAGATGCTTGGCAGATACTCTTACATGACTCTACTACTACTACTACTACTACTACTATTACTACGCCCCTAAAAAAGAAGATTTATTCTCTATGCAGAAGAAAAACTCAACACTCACTGATAAAACAAAATCGAGTGCAGTGGGGTTTATACAAGCGGTCTGACATTCAAACTGTTTTAGAAACTCTCACGCCGTCACGCGCTATACCACCGTCATACCCAACACAATCTGCATTACACACGGTTTTGTTAAACGCTTGGATGATACACTTAACACAAGCGGCTATTCAGGGCGGTCTGTGAAGCAATCAAACACTATACTACCGATGTAGCCAACATAGTCGGCATTACACAAATGGTTCTGTTAAACTCGTGGGTGATGCACTTAACACAAGCGGTTACTCAGGGCGACCGACTGTGGAACATTCGTAGGTGGTCTACTAAGGGAGCCAGTGAGCCACTGTTGGGGACAGCCTTATCCGACCACCATGTCCGAAAGTTACGGTAGGGTGATCAAGTGGTGAAATGTTGGGACGATAGTTTAGGCCAGGGTTACTTTCTTTCTTGGCTGGTTTTCTCTCTCCGACGCATGGTATTTCACGGTAGGGTGATCTTGTCGATGGCTCATCAGTGCCTTTAGGGAAAGGGTTTCTTCAACCCCAAGCCTTGTTTGAGCTAGCATTGCGCTTTCTCCATGATGGATGAGGGCTTGTGAGCTCGATAGTCGTAAGGAAGACGAAGACCTTCAAGAACTAGTACATATTTACATTTGGATGCTAATAACAATCTGACCATCGCTCAGAGGGATCCCTTGAGCAAACATTCCACTAGGACCGTTCCCTCTAGAGGGCACATCATCTTGGATCTTCCATCGACAAGGATCGTTGGCTTAGGACCTGCATGAGGGCGACGATGGGCAGCCAGATTTGGACGAGGCCATCTAGCTTGCCTGGCACCATACCAAGACGGGCCAGACCCACAAAATATATTGGGGCCAAAAATATTGCCACGCAATAAATTATGAATTTGGCCATATCATACAGTATAAAAAATTGCTACAATTTACAAAAATGCTAATTCCTCGCTGCCCTATTTCTTACCACATACTACAAAAACATCGGTAGAAACTGCAGATTCGACCGTTCTTAGTGGGTCTGGCTAGGAGGTGCTTTAAAGTCCGTACGATGTAGGCCAAACAGTGAATGCGGCAACCAAACACTCTTGAAATAGGTTTCCGCCCCGCTTTATATATAAATAGTAACAACTGAACAAAGTACATGGTCGAAACGATACAAGATGAAGAGATAGCTTCTCCTCTTATAAAGCACATCCCAAAATAACCGGATTACATAAAACGCACGCAACAATAGAACATCTTTTTTTCATTGCCCACTTGCTAAGTTACTATGGTGGACAACTCATGTGTCATTTCACGTTGCGCTGCCCGTCTCGGTTTCACATCTATTTGGGACTTGGTTAACAGGGATAGAGCCTAAAACCGTGACACATATTCGAGTAGGAGTGTGTGCATTATTTTAGGTCATATGGAATTGTCGAAATGGCGTTGTCTTTAACAGACAAACCATCACGAATTTTTTGCAGGTTATCTTCAAGGCGTCAGCTTGGATCGGTATGTGGTTGTTACTCAACCATGCGGACCATAGGGAGCTTATGGATATTGGGTGCAACCAATGGATGATGGTTGCACGGGATACCTATAACCGGTTTGGATGGCGGTCCAACAATAGGATAGGCGTGTAGTCATCTTTTTCTATTTTCGCATGTTGTCGCTGATTACTTTTTATGAGTTTCGCACTACTGTTTGAGACCTTGTTCTAAACCTGGATTTTTTACAATATGGTTGTATGCATCAAGGGATGCAGAGGTCGGGGGTATTCCTCCATTTCTATAAAACAGAACGCACGCAACTACGCTATCGCATGAGAACACACGCTACACTCCAGCACACTTAGAGCATTTCTAGCAGACCCGTTATATTGCCAACCCGTATCGCGCATTTACAGTTCGTGGAAGACGTGTTTTGCGGGCTCGCGTGGGCTGCGGCCGAACAGAACCCGCATAGCGGAACCGTAAAATTTCATTTTTACGGTTCGCGTGGTTTTTCGGAATTTGACACATATCTCACATACGACAGTAATATGAATTCAAATAGCATAAAATGTGAATATTATGAATCCAAATTACAATGATTATTCAAGTATCCTATAAAACTAATAATTCAATACAACAATTATTCTGAATACAACAATGTTATCGATCACACATGAATTGAATGAAATGAATGTAAGATTGGCCGGTGCCTTTGCCAAAGGTGCTCAATGCCTTTGGCCATGCCTCTGTCAATGATGCTCAGTGAGATCCTCCTGGAGCTGATGGTGGGTGTTTGCATCTTCAATCTGCCGGTATGTCTGAAGGAATGCTTGTATGCGGTCAGCGTCTCTAGCTGGCTTCACACGGCTACCGACATTGTCGTACAAGAACTCCAAGTTCAAGTCCCTCTCATCTTTGATGATCATGTTGTGAAGAATCACACAACATGTCATAATGTTGCTTAGGGTTTTCTTGTCCCAAATACGAGCAGGACCACGAACAATGGCAAATCTAGATTGCAAAACCCCGAAGGCTCTTTCTATATCTTTTCGGGTAGCCTGTTGCACCTTTGCAAATTCAATATGCTTTCTAGTTATGGGCTTTTTGATACTCTTCACAAATGTACATCAAGAGGAGTAAATACCATCTGCAAGATAGTACACCTTTGTATACTCATGCCCATTCACCGTAGAGTTGCAAGCAGGAGCATCACCACTCCAGAGGCAGTACAAAGGTATGTAAACTATAAAAACGAGTCAAAGTGGATTGGCCTACACTAGCACTTCCGCGTTTTTCAAAGTTATTAATTGTCTCATACCCTATTTTTGATTTTGATAGTATGGTGTAGCGTATCTTATGCAAAGGGGTACCCCCGGGAAGAGATCCAGTGGAGACAGCTGGGCCTGTAGCTCAGAGGATTAGAGCACGTGGCTACGAACCACGGTGTTGGGGGTTCGAATCCCTCCTCGCCCACAGCCTTCCAAAGGGGGAGGTTCAAATGACGAATTGAGACAGAAACCAATGGGAATTTCTCGGACCGAGAAAGCGGAACTGCTTGGCGCTGCATATTAGAACTCATTAAAGCCCCACTCCGACCAAGATAGAACTTTTACCAAAAGTTTATTGTGATCTTTTTGTTCAAATAACAATTAAGGTGAAGCAGGGCCGAAGAAATCCTCTGGGCGGGTTCCTTATCTTTACTTAATACGGAACCGAGACCTTGACTTCTTCTTATCAGACTGAAGTCCATTCCTACCGTAATTGAGACTTGCCCTCGCTCGCGGGTGATTCCTTATAGCTTGATCCATGTGATGGCTGTTTTTTTATTTAATCCCTTTTTAATTTCTTCAATGATTAATTGGAATTCCAATTAATTATTTTGGCTGACTGTTTTTACATAAATAATAAGAATTTTTAATTATTTCAATGAGATAAAATTTGGAAAAATTAAGGATTTCGGTATTTTTTTTCTTATTCTTTTTATTTATTCTTTCAGAAAGAGATAAGAATTGGTTTGGTGAATCGGACTTTTTCTTATTTCAAAATAGTGAAAAAGTCAAATAAGAGGTGTTAAGCTTTTTATCATTCTGGCATCGAGCTATTTTGCCGCAGGACCTGCCAAATTGAATGATGTGTTCATTCCAAAAAAAATTAAAAATGGGTAAAAGCCGAGAAGTTTTATATTTTTATATTATGAATCTTCGATTCTAAAATTTAAATTCTTCTACATTAGCAAGTCTAGCGAACAAATGAGGGTGTTGCAACACGTTGATATCATTGAGAGTACCCGTCGTACCAAAAAAAATGTCAAACCATAAATCATCGGATGCTACGACCTCTAGACAATTGTTGCATCACGAGACTTTCACAATACTTCTCGTGCCATGCCTTCGGACAGTTTTTTCCAAGTCCAATGCATGCAATCAAGGCTTCGTAGCATGTCGGGCCAACCTCGCTTCTCATTTGCTGCTATCAACTTTATTGTGTCTTCCTCATTGGGTGCACGAAGATAGACATGACCAAAGATGCGGATCATCACTTTGGCAAACCTACGCGCTGACTCAACTGTAGTATCTTCGCATTGTCAGCATAGTCATCCGGAATACCATATGCAATCACACGCATAGTTGCAGAGATTTTTTGATTGGCGCTAAAACCCAACAAGCCAGCGGCGTTTCTCCTTTGAGTAAAAAACCAGGAATTGGCCTCGCAAGCTTGCACATTTTTTACGAAGAGTGATCGGCGCATACGATACGTTCTTCGGAAGAGGTGCTGCAGATAGTTTGGATTGTCTGCGAAGTAGTCTTGCATCAACATCATACTCCCGAGATGGTGGTTCCGAGGGATGCAAAGACGGCTGACGGTCAAACCTCGCTGTCTCTTGCGGTTTTGATCCTCCACCTCCTTCACAGCTAGGACCGCCACGACCATTTGCTGACGATGGCGCTCGAGCATCGATTCCACGTCCGAGTTGTCGGACGAGGACGAATCCTCGAGAGAAAATTGCTCACACGGGCTCAAATCCATCTAAAAACGCATCGAAGCTCGCATCAACGAAATTTCTATGGCCGTGCTACAAGGGGAAGGGAAGGGGCTCACCGGGGCAGCGGCGACCGGTGGCGGCTCGGCGAATTCGGGGCGGGCCGACCGATTGCGGCTCGGTGAATCCGGGGCGGGCGGCGACTCGAGGCGGTCGACCCGGGACGGCTGCGCCGTCGCAGTGGCTCGGCTCATCGGATCCGGGGCGGGCAGCGTGATTGCGCTGGCGGGAATGGCCGGAATCGCAGGCGGCGGGCGGCTACGGGAGGGGATGTGGGGAGCGCGCGCTGAAATGTCCGTCCCGCCAACCGCTTTCGCGGAATACAGGACGCTGGCGGGAGGGGGGCTATATTTTCGCGGGTCGAGGGAGGGGGGGTTATCGCGCCCCTCAAAAAAATTTACGGGTCAGACGCTTTTAAGGTTTCTATCTAGATCACTTTTTTCACCCAAAACCGTAAACTGGCGGTTATCTTGCGGGTCGGGACGATATAAGGGGTCTGCTAGAGATGCTCTTAGGCTCCACGACAACGCTCTTAGGAGGGAACATGGCGCGACGTGTTGCCGCTGCCGGGTCCAAAGTGGACATGATCTTTCACTCGAAACCCTGGCATGGAAAGAAGAACCATGTCGACGTCTTCAAAAAAAGAGCGGCATCCAAATTCTTTCTACACGGATCTGGTTGGGCTCAATGCGGGCAACCAACACGTCCCAAGTTACCGTGCCACACTCCGATGAAACAACCCCGAAATCCTTGTTGATCTCACGCCAGACCTCCGGAGGATACGGGCAACGCAGAAAGAGGTGGTTGCAGCGTTCCTCTCGGAGGCAGAAGAAGACTACGTAAAGGGAGAGGAGCAGCCAGCGTGGAGTAGAGGGACACTGGACACGGGAGTCTGACGGCTGACGAGCTAGCGACACTCACAAAACGCTGTAGTATTTGTTACTCCGTGCATATTGCCGTTGCAGCCCACGCTCCAATTTGTCGTCTCTAGTACTAGTACAGTAATTCTCCACGTAGTTTTCAGTTTTTACCCACTGATGATTTGTCCCTTCACCTACTTCCTGACAGGCACAGACAGCCCTGAACCCTAGAAAAATACCACGCACTAAATCCAATTTCAGTAACTCAGATGCTACCGAGTTCGACTGTAGTTCTAGCCAGCCAGGACACGCACATAGGCACGTGAACAAACGAACGCGAGAAAAAACTAATCGGATTTTGTCCAGGGACTGTTTGTTCGAATCTTAGCTTGGTCTCCAAACTTCAATGCAGCAGTACCAAACTTTCATAATTCAGCAGATTTTTTTGTTCTCCGGCGCTTTCTTTTTGGCACACTTCTCTCACACTACTCAAAGTGGTTTTCACGATGATGATATGACAATTCTTTCGGCAATCTCGTCAGCAAAAGAAGAGAGATTATTAGATTATTATGAGAATACCGGAAGTACCTAGACTTATCACATACTCCCTCCGTTTCTTTTTTATTCCTTATGCAAGATTTGTCTTAACCCACAAAAAATATTATTTGTCTCAAATCAAACGTAGTAAAATTTGACTAAGACTATAGGAAAATAATATCAACATTCACAATATTAAGTCAATATCATTACATGCGCCATTGAATTAACTTTCATATTGTACATCTCTAGTATTGTAGATGTTGATAATTTTGTATATAAATTTGGTCAAAGTTTATGTAGTCTGACTTAAGACAAATCTTATGTGCAAAGTAAAAGGAAATGGAGCAAGTAGAATTTCTTGTTAAGGGGATGTCATGAAATTTGGAGAAACGGATACTTTAGATATGGAATAAATTTACGCCCAATAATTGAAGAAAAAATGTAGCACATCATATTATTATTATCATTAGAGATATTCCATAACATTGTTTAAAATATGCATTTTTGACAAAAACTTGAATTTTTTTTGTCCATCTTGGATTATCGTTGTCAAATTTGTCGATTTTTTGCCTTTCTTTGTTGTTTAAATTTTTCCCCAAATTTATATTTTTTGCATTTATGCTGACAAGTGTAAAACTACTGCCATGTTATGAAACCGAGGACAACTCAATGACTAACAACTTAATACTCTCTCCGTTTTTATTTACTCCCCATATTAGTTTTGGTCAAAGTCAAACTTTGTAAAGTTTAATAAAGTTTATATAAAAACTATTAACATATAAAATAACAAATCAATACCATTAGATTCATATATATATATATATATATATATTCACATTATATAGAGTTGCTAATGTAAATGTTCATATTTTTCTATATAAACTTGGTCAATCTTTACAAAGTTAGACTTCAGTCAAATCTAATATTGATGAGGACATCAATACCATTGTTACACCCACAACCCCTACTGCTACATATACTGGACCAATTACTAGAGCTCGTGCACGCCAATTAAATTTTCAGGTACTTTCGTTTCTTGGTAATGATTCTAATGTTCATGAGAATATGATGCTGCCTAAATTGGATACATTTGTTTTGCTTACAAATGAAGGGCCTGGCATGGATAAGAGGGATGAACACTGGAGCAAGACCAAGCATGGAGAAGATGGCATGCGCAAGGGGAACAAGAACGGAGTTACAAGTGATGATTTCAGGACTTTGAAGCCACCATAATGAGTGCATGAAGCCTTGGATCACTAGTAGAAAAAGGGCCTTTAGTCCCGGTTCATAAGGGCCTTTAGTCCCGATTTTTTGAACCGGGACTAAAGGGTCGTTACTAATGCCTCACCCTTTAGTCCCGGTTCAAACCAGAACCGGGACTAAAGGCCCTCCACGTGGCCGCTGTCTGGAGGAATTTTCTGATTTTTTTTTTGAAATTTTTTTTGAAATTTTTTTATTTTCAAATTTTAACCTCTAATATCTAATCACCACCCCCTCATCACTACTCAATTTATCCTCTAATCACCCCTCATCATTCGAAATCATCTAACTTCCCGACCGGTCACCTATCCCTCTCACTACTCTAGCCCGAGCACGCTTAACTTTTGGGTTCTATTCTCCTTCGCTTCCGAGTCTGCACTTGTTGTTTTCCTGACAATAGTAAGATGTCAATCCTATTAACCCTCAGGAATTTTGCTTGAGCATGAAGTGACACATTTCACTGTTTGAGTTTGAAACTATTGTTTTAAAAAACAATAATTATTTAGTAACACTAATATTTTTTGAATAATTAGTTTGACCACAGTTTGACCATAGTTTGACCAGATTTGACCAAAATTCAAAATAACTAAAATAATTATTTAGTAACACTAATATTGTAGAATAATTAGTTTGACCATTGTTTGACCACAGTTTGACCATAGTTTGAAATTTTTTGATTTTTTTTTGCCTCTCCAGATATTAAAAGCCCTGTAACTTTTTTACTGTTAGGTTTTTGAGGATATTGTAGAATAATTAGTTTGACCATTGTTTGACCACAGTAGATGATTTTTCATATAAAAAACTTTTTCATCCGAGTTCGTATGCAAAAGTTACGTCCATTTTTACAAATTCTCGAGAGATTTTGCAAAAAAGTCGAAAATTCATGTTTGTAAATTTTCCCAACAACTAGACCACATATCACATGGGAAACTTAATTTATTTTATTTTTTTTGACATTTCCATCATTTTCTTTTATTTTTTTAAAACTGAAAAGGCGATCCGGGGGGTTAGAGTTTGAAAATGGGACCTTTAGTACCGGTTCGTGGCACGAACCGGGACTAAAGGTCTCAACCCCATTAGTCCCGGTTCGTGCCTCAAACCGGGACTAATGGTCTAATCTTTAGTCCCGGTTTGAGGCACGAACCGGGACTAAAGGTCATCGCACCCTTTAGTCCCGGTTTGTAACACGAACCGGGACTAAAGGGCCCAGGTGAACCGGGAATAATGCCTTAGCCGCACGAACCGGGATAAATGCTCACATTAGTCCCGGTTCTAGACTGAATCGGGACTAATGCTTAATCCGGCCTGGACCATTGCCCCCTTTTCTACTAGTGGATGAAGGGGGTGTTCGGATTCCCTCCGCTCCGGACTCAGCTCCGCAGAGCTGGTGGAGCTGCGGGCTAAAACGGTGGAGTTGGAAAGTAGGCACTCCTCAGATCTTGTAATTCTACGGAGCCGGTGGAGAGCCGAACAGGCCCGAAATATACAAGATGCCACTTCATAAATTTCGTCCAGAGGCTATTCTAGGTGCTGCGTCAACTTATAATTGGGCCAGGCCCATGTAATTTCGAAATACATAAGTATAGGCTGTTTTTAGAGTCCGTATGTATGGGGAAACAAGAGATAGGGTCGGTTTCGGACCCCTTCCCCAAGGGCCACGAAATCCCCCCCCCTCTTCCTCCATATATACAGCCCTTACGGCACCGTTTAGACTTTGGCTTTTGTTTAGATTAAAGTTCGCCATAGCTGCAACTTCGCGTACTTTGTTTGTGTTCAACAACCAGACAAAGGCGTCACAGAACCCCACCTTGATCAATAAAGCTCTTCTCTTATATTTGCAATATCCAGATTGCAATCTTAGTTTCTTGCTTGTTCTTTGTTTGCCTGCAGGAAACAGACCTTCATGGTCAGGTTGATCGTGCTCTGGCGTGGTCAATAACCTCTCGGAGTTGGTTTAGCAATTGCTAAGGCGCGACGTCCTCGCACGTTCATAGTCGGATCGTCAAAGTCGACTTTCTCCAAAACAATAGCCACAATCTCAATGAAAGACGGGACACCTTTGCCTCTATCAAATATGCGGAGTAAATAAAAACTAGGGGAGTATAAGGAACGAGAGTTGTAATAAATGGTTTCCTTGGTTGAAAAGTACAGTTTGTCTAGTATTGGAGTTTACATCACAGTTGTGAGTTAGATTTGGTTCGGTTGACCCTATGAACTCTAGGAATTCTTTCTTATTTGACCTTTCTGCGTGTTTGACTCCGGTTTTACACTAGACAACAGTGCCATGTCGTTTTTGTCTATGCATGTCATTTATTTCCTTCCTTTGTAGCTACAAAACCTTTGGAAAACTCAATTTGTACAAATGAATAATATAAAATGACCAGTAAAATGGACATATTTCAATGGAGAATCTGGTAAAATTCCAGCTAAAAGCATACAATTTTGAGAGTCTTTATGTTTTAGTTTCAAATTCAGATTTAGGGTACATAATTGAAAAAATTACAATAAATCTGGAATAATTGGATGACCAATTGTCGTACAATTTGAGAGAAACACGGTATTTTTAGCTTAAAGAGAGAAAAGAGATGGCATGGTTGACACAACTGATTAGGATGAAACCGGAGTGAAGTGGGTAAAAACCGGTCAATCAAAAAGGAAAGTGGCATCCTGTCAAAACGGAAAAAGAGAAGGAAACATGTATTGTGACGGATTTCTAGAAATTCCGGAGACGTAAACTGAATCGAAACAAAGAATGTAAAGCTAACAAAAGAGCAATCCAGAGCAAGAAGACACATGGAATAAACATGTACCCCTCCGTTCACTATTATAAGATGTTCCAACTTTGTTTCTAAATCAAATGTATGTAGACACGTTTTAGTGTGTTTGTTTATTCATTTCAGTCCGTATGTATTCCCTTCATTCCATAATTCTTGTCATGATTAATTTTGAACTAAAACTATGTCAAGAATTATGAATAAGTAGTTCAAATTGAAATGTTCAAAACATCTTTGTTATTAATAGTGAACGGAGGGATCCACATAATTGTAAAGGGCTTGAATGACGAATGATGGTAAATGGTTTTGCATGAAAGGAGTGAGGGATTTTAGGAGCAATGACGTCCCAATTAAATTCAGATCTCAAAGCTCCTGAAATTGCTAGCATGATTTTTGCACGTAAAAATGACTACGCCTCAAGAGGGCAGGCAGGGAGACATGGCGCCTGCGGATCATACGCATCGGGCAGGGCAGGGAGTACCCGGAGCATATTTTTCTTCAGCTGTTATACCAGTGTAGTGCGGTGGCTGGCTAACAACCATAGAGATGGGGCGTCCTTGTTGCAGGGACAGCCAGACACATGGACATAGACAGTGGTAACAATCACAGAATTCACAGTTTTCGCAGGCAGCACTCTCCTCTCACTCACGCTCGCCAAAAGCAGAAAAAGAAAGCAAGCGCCAAGGAAAGATTAATAATTGGTTAAAGCAGAGGCACACACCCCCACCTACACACCCAGCCCAGCACAGCACCGCATCGATCGTCCTCCTCCATTTGCATTTCCACCCACCACCAAACGCCCCCGTTCCATCCCTCCCTCCCTCCATCCCAAGAACACCACCACCAAGCAAGATCCAAGCCCCAAGATTGGCCTGGCTTTCTCGGAGCAAGAGCAGCATTTGTAGAGATCGGTGGAGCTGCGGCGGTTGGATCAGCGACGGAGGGAGGGAGCGGCGTGCCGGTGGTGGAAGTGGAAGCGGTTGCGCTCGCTTGCTTGCGCAGGAGTGAGGGTCAAGTTCCCCCGGAGCTTTTCTTTCTCCTTTTTCCTTTTCACCACACCATCCACCTGAAACCCATCCCCATCTGAATCCCCCAACTCCATCCATCCATCCTCCATCCACGGGTAGAGAGACACAGAGAGGGATTGCAGTACAACCCAAGAAACCATGATGGTGGTGTGGCAGGGGCAGGAGCAGGAGGAGGATTGATCGGCGGTGCTAGCAGGAGTAGTAGTGGCCGCTGCTGTTACTCACCGGTCGCCATCCCCTCTTCCCTTTAATCCTTGCTTCACTCCTCCCCTCCCTCCCTCCCTCCTACCTTGTCTTATTGCCTTGTTGCAAGACAAGAAAAGAAACCCGGCCGCATTCCCAACAGCAGCACATCTTCTTCTTCTCGGTTGGTGCGTCGTCGCTCGCCGTTGTGGTGGTGGTGGTTGTTGTTGTATGATCGGTGGCAGCAGACGAGATGACAATGGAGCACGGCGAGGATTGCTGCGTCAAGGTGGCGGTCCATGCCCGCCCGCTCATCGGCGACGAGAAGCTGCAGGGCTGTAAGGACTGCGTCGCCGTCGTCCCCGGCAAGCCACAGGTATGAACGAACTTTCTTCACTCAATTTACTAGGCTTTTCCCTCTGTTTCGCTCAGTATGATGGAATGTTTGTGCTTGTGTTTGCGTTGTTTTTAACCTCTCTTTTCTTATTTTTGGTTTCTTCATTCACTGGCGGCAGTACATGTCTCAGTTCAGAGACTAGACTGACTGCTCAATCCAACTCTGCCAGTACGATAAATTCTCTCGTGTTTCTTCTCTTATCTTACACAAAAAGAAAGAAAGAGAAACCATACGGCTGCGTTTTTTATTCATTTTGTTACATAAAATTCAGAGACCCGATTGACATTTTCTGCCGATGTTTGAGGATTTCAGCACCAGATTTCGCCAAGAAATAAATAAAAGAAAACGACTTTCCATCTCCTCTGTTTCTCTCTGTCCGGCTCAAGAACAGCCGAGCTCGCAAGAAACCAACCGATCTACCTCAATTTCGGCCATCAAGAACATCTCGAATTCAGCGACGAGAATCTAGGTTGCTTGCTTGCTTCCCCGATTTAGCCCCCCGTGACAGAGACGGGCGGCCCCCTTTTCCCTTCTCCTTTTTCCCCTGTCGGCAGTGCCAGAGTTGTTCATATTACATTTCTGGTGCGGAGTTGCGTCCGATCCTGATGGCGTTGGTGCTCTTCTTTATCTGGGCAGGAATCCTGTCAGCGTCACGCACTTGCGCTCCCGGCTGTTTGTTGATCCGGTCCCTTTCAGCCCAATTCAATTCAAGCTTGTTTCCGTTTCTTCTTTGAGAAAGATTTTTTTTATCATTTGTTAATCTCCCCAAATTCTGATGGATTGGGGTCTCGGTTCCACCCTGAGCCTGGGTGAGTGAGATCTGGCTTATCTTACTTTCACCTATGTAGTAGTAGTAATATTTTATTTTCTCCTGTGATTCATCTGCATGCATCTCCAGCTGTCAGTGGCACATTCTTCCTCATCTTTCTTGGCTTTCCCACCAATCTCACCTTGATCTCTCTCTCTCTTTCTCTCTCTCTCTCTCTCTCTCTCTCTCTCTCTCTCTTTGTGTGTGTGTGTGTGATGATTTCTTTTTTGGTGAGGCAATTTTCGGGTCAAGAATCAAGATAGGTAGATGGAAAGTGACTTTCTTTCCGCCCAACTCTTTATTACTAGCGTTAGCAAAGCAATGATGAGATGCCGTTGTGGTATTACTGACTTGAACCTTTTTCTGTTGCTGAATGAATGAATGATGGATGAATGCAGGTCCAGATCGGCACCCACTCCTTCACCTTCGACCATGTCTACGGCAGCTCCGGCACGCCGTCGACGGCCATGTTCGACGAGTGCGTGGCGCCGCTGGTGGAGGGCCTCTTCCAGGGCTACAACGCCACCGTGCTCGCCTACGGCCAGGTCAGTCAATCATTCATTTTTCCACCCCCAGCCCCATGTGCCATTCATTCAGAGCAAAGACCCATATGATATGATACCTGGACCACCACGTTGGGGGGTGGCAAAAAGCCAGCAGCACTTCATGTGGCGCTGCCGGAGCTCCAAACCCTTTTCTTCCAGTCCAGCTCACCTGCTTCTGCCATTATGGGGCTTTCTTGCTTGCCCCCACAAGCAAAACCCAAGCAAATGCTGATTGTTCCTCTGGCAATTTATTTACGGTGGAGTCGAAATAGTAATAAAATCCCGCAAAATGCTGAACTATATTCCTTCTTGTTCTTTTCTTTTCGGCAGACTGGCTCGGGGAAGACGTACACCATGGGGACGGCGTGCAAGGAGGGGACGCACGTCGGGATCATTCCGCGAGCCATGGCGGCGTTGTTCGACAAGATTGAGAAGCTCAAGAACCAAGTAGACTTCCAGCTACGCGTTTCTTTCATCGAGGTAAAAATCAACCTGACCGAATGCGGTTGCCTGTCTAAGCTGACATTCCTCTACAGAATTTTAACTGATCGGTGCTACTAAACATTTGTTTTGGATAGATCCTGAAAGAAGAGGTGCGGGATTTGCTTGACCCTGCCACTGTTGCTGCTGGCAAAGTTGAGAATGGCAATGGACACACCGGGAAGTTGTCCGTGCCGGGGAAACCTCCGGTGCAGATTCGGGAGGGGTCAAATGGGGTCATTACCCTGTCCGGGTCGACCGAAGTGCACGTCACCACTCAGAAGGAAATGACCACATGCCTTGAACAAGGTTCGCTGAGCCGCGCCACTGGGAGCACCAACATGAACAACCAATCAAGGTTAGCAACATTGGCACAATCATCACTATCTTTTAAAAGATGAAGCCTTTTAATCACTCTCACTCATAACTGATGAGATGTGATGAAGAAGAACAAGTAAACATCATTCAGATTAGACACACGCAATCAGTGCTGGATACAGTTTCAGATTAGAGAATTATTCATGTTGTTTTAATCAACTTTATGCTTCTTTTTTTGTTTCGGCATGTAATAGTCGTTCCCATGCCATCTTCACAATCACATTGGAGCAGATGCGCAAAGCAGACCCCATCATGGCATCAGATGGAATGCCTATCGAAGAGATGAATGACGATTATCTATGTGCCAAGCTCCACTTGGTAGATCTTGCGGGGTCGGAACGGGCCAAAAGAACTGGTTCAGATGGCCTTCGGTTCAAGGAAGGTGTGTACTTCGCATGTTTTTCCGTTTTAGACGACCATTGATGCATGATCTCGTCCCCAAACTAAAGGTAATTTACGCCTCATGTCACCAGGTGTTCACATCAACAGAGGACTTCTGGCCCTTGGCAACGTCATAAGTGCTCTTGGAGATGAGAAAAAGAGGAAAGAAGGTGCACATGTACCTTACCGGGACAGCAAACTCACTCGCCTCCTGCAGGTTATATTCTTCACACGCAACTGAACAGATGTGGCTTTAAGTGCCATTGATTTCATAGCTATGTTCTGTTAAATAGGATCAGGTCAACTGCTGCTTCAGCATCAGATGTGGTTTACTATATTTTTTTTTGTCCTAATACTAACTACTTCTTATCCACTTCTGTTTTGTGAACAGGACTCACTCGGTGGAAACAGCAAGACTGTAATGATAGGTAATTCATTTTACTGGATACCACTTAATTGCTTATTCTTAATGTTTACAACAATAAGTGCCGATCTCCCACAATATCTAAAGTTCGGTAAAAGTTCCAGAATTGGCATACCAAGGTTCAAAATGTATCATCTTCAGTTCCTTCACTCGGATGTATGAATCCCATGATATGATTTAGTCATTTCATTTAATTTATTTGAAAGAAAAGACATGTTCTTATATATGGTCGTTAAGCTTATATTTTACTAACCGGCCCTACTGAACTTACATTGAACTGACTTATATCTATATTCTCTCCTGCAGCCTGTATTAGTCCAGCAGATATTAATGCTGAAGAAACACTGAACACATTGAAATACGCCAACCGGGCACGTAATATTCAGAACAAGCCAATTGTGAGTTTGTCATCTTTAACCTCCCTAGAAACATATCAAACTACCTACGCTTTCTTTATTAAATTGATAAGCTTTTCTCCGTGATGGTTACTTGACTTTTTGCTATTTGCTTCCCTGATTTCCAGGTCAACAGGAATCCTATTGCTGATGAGATGAAAAGGATGCGCCAGCAACTCGAGTACTTGCAAGCAGAGCTAGTTTTAGCTCGCGGAGGAGGAGTAGGATCAGATGATGTTCAGGTAAATGTTTTACAATCTGTTTGCAATGTCATCGGCAAAATTTAGACTGTAGAATGCAATCACTCACACTAAGAATTGGAATAACAAGATATCAATTTTCAGGGTCTCAGGGAAAGGATCTCATGGCTTGAACACACAAATGAAGACCTTTGCCGGGAGCTTTATGGCCTTCGCAACCATGTTCACAGTGATCCATGCGAACCTGAACTACATGTATGTCAATTACTTCTTAAGTGTGTTTTTGGAAATTTTACATTTGTGAACAATGATATACTTGCACTTCCACTGCTCCTTTCACACTATATGTATGTTCTCACAAAGGGAAAACAAGAAACAACATAACATATTGTCTACTACTCCCTCTGTAAACTAATATAAGAGCATTTAGATCACTATTTTAGTGTTCTAAACGCTCTTATATTAATTACGGAGGGAGTACTTTGTTTTCCATGTAGTTGCACTTGAAATGTTATAGCTAGACCATATGTATCTCACTTGTTTTGCTCTTTGTTTCAGAAAACTGTAAGTGGCTACACCAAAGGTGAAGGGCTCAAACGAAGCTTGCAAAGTACGGAGCCATTTGATGTCCTTATGACTGATTCTGTACGAGGTAATCTTAGAATCTTGTAGTTCTTTGGTTGCTTCTCAAACCATGACTAAATCTGAAATTTATCTTTGTTTTCTTGCTATGCTTGTATGGCACTAATTGCCCCTACCTGCAGAAGGCAACCCTAAAGATATTGACGATGAAGTAGCCAAAGAATGGGAACACACAATGCTGCAGGATAGCTTAGGCAAAGAGTTGAATGAATTAAACAAACAACTGGAGAAAAAGGAGGTATGCAACGTGGACACTGAAAACTATTTCACCATGTAAATAAAAAAACCATTTAAAAATCAATAAAATGTATACGAGTTAATGTGCACGCACATATGAATATGCATTCACTCCCCAACCCTTTGTTTTGTGGCCTTCTGTTCTATACTAGGATCAGCGGCAAAGCCAACCCTGTCCTTGGTAAAGTTGATTTCAAAATGCATGATTCATGAGGTTGTGAAGGTCATTAATTGTGTGCCAATGTTTACTATATTAACTTGAAAGAGCAACACATTATACATACATTATTCTGATCTGTTTCCTGAGTTAACTTTACTCTTGCATTCTGATTATGCTTGCCAATAACCTTACCACAAATTTGTCCCGAACACTTTGCAGTCTGAGATGAAAGGGTATGGACATGATACTGTTGCACTTAAGCAACACTTTGGAAAGAAACTTATGGAACTTGAAGAAGAGAAAAGAGCTGTACAGGTTTGTCATAAAATCTTCAAACTACTATACTCAGTCAAAAACAGTTGCATATCCACGAAAAATGCTAATCTTACAAGGAAATTTGAACACGTTTCAGAAAGAGAGGGACAGGTTGTTGGCTGAAGTTGAAAGCCTAAATGCAGATGGGCAGACACATAAGGTGCGAGATGCCCAACTGCAAAAACTTAAAACCTTTGAAGCACAGGTAAATGGTTCTTCTTAATGTGTTCTACTAAATTTCACAATCTAGTACATGTTAGTCATAAAATACGGACCTGCAGATTCTAGAACTCAAGAAAAAGCAGGAGAGCCAAGTTCAACTTCTGAAAGAAAAGCAGAAGAGTGATGAAGCTGCTAAGAAACTGCAAGAAGAAATCCATTTTATAAAGTCACAGAAGGTTGCCTTTCCTTTGTCAGCTTGTCTGTGATAACTGCATCATTTTCTACATCATTTCTATGTATTGTTAATAATACTTCATTCATATTAATGCAATCTTTTATGGTTTCAGGTTCAACTACAACACAAGATCAAACAAGAAGCAGAACAGTTCCGGCAATGGAAGGCTTCCCGTGAAAAAGAACTTTTGCAGGTATGGATAGTTCGTTGCATAGTTAGTGCAAATACTGCAGAATTACTGTGTGGCAGATTGTAGTTCAAACCAAATGTGGGCCATGTAACAATGATGGGCATTTTTATCATAGCTTACTTAGATATCCATGCTTCTCTTTGTTTGCAGGGGCACCCTAGCACATGAACAAACGTATTTTCAGAAATGATTTACTTCTAATCTTATAATATGGCCTTCAAACGTTGAATAAGATTAAGTTAGATATTTAGAGTTGGTATGCGTGCAGTGTTTATGATGCTTCTGTTGTAATATTTTTATAGATTGAATCGGGTATTCCAGAGATCATTTTGAGAAGCATGGTTTTCATTCTGTTTCCTATATGCAGTTGCGGAAGGAGGGACGAAGAAATGAGTATGAACGCCACAAACTTCAAGCACTTACTCAGAGGCAAAAATTGGTAAGTTTGGCATGCTTGTTTTTGTTGATCCGGTGCTTATTGAGTAGTGATGTCCCTTCAAGACTGATAAATGTCAAAACCAAGAAATACGATGAAGGACATAACTAGCAAAAGGCTCTTTATATACTGCCTCTGATCCATAATAAGTGTTGGAGTTCTGAACTGAGGTTGAACCTTAGTTCAGAGCTGCGACACTTATTTTGGATTGGAGAGAGTATTATATATCAGTTGAATAACAATACAGCACTTTTTGTATTATAGGTTCTTCAAAGGAAGACTGAAGAAGCTGCCATGGCTACCAAAAGGCTGAAAGAGATACTTGAAGCTCGGAAATCTTCAGGGCGTGATAATTCAGGTACCTCTCTCAGTCTCTCTGCATCATGACATTATTATTTGCAGCATAATTAATACTTCATATCTAACAACACTACAATGTTCTTCTTTCCTCCAAAAATAGCTGGCATGAATGGCACTTCTCCTGGCTCTCATGTAAGATTTATTCATACTTTCCCTACAAATTCCGATGTTTATTTCGCACATACCCCTCAACATATTCTTTTGTAAAACAGATGAGTGAGAAATCTTTGCAAAAGTGGCTAGATCAAGAGTTAGAAGTCATGGTTCATGTCCACGAAGTCCGAAACGAATACGAGAAACAGTCTCAATTGTATGTGTTGTGTGGTTCATTTTTGCTACGCAATTGTTTATTGCAGATACAGTTTACATTTTTTTGCATAAATTATGACTATTTCAAAATAATATGGTTTTAAAGGCGTGCTTTACTTGGCGAGGAGCTTGCCATTTTGAAGAAAGAAGATCCTAGTCCGCCAAGAGGGAAGAATGGAAACTCAAGGTAATTGTTCTCTCCTTGTTTTCTTATGTACTCAAGGTATCTTTCCATCACATAATCTATTTATTATCACAGTAGTTAAGCCCATGTAAAATAAGTTTCCTGTTACTGTGTCCAGATCTACAATCCAATTTCTTGTAAATACGATTGAACATATTTAGTTCGCAATTTCCCATACTGTATTCAGGACTTCTAAATGGCCATGCATGTCTTGACTGCTACTCTTTTTCACAGGACAAATACCTTGTCACCAAATGCCCGACAAGCTAGGATAGCATCACTTGAGAGCATGGTCACAATCTCTTCAAATACTCTTGTCGCGATGGCTTCTCAACTTTCAGAGGCTGAGGAAAGAGAGCGTGCTTTCTCGGGGCGTGGTCGTTGGAATCAGTTGCGGTCAATGGGAGAAGCAAAGAGTTTGCTGCAGTACATCTTTAGTGTGGCTGCGGATGCAAGGTTATTATGGCATCTTCATGGTCTCATACTATGGCATCAACTTCTGTGAAGGAAACAAAATATCATCCATCGTCCATACTGCTTAGACTTCATCATTTGTACACCCTGAAACTAAAGATACCCTTCTTTTCTATTCCCTCTGTAAACTAATATAAGAGCGTTTAGATCACTAAAATAGTGATCTAAACGCTCTTATATTAGTTTACGGAGGGAGTAAGAGATAGCTGATAGTAAACCCAAACTTAAAATTTTGGTTTATCATTTTCTTTCAAGAGTTACAATACGTCATGGATGAATGAAACAGAGACACTTAGCCTTTTTGTGATTTTTTTTCCTTCTGAAAGTTCGATTCTTTCGGAGCCAACTTCATTAATATATTATCTTGAAACAAAGAGTGATATTCTTCTTTGTTGCTGAAAACAGATGTGAAGTAAGGGAAAAACAAATTGAGATCAAGGAAATGAAGGAGCAAATGACAGAGCTTCTGGGCATCCTTCGACACAGTGAATCACGCAGGAAGGAACTTGAAAAGCAGAGCAAGCAGAAAGAGCAGACAGCTCCCATGGCTACTACTCCTCCGGTGCGATTTTTCACAGCTTGCAACCATATGAATCCTTCAAACCATACATTTGATCAATGAACAGCATGGATAAACATCTACTCCCTTTTGTCCCAAATATAAATAATTTTTAGATTCTATTTCTATAGCAGTCCAACATTTTCAGATTTTACCACCAATACAGAGAGAATTGTCGACATTAACAACAACAACAAATTGATACTAGTAGGACCATAATGAAATATAATTTAATAATATTCAATCATCTATTTTAAAAGAAGCATGTTTTCAAATAATTCGTTTGGTAATGTGTCCAAGACGATCTAAGGGTCAGACTGACTATAACACAGCTTAGAGTTTTCAGGGAAAAAAACAATTGCTACAAGACATGTGACCTGATTTTGATCATGGACATTCGACATATAGCATGCAATTTTTAATGAATTTCCATAAACCTTGTAGGGAAGTGTAAATGGCTCCGCCAAGCACACTGCAGATGACTCCAACACGCCACTATCGCCGGTTGCAGTTCCCGCACAGAAGCAGCTGAAGTACTCTGCTGGAATTGTAAATAGCCCCAGCAAAGGCGTAGCTGCATTGAACAAACAACTCAAGGTTTTACATCTCACAGCCTGATAGCTCCTTTTGCCTTGCCATGTCTCTCTGTCTCATATACTTTCCTGGTTGATGATCTTCAATGCAGATGGTTCCTATTGCGCAGTTGCCTGTCGGCAAGAAGGTTTCGATATCAGGGCAATCAGGGAAACTCTGGAGATGGAAAAGGAGCCACCACCAGTGGCTACTGCAGTTCAAGTGGAAGTGGCAGAAGCCCTGGAAACTGTCGGAAATGATCCGCCACAGCGACGAAACGATCACGAGGGCCAGGCCCAGACCCCAGCTACTTATCACTCATAAACCTCAGAAAGTGATGTGAAACAGGCTTCTTTTTTTTTCCGGCTTCACATTGACTGACACGGTTGGTTCGCGGACCTACAACAGCTAACAATGCAGCTAAAGGCTTGATGGGATCTCCTTCGTGCTTCGTTTTTACCTAGCCACGGGATCGACAAGTATATGTTCTTCATAGGGTGACCTGTCTTTGGGTGTAAATTTCCTGTGCCTATAAAGTGAGATGTGAATGTAGAGGTGGTGGAGTTAGTGAGTGGGTGAGTGAGTGGCCACCATTCTTCCTGGAAGAAGTGAGCGCAGGGTTTCATGTTTCAGCCATCCTTCATCTTGACTGGAGAGATGCCAACAGTTGGTGTGCTCTTTCTACATAAAGATTTGCAAGAAGGACGGTGGAAGTTGGATGCCTTGTGCTTGTTTCCTTTATAGTATTTTTTTCTGTGTGTTGGTACTGAAAGTGGCAAGTCGAATGACTCTGGTTTGGTTTGTTAGGAATTATATTGGTCTGACACAGCAACTTGTGCCCCTGTATTTTTCACCTCTTGCGTTGTGCTGTGCATCGGTGATGTTACGAGTTATTACAGGTTACATTCGACCAAACTTTTACTAAAAATGATAGGAATAAGCGACAATACACTGTAACTTCGCTTATTGTTCAGTCAAAGTACACTGATGTTCAGAGAACACACAGAAGAAAAATTAGTTGCAGAAAGGGAACAAGAAAAAACATAGATTGCTCTATAAACTTCTAAAGTAAAATGGCTGGGTGCTTCAAATCCTTGTATGCCACTGCAAAAGGGAAACTGAAACCGTCTATTGCAACTCGTTATGTCAACGCGTGAATCTGAGGCCAGCATGTCAGTGACACAAGGCGAGTTTACGGAACTTTACGGTGGAATACTGGGATTTATATGATCCCATCAGGAACTAAGCAGTGGTTAAATATCAAAGTAGGATGGGCATAATTCTCGACGGAGAGCAATTTGCAGTAGCATCCTGTACTTGAAGCTTTACAGCGATTGAAAGACATGATCCGTCGTAGTCTAGATGGTTAGGATACTCGGCTCTCACCCGAGAGACCTGGGTTCAAGTCCCGGCGACGGAATTCTTTTTTGGTGTAAGCAACATGTTTTTAGTACTACTTATAAACTCAATCCAAGTAGGAGATCAATCAATAATATTCAAACAACTTTTTCTTATCAAAATATTCATAGTAGTTCATACGGTTGAGTAATAGCCAAGACAATCGAAGCTAGGACATTTTAGTTCTCGACTGCCAGCATCGGTGCTGTTCTTAATTGCAAATGCCTCAATCCAAGTAGGAGATTAATCAATAATATTCAAACAACTTTTTCTTATCAAAATATTCATAGTAGTTCATACGGTTGAGTAATAGCCAAGACAATCGAAGCTAGGACATTTTAGTTCTCGACTGCCAGCATCGATGCTGCTCTTAATTGCAAATACCGCTATCTGTGCTGTGTTAACTTAGTGTTTACTATATATAGTACTTATAAATTACTAATACAGCATTGCCAATACTTCAGACGACCTCAACACCCACCCAGCAAAGTCAGCTATGTGCCTGCCTGTCATAACAATTAACAAGAGCAGCATATGGTAAGGATTTATTTAGATAAAAAGAACAGCCATAGCACCAAAAACAAAATTTCATAAATTGGATAAAAAGCTTGTATACACTAATGGAAGTCTGTCAAATCTTAAAAAATTTATATCATCCAGTCATAAGGTTTACGTTCATAGATGAGTTTTATAGGCTTGGTGCAAACAAAACTGACGACTTCCATTCTTTTACGGTAGTGTTGTGCACGTATAGATGTATCTGGTTTACAATGTGTGCAGTCTTGCGTTCACCGTTCAAACTAGACCACGCTTTTGTGTTCACAGCCAAGGAAAACGACAGTAGGTCCATCCTGCAAAACTGATATCCTTCAGTCATGAGGTTTATATTCATAGATGAGTTCTTGGTACAAACAAAACGGGACGACCTCCATTCTTTTAGGGTACTGTCGTAGGCGTGCAGATGTATCTGGCTTACAATGTGTTTAGTCTTGCGTTCACCGTTCAAACTATATCATACTTTTGCATTCACGACTAAGGAAATCGTAAACTCTGTAGCAAGCATTTATCATTGAATCCAAAATGCGCAAGTATGGCAAGAGATACAAAGTTACTCACTCGTAGGTCGTAGCAACTAGGCTATGAGCATCAAAATAAAGTTAACAAAAGGAGATCAGAAACATCACCAGTTAAGTGGGGCTTCATTTCACATTCCATCCACTCAGCCGCTTCCTGGGATTGGAGCATGCGTCGCCTGTCGTCGACTGGCGAGGTATTCTTCATAGTCCGAATCACTCTCAGATTCGCTAATCCATCCATAGCAGGGACGCCTTGCTCTACTAGTTCCTGTAGCTACAGGAGGTGCCATTGTAGCCTCAGGAGCAGGCGGGTCAATGAGCATAGGGTCTACTCCCTCAACTGATAACTCAGCCCCAGGTGGCATCTCATTGTGCATGTCCACAATTGGCATGTCACTTGCTGTTGGTGCCTCAGAGATTGCTGCTTCCTTTTGCTGCATTACACACCAACCAAGACCAGTTAAGAATTGCACCCAAAGCCTCAGTTTAGAGCTAAACATGAAATGATATCACAACAGTTGAACTAAAGTTGGGTACAACAGGGAACGCACTTTTGTTAACCCAGAATGCATATACAAATATACTCCATGGTGAAGCATATTTGGCTACCCAACAATTCATCTGACAATGAAGCACGACTCCAGTTCTAACTCAAAGACATCCAAACAACTTATATTCAAGAGATTCAATTCCAATTGCCTAATTATGGCTCAATTCCATGAACCAGACAGGGTTAAAAAGGGAATTCTACTGCTTCATGATGGAACGCAACTTAAAATGCATGACCCAGTTCACCAGCCAATTGTAACAGCGTAAATGTAGAAATCAAACAAATAATTTGTTTTCCTCTGGCTTTTTATGTATAACTAAGCTTTTATGTCAAGAACGCATTGAAATGTAAAAGGTAATTACCAAAAAATAAGGAAATTATGAGAGAACGTATGGACAATCAAGGGTGAAGAAATCAACAGCAACAAAAAATGCATCAATCATAGAAATAAGTGAACCCTACTAAACTCCATTTTCGCCTACTCAACTTCCGTATACCATATTATTCTAACACTAGAGAGCTTTTTCGTGAATAATACATAACTACAGCTAAGATAACTAAAACAGCAAGCAATGGGCAAAGAACGTGTTAGTTTGTAAACACTTGGACCAAAACCTGAAGCCTAAGGGCATCTCTAGCAGATCCCTCAAAAGTTATATTTGAGAGAGAAATTTCTGCTTTGAGGGGTTAAGTACTATCTAGCAGATTCCTCAAAAGTTATATTTGAGAGAGAAATTTCTGTTTGAGGGGTTAAGTGCTATCTAGCAGATCCCTCAATCCTTTACTTCCTCAGAAAATTGACTTTGTATCCCTTAAAAGTTTCCCCAATTGCCTATTTTTAGTCAAGAGAAGCCACTTCTCAGGATAAGAGCATCTCTAACCGACCCTATAATTTAGAGGAAACGTCCGAGTATATTTGGAGTATATTATAAGGAGTTAAAGGGTGGCCGTTTCTAACCGATCCTCTATATTTAAGTCCCTACAAAAAATCTGCTTAATTCTTTTATCCTTGTCACATACATTTCAAACAATTGCATACTATTTCATCAATCATTTAGGGGATCTGCTAGATTTAAAAAAGTTTAATCTGTTAAAGATTATAAGGAAATGAGATAAGAGATACATTTTTTACTTTTAGGATAGGGGATCTGCCAGAGATGCCCTAACATACAATAGAGTAGCCTTCATAACTTAGTGTGCTGCTACTTACGGAAAGAAATTAATGAACGGATTGTATGGATAAAAAAGAAGTTGCATCAACGAGCTATAATGATTAACTAGTAGAGAACAAACTTGTAGCTCTGCTATGAAATGAAATGCATCCCTCCTATTTTCTTAAAACCGTAAAAAGGAATTCCGAATTTTCAGTGCATTGGGAAACTGTGTACAAATCAATCGACCCAAAAAGTAAGATCGGGAACATAAGATTAATTGTGTTTTTTTTAGAGAAAGAGGCAAACCAAATTGATGGATGAAACATGAAAAGTAATCAGGAACAAGATCCACACGTGTGAAATAGGCACAAGAAATGACATTGAGAAGGGAGCTCACTTTAGGCTCCTCCCGCTGCTGCTCTTCCTGCTCCTGCTTCTCAAATAGCGCGTCCTGCACGACCCGGTAGTCATCTTCCTTCAGGAACGACGAAGCATCCTCCCCATAGACCTGATTAGATCAGACCACTAAATCATGACCTTGGAACCGCAAGGAAGAATCTCAGGAACTAGTGTCGATCGACCAACTCCTCAACCGGTTAAGGAAACCGCGGTAATAGAGATAGGGAAGAAGCAACATCGGTGCTCCCAGCTAAATGCCGATCTCTGGGACAGTGTTCGAGGTTATTGAACCCAGCAGACAACACTGGGATTCGGGTGCGACAGAGAGGCGGAAAAGGGCGAGGGAAGGGAACCTCGATGAGTTGCCCGACGGTGCTGCGGATGTCGGCCTCCGCGTAGCCCATCCGTCCGAAGTGGTCGATGGCCCCGTGCATCAGCTGGTCCGCCTTCGTCGGCCTCCCGCCCCCGCCTCCGCGCCCGCGCCCGCGCCGCCCCGACATTGCTGGGGTTTTCCTCTTCTTCTCTTTGTGTGGGGTTTTCCTCTTGTTGGCTGTAGAGTAGAACGGGGAATGGCTCGCAGGGCGTTCGCGTCAGGTTGTATCAGCAAAGCTTCGCCCACGCACCGTTTCGGGACCGTTGGATCTGTGAAGGAAGGTTAGGATCCATCCCCGGTGTCTAATTTCTTGTGTGAACTGAAATCACCCTGGAATCAGAAGATTTAGGCCAGATTTGAAATGCAGTAAAAAGTGTAGAAATACAAAAAAAACATATGCTATGACTTGCTGAATTCACAGGAAACAAAACCACGGAATTATTGAGAATAAACCCCTTTTTTCAAGGGAGGGTCTTGGGCTGGGGCTACTCCAACCCAATTACTATCTTCATGTTTTTGTTTGTCATGAAAGGATTTATGATATTTAATGGATATTCAAATTATGAATAATTTTCATCGTTGGTGTATCATCAAAACTATGTCTTATTGGAATATATTTAAGAGATGTTTTTTTAGACTATATGTGGTATTGCTCTTTCGCTATATGTGGAGCATAAGTGATTAACGGGAAGAGATACGATAGAATTGCTACACCATCGCAGGGGCGCGGTCAAGGGGGGCCTGGAAGTTGGCGATGAAGCGCTCGCGAAGTTCATCCCAAGAGGAGATTGATCCCCCCGGGAGGTGCAGGAGCCAGGAGCGCACGCCGTCCTTGAGGGCCATGAGAAACTAGTTTGTCATGACCTTGTCGTCACCATTCGCCGCCTCGATGCTCAACGAGTAGGGCTGGAGGAAATCCGCAGGGTCGGGGGTGCCGTTGTAGCGTGGAGTTAGGTCTGGCTTGAACTTGTCGGGCCAGGCAACGCGGCGCAGTTCCGGGGTGAAGGCGCGGCAACCCGCCGCACTCACGGGCGCGGCGCGCACGGGGGGAGCTCGGTCTTGACGTCTGCGGGCCGCTGCCTCCAGTAGCCCGTGGTCTTGATGCTGGCACGGTGGTGCTGGGAGCGCACATGCGTCACCTTGTGGCCGCTGCACCACCTGGCAGCTTGCCTCATCACGCGCCGGGCCCCACGCGGCGGGTCACGCGGTTGCGCATCGTGCCTGGGCTCGTGGTCAGTGCGGCGCGGAGGAGGAGGAGGAGGAGGCGTGCCATGGGCTACGTCGCCCACCTGGGATGGCGGGGGACGAGCGAGCGAGACGGCGCGGGGACCTCGCCGGCGGCGTTGACAAGCTCGGCGATGCGGCCAAGCCAGTAGTCGTAGCGGTTGTTGGCGGGGCGGTAGCGCAGTAGCTCGTGCGCCATGAGCGGCGCAGCCTGCGCGTTCGCCGGCCCGCGCCGGACGTGGGAGGACAACACCGTGGCAGGAGTGGGCTACGGAGTGGCGGTGCGGCCATCACGCCGCACGGAGGGTGGCAGCGACGAATCCTGCTACTCATGAGCAGCAGGGTCAGTGGCAGGCTGGCAGCGTTAGCTGCGGGAGAAGTAGAGCGGCAAGGGACACCATGGCCCATGGGCGCCGTCTGTGTATGATGCCCCCGATTCAATCGTACACTAATCATACGCGCAAACTTGTACGATTAAGATCAGGGACTCACGGGAAGATATCACAACACAACTCTAAAAATAAAATAAGTCATAGAAGCATCATAATACAAGCCAGGGGCCTCGAGGGCTCGAATACAAGTGCTCGATCATAGACGAGTCAGCGGAAGCAACAATATCTGAGTACAGACATAAGTTAAACAAGTTTGCCTTGAGAAGGCTAGCACCAACTGGGATACATATCGAAAGAGCCGCAGGCCTCCTGCCTGGGATCCTCCTAACTACTTCTGGTCATCGTCAGCGGCCTGAACATAGTAGTAGACACCTCCGGTGTAGTAGGAGTCGTCGTCGACGGTGGCGTCTGGCTCCTGGGCTCCAGCATCTGGTTGCGACAACCAGGTAGAAATGAAAGGGGGAAAAGGGGGAGAAAAGCAACCGTGAGTACTCATCCAAAGTACTCGCAAGCAAGGAGCTACACTACATATGCATAGGTATATGTGTAAAGGGCCGTATCGGTGGACTGAACTGCAGAATGCCAGAATAAGAGGGGGATAGCTAATCTTGTCGAAGACTACGCTTCAGGCCACCTCCATCTTGCAGCATGTAGAAGGGAGTAGATGATAAGTTCACCAAGTAGCACCGTATAGCATACTCCTACCCGGCGATCCCCTCCTCGTCGCCCTATTAGGGAGCGATCACCGGGTTATATCTGGCACTTGTAAGGGTGTGTTTTATTAAGTATCCAGTTCTAGTTGTCATAAGGTCACGGTACAACTCCAAGTCGTCCTGTTACCGCAGATCACGGCTATTCGAATAGATTAACTTCCCTGTAGGGGTGCACCACATTTCCCAACACGCTCGATCCCATTTGGTCGGACACACTTTCCTGGGTCATGCCCGGCCTCGGAAGATCAACACGTCACAGCCCTACCCAGGCACAACAGAGAGGTCAGCACGCCGGTCTAAATCCTATGGCGCAGGGGTCTGGGCCCATCGCCCATTGCACACCTACACGTTGCGAACGCGGCCGCAAGCAGACCTAGCCTAGCAGGCGTTCCAGTCCAATTTGGCGCGCGCCGCTCAGTCGCTGACATCACGAAGGCTTCGGCTGATACCATGACGTCGAGTGCTCATAACTGTTCCCGTGTAGTTGGTTAGTGCGTATAGGCCAGTAGCCAGACTCAGATCAAATACCAAGATCTCGTTAAGCGTGTTAAGTATCCGGGAACGCCGACCAGGGCCAAGTCCACCTCTCTCCTAGGTGGTCTCAACCTGCCCTGTTGCTCCATCACAAAGTAACAGTTGGGGGCCTTCGGGAACCCAGGCCCACCTCTACCTGGATGGAGCCACCTGCCCCTTCAGCCCTCATCTCCGAACAGTATCATAAGTAATGTAACAGTATAAAGTATATAGCATATACCCGTGATCACCTCCCGAAATGGTCACGGCCCAGTAGTATAGCATGGAAGACGTACAAGACTGTAGGGCCACTGATGAACACTAGCATCCTATACTAAGCATTTAGGATTGCAGGTAAGGGTAACAACTATAGCAACAATGACAGGCTATGCAGCAGAATAGGATTAACGGAAAGCGGTAACATGCTACACTACACTAATGCAAGCAGTATAGAGAAGAATAGGCGATATCTCGTGATCAAGGGGGGGCTTGCCTGGTTGCTCTGGCAAGAAGGGTTTGTCGTCGATGTAGTCGATCAAAGGGGTACCGGCAACGGTCTCGGGGTCTACCGGAAAGAAGTAACGAAGGAGGAACACAATAAATAACAGAGCAATCAAATGTAACACAAAGTAAGACGCACAATATGTTGTGCTAGGGGTGACCTAACGCGGGGATAGGTGATACCGACGAAGGGGGGGACATTCGGGGAAGTACTCCCAGTGTTTCGTGTTTTCGGACAGATGAACCGAAGGGGGAAGGTTGCAGGTTTGCTATGCTAGGGATGTGTGGCCTACGAACGGGCTGCGTATCCGGATTCGTCTCGTCGTTCTGAGCAACTTTCATGTACAAAGTTTTTTCATCCGAGTTACGGTTTATTTTATATTATTTTTAAAAAGACTTAAATTAATTTTAGCATTTATTTAATTAATTTAATACAACATTATCCAGAACAGTGCATGCTGACACCAGCATGACGTCAGCAGTCAACAAAGGTGTTGACTGGTCAACTAACGTGTGGGACCCACCTGTCATTGAGACAGAGGTGAAATAGGGTTTGTTTAAAACTAATTAGGATTAGTTCAGTGTGGGCCCCATTAGTCAGTGACATATTAGTGTGTTAATTTAACTAATTAGGTTAATTAATCAGGGTTAATTAATTAATATATTATTTATTATTTTTGTTTTTTGTTTTTATTATTTTTATAATTCTTTTTTTAAGGCGGGCCCTATGTGTCATAGACACAAGGGCCTATCGGGCAGGGTTAGCGGGTAGCGGGCGCTGGCGAAACGGGGGTGCGAGTGTAGCCCGCCCAGGCGGCGAGGGAGAGCTGGGCGCGGGCGCCGGCGGCCAGGGGGCACAGGAGCGCTGGCCGAAACAGGACGGCGGGGTGGAGGGGACCGAAGCCGTGAGCGCTCGAGCAGGACTGGCCGGAGCTGCGATGCCAGGGGGTGTGAAGGCGAGGCAGGGAGGGGCGTGGGGGCGAGGTCGGGCCACGGAGACTGCGGGAATCCAGGGGCGCGGGCGCCGGACGCAGCCGCGGGGGCGACGGCCACGGCGCGAGCGGGCAGGGGTGGTCGCGGTGGCGCAGAGCGGGCAGGGGTGGTCGCGGGCGTGCGGTTGGAGGCGGGCCCTGGCGGACGCGCGCGGCGCAGTTGGGGAGCTGGCGCTGGCAGACGAGGCGCGACGCGCGCTAGGTCGAGGGAGCGAGCCGGGCGCGGCCTTGGGTAGTAGCAGGCGTAGGCGAACGTGCCCATGCGGGAGCGCGTCGGTGGCGACGGCGCGCGGCGGTGATGCTTCGGATCGATGCCTCCAGCGTCCAATTGGATGACGGCGAGGTCCTAAGGGCAGCGGGCATCGAGAGAGAGAGAGGGGAGGAAGCGAGGGCTCATGTTGAGCCGGTAGGGAAAAGGGCAGCGGGGGCTCGGGGTGGTCGATGGGGACGATGGCGTCGGAGGACGCAGACAGTCGGGGAGGAGGACGGAGACGACGGGCAACGTCGGGGAGGCAGGCCGGTGAGGGAGGTGTGGACGAGGCGGCCTCCAGAGGCGTCAGGGGCGACGGGCGACGGAGTCGAGTCGCGGGCGGGGAAACGACGCGGTGGGATCGTGCCCCCGTTCTCGATCCAGATCGGGGGGAAGGGAGAGAGCGAGTGGGGGGAGTGGGTGTCGGCGCTAGGTCACGGGGAGGGGAGGAGGCCTAGGAGGCCAGGGGGTGCAGGAGTGGGTCGGCTGGGCCGGCCGGCCCCTTCGGCCAACTGGGCCACGACCCAGTCAAGGGGGGGGGGGTTGTCTTTTATTTATCGTTGTTTTCTTTTTATTTAATTTTTTGTTTCTATTTTCTTTTAGTTACACATTAATTTTAGTTTAGTAAAATATGAAAATAGCCCCTAAAGTAATGTTCCAGAATAACCCACTGTCATGAAAAGTTTTTACCCCGAATTAAAATAGTTTAGCAATTTATAAAATACCAAAGGCATTTATATAATTGATTTTGCTACTGTTTAAATCATTTTAGAGTATTTGAACATTTTATAAAAGTGTAGTTCCTCCGCCATAATTACCTTTGCATTATTTGGCTCGCTCCAAACATTTTAGTTTTAATATTTGAAAACTTTTATTATTTGCCTTTAATTAAAATTTGAATTTGAATCGTTTCGAACTAACGTGAGTTTATTAACAGAAATCGAGGTGACGTGGCACCATTAGTAGAGGGTTACTGTGGCTTAATTATCCGGGCCACAATTCTCCTCCACTACAAGAAATCTCGTCCCGAGATTTAAGAAGGGAGTAAGGGGGAAAGTTCTGGTTACGATATTCTAACGGATCTTCTCGAAGAAGTTAATCCCTTTCGTTGATGTCTTCAATTCTTTATTCCAATGCATCATGATAAAGTTGTCGTCCTTTCTTCGGGAACTCCATCGTACTTACGAAAGGATAAGGGGGTATTATGGAAGAATGGACCGTTATAATGTTTGCTTATCTAGTAGATAACATCAGGGAAGGCGGCGGAAAGTATCTCTTGAATTGAAACTTAAGACATTATCAAGAGCAAAGTGAGGAGGTATTATGGGAAGTTTCGAGCGGGCATGCAATCGTTCGATGCCTGAAACAGGGCATGACAGGGGGTTCAAGGCAACGGGAATAAGGGTTGTGTCTGATACCAGATTATATCACTAGGCAGGTGGCCCATGAATTACATACGAAGTCAAGCTTGAGGAATAACTTTGGCAACAAGGTGTACATGAGAGTCAGGTTTGATCATGTGGAACTGTGGGTTATGGGCCCACTATGTGGGTTAAAGTAGAAGGAGCGGTGACATCTTGCATGATCATGATAGCAACGCGTGTCAGAGGGTAGTCTATCAGTTATGTCGGCAACAACGTCGGTACCAAGGGCGAGGGACAAGAGAACCATTTTCCTGCTCGTTGAACGAGGCGGACCAATAGGCAAGGTTCTCGTCCATCGGTGGTCACCGGAATGCTATCAACAAAAGCAACAGGGTCTTACTGACACGGTTGTTCACCAAGGTGTTTACATAATCAGAAGAATATTACTGCTTAGATCATATAGATTACCAGAAAGGTTAAACAAAACAATGGAAAGGAAAAGGTGATCTTCATATTAAACAGAACAATGGAAAGGAAAATGTGTTTAAACACAAATCTCAGGGGTATATCCTTCCCAAGGACAAACATAGCATGATATCCATGACATGATATAACGTAGAAAACCATTTAGGTAATGGGAGAGAATTTTCATGGCATTACCCCATACAACGATGTTAGGATAATTAAGAAAGAAACATTTAGCATTGGGCTTCAAATGTTCTTGTTGAAAATCGGAGTACCACAGACATGCTTCGGGATAGCATTGACATGGTTTTCAAGCAAAGGTCGGATTTTGGATACACAAAGGATCAATCAGGAACAACTTATAGAATAAGTCTTACAATTTCCTCATGAAAGAATGGATAACCTTGCTGAAAAGGAAAACTATAACAATGGGTCCTCCGGCCCGGTGCGCTAGGCATGACATCACCTTACTGGGCTATACAAAGTCCAATGTTATGGCTTTTGGAAAATGTCCCCACCATCATATCTGACCGAGATTCAGTTTTGATTGGTGTTGGGATACCTCAGACTCATGATGCCTGAGAAGAAAAAGGTGCAACACAATTGACGAGATGACATTGTAAGATTTCTAGGAAATGAACTATGGAAGCGAGTTCCGAAACAAGAGTTCATCTGTAAACCAAGGAGAGGATGAGGAGGTGGCTGATGGACTCAGCGACAAATCATCGAGATTTCCAAAGGATGGATTTCCACAATTATGTGAACAAGTGGATAACATTAGTCAGATCAAATGACATAATGATGTATGCTCGAGGAAAACATACACAATTTAACAATGATAGAAGGGCGCACCCAGAAATCTGGACTAGGTAGCACGATCAATGTTTTAATGATGGTTCAATAAGCAATAGACTTAGAATGAAACTATCGACCATTCACTTCAAAGCAATAGGGTTGCTAGAAGTTTTGAATTCACACCTCAAAGTTCAATTGCCGGTATTCCGATTAGAAACAACACGGGAACCAAGGAATGAACGGATATGGCAAGAAGTATCACCCGTATCAAGAATTCTTAAGAGGTGGTGAAATTCTCATGACATTCTTGACATAAAATATGGTAATACTCCGAGGTAAAACATAACATACATTGGTTAGCAAGGACTCAAGGTACAACACAAATCATGAACCAAATTTGTGTTGGGGAAATGCAAGAATGTTGTCGATGTTAACGCAATCATCGAGGGGGCAATGATGATATCTCGCATCATGAATTCAATTTATATCCTAGAAGAGCTCAGAATGTCGATGATGATCATGACACATTTGTTGAGTGATTTCATGAAGATGTAATTGATTAGCGATGACATCAAGTCAAAGGAATGATGAAGCGAAAGGTTATTGGAACCACGGGTATGGCACAAACACGAAATCAAGCTTGCTGTTCAAGGCGTAATGATATGACGAGGAATATCGATGTAAGCTTAGCTTATCGTCGAAAATTGTGCTTCGAGAAGGACCAGGTAGCACGGTTAAAATTTAGCACGATAATGATATAACAATCAGGCTAGGGATGACTTGAAGGATTATTAAACTCATAAGCAACAAAGATTACTTAGAGTTATCGAACCAGAGTGCTGAATCGGTTCACTTACCTGTGTTCTTGAGCGACTAACAACTCAGAAACCATGAAAAATTGGAACAAGTGCGAATAATAGTTGATGAAGACTCATAAGATGCGACGCAGTTCTTATATTCTTGAGATTCCCGAGCGTAATACTTGATGGTAGGTCAAAGTAAAGGTTGGGCTGGGGTATTAATCCGCAAAAGACAAATATTTAAACTTGCCCGAGAAATGGGATCAAAGAAGAACAATATGGTCGAAACCATAACTAATTTAATGACACCGAAAGAATTACTCGAATGAGTAAATATTTGGCAAGAAGCTTCCATGATAAGTTCCACATCGGGTCCATGGGCATGAACACAGAGTTCAAGGTCGACTCCCACTTCTCCAATGCATACCCTTTCATTCACTTCTCATTTTTGACGAAGTCGTAGTGTTGAGATTTTATCTGGCATAACACCAGTAGAGTATGACCCGTAGAAGTTTCCGGGTTCACACAGATTATGGAAGGCATAGATTCAACCCATCGGGGTACCTTAGGAACATATATCGTAATCTTCTGGAGTAATTAACACAAGCTCGGAAGTAGAGCATGGTTGAGGAAGCAGAGGATGCAACTTACATAAGGCATTATGTATCCGAGGAAAAGCTCACAAGGTTATTGAATATGAAGGACGATGTCGGATAAAACTCATCAAAGGATCTGGTGGTCCGCGAGGGACCTGATGTGAGCAACGGTACTCAACTAGAAGAATAAAGAATGCAAGGGGATCAGATTATAGCAACAACTGACTAATTCAAAGCTCAAATGTAACGGAACTACGATTCCCAAATAAGGGGGTCAGAAGCAGAGGCTTTAACCAAAGACAAGTTGAATAGACATAGATCGACAATCAATCAAGGTTTGATTTGTCGAACGCCAGCTCATGTCCAGGGTGACGTGTGAGCCGAAGGCAAGAATTCTAATTTGTGATTTATGATTGCGAGCATTCACAACATATTGAATCAATGTACTCAAAATGATAGTGACAAAGGCTGCCAATAAGATTATTGTACTTATGGGATTAACCATAATGCAAGCAAGCAAGAATTTCAAGAGCAATAAGCTGCTAAGGATTTTTGGAATATCAAATATTATTTCGAAGAACTTAGTGAAACTCATAAACAACTGGGGATGGGCGGATACTCAGTAAGTGCGATGTTCATGTGGGTAATGAATTGCAAGACAGTAGGCACAAAGTATTCTCGGAACAATAGAGAGAATTTTCGGCGTATCTTGTAATAACAAGATCAATGGGATTGAAAGGACAAGTGTATGTAGTTATCCATAATAATATAACAGTGGTAGGGAATTTGCAAAGGCGGTGGGCACAAGTGTCTCGAGAGAACATCGGAGATTATCTTCGGAATCTTCTGGTGAAGCAGTCGATCATCTGCAATGAAGGGGCTCTCCAGCAGGAAGTGGTAATGAGAACCTAGAGTTAGATTTTAGCAAAATCATTTAACCCGAATAGAAAAGAGATCAGAGTCCCAGAGTATAGGTCGAGGAATAAAAGATCCTAATACCACCCAATGGCGACGTGGGCCCATGGGCCGCACAACCATGTTAGTAAAACAGTTTTCATCGACTAGACTCAACTTCGGCCAAGGAGTTTGGAAGGGGGATTCCTACAGGCAGTCGGCTCTGATACCAACTTGTGACGCCCCCGATTCAATCGTACACTAATCATACACGCAAACATGTACGATCAAGATCACGGACTCACGGGAAGATATCACAACACAACTCTAAAAATAAAATAAGTCATACAAGCATCATAATACAAGCCAGGGGCCTCGAGGGCTCGAATACAAGTGCTCGATCATAGACGAGTCAGCGAAAGCAACAATATCTGAGTACAGACATAAGTTAAACAAGTTTGCCTTGAGAAGGCTAGCACCAACTGGGATACATATCGAAAGAGCCGTAGGCCTCCTGCCTGGGATCCTCCTAACTACTCCTGGTCATCGTCAGCGGCCTGAACATAGTAGTAGACACCTCCGGTGTAGTAGGAGTCGTCGTCGACGGTGGCGTCTGGCTCCTGGGCTCCAGCATCTGGTTGCGACAACCAGGTAGAAATGAAAGGGGGAAAAGGGGGAGAAAAGCAACCGTGAGTACTCATCCAAAGTACTCGCAAGCAAGGAGCTACACTACATATGCATGGGTATATGTGTAAAGGGCCATATCGGTGGACTGAACTGTAGAATGCCAGAATAAGAGGGGGATAGCTAATTCTGTCGAAGACTACGCTTCAGGCCACCTCCATCTTGCAGCATGTAGAAGGGAGTAGATGGTAAGTTCACCAAGTAGCATCGTATAGCATACTCCTACCCGGCGATCCCCTCCTCGTCGCCATGTTAGGGAGCGATCACCGGGTTATATCTGGCACTTGGAAGGGTGTGTTTTATTAAGTATCCAATTTTAGTTGTCATAAGGTCACGGTACAACTCCAAGTCGTCCTGTTACCGAAGATCGTGGCTATTCGAATAGATTAACTTGCCTGCAGGGGTGCACCACATTTGCCAACACGCTCAATCCCATTTGGCCGGACACACTTTCCTGGGTCATGCCCGGCCTCGGAAGATCAACACGTCGCAGCCCTGCCTAGGCACAATAGAGAGGTCAGCACGCCGGTCTAAATCCTATGGCACAGGGGTCTGGGCCCATCGCCCATTGCACACCTGCACGTTGCGAACGCGGCCGGAAGCAGACCTAGCCTAGCAGGCATTCCGGTCCAATCCGGCGCGCGCCGCTCAGTTGCTGATGTCACCAAGGCTTCGGCTGATACCACGACGTCGAGTGCCCATAATTGTTCCCGCGTAGTTGGTTAGTGCATATAGGCCAGTAGCCAAACTCAGATCAAATACCAAGATCTCGTTAAGCGTGTTATGTATCCGCGAACGCCGACCAGGGCCAGGCCCACCTCTCTCCTAGGTGGTCTCAACCTGCCATGTCGCTCCGCCACAAAAGGGGCCGCCGGGAACCCAGGCCCACCTCTACTGGGATGGAGCCACCTGCCCCTTCAGCCTCCATCTCCGAACAGTATCATAAGTAATGTAACAGTATAAAGTATATAGCATATGCCCGTGATCACCTCCCGAAGTGATCACGACCCAGTAGTATAGCATGGCAGACGTACAAGAGTGTAGGGCCACTGATGGAACACTCGCATCCTATACTAAGCATTTAGGATTGCAGGCAAGGGTAACAATTGTAGCAACAATGACACGCTATGCAGCAGAATAGGATTAACGGAAAGCAGTAACATGCTACACTACACTAATGCAAGCAATATAGAGAAGAATATGCGATATATGGTGATGAAGGGGGGGAGCTTGCCTGGTTGCTCTGGCAAGAAGGGTTCGTCGTCGATGTAGTCGATCACAGGGGTACCGACAAGGTCTCGGAGTCTACCGGAAAGAAGTAAAGGAGGGGGAACACAATAAATAACAGAGCAATCAAATGTAACACAAAGTAAGACGTGGCAATACGTTGTGCTAGGGGTGACCTAACGCGGGGATAGGTGATACCGGCGAAGGGGGGGGGGGACATCCGGGAAAGTATTTCCGGTGTTTCGTGTTTTCGGACAAATGAACCGGAGGGAGAAGGTTGAAGGTTTGCTATGCTAGGGATGTGTGGCCGACGAACAGGCTGCGTATCCGGATTCGTCTCGTCGTTCTGAGCAACTTTCATGTACACAGTTTTTCCATCCGAGCTACGATTTATTTTATATTATTTTTAAAAAGACTTAAATTAATTTTAGCATTTATTTAATTAATTTAATACAACATTATCCAGAACAGTGCATGCTCACACCAGCATGACGTCAGCAGTCAACAGAGGTGTTGACTGGTCAACTGACGTGTGGGACCCACCTGTCATTGAGACAGAGGTGAAATAGGGTTTGTTTAAAACTAATTAGGATTAGTTAAGTGTGGGCCCCATTAGTGAGTGACATATTAGTATGTTAATTAACTAATTAGGTTAATTAATCAGGGTTAATTAGTTAATATATTATTTATTATTTTTGTTTTTTATTATTTTTATAATTCTTTTTTAAGGCGGGCCCTACGTGTCATAGACACAAGGGCCTATCGGGCTGGGTTAGCGGGTAGCGAGCGCTGGCGAAACGGGGGTGCGGGTGTAGCCCGCCCAGGCGGCGAGGGAGAGCTGGGCGCGGGAGCCGGCGGCCAGGGGCCACACGAGCGCCGGCCGAAACAGGACGGCGGGGTGGAGGGGACCGGAGCCGTGGGCGTTCGAGCGGGACTGGCCGGAGTTGCGATGCCAGGGGGTGTGAAGGCGAGGCAGGGAGGGGCGTGGGGGCGAGGTCGGGCCACGGCGACTGCGGGAATCCAGGGGCGCGGGCACCGGACGCAGCCGCGGGGGCGACGGCCACGGCGTGAGCGGGCAGGGGTGGTCGCGGGCGTGCGGTTGGAGGCGGGCCGTGGCGGGCGCGCGCGGCGCAGTTGGGGAGCTAGCGCTGGCAGACGAGGCGCGGCGCGCGCTAGGTCGAGGGAGCGAGTCGGGCGCGGCCTTGGGTAGTAGCAGGCGTGGGCGAACGTGCCCGTGCGGGAGCGCGCCGGTGGCGGCAGCGCGTGGCGGTGATGCTTCGGATCGACGCCTCTGGCGTCCAATTGGACGACCGCGACGTCCTAAGGGCAGCGGGTGGTCGGAGTGGTCGATGGGGACGATGGCGTCGGAGGACGCAGACCGTTGGGGAGGAGGACGGAGACGACGGGCAACGTCGGGGAGGCAGGCCGGCGAGTGAGGCGTGGACGAGGCGGCCTCCAGCGGCGTCAGGGGCGACGGTGTCGAGTCGCGGGCGGGGAAACGACGCGGTGGGATCATTCCCCCGATCTCGATCCAGATCGGGGGGAAGGGAGAGAGCGAGTGGGGGGGGGGGGGGGGGGATGGGTGTCGGCGCTAGGTCACGGGGAGGGGAGGAGGCCTAGTAGGCCAGGGGGTGCAGGAGTGGGTGGGCTGGGCCGGCCGGCCCCTTCGGCCAACTGGGCCAGGGCCGAGTCGGGGGGGTTGTTTTTTATTTATCTTTGTTTTCTTTTTATTTATTTATTTTTGTTTCTGTTTTCTTTTAGTTACACATTAATTTTAGTTTAGTGAAATTTGACAATAGCCCCTAAAGTAATGTTCCAGAATAACCCACTGTCATGAAAAGTTTTTACCCCGAATTAAAATAGTTTAGCAATTTATAAAATACCAAAGGCATTTATATAATTGATTTTGCTACTGTTTAAATCATTTTAGAGTATTTGAACATTTTATGAAAGTGCAGTTCCTCCGCCATAATTACCTATGCATTATTTGGCTCACTCCGAACATTTTAGTTTTAATATTTGAAAACTTTTATTCTTTGCCTTTAATAAAAATTTGAATTTGAATCGTTTCGAACTAACGTGAGTTTATTAACAGAAATCAAGGTGACGTGGCACCATTAGTAGAGGATTATTGTGCCTTAATTATCCGGGCGTCACACTGGGCGACGCGAGCAGCCCGGCGTTTGGCGCGGACTCGGCGCGCGTGGGCCATGGGAGCGACGAAGCGAAGACGAAGCGGGATCGGAAGGAGGATTTCGACACGCCCCTACGTGGCGCGCCAAATGTCGGATTCAGGGCTTCGCAGACCTAAGAAGGTTCAAACTCTGGGGCATGTGCGAAGATCTCAACCAGCTCAAGCCTCAAGCTCACCACCCCACAACCTAGCCTCGTCGAGTTCGTGCGAGCAGGGAAGAAGATGAACACAACAGTTTATCCAGGTTCGGGCCACCTTGCGGTGTAAAACCCCACTCCTGCTTTGTGGTGGTTTGCCCTCACAAGGAGGCTGAGGATGAACTAGTACAGTGGATGAGCAGCCTCGCGAGGGCTTGAGTGGTGTGGGTGGAATGGATCTGTCTGGGGTTTGATTCAGGGATTTTTCTCTGCGGTGATGGCTAGTCTATCTTTATAGTGGCCTTGGTCCTCTTCCCTCAAAACTTAGGCGGGAAGGGATTCCACGACAGCCAATATGAAAGGGGAAAAGAAGTACATCTAATCCTGACGAAAGATAGTCTTCGCCTGCAAAGCTTCTGGTCTTGACGTACAGGTGGGCCCGGCGATGACATTCGTCCTGCCGAGCTCGTGGTCTTGTTCTTGTTGCACTAGAGAGGAAAGCTTTGGGGAATTCCCCGGGAACTTGTGCCTGCCCTTGCTCCCTTAGCACCGAAGAGGAAATTGTCCCCTCTGCGCCCGTTGGCGCGTGCCTGGCCTTGGTCATCATGGCTCACGTCATCACAACCTCGTGAGGCTGGGTACCTTCATAGAAGTCTCCACCCCTCGGGAGGCAGCCTGGGAAGGCCATTCCTCTTGAGGTCTTGGTGTCGTTCGCCTCACGAGGCTTGGATCCTCGCGAGGGTCTTGCCTTGGAGTTGTTGTAGCTGGTCCGTACAAGGCCGTCGATGGGCCCACACGTTGGGCCGCGGGTAGGCAGATATGGGTACCCCCGATCCCAGAACGTTGACATAATGAGTGGCATTTATCCAGAATGTCAACCCATGCGCCAGTGTCGTCACTCGAGTTTCATGGCATATCCACACTCGGACCACTAGTCCATCTCTTTCGAGAGACATACGAGTGCCACCAAGTTTTACCCAGTAGTTAACATAGCCCGATCAGTCGGGAAACTCTAGTCGAATCCATTGCGGTTTCGCTCAGGTCACGATAGGCTAACACTTGGTGACGGGTTCTGAATGCCTCCGTAGCACTCGGTCTGAGTCAAGGGTACAGCTAATTCGTCCTACGAAATCTCAATTGATTCAGGGGCTAATGATGGGGTCACCTACTAAGGGTAGGCTCAAGGACATGACATCCTAGGCCCACCTAGGATCCCCACACCATCATTGTAAGGTTCCTGAACCTTAGGTGCATTCGGAATGCTCACTTCTAGATATCCACTTGGATATGGTTCATCCACAGGTTCCTGAACCTTAGGTGCATTCGGATGCCCACTTCTGGATATCCACTCGGGTGCAAACAGCTCACTCAAACGTCTAACCGCCAATCGGCCTCGCTCATCAGCATTCGAACATAGAAGGCGAAGAGGCGACGTGGGAACTGCAGAGTTCGAGGAGCATAACGCCAGGCTTCAAGTGTAGTTATGGTAGCAGTTACTAGTAACGTTTGTACTAACTCTCCTCTTTATCTCCCTTGTAAAGTGGCCTTAATGAGGGATGACACACTATATATAAGCCGCCCTCCAGCGCTTAGACAGGGGTTCACAACCCTCATGTAATCGGACACCCGAGAGAAAACATAGCCCCAGGGCTCGAGACATAGGGCTTTTACCTCTCTGTGAGGGGTCTGAACTCGTAAAATCTGAGTGCCACATAGGTGTCATAGCTAGGATGAGCCCTTATTCATACCCCTATCACTCACTGTGAGATTTGTTGCCTCGACAATACTACAAAGAAGATATACCTAAGGCTAGCCATAGTGGGAGTAACTTAGTTGGGAGTAACTTAAATAATAACATAACATGCGAGGGGTCTGAACTCGTAAAATCCGAGTGCCACACATGTATCATAGCTAGGATGAGCCCTTATTCATACCCCTAGCGCTCACTGTGAGATTCGTTGCCTCGACAATACTACAAAGAAGATATACCTAAGGCTAGCCATAGTGGGAGTAACTTAGTTGGGAGTAACTTAAATAATAACATAACGCATCCTACGGCAAATTTATTTACGTGGCAAATAGTTAATGAGGAAAGCGATAGTTATGAGTATGTTCCATTACATAATGCTACCTCCATCTCAAAATACAAGATGTTTTTGTAGGCTAGCGATAGTTGTAGCAAATATTGTCTTTGGAGGCCGAGCTCCGTGGAGCTCGGTTTTGAAAATTTGAATTTCGTCAAATTTTATATGTTTTACATTTCAAAAAATTCTAAAAAAACACAGATATACATGAAGGCATAACACACATGTGTGTAAAATTTCAGGGCAAAATACGTTGAAACGAGGGTTGTGCGTGCAAAAAAGACAATTCTAAGGCTTTTTAACACATGATACTATTCATTCTCCGAGGCCATGAATTTGTCTTTTTTGTATAGGTTGCATTTCGATGTTTTTCATCCTGAAATTTTACACACATACACATACATCCTTGTTTACTAGCACAATTTTTTTTTCAGTTTTTTCTTAAACCGGAAAGTTTGAATTTTGTTTTTTTTCAAAAAAAGGCCTCCAAAGAGGCCGAGAGCCAAAGGTCCGTTCACATAGTTGTAGAAGTTATACTATAATTTCCATTGAACGATTGATCAAAAGCACTGTATTTATAGACTATAGTGATTTCAAGTACGAATAGTCACAAGCGATTCCTAGCTCAACGCTTCCCAGCTTCGCAGCTTAACCGCCGCACGGCCTTCTTAAGATACACCCAACAACGAGATATTTGGATTTTTGCCACCAGGGCTTCGCAAATTTGCCACTCTGGAGATTTGATTTGCGAAATTGCCAGTTCAGTCATTGCATCCTTGATTAGTATGCCATTAGCCCATTTTTAATTGTTTTTTCACATTAACAGGCTAGTGAAAATAGTAGCTTACCCAAGTGGCTGTCTACACGAATGTATCTGGTTTACACGTACGTATATCGGTGAGAACTTTCTGTACTTTTTGTACTAAGGAATGAAATTATGTGATTTGGAAGCATTATTTTCCGTCGTTTGGTACAAGCTATGACATTGTTTCATGAACTCATGTTGGCAGATAAATAATTCAACAAGGGCAGGCTCAACATAAAGTGTCAAATGACCATAATTGCTCACAGATTGGTCAAACCAAAACTTGATATCTTTTTTTTACGAAATGCAGGCAGGTCGTTGCTTTCATTCATTAAGAAGGGGAGTGCCTCAAGATAAGGCAAAAAGTGCTAGTTACAAAGTTACTGTGCAAGGTGAAAGAAAGGAAAAGAGAAAAAGGAAATTACATTGCGAGAAACAAAAATCTCTTAACCATGATCTCCTAGCCACTGTGCACCCTTGAGACCGACAGTCCACCAAGTGCGCACCTCAAGTACAATTCGATCACAAATATTCAGAAAGGGGGAAAATTTATGATTGAAGATGCGGTCATTCCGTTCCTTCCAAATGCCCCACCAAATAGCCATCACAGCAAAGAGAAGGCTTGCTTCCTCCGTTTAGGAATTTTTTTCCAGAGACAACAACCACCAGTCAAGCAAAGAAGGAGCGCTGACATTCGGTCTGGCATCAAAGGGAAACTGAAATTTTGTCACGCAAAAACCCCAAATACTAGCTGTGAATGGGCAATCAGGAAAGAGGTGGTGAGCGGATTCAAGGCCAATTCTGCAGACGGGGCAGATCGGGTCATGGGGCCATTTTCTCCTTGCAAGGTTGTCAGTAGTAAGACACTTTCCTTGTTGGGGAACGTAGTAATTTCAAAATTTTCCTACGCACACGCAAGATCATGGTGATGTATAGCAACGAGAGGGGAGAGTGTTGTCTACGTACCCTCGTAGACCGAAGCGGAAGCATTAACGCAACGTAGAGGAAGTAGTCGTACGTCTTCTCGATCCGACCGATCCAAGCGCCGTTACTCCGGCACCTCCGAGTTCTTAGCACACGTACAACTCGATGACGTTCCCCGGGCTCTGATACAGCAAAGCTTCGGGGATGAGTTTCGTCAGCACGACGGCGTGATGACGATGATGATGTTCTACCGACGCAGGGCTTCGCCTAAACACTGCAACGATATGATCGAGGTGGAATATGGTGTTGGGGGGCACCGCACACGGCTAAGGAACGATCGCAATGATCAACTTGTGTGTTCTAGGGTGCCCCTTGCCCCCGTATATAAAGGAGGGGAGGGGGAGGCGCGGCCGGCCCCCAAGGGGTGCGCCAGGAGGAGTCCTACTCCCACCGGGAGTAGGACTCCTCTCCCTTGCCTTGTAGGAGAAGGAAGGAGAGAGGGTGTCGTGGGTTTGTCACGGCAGATGTCCTAGCCAAAGGACTTAGTCGTGGAGCCATCGCAACGGGTTAACTCGAAGGGGTTAAAGCGGACACAGGGACGCAGAGAGTTTATACTAGTTCGGCCCCTTCGATGAAGGTAAAAGCCTACGTCTAGTTTGTGGTGGAATTGATGAAGTCTCGATGACTAGGGAGCAAATAAGCGTCGCCTAGGCCTCGAGTTGTGGTTCTCCCTTGAACCGATATCGGGTCATCCCCTTATATACACGGGTGACGCCCGTCGGTTCATAGAGTCCCAATCTCCGGTTTATACTCGTACCCGGGTTGGTCTCTTGCTTATTCCTAACTTACAATACAAGTTGTACACAGGCCGGTTTACGGCTACAGATGTTAAACCGACTATGGCCTCGGGCCTTTACATAGCCTCCTGGGCTTTAACATTCTAGAGCTACGGATGAAATTAACCCGGCCCAGACGGCCGGTTTAGGCCCAGTAGTAATATCCACAACATTAGGCCCCAGGTTGATTTGAATGATCTCATGTCAACCCTTAGCATAAACCTTCATATTTGGCATCTTCCCTTCATTGCTAAACCGATATGTCGTCATTTTCTCTAGTGGCCGTAAACCGGCATGACATCATCATGAAGCTAGCTTTTATGGTGCCTTCTTTGTTTAACCAATTCGCAATAATCAAGGCGACAGCTCTGCTTCCGAAATCCGTGGCTCCTGGATTCGCGCGCCCGATACACGTCCCTTGCCTTATAAATAGGGGTGAAAGGTCATTTCTTTCTCCCCTTCATCCCTTTCCTCTTCGTCTTCTCTGCGCCGCCAGCCTCAAAGCTCCGCCGCTGTCGCTGACCTCTGCATCACCTCGGGCCGCTGCATCAACCTGACTGGACCAGAGAAACTGCGGCGTTCTTCCGCACCCCTCGGAGCTTCGGTGAGATCCCATCTTCTCAACTCAGACCCGCCTCTAGGGTTTACTGTGTTCTTCCCGTTCCTCGAGTTCTTCGCGTTCCTCACGTTCTTCGCATATAAACTGGGATATACCTTCAGATGACCCCGCGACTTCTGCTCCGTTCAGTAGCAGTTTTCCGCCTCTGTTTTCAGGGTAATATACTTAGATCGTAGATCTGATCCACAGTTTTGACCTTGCTGTTCTTGCACAATCTTCAAAAGCTCATGAGTTTTTACCCCTTTTATGAGATCGCCTCAGATCCAATATCACACTGAAACAATGTGAAACCTGTTTCCGCACACCTGCTCTTTTGCATTTCCAACTGTTCCACGGTCTTCGATCTAGCGGTTTAACCTTGTTGTAGAAGATCACCAAATCGGTGCATACCATTAGTCCCCTTGTTGAACCGCCAGTAATCCTTTGATAGACCGCACCGCTTTACTAATGTCAGATTGTAATTGATTTCCTCCGGTTTACCATTGATAGCATCAACATGATAAAATCTGTGCAGAACATAAATCCTGAACCGGAATCATTTTCATTTTGTAGACTTCCCCATGGCTAAGCAAGTGTATGAGTGCAACTGGGCTCCTTCCCGGGTCACAGAAACTCAACTGAATAATCTGGTCCTGACCGGTGCTTTGAGCAGCAAAAACGCGATTCATTGGAGGGTGCCAGGCAAAGAGTGCCCCCCTACACCCCGAGACGGAGAAGTCGTTGTATTCGCGGATCACTTAGCCCGCGGTTTCAACCCGCCCGGTTCAAAATTTTATCGCGACGTTTTGGCTAATTTCCAACTCCATCCACAAGATATTGGCCCCAATTCTATCACTAACATATGCCACTTTCAAGTGCTCTGTGAGGTGTTCTTTCAAGAGGAACCTACAGTTGAGTTGTTCCGAGATTGCTTTCACTTAAACCGCCGCACAGAATTTACTGATGGCTCCAACATGGAACTGGGTGGCGTGTCAATCCAGAAGAGGAAAGAGGTCACTTACCCTCATGCGAAACTGCATAGTCACCCCCAAGAGTGGAATAACTCCTGGTTTTACTGTAAAGACACCTCCCCAGAGAACGACAATATCCTGCCCGGTTTTCGTCCAGAACGGCTCAGCAACACTCACCCCTTTCCTCAGAGGTTGACTGCTAAAGAGAGGAGTAACTACGCTCCCCAACTGTCCAAACTCAGAGCCTTCATGGCCAACGGTTTAATAGGAGTCGACCTCGCTCGTTGCTGGATATCTTGGAGTATACTGCCACTCAGCCAACGCTCCGGTTTGATGTGCTAATACACATGCAGTGTTGATGATCCGTTACGTCATGCAAACTTCCAGCTTACGGATGAAGAGGTCACCGAAGCCGTAAAGAAGATTCTAAATGAACCGGAACGCGTCTGTGCACAAACTGGCCTTCTTCCCTTCTGCGCCATCAATAAACCACCAGCGGTAAATCAAAATTTCTTCTCATTAAGTCTGATGTTATCTTGTGTGTGTATGATTGATTCTAATATCTGTTGACGCAGGGTGATGACCCGTTTTGGAGCAAAAAACTCCCTCAAGGAAAAGCGGATAAGCCGGAGAAATCGACCCGGCCTAAGACGAGAGTCGTCAAAAGGCCTGCTCACAAGAGGAAAACCACGGCCTCTTCCGATCCTGCCGATGATGAGGTAGGTAATCCGGGGTTTGAAGCTAAACCTGACTCCCTCGGTTTATTGTTTGTGCAGTTTACTGATGATGCAATTTGTCAGGATGATGCCGAAGCGAGCCATGCTGATGATGCAGAGGTAATTACTATTTCTTCTGATTCAAGCCTTCTGCCTTCCCACAAAATCCGTCAGGCGAACCGCAAAGTTAAATTTTCCCATCCTCTTGCTTACTTGGATCCCAACTTTCTTATGAAGACCCGTCAGCACGAGGTGCGTCGTACAACCCGACACAGCGGTCAGGTAGTTACCTCCGCCGGTTTATCGAACAGTCCGGTTCGGAGACGTCGTTCAGAGGTCTCTAACTTGCTTGTCAATATTTGTCCTAAAGCGGGCTGTTTTCGTCAACCGCTTAATCCGTCTGACTCCGATTATCAGGTCACCTCGCACTCATCCTCTGGCGAGTCAACTGGTACTCAGCTGCCTCCGCTCAAAACCGTGCTTGGGTAAGCTTGCCTTTCTCATCAAGTTGTCCATTGTTGTAATCTTCAACATATGCTGTCTTTAACTTTGCTGCTTCTTTCAGAGCTAAACCAAGGCCGAGCAAAAAAGCTCGCCAAGACAAAATAGGAGAAGAAAACGCTCCTCCTGAACCGGACACTGCCCCGAACGTTGAAGCGACCATCCCTGAAGATGTAATTGATGACCCATTAGTCCGAGATGAAGTCGTTGTTCCTGAAGAAGGCTCTGTTAACCCCTCTGGCCCAACGGATCAACCAGCCAGTCCGATTCGTGCTGAGAAAACCATTAGTTCCTCAAAGCCTGCCGAAAAACCGACCGTACCAGTCCAGACCGGCGACCACAAAGATGATGAAGTCATGATTACTGGCATAGGTCGTACTGAACCGGGAAATCCCATCGCTTTGGCCAAGCACACTGCTAAAGAAGAAATTTCTGCTTTAAGTAAAGGTAAATGGGATGTTGATCTGGCAACGTACTCTGCTCTTGGTGCTCAAGACATTCATTCTGGCTATTTAAACCGGCTATATACTAGCCGTGACTATGAAGCCAATCTTGTGAAGATGATGAAAGACAAATTCGAGGTAACTTCCATGCCCTCACTCCTGCTTCTTACCACCATAGCCCCCAAGGGTCGGTTTAACTTTATCATAATTGAATCGACACTTGTAGTCATCATACCGTAGCATCCGAAATATCATTAGAGCAAATAGCCATTAGCCCCCAAGTGCCAAGTTGAATATTTGTATTGAGCTTGGGACTTTGATAATTAACTGATATCTTGAGATCAAATAAGCATTAGCCCCCAAGTACAAAGTACCTAACTTGTTATGTGCTTGGTACTTCCTTTGTTTAAACCGTATAACTTGTCGGACTGCAGGCTGAACTGAAGGTCAAAGAGAGCCAAATCGCTGATCTTCGAGAGAATGTGAAGTCCCAGCAAGCAGAAACTTCCAAAGCCAAGGAGGAACTGACCAGCGCTTTAGGCAGCATGGACCAATTGAAGTAAGGTTTTAAGAAGGAGCGGGCTGACTGGGCCACAGAAAAGGCCGCTTTAACCAAGAAGATTGAAAACGCAGAAGCTGCCCTTAAACCGGTAACGGATGAATTGACCAGCGTGAAGCGACAGGTGCACGCAATGACTGCAGCCATCTTTGGTAAGCCTCCTGTGACTTGTGCAATGACCTTGATTCTTCTATAAAACAGCTCGGTTTATGACCTGCTGATCGTATTACAGGCACTCGCATCAATCATTTGGGATCAGATGTGCGTATGAAGCTGAAAGCGGTCTATACTTTAGTCGAGCAGCTGTATACGGGCGCACAGCGGATTATCACCACTGCTTCACACAACAATCCGGCGCCCACATTGATCCAGGACACACTGAAGAGGTTGTCGATGCTCCCTGCTCGGATTGAGGAGTTAAAAAGATCTGCTGCTCGAACCGGAGCCATAATTGCCTTAATCCGGGCCAAAGCATGGGTGCCTGATTTTGATCCCGTTGAAGCGGCTCAAGGCTATCCTAGCTTAAAGGAGGATGGCTCCGAATTCGATGAAGAAGAATTGAGAAAGATAAACCGGGCAGTGCGCCCTCTGGCCTGCCAATTGGTAGAAGAAGCAAACTTGTCTCATTATCAAGCCCAGTATGACGATCAGAACAAGCGGGTAGTTGTGCCAATCCCTGAAGCGGAAAACTTAATTCCTCCAATCCGTAAGCACACCTATGCCCCTGATATTGAACCGTCGTCACTGATACATGAGGAAGCTGTCTTTCAAGCATTAATGGAGATCGATTGGACCACTGTTGACTTCCAGCCGCTGGCTAGGGAGGAGGAAGCTGAAGTGGCGCAGGATGATCCAGAACCATCAAACCGGAATGGCACGCAGGCGTGAACCGAGGGCAGTTTTAACTGGTTTCCTTTTGATACTTTGTCAAGAAACAATCATCTTATTTGGGCACCATGTTGCCTTGTAATAGGATAGACCGTACTTTCTGCTTCATGAGATGCCTTCGCGCATCAGTACTGATACCCTCCTTTGGAAAATCATTATTGCCAACTTATATCTCCTGCGATCACAAAATTTTAAACTACCAGGGCGGTTGTACCGTCATCCGGTTTGTGAATCTTTATATAGATACGCAAGGAAACTTGCAAGTATGATCAAACTTTTGTGATACGAAATACCTGCCATATAATAGGCATGAAATAGGCGTTTGTAGCCAATGTTGAAGCGGGAGTTGATAACTCTTAAACCGTCATGGGAGAATCGAACCCCTGTGTATATAACACCGGTTTACAATGTAAACCGTCCTTTAATGATAGTAACCTTTTGTTGCTCGAAAAAAGGATATTTAGCAGAACAACTCAAACCGAGCCAACAATCTCAGGTTTTTGAAAAAGAGGGCCGTGTTCCGCCAAATTGGCTATGTTGAACCGGTGCAAAATATTGTCGGTTTAAGAGAAAAGCAATAAACTATCAACTCTTAAAAAAGGAAAGAGAGCAAAATACGGTGACAAAAACCTTTTGCAAAAGAAGAGCTCTATTGAGCTTGGTCAGACGGAATTACCATGGTCAGACGCAACCAAGCCCCCCGAAGGTGTAGCGATGGTGCCGGTCAGCCAGGACCCCAAAATGACACGTGGCATTATGCCGGCCAAGTGGCATTGCTATGGTTCGGGTTCGACCAAGCCCCCAAATGACTCTAAGGCCCGTAGGCCGACCAAGAGGCGTGACCGGTTCAGACGTGATCGTGTCCCCAAATGATTCTGGTGGCTTTCACCGGCCAAGAGGTATTGCATCGGTTCGGACACGACCGAGCCCCCAAATGACTCTGGTGGCTTTCGCCGGCCAAGAGGTATTGCATCGGTTCAAACATGACCGAGCCCCCAAATGACTCTGGTGGCTTTCACCGGCCTAGAGGTATTGCATCGGTTCAAACATGACCGAGCCCCCAAATGACCTCATAAGGATAGCTATGTTCTCTTTGGTTCGAACACGACCTATGTTTGAACAGGAAGCCTCAAGTGATCTTGTTAAGACTTGCAAGGGGTAAACCGGATGTTGCTTAAAGACAACCCCGTGTAACCACACATGATATAAAAGAACAGATACCCCGCTTTAGCTAAGGATCCGGTTTATTATAATATATACATAGTCATGATATGTACATAAGCAGAGCCCATGGCTCAAGTATAGTAAGGCCAAAGATGAGCTATATTCCACGGTCTGTCGGTCTCTTGTCCTGATTTGCGTGAGTCTTTGTGCTCTCGAACATCTATCAGGTAGTATGAACCATTGTGTAGATTCTTGCTGACCACGAAAGGCCCTTCCCAAGGTGGAGACAATTTATGCATCTCGGTTTGATCTTGAATAAGTCGAAGCACCAAATCTCCCTCTTGAAAGGTTCTGGTCCTGATCCGACGACTGTGATAGCGATGAAGATCCTGTTGGTAGATCGCTGAGCGGGCAGCTGCTATGTCTCGCTCTTCATCTAGCCGGTCCAAAGCGTCCTGTCTAGAACTTTCGTTGTCTGCTTCAACGTAAGCCGCCACACGAGGTGAATCGTGACGTATGTCACTAGGAAGAACTGCCTCTGCCCCATAAACCATGAAGAACGGCGTATACCCAGTTGACCTGTTAGGCATGGTGTTGATGCTCCATAACACAGAGGGTAACTCTTCGACCCAACAACCCGGCGTCCGCTGCAAAGGAACCATAAGCCTGGGTTTAATGCCTCTCAAGATCTCCTGATTAGCTCTTTCTGCTTGACCATTGGACTGTGGGTGCGCCACTGATGACACATCAAGGCGGATGTGCTCTCGTTCGCAAAACTCTTTCATGGCACCTTTAGATAAATTGGTACCATTGTCTGTGATGATACTGTGTGGAAAACCAAACCGGAAAATCACTTTTTTGATGAACCAAACCGCGGTGGCCGCATCACACTTGCTAACGGGCTCTGCCTCTACCCACTTTGTAAATTTGTCCACCGCCACCAGAAGGTGGGTCTTCTTGTCCTTGGACCTTTTGAAAGGCCCCACCATGTCCAGCCCCCAGGTTGCAAACGGCCAAGTAATTGGAATCATCCTCAATTCTTGAGCCGGGACATGAGCGCGCCTTGAGAATTTTTGACAACCATCACACTGCCTGACCAGATCCTCCGCATCAGCATGAGCAGTCAGCCAATAGAAACCGTGACGAAAAGCTTTTTCCACTAAAGACTTTGAACCGGCGTGGTGACCACAATCTCCTTCGTGGATCTCACGCAAAATTTCACGGCCTTCCTCAGGAGATACACACCGTTGAAATGCTCCTGTCACACTGCGATGATGTAGTTCGCCGTTTTCAACTACCATGGACTTGGACCGCCGTACTATCTGCCTGGACAGAATCTCATCCTCTGGCAACTCCCCTCGGTTCATGTACGCCAGGTAAGGAAGCATCCAATCCGGGATGACATGTAATGCCGCCACCAATTGAGCCTCTGGGTCAGGAACCGCCAAATCTGCTTCGCCAGGCAGTTGAACCGACGGGTTGTAAAGCACATCAAGGAACACATTAGGTGGTACCGGTTTACACTGTGAACCTAGTCGACTTAAAGCATCCGCCGCCTCGTTCTTTCGTCGGTCCACATGGTCCACCTAATAACCTTTGAAGTGACCCGCGATCACATCAACCTCACGACGATAAGCAGCCATGAGTGGATCTTTAGAATCCCATGTACCAGACACCTGCTGGGCCACCAAATCAGAGTCGCCAAAGCACTTAACCCGGCTTAAATTCATCTCCTTAGCCATCCGGAGGCCATGGAGCAAGGCCTCATATTCTGCTGCATTGTTAGTACAAGGGAACATTAAACGGAGAACATAACAAAACTTATCACCTCGTGGGGAAGTTAATATGACTCCAGCCCCCGATCCTTCCAATTGACGTGATCCGTCAAAATGAATGGTCCAGTAGGTGTGATCCAGCTTCTCTTCAGGGACTTGCAACTCCGTCCAATCATTGATAAAATCCACCAATGCCTGAGACTTTATCGCAGTGCGAGGCACATACTTTAAACCGTGCGGTCCAAGCTCAATAGCCCACTTGGCAATCCGACCAGTCGCTTCCTGGTTCTGGATGATATCACCCAAAGGAGCAGAACTGACCACCGTGATAGGGTGGCCTTGGAAATACTGCTTCAGCTTCCGACTTGCCATAAAAACTCCATATACTAGCTTTTGCCAATGCGGATATCGTTGTTTAGATTCAATGAGCACCTCGCTGATATAATAAACCGGACGCTGAACCGGGTATTCTTTTCCTGCCTCCTTCCGCTCTACCACAATAGCCACACTGACCGCGCGAGCGTTAGCAGCTACATACAACAGCAATGGTTCCTTATCAGTGGGAGCAGCGAGTACGGGCGGATTGACCAACTGTCGCTTTAAATCCTTGAACGCCTGATCAGCGGCAGAATTCCAGACGAACTGATCCATCTTTTTCAACATTTGATACAGAGGAATTGCTTTCTCTCCGAGGCGGCTGATAAACCGGCTTAACGCAGCAATTCTGCCTGCCAGACGTTGGACGTCATTGATGCATTTCAGTTTAGCTAGAGAGGTGATAGCCGTAATTTTTTCCGGATTAGCCTCAATTCCCCTGTTGGACACCAGGAAACCCAATAGCTTGCCAGCTGGTACACCAAAGACACATTTGGCCGGATTGAGCATCATCTTGTATGTCCTTAAGTTATCAAAGGTCTCCTTCAAATCATCGACCAACGTTTCCTTCTTCCTTGACTTGACCACAATGTCATCCACATAAGCGTGCACATTGCGGCCAATCTGCTTGTGGAGACAATTTTGCACACATCGTTGATAAGTTGCCTGGGCACTTTTGAGCCCAAAAGGCATAGATACATAGCAGAAGGCTCCAAAGGGAGTAATGAACGCCATCTTCTCCTGGTCCTTAACCGCCATCTTAATCTGATGACAACCGGAGTATGCATCCAGAAAGCATAAATGCTTGCAACCCGCCGTAGCATCAATGATTTGATCAATACGGGGGAGGGCAAAAGGATCTGCAGGGCATGCCTTATTAAGATCTGTATAGTCCACACACATACGCCAAGTGCCGTTTTTCTTAAGGACCAACACCGGATTAGCAAGCCATTCAGGGTGAAAGACTTCAACGATGAAGCCAGCTGCTAAGAGCCTGGCCACCTCTTCTCCAATAGCCTTTCTTCTCTCCTCGTTGAACCGACGGAGGAACTGTTTCACCGGTTTGTATTTAGGATCCACATTAAGGGTGTGCTCAGCGAGTCGCCTCGGTACACCTGGCATGTCAGAGGGTTTCCATGCGAAGATGTCCCGATTCTCACGGAGGAACTCGATGAGCGCGCTTTCCTATTTTGGAATCAGATTGGTACTGATGCTGAATTGCTTGGATGAATCACCAGCTACGAAATCAACAAGCTTGGTCTCCGCGGCTGACGTGAATTTTAAAGCCGGATCATGCTCTGTGGTAGGCTTCTTTAAAGGAGTCATATCCGTCGGATCAACATTATCTTTGTAGTATTTGAGCTCCTCAGTAGCACAAACCGATTCTGCATAGGCGGCATCTCCTTCTTCACACTCCAAAGCGATCCTGCGACTCCCGTGAACCGTGATGGTTCCCTTGTAGCCTGGCATCTTGAGCTGCAGATATACATAACAGGGCCGTGCCATGAATTTGGCATAAGCCGGCCGACCAAACAGGGCATGGTACGGGCTTTGGATCTTCACCACCTCAAAAGTTAGTGTTTCTGATCGGGAATCGTGATCATCTTCGAAAGCCACCTCCAATGCTATCTTGCCCACGGGATACGCAGACTTGCCTGGCACCACGCCATGAAAAACCGTGTTTGAATACCGTAGATCCTTATCCTTGAGCCCCATACGTCGAAAGGTCTCATAGTATAGGATGTTAATACTGCTACCCCCATCCATGAGCACCTTGGTGAACTTATAACCTCCTACCTGAGGCGCCACCACTAAAGCTAGCTGACCCGGATTATCCACCCGAGGAGGGTGATCCTCTCTACTCCAGGTGATCGGCTGCTCTGACCATCGTAGATACCGGGGCACGGCCGGTTCAACAGAGTTAACTGCCCTCTTCCGGACCTTCTGGTCTCGCTTGTCCAGGCTAGTGGTGAATACATGATATTGGCCACTGTTTAGCTGCTTTGGATTGCTCTGGTACCCCGACTGCTGCTGATTATAGCCCCCTTGATCATTTTGGTTATGTTGATTACCATGTCCGCCCGGATTGCTATTCCCGCTCGGATTACCATTAAACCCTGAACCGGAGTTTCCTCCACCGTGGTTTGGCCCGGATCCTGAACCGCCACCAGGATTGTGATCATACCGGAAGGCGTTGGAATTCTTGAACTCTCGCATGATGTAACAATCCTTCCATAGATGGTTTGCTGGTTCCTCCGTCGTTCCATGCTTTGGGCAGGGCTGATTCAACAAACTATTTAAGCGCTCTGGATTGGGGCTGGGTCCGCCACCGCGGCCTTTGCCCCTACGCTGCCGGCCCCTGTTCTGCACATTGGTGTTAGCCGCAAAATCCATGGAACCATCCGCTTTACGCTTGCCCCTAATGCTGCTCCCTGGGTGGTGCTGCTGTCCTCTAGAGTTGCCGTTCTTCTTTCCCTTCCCTGTCTTTTCATCATCAGACTCGGGATCCTTGGTACTATCAGAATCAGCATACTTTACCAAAGCAGCCATGAGAGTCCCTATGTCAGTGCAATGGCGCTTCATTCGTCCTAATTTCAATTTCAAGGGCCCAAACCGGCAATTGCTTTCCAAAGTCACAACTGCAGTGTCAGCATTGATGCGGTCTGATGAATGCAAGATTTGCGAAACGCGGCGCACCCAATGAGTGGTTGACTCTCCTTCCGCCTGGACGTAGGCGGCCAAGTCCACTATCGACATGGGCTGCCTGCACGTATCTTTGAAATTACTGATAAACCGAGCTCGCAATTGAGCCCATGAACCGATGGTATTGGGCGGCAGGCTTTTTAACCAAGTGCGGGCCGTTCCTTCAAGCATCATAGTAAAATATTTCGCACATGCAGCTTCATCTACATCAAGCATCTCCATGGCCATCTCGTAACTCTCCACCCACGCCTCCGGGGGTTGATCTGCTGTATAATTCGGTACCTTGCGCGGCCCCTTGAAGTCCTTAGGCAGGCGCACATTGCGCAAAGCAGGCATGAGGCAAGGCGCCCCCAAAGCGCTAGAAGCAAGCCCTGGTTCGACCGAAGTGGTGGGACGAACCGGCGTAAGCTGGCGGGTCTGATGTGCTGCCAATTCGGCTTCCCTGCATGCACGGGCCCGGTCTACCAACTCCTGAGCATCGGGAGCCGGATTGTCGCCGCGGGGCACTCCACGCTGTGCATTGCTGGACTCAGCTTGTTCTTCCATGTGTCTGTTATAACTCCGGGTTGGACGTGGAGTAGAATGAATCCGCTCACGGCTGTATGAATACGCCTCCTGTTGGACCAGCGCCGTTCTGAGGAGCTCCTTGACCCGGCGCGTCTCTATTGCCTGTAACGAATCTCCCTCGACCGGAATAGCCTCTAGACGCACTGCCGCAGCAACAAGATTATCCAGCGGGTTGGAGTAGTGATCCGGGGGTGTGGTCACAATCCGCGGCTCTGGGTTATAATGGGGCAGATCTATTATGCGGGGCTGAACCGGCGCGCCTGTCCCGGGCGCCTCTGCTCGGTTTACCACTAGTTGATTACTGGTCCCTGCTCCAGGAGTATTGAAAAGATCCCTTCCTTCAAAAACCGGTGGCAGGCGGGACCGATATTTCCTCCTCATGACCTCGTGCGAAGCGTTCTGATCCAGCATGAACTTATAGGCTTGTGCGTCCAAAGCGGCCCGTTCCGCAGTCATCCTGACCTCCTCGGCTGCCAAATCCGCCTTGGCCTGGCTAATCTGTTCTCTCACCTTTGCAATCTCTGCGTTATGAGCATCCCGGTCCGCCGGATTAGCCTCTGTCAAAAGCGCTGCCAGTGCGTCGAACAGATCGGATAATACTTGAACCGGTGGGCGCACAAAACCTCCTGCTCCGGCAGCCGTTGAACCGGAAATCATTGCTGCGGCCGTCGATGACTGAGGCGCTGCTTGAGTACCGGCCATGAATATACCGACCCGGCTAGGCAGATCAGAGGGGTCCGGAATACTGTTGCCGTCGGAACAGCCCCCAATCCGACCATCATGCACTTGATACAAGGACTCAGTTTCCCCGGCCGACGACTCATCACCGGAATAAACGACGGTTTCGCCACCAGATGCTGATCCGTCCTCATAGTTTTGCCCGTGGATGACTCCCACAAAGGCACGCTTTACGGCTTGCTTAACCCGGGCAGGTCGCGCACGCTGAGCTGTCTCGATGAGGTCGGTGCAGGTGTCCAGCTGAGGGCCCGGTTCACCAATCTTGCCGATGAAAACGTGTATACCGCCAAAGGGGACCCGGTACCCGTACTCAATTGAGCCGGCCTCGGGGCCCCAGCCTGCGTCGTCGATGTAGATCTTGCCGCGGCGACTCTTGGTCATCCGGCCCACGGCATATCCCTTGAGTCCTTCAAAGCGGCCCCCCAAGAACTTGAAACCATCGTGCGATAGCCCCACGGTGGGTGCCAACTGTCGTGGGTTTGTCACGGCAGATGTCCTAGCCAAAGGACTTAGTCGTGGAGCCATTGCAACGGGTTAACTCGAAGGGGTTAAAGCGGACACAGGGACGCAGAGAGTTTATACTAGTTCGGCCCCTTCGATGAAGGTAAAAGCCTACGTCTAGTTTGTGGTGGAATTGATGAAGTCTCGATGACTAGGGAGCAAATAAGCGTCGCCTAGGCCTCGAGTTGTGGTTCACCCTTGAACCGATATCGGGTCATCCCCTTATATACACGGGTGACGCCCGTCGGTTCATAGAGTCCCAATCTCCGGTTTATACTCGTACCCGGGTTGGTCTCTTGCTTATTCCTAACTTACAATACAAGTTGTACACAGGCCGGTTTACGGCTACAGATGTTAAACCGACTATGGCCTCGGGCCTTTACATAGCCTCCTGGGCTTTAACATTCTAGAGCTACGGATGAAATTAACCCGGCCCAGACGGCCGGTTTAGGCCCAGTAGTAATATCCACAACAGAGGGGGAAAGGAAAAAGGGGGGCGCCGCCCCCCCTTCCTTGTCCTATTCGGACTAGGGGGGAGGGGGCGCGCGGCCTGCCCTGGCCGCCCCTCCTCTTTTCCCTTAAGGCCCATATGGGCCCATTAACCCCCGAGGGGGTTCCGGTAACCCCCCGGTACTCCAGTAAAATGCCGATTTCACTCGGAACCATTCCGATGTCCAAATATAGGCTTCCAATATATCAATCTTTATGTCTCGACCATTTCGAGACTCCTCGTCATGTCCGTGATCACATCCGGGACTCCGAACTAACTTCGTTACATCAAAATGCATAAACTCATAATAACTGTCATCGTAACTTTAAGCGTGCGGACCCTACGGTTCGAGAACAATGTAGACATGACTAAGAAAAATCTCTGGTCAATAACCAACAGCGGGACCTGGATGCCCATATTGGCTCCTACACATTCTACGAAGATCTTCATCGGTCAGACCGCATAACAACATACGTTGTTCCCTTTGTCATCGGTATGTTACTTGCCCGAGATTCGTTCGTCGGTATCCAATACCTAGTTCAATCTCGTTGCCGGCAAGTCTCTTTACTCATTCTGTAATACATCATCTCACAACTAACACATTAGTTGCAATGCTTGCAAGGCTTATGTGATGTGCATTACCGAGAGGGCCCAGAGATACCTCTCCGACTATCGGAGTGACAAATCCTAATCTCGAAATACGCCAACCCAACAAGTACTTTCGGAGACACCTGTAGAGCACCTTTATAATCACCCAGTTACGTTGTGACATTTGGTGGCACACAAAGTGTTCCTATGGTAAACGGGAGTTGCATAATCTCATAGTCATAGGAACATGTATAAGTCATGAAGAAAGCAATAGCAACATAGTAAACGACCGGGTGCTAAGCTAATGGAATGGGTCATGTCAATCAGATCATTCAACTAATGATGTGATCTTGTTAATCAAATAACAACTCCTTGTCTATGGTTAGGAAACTTAACCATCTTTGATTAACAAGCTAGTCAAGTAGAGGCATACTAGTGATACTCTGTTTGTCTATATATCCACACATGTATTATGTTTCCAGTTAATACAATTCTAGCATGAATAATAAACATTTATCATGATATATAAGGAAATAAACAATAGCTTTATTATTGCCTCTAGAGCATATTTCCTTCAGTCTCCCACTTGCACTAGAGTCAATAATCTAGATTACGCAGTAATGATTCTAACACCCATGGAGTCTTGGTGCTGATCATGTTTTTCTCGTGGAAGAGGCTTAGTCAACGGGTCTGCTACATTCAGATCCGTATGTATCTTGCAAATCTCTATGTCTCCCACCTGGACTAGATCTCGGATGGAATTGAAGCGTCTCGTGATGTGCTTGGTTCTCTTGTGAAATCTGGATTCCTTTGCCAAGGCAATTGCACCAGTATTGTCACAAAAGATTTTCATTGGACCCGATGCACTAGGTATGACACCTAGATCGGATATGAACTCCTTCATCCAGACTCCTTCATTTGCTGCTTCCGAAGCAGCTATGTACTCCGCTTCACATGTAGATCCCGCCACGACGCTTTGTTTAGAACTGCACCAACTGACAGCTCCACCGTTTAATGTAAACACGTATCCGGTTTGCGATTTAGAATCGCCCGGATCAGTGTCAAAGTTGCATCAACGTAACCGTTTACGATGATCTCTTTGTAACCTCCATATATGAGAAACATATCCTTAGTCCTTTTCAGGTACTTCAGGATGTTCTTGACCGCTGTCCAGTGATCCACTCCTGGATTACTTTGGTACCTCCCTGCTAGACTTATAGCAAGACACACATCAGGTCTGGTACACAACATTGCATACATGATAGAGCCTATGGCTGAAGCATAGGGAACATCTTTCATTTTCTCTCTATCTTCTGCAGTGGTCGGGCATTGAGTCTTACTCAACTTCACACCTTGTAACACAGGTAAGAACCCTTTCTTTGCTTGATCCATTTTGAACTTTTTCAAAACTTTGTCAAGGTATGTGCTTTGTGAAAGTCCAATTAAGCGTCTTGATCTATCTCTATAGATCTTAATACCCAATATGTAAGCAGCTTCACCGAGGTCTTTCATTGAAAAACTCTTATTCAAGTATCCCTTTATGCTATCCAGAAATTCTATATCATTTCCGATTAGTAATATGTCATCTACATATAATATCAGAAATGCTACAGAGCTCCCACTCACTTTCTTGTAAATACAGGCTTCTCCAAAAGTCTGTACAAACCCAAATGCTTTGATCACACTATCAAAGCGTTTATTCCAACTCCGAGAGGCTTGCACCAGTCCATAAATAGATCGCTGGAGCTTGCACACTTTGTTAGCTCCCTTTGGATCGATAAAACCTTCTGGTTGCATCATATACAACTCTTCTTCCAGAAATCCATTCAGGAATGCAGTCTTTACATCCATTTGCCAAATTTCATAATCATAAAATGCGGTAATTGCTAACATGATTCGGACAGACTTAAGCATCACTACGGGTGAGAAGGTCTCAGCGTAGTCAATCCCTTGAACTTGTCGAAAACCTTTTGCGACAAGTCGAGCTTTGTAGATAGTAACATTACCATCAACGTCAGTCTTCTTCTTGAAGATCCATTTATTCTCTATTGCTTGCCGACCATCGGGCAAGTCAACCAAAGTCCATACTTTGTTGTCATACATGGATCCCATCTCAGATTTCATGGCTTCTAGCCATTTTGCAGAATCTGGGCTCACCATCGCTTCTTCATAGTTCGTAGGTTCATCATGATCTAGTAGCATGACTTCCAGAACAGGATTGCCGTACCACTCTGGTGCGGATCTTACTCTGGTTGATCTACGAGGTTCTGTAGTAACTTGATCTGAAGTTTCATGATCATTATCATTAGTTTCCTCACTAATTGGTGTAGGTGTCATAGAAATAGATTTCTGTGATGCACTACTTTCCAATAAGGGAGCAGGTACAGTTACCTCATCAAGTTCTACTTTCCTCCCACTCACTTCTTTCGAGAGAAACTCCTTCTCTAGAAAGGATCCATTCTTAGCAACAAATATCTTGCCTTCGGATCTGTGATAGAAGGTGTACCCAACAGTCTCCTTTGGGTATCCTATGAAGACACATTTCTCCGATTTGGGTCCGAGCTTATCAGGCTGAAGCTTTTTCACATAAGCATCGTAGCCCCAAACTTTAAGAAATGACAACTTTGGTTTCTTGCCAAACCATAGTTCATAAAGCGTCGTCTCAACGGATTTTTATGGTGCTCTATTTAACGTGAATGCGGCCGTCTCTAAAGCATAACCCCAAAATGATAGCGGTAAATCTGTAAGAGACATCATAGATCGCACCATATCAAGTAAAGTACGATTACGACGTTCGGACACACCATTACGTTGTGGTGTTCCGGGTGGCGTGAGTTGCGAAACTATTCCGCATTGTTTCAAATGTAGACCAAACTCATAACTCAAATATTCTCCTCCACGATCAGATCGTAGAAACTTTATTTTCTGTTACGATGATTTTCAACTTCACTCTGAAATTCCTTGAACTTTTCAAATGTTTCAGACTTGTGTTTCATTAAGTAGATATACCCATATCTGCTTAAATCATCTATGAAGGTGAGAAAATAACGATATCCGCCACGAGCTTCCATATTCATCGGACCACATACATCTGTATGTATGATTTCCAACAAATCTATTGCTCTCTCCATAGTACCGGAGAATAGTGTTTTAGTCATCTTGCCCATGAGGCACGGTTCGCAAGTACCAAGTGATTCATAATCAAGTGGTTCCAAAAGTCCATCAGTATGGAGTTTTTTCATGCGCTTTACACCGATATGACCTAAACGGCAGTGCCACAAATAAGTTGCACTATCATTATCAACTCTATATCTTTTGGCTTCAACATTATGAATATGTGTATCACTACTATCGAGATTCATAAAAAATAGACCACTTTTCAAGGGTGCATGACCATAAAACATATTACTCATATAAATAAAACAACCATTATTCTCTGATTTAAATGAATAACCGTCTCGCATCAAACAAGATCAGATATAATGTTCATGCTCAACGCTGGCACTAAATAACAATTATTCAGGTCTCATACAAATCCCGAAGGTAGATGTAGAGGTTGCGTGCCGACCGCGATCACATTGATTTTGGAACCATTTCCCACGCGCATCGTCACCTCGTCCTTTGCCAGTGTTCGCTTAATCCGTAGTCCCTGTTTTGAGTTGCAAATATTAGCAACAGAACCAGTATCAAATACCCAGGTGCTACTGCGAGCTCTAGTAAGGTACACATCAATAACATGTATATCACATATACCTTTGTTCACCTTGCCATCCTTCTTATCCACCAAATACTTGGGGCAGTTCCGCTTCCAGTGACCAGTCTGCTTGCAGTAGAAGCACTCAGTTTCAGGTTTGGGTCCAGACTTGGGTTTCTTCTCTTGAGCAGCAACTTGTTTGCTGTTCTTCTTGAAGTTCCCCTTCTTCTTCCCTTTGCCCTTTTTCTTGAAACTAGTGGTTTTGTTAACCATCAACACTTGATGCTCCTTCTTGATTTCTACCTCCGCAGCCTTTAGCATTGCGAAGAGCTCGGGAATTGTCTTATCCATCCCTTGCATATTATAGTTCATCACGAAGCGTTTGTAGCTTGGTGGAAGTGATTGGAGAATTCTGTCGATGACACAATCATCCGGAAGATTAACTCCCAGTTGAATCAAGTGATTATAATACCCAGACATTTTGAGTATATGCTCACTGACAGAACCATTCTCCTCCATCTTGCAGCTATAGAACTTATTGGAGACCTCATATCTCTCAATCAGGGCATTCTGTTGGAATATTAACTTCAACTCCTGGAACATCTCATATGCTCCATGGTGTTCAAAACGTCGTTGAAGTCTCGGTTCTAAGCCGTAAAGCATGGCACACTGAACTATCGAGTAGTCATAAGTTTTGCTCTGCCAGACGTTCATAACATCAGGCGTTGCTCCTGCAGCAGGCCTGGCACCCAGCGGTGCTTCCAGGACGTAATTCTTCTGTGCAGCAATGAGGATAATCCTCAAGTTACGGACCCAGTCCGTGTAATTGCTACCATCATCTTTCAACTTTGCTTTCTCAAGGAACGCATTAAAATTCAACGGAACAACAGCACGGGCCATCTATCTACAATCAACATAAACAAGCAAGATACTATCAGGGACTAAGTTCATGATAAATTTAAGTTCAATTAATCATATTACTTAAGAACTCCCACTTAGATAGACATCCCTCCAATCATCTAAGTGATCACGTGATCCAAATCAAACTAAAACATAACCGATCATCACGTGAAATGGATTAGTTCTCAATGGTGAACATCATTATGTTGATCATATCTACTATATGATTCACGCTCGACCTTTCGGTCTCCGTGTTCCGAGGCCATATCTGCATATGCTAGGCTCGTCAAGTATAACCCGAGTATTCTGCGTGTGAAAAAACAGGCTTGCACCCGTTGTAGATGGACGTAGAGCTTATCACACCCGATCATCACGTGGTGTCTGGGCACGATGAACTTTGGCAACGGTGCATACTCGGGGAGAACACTTCTTGATAATTTAGTGAGAGATCATCTTATAATGCTACCGTCAATCAAAGCAAGATAAGATGCATAAAAAGATAAACATCACATGCAATCAATATAAGTGATATGATATGGCCATCATCATCTTGTGCTTGTTATCTCCATCTCCGCAGCACCGTCATGATCACCATCGTCACCGGCGCGACACCTTGATCTCCATCGTAGCATCATTGTCGTCTCGCCAATCTTATGCTTCTACGACTATCGCTACCGCTTAGTGATAAAGTAAAGCATTACAGGGCGATTGCATTGCATACAATAAAGCGACAACCATACGGCTCCTGCCGGTTGCCGATAACTCGGTTACAAAACATGATCATCTCATACAATAAAATTTAGCATCATGTCTTGACCATATCACATCACAACATGCCCTGCAAAAACAAGTTAGACGTCTTCTACTTTGTTTGTTGCAAGTTTTACGTGGCTGCTATGGGCTTAAGCAAGAACCAATCTCACCTACGCATCAAAACCACAAGGATAGTTTGTCAAGTTGATGCCGTTTTAACCTTCGCAAGGACCGGGCGTAGCCACACTCGGTTCAACTAAAGTTGGATAAACTGACACCCGCCAGCCACCTGTGTGCAAAGCACGGCGGTAGAACCAGTCTCGCGTAAGCGTACACGTAATGTCGGTCCGGGCCGCTTCATCCAACAATACCGCCGAACCAAAGTATGACATGCTCGTAGGCAGTATGACTTATATCGCCCACAACTCACTTGTGTTCTACTCGTGCATAACATCAAACCATAAAAACCTAGGCTCTGATACCACTGTTGGGGAACGTAGTAATTTCAAAATTTTCCTACGCACACGCAAGATCATGGTGATGTATAGCAACGAGAGGGGAGAGTGTTGTCTACGTACCCTCGTAGACCGAAGCGGAAGCGTTGACGCAACATAGAGGAAGTAGTCGTACGTCTTCCCGATCAGACCGATCCAAGCGCCGTTACTCCGGCACCTCCGAGTTCTTAGCACACGTACAGCTCGATGACGTTCCCCGGGCTCCGATCCAGCAAAGCTTCGGGGATGAGTTTCGTCAGCACGATGGCGTGATGGCGATGATGATGTTCTACCGATGTAGGGCTTCGCCTAAACACTGCAACGATATGACCGAGGTGGAATATGGTGGGGGGGGGGGCACCGCACACGGCTATGGAACGATAACAATGATCAACTTGTGTGTTCTAGGGTGCCCCTTGCCCCCGTATATAAAGAGGGGAGGGGGAGGCGCGGCCGGCCCCCAAGGGGTGCGCCAGGAGTAGTCGTACTCCCACCGGGAGTAGGACTCCTCTCCCTTGCCTTGTAGGAGAAGGAAGGAGAGAGGGGGAAAGGAAAAAGGGGGGCGCCGCCCCCCCTTCCTTGTCCTATTCGAACTAGGGGGGAGGGGGCGCGCGGCCTGCCCTGGCTGCCCCTCCTCTTTTCCCTTAAGGCCCATATGGGCCCATTAACCCCCGGGGGGGTTCCGGTAACCCCCCGGTACTCCAGTAAAATGCCGATTTCACTCGGAACCATTCTGATGTCCAAATATAGGCTTCCAATATATCAATCTTTATGTCTCGACCATTTCGAGACTCCTCGTCATGTCCGTGATCACATCCGGGACTTTGAACTAACTTCGGTACATCAAAATGCATAAACTCATAATAACTGTCATCGTAACTTTAAGCGTGCGGACCCTACGGTTCGAGAACAATGTAGACATGACTGAGACAAATCTCTGGTCAATAACCAACAGCGGGACCTGGATGCCCATATTGGCTCCTACACATTCTACAAAGATCTTTATCGGTCAGACCGCATAACAACATACGTTGTTCCCTTTGTCATCGGTATGTTACTTGCCCGAGATTCGACCGTCGGTATCCAATACCTAGTTCAATCTCGTTGCCGGCAAGTCTCTTTACTCGTTCTGTAATACATCATCTCACAACTAACACATTAGTTGCAATGCTTGCAAGGCTTATGTGATGTGCATTACCGAGAGGGCCCAGAGATACCTCTCCGACTATCGGAGTGAAAAATCCTAATCTCGAAATACGCAAACCCAACAAGTACTTTTGGAGACACCTGTAGAGCACCTTTATAATCACCCAGTTACGTTGTGACGTTTGGTGGCACACAAAGTGTTCCTACGGTAAACGGGAGTTGCATAATCTCATAGTCATAGGAACATGTATAAGTCATGAAGAAAGCAATAGCAACATACTAAACGATCGGGTGCTAAGCTAATGGAATGGGTCATGTCAATCAGATCATTCAACTAATGATGCGATCTTGTTAATCAAATAACAACTCCTTGTCTATGGTTAGGAAACTTAACCATCTTTGATTAACAAGCTAGTCAAGTAGAGGCATACTAGTGATACTCTATTTGTCTATATATCCACACATGTATTATGTTTCCAGTTAATACAATTCTAGCATGAATAATAAACATTTATCATGATATATAAGGAAATAAATAATAGCTTTATTATTGCCTCTAGAGCATATTTCCTTCATTCCTTGCACAGTCAGCCAAGCAAACATCTTTATTTGGGGGGGGGGGATTTTGATCTGCCAAATGATGTTCAAGAAAGGAGAGCTGACTCTGCCATAAAACTGTAAGTGGTATGCAGGTTGTGCGCAATAAGTTCCATTCGCATCCATTTCCAACAAACTTCGTCTTCCAATTCAGAGATGTTGAAGCTTTGTAATTTGTGCCATAAATCAACAAATTCTCTTAGAACAGCCTCATCAGCATTGCGCTTGATGAGCCTATAAGAAAGAGTGTTGCTGAACTATACATGCAGCTGGATGTACTGAGAAGTGGCTCCAAAAATTTCCAAAAATTAAATCCATGTGAATTCTCAAAAGGCTCGACGTGATACCATCTAGAATCCATGCACACGGCGTCGACGAGATGGGTGGCATGCGGCATTGACGAGATCAACGGCACGGGACATCGAGAAGAACGACGGTGAAAGTGCTAGTTATCAACTAGAGGGGGGGGGGGGTGAATAGGCGATTTTTACGAAAGTCTTCAAAACATGAGGTCTTTGAAGACAAATAGTAGAAATGAACTTATAGGTATGCAGCGGAAGGTAGACTACACTAGACAGGCCATGATAAAGTAAGCAATGAAGTGAAAGCACGAAAACTATCAACAACTGGGTAGTATGGATCAAGATGGAATACAGTATGAAGCCAAACAACAAACAATCTTCACACAGTGAAGTCAATCAGATCAGACAGGCAAGCAATGACTTCACAAAGACAAACTGTAGAGTAAAGGGAAGTGAAGGATAGAACCAGTTGCTTGGTGAAGACAAGGATTTGGTAGACCAGTTCTAGTTGTTGTGACAACTATACATCTGGTTAGGGAGGCGAATAGAACCAGTTGCTTGGTGAAGACAAGGATTTGGTAGACCAGCTCCAGTTGTTGTGACAACTGTACGTCTGGTTAGGGAGGCTGAGATTTAACTCAGAAGACCGCATCTTCACCTTATTCCCCTTGAGCTAAGGACACCCAGTCCTCGCCCAATCACTCTGGTAAGTCTTCAAGGTAGACTTAAAAACCTTCACAGACTTCGTTCACTGGCAATCCACAATGGCTCTTGGATGCTCAGAACGTGACGCCTAACCGGTTGGAGGATTCACAGTCCTCAAGTGTAACAAGTCTTCAGGTCACGCGGACAGAAAGACTTTAGGGATGCCTAACACTCTTTGGCTCTGGGTGTTTTGGGCTTAGTCCTCGCAAGGATCTCTCTCTCAAATGCTTCGAAGGTAGGTTGCTGTCAAATGACAAAAGTCATGCACTAACTCTAAGCAGTCACCAATTTATGGTGTAGGGGGTGGGCTATTTATAGCCAGGAGGCAACCCGACCTGATTTGTCTGAAATGATCCTGGGTCACTAAGGAACGGACACGTGTCCAATGGTTGGAATTCAAATACATGCAGCAACTTGACTTGGGCTACAAGTAAAGCTGACTCAACCATCTCTGGATAAGATTTGCTCTCATTGTCTTCGCTCGAAGACATAGGATTTGGTTGAGCATCACTTCAGTCACTCTGACTTCGTTCACTTGGACCCCACTCAATAGTACGATGGTTCCTATGACTCAAAAAAAGAAGAAAAGGAAACTACGAAACAACTATGTCTTCGCACTCCATAGTCTTCATATGAATGTCTTCTCATGTCATAATCTTCATCATGAATGTCTTCACGAACCACCATTGTCTTCAATGTCTTCACACATTTTTAGGGGTCATCTCTGGTAGGTAAACCGAATCAATAAGGGACTACTACCTGTGTTGTCCTGCAACTCTCACAAACACATTGGTCCCTCAACCAAGGTTGTCGTCAATACTCCAAAACCAACTAGGGGTGGCATTAGATGCACTTATAATCTCCCCCTTTTTGGTGATTGATGACAAACCGATTGAAGTTTTCAACGGGGATAAAAATATGTGAGAGTTAAGAATAACAACATTGTCTTCATAAGTTACAAAAGGCTCCCCCTGAAGATGTGCATATAAATAGTTTGCCTTTGAATGCAAATGCACATGGCAGGTTTTACTTTGTGGAGATCCTCTTCAACTTACGAAGACAATTCATCATGCATATAAGTATAATGAAGATAAATGACATGCACAATGAAAAAAGGAGGTCTGCAGAATGACTTCATGCGGAATTTAGCATCGCATCACAAAGTGGCAGCAAAAACGAAGCAGACGACCATCAAGTTTAAGTGTTACAACTCAAAGAACCAAATTGTTTCAAAGCGAGAGTTGTAAGAACTTAGCAAAATAATGCAACCACCCATATGGACCCGCTTGAAGACTATCAACTCATATGCTTCTCCCCCTTTTATCAGTAATGACCAAAAAGGTTTGAAGACATAGAGTGTCTACTCGTTCCCAGCTGGAGTAGATGATGGATCAGGGTCGTCGTTGGAGTTTGGTGGTGCAGACGGGCCTGACGCGGTATCGTGATGCAGTGTAGCCATGGTTGGTGAAGTGGTGTCGTCTTGTTCATTGATGACTCTCGTAACAACAATTGTAGCCGAAGATGAATGCTCAGAATCTTCAATGGAGGGAGTGTGATGCCAGCTTGCATTTTGAGGGGGGCTGGAATCAAACTTGAAGTGTTCGGTGAAGCCATCTGCATGCAGATCATCTTCAGAACATAGTAGTGTGAGGCTCTTCCAGGACCGCCGACAGGCTTCATGGGCTACAAATGTGTTCTTGGTGGCCAAGTTACGGATGCGATTGACATCCACCAAGAGGCTCTGCATCTGACGCTTCAGCCAGTCATGATGCTTATCCTGCTTCTGATGCAAGGCCACCAGAAGCTCTCGGTCATTGAGTACACGAGAACGTTTCTGAGGCCTTTGGGCAATTGTGCTTGCAGTGGCTTCGGTGTTGGCTCGGTGAGGAAAGCGCATGTTGCTAGCCCGAGGATATGCGGGTGTTGCAGCATTGGGCACAAGAATTCCTTCGATTGGCTGTGAGAAGCTTTGAAATTCAGCATTCTGAAGGTGGAGTGGCTTCTTTGCAGGCTTGGGGTAGATGGCTTCAATGGACAGATCAACTTGGGGCAGAAATACAAGATGGTTGCGCGCTGAGGGGTGATAGTCAATGGTGGAATGAAGCTTAATCAAGCGCATCACCCATGGTGCATAGAACTTCAGACCAAACAGATCAATCCCAGAAGCAACAAGTTGTCTGATGAAGAAATCCTGTGTGTTGAACCTGATGCCATTGATGATATAGAATACCAAAGTGTAAGTGCATCTAGTGCCACCCCTAGTTGGTTTTGGAGTATTGACGACAAAGTTGGTTGAGGGACTAATATGTTTTTGAGAATTGCAGGATAACACAGGTAGTAGTCCCTCATTGATTCGGTTTACCTACCGGAGATGACCCCTAAAAATGTATGAAGACATTAAAGACAATGGTGGTATGAGAAGATATTCAGATTGAAGACTATGGAGCGCGAAGACTTAGTCATTTCGTTGTTTCATTTTCTTCTTTGTTGAGTCATAGGAACCACCGTACTGTTAAGTGGGGTCCAAGTGAACAAAGTCAGGATGACTGAAGTGATGCTCAACCAAAATCCTATGTCTACGAGCGAAGACACTGAGAGCAAATCTTATCCAGAGCTGGATAAGTCAGCTTTTCTTGTAGCCCAAGTAAAGTTGCCGTGTGTGTTTGAAATCTGACCGTTGGAACACGTGTCAGTTCCTGAGTGACCCAGGGTCATTTCGGACATATCAGGCCGGGTTGCCTAGTGGCTATAAATAGCCACCCCCTACACCATAAATTGGTGGCTGCTCAGAGTTAGTGCACGGCTTTTGTCGTTTGAGAGCAACCCACCTCGAAGCCTTTGAAAGAGAGAAATCCTTGCGAGGACAAAGCCCAAACACCCAGAGCCAAAGAGTGTTAGGCATCACTGAAGTCTTTCTGTCTGCGTGACCTGAAGACTTATTACACTTGAGGACTGTGAATCCTCCAGCCGGTTAGGCGTCGCGTTCTGAGCATCCAAGAGTCATTGTGGATCGCCGGTGAACGAAGTCTGTGAAGGTTTGGAAGTCTACCTTGAAGACTTACCAGAGTGATTGGGCGAGGACTGTGTGTCCTTAGCTCAAGGGGAATAAGGTGAAGACGAAGACTTCTGAGTTGAATCTCAGCCTCCCTAACTAGACGTACAGTTGTCACAGCAACTGGAACTGGTCCAACAAATCCCGTGTCCTCATCAAGTGACTGGTTCTATCCTCTCCCTCTCTTTACTTAGAGTTTGTCTCTGTGAAGTCATTGCTTGTTTGATTTACCTATTTGTCTTCACTGTTTGACATCTATTGTTGTTTAGCTTCATACCATCTTCCATCCTGATCCTTACTACCCAGCAGCCATTTGTCTTCGTACTCTCATTGCATACTTAACTATGGTTTGCTTAGCGTAGTATATCTTCCGCTACATTTCAATAGGTTCATTTCTATAGTTTGTCTTTGAAACTTCCATGTTTCGAAGACTTTCATAAAAATCACCTATTCACCCCCCTCTAGTCGATAACTAGCACTTTCAATTGGTACCAGAGCAAGGTACTCCCTTGTTCTGTGTGATGTGGTTTAACCACCTGGAGTTTTAGCTATGTCGACTGCAGGGATAATCAAAGTCTCCACTGCTTGCCCCGTGTTCGATGGAACTGAATATCCCTACTGGAAGAATAAGATGTGCATGCATCTTGAAGCCATTGATGTCGACCTCTGGTATGTCGTCAAGAATGGCGTTCCCAAGACTGGTGAAGGTGTCACCCCTGCTGATGTCAAGAAGTTCATTCAACTGGACTCTACTGCCAAGAACATCATCTGTGGTCATCTGACCAAAGGACAGTATGGCCGCGTGAGTGCTCTGGAAACGTCGAAGCTAGTCTGGGACTGGCTATCCAAGGTCAATGAAGGCGTCTCAACCCAGAGAGATCAAAGGATCAGTGTTCTTCGCAATCGCTTCAAGAGAAACAACAATGAAAATGTCCAGCTCACATTTGATCACCTCACTGACATCACAAATGAGCTTCGTGCTCTCGGCGCCACTGAGATTACCAAGCATGAAATCGTCAAGACACTACTGAGATCACTTGACAACTCCTTTGACACCCTTGCCCTCATGATACAAGAACATCCTGACTTCAAGACACTCGATCCGTCTGATATACTTGAGAGGCTCAACACACATGAGTTCCAGCTGTCTGAGAAAACAGATATCTATGGTCCCAACTATGGCCGAACTCGCACTTTGAAGTCAAAAGCTGTTTCCTCATCTGAAAAGGAATCTGACTGCAGTTCCGATGATCCTGAAGACATTGGAAAGGAACTTGCTATGCTTGTGAAGAAGTTCCAGAAGTTCACTAAGAAGAAGGGCTACAGAAAGTCTTCACGATCCAGCTCAAGAAATGACGAAGCTTCCACTCATGACTACAAGAAGAGAACATGTCACAAGTGCAAGAAACCTGGACACTATATCTCTGAGTGTCCACTGTGGGAGAACGAGAAGAAGAAGAAGAAGAGCAAAGAATATGATTCTGATGACAAGAAGAAGAAGAGATCTTCAAAGTCTTCTTCTAAGTCCTCATCCAAGTCTTCATCTCATAAGAAGAGCTCATCTGGCAAGGCTCGTGCTTTTGTTGGCAAGGAGATGGATTCAGAGGAGGAGTCTGCTTCTGAGGAGGCGGAGGTGGAGTCCGAGGAGGAGTCTGACTCTGGCGTCGCAAGTCTGGATCTAGCCACAACCTACGTTGCCAAGTCCATCTTCAACACTGAAGACAATGACTTCCACACCAACGCTGAAGCTGATGACAAGGACGACCCTGCTCCCACCTACTGCTTCATGGCACGTGGTGCCAAGGTAAAATCACGCGATGCTTACTTTCAAACATCTAGTGAAGATGACTCTGATTGTGAATCCAAACCCAGCTACAAAACACTTGCTAAAATTGCAACTGAACAACAAAAGGCTATGGAATATACTCAAAAACTGTTAGACAAAAGCGATGACCTATTGGATGTGGAAATGACTCGTTCACAGTCCTTAGTTGAAGACATAAAATCTTCATGCTAAGTACCAAGAACTTCAAAGTCGTCATGAAACGCTCTCAACCACTCATGAAAAGCTCTCCTATGATTATCTTCAAAGGAAGCAAGAGCTTGAGAAATTGAGAGCGGCTCATGAAGATCTTGAAAAAGAGAATGAGTCACTTCGCGCTCAACAGATCAGTCCTGCTCAGGATGGATTTGAACCACCATGTCTAAAATGTCTTGAGCGTGATAACGCTACCTCTGTTGCTGAATGTTCCACTGCTGCTATTGTTGCATTGTCTTCAACTACTAATGTGGTAACTAACCCCTCTGCAGAGGATACCACCACTATTGCTGATGAAAATGCTAGGTTGAAGACATTGCTTGAAACAGGGATGTATAAAAGTCTGAAAGGGCATCAGACACTTTGCGATGTCCTCAAAAAGCAGATTCTGAACCGAAACCCTAGGAAAGAGGGTGTTGGGTTCGAGAGGAAAATGAATGTTGATGGTTCCTACTGGAATCCTGACCAGTATCCCAAAACCACATGGGTTGCTGCAAAGGGACCTTCAGTGGATCCATCTACCTTATCTGGCTTTACCTGTGCTAACCCTATTATCATTGATGAATCCTTTGATGCAAACTATAAACTATTCAAGAATCAGAATGGTGAAGTGTTTGCCAGATATGTTGGTACTAACTGCAGGAATGGGCCACCTATGAAGAAGATCTGGGTTCCCAAAAGTTGTCTTGAGAATCTTCCAGTGAATGTCATCATGACACCACCTGGGAAGAAGACAAACCCCAGACCTAAGGCTTCATATGGTCCAAAGGCTTCATACAGACAGAGGACTCACCCGAGTCACCCTAACGCCAATGTTTTGCAGGGAAACCATACTAAGACTTATGAATATGAGTGTGTGTCTTCAAACCGCTGTGTTCATAGAACTAAGAATTTTTCTGCTTATTCATATGAGCATCATTCATCTCCTGCAAGGCTATTTGCTAGGGCTCCAAAGCCCAAATTCTCAGATGTTGCACTTAGACTCATAGCTTCTAAGCCACCCCTGAAGATGTGGGTGGTTAAGAAGAATTAACTTTCTCTTGCAGGGAAAGGTCTCCAGCCGAAAACCAAAGGCGTCTGATGCTATTGCTGGGGACCTAAAACATCTTGTAGGGCGCAAGATCAAATGCCCAAATGGTCTTACTATGTATTTTGTTCCTGAATCGTTTGCCATTCATCCTATCAGTCCTAATCTTGATCTGAGCTTCAATAATCCTCTTGCTCGTCAAATGTTTATGCTTCACAATGCTCTTGGTGAAGCCTATCCCCCTAACTGTACTATAGGGTATGACACCTCGTGCTTCAGAATGGATTATGGGCAGCGGATGCACTAATCATATGACTGGTGATCGAAGTCTTCTCATGGACTCAACTTTACGTCCATCTGATAAGAGTCACATCACATTTGCTGACACTGGTAAAAGCAAGGTATTGGGTCTAGGTAGAGTTGCAATCTCAAGGGATCAACACATGGATAAAGTGATGCTTGTTGAATCCCTTGGCTTCAACTTAATGTCTGTATCAATGCTTTGTGACTTGAACATGATTGTGGTATTTGGAAAATATCGTTGCCTTGTACTTATGGAATCTGACAAATACCAATGTCTTTAGACGCTTCGCAAACCGAGCCATGAAAAATTATGGCGTCAAGATCAAACATATCAGAAGTGACAATGGCACTGAATTCAAGAACACCGGACTTGATCTCTATCTAGATATAGTGGGAATCACTCATGAGTTCTTCGCTCCCTACACACCTCAGCAAAATGGCATCATAGAGCGCAAGAATAGAACCCTAATTGAGATGGCTCGGACGATGCTCGACGAATACAAGACACCAAGAAAGTTCTGGCCTGAAGCTATTGATACAGCATGTCACGTCATCAACCGTGTTTACGTCCATAAGCTTCTGAATAAAACATCCTATGAGCTCCACTGGCAAGAAAGCAAATGTCAGTTACTTCAGAGTATTTGGAGCTAGGTGCTGGATCAAGGATCCCCATCACAAGTCAAAATTTGCACCTAAAGCTCACGAAGGCTTCATGCTCGGTTACGGAAAGGACTCGCACTCTTACAGAGTCTTCAACCTCTATCTCTACAAAATCGTCGAAACTGTGGACGTGCGGTTTGATGAAACCAATGGTTCACAAAGAGAGCTCCTGCCAAGTACACTAGACGAAGCTTCACCCAGTGAATCTATCAAGCTAATGGGAACTGGTGAAATCATGCCTTCTGAAGCACAACCTGAAGAGGAACTTATCATTTCTGCACCTAACCAACCTGAAGACAATGCTCAGCCTGAAGACAATCCTTCCAATATTGATAATGATCAGCAAGAGCAAAATCTTCGTCCAGCTCATCCTCGTGTTGCAAATGAAGTACAGATTGAGAAGATAATTGATAGTATCAATGCACCTGGTCCACTTACTCGCTCAAGAGCAACACAATTAGCAAATTTCTGTGGGCACTTTTCTTTTGTGTCAATATCAGAACCCAAGAAAGTTGCTGAAGCCTTTATGGAACCTGAATGGATTCAAGCTATGCAAGAAGAGCTTCAACAGTTCAAGCTGAACAATGTTTGGGAACTTATCAAGCGTCCTGACCCTCGAAAGCATAACATAATTGGCACAAAATGGATATATCGAAACAAGCAAGATGAGCACGGTCAAGTCGTCAGAAACAAAGCACGTCTTGTGGCTCAAGGATATACTCAAGTTGAAGGGATTGACTTCGATGAAACATTTGCTCCTGTGGCTAGACTTGAAGCTATTCAGATACTGCTAGCCTATGCAAATCATCACAACATCCTGCTATATCAAATGGATGTGAAGAGTGCATTTCTCAACGGCAAGATTGAAGAAGAAGTATACGTCACACAACCACCTGGCTTCGAAGATCCAAAACATCCTGATATGGTGTACAAGCTAAACAAAGAACTATATGGCCTCAAACAAGCTCCTCGCGCCTGGTATGATACGATCAAAGACTTCCTGAAGAGCAAAGGCTTCAAACCTGGAACCCTCGATCCTACACTCTTCACGAAGACATATGATGGTGAACTGTTTGTGTGCCAAATCTATGTGGACGACATTATCTTCGGCTGCACCAACCAGAAGTATAGTGATGAGTTTGGGTACATGATGCAAGAGCAATATCAGATGTCCATGATGGGAGAGCTAAAGTTCTTCCTTGGTCTTCAAATTCGTCAGCAAAGAAACGACATCTTCATATCTCAAGAAAAATACCTCAAAGATTGCCTGAAGAAGTTTGGAATGCAAGATTGCAAAGGTTACACGACGCCAATGCCATCCAAACACCATCTGGGTCCCGACGACAATGGTAAAGAGTTCGATCAAAAGGTATACCGCTCCATGATTGGTTCTTTACTTTACCTATGTGCATCTAGGCCATATATTATGCTTAGTGTTTGCATGTGTGCTCGATTCCAAGCGGCACCAAAGGAATCGCATCACTTAGCTGTGAAGCGAATTCTTTGATATTTGGCTTACACCCCAACACTAGGATTATGGTATCCAAAGGGCTCAGAGTTTGATCTGGTTGGATTCTCGGATGCTAATTATGCTGGTCACAAGGTGGATCGCAAGTCTACATCAGGCACATGTCACTTTCTAGGACGATCACTTGTCTGTTGGTCTTCAAAGAAGCAGAACCGTGTATCACTCTCAACTGCTGAATCTGAATACATTGCTGCTGGATCTTGCTGCGCTCAGCTTCTATGGATGAAGCAAACTCCCAAGGACTATGGCATCAATCTAAAACAAGTACCTCTCTTCTGCGACAACGAAAGCGCCATCAAGATTGCCAACAACCCAGTTCAACACTCGAAGACAAAGCACATTGAAATTCGTCATCACTTCCTCAGAGATCATGTCATGAAGAAAGATATTGATATCATTCACGTCAACAATGAAGAGCAACTGGCAGATATCTTCACAAAGCCCTTGGATGAGAAAAGGTTTTGCAGGTTACGGTGTGAGCTAAATATCTTGGAATCCTCAAATGTCCTATGATCAGGCACACATCCTAACACTTATGCATGTTAATGACTTAGATGTGCAACACACGAAGTAAAGTATATCTTCAATCAATGAAGACTTACATTCTGAGTGTGAATACATTAACGTGGAATTTGACTTCGGAGCGCCACGATAATTGTGCGCCGTGTCTGGGTCTAATACTTCCTATACGGTGGGTAACGCCACCACCAAATTTTTCTGTTTGAAGTGTTTCACTCATGGCGTTACATTTGACATGTCTTCGCATTTGGTTTGTCTTCAAGTTCAATTTATCTTCATGATTATCTTCACTATGTTGATTTGATTGCTTTCTGATATATATATACTAGTGTTCTGTCCTCTACAACATTAACTTATAGCTATGTCTTCCTAGTTGAATCTTTTGAACTAAGTGAATGTGATCGGACCCTAATCTCTCTATGCTTTCTATCTCAAACTCTATCTGTCCAAATCATATGCATTCTATTGAAAATTGTCGAATGTCTTCTCTGCGTCCTTGTCAGTAGAAGACACAGAGACAAGCATTAAGTCAATTTTAAATGCTCTATCCTTATTGCCTGAAATCCGGAGAAGCCGGAACGACCATCCGACAAACCTGGCGGGCGTGGGAACGTGGGACAACTCTGAGTATGTTGCGTGCTTGCCACGTGCCCCTCAGATGTGAACCGCCAGGGGCACCTGCGTAATTGCGCTGTGCCGCACACTTCCTTATAAATACATGTCCCCTATGGTCAAGAAAAACTTCTTCCACCTCTCCACCTCGTCAAAACCCTAGCGCCACTACTAGCTCTCGACGACGTCGGCGATGAAGCGCTTAGCTGCCGCGACTTCTCCGATGCTGTCCTCATGCCGGCCGCGGACATCGTCCTCTCCGCCGCCGCCGTAGGTGTCCTCCATCGCCAAGTTAGGGCACGGTGGATTGAACTGCTCGGTCTCCTACTCTTCCCATCTAGCAGTTCTTCGCGTGGTAAATACAACTCTATTTTTACCGTCTTTTTGATCCTCAAAGATTCATCCTGTTTGCCAAAATAGGTTTCTGCCTATACAATGTTAGATCTATCCTGTCTGCATCTCATACTGCCTAGTATATTCACTGAAGCTTCATATCTAGTTAGATTCCTCACTTGTACTTATTCGCGGATTCGTACAAATCTGGAACCAACTCTCAACATATAAGTGAATGTCTTCGCATGATGAGGTCAATGTCTTCAAACTGATTTATCTTCAAAATCTTCTGAGAATGCATATGACCTCTTCCCCTTCCCTCGCATCTCTAATGCTGTCACAGGTACATGTCCGTGGGGGAATCCCTTGGTTCTCATAGTCTGCATTCGTTTGCAGAATTCTTACAACATCACATTAACTCTCCCGAAGCCAGTTCCTGTTTGTCTAGCAAGCGAAAGCCTTTGAAGCCTTTGAACGTGTTAAAGCCATTCAGTTTGAAGTACATGGCTGCAGAGAAATCAGTAAGGAAGGGTGGCAGACAACGTCGTGGGGGAACGTCAAGAGATTTGCCTGATGACCTCTCAGAGCTTTACAAGACAGATCCAGAAGAAGATTATAATCAGCGCAAGACCCGAATCCAATGGATTCGAAGATATTGGGCAGAACAGTGGTATAAGTATAGGTTCGTGACCTAGGAATATGCAAAGAAAAATGCCATCAAGTGACCATGGGGAGATATTTACAGAAATCTTCCACCCAGGTCCAGAGCTGAAGCCATTGAGCAAGGTTTCTATCCTTGCATGGTCCGTGGGCCACAACCAGCTGATGCCGACCCATCATCTTTACTCTGGTGTCGCGAAGACAATCTGTTCAAACGCAATTATCAGTTGGCAAAAGCCTCAATAAAGAAGAACAAAGATTCTTTGGGGTTAGACTTCAATCCTGGTCCTCCTGCTCCCCGTGTTGATGGCACACGCGATGTCGAACCCAATATCATCGGACCCTTCTACAACCTCGATGGCCTCATCACCCACATCTCTGTTCAAGGTGCCAAAGTGGATCACTCTGATGATGATGCTGACACGGATGAAGCCCCTGCTCCTACTCCAAAACCGCAGAAGCAGAAGAAGACTAAAGCTTCAAGGTCAGCTCCTCCTCCTAAAGTGTCACGTGCGAAGCCACTGGCCACTGCACCTCCTAAAGACAGTGTGCAGTCTGAAGATCTATCATGTATCTCCAAGAAGACGGAGAAGAAAAAGAAAATCGTCAAGAATACTGATCAGACATTGACTCCTGCTGCCATTCTGCGAGAAGAGCACATTGATCTGTCCAGCGATGAAGATCTTGCAGATGACGCTCTTGAGCAACTGATCAAGAGCAAGGAAGAAGCAGAGATCTTCAATGATTTGCCTCTCTTTGATGTGGCAATCATCCATAACTTCATTGATGAGTGGTTTGACACCCCAAATCTCAGCTTTGAAGATCTGCAACTTCCCATTGGTCTCAGCGTCTCCTTCAATGGCGCCATTGCTTCTGAGCTAGCTCTTGCTCAGCGCATCGTTGAACTGAAGCACAAGATCGACTATGAGAAAGCTCAGTTCAAGAAGCATGTGGCAAAGCTCAGCATGCAAGATGTTAAAAACTTCAAGATCATGCTGCACGAGCTCAAAGAAGCCTTTCTCAAGAAGCGTGGAGAAGCTAAAGGTTCTCGTGAGCGCATGAAGAGCCTGGCTGACAAGTGTGTGCAAGCCTACAATGAGGCTAAGAAGCACAAGGCTCTTGGTCGTCCTGACATCGACCCAAGAATGGCTGCAAAGAAGAAGAAGCCATCGACTGACCAATCTGCACCTTCAAGGCAGCAAGAGCCACACATAGTCTTCCCAAGCAGCATGACTGGCTCGAAGCCAAAGGTCAAGTCAACAGCTTCAGAACTGAAGAAGACAAGGGCTGCCGAGGCTGAAGCCAGAAAAAGGAAAAATCCTGATGCTTCTGATGCAGCTCCCTCCAAGAAGAAGCGCAGAACCAAGAAGGATCGGGTTGTTCCCACAGAGCCCTTAGTTGTTGAACCTATCTCAATGGTTTGCCCTGCATCTGAACACCAAGAACGATGGATGATTGTTCATGAGCCTGCTTCCACAGAGGCTCATGAAGCTGAAGACATTCTAGCAGTTGACCCCACCGCTGCTGAAGACATTGGTCACCATGACAATGTTGAAGATGATGAAGTTCTTCCTTAGATCGAACACAACTTGGTATCATCGCCTGTTCTCACGAACAGCGAACTCATCAGCATTGGTCGTCCTCTGACGCCAACTGCTCAGGATGCTTCGTGGGCTGATCACCCACAACAACAAGACACTCCAAGTACCCCCCAACAACAACAAGTCACACCACCTGTGCAAGAAGAAGAAGATGACTTTAAAGCCCAGCCAACTCCATCTCCAAAGGCGTCGCCAGCATTCCGCAGGCTTCGCAAATGACCAAGGCCTCAAGTCCCTCTTCTGAGCATTCCAGAAGGAGAAGTGCCTCACCAATCTGTTGCACGCCAAGTGTTCCCAGATGCCACTCCGACTGTGAATGTCTCCGAGTCTGAAGCCAAAGGTGCTGAAGACAATCCGGTTGCATCAGCCGATGACAAACAAGAAGAAGAACGTATCCCTACTCCCCCATTACTGAAGAAGTTGTTCCTGTAGTGAACGTGCCAGTGCTAGACCCTCCAGCTCATCAAGTGGAGGTTGAGAATCTTGAGGCTGCCACCACCAACACAAATGAAGCCAATGACGTAGTCATGGCCGAAGCAAATGTGGAGCCTGCACCAACCAATGTGCCAGAAGTGAATGAAGCCAATGATGCGTCTGCACCTGAAGCCTCTGTTGTGCAGCCTGACGCCACTGTTGATGCCACTGCTCCTGTTCCTCCACCAAGGCCACACACTATCGAGCAAGCATTCAACTATGGCCAGCTTATCACTGTCAAATGGCCTGTTCTGACTCCTCCGCCTGCTGCTGGTCCTCAGTTTGATTACCATGTTGAGCACAGGCCTTAGGTTCAGAAGCCAATGCCAAGGTTGCCCAGGTTTCCAGGTACTGCATCAGCACCAGGATCTTTTAATATCAATGGCTTCAAGGCACACAACACCTTCTTTGATAGCGCCAAGAACCCCTACTCTAAGGCAAGAATATCTTCTGATCGGTTCTGGAGTTATCAGCAGCGAAGTTATTACTCATGCGTTCTGTACAATCAAGGTCGCATTTTCCCACATATGCGTCTTGATACTGAAGCCATAACTGGTCTGCCCTGTTTGGAAGAAGCTCTGGACTGCTTCAGAGAGTCTGGCTTGCTGCAGTTCGTTAGAGATAAGGAGCACTGGAATGAAGAGTTACTGCATCAATTCTATGCTACCCTCCACATTCGCGGCTACTACAGGGATACAAAGACATGGGTTCTCGAGTGGATGACAGGCAATGTTCGTCATGAAGCCAAAGCCTTTGATGTCACTGAGCTTACTGGCCTACCCACTCCAGGTGATCTTTATGAACCTGGTTGTCAGCTTCACAATGATGCTATGGAGAGCATCTTCCACAAGCCTGATCCCAATATGAGTCAGATGCTTAGCATGATGAAGCCTTTGCCTCCAGATGCTGAATACCCTAAGGAGTTCTTTGTTGAAGACCTTGAGTATCTGCCCCGCACCATCTATCACATTATCAAGTGAACTCTCTGGCCCATCAAAGGACATTCTCCACATGCCAAGCTGGAAGGCGCAATGAAGACTTTGGTCTTTCATATTCTTCATGGCAAAAGCTTCAATGCCCAAGACTTCTTTATCCGCCAGCAGGATCTGACATATTTGGTCTGAAGTTCTATGCTCCCTGGATCATGCGTCTGATCAAGCTCCACTCTGCCTTCAACTATCAACCCTCTGCACGCAATCATATCATCTTTTTGCCAGAAGTTGATCTGTCTGTTGAAGCCATATACCCAGAGCCTGCCAAGGAGCCCCTTTGTCTTCAGAATGCTGACCATCAAAGCTTCACGCAAAACATTGAAGGAGTTCAAGCTGTCGCTCGCGTCTATCCATTGGCTGGGATTACTCGCTTACCTCATCGTGCGCAAACTGAAGCTACTGAGAGCACAATTGCCCAAAGGCCTAAGAAGCTCTCTCGCATTCTCAATGACCGAGAGCTTATGGTTGCCCTTCATCAAAAACAAGATAAGCATCATGACTGGCTGAAGCGCCAAATGCAAAGCCTCTTGGTGGACGTCAACAGAATTCGGAACCTTGCCACCAAAAATGCCTTTGTCGCTCATGAAACTTGTCGGTGATCATGGAAGAGTTTGACCCTGCTCAGTGCTGAAGCAGATCTTCAAGACGATGGCTTCATTGAAAAATTCAAGTTTGACTCCACTCCCCCACGGAATGCTGTCCTACGTCGAACTCCATCCCTTAAAGACTCTGACTATTCTTCTTCCGCGGCAACTGTGAATGCCAAAGTGATCGATGATGAAGACGATGCTACTTCACCGCCCCCTACTTCTGCACGCATCGACACTGCACCAAGTTCGTCTGAACCGCCAAACAACACCGACGACTCTACTGCTTCACCTACTCCTCATGGGAACGAGTAGATACTCTATGAGAAACCATTTACGATGAGCTCTTTGTCACCTCCATATACGAGAAACATATCCTTAGTCCTTTTCAAGTACTCAGGATGTTCTTGACCGCTGTCCAGTGTTCCACTCCTGGATTACTTTGGCACCTCCTTGCTAGACTTATAGCAAGGCACACATCAGGTCTGGTACACAGCATTGCATACATGATAGAGCCTATGGCTGAAGCATAGGGAACATCTTTCATTTTCTCTCTATCTTCTGTAGTGGTCGGGCATTGAGTCTTACTCAACTTCACACCTTGTAACACATGCAATAATCCTTTCTTTGCCTGATCCATTTTGAACTTCTTCAAAACTTTGTCAAGGTATGTGCTTTGTGAAAGTCCAATTAAGCGTCTTGATCTATCTCTATAGACCTTAATGCCCAATATGTAAGCAGCTTCACCGAGGTCTTTCATTGAAAAACTCTTATTCAAGTATCCCTTTATGCTATCCAGAAATTCTATATCATTTCCGATTAGTAATATGCCATCCACATATAATATCATAAATGCTACGGAGCTCCCACTCACTTTCTTGTAAATACAGGCTTCTCCAAAAGTCCGTATAAAACCAAATGCTTTGATCACACTATCAAAGCGTTTATTCCAACTCCGAGAGGCTTGCACCAGTCCATAAATGGATCGCTGGAGCTTGCACACTTTGTTAGCTCCCTTTGGATCGACAAAACCTTCCGGTTGCATCATATACAACTCTTCTTCCAGAAATCCATTCAGGAATGCAGTTTTGACATCCATCTGCCAAATTTCATAATCATAAAATGCGGCAATTGCTAACATGATTCGGACAGACTTAAGCATCGCTACAGGTGAGAAGGTCTCATCGTAGTCAATCCCTTGAACTTGTCGAAAACCTTTTGCGACAAGTCGAGCTTTGTAGACAGTAACATTACCGCCAGCGTCAGTCTTCTTCTTGAAGATCCATTTATTCTCAATTGCTTGCCGATCATCGGGCAAGTTAACCAAAGTCCATACTTTGTTCTCATACATGGATCCCATCTCAGATTTCATGGCTTCAAGCCATTTTGCGGAATCTGGGATCACCATCGCTTCTTCATAGTTCGTAGGTTCACCATGATCTAATAGCATGTCTTCCAGAACAGGATTACCGTACCACTCTGGTGCGGATCTTACTCTGGTTGATCTACGAGGTTCTGTAACAACTTGATCTGAAGTTTCATGATCATCATCATTAACTTCCTCACTAATTGATGTAGGTGTCACAGAAACCGGTTTCTGTGATGAATTACTTTCCAATATGGGAGCAGGTACAATTACCTCATCAAGTTCTACTTTCCTCCCACTCACTTCTTTCGAGAGAAACTCCGTCTCTAGAAAGTTTCCGAATTTAGCAACAAAAGTCTTGCCTTCGGATCTGTGATAGAAGGTGTATCCAATAGTCTCCTTTGGATATCCTATGAAGACAGATTTCTCCGATTTGGGTTCGAGCTTATCAAGTTGAAGCTTTTTCACATAAGCATCGCAGTCCCAAACTTTCAGAAATGACAACTTGGGTTTCTTGCCAAACCACAGTTCATAAGGCGTCGTCTAAATGGATTTTGATGGTGCCCTATTTAACGTGAATGCGTCCGTCTCTAAAGCATAACCCCGAAACGATAGCAGTAAATCTGTAAGAGACATCATAGATCACACCATATCAAGTAAAGTACGATTACGATGTTCGGACACACCATTACGTTTTGGTGTTCCAGGTGGCGTGATTTGCGAAACTATTCCGCATTGTTTCAAATGTACACCAAACTCGTAACTCAAATATTCTCCTCCATGATCAGATCGTAGAAACTTTATTTTCTTGTTACGATGATTTTCAGCTTCACTCTGAAATTCTTTGAACTTTTCAAATGTTTCAGACTTATGTTTCATTAAGTAGATATACCCATATCTGCTTAAATCATCTATGAAGGTGAGAAAATAACGATATCCGCTACGAGCTTCAACATTCATTGGACCACATACATCTGTATGTATAATTTCCAACAAATCTGTTGCTCTCTCCATAGTACCGGAGAACGGTGTCTTAGTCATCTTGCCCATGAGGCACGGTTCGCAAGTACCAAGTGATTCATAATCAAGTGGTTCCAAAAGTCCATCAGTATGGAGTTTCTTCATGCGCTTTATACCGATATGACCTAAACGGCAGTGCCACAAATAAGTTGCACTATCATTATCAACTCTGCATCTGTTGGCTTCAACATTATGAATATGTGTATCACTACTATCGAGATTCAACAAAAATAGACCATTCTTCAAGGGTGCATGACCATAAAAGATATTACTCATATAAATAGAACAACCATTATTCTCTGATTTAAATGAATAACCGTATCGCATCAAACAAGATCCAGATATAATGTTCATGCTCAACGCTGGCACCAAATAACAATTATTTAGGTCTAAAACTAATCCCGAAGGTAGATGTAGAGGTAGCGTGCCGACTGCGATCACATCGACTTTGGAACCATTTCCCACGCGCATCGTCACCTCGTCCTTTGCCAATCTTCGCTTAATCCGTAGTCCCTGTTTCGAGTTGCAAATATTAGCAACAAAACCAGTATCAAATACCCAGGTGCTACTGCGAGCATTAGTAAGGTACACATCAATAACATGTATATCACATATACCTTTGTTCACCTTGCCATCCTTCTTATCCACCAAATACTTGGGGCAGTTCCGCTTCTAGTGTCCAGTCTGCTTGTAGTAGAAGCACTCAGTTTTAGGCTTAGGTCCAGACTTGGGTTTCTTCTCTTGAGCAGCAACTTGTTTGCTGTTCTTCTTGAAGTTCCCCTTCCTATTCCCTTTGCCCTTTTTCTTGAAACTAGTGGTCTTGTTGACCATCAACACTTGATGCTCCTTTTTGATTTCTACCTCCGCAGCTTTTAGCATTGCGAAGAGCTCGTGAATCGTCTTATCCATCCCTTGCATGTTATAGTTCATCACGAAGCTCTTGTAGCTTGGTGGTAGTGTTGGGTAACGTAGTAATTTCAAAAAATTTCCTACGCACACGCAGGATCATGGTGATGCATAGCAACGAGAGGGTAGAGTGTTGTCTACGTACCCTCGTAGACCGAAGCGGAAGCATTGACACAACGTAGAGGAAGTAGTCGTACGTCCTCCTCCCGATCCGACCAATCCAAGCGCCGTTACTCCGGCGCCTCCGAGTTCTTGACACACGTACAACTCGATGACGTTCTCCGGGCTTCGATCCAGCAAAGCTCTCGTGGAAGAGTTTCGTCAGCACGACGGCGTGGTGATGATCTTGATGAACTACCGACGCAGGGCTTCGCCTAAGCACCGCGACAATATGACCAAGGTGGAATATGGTGGAGGGGGGCACCGCACACGGCTGAGGAACGATCACGAAGATCAACTTGTGTGTTCAAGGGTGCCCCCTACCCCGTATATAAAGGAGCAAGGGGGGAGGCCGGCCGGCCCTTGTGGCGCGCGCCAGGAGGAGTTGTCCTCCTCCTAGTAGGAGTAGGACTCCCCTCTTTCCTACTCCTACTAGGAGGGGGAAAGGAAGGGGGAGAGGGAGAGGGAAAGGGGGGCGCCGCCCCCCTCTCCTAGTCCAATTCGGACCAGAGGGGGAGGGCGCGCCCGGCCCACTCTGGCCGCCCCTCTCTCTCTCCACTAAGGCCCATGTGGCCCAATACTTCTCCCGGGGGGGGGGGTCCGGTAACCCTCCGGCACTCCGGTTTTCTTCGAAACCACTCGGAACCATTTCGATGTCCGAATATAGTCGTCCAATATATCAATCTTTACGTCTCGACCATTTCGTGACTCCTCGTCATGTCCTTGATCTCATCCGGGACTCCGAACAAACTTCGGTACATCAAAATGCATAAACTCATAATAACTGTCATCGTAACCTTAAGCGTGCGGACCCTACGGTTCGAGAACAGTGTAGACATGACTGAGACAAATCTCTGGTCAATAACCAATAGCGGGACCTGGATGCCCATATTGGCTCCTACACATTCTACGAAGATCTTTATCGGTCAGACCGCATAACAACATACGTTGTTCCCTTTGTCATCGGTATGTTACTTGCCCGAGATTCGATCGTCGGTATCCAATACCTAGTTCAATCTCGTTACCGGCAAGTCTCTTTACTCATTCCGTAATACATCATCTTGCAACTATCTTATTGGTTGCAATGCTTGCAAGGCTTATGTGATGTGCATTATCGAGAAGGCCTTGAGATACCTCTCCGACATTCGGAGTGACAAATCCTAATCTCGAAATACGCCAACCCAACAAATACTTTCGGAGACACCTGTAGAGCTCCTTTATAATCACCCAGTAACGTTGTGACGTTTGGTAGCACACAAAGTGTTCCTACGGTAAACGGGAGTTGCATAATCTCATAGTCAAAGGAACATGTATAAGTCATGGAGAAAGCAATAGCAACATACTAAACGATCGGGTGCTAAGCTAATGGAATGGGTCATGTCAATCAGATCATTCAACTAATGATATGACCTTGTTAATCAAATGACAACTCCTTTGTCTATGGTTAGGAAACTTAACCATATTTGATTAACAAGCTAGTCAAGTAGAGGCATACTAGTGACACTCTATTTGTCTATGTATCCACACATGTATTATGTTTCCGGTTAATACAATTCTAGCATGAATAATAAACATTTATCATGATATATAAGGAAATAAATAATAACTTTATTATTGCCTCTAGGGCATATTTCCTTCAGTCTCCCACTTGCACTAGAGTCAATAATCTAGATTACACAGTAATGATTCTAACACCCATGGAGTCTTGGTGCTGATCATGTTTTGCTCGTGGAAGAGGCTTAGTCAATGGGTCTGCTACATCCAGATCCGTATGTATCTTGCAAATCTCTATGTCTCCCACCTGGACCAAATCCCGGATGGAATTGAAGCGTCTCTTGATGTGCTTGGTTCTCTTGTGAAATCTGGATTCCTTTGCCAAGGCAATTGCACCAGTATTGTCACAAAAGATTTTCATTGGACCCGATGCACTAGGTATGACACCTAGATCGGATATGAACTCCTTCATCCAGACTCCTTCACTTGCTGCTTCCGAAGCAGCTATATACTCCGCTTCACATGTAGATCCCGCCACGATGCTTTGTTTAGAACTGCACCAACTGACAACTCCACCGTTTAATGTAAATACGTATCCGGTTTGCGATTTAGAATCGTCCGGATCAGTGTCAAAGCTTGCATCAACGTAACCGTTTACGACGAGCTCTTTGTCACCTCCATATACGAGAAACATTTCCTTAGTCCTTTTCAGGTACTTTAGGATATTCTTGACCGCTGTCCAGTGATCCACTCCTGGATTACTTTGGTATCTCCCTGCTAAACTTATAGCAAGGCACATATTAGGTCTGGTACACAGCATTGCATACATGATAGAGCCTATGGCTGAAGCATAGGGAACATCTTTCATTTTCTCTCTATCTTCTGCAGTAATATGTCATCTACATATAATATCAGAAATGCTACAGAGCTCCCACTCACTTTCTTGTAAATACAGGCTTCTCCAAAAGTCTGTACAAACCCAAATGCTTTGATCACACTGTCAAAGCGTTTATTCCAACTCCGAGATGCTTGCACCAGTCCATAAATGGATCGCTGGAGCTTGCACACTTTGTTAGCTCCCTTTGGATCGATAAAACCTTCTGGTTGCATCATATACAACTCTTCTTCCAGAAATCCATTCAGGAATGCAGTCTTTACATCCATTTGCCAAATTTCATAATCATAAAATGCGGTAATTGCTAACATGATTCGGACAGACTTAAGCATCGCTACGGGTGAGAAGGTCTCATCGTAGTCAATCCCTTGAACTTGTCGAAAACCTTTCGCGACGAGTCGAGCTTTGTAGATAGTAACATTACCATCAACGTCAGTCTTCTTCTTAAAGATCCACTTATTCTCTATTGCTTGCCGACCCTCGGGCAAGTCAACCAAAGTCCACACTTTGTTGTCATACATGGATCCCATCTCAGATTTCATGGCTTCTAGCCACTTTGCGGAATCTGGGCTCACCATCGCTTCTTCATAGTTCGTAGGTTCATCATGATCTAGTAGCATGACTTCCAGAACGGGATTGCCGTACCACTCTGGTGCGGATCTTACTCTGGTTGATCTATGAGGCTCTGTAGTAACTTGATCTGAAGTTTCATGATCAATATCATCAGCTTCCTCACTATTGGTGTAGGTGCTACAGAAACAGATTTCTGTGATGTACTACTTTCCAATAAGGGAGCAGGTACAATTACCTCATCAAGTTCTACTTTCCTCCCACTCACTTCTTTCGAGAGAAACTCCTTCTCTAGAAAGGATCCATTCTTAGCAACAAATATCTTGCCTTCGGATCTGTGATAGAAGGTGTATCCAACAGTTTCTTTTGGATATCCTATGAAGACACATTTTTCCGATTTGGGTTCGAGCTTATCAGGTTGAAGCTTTTTCACATAAGCATCGCAGCCCCAAACTTTAAGAAACGACAACTTTGGTTTCTTGCTAAACCATAGTTCATAAGGCATCGTCTCAACGGATTTTGACGGTGTCCTATTTGACGTGAATGCGGCCGTCTCTAAAGCATAACCCCAAAACGATAGCGGCAAATCTGTAAGAGACATCATAGATCGCACCATATCTAGTAAAGTACGATTACGACGTTCGGACACACCATTGCGTTGTGGTGTTCCGGGTGGTGTGAGTTGCGAAACTATTCTGCATTGTTTCAAATGTAGACCAAACTCGTAACTCAAATATTCTCCTCCACGATCAGATCGTAGAAACTTTATTTTCTTGTTACGATGATTTTCAACTTCACTCTGAAATTCTTTGAACTTTTCAAATGTTTCAGACTTGTGTTTCATTAAGTAGACATAACCATATCTGCTTAAATCATCTGTGAAGGTGAGAAAATAACGATATCCGCCACGAGCCTCAACATTCATTGGACCACATACATCTGTATGTATGATCTCCAATAAATCTGTTGCTCTCTCCATAGTACCGGAGAACGGTGTTTTAGTCATCTTGCCCATGAGGCATGGTTCGCAAGTGCCAAGTGATTCATAATCAAGTGGCTCCAAAAGTCCATCAGTATGGAGTTTCTTCATGCGTTTTACACCGATATGACCTAAACGGCAGTGCCACAAATAAGTTGCACTATCATTATCAACTCTGCATCTTTTGGCTTCAACACTATGAATATGTGTATCACTACTATCGAGATTCATCAAAAATAGACCACTCTTCAAGGGTGCATGACCATAAAATATATTACTCATATAAATAGAACAACCATTATTCTTTGATTTAAATGAATAACCGTCTCGCATCAAACAAGATCCAGATATAATGTTCATGCTCAACGCTGGCACCAAATAACAATTATTCAGGTCTAATACTAATCCCGAAGGTAGATGTAGAGGTAGCGTGCCGACCGCGATCACATCGACTTTGGAACCGTTTCCCACGCGCATCGTCACCTCGTCCTTAACCAATCTTCGCTTAATCCGTAGTCCCTGTTTCGAGTTGCAAATATTAGCAACAGAACAAGTATCAAATACCCAGGTGCTACTGCGAGCATTAGTAAGGTACACATCAATAACATGTATATCACATATACCTTTGTTCACCTTGCCATCCTTCTTATCCGCCAAATACTTGGGGCAGTTCCGCTTCCAGTGACCAGTCTGCTTGCAGTAGAAGCACTCAGTTTCAGGCTTAGGTCCAGACTTGGGTTTCTTCTCTTGAGCAGCAACTTGTTTGCTGTTCTTCTTGAAGTTCCACTTCTTCTTCCCTTTGCCCTTTTTCTTGAAACTAGTTGTCTTATTGACCATCAACACTTGATGCTCCTTCTTGATTTCTACCTCCGCAGCTTTTAGCATAGTGAAGAGCTCGGGCTTTGTCTTATCTATCCCTTGCATATTATAGTTCATCACGAAGCCTTTGTAGCTTGGTGGCAGTGATTGGAGGATTCTGTCAATGACACAATCATCCGGAAGATTGACTCCCAGTTGATTCAAGTGATTATAATACCCAGACATTCTGAGTATATGCTCACTGACAGAACCATTCTCCTCCATCTTGCAGCTATAGAACTTATTGGAGACCTCATATCTCTCAATCCGGGCATTCTGTTGGAATATTAACTTCAACTCCTGAAACATCTCATATGCTCCATGATGTTCAAAACGTCGTTGAAGTCCCGGTTCTAAGCCGTAAAGCATGGCACACTGAACTATCGAGTAGTCATCAGCTTTGCTCTGCCAGACATTCATAACATCTGGCGCAGCTCCAGCAGCAGGCCTGGCACCCAGCGGTGCTTCCAGGACGTAACTCTTCTGTGCAGCAATGATTATAATCCTCAAGTTACGGACCCAGTCCGTGTAATTGCTACCATCATCTTTCAACTTTGCTTTCTCAAGGAACGCATTAAAATTCAACAGAACAACAGCACGAGCCATCTATCTACAATCAACATAAACAAGCAAGATACTATCAGGGACTAAGTTCATGATAAATTTAAGTTCAATTAATCATATTACTTAAGAACTCCCACTTATATAGACATGTCTCTAATCCTCTAAGTGATCACGTGATCCAAATCAACTAAACCATGTCCAATCATCACGTGAGATGGAGTAGTTTCAATGGTGAACATCACTATGTTGATCATATCTACTATATGATTCACGCTCGACCTTTCGGTCTCCGTGTTCCGAGGCCATATCTGTTATATGCTAGGCTCGTCAAGTTAAACCTGAGTATTCCGCGTGTGCAACTGTTTTGCACCCGTTGTATTTGAACGTTGAGCCTATCACACCCGATCATCATGTGGTGTCTCAGCACGAAGAACTTTCGCAACGGTGCATACTCAGGGAGAACACTATTACTATGATAATTTAGTGAGAGATCATCTTATAATGCTACCGTCAATCAAAGCAAGATAAGATGCATAAAAAGATAAACATCACATGCAATCAATATAAGTGATATGATATGGCCATCATCACCTTGTGCTTGTGATCTCCATCTCCGCAGCACCATCATGATCACCATCGTCACCGGCGCGACACCTTGATCTCCATCGTAGCATTGTTTTTGTCTCGCCAATCTTATGCTTCTACGACTATCGCTACCGCTTAGTGATAAAGTAAAGCATTACAGGGCGATTGCATTGCATACAACCATACGGCTCCTGCCGGTTGCCGATAACTCGGTTACAAAACATGATCATCTCATACAATAAAATTTAGCATCATGTCTTGACCATATCACATCACAACATGCCCTGCAAAAACAAGTTAGACGTCCTCTACTTTGTTTGTTGCAAATTTTACGTGGCTGCTACGGGCTTAAGCAAGAACCAATCTCACCTACGCATCAAAACCACAACGATAGTTTGTCAAATAGACTCCGTTTCAACCTTCTCAAGGACCGGGCGTAGCCATACTCGGTTAAACTAAAGTTGGAGAAACTGACACCCGCCAGCCACCTGTGTGCAAAGCACGGCGGTAGAACCAGTCTCGCGTAAGCGTACGCGTAATGTCGGTCCGCGCCGCTTCATCCAACAATAACGCCGAACCGAAGTATGACATGCTGGTAGGCAGTATGACTTATATCGTCCACAACTCACTTGTGTTCTACTTGTGCATAACATCAAACCATAAAAACCTAGGCTCGGATGCCACTGTTGGGTAACGTAGTAATTTCAAAAAAATTCCTACGCACACGCAAGATCATGGTGATGCATAGCAACGAGAGGGGAGAGTGTTGTCTACGTACCCTCGTAGACCGAAGCGGAAGCGCTGACACAACGTAGATGAAGTAGTCGTACGTCCTCCTCCCGATCCGACCGATCCAAGCGCCGTTACTCCGGCGCCTCCGGGTTCTTGACACACGTACAGCTCGATGACGTTCTCCGGGCTTCGATCCAGCAAAGCTCTCGGGGAAGAGTTTCGTCAGCACGACGGCGTGGTGATGATCTTGATGAACTACCGACGCAGGGCTTCGCCTAAGCACCGCGACAATATGACCGAGGTGGAATATGGTGGAGGGGGGCACCGCACACGGCTGAGGAACGATCACGAAGATCAACTTGTGTGTTCTAGGGTGCCCCCCTGCCCCCGTATATAAAGGAGCAAGGGGGGAGGCTGGCCGGCCCTTGTGGTGTGCGCCAGGAGCAGGAGTCCTCCTCCTAGTAGGAGTAGGACTCCCCTCTTTCCTACTCCTACTAGGAGGGGGAAAGGAAGGGGGAGAGGGAGAGGGAAAGGGGGGCGCCGCCCCCCCTCTCCTAGTCCAATTCGGACCAGAGGGGGAGGGGGCGCGTGGCCCACCCTGGCCGCCCCTCTCTCTCTCCACTAAGGCCCATGTGGCCCAATACTTCTCCCGGGGGGGTTCCGGTAACCCTCCGGCACTCCGGTTTTCTTCGAAACCACTCGGAACCATTCCGATGTCCGAATATAGTCGTCCAATATATCAATCTTTACGTCTCGACCATTTTGAGACTCCTCGTCATGTCCGTGATCTCATCCGGGACTCCGAACAAACTTCGGTACATCAAAATGCGTAAACTCATAATAACTATCATCGTAACCTTAAGCGTGCGGACCCTATGGTTCGAGAACAGTGTAGACATGACTGAGACAAATCTCTGATCAATAACCAATAGCGGGACCTGGATGCCCATATTGGCTCCTACACATTCTACGAAGATCTTTATCGGTCAGACCGCATAACAACATACGTTGTTCCCTTTGTCATCGGTATGTTACTTGCCCGAGATTCGATCGTCGGTATCCAATACCTAGTTCAATCTCGTTACCGACAAGTCTCTTTACTCGTTCCGTAATACATCATCTTGCAACTATCTTATTGGTTGCAATGCTTGCAAGGCTTATGTGATGTGCATTACCGAGAAGGCCCTGAGATACCTCTCCGACATTCGGAGTGACAAATCCTAATCTCGAAATACGCCAACCCAACAAATACTTTCGGAGACACCTGTAGAGCTCCTTTATAATCACCCAGTAACGTTGTGACGTTTGGTAGCACACAAAGTGTTCCTACGGTAAACGGGAGTTGCATAATCTCATAGTCAAAGGAACATGTATAAGTCATGGAGAAAGCAATAGCAACATACTAAACGATCGGGTGCTAAGCTAATGGAATGGGTCATGTCAATCAGATCATTCAACTAATGATGTGACCTTGTTAATCAAATGACAACTCCTTTGTCTATGGTTAGGAAACTTAACCATCTTTGATTAACAAGCTAGTCAAGTAGAGGCATACTAGTGACACTCTGTTTGTCTATGTATCCACACATGTATTATGTTTCCGGTTAATACAATTCTAGCATGAATAATAAACATTTATCATGATATATAAGGAAATAAATAATAACTTTATTATTTCCTCTAGGGCATATTTCCTTCAGGTAGTGATTGGAGAATTATGTCAATGACGCAGTCATCCGGAAGATTAACTCCCAGTTGAACCAAGTGATTATTATACCCAAACATTTTGAGTATATGCTCACTGACAGAACTGTTCTCCTCCATCTTGCAGCTATAGAACTTATTGGAGACTTCATATCTCTCAATCCAGGCATTTGCTTGAAATATCAACTTCAACTCCTGGAACATCTCATATGCTCCATGACGTTCAAAACATCGTTGAAGTCCCGGTTCTAAGCCGTAAAGCATGGCACATTGAACTATTGAGTAGTCATCAGCTTTGCTCTGCCAGACGTTCTTAACGTCGTCAGTTGCTTCAGCAGCAGGCCTGGCACCCAGCGGTACTTCCAGGACATAATTCTTCTGTTCAGCAATGAGGATAATCCTCAAGTTAAGGACCCAGTCCATGTAATTGCTACCATCATCTTTCAACTTTGCTTTCTCAAGGAACGCATTAAAATTCAACGGAACAACAACACGGGCCATCTATCTACAATCAGACATAAACAAGCAAGATACTATCAGGTACTAAGTTCATGATAAATTTAAGTTTAATTAATCAGATTACTAAAGAACTCCCACTTAGATAGACATCCCTCTAATCCTCTAAGTGATCACGTGATCCAAATCAACTAAACCATGTCCGATCATCACGTGAGATGGAGTAGTTTCAATGGTGAACATCACTATGTTGATCATATCTACTATATGATTCACGCTCGACCTTTTGGTCTCCGTGTTCCGAGGCCATATCTGTTATATGCTAGGCTCGTCAAGTTAAACCTGAGTATTCTGCCTGTGCAACTGTTTTACACCCGTTGTATTTGAACGTAGAGCCTATCACACCCGATCATCACGTGGTGTCTCAGCACGAAGAACTTTCGCAACAGGGTATACTCAGGGAGAACACTTTTACTATGATAATTTAGTGAGGGATCATCTTATAATGCTACCGTCAATCAAAGCAAGATAAGATGCATAAAAGATAAACATCACATGCAATCAATATAAGTGATATGATATGGCCATCATCATCTTGTGCTTGTGATCTCCATCTCCGAAGCATCGTCATGATCACCATCGTCACCGGCGCGACACCTTGATCTCCATCGTAGCATCGTTGTTGTCTCGCCAATCTTATGCTTCTACGACTATCGCTACCGCTTAGTGATAAATTAAAGCATTATAGGGCGATTGCATTGCATACAATAAAGCGACAATCATATGGCTCCTACCAGTTGCCGATAACTCGGTTACAAAACATGATCATCTCATACAATAAAATTTAGCATCATGCCTTGACCATATCACATCACAACATGCCCTGCAAAAACAAGTTAGACGTCCTCTACTTTGTTTGTTGCAAGTTTTACGTGGCTGCTACGGGCTAAAGCAAGAACCAATCTTACCTACGCATCAAAACCACAACGTTAGTTTGTCAAGTTGGTGCTGTTTTAACCTTCGCAAGGACCGGGCGTAGCCACACTCGGTTCAACTAAAGTTGGAGAAACTGACACCCGCCAGCCACCTGTGTGCAAAGCACGTCGGTAGAACCAGTCTCGTGTAAGCGTACGCGTAATGTCGGTCCGGGCCGCTTAATCCAACAATACCGCCAAACCAAAGTATGACATGCTGGTAAGCAGTATGACTTATATCACCCACAACTCACTTGTGTTCTACTCGTGCATATAACATCAACACATAAAACCTAGGCTGGGATACCACTGATAGGGAACGTAGTAATTTCAAAAAATTTCCTACGCACACGCAAGATCATGGTGATGCATAGCAACGAGAGGGGAGAGTGTTGTCCACGTACCCTCGTAGACCGAAAGTGGAAGTGTTATAACAACACGGTTGATGTAGTCGTACGTCTTCACGGCCCGACCAATCAAGCACCGAAACTACGGCACCTCCGAGTTCTAGCACACGTTCAGCTAGTTGACGATCCCTGGACTCCGATCCAGCAAAGTGTCGGGGATGAGTTCCGTCAGCACAACGGCGTGGTGACGATCTTGATGTTCTACCGTCGCAGGGCTTCGCCTAAGCACCTCTACAATATTATCGAGGATTATGGTGGAGGGGTGCACCGCACACGGTTAAGAGATCTCAAGGATCAATTGTTGTGTCTAGAGGTGCCCCCTGCCCCCGTATATAAAGGAGCAAAGGGGGAGGCCGGCCGGCCCTTGGGGCGCGCCAAGGAGGGGGGAGTCCTCCTCCTAGTATGAGTAGGACTCCCCTTTCCTAGTCCAACTAGGAAGAGAGAAGGGGGAAGGAAAGATAGGGAGAGGAAGAGGGAGAGGGAAAGAGGGGCCGCGCCCCTTCGCCTAGTCCAATTTGGACTCCCCATGGGAGGGGCGCGCCACCTCCTGGGCTGCTGCCCTCTCTCTCCCCTCAGGCCCACTAAGGCCCAATACTTCTCCGGGGGGGTTCCGGTAACCCTTCCGGCACTCCGGTTTTCTCCAAAATCACCAAGAACACTTCCGGTGTCCGAATATAGTCGTCCAGTATATTTAGATATATTATAACTGAGCACTTTTCCTGCCCTCTCAGGCCATCAGCGTTTCTGACCGTCCAATCGTCAGTTTCAATCGTTTTCGGTCGTCCGATTAGCTTGGAATCCCATGCCTGATCGCTTCTGATCGCCACCACCGAGCACTAACCTATTGGGCCACGGCTCCCGTAACAATTTCGGAAGTCTATGAAATTGGGCCTAACGGGCTTTCGTCCAACTGAGGGAAAAATATAGCATGGAAGGCGAGGCGATGGTTCAGGCATGACAACCTCCTCATTCACCCCTTCGACCTCCATGCCCACGATCTCCAGATTCGCCACCACTTCTCCGCTGCATCGGATCGCCGCCAGACCCTGCAGTACCCTCTTGGCTTGGGAGATGAATCTCCTCCTCTTGCCCTCACCCACGTTCTTATGGGTAGAGATGCAGCCTCGTCCTTCCCTCCCTGGTCCCGTTCCAACATGTTGGCATCCCCTCCTACCCGCTTAGCTGTTGTCGTCCATCCTCTTCTCTCCTCCGTCTATCCTGCTGGCTTGATGTGGCACAATTTCTTGATGAATAATGAATCAAACTCCACCCCGTGATCTCCTGGAGAGAAAGGCAGAAAACTGAGGTACTGCTATGCTGAATGATCTTCCTTCTCCCCAATGGATCTCCTCCTGCGCCATCTCACGACGGTCGTTGTGTAGGTATTGACTTCAATTTCTATATTTTAGATATCACAACAGGGTAAATTTTCACCATGGAGATGACTAAGCATGATTTCTCTCTGTTGTCCACTATTTTTCAGTGCATAATATTGCACATGACAAACAGAATGAGGGGACTAGAATGCTGCAAGAACCTTTTCTAAACCGGCTAACACATCAGCAAGGATCGAGTCTCCCGGTATTACATATCCATTGCCCCGGCCATATAAAATCAAACAGGGTAGGTTAATATCGATGAATACTATTAAAAACATTTCTTCATACATTGTGAACAATGTGATTTAATTCTTGTTGCATAGCATCGCTTTGTGGTCTAAACTCTGGAATATGCTTGCAATAATCGAGTAGAAGGAATACTTATGATGTTGCCGGCACTTCCATAAACTGCAGTTCTTTTTATCATTGCTACCACCAATGTTTTTCAGATGTACGTTTTAATTATTTTTCTCATTCTCCCATTTACAATGCATAGAAGTTACAGATTTCTATCATCCACAAGTAAAATCATTCACTGATTATTATATATTGCCTTTTGGCTTTGGAAAAAGTAAAGCATAATAATATATAAATACTTCTGAATATTAGTGACCAAATAGAAATGTAACATTAGAATTGATAGTGTGTCATTTACCTCTTTGTACATAAAAAATCAACTTACACTTTTCACTTCAAAATTTATGTGGAACAACTGGATGTATATGGTCGTCCTCTTTGGTTACTATATACTTATCCAGATGGCTGTAGCAAGACTTTGTTTCATGACATTGCATTTGGTTACTACACACTTTATCTGGACAACCATAGCAACTGTTTTTTGGTGGGACTATACTAAGTGTTTTTTTGGCAAGACTATAGCAATTCTTCATTTTAGGACATTGCCTTTGGTTACTACATGCTTATCCGGAGGATAATAGCAAGTCTTCTTTTGCACCACAATAGGAAACCTGTGTTTCATAGCATTCCATCATTTCTTTCTTTTCCTCTACAACAAGAACTGCAAGTTTTTTATGTGGTCTATGGCTCTTCCTACATGAAAACTTTCATGTAACTATGGTTCTCGAAAGAGTGTAGCATAAATTGTTTATCTAGACCCATATGATTTATTATTGGGACAAATACCGTAAGCATATTAGCCTGTAATGTTGCTGTAGATTCCAGTGTTTGCATTTGCCACTTTGATTTCCTTTTCATGCGGTTTTATTAAGACCATCACATGGGTGTCAAGAGGGCCCAACATCCAGCAAGATATGGTGTTGCATACTGAATGTGTAGTTCGTCCAACTAACCAGGTAAGAGTGTTGCAGTAACCATGGTTGTTCATATCTTATTTTTCTGTTGTTGTTGCTTAGTAGTGACCGATTGCCATACATGTGTTATTTCAGTCTATTATCATTTCCATTGATTATGTTGTCTCCATGTATTTACAAAAGATTCTCTCTCTCTATGAAGAAAAATCATAATACACGGGCGCAGCAACGCGCACCGTCAGTGATCTAGTCAATCTTTATGTCTCGACCATTTTGAGACTCCTCGTCATGTCCGTGATTACATCTGGGACTCCGAACAACCTTCGGTACATCAAAACATATAAACTCATAATGAAACTGTCATCGTAACGTTAAGCGTGCGGACCCTACGGGTTCGAGAACAATGTAGACATGACCAAGACACGTCTCCGGTCAATAACCAATAGCGGAACCTGGATGCTCATATTGGCTCCTACATATTCTATGAAGATCTTTATCGGTCAGACCGCATAACAACATACGTTGTTCCCTTTGTCATCGGCATGTTACTTATCCGAGATTCTATCGTCGGTATCTCAATACCTAGTTCAATCTCGTTACTGGCAAGTCTCTTTACTCGTTTCGTAATACATCATCTCGCAACTAACTCATTAGTTGCATTGCTTGCAAGGCTTAAGTGATGTGCATTACCGAGAGGGCCCAGAGATACCTCTCCGTCAATCGGAGTGACAAATCCTAATCTCGAAATACGCCAACCCAACATGTACCTTTGGAGACACCTGTAGAGCTCCTTTATAATCACCCAGTTATGTTGTGACGTTTGGTAGCACACAAAGTGTTCCTCTGGTAAATGGGAGTTGCATAATCTCATAGTCATAGGAACATGTATAAGTCATGAAGAAAGCAATAGCAACATACTAAACGATCGGGTGCTAAGCTAATGGAATGGGTCATGTCAATCACATCATTCTCCTAATGATGTGATCCCGTTAATCAAATGACAACCCATGTCTATGGCTAGGAAACATAACCATCTTTGATTAACGAGCTAGTCAAGTAGAGATATACTAGTGACACTCTGTTTGTCTATATATTCACACAAGTATTATGTTTCCAGTTAATACAATTCTAGCATGAATAATAAACATTTATCATGATATAAGGAAATAAATAATAACTTTATTATTTCCTCTAGGGCATATTTCCTTCATATATAGGAGGAAGGAGTACGTCGGTGGAGCAACAGGGGGCCCACGAGGGTGGAGGGCGCGCCATGGGGGGGGGGCGCCCCCTACCTCATGGCCTCCTCCCTTGTTTTCTTGACGTAGGGTCCAAGTCTCCCGAATCATAATCTTCCTAAAAATCACGTTCCCGAAGGTTTCATTTCGTTTGGACTCCGTTTGATATTCCTTTTCCGCGAAACTCTGAAATAGGCAAAAAAACAACAATTCTGGGCTAGGCCTCTGGTTAATAGGTTATTGTCAAAAGTAATATAAAAGTGGATAATAAAGCCCAATAATGTCCAAAACAGTAGATAATATAGCATGGAGCAATCAAAAATTATAGATACGTTGTAGACGTATCAGGCATCCCCAAGCTTAATTCCTGCTCGTCCTCGAGTAGGTAAATGATAAAAACAGAATTTTTGATGCGGAGTGCTACTTGGCATAATTTCAATGTAATTCTTCTTAATTGTGATATGAATATTAAGATCCGAAAGATTCAAGACAAAAGTTAAATATTGACATAAAAATAATAATACTTCAAGCATACTAATAAAGCAATCACGTCTTCTCAAAATAACATGGCCAAAGAAAGTTATCCCTACAAAATCATATAGTCTGGCTATGCTCTATCTTCACCATACAAAGTATTTAAATCATGCACAACCCCGATGACAAGCCAGGCAATTGTTTCATAGTTTTGACATTCTCAAACTTTTTCAATCTTCACGCAATTAATGAGCGTGAGTCATGGATATAGCACTATATGTGGAATAGAATGGTGGTTGTGGAGAAGACAAAAAGGGAGAAGATAGTCTCACATCAACTAGGTGTATCAACGGGCTATGGAGATGCCCATTAATAGATATCAATGTGAGTGAGTAGGGATTGCCATGCAACGGATGCACTAGAGCTATAAGTATATGAAAGCTCAACAAAAGAAACTAAGTGGGTATGCATCCAACTCACTTGCTCGCGAAGACCTAGGGCATTTTGAGGAAGCCCATCATTGGAATATACAAGCCAAGTTCTATAATGAAAAATTCCCACTAGTATATGAAAGTGACAAAATGAGAGACTCTCTATCATGAAGATCAAGGTGCTACTTTGAAGCACAAGTGTGGTAAAAGGATAGTAACATTTTCCCTTCTCTCTTTTTCTCTCATATTTTTTTATTTGGGCCCTTTCTCTCTTTTTTATGGCCTCTTTTCTCTTTTTTTAGTCCGAAGTCTCATCCCGACTTGTGGGGGAATCATAGTCTCCATCATCCTTTCCTCACTTGGGACAATGCTCTAATAATGATGATCATCACACTTTTATTTTCTTACAACTCAACAATTACAACTCGATACTTAGAACAAAATATGACTCTTTATGAATGCCTCCAGCGGTGTACCGGGATATGAAATGAATCAAGAGTGACATGTATGAAAGAATTATGAACGGTGGCTTTTCCACAAATACGATGTCAACTACATGATCATGCTAAGCAATATGACAATGATGGAGCGTGTCATAATAAACGGAATGGTGGAAAGTTGCATGGCAATATATCTCGGAATGGCTATGGAAATGCCATGATAGGTAGGTATTGTGGCTATTTTGAGGAAGGTATATGGTGGGTGTATGATACCGGCGAAAAGTGCGCGGTATTAGAGAGGCTAGCAACGTGGAAGGAAGAAAGTGTGTATAATCCATGGACTCAACATTACTCATAAAGAACTCATATACTTATTGCAAAAATCTACAAGTTATCAAAGCAAAGTATTATGTGCATGCTCCTAGGGGGATAGATTGGTAGGAAAAGACCATCGCTCGTCCCCGACTGCCACTCATAAGGAAGACAATCAATAAATAAATCATGCTCCGACTTCATCACATAACGGTTCACCATATGTGCATGCTACGGGAATCACAAACTTTAACACAAGTATTTCTCAAATTCACAACTACTCAACTAGCATGACTCTAATATCACCATCTTTATATCCCAAAACAATTATCAAGCATCAAACTTTTCTTAGTATTCAACACACTCATAAGGAAGGTTTTACAAATGTTGAATACCAAGCATATTAGGATTATTTAAGCAAATTACCATGCTATTTAACACTCTCAAGATAATCTAAGTGAATCATGAGAGATCAATAGTTTCTATAAAACAAATCCACCACCTTGCTCTAAAAGATATAAGTGAAGTACTAGAGCAAAACTATATAACTCATAAGGTATAAGTGAAGACATAGAGTATTCTAATAATTTCCAAATCATGTATGGATCTCTCAAAAGGTATGTACATCAAGGATGATTGTGGTAAACTAAAAAGCAAAGACTCAAATCATACTAGATTGTCGGGGTGGACGGCGTCCCCCGCGAGCACCTATGGGGCCGGAGCCCCTTTCGTTGTCCGGTGAGGGGGGGCAGAGGGAGCACGGAGAGCAGATCGAGGCGAGCACACGGGCGGTTTACCCAGGTTCGGGCCGCGATGGACGCGTAAAACCCTACTCCTGCTTGGTTGTATTGAACTGGGGAGCTCGGGAGCTTGGAGAGCTAGCTACACCGAGCGTATGGCTGTCTGGATTCCGAATCTCCGAACCTCCTCTACGTTGCACACGGGCCTCCTTTTATAGCGCAAAGGGGTCACCGACAGGTGTCAACGTAAGAGAAAGGGGTAAAAGTGTAAAAGGGGTGGAAGTTGTAACAGTGCGGGAACAGTGGCGCTACAGTGCGGCACAGTGTTATCATACCTACTTCTGACGGTAGGGGACAAGGGCATTAAATGCCCGTCACGGTCGCCTGGACAGCACCGAGGCGGACCGTTAGGTGCGCCACCGCTCGCCACGGTGGTGGCTGCATGCCACCGCATACCCCAGGCTGCGCGGTGCCCCGCCACGTGCCCTTGGGGGAAACCCCGGAGCGACGTGTGGGCGGGTGAGCTGGAGCGCAGTCCTGAGGTGGCGATTTGCCGCGGCAAGTGGCTTGCCGCGGGGGTCGTCTTCCTGTGCCTGATAGCTTGTCGGCTATCAGGCCTTGCCGGGGCGCATGGCGCGCCGTGGCGGGCTTCTCTTGTGGTGCCTGGGTTCGGCCTTCCCGACAAGCTCCTCTTGTCGGGGTCTCGATCTTCTGTCTCGTATACTTTGTTCTTGGATGGTATTACATGGGCTTAGTCGTCCCGGCAAGCTCCTCTTGCCGGGGTCTTGTCTTCTTGGCCCGGCAAGCTCCTCTTGCCGGGGGCCTTGTCTTGAATGCTTGGTCTTCTCTTGGCGCTTCCTGGGCGGGCCTCGCCGCAGGGTGCTACAACTGCCCGTGCACAAGTCTGGGGTACTAAGGTACCCCTACTTTAGTACACCGACAGGAGCCCCCGGGCCTGGGCCACACACGGTGCCGAGCGTCGTTGGGCCAGGCCCTAACAGTGCACGGGCACGCGTGGCCTTGGTCGCGCTGCTCCTTAACTCCGCATCCATCGCACCTTCCCCAGGCGGCGCGCGCTTATCGCGGCGTCGTGGGGGCGAAACGCCCGTTCCCTCTTTAAGTGGAGGGAGGTGCGGAGGCGCGGCTCGATAAATGAACGGGGGTGAGGCGCGGCTTTTGAGGCGTCCGTTCCCCATAATCACGGGATGGGGAGAGGTCGTCCCACCCGTCGCCTCGGTTCTGCGCTCCCACCACGTGGTCCTCATGCACTCGGAGTCGCGGCGGCGGAGGCAGGGAGTCGGGCCGGCGCGGGTCGATGCAGTGGGTCGGCCCCAGTCGTCTGCCCTTCCTCCGCTTCTATTGGAGGAGCGAGGCGGCCGCGTCCCCACTCCGCCCCTTTATAAGGAGCGAAAGGGGGCAACAGAAATCCGCACTCCATCTCCTTCCTCCTTCTGCTTCTGGTTTCCTTCCCCCATCTGCGATGGAGGGGGGGAACCCTGGTTCTTCTTCAGTTGCCGCGAGGGTGTCTGCTAGGCAACGCGCCCCTCCTCCCCTTGCGCCCGCGGCGGCGGAGCCGGTCGTCAGGGGAAGAGGGAGAGGGCGAGGTCGCGGACGAGGTCGTGGACGGGGCCGGGGCGCTCGGGGCGGACGGATCGGTGCGCCGTCCTCGCCTCCGCCAGCGGCTCCGTTCCTTCCCGCGGTCCATCTCGGGGACGACCCCTGTGAGTTCATTATCAGGCTGCGCCGGGCGCCTCGTCGCCGCCTCCGGCTTCCCGCTCCATTCGCGAGCGTGTTGGAGGTGGAGCAGCCTGAGACGCTAAACCTGCGCATGAGGGGCTGCGGGATCAGTGGGGCGCGAGTCCACGTCGAGTCCCGAGCCCCCGGCGTGGTGTGTCTGGGCCGCGGGTGGAAGACGTTCGCCCGGATCCACAGCTTGACGGAGGGGTTCACCCTCCACTTTAAGCTGGTGGGGGAGGACCTCCTCTCCGTTAAGGCCTTCTGGGGCTCCGGCATCCGGGCCCGGTGCTGCGAAGATAGCTCCTCCGACAGCGAAGGCTCCTCCTCGAGCGAGAGTGACGAGGAGGGGAGCGACAGCGACGACGAGGGGAGCAGCCGCCGGGATGACGGGTCCGACTAGGCGTCGGTCGCAGCTCCGTGTGGCACCGGCGGCCCCATCGTCCGCTCCGGGCTCCGTGAACTCCCCGGGGTCGTCTCCTTGGGCGGCTGGCGTAGGAGGGCTGCTGAGGAGGACAGAGGGCGGACGTCGAAGGCCGCGAAGTCGGAGTACGAGACGACTTCGACAGCTGGCTGACGCTCCGGTGCCTCGTGTTCCAGATGCGCCCCAGACGCCGTCATCACCCTTGCTCTCGGTGACGACCACCGGGGTCTTCTCTTCGGCCCGGCAAGCTCCTCTTGCCGGGGGCTTGATCTCCTCGGGCGGCCGGAGTGGCGAGGCTGGGGAAGAGGAAGAGGCTGGCGGCAAGGCCGCTGCCTCATCTTCCAGCTCTGCCTCCGGCGCCTCCGTCTTCTTCAGCCTCCGGAGACCCCCGGGCGGAGCCCCCGGATCTTCTTTTGGTGCCTTCTGCCACCCGTAGCTCGCCTAGGTGCCCCTTTCGCCCTCTTCGCCTACTTGCCCTACCTCCTGAGGAGAGAGACAAGAAAGGGATTACGGGCACCTTATCAGCTTCTAAGCCTTCGGGCCTTAGTTGCGTTTTAGCCTTGTAACCCCTTCTTTCATGTTTTTCATTCTCTCTGAACTGTACCTGAGTGGAATGTTTTTAATGAAAAGGGGATGTTTGCCGGATCATTTGTCTCGCGGGTGGAAACCGCGGTAAGGAACGAATCCTTTACATCGTTAAGATAGACAGTTTCTCGCCCGGCAACAGGCCCAGCCGCTCCCCCGCACTGCTCGACCTTTCTCACGCCCTTGGCGGAGGCGGGGAGCAGGCGGGTTCCGGCCCCTCGCTTCCCTCCCCCTTGCTGCCGCGGCTGCTATCGAAACGGGCCCCAGGAACGCGCTCTGGGGCTTGCCGCTAAGAGAGCACGGTAGCTTTTTAGGAGGAAAGGAGGCTTTCAAATTCCACAGTCCATAAGAGAATGCATGATGAGGGATGCAAAAACTTATCTGATGTTGCAGCCCCCGGCGACTCTGGCTCGCCGGGGCGTAGGTGTTGGCTCGTCCTTCTCCTCTTCCTTGTCCTTGAGCGGCCCGGCAAGGGCATTCAATTCCTGCGAGCCAAAGGGAAAGGACGGGAAAAAGACGCGGACTCGACCTCTAAGTTAGGGGTTAGCGACAGTTAGGAACTGACAACCCTAACCAAGGACGAGACTCTGACTCAGCATGCATGCTAAAATCTAGGGCGCCAGCGCTTCTTTATCTTCGGCCAGGGGCTTCGCCTGGCTTTGTACGAGGGGTTACATGCAACATCGGCAAGGCCTGCACAAACCGGTGGTTGCCGGAGCGGATCACGGCAACCGCGCCTTATGGGCGAAACTTGCGAAGATGCTCTATGTTCCTAGGAGTTGCTCACTGGTAGGCCCTCTTCGGTCTTGAGGCGGACAGCGCCGGGCCTCGCGACTCGTCTCACCCGATAAGGGCCTTCCTGCTTCGGCGTCGACTTGTTATAATTCTTGGCCGACTGAACGTGCCTAAGAACAAGGTCGCCTAACAGGGCAACTTTATCTGATGCCAGGGGCTTCGCCTGGCTTTGTACAAGGGGTTACATGCAGCAGCGGCAAGGCCTGTACAAACCGATGGTTGCCGGAGCGGATCACGGCAACCGCGCCCTATGGGCGAAACTTGCGAAGATGCTCTATGTTCCCAGGAGTTGCTCACTGGTAGGCCCTCTTCGGTCTTGAGGCGGACAGCGCCGGGCCTCGCGACTCGTCTCACCCGATAAGGGCCTTCCTGCTTCGGCGTCGACTTGTTATAATTCTTGGCCGACTGAACGTGCCTAAGAACAAGGTCGCCTAACAGGGCAACTTTATCTGGTGCCAGGGGCTTCGCCTGGCTTTGTACAAGGGGTTACATGCAACAGCGGCAAGGCCTGTACAAACCGATGGTTGCCGGAGCGGGTCACGGCAACCGCGCCTTATGGGTGAAACTTGCGAAGATGCTCTATGTTCCAGGAGTTGCTCACTGGTACGCCTTCTTCGGTCTCGAGGCGGACAGCGCCAGGCCTCGTGACTTGTCTCACCCGATAAGGTCCTTCCCACTTTGGCGTCAACTTGTTGGAATCCTTGGCCGACTGAGTGCGCCGAAGAACAAGGTCGCCCTCTTCGAGACTCCTGGCCTTGACCTTGCGGCTATGGTAGCAACGCAAGGCTTGCTGGTATCGAGCAGCTCGTACCGCAGCCTGGAGACGTCCTTCCTCAAGGAGCAGCGCGTCATCTTGGCGCAGCTGCTCTTGCTCGAGCTCGTCATAAGCGAGCACCCGAGGAGATCCGTATACGAGTTCCGTGGGGATAACTGCTTCCGCTCCATAGACTAGAGCAAAGGGTGTCTGTCCGGTGGCTCGACTCGGTGTCGTTCTGATTGACCAAAGAGCCGCCGGCAGCTCCTCAATCCAATTTCTTCCGCACTTGCGCAGCCTGTCGAAGGTCCTGGTCTTGAGTCCGCGCAGCACTTCAGCGTTGGCCCTTTCTGCTTGACCGTTGCTCCTGGGGTGAGCAACCGAAGCGAAACAGACCTTGGCGCCGAGATCCTGGGCGTATTGCATGAAGGCGCGACTTGTGAATTGTGTCCCGTTGTCGGTGATGATTCTGTTGGGGATTCCGAAACGGCAGACGATCGACCGGAAGAACTTGACTGCTGACTGCGCGGTCACCTTCCTCACTGGCTCCACTTCTGGCCACTTCGTGAACTTGTCGATTGCAACGTACAAGTACTCGAAGCCCCCGACGGCTCGGGGAAAAGGGCCGAGGATATCGAGCCCCCAGACCGAGAAGGGCCAGGATAAAGGGATTGTTTGGAGAGCTTGAGCTGGCTGATGAATCTGTTTTGCATGGAACTGGCACGCTTCACACTTGGTTACTAGTGCAGTTGCATCTTGGAGGGCTTCTTGCCAGAAGAACCCTTGCCGGAAGGCTTTCCCGACAAGTGCTCTTGCGCCAATGTGATGGCCGCATATGCCTCCGTGTATCTCTGCCAACAGCTTCTGTCCGTCTTCCCTGGAGATGCACTTCAATCTGACACCGTTGAGCCTCCTTCTGTACAGCTCGTTGTCCACGAACTGGTACATACTTGACTGCCTGGTGATCTTCTCCATCTCTTCTGGGTCGTCGGGAAGTTCTCCAGTTTGCAGAAAACGGACGATCTGCTGCGCCCATGCCGGAGCCCGGGGCTCGACGGCAAGGACTAAAGGCATGAAAGCCGCTGCGGGGACCCCGGCTTCTACGGCAAGAACCTCTGGTTCCGCCGGAGCCGGTGATCCCCCGGCAAGCTCGCCGGGGCAAAGCTTGTCGGGAACCCCCGCTTCAACTGGACAGATCCTCGGATCCGCAGGAGCGGACTGTTCCTCAGCGTTCAGACTGCTGATCTGCTTGCCGGAGCAAGGCTTATCGGGGACACCCGCTTCGACTGGACGGATCCTGGGATCCGCAGGAGCGGGCTGTCCCCCGGCGTTCTGGTTGTTGATCTTGGGGACCTTGGCGGCGGTCTCAGGAAGGTTCGCCTGCAAGTAGTCGCCGGAGACCAACTTCCTTTTCTTGGACTGCCCAACTGATGGTGTAACGGATGGTTGAGTCAGCTTGAGTAAGAAGGTCCCTGGTTCCACAGGTAACTTCAACGAAGCACACTTCGAAAGGCCGTCTGCTATCTCATTCTGAGCTCTCGGGACGTGCTCCATTTGCAGCCCTTCAAAGTGTTCTTCCAGCTTCCTCACTTCATCTACATAAGCTTCCATCAGAGGGCTCTGGTAGCTCTTGTTGACTTGCCGGACCACCAGTTGAGAATCTCCCCGCACAATCAGCTTTCTGATCCCAAGTTCGGCCGCAATCCTGAGGCCGGCGAGCAAGCCTTCATACTCAGCAGTATTGTTGGTTGCTTGCTCTCTTGGGAAGTGCATCTGGATAACATACTTGAGGTGCTCTCCGGTGGGCGCGATGAGTACCACGCCAGCACCGGCGCCTTGCAGCGAGAAGGCACCATCGAAGTACATTACCCACTCGCTTGTTGCTTCTTGTACGGGCGCGCTTGTTTCTTGGGCTTCTCCATCTGGCGTCGGGGTCCACTCAGCTATGAATTCTGCCAAAGCTCGGCTCTGTATGGTTGAAGTACTTTCAAACTTGAGTCCAAAGCTCGACAGCTCCAGTGCCCACTCGACGATCCTGCCTGTTGCCTCGGGATTGTGCAATATCCTCTTCAGCGGAAAGCGAGTGACTACTGTTATCTCATGTGCTTGGAAGTAATGGCGCAGCTTTCTCGAGGCCATGAGGAGGCCGAAAAGCAACTTCTGCACCCCAGAGTATCTTGATCTAGCCCCCTGCAAGAGGGAACTCACAAAATACACCGGGCGCTGCACCATCTTCTTCCGCGCTCCATCCTGTTCCTGCGCAGGGTTGTCCTTGTCGGGGCCAGAGCTTGCCGGAGCAGCCCCCCGCTTGTCGCTGGATTCGCTTGCAGGTGGTATAGACTCCTCGTCGGCCTCCCTCTCCGCCACTAACGCAGCACTAACCACCTGGTTGGTTGCCGCTAGGTATAGCAACAACTTCTCCTGTGGTCTAGGTGCGACAAGTATTGGAGTGGAGGATAGGTACCTTTTCAAATCTTGCAGCGCCGCCTCCGCTTCTGGAGTCCACTGCATGGGGCCTGCCTTCTTCAAGATTTTAAAGAAGGGCAGGGCGCGTTCTACAGACCTTGAAATGAACCGACTGAGGGCGGCCACACAACCTGCAAGCTTTCTGACGTCCTTGACGCGCTCTGGGGCTTCGATCTGCTCGATGGCTTTGATCTTGTCGGGATTAGCTTCAATCCCCCTCTGTGACACAAAGAACCCGAGAAGCTTGCCGGAGGGGACTCCGAAAACGCACTTCTCGGGGTTCAGCTTGAGCTGTATCTTGCGCAGGTTCTGAAGTGTCTCTTCCAGATCTTGGACCGGGGTTTCCTTGCTCCTGCTCTTCACCATGATGTCATCCATGTAGGCCTCCACGTTCCTATGGATCTGTGGCTCGAAAGCAGTGTGCACTACCCTTGCAAACGTTGATCCCGCATTCTTCAGTCCAAACGGCATGCGTATGAAGCAATAGGTGCCGCACGGAGTGATAAATGCGGTCTTCTCTTCATCTTCTTTGGCCATAAAGACTTGGTGGTAGCCTGAATATGCATCAAGAAAAGAGAGTAGCTCACATCCGGCAGTGGAGTCAACAATCTGGTCAATGCGCGGCAAGGGAAATGGATCCTTGGGACATGCTTTATTCACATCGGTGAAGTCTATGCACAGTCTCCACTTCCCATTGGCTTTGCGCACGACGACCGGATTGGCCAGCCACGTTGGATGGATCACACCTCTCACTAGGCCTGCTGCCTCTAGCTTCTTGATTTCTTCGCTGATGAATTCTTGGCGCTCCACGGCTTGCTTTCTCACTTTCTGCTTGACGGGTCGCGCGTGAGGACAGACAGCGAGCTTGTGCTCAATCACCCTCCTGGGAACCGGGGATGTCGGACGGTTGCCATGCAAACACGTCGACATTCGCCCGCAGGAAGGCAACGAGCGCGCTTTCCTATTTGCTGTCAAGCGTGGCACTGATGGTGAAGGTACCGCCAGTGCCGTCCTCCTTGGCGGACACCTTCTTGGTTGCCGGAGGAGCGGTCATTCCCTTCTTGTACTTGCCGGTGGAGCTCGATGGAACGTCCTCGACGGCGGCGCAGCACTCCGAAGAGGTGCGGTTGCCGGAGTGGGCCCCAGAGCACTTACCGGACTTGGTCCTTGTCTTCTTCCCCCCGGGGGCTTCAGCGGCAAGTGTGTCCTTCTCTGCCGCGGCTGCTACATCCCGGTAGATCTTGTCGGCGCAGATAAGCGCGTCCTTTTTGTCGCCATGGACAGTGATGACGCTTATCGGCCCCGGCATCTTGAGTACGTTGTAGGCGTGGTGGGAAGCTGCCATGAACTTGGCGAGAGCGGGACGGCCGAGGATCCCATTGTATGGTAACGGGATATCAGCGACGTCGAACGTGATGCGCTCAGTCCTGAAGTTGAGCTCGCCGCCGAAGGTCACAGGCAGAGTAATCTTCCCCTTGGGCTTGCTCCTCCCCGAGTTGATTCCTTGGAAAGAACCGGTCTCTTCGAGCTCGCCGTCTGGGATCTGGAGTTTCTTGATCACAGCGGAGGAGATCAAGTTCAGCCCGGCCCCGCCGTCTACCAACATTTTGGTGACCTTGAGGTTGCGGATGGTGGGTGAGACCAGCATCGGCAAGCACCCGACCGCGGTTGTGCGGTCGGGGTGATCCTCAAGATCGAAAATGATGGGCGTGCTGGACCATTTGAGGAGCCTGCGCGACCCCACGGGCGGCTCTGCTGCGTTCACCTCTCGCACCCACTGCTTAAGCTGGCGGTGGGAGGTGTGCAGAGAGGCGCCGCCGTCAACGCATAGGACCTCCGTGGCCTTCTGGAACTCCTGCTCGCTGTTTTCTTCGTCTTCCATGTCTTCGTCGTCGTCTTCTTCATCCTCGTCGCGGCCCCGGGGAGGCCGATCGCCTTGCCGCTGCTTGGCCTTGCCGCGGCGTCCTCCCCGGCCGATGGGCGGCCGCTTCTTGCTTGGTTCGCCACCTCCACCCTGGGCCTTCCCCTTGTCGCGCCTCTCGTACTCAGCCTTCTGCTGCACGACGAGGTACTCGACGCTTTTGCAGTTGGAGAGATCGTGGCCCTTGGTGCGGTGGATCTTGCAGTATTGCTTGTTGGAGCCGTCCTGCTTGTCGGCTGCCGCCACGGGGGCAGGCTCCTTGCCGAAGCCGCCAACCTGCGTTTGCTTGGCGGGAGCCTCCTTGTCGGACTCCTCGACGGCAAGCACCTCTTTCCTGTTCTTCCTCCTATTATTCCGCCGCTGGCTTCTCTTCGCCGGGGCGGTGTCGTCACTGTCGCTTTCTCCTGCGCCAGCATCCTCCCCGGGGAGTTTCCTCCCCTCCTCCGCGCGCGCGCACTTGTCAGCCAGGGCATATAGCTCGCTGACGTCCCGGATCTTGGTCATGGCCATCTCTTCACGCATGCGGCGGTTTTGCACGTTCTGGTGGAACGCGCTGATAACCGCGGCAGGGTGAACGTCGGGGATGTTGCGATGCACGCGGCTGAAGCGCTGGATGTACTTGCGCAGGGATTCTCCTTCCTTCTGGGCTAGGATGTGGAGGTCGCTATCCTGGCCATGAGGTTTGTGGCTGCCTGTGAAGGCGCCAACAAACTGATGGCAAAGATCTGCCCAGGAAGAAATGGAGCCTTCCGGCAAGTGCATAAGCCACGAACGAACGTTCGGCTTAAGCACGAGCGGGAAGTAGTTCGCCAATATCCTCTCGTCGCGCCCCCCGGCAGCTTGCACAGCGATCGTGTAGATGCTGAGAAACTCCGAGGGGTGCGTCCTGCCGTCGTACTTCTCCGGTACGTCGGGCTTGAAGTTCTTCGTGCTGGGCCACCGGACGCGCCGCAGCTCACGGGTGAACGCAGGGCAACCTGCCGCGTACGGTAAGTCACCTGGTTCACCGGGCGCGTGCGCGTCGACAGCGTTCCCAGCCCGCTGGTCTGATTGCCGCCGAGTTTCTCGGCGGCGCTCGATCCTTGTTCGAGCGTCTTCTTGCTGCCGCTCGTCGAGGACTCGGCGCTGGTCCCGGCGAGTCCGCGGGTCTGACGACGCTGTAGAGCCATCGTCGGCGTTGCTCCAGCGGGGCGGCGTCTTCTGCTTCTGCGCCGGGGAGTGCATGGTGGTTGCACCCCCGGCGGTCTTGTCGCCGTCGGCCTTCGTCTTCTCGACCTGCCGTGGCCGTGAGGTCGCCGGCTGCTGCGGCGTGTCGTTGTTGGCGAAGGCGATCAGGCTCTGGATGGTGGCCCTCCAGCCTTCGGCCTTGTCAGCCGCTGGAGGGTAGTCGAGGAGGAGTTGCGCTCTCGCGAGCGCTTCTGCCGGAGTGGAGGGGAGCGGGGGCGAGTGGCGCGAGGAGCGGGATACGCTCGGACTCCTAACAATGTTAGAAAGAGCGGGGTCCCTCCCCGGCGCCTTCGCCTTGCCCGTGTCCGGACGGGGGCCCGGGGCGTCCTGTGAACCTCCAGTTCGCCCTTGGTCCAGCAAGCGGATGCCACCTCCTGTGGCATGGCGCTGCTGGGTCGTTTTTTGTCGGGACGGACGCGACGCGTCCTCGGAGGCCGAGGCTCGGTCGTCCGCCCTGTTCTTGGATTTGGTGGCGCCGCGAGTGTTCTCGCCGGTGGCCACCCCTCCGACGGCGTCTCCCCCGCCCACCGTTGGCTCCGGTAGCGGTGGAAGAGACGCGGACGGGCCCGCGACCTCCGAAGCCTTCTTCTTCGGGGCCATGGTGTTGATGAAGCTAGCGAATCCGGAGAAGCTGACGAAGAGCGCGCTCGCGCGAACGCCGGATCTGATCCGCACAACCTCGACGCACCCCCTACCTGGCGCGCCAAAGATTTCGGGGTGGACGGCGTCCCCCGCGAGCACCTATGGGGCCGGAGCCCCTTTCGTTGTCCGGTGAGGGGGGGCGGAGGGAGCACGGAGAGCAGATTGAGGCGAGCACACGGGCGGTTTACCCAGGTTCGGGCCGCGATGGACGCGTAAAACCCTACTCCTGCTTGGTTGTATTGAACTGGGGAGCTCGGGAGCTTGGAGAGCTAGCTACACCGAGCGTATGGCTGTCTGGATTCCGAATCTCCGAACCTCCTCTACGTTGCACACGGGCCTCCTTTTATAGCGCAAAGGGGTCACCGACAGGTGTCAACGTAAGAGAAAGGGGTAAAAGTGTAAAAGGGGTGGAAGTTGTAACAGTGCGGGAACAGTGGCGCTACAGTGCGGCACAGTGTTATCATACCTACTTCTGACGGTAGGGGACAAGGGCATTAAATGCCCGTCACGGTCGCCTGGACAGCACCGAGGCGGACCGTTAGGTGCGCCACCGCTCGCCACGGTGGTGGCTGCATGCCACCGCATACCCCAGGCTGCGCGGTGCCCCGCCACGTGCCCTTGGGGGAAACCCCGGAGCGACGCGTGGGCGGGTGAGCTGGAGCGCAGTCCTGAGGTGGCGATTTGCCGCGGCAAGTGGCTTACCGCGGGGGTCGTCTTCCTGTGCCTGATAGCTTGCCGGCTATCAGGCCTTGCCGGGGCGCATGGCGCGCCGTGGCGGGCTTCTCTTGTGGTGCCTGGGTTCGGCCTTCCCGACAAGCTCCTCTTGTCGGGGTCTCGATCTTCTGTCTCGTATACTTTGTTCTTGGATGGTATTACATGGGCTTAGTCGTCCCGGCAAGCTTCTCTTGCCGGGGTCTTGTCTTCTTGGCCCGGCAAGCTCCTCTTGCCGGGGGCCTTGTCTTGAATGCTTGGTCTTCTCTTGGCGCTTCCTGGGCGGGCCTCGCCGCAGGGTGCTACAACTGCCCGTGCACAAGTCTGGGGTACTAAGGTACCCCTACTTTAGTACACCGACATAGATGCTCCAAGCAAAACACATATCATGTGGTGAATAAAAATATAGCTCCAAGTAAAGTTACCGATGGAAGTAGACGAAAGAGGGGATGCCTTCCGGGGCATCCCCAAGCTTTGGCTTTTTGGTGCCCTTAGATTATCTTGGGGGTGCCATGGGAATCCCCAAGCTTAGGCTCTTGCCACTCCTTGTTCCATAATCCATCAAAATCTTTCACCCAAAACTTGAAAACTTCACAACACAAAACTCAACAGAAATCTCGTGAGCTCCATTAGCAAAAGAAAACAAAAGACCACTTCAAGGTACTGTAATGAACTCATTCTTTATTTATATTGGTGTTAAACCTACTGTATTCCAACTTCCCTATGGTTTATAAACTATTTTACTAGCCATAGATTCATCAAAATAAGCAAACAACACACGAAAAACAGAATCTGTCAAAAACAGAACAGTCTGTAGTAATCTGTAACTAACGCAAACTTCTGGAACTCCAAAAAATCTACCAAAATAGGACAACCTAGAAAATTTATTTATTGATCAGAATCAATTGGAATCACTATTTTATCACGTTCTGGTGATTTTTAACAATTGTTTTTGTGAACAGAAAGTTTCTGGAAATTACAGCAAGATCAATTAACTATCATCCAAGAAGATCCTATAGGTTTAACTTGGCACAAACACTAATTAATACATAAAAACACATCTAACCAGAGGCTAGATCAAATATTTATTCCTAAACATAAGTAAAAAAGCAAAAAACTAAAAATAAAATTGGGTTGCCTCCCAACAAGCGCTATCGTTTAACGCCCCTAGCTAGGCATAATAGCAAGGATAGATCTAGGTATTGCCATCTTTGGTAGGCAATCCATAAGTGTCTCTCATGAGATATTCATATGGTAATTTTATTTTATTACTAGGGAAGTGTTCCATGCCTTCCTTTAATGGAAATTGGAATCTAATCTTCCCTTCCTTCATATCAATAATTGCACCAATCGTTCTAAGGAAAGGTCTATCAAGAATAATAGGACATGAAGGATTGCAATCTATATCAAGAACGATAAAATCTACGGGCACATAATTCGTATTTGCAATAATAAGAACATCATTGATTCTTCCCATAGGTTTCTTAATAGTGGAATCCGCAAGGTGCAAGTTTAAAGAGCAATCATCAAAATCATGGAAACCTAGCAAATCACATAAAGTTTTGGGAATAGTGGAAACACTAGCACCCAAATCACATAAAGCAAAGAAATCATGATCCTTAATCTTAATTTTAATAGTAGGTTCCCACCCATCATAAAGTTTTTTAGGGATAGAAACTTCCAACTCTAGCTTTTCTTCATAAGATTGCATCAAGGCATCAACGATATGTTTAGTAAAGGCTTTATTTTGACTATAAGCATGAGGAGAATTTAGCACGGATTGCAACAAGGAAATACAATCAATCAAAGAGCAATTTTCATAATTAAATTCCTTAAATTCCAAAATAGTGGGTTTAGCAACATCTAGGGTTTTGATTTCTTCAATCCCACTTTTATCAAATTTAGCATCAAGATCTAAAAATCCCGATTTGTTGGAACGCCTTCTAGGTAAAGGTGGATCATATTCAGTCCCATCATTATCAAGATTCATATTGAAAAACAAAGATTTAATAGGGGACACATCAATAACTTTTAGATCTTCATCTTTAATTTCATAGGAACTAGAAGAACACGCTCTTATAAAGGAATCTTTCGTAGCACGCATCCTAGCGGTTCTTTCTTTGCACTAATCAATGGAAATTCTCATGGATTTGAGAGACTCATTGATATCATGCTTAGGAGAAATAGATCTAAGCTTTAAAGAATCAACATCAAGAGAAATTCTATCAACGTTCCTAGCCAAATCATCAACTTTAAGCAATTTCTCTTCAAGCAAAGCATTGAAATTATTTTGCGAATTCATAAACTCTTTAACACTAGTCTCAAATTCAGAAGGTATCTTATTAAATTTCCATAAGAATTGTTGTAGGAATTCCCATAATTGTTAGAGGGATTACTAGGATAAGGCCTAGGATTAAAGTTTCCTCTATACGCGTTGTTACTAAAATTATTCCTACCAACAAAATTCACATCCATAGATTCATGATTATTCTCAATCAAGGTCGACAAAGGCATATCATTAGGATCAGAAGAAACACTCTTACTAGCAAATAATTTCATAAGTTCATCCATCTTTCCACTCACAACATTAATTTCTTCTATCGCATGCACTTTTTTATTAGTAGATCTTTCAGTGTGCCATTGAGAATAACTAACCATAATATTATCTAGGACTTTAGTAGCTTCTCCTAAAGTGATTTCCATAAAAGTGCCTCCCGCGTCCGAATCTAAAAGATTTCTAGAAGCAAAATTCAATCCGGCATAATTTTTTTGTATAATCATCCACAAATTCAAACAACGAGTAGGGCAATTACGTATCATTAATTTCATCCTCTCCCAAGCTTGTGCACCATGTTCATGATCAATTTGCTTAAAATTCATAATATCGTTTCTAAGAGAGATGATCTTAGCGGGAGGAAAATACTTAGAGATAAAAGCATCTTTGCACTTGTTCCAAGAATCAATACTATTTTTAGGCAAAGACGAAAACCAAGCTTCAACACGATCTCTAAGCGAAAAAGGAAATAGCTTCAATTTAACAATATCATTATCGACATCTTTCTTCTTTTGCATATCACACAAATCAACGAAGCTATTTAGATGGGTAGCGACATCTTCACTAGGAAGGCCGGCGAATTGATCTTTCATGACAAGATTCAACAAAGCAGCATTGATTTCACAAGATTCAGTATTGGTAAGAGGAGCAATCGGAGTGCTAAGGAAATCATTATTGGTGGTATTGGTAAAGTCACATAATTTGGTATTATCTTGAGGCATCGTGACAGACAAGCAATCCAACACACGAGTAAACAAAAGGGAAGCGAAAAAGAGGCGAACGGGAAAGAGAGGGCAAATAAAATGGCAAGGATGAAGTGGGGGAGAGGAATACGAGAGGCAAATGGCAAATAATGTAATGTGGGAGATAAGGGATTGTGATGGGTACTTGGTGTTGGGGAACATAGTAATTTCAAAAAATTTCCTACGCACATGCAAGATCATGGTGATGCATAGCAACGAGAGGGGAGAGTGTTGTCCACATAGCCTTGTAGACCGAAAGCGGAAGCGTTATAACAACGCAGTTGATGTAGTCGTACGTCATCATGGCCCGACCGATCAAGCACCGAAACTACGGCACCTCCGAGTTCTAGCACACGTTCAGCTCGATGACGATCCCCGGACTCCGATCCAGCAAAGTGTCGGTGATGAGTTACGTCAGCACGACGGCGTGGTGACGATCTTGATGTTCTACCGTCGCAGGGCTTCGCCTAAGCACCGCTACAATATTATCGAGGATTATGGTGGATGGGGGCACCGCACACGGCTAAGAGATCTCAAGGATCAATTGTTGTCTCTTTGGGGTGCCCCCTGCCCCCATATATAAAGGAGCAAGGGAGGAGGAGGCCGGCCCTAGGAGGGGGCATGCCAAGTGTGGAGTCCTACCAGGACTCCCTAGTCCTAGTAGGATTCCACCTCCCATATGGAATAGGAAAAGAGGAAGGGAAAAGGAGAAGGAAGGAAGGGGGCGCCCTCCTTCCCTAGTCCAGTTCGTGACTAGACCAAGGGGAGGGGTGCGGCCACCCTCGAGGCCCTTTTCCTTCTTTCCTGTATGGCCCAATAAGGCCCAATATGTATTCCCGTAACTCTCCGGTACTCCGAAAAATACCCGAATCACTCAGAACCTTTCCGATGTCCGAATATAGTCGTCCAATATATCGATCTTTACATCTCGACCATTTCGAGACTCCTCGTCATGTCCCCGATCTCATCCGGGACTCCGAACTCCTTCGGTACATCACTCATAAACTCATAATATAACTGCCATCGAAACCTTAAGCGTGCGAACCCTACGAGTTCGAGAACAATGTAGACATGACCGAGACACATCTCTGGTCAATAACCAATAGCGGAACCTGGATGTTCATATTGGCTCCTACATATTCTACGAAGATCTTTATCGGTCAGACCGCATAACAACATACGGTGTTCCCTTTGTCATCGGTATGTTACTTGCCCGAGATTCGATCGTCGGTATCTCAATACCTAGTTCAATCTCGTTACCGGGAAGTCTCTTTAATCGTTCCATAATACATCATCTCACAACTAACTCATTAGCTGCAATGCTTGCAAGGCTTATGTGATGTGCATTACCGAGAGGGCCCAGAGATACCTCTCCAACAATCGGAGTGACAAATCCTAATCTCGAAATACGCCAACCCAACATGTACCTTTGGAGACACCTGTAGAGATCCTTTATAATCACCCAGTTACGTTGTGACGTTTGGTAGCACACAAAGTTTCCTCCGGCAAACGGGAGTTGCATAATCTCATAGTGATAGGAACATGTATAAGTCATGAAGAAAGCAATAATAATATACTAAACAATCGGGTGCTAAGCTAATGGAATGGGTCATGTCAATCACATCATTCTCCTAATGATGTGACCCCATTAATCAAATGACAACTCATGTCTATGGCTAGGAAACATAACCATATTTGATCAACGAGCTAGTCAAGTAGAGACATACTAGTGACACTCTGTTTGTCTATGTATTCACACATGTATCATGTTTCCGGTTAATACAATTCTAGCATGAATAATAAACATTTATCATGATATAAGGAAATAAATAATAACTTTATTATTGCCTCTAGGGCATATTTCCTTCACTTGGTATGTTGACTTTTGCGTAGACTCCCCGGCAACAGCGCCAGAAATTCTTCTTGCTACCTCTTCAGCACTGTGTTGGATTTCCTTGAAGAGGAAAGGATGATGCAACAAAGTAGCGTAAGTATTTCCCTCAGTTTTTGAGAACCACAGTATCAATCCTACTCGCGCGAGTCCCTCATACCTGCACAAAACAAATAACTCCTCGCAACCAACGCGATAAGGGGTTGTCAATCCCTTCACGGTCACTTACGAGAGTGAGATCTGATAGATATGATAGGATAATATTTTGTGATAAAGATGCAAAGTAAAATAAAACCGAAGTAAAAAGAAAAGGAAATAACTGAGTGTTGGAAGATTAATATGATGAAGATAGACCCAGGGGCCATAGGTTTCACTAGTGGCTTCTCTCAAGAGCATAAATATTTTACGGTGGGTGAACGAATTACTGTTGAGCAATTGACATAATTGAGCATATTTATGAGAATATCTAGGTATGATCATGTATATAGGCATCACATCCGAGACAAGTAGACCGACTCCTGCCTGCATCTACTACTATTACTCCACTCATCGACCGCTATCCAGCATGCATCTATAGTATTAAGTTCATGAAAATAGAGTAACGCCTTAAGCAAGATGACATGATGTAGAGGGATAAATTCATGCAATATGATAAAAACCCCATCTTGTTATCCTTGATGGCAACAATACACTACATGCCTTGCTGCCCCTACTGTCACTGGGAAAGGACACCGCAAGATTGAACCCAAAGCTAAGCACTTCTCCCATTGCAAGAAAGATCAATCTAGTAGGCCAAACCAAACTGATAATTCGAAGAGACTTGCAAAGATAACCAATCATACATCAAAGAATTCAGAGAAGATTCAAATATTTTTCATAGATAAACTTGATCATAAACCCACAATTCATCGGTCTCAACAAACACACCGCAAAAAGAAGATTACATCGAATAGATCTCCACGAGACAGGGGGAGAACATTCTATTGATATCCAAAAAGAGAGAAGAAGCCATCTAGCTACTAACTATGGACCCGAAGGTCTGAGGTAAACTACTCACACTTCATCGGAGAGGCTATGGTGTTGATGTAGAAGCCCTCCGTGATGGATGCCCCCTCCGGCGGAGCTCCGGAACAGGCCCCAAGATGGGATCTCGTGGGTACAGAAGGTTGCGGCGGTGGAATTAGGTTTTTGGCTCCGTATCTGATCGTTTGGGGGTACGTAGGTATATATAGGAGGGAGGAGTACGTCGGTGGAGCAACAGGGGGCCCACGAGGGTGGAGGGCGCGCCCTGGGGGGTGGGTGCGCCCCCTACCTCGTGGCCTCCTCCCTTGTTTCTTGACGTAGGGTCCAAGTCTCCTGGATCATAATATTCCTAAAAATCACGTTCCCGAAGGTTTCATTCCGTTTGGACTCCGTTTGATATTCCTTTTCTGCGAAACTCTGAAATAGGCAAAAAAACAGCAATTCTGGGCTGGGCCTCCGGCTAATAGGTTAGTCGCAAAAATAATATAAAAGTGGATAATAAAACCCAATTATATCCAAAACAGTAGATAATATAGCATGGAGAAATCAAAAATTATAGATACATTGGAGACGTATCAGCTGTCCATCACACACAGTTTTTATGTGGTAAACGTTTGTGCAAGATGGCCTAACGCAAACAGTTTTCAAGAGAAAGTCGTGTGTGATTGTTCATTTATCCAACACGGTTTATTCCTAGAAACTGTGTGCGTTGCCTGAGGTCATCGCCCACGGTATTTTTTCAACAACCGTTGTAATAGCAAAAGCCAATTAGCAGGCTAATTCGCCATTAGCAGACTAATTATCAGATTATTCACAATCCCTTTATTAATCTAATTGACATTTCATATTAAGCACATAATATATTTCATTTTCATAATTGAAATACATCAGAGTACAAGATCATATACCTTCAGCACTCAGCTACCCCATTACACAACTACACCAGGACCAAGTTTCACATGCAACATCTATAACCTTTCGAAATTAGCATCATAGATGGTACATAGACAAATGTATCTCATTTGGAAAACTGCTGAAGCAGAAGGCGAATATTGAGCCTTGATTGATGTTGAAGGTCTTTGTAACTTTAGGCCAGTGCCTGTGGATGATTGGCCGTCCATCCTTCGTCCTCTTCAGGAACACTTTAATATTGATCTGTGGGTGTTGTATGAATACCTTCCTCGCCTCCTGGCCATACAGGTGGTTTGAGAGGTAATCATCAGTGAACTGATTTGGAAAGGCCTAAAAACAAGGATGTGTATAAATATCTTCTCTATATTGGAAATGGGGCAAAGGAATAAAAAAGGCAAGGTATTAGAAATGAGTTAGTACCATCCTATAGTGAACTGATGTTTTCTTCATTGTGCAGACAAAGATCCTGTTGTTTTTTGTCCCTATTTTATTTACCTAACAATCTTTCTGAGTTTTTTGACTTGACTGATATTCATGGACAACTCATTTCGCCATATGCAAAAAGGGTCGAACAGTGGGTCAAAACCTCTGACAGCAGGACCTACATGTGCAAGACCAAATTGTTAAAAACCTAAATATTAGAATGGTTCCTGCAATTGCACAATAATGTGCTATTAGAAAACGGTACATGCACACGCTAACCTCGATTGTAAACCTCATGCTTCCCGTTATTTCCCTGCAACACATATAAGGTAGTTAATCATCAGGTCAAGTAAGGGTTTGCATGCTATCAGTAAAATATGTCGATAAAAAATAAGCACATTGCTGATTCATCAGATTAATTCAAGCCACACGGAAAACCCATTTATCCAAACCAAGCATGATTAAGAACTAGGAAATATAGCACCTGTATATGTTTCTCATGTATTAAGTGCAGCCAAATTTGATTTATTCCTCACATGCACAACAATACAAAATTCTACCCACGACAATTGGACATCGCATTGTAGAATTGAACCAAGCATTTAACTAAACACCACAACAAATGAACCAACATTAACTGAGCACCACATTGTACAATATAACATACTCCTAATAGAAGATCAGACAGTTAACCAAATAGTTAACTACAGCCAATTGTAGCAATTGTATTTGTTTCTCATGTATTTACTACAGCCAAATTCAATTTATTCCTCACATGGTATACAATAACAGAATGCACCCACAACTATTGAACATCGCATTGCATAATTGAACCAAATAGTTAACTAAACACCACAACACAAATGAACCAAACATAAACTGAGCACCACATTGCACAATGTATAACCAAACCAAGCATGCTTGACAACTTGGAGATATAGCAATTGTATTATTTTCTCATGTATTTTGTAAAGATAATTTTGATTTATTTTTCACATGGAAGACAATACAAAATTGCAGCCTGAAGAACTGAACATCACATTTGCAGAATTGAACCAAACAGTTAACTGAAGACGACAACTAATTAACAAAATAGTTAATAACTAAGCACCACACTGCACGGCATATAGAACATATACACTAGAGCAAGAGATTGCATGGTAAAATTAGATAACACGATTCACTAGAATTTGTGAAGGAAAGACAGGAGCAGCACACACAATGGGTAAACCGAGCATGCTTAACCTGCGTAGCTAGCAAATGGCAAGGTGCTCCTTCAAGATCCGGGGGTCGGCACGAATGACAGCCATCGCGACCTCATCCGCGCGTACGACCGCGATTTGCTTCTCCGCTGCCAAATGCTCCTTGAGATCCTGGCTATACTGCGTGCACCATGGCTTAGGGCGGCATTTATTTGGTGGAGGGGTCAATGATTTGGGTGGAAGGTGTCGCGCTCGCGCCGGTGGTCGGGGCATGTGGGATGTGGAAGGAGGAGGAGGATGGGGGTCGGGTATGGTTTACCTGCCTGGATAGGCGAGGCCGAGCAGCGTGAAGGTCGCCGGCGAGGAGGCGGCGCTGCAAGCAAGGAGTGAAGGTTTCAACTTGGAAAGGAAGGCGAAAACAGGGGAAATGTGGCTTTTGGTAAGGGGGGAGGTGGATATTTCCGCGAAAGCCGAAAATTTGGAATCGCTTCAGCGAAAAAACTGGCGCGCAAAGTGTCATCAGACACAATCCCTTATTCAGAACTGTGTATGATGTGTGAACATCACAAACGATTCAGATAGCTTAACCCGTGTGTGTTGAGTTTGAATGTCAAAAATTTTGGTTCGAATTTCCCTGGTTACAGTGGTCATCCACGTCATTTTATAATTTGGGTACACAAAGGAGACTAACTTCTTAATCGAGCAAGTTCAGCAATTAAACAGAGCTAGCTGACCTAAACATTACTGTAACAAATTAAAGACCGGCGCTCTTAATTAAACAAAATAAAGAGTACTACTATGGCTGTTTCTTGTCGATCTCCGCCGCCGCGCCTCTATGTCCAGCTCGCACCCGATGGTCTCCTGGGGAAGGGGCTCCATGGCATCAATTGCACCATACTCGGCAAGCATCTCGCCACTCGGCAAGCATCTTTCCATCCGCGTCCGCCATATCTTTGGCATAGACCGCCACGAGCTGGGCGTGGGCGGCCGCAATATGGGCTCTGGCGGACTCCGTCATGGCAAGGTATGCCGCGCCGGAACGGACGGCTGCTCGAACTCTCTCAGCGATTGCCAGCTCTTCGGCCGTGGGTTGCCGACCGTTGTCGGAGAAGCTTCGTTTGATTTGTGCGGTGACCGCCACGAGCTAGGCGTCGACAACCTCGACATGGTAGTGGGCGGCCTCCATCAGGGCTAAGGCCGCCGCTGCGGAATGGAGAGCTATTGTGCCGCTCTCGCCAATTGCTATCCTCGAGGTAGATGCTGCTGCCGCCGCCTGAGAAGCAACAATGTTCGTTTGGGTTGCCTTGGCCGCCCGGACGTAGACCGCGGTCGCCCTCACGAAGCTTGTTAGCATGTGCCTGGCGGCTGCGGCCGCGCTCTCGCCGGAGTGGGCCGCCGAAGTTGCCCACACGACGTGGGTCCACGTCCCCATCTTTCACCGGCGACGAATGAACAGTGAAATGATATTTGGGGAGTGAGCTAGTGTGTTTGACACACCGGCTGTGGACTATAGCCTACACACGTTCTCGAGTAAGCCATAGGCGTACTATACACCGACGGTGCTCCAAGATATTTTGTGCTGCATCTCACACGGTTGGTGATAATAAATTGTGTGCGATCTACTTCATTTATCGTCTTGACTTGAATTACGTAATGGGGTCACAGCTACAAAGGATGGTGTTTGAATTGTTAGATCTTTTATTTGCAGTGAACATGCAACTATAGGTGTGTCGTCAAAAAAATTGGAATTATTCAGGGATCGTTTGGGCATTTTTATATATTAACTTGGTTTTGTAGGCATTTCAGGTGCATAATTCTCATTTCAACTACATGCACATGCTCCAGTGCATATAAACGGGTTGAAAAAAAATCAAATATGTGTCCTTGGTTGCATGCTTAGGTCCCATGCAAGAAATGAGAATGAATTTCAAACACCCTGCCATCGTCACTCGGCCGCAAACATTGAGATACATGGCTTTTATATTCTAGTAAATCCAAAACTTGTCTGAAATTCATGAAACTTGGCATGCTATCATGGAGCGGCATCAACATGCCATGGTAATTTTTTGTCCCATTTGGGGCATGTTTGGGTATAAGCTTCTCACAAACCAGAGCTTCTCACAACAAGCGTGATGGTTTCGGTAGGGAACATGCCACCTTTGAGGACGAAACGATATCCGTTGCCTCTTATTGCTTTCAAAATTTTCGAGTGTCAACATAGAACAACAGGAGTGTTGTGTTCAATTTTGGAATTTTTCAGGGTTCGTTTGGACATTTTGATACATTAACTGGGTTTTCCAGGCATTTTATGCGCATAATTCAAATTTGAACTACAAGCACATGCTCTAGTGCATATAAACTGGTTGAAAAATCAAATATGTGTCCTTGGTTGCATGCTTAGGTCCCATGCAAGAAATGGGAATGAATTTCAAACACCCTGCCACCGTCACTCGGCCGCAAACATTGAGATAGATGGCTTTTAAATTCTAGTAAATCCAAAACTCGTTTGAAATTCATGAAACTTGGCATGCTATCATGGAGTGGCATCAACATGTCGTGGTAATTTTTTATCCCATTTGGGGCAGGTTTGGATATAATCTTCTCACAAACCAGAGCTTCTCACAACAAGCGTGATGGTTTCGGTAGGGAACGTGCCACCTTTGGGGACGAAACGATATTCGTCGCCTCTTATTGCTTTCAAAAAATTTGGAGTGTCAACATAGAACAACAGGAGTGTTGTGTTCAATTTTGGAATTTTCCAGGGTTCGTTTGGACATTTTTATATATTAACTGGGTTTTCCAGGCATTTTATGTGCATAATTCAAATTTGAACTACATGCACATTCTCCAGTGCATATAAACTGGTTGAAAAATCAAATATGTTTCCTTGGGTGCATGCTTAGGTCCCATGCAAGAAATGGAAATGAATTTCAAACACCCTGCCACCGTCACTCGGCCGCAAACATTGAGATACCTGGTTTTTAAATTCTAGTAAATCCAAAACTCGTCTGAAATTCATGAAACTTGGCATGCTATCATGGAGCAGCATCAACATGTCGTGGTAAAAATATTTGTCAGCTTCCCGAGGTTTAATTCGGTTTCCCCAGTTTAATTCCGTTTTTAAATATAAAACACTAATCGCAAACGTTTTAGTTAGAATACCCGTATGCAAACCGACAGCTTCCCCAGGAAGCCAAGGGGAAATGTGCCGAGCAGGATTTGTGCAGCTCTTGATCGCAAACATTTTAGATAGAACACCCGTATGCAAAGTGAGAGCTATGGTCTTCCCCTTAAACCAAGGGAAATCTGCAGCGCATGATTTGTGCATCCCTTTAACGCAAACGGTTGTTTTGGATGACCCGTGTGCAACCACGTACAAACAATTTGGTAAGATTTGTATCTGTCATATTGGGTATGTTGCCATTTGTCAATCCTTGTAACACCGCGATTTGTGAAAAGATGCAGCTAGAAATCATTAGCACTATCTAATTTTTGCAACTAAAATTCAGTAATTAAGCATATATTTCATTCATAGATTAAGCAGTTGTTCTTAGTTTATACAAACAATTCAACTCGACAACTGAACCGATCAAACTTCTCCCAAATTGTTGCCAACCACGTACTGAAATAGCTAGTTCGACTACATATACTAGCTAATTTTAAGTACGTTGTACAGTTCGAGCGCACATCTATAGTCAGATGAACTGTACAAAATAGCCCCTAAATACTACTACCACCACGGAGGGGCTTTGTGCTACTTCCGGCAGCCTCTCCTCTGCCGAGCGCGCTCACCCACTCAGTAAGAGGCAGAGGAGGAGGAGGAGGAGCCTACCGACGAGCTGGACAAATGCAATACGGTGCCTGCCGCTGCTGCATGTTCAGCGACGCTCGCCAGCTCGAACGCCCACTGCCGCTCCAGAGGATCCCTATCGAAGCAGCCGGACTGCTCGTAGGTCTCCTGATTCCTCGCCTCTGCGTTGGCGTGTGCCGCGGCCACAGCGGCGGTAAGGCTCTTCGCATGCTCGACGAGGCGCTCCTCCTCCTCCTGCAGGAACTCGATGTAGCGCGCAAGGTCGCTGACACACGTGCGGGCCTCCACCTCCGCCTCCCGCCTTCGGGCCGCGGCGGCGGAGCGGGTGATAATCCCGGCGGTCGACGGTGGGCTGGTGGCCGACGATGGGGTGGCGGCCACGACCACCACCTCCCACCTTCGGGCCGCGGTGGTGGAGCGAGTGATGGCCATGGTGGCCGGCAGTGGGGTGGCGGCCATGACGACCACCTCCCGCCTTCGGGCCGCGATGAGGGAGCGGGAGATGGCCCTGGCTTTCGACGGTGGTGTGGCGGCAACGGCGGCCGGCAACAACTGCCGACAGGCAGCGGCGGCGGAGCACGTGGTGGGTGTTCCGTGCACACCCAACAGGGACGCCGCGCGCACTACACTACGCCGGGGACTGCGCCGCCGTAGTGTAGCCTCCTAGCGGGAGCTGTCCTCTGATGACGGTGGAGTGGTTGAGCGACGACGACGGACCGGTGCCATTGGCGATTGTGGGAGAAGCAGACGAGATAAGCTACAGGGAGGGAGGGGAAAATGCGACGCATGACTCACCGGCCGTGAGGGTTTTTATAGCAGGTCGGTAAGCATTTTGATTTTGGGGGATTTCACTGAGTCAGCAAGAAGCTTGTGCGGGAACCTGCGAGGTTGTGCGGGAACGGGATCACCGACGATTAATTGGCGCCACCGTTTGGCCAAAAGAATGCCCCCGCGCGCTGCGCAAGCTTGCGCTGTGAGCCGTCTGCGGCAGCAGGGTGACAAGACATGCGAGAGGAGGATGAGAGGACACGTACACATACAATTAATAAAAAACATTTGCGATTTAATTACCTACTATATCCCGTCCTGGTTCATAAGTAGGATTTAACTAATAAAATACAAATGCATGTCGCCAAAGATTATATCGTTGGAGTCATATTTGAACATAGTTTCCAGCTATACAATTTTTGTAACGTGCATTAACACTTTTTTAGTTAAATTTAAGGTTATATACCAGCAAGTGTTTGCCCGCAACACACACTGCTTATTCCATCACAAACAGCTCGGATGGATCAACTGTATGCCACGTATCGCACACGCAACTCTAATCTGATTCGTGCTTGATGTCTTCGCACAGTTCGTCTTATTTCCCACGTATAACTGTGCCGTCCTCTGCTCGCGTCCCTCGGCAAGCTCTTCTCGCCGTTAGGCACCGCGGCGCGCTCTGCTCGCGTCCGTCGGCGCACTTGGCTTGTGGACAACTTTTCCTTGCGCGTTCAACTGCTATATGCACACACACACACACACACACATAGGGTGGGACTATTTAGAAACCCCCTCTAGAGTTCCCGAATAAGCTATTTAGGAACCCCACCCCCCGATTTCGAAACTAGACAAAGGATCCGAGCCGGATCCCGATCCCTCCGGCCTCCCACCTCTCCCCTACAAATCCGGCGCCTGATCCCATCGACCCCAGCGTCGATTCCCCCACCTAACCTGTAGCTTCGAATCCGCCTCGCACGAGCGAGCGGCGCCGGCCGGGCCGACCCCCAGCTTTGAATCCACCTCGCGCGAGGGAGCAGCGGCGATAGCTGGCGCGAGGGAGCGCACGGCAGCGACGACCCCCACCTAACTTGTAGCTTCGAATCCCCTCGAGCTATGGATTCGATGCACTTCGTCACTGATGGAGGCCAGCGATTCCCGGTTAGATCATCACTTGATTCCCGGTTAGATCATCACTTCTGGATTCCACCCACTAATATGCTTTGGATCTCTCACTGCTTTTTCTTCTTTGATTCCCCCAAATGTTTGTTGTTTGAATCATCGACGACAAATCGACAAGTTTCATTGTGCAGTTAGCATTGTGCCTGGGTTTTGCGTGGAGTTAGCTGGTTTGCGTCCCTGTCAGTTGGTAATGTGTATAAAATCTGAGGTTAGATGTTGGAGACAGCATTCAGTTAGCTCTGTGGGCTTGTGTAGTTTGAGCTAGAAAACGTGCTTTGCTTGTGCTTGAGTTTTGAGTGCAGTTAGCTGGTTGCGTCCCTGTCAGTTTGGTGATGTGTATGGAAATCTGAAGTTAGCTGTTGGAGAAAGCATCCAGTTAGCTCTGTGGGCTTCTGGTTGCATTTGCGCAGTTAACTATGAAAACTTTTCTTCACTGCTTGTAGTAAAAAAATGGCACCTAATGAAGATGATGATGGCCTGACTAGCTGGACTGTACGTGTCGACACGCAAAACTCCCCCGTGCAGAATGACCCTGTTTATGTTTTAAAACCAGTGGTGGTGCAAATGGCAAGGTATCCACCACAGGCGCCAATCAAAGAAAGAGTTACTGGGTGCAATTGCGAACCTCTGCCGCGCCTGAAGAACCGTCAACACCAATCAAGCGTCCTAGAGACAATCAATGAGGTAGAGTGTGACAGTTAACTGTGTAACAATTTACTTGTTTTGCGTACGGGGAGAGTTTTCAAATTTCTGCAGTTATCTTTTTACTTGTAAAATTTCATAAAAGCAATCGTGTTTCTGAATAAATTAGGTGGATGATGGACCTGCACAAGATGACGATGAACACATGGATGCTGCCGATGAAAGTGATGATCACATTGAATGCTGGACTAAGATTGTTCCTCAAGATGACTGCGAGCAAGAACTCGATAAAGTCTTTGTTCTAAGGCCTAAAACACGATGTCCGTGATATCCATAAGCTCAAGAAGACAAGTTTGCTCAGAGTGATGATAAGGCAGGTGCAGATACTTGTACAGATAACAAAGCTAGAACTGCATGTTGTTCTGCCGCCCAAAAAAAAGATAACAAAAATGATGTTCTGCTAACATCAGCAGTTAGGTGTTCCACCATCATGCAGTTATGTGTACAAAGCAGTTAGGGTTGAGTGCATAAGGGAGTTAGAAACTGTTGGAGTTAGCTTAAATAATGCAGTCATGTGATAAAGCAGTTAGGTTTAAATACACATGGAAGTTAGAATACACAACAACTAAAATTTTACTCAATAACGAAAAAGGCAATTAACTAGATGCCGTGGGGAGGTGGGTGGAGCGCACCCTTCTTTAGGCCCGTGGTGGGTGGCCTACTCCCTCTCCGGTGACATAGCCCTGCCCATCCCGGGCTCCAGCTCCGGTGACACCTTCCTGTAAGTGCATCTAGTGCCCCTTAGTGATTTTGGTGTATTGAAGACTTATAGGTTAAGTATCTAATGCGTTTATGAGTGTACACAGGTCTATAAGTCTATGAGGAGTTTCATATTTACAAAGAAAGTCGACCCCTAAAAATGAAGTTCTTCAAGTGAAGACTTTGATATTCTGAAGACTTTGAAAGTGAAGAAATTGGTGTGACCTTGAAGACTTGGTATTCATTCGAGGAACATGAAGCGTGAAGACTTTTGTTTTCGTAATTTCATTTTCTCTTTCTTGAGTCATAGGAAACACCGTACTGTTAAAGGGGGTCGAGGAAATACTAAGGAGAAAATTTCCATGTGATGCTCATCTCAAATCCTACACCTACCAATCCCTTCGAGTGAAGCCATTGGAAATATCATACAGTTCAGTCAATTTCTTCAGTGACAGAGACGCAGTTCTTCTGGTCACTGAGGACTTTGTTCTGATTGAGGAGTTAGGAATTCGCCAGTGCGGATTGCCTACACAGTGAGGAACATGATAGCCCTGAGGAATTTGTACCTCAAATTTCCGACCGTTGCTGTGCTACGCGCCAGCTGTCCCAAAATATCTTGTCCACCTAACGGTCATATCATTGAAGGGCATTTATGTCTTATCATGTCGGGCTGCTCCCTAGGCTATAAATAGCCGCCCCCTACAACCACTAGCTGGTTGGCTGCTCCGCAAGAACTTGACACTTGTCATTTGAGAGCAACCCATCCTCCGAGGACTTTGAGCGAAAATCATCAAGTGAGGAAAATCCAAACCCAAACCCAAAACACCTACAAACCCAAAGTGATTGAGCATCACTGAAGAGATTGATCCTGCGTGGATCCGACGTTTGTTACCTTTGAAGACTGTGCTTCTTCCAGATGGTTAGGCGTCATGGTCTAGAGCATCCAAGAGGAATTGTGGATCGCCGAGTGACCAAGTCTGTGAAGGTTTGGAAGTCACCTGAAGACTTACCATGAATGATTGGGCGAGGACTGTGTGTCCTTAGCTCAAGGAGAATACGGTGAGGACTGTGTGACCGGGACTAGGTGTCCTCGAGTTTAAATACTCAACCGCTCCAACCAGATGTAGAACTGAGACAACAGTTGGAACTGGTCTACCAAATCATTGTCTTCACCAAGCTTACTGGTTCCATTTTCTCAACTCTTTCATTTCCTCAGTAGTGTGCTGTTTGTTTATCATATCTATGTTTGAAGACTTTGACTGAAGACTTCCTCAATTTTCTTCAGTTCAATTTCTTCAGTCTGTTTTGTCTTCTTCTAGTGTTATCCTGTGTTTACGCTTTCTGTACTCTGTGTTTGTCTTCATTTCATCATGATGACTATGCTTAGATTCTGTTATGTTTTCATCTGAGTACTTATTCCGCTGCTAGTAGTTCTTCGCTAAGGAATTTCCTCACCGGAAAATTCCTCAGTGAAGAATTTCATAAAAATCGCCTATTCACCCCCCTCTAGTTGATATAACGCACTTTCAATTGGTATCAGAGCGAGGTACTCCCTTGTTCTGTGTGATTTTGGTTTAACCACCTGGAGTTTTAGTTATGTCGACCGCAGGTATGAAGAAAGTGACATGCCCTATCTTTGACGGTCACGAGTATCCCAAGTGGAAGGCCATGATGAAGAAGCGCCTTATGGCGATGAACAGCGAACTGTGGACCGTCACTGAGATTGGTCTTACCGATCTATGCAAGATGGCGGGAGCTGATGACATTCGCAAGTACACTCTTCTCAACCTCACGCCGAAGGACGTCATCTGCTCCTGTCTGTCTCGAAATCAGTTCAGGAACGTCATGCATCTTGACCATGCGAAGCTTATCTGGGACCGGCTCTCTGAGGTCTATGAAGGTCATCGAACCCGTCATGATCCTTGGTTTGAGGATTTCAAGGAATCGCTCAAATCGATGACATTCGAGCCAGAATCATCATCCTCTACTCCATGCCTTATGGCAAAAAATGCTGAGGTAACCGAATGCTACCTATCTGAGTCCAGTGATGAAGAATCTGGTGATGAATTTGGACCCAGTTATGTCAAACTTGCTTCCCTTGCCACTAAACAACAAAGAGCTTTGGAAAGAGCTAACAACATGCTTAGTAAGAGCAATGATATGTTGGGTGAAGAAATGGATCAGTCACAAGCTTTGGTTGAAAGTCTTCAGAGCCTTCATTCTAAGTATGACTCCCTTCAAGATCAGCATAACTCTCTCTTGTCCGATTTTGAGAAGATAAGAGTGAGTTATGAAGATCTTCAAAAGGAGCGCGATTCATTAATTACTCAACAAATCAGCGCTGCTCAAGAAGAACTTATTCCTCGATGTTTGAAATGCATTGAACGAGAATCTGCTAATTCTTCACCTGAATGTTCAAATGCTTCTAATATTACAAATTCTTCACCTATCTCTGCTATCACTAATTCCTCATCTGAGGACATTGCTAGTATCACTGGCGATGCAGGGCTGAAGGAATTGTACATGACAGGCATGTACAAAAGCCTCAAAGGGCATCAGACTCTTTGTGATGTGCTTAAAAAGCAGATCCTCAACAGGAACCCTAGGAAAGTGGGTATTGCCTTTGAGAGGAAACTCAATGCTGATGGTACATATTGGAAGCCTGAGCAGTACCCCAAAACCTCATGGGTTGCTGCAAAGGGACCTCCAGTTGATCCATCTAATTTATCTGGCTATACATGTGAATCTTCTCATTCTTCTGATGAGTCATTTGACTCCAACTATAAACTGTTCAAAAATCAGAATGGTGAAGTATTTGCTAGATATGTTGGCACTAACTGCAGGAATGAATCTCCTATGAAGAAAATCTGGGTTCCCAAAAGGTGCCTTGAAAGTCTTCAGGTGAATGTCCTCATGACACCACCTGTGAAGAAAAGGAACCCCAGATCAAATTCCTCATATGGACCAAACTCTTCATATGGATCCAAGTCCTCATACGGACCAAATTCCTCAAGGGGATGAAATTCCTCACATGGATCAAAGTCCTCATATGAACATCATCGTGCTAACAACTCTGTTTCGCAGGGAAGAGCCAAGGGCTATGAATATGAGCATTATTCTTCAAATTATTATGTTCATAAGTCCTCGAAGAATTTCTCTGCTTATTCATATGCTTACCCTAACCGCTCTTATGTGAAACGAAATGGTTTGGCCGCTATGCCACCATTCTCATATGGAGCTTGCAGAGTGATGAACTCTTTGCCACCCCTTCAGATGTGGGTGGTGAAGAAAAAGAACTAATCTCTTATGCAGGGTCAGGTCTCCAGACGTACTATAACGTCTAAAGAATTTGCTGGGGACCTGACAAAATGCCTGAAAGGACACATGCTAACCATGATGAAATGAACTTTCATTTCACACGTCCTCCCTCTGTTTTAGCTGTCTTACTACTTGATGAAATTAATCTGATGAATTGTGATATCATATTCTTCACTGCTGAAGTATATGAGGTCGTAAGTTGCACTAATTCATCTGCAGGATGATCAACCCAAAGCCACTGAATGGGTACTTGATAGTGGATGTACAAATCACATGACTGGTGACAAGAATCTTTTGATGGATGCTCCCTTATCATCGTCACATATGAAGCATATCATCTTCGCTGACAAAAGCAAAAGTCAGGTATTGGGTCTAGGTAAAGTTGCTATCACAAAGGATCGACACATGGACAAAGTCATGCTTGTTGAGTCCTTAGGATACAACCTTATGTCTGTCTCAATGCTTTGTGATCTTGATATGGTTGTTGTCTTTGGCATGTATCGTTGTGTTGTGATTATGGAAGCTGACAATTCCAAAGTCTTCGAAGGCTTTAGGAGAGGAGACTTGTATATTTTTGATTTCTCTGCAGATTCACAACCAGCCGTGTGCCTACTTGCAAAAGCTTCAGAAGGATGGCTATGGCATCGACAACTTGCTCATGCAGGCAGGAGGAATTTGCACACGCTTGCGAAGAAGAAGGATGTCATTGGCATTGAAAATGTCAAATTCCTCAAGGATCACTTGTGCGGTGTCTGTGAAGCTGGAAAGATGACGAAGGCCAAGCATCCAGCAAAGACCATCATGACCACTACTCGACCATTCGAATTGCTTCACATGGATCTCTTTGGTCCTAATCACTATTCCTCTATTTCAAATGAAGCATCTCAATATGGCTTTGTTATTGTTGATGATTACTCTCGTTACACATGGGTACACCTTGTCTCTTACAAACATGAAGTGCAGGAAGTCTTCAAATGAGTTTCCTCGAGGGCTTCAACCAACTTTGGTGTGAAGATCAAGCACATCAGAAGTGACAATGGCACTGAGTTCAAGAATTCGGGTCTCAATGAATATCTTGATGAACTTGGTATTACTCATGAGTTATCTGCTCCGTATACTCCTCAACAGAATGGCATCGTGGAGCGCAAGAACAGGACTCTTGCTGAGATGGCTCGCACTATGCTTGACGAATACAAAACCCCTCGTCGTTTCTGGGTTGATGCAATTGATACTGTGTGCCACATCATCAACAGAGTATATCTTCACAAATTCTTCAAGAAGACTACCTATGAACTCCTCACTGACAAGAAACCAAATGTGAGTTATTTCAAAGTCTTCGGTGCTAAATGCTGGATTAGAGATCCTCATCACAATTCAAAATTTGCACCGAAAGCACATGAAGGTTTTATGCTTGGTTACGGAAAGGACTCGCACACCTACAGAGTCTTCAACAATGTTCTTCACAAGATTGTTGAAACTGCAGATGTGCGTTTCGATGAAACTAATGGCTCGCAAAGAGAGCACCTACCTTCTATGTTAGATGAACCAGCACCCGAGGATTCTATCAAACACAAGGCTACTGAAGATGTCATTCCTACTGAAGAATCTGCTGAAGAATTCATCCCAGAGCGTGAAGAACGTCGAGCTGATGCACCTGAAGAAAATGCTGAGGAAATTGATGCTGAAGAAAATGCTGATCAAATTCCTCAACGACAACCAGCTCATCCTCGTGTTGCAAAAGAAGTGCAAGTGGAGAAGATCATCGATGACATTAGAGCACCAGGTCCTCTCACACGCTCAAAAGCTTCACATCTAACTTTTGTGGGCACTTTGCTTTTGTCTCTATCACAGAGCCCACTAAGGTAGATGAAGCATTTCTGGAGCCTGAGTGGATTCAGGACATGCAAGAAGAATTACATCAGTTCAAGCTCAACAACATTTGGGAATTGGTCAATCGTCCCGATCCTCGCAAACATAGCATCATTGGCACAAAGTGGATCTACCGCAGCAAGCAAGATGAAAATGGTGTTGTGGTGAGGAATAAGGCACGACTAGTAGCTCAAGGCTACACATAGGTTGAAGGAATTGATTTCGATGAAACTTTTGCACCTGTTGCAAGACTTGAGGCTATTCGCATATTACTTGCTTATGCTAACCATCATGATATCATCTTATATCAAATGGATGTGAAAAGTGCATTCCTAAAGTAAGCTTGAGGAAGAAGTATATGTTGCTCAACCCCCAGGTTTTGAAGATGCAAAACATCCTGACAAAGTCTTCAGACTTAACAAGCCCTCTATGCCCTCAAGCAGGCCCCACGGGCGTGGTATGATACATTGAAGGAATTCTTCATGAAGAAAGGCTTCACACCCGGTTCACTCGATCCCACTCTCTTTACTAAATCTTATGATGGTTAACTGTTTGTGTGCCAAATATATGTTGATGATATCATCTTTGGCTGTACTGACCAACGTTATAGTGATGAATTTGCCTATATGATGAGTGAAGAATATCAAATGTCTATGATGGGAGAGTTGAAATTCTTCTTAGGTCTTCAAATTCGTCAACAGCGCAATGGCATATTCATATCTCAGGAGAAATACCTCAAGGATGTCCTGAAGAAATTCGGCATGCAAGATTGCAAAGGCATCAAAATTCCTATGCCCACAAATGGTCATCTATGCACTGATGAAAATGGTATTGACTTCGATCATAAGATATACCGCTCCATGATTGGCTCTTTATTGTACTTATGTGCATCTAGGCCAGATATAATGCTTAGTGTTTGCATGTGTGCCCGATTTCAAGCTGCACCGAAGGAATCACACCATAAGGCTGTGAAGCATATTCTTTGATATCTAGCTCACACGCCAACACTAGGATTATGGTATCCCAAGGGCTCGGATTTTGATCTCATTGGATATGCTGACTCTGACTATGCTGGTGACCGTGTGGACCGCAAGTCAACATCTGGTACTTGTTATTTCCTCGGACGATCCTTGGTCTGTTGGTCCTCGAAGAAACAGAACTGCGTATCACTGTCTACTGCTGAAGCTGAGTACATTGCTGCTGGTTCTTGCTGTGCTCAACTGCTATGGATGAAGCAAACACTCAAGGACTATGGCGTCAACATGAAGAATGTGCCTCTCCTCTGTGACAATGAGAGTGCCATCAAGATTTCTCACAACCCAGTTCAGCACTCGAAGACAAAGCACATTCAGATTCATCATCATTTTCTTCATGATCATGTGTTGAAGGGCGACATTTCCATTGAACTGAAGAACAGCTAGCCGATATCTTCACTAAGCCCTTGGATGAGAAGAGATTTAGCAAGTTGCGGTGTGAGCTAAATATCTTAGAATCTTCTAATGTACTTTGAAAAGGCACTCATCCTAACACTTATGCAAAATTGATGACTTAGATGTGCAACACATGAAGAAACGTTTTTCTTCAATCAATGAAGAATAACACTCTAAGTGTGAAGAAATTAATGAAGAATTTGATTCTCATAACCCTACGACAATTGTACGCGGTGTCTGAAATCATCATTCTTATACGGTGGGTCATGCCACCACAAAAGTTGAGAATCTTCAATTTGAGTTTTTCCTCAGTTTCGAAATTCCTCAGTTGTTCAAATTCTTCAACTTGTAAAATCTTCACTCTTGCCATCCTTTTTCTTCATTAGCTATATATTTATATATGAGTTTATGTCCTCTACAACATTCACTTATAGCTATTTCTTCAAGTTGGATCTTTTGCTAAGTGAATGTGATCGGACCCTTCCCCTCTATGCTATACTCAATCCAATCTATTCACAAACTCTTCATGTGCGTTCTATTTGGAACTCGTTCAAAATCTTCACTGTGTCCTTGTCAGCTGAAGAAATTGCGAACGGATCTTTAAAACGGATCTTATCCAAACTTTCGGTTTTGCCGCTCAAACTGTTCCGCATCCCATGATGCATTAGTTTACTCATCCACGATCTTACACGATCTCCACTACACAGTACGTGGGTGACACATGTCGTGAGAAGGAGAACGGGCAGGGGCACGTTCGTCCCAAATCTTCGGGCGAACAGTTTTTCACCGTGGCTATAAATACCCCTGTTCCCTTCCTCACTTCTTTTACCCTGCTCGATCTCACTCTCCCGCTCGAGCTTTCGAACCCTAGCGCCGCCACTACTCCATCGTCGCCGGTGAGGAAGAGCTTCACCGCCTCGACCTCGTCGCCGTCGTACTCATGCCGACCGTGGAAATCTTCACCTCCGCCGCCGCCGTAGACGTCTTCCTCCGCCAAGTTAGGGCGTGGAAGATCTGCATCGACGAACTTCACTGTTTCAACTCACAGTTCGTCGTGTTCTTCGTTCAGGGTAATTAAAAGTTACTTTTACTACCCTCTTTGATTCGAAACTTTTCTACAAAATCTTCAAAGGTGTTTTATTCTTCAAATCCTCACACACAAAACACCTCACAAGTTATCTGTTCTTGACTCATTTCCCTAAGCATCATTTTCTTCAAGATTCCTCAATTGTGTGGATCTTCGATCTATACAACTCTGGAACCTAAGATAAAGTGCGCTTAGTGAAATTCTTCAAGACGCATCTGGTCAAATTCCTCAAACTTTGTCTTTATGAAAAACCCTCTGAGAACGCATATGACCTCTTCAAATTCCTCACAACTATACTCTGTTCACAGGTACACATGTCCGCTGCTGAATCATTAGGTTCTCATCAACTTAACTCATTTGCAGCGTTCCTCGAAGAAAAGTTGCATACTTCTTCAAAGAATTCAATTGTTCAAATTCCTCAACTGAAGAAAATGGCTGAAGGTAAAAGGCCTCAGAAAGGAGGAAAGAAGCCTGAGGTTATGACTGCGTTTGAAATCCCTGAGGATATAGATAAAGATTACTGCACACCTGATGAAGCCAAGTTTGGCAAAGAAGATAAAAATCAGCGCAAGGTGCGCATTCAAAGGATTGAACGGAGATGGGCACGTGAATGGAGGGAGTATAGATACGTCGCTCCAAAGTACATGAAGAAATTCGCACTGAACCCTCCATGCTCAAGAGCCCTGAGGGAGTCCTGGATTACGGGGTGTTCGGGTAGCCGGACTATACCTTCGCCGGACTCCTGGACTATGAAGATGCAAGATTGAAGACTTCGTCCCGTGTCCGGATGGGACTTTCCTTGGCGTGGAAGGGAAGCTTGGCGATGCAGATATTCAAGATATCCTACCATTGTAACCGACTCTGTGTAACCCTAACCCTATCCGGTGTATATATAAACCGGAGGGTTGTAGTCCGTAGGACAATCATCTTCATACACAATCATACCATAGGCGAGCTTCTAGGGTTTAGCCTCCTTGATCTCGTGGTAGATCTACTCTTGTACTACCCATATCATCAATATTAATCAAGCAGGAGTAGGGTATTACCTCCATCGAGAGGGCCCGAACCTGGGTAAAAACATCGTGTCCCTTGTCTCCTGTTACCATCCGGCCTTGACGCACAGATCGGGACCCCCTACCCGAGATCCGCCGGTTTTGACACCGACATTGGTGCTTTTATTGAGAGTTCCTCTGTGTCGTCGCCTTTTAGGCCCGATGGCTCCTTTGATTATCAACAACGATGAGGTCCAGGGTGAGACTTTTCTCCCCGGACAAATCTTCGTCTTCGGCGCCTTGGCTCTGCGGGCCAATTCGCTTGGTCACCTGGAGCAGATCGAAAGCTACGCCCCTGACCGTCAAGTCAGGTTTGGAAACTTAAACTACACGGCTGATATCTACGGAGACTTGATCTTCGACGGGTTCGAGCCACAGCCAAGCGCGCCACACTATCTCGAGGGGCATGATCTAGCTCTGCCTCCGAACGGTGTCCTGGAGGCCGCACACGTGTCGGTTCCGACCCTCAACTCGGAGCCCATTGCGCCAATTAAGGATGAGCGGTTAGACGTCACCTCGGGGGCTGCGATCTCGAAGGCGATCGAGCCAAACGCCAGCCCCGCACTCCGCGTGACCCATGACTCCGAGGGTCCGGACTCTTCCCTAGACTCCGAAACCCCCGCGCCCTTGCCAATCGAATCTGATTGGGCGCCGATAATGGAGTTCACTGCCGCGGACATCTTTCAACACTCGCCTTTTGGCAACATCCTGAATTCTCTCAAGTCTCTCTCTCTCTATCAGGAGAGCCCTGGCCGGACTACGGTCAGCAAGGATGGGATACGGACGATGAAGAAATTCAAAGCCCACCCACCACCCACTTGGTAACCATCATCGACAACCTTAACGACGTGCTCAACTTCGACTCCACAGACATCGACAGCATGGATGATGATGCAGGAGATACCGATGAACCAACGCCCATAGAGCATTGGACAACCACCTCATCTCACGATGTGTACATGGTGGATACCCCTAAAGGAAGTGACAACAAGGAAAAAGGGGATGGAACGAGAGATCGACCCCCTGGAAAGCAATCAAAGCGTCGGCATAAACGCCGACCAAGCCCCGCCTCGATAAAAACCCAACCATAGAGCAGGACAAGCCGATAGACGACGAGCAGGCCTTAGAGCAGCCGTCCGAACAGGGCAACACGGACAGAGAAACCGAAACGCCCTCCCCCGGCGAAAACGGCATTCCAGACGACCTTACGCCGGATAAATACATGGAGCAGAAGAGTCTCCACAAGAGGCTCGTCGCAACTGCACGCAGCCTGAAAAAGCAGAAACGGAAGCTAAAGACAGCGGAAGATGCACTCCGGATTAGATGGAGTAAAGTATTCAACACCGCAGATAAATACAGCGACGGTCGCCGCACTAAAAGCTAACCGAAAAGAAAGCTACTGCCCGAATTCGACGAAGAGGCCGTAGAGCCCTCACATTCAAAAAATAAGAAAGCCACACGGTCGGATAGACGACCCCATAAAGTGGCAAGTGGCGCCGCACTTAAATCGGTATGCGACCTACCTAAGGACTCGCATCATGGCCCAGCTAGGTCCATTTATGGGCCAAGAAAGCAAGCTCTTGTAAGCAATGCAAAAAAGCCATCATCAGAATTCGGCACACCCAAATACAGGGGCGCCGCACATCCCCTATGTTTCACCGATGAGGTTCTGGACTATGAATTTCCAGAAGGATTCAAACCCGTCAACATAGAGGCATATGATGGAACAACAGACCCCGGAGTCTGGATCGAGGACTATATCCTCCACATACATATGGCCAGAGGAGATGATCTCCACGCCATTAAATATTTACCCCTCAAGCTTATAGGGCCAGCCCGGCATTAGCTCAAGAGCCTTCCTAAAAACACAATTGGAAGTTGGGAAGAGCTCGAGGTTGCTTTCCGAGCAATTTTTCAAGGGACCTATGTCCGCCCTCCGGATGCAGACGATCTTAGTCACATAACTCAACAACCCGGAGAATCAGCTCGGCAGTTCTGGAATAGATTCCTGACTAAAAAGAATCAGATAGTCGACTGTCCGGACGCCGAATCCTTAGCAGCTTTCAGGCATAATGTCCGAGATGAATGGCTCGCCAGACACCTCGGCCAGGAAAAGCCAAGAACAATGGCCGCACTCACAAGCCTCATGACCCGCTTTTGCGCAGGAGAGGACAGCTGGTTGGCAAGGTGCAGCCCCAGCGACCCAAGTACATCCGAAACTAGGGATGGAAACGAAAAACCACGACGCAACAAGGATCGTCGCCGGACTAAAGAAAAAAGTCCGAAGAGCATGACAGTCAATGCCGGATTCAAAGGCTCACGACAAAATCAGACAAAACCACCCCTCCAGGATAACAGGGATGATCCATCCAACTTAAATAAAATTTTGGACAGGATATGTCAGATACACAGTACTCCTGGGAAGCCTGCTAACCATACCCACAGAGATTGTTGGGTTTTCAAACAATCCGGCAGACTCAACGCCGAACACAAGGGGCTCGACACACCAAGCGAAGACGAGGACGAACCCCAAAAGCAGAGCACCAGGAAACAAAAGAACTTCCCACAAGAAGTAAAAATAGTGAACTCACTTCACATAACAAAACGTGCGGCGCCCACAAAGGTACGCATCACGAGACCTATCCCCAAAGGGTCCCGCCACTGGTTGTTAAAACCAATCATCTTCGATCAACTAGATTATCCTAGAAATATCAAGAATGCAGGCTGGACTGCCTTGATACTCGATCCAATAATCGGTGGATTCCAGTTTTCGAATGTCCTTATGGACGGCGGCAGTGGACTAAACCTGATATATCAGGATACAATCCATCACATGGGGATAAACCCAGCAGGAATCCGTCGCAGCAAAACCTCCTTTCAAGGGGTAGCAGCTGGTCCGGACACCCATTGTATGGGTTTTCTCCGGCTCGAAGTTATATTCGGCTCTGCCGATAACTTTCGTCGCGAAAAGCTGACCTTCCATGTCGTCCCGTTCTCAAGTCGCTATCAAGCACTACTGGGACGCGAAGCTTTCGCTCGCTTTAACGCAATACCGCATTATGCATCTCTCACGCTTAAGATGCCCGGCCCACGAGGCATCATCTCTTTGAAGGGGAAGCACTAAAGTGCACCTCCCCCAAGCGGAGGACTGTGCGGCCGCTTTGACAGCCCCACAGTAAAATGGCCTCACCGGCCAAAAAACATCGAAATAGGTCATTAAAGACCACGAACGCGGATAGACGAGTTCGGTATAAAATAATCATTAATGCAGGCTTAATGGCTATATACCCCCGCACTAGGGGCTACATGCAGAGACAATAAAGCTCAATTTTATATATTATACTTCATTTATTTTAAATTTTTTTGTTCGGCACGACCCGTTTTCAATTTAGTTCCTCTCTTTCACAGATGAACGTCGTGCGGCGCCCGTCAAGGATACGGCACAACGGAGACACAGGCGCAGACGTGCAGTAGGGACCTGTCCTAAAGGATTCTTTTTAGATTAAGACCCTGCGTAAACCTTTTTTACTGTCTCTTGTTGCTACACATCCCCTGGTTTTTCCGATATAACCAAGGAGGAGGCTGGCGTCTTGGCATGTGTCCACGTCAGAATTTTTTGCACGTACCTGGACACTAGGGGCTTTTTTAGCAAAGAGTGTTGTTTCGCCCGCACTCATAAAGACCGAACACCTTAGGGAGTGTTCGGCGTCGCGAGTTTTGGCATTATATGCATCAGCTCCGAATCATGTCTTTGGTCAAATGTTGTGTTGCCCGGCTCCTGAGTTCGGCTACCTTACGTTCCGCTCTATCGGCTAAGGTAGCACCAGGAGAACTACTGCGATTGTGCCCCGGTTCGGCCGGGCGAGCACCTCAGTAGAGAAAGCCGAAAACTGACTGTCATGATATAGCGTGAGACTGGTCAGCCACTCGATGACCTATCGAAATCTATCGGATTCCTCCGCTTTAACGAAGGGCCGCTTCCCGGTCAGGCACATACGCGCCCCAAACTCGGGCGAGGGCAGTCGCCACTAATGGGCTACCTAAATAGTCCCACTGTCAAGCTCCTATGGCTAAGTGAAAGTGTTAAAGCATTATAGTCCGGTTGCCTGGCCCGCTGCGCTATCACCTCCTTTGTAGGACCAAGACGTTGGGTTAAGTGTGAAAATGCGTCTTCTGCGAGCACCCCCGCACTATATGCGTGGGGGTTGAAGCCAACGACTGCCATCTTTCAGATTATATATATATATTTTAAACGGCCGCACATGAGGTGTTCACAATACTTGAAGGCACAAGTATAAAAAGGCCACTACAGTTTATCAAAATATTACTTCATCATTACATATGCTATAATAACATAGCATCCTTCGAGGACTGCGTCTCTATTACACGAGTGCCTTCAAGGACTTCCTAAAAATAGTGCTCGGAGGACACTCGGCTTTTATCCGAATCTCGGGATGCAATAACGATGGTCTCCATCTCTGCCCAGTATGTCTTGACACGGGCAAGAGCCATCTTTGCACCCTCTATGGACGCCGACCTCTTCATTGCATTAATGCGCGGCACCGCGTCAAGGAATTGCTGCACCAAGCTGAAATAACTCTTCGGCTCCGACCTCCCCGGCCACAGATGACCCATGACGTACTTCATGGCGAGTCCGGACAACCTATTAAGTTCGGCCCATTGAGCCAAACGACCGTCCACTGCCAGTGGACGCTCCGGATTGTGAAATTGCGACCAGAACAGCTTTTCCACTTCGCGATCTTTCAGATCTCGAAAGTGTTCGGTCGCATCAGCAGCACTCACTGCCAAATCCAGATAGGTGTCCTTCACACTCCACATCTGGTCCAACAAAGCAAACTTCGGATCGCAAAATTTTCTTCGCAGCATGAAGGGCTTTCCAGCCGCAATCTGTTCGGCCTGGCACAGCTCCTCCTTCGCAGCTCTCATCGCAGAGCGCGCGTCCTTGGCATCAGCAACGGCCTTCTCTAGGACCGTCTGTCTCGCCTGGTCTTCTTTCTCAAGAAGTCTGCAACGGTCTGCAGTGCTCTTTAACCTTTCGGTCATCCCGGCCATCTCTTCCTTGCTTCGGCAATGAGCAGCCTGTTCGGCTCTCAGCTCTTCAAGGGCTTTCTTGGCAGCCGCATCACTTTTCCTGGCTTGATCTTTAGCTCGGGCAAGTTCTGCCCCAAGACTCTCCATGGCGGCCGCACCATCTGCGTCAAGCACACACATAGTAAGACACTGGCATAAAACTCTTCTTACCTAATGCTGCCCGAGGAATCACATACCTTGAGCCTCATCAAACCGCTTGTTGACAAGCACGATGTCGGCATCTGCCACGTCCAGTTGTCGCTTTAGTTCGGCAAAACCAGCAGTTCGGCTTGATTCCGGACACCCTGCAGCCTACATTAAAAGGCGACATTTTAGGCCTGGGATTATGATCCTCCGCGTGCCGTCATTTCTTGATGACGCGCAGAGCCTCAGGGGCTACTATCTACATAGGGCGCATCTTATTTATGCGCAACTGACAAAAGTGTACATTATCTAATGTACCTCAAAACCCGTCAATAAACTTTCGACGGCTTCACGCAATCCGCTCTCTGCGGATGAAATCCTTTCAATCATCGTGCCCATCAATGCACGGTGCTCCTCCGAAATAGAAGCTCGCCCCAGCAAAACCTTTAGCTCCTCCGGCCGAGCACCAGACGGTGCCGGACTTGTCCCATGACCTCTTTCGAAGGCCGGACGCGGAGAACCTCGGGGGGCCCCATAGCTATCTTCCGCCCCTGCCAGAATCGGAGAAATCCTCCGTGACGACACCTCAGGGTCGCCTGCCTCGTTAGGCGGCACAACAGAAGGAGGCGTCCCGCTCTCCATCATCTCCGGAAGAAGCTCCCCCGAAGACGAGCTCTGCTGAGAAGGGCTGAGGTCCGAACTACAAGGTAAAAATTCGGTTAAACTTCTCAGATATAAATCACGGATTTCTCTCATCCCTCAAAAGGAAAATCTTTCTCTACTCACGGCTCGTTGTAGGGCTGATCTCCTTGAGTACGTAGTCCGGCCGAGGAACTCCCCGGCGTAGGACCCTCTGACGAAGACTTTTTCTCTCGCTTCGAGGCCATGGGCTCCGGGTCGTCAGAGGCAGCTCTCTTTTTCCCTTTAGGAGAGGGATTGTCGGTTCCTCCCTTCGGAGCGGCCTCCTTCGAGGAGGCCATAATTTCCTTGTCCTCCCCCTCGCTTCCCTCCAAAGGCATTATCTCCAGCATCCTGACTAGCATGGGATCCGGCCTGGTTTCGGGAAGGGGAGCCGGACACCTTATCAGCTTTGCCTACGCTATCCACTCCTGTTTAAAAGGACAACTCTTTTAAGGGAAAGTTTATGACAATTGCACGAATAGAAGGTCCGGGCACAAGGTTACTTACTTGAGTGTCCGGGCGATTGCAGCTTAGGCCTACGTCCTCGGTTAAATCCGGACACGCTTCTTGTGATCCGAAGAACAGTTTATACAACTCCGCGGGCGTTGCGCCCATGAAATTCTGGAGAGCTCGTGGTCCCTCCGGATTGAACTCCCACAGGCGAAGGGAGCGATGTTTGGCGGGCAATATTTGGCGAATCAGCATAACCTGCGTCACCTTGACCAGGCTGAGGTCTCCTTCCAAGAGATCCTTAATGCGGCCCTGCAACAAGGGCACGTCTTTGGAAAAACCCCAATCTAACCCTCTGTTGACCCATGATGCTAGCCGTGGTGGGGGACCCGAGCGAAAGGCAGGAGGCGCCACCCACTTGGTGCCCAGGGGAGCGGTGATATAAAACCACTCTCGTTGCCACAAGCCTAGCTCCTATTGAAAAGAGCCCTCGGGCCATGGAGCATCAACATTTTTGCTTATAACAGCGCCTCCGCACTCTGCATGACGTCCCTTGATCATCTTTGGCTCCACTTTGAAGGTCTTGAGCCATAATCCGAAGTGAGGGGTGACGCGGAGGAATGCTTCACACACGACGATAAACGAGGAGATATGGAGGATGGACTCCGGAGCTAAATCATGAAATTCCAGCCCGTAATAAAACAACAGTCCCCTCACAAAGGGATCCATTGGAAAGCCCAACCCTCGGAGGAAGTGAGACATGAACACCACGCTCTCACCGGGCTGGGGACTGGGAATAACCTGCCCTTGAGCAGGCAACCTATGTGAAATTTCACTGGTCAGGAACTTAGCCTCCCTCAACTTTAGCACGTCCTCCTCCGTTCCACCGGCCTTGAAGGTCAGAACCGGACATTGTCGAATGTCCGAAGCGCCTGGAATCTGGAGCCTGGGGTGTTGGAACTCGAGGCGACGGGCGAACACGATTGAGACTGAAAAAAGAAGTAAGGCCTTGGTCTCTTTATAAGAGGTCGAATACCAAGAGCCCTCCCCATAACCGTTTGGGACTCGCCTTTAATCGAGGGAAACGTGCTAACGGGCACGGTTGGGTTACCCACGTCCGTATTGATGGGAATCCCGAAAAAAGGGCACGTGATCTCTGCTTTGACAAGACGTGGCGAGGAAACCTCCTCGCTAAATGTGCTGAGGTGGAAAAGTAAAAACGATTTATGTAAAGAACTTGGCCGTAGTGCGATGATGCACTGCGGAATACGTCAGCAGATTTGATTTGTGTTAATATTATTCTCTCTATGGCACTATGTGGAAACTTATTTTGCAGAGCCGGACACTATTCTTGGTGTTTACAATCTTCTATGAAGGACTTGGAGGAGGAACCCGCCTTGCAATGCCGAAGACAATCTGCGCGCCGGACTCCTCGTCATTGAAGCCTGGTTCAGGGGCTACTGAGGGAGTCCTGGATTAGGGGGTGTTCAGGTAGCCGGACTATACCTTCGCCGGACTCCTGGACTATGAAGATACAAGATTGAAGACTTCGTCCCGTGTCCGGATGGGACTTTCCTTAGCGTGGAAGGCAAGCTTGGCGATGCGGATATTCAAGATCTCCTACCATTGTAACCGACTCTGTGTAACCCTAACCCTATCCGGTGTCTATATAAACCAGAGGGTTGTAGTTCATAGGACAATCATCTTCATACACAATCATACCATAGGCTAGCTTCTAGGGTTTAGCCTCCTTGATCTCGTGGTAGATCTACTCTTGTACTACCCATATCATCAATATTAATCAAGCAGGAGTAGGGTATTACCTCCATCGAGAGGGCCCGAACCTGGGTAAAAACATCGTGTCCCTTGTCTCCTGTTACCATCCGGCCTTGACGCACAGATCGGGACCCCCTACCCGAGATCCGCCGGTTTTGACACCGACAAGCCCCATTGGCACCTGGCCAAGAGGCTGGTCCCACTAGCATCAAATGTGGTGAGGACTTTCTTGAGGAATGGGCCAAGCGCCAAGCTAAATTGGCAAGACAAGCCAGAGAAGCAGTGAGGAAATTTAATGAAGACTCTGCTGCTGCTGCTGCCGCTGAGGCCTCTGTCAAGCCAAGGAAATCGATGCTCAAGAAGCCCGCTCGCAAGCCAAGTTCTTCACCAGCAATGCCCTCACGGCCAAGTTCCTCTGCTATGCCCTCACGGCCTGAAACTTCAAAGTCTTCAAAGCTAGTTCCTCAAGCTGCCCCTGCTCCTCCAAAGTCCTCAGCTGATCCGACAAAGTCATCAGCACCTGCGCATCCTGCCACATGCCAAAGGACTGTAGGCATCCCTATTGCCTCTGGTGTGTCAGCTAGTTCCTCAGCTGCACCAAGTTCCTCAGCTGGACCCTCTCTGCTGAAGAAAAAGGCTACTGCTGGACGCGGTACTCGCCCAAGTCCCAAGAATAAGCAGGTAGTCTTCACTGTACCGTCTGATGACGATGAAGCTGATGAAGAAGAACTTGCTGAAATCATCAGGGACCGCCAAGAAAGGGCTGCTAAAGCCAAAGGCACACCTGTGCCCCTACTGCTGGATCCAAGGGCGATCCTCGATTACATCAATCTCTAGCATAAGGATCCCAACACACCTATGCCTAACTTCAAGCTGACACCTGGCCAAAGTCACATGCTGACTCACTTCATCCAAGAGGAGAAGTGGAAATATGATAGGGCCAGGCAGATCAAGAAATCGCAGTACAGGAAAGAGAAACTGCTGAGGAAAAATGTTCTCACGATGAAGCCTGAAGAACTCATCAAGATGTAGGCTGACATCAAAGCCCTCAGCGATGACTTTGATGCATACTATGCTGACTGGAAAGGAGCAAAAGTCAGGTTTGTACAACTGACTGAGAAATTCACAAATGTTGCAGCCCCATCGCAACAAGGAATTCCTCAAGCTGAACCTTCAGCACGGCCCACTGAAGAACATGCCAGCATCGCTGATGACTTTCAGGCTGCTGAAGAAAATGCTAGTTCCAGGGCTGATGACTCCACTCCAGCTACTGAAGAAACTGCCAGGGCATCCACTAGTGGTGCGCCTGAAGAAACTGAAGAAATCAGGGCAACTGCATCAGTTGCGCCTGAGGAAAATCAACCAGATTCCTCAGCTCCACTTGTGCCTACACCAACTCCAATCCTTCCATCTGCATTGGATGTGAAGAAGACCAAGGCTGCAGAGCGAGCTGCAGTGAAGAAAAGGAAAGCATCAAGTGCTTCAGAATCTTCAGTTCCAAAGAAGATGAAGCCCATGACCAGCTCGTTTGCCAATCCAATTGATGCTGTTCCAATTTCCACCATGCCATCAAAGGACCTTGTTCCTTTTGGTGGAGAGTATGTGATCCCAAGTGGATCAGATGAAGAAACTTAGTCTTCTGCTTCCTCAGAGCAGACTGATGAAGAAATTGAAGTGGATGGAATCCCTTCAACCCCAATGGTCTCATCACCAGTGCCTCAGTTTACTGCTGAAGAGGCTGGTGTTGAAGAATTAGAGGATGAAGATGTGGACATTGGAAGCACAACTCCAGTGATGAATGACGACTTTTGGGAAAGTCAGCATCCCAATTCTCCACTCTTCACTCCACTGCAGCAAATTCCTCACTCCCCTGCACCAACTATTCCGATGGGCTCTGAAGAAACTCATCCCACTGCATCTGTGAATGAAGAAATTCCAGCCACTAGTGCTGAAGAAACTGCTGCTGATACTGAAAAGGTGACTGCACCTGAGGGAGAACCTGAAATTCCTCAGCCTGAAGAACCTGAGATCATGATTCCTGAGGTAGCGATGCAACTCACTGACACTCCTCTGCCCAAGCCAAAGGATCCGTTCTCAAGGAAACAAAAGTTTAAGGCTGAAGACTTCTTTGGCGAGCACGTGTTCTTCACTGAATACAACCCTTATGACTCTGCTCACATAAGGAAGAGGCGTTTCTGGACAGCTAGTCAAGCAAATTTCTATTCCTCAGTGCTTTTCAACAAGGACAAAGTCTTCGACCATGCACATATTCCTCATGTGGATATGGAGTCTATGCCATCCTTCACGCCAGTCCTCAGTGTTCTTCACGGTGCTGGGCTGCTCAATTTCTGCACTGACATATGCGATTGGAATGAAGAACTCATTCTTCAGTTCTATGCAACATTGCACATCACCGGCAATTCTGAAGATGTCAATTCGTGGGTTCTAGACTGGATGACTGAGAACACCCATTATACGGCCCCAGCATCTGAATTGCTTCGTGCCCTTCCTCTGGGTCCACCCACTGAAGATGCACGTTATGTTTACAACGAACCTGAGCTCTCAAATCACTATATGCAAGTGCTCATGAAGCCTTTGAAGCCAGGGCAGGCCCCTCGAACCACATTCCTCCTCAAGGAATTGTTGTATGTGCCTAGGACTGTCTATCACATTCTGACGAAGACAATGAGTCCCATCAAAGGCCACGACTCAAGTGATGAAGAAGTCATTGGCATCATGAAGAACATGCTTTTCAACATCTGTCATGGCGTTCCCGTCAACTTCCATGATTTCTTCATGAGGACTTTGGCAAATATAGCTATGTCACCATTTGAGCTGAAGCCTTATGCACCTTGGATTATGAGATTCATCAGGACAAGGTCTTCACTCAACTACAAAGCTGAAACTCTGAACCACTGCAGCTACTTGCCTCCCATTGAAGTCCTTGAAAGGACATTTTCCTCAGCTGAAGAAAAGGGCAAAGCTACTGTTGTGATAGATGAAGGCATTCATCCATTGGATGGACAATTTCGCAAGGCTACATCTTACTCCACCAATGATGACTCTGCCACCCATGACACTGCCGCCAACACTGCGAAGCCAAATCCTCAAGCCACATCACCCAGGGTGATGACTGATCGTGAGTTACTCCTCAGTCTTCATCAAAAGGTTGATCGCAATCACAAATGGGTCAAGCGTCAGTTTGGTTCAATTCTTCACAACATGACTGCAACACATAATGCAGTGAAGAAAAACCACTACTACCTTCATGATACCCTCAACCGCACCTGGGCTGTTTTATCTCAAGTCTACAGCGCTGATGATCTGAAGAAAATGGGTCTCAACGAAGAATTTTCCTGGTCTGCACCTCCTCCGAAGAAATACAAGAAGGTCCCAGTTCCTTCCTTGGTGGCCAGCTCCTATTCTTCATCGCGCGACACTGATGAACATGAAGACTTGGACGACACTGCGGCAGGCCCTACTTCAACAACCGACCCCAACAACGCTGGCGCTCCTTCATCAACTTGAATATCTTCAGGGGCGTTAGTCCTCGATTTCTATCCTTTTGGTCATTCGATGACAAAGGGGGAGAAATCTGAGTTAGTCTTCAAGCGGGTCTATAATAAGGGCATTTTTTTTGCTAAGTTACAACTCTCGTTCTTCCGAAACTTTTATTGGATCGAGTTGTAATCTTAAACCCGATGGTGCGCTGATACTTTTATTGCACTAGGTTCAGATACTTTTGATGCTCTATTCGGCATGCTTATTCCTCGTTAATATCATTGCACGCATGCTGAATTTCATCAGGCACCATATTTCATCGTGCATTTCAAATTCTTCATATTATATATCAAATGCGTGTATGAATTACAAGATATAGGGGGAGATCTCCATGATTCATATCTTCAAGTGTGCATTGCTTCAAAATCAAATTCCTCACTATGCACAACTTCAGGGGGAGTTCTTCTATATCTTGCAATCAAATTCCTCGATATCAGTATTTACACTTCACATATTTATCCCCGTTGAAAACTTAACCTATGTTGTCATCAATCACCAAAAAGGGGGAGATTGTAAGTGCATCTAGTGCCCCTTAGTGATTTTGGTGTATTGAAGACTTATAGGTTAAGTATCTAATGCGTTTATGAGTGTACACAGGTCTATAAGTCTATGAGGAGTTTGATATTTACAAAGAAAGTCGACCCCTAAAAATGAAGCTCTTCAAGCGAAGACTCTGATATTCTGAAGACTTTCTGAAGACTTTGAAAGTGAAGAAATTGGTGTGACCTTGAAGACTTGGTATTCATTCGAGGAACATGAAGCGTGAAGACTTTTGTTTTCATAGTTTCATTTTCTCTTTCTTGAGTCATAGGAAACACCGTACTGTTAAAGGGGGTCGAGGAAATACTAAGGAGAAAATTTCCATGTGATGCTCATCTCAAATCCTACACCTACCAATCCCTTCGAGTGAAGCCATTGGAAATCTCATACAGTTCAGTCAATTTCTTCAGTGACAGAGACGTAGTTCTTCTGGTCACTGAGGACTTTGTTCTGACTGAGGAGTTAGGAATTCGCCAGTGCGGATGGCCTACACAGTGAGGAACATGATAGCCCTGAGGAATTTGTACCTCAAATTTCCGACCGTTGCTGTGCTACGCGCCAGCTGTCCCAAAATATCTTGTCCACCTAACGGTCATATCATTGAAGGGCATTTATGTCTTATCATGTCGGGCTGCTCCCTAGGCTATAAATAGCCGCCCCCTACAACCACTAGCTGGTTGGCTGCTCCGCAAGAACTTGACACTTGTCATTTGAGAGCAACCCATCCTACGAGGACTTTGAGCGAAAATCATCAAGTGAGGAAAATCCAAACCCAAACCCAAAACACCTACAAACCCAAAGTGATTGAGCATCACTGAAGAGATTGATCCTGCATGGATCCGATGCTTGTTACCTTTGAAGACTGTGCTTCTTCCAGACGGTTAGGCGTCATGGTCTAGAGCATCCAAGAGGAATTGTGGATCACCGAGTGACCAAGTCTGTGAAGGTTTGGAAGTCACCTGAAGACTTACCACGAGTGATTGGGCGAGGACTGTGTGTCCTTAGCTCAAGGAGAATACGGTGAGGACTGTGTGTCCGGGACTAGGTGTCCTCGAGTTTAAATACTCAGCCGCTCCAACCAGATGTACAACTTAGACAACAGTTGGAACTGGTCTACCAAATCATTGTCTTCACTAAGCTTACTGGTTCCATTTCCTCAACTCTTTCATTTCCTCAGTAGTGTGCTGTTTGTTTATCATATCTGTGTTTGAAGACTTTGACTGAAGACTTTCAAAATTTCCTCAGTTCAATTTCTTCAGTCTGTTTTGTCTTCTTCTAGTGTTGTCCTGTGTTTACGCTTTCTGTACTCTGTCTTTGTCTTCATTTCATCATGATGACTATGCTTAGATTCTATTATGTTTTCATCTGAGTACTTATTCCGCTGCTAGTAGTTCTTCGCTAAGGAATTTCCTCACCGGCAAATTCCTCAGTGAAGAATTTCATAAAAATCGCCTATTCACCCCCCCTCTAGTCGATATAACGCACTTTCACTTCCCCATTCAATTATTCCAGTGGAGGCGCAGAAGCTTGTTCCAGTGGTGACTTCCTGCTTTTCAGTTAACTTCAGTAGTGCTAAAAGTCTTTGCCTCCTTCAGTTAACTTGCTCGTCATGTCCTAGATGGATATCCTCCTCGAGAAGTTCATGGTGTGGATCTCCGGCGGTTAGCTTTTGGGTTTCTTCTACTCCTCCGACCCAGCCTCTGTAGTTGGCAATTATTTGGGGGTTATCTGTAGCTAGCATGTTCAGTTCTTACTTGCAAAATAATGTTGCGTCAAGAGTCAAGGCATCCCTGTCCGGTTTTTATTTTGGGGATCCAGTGAATATTATTTTTCCTGTTAGCAGTTAACTTCTGCTCCGTTGCACCGGGGATTGACGAGGTGCAGGACCCCTGATGGGGATTTACTGGTGGAGCGACCTCTCTACAACTAGCTCAATTTCATGGATAAGTTAGCTTAGTTTCAAGGAGCAGTTTGCTTTACCGATAGTTATGTAAAAAAGAAATAGAGACCACTGCTCAATTAGCTCTTGCCCCCATGCTGCCAGCTGCACGATCCACGGTGCGCGGTTTGCCAATGCTCAGTTTCATGGAGTAGTTAGTTCAGGGACTGGCTGCAGATATCTTGTGTCCAAAAAAAAATTAAGTGATGTACGCAACTATTATTTTGCCAATCCCCTGCTTGCGTGAGGTACAAAAAAATAGCAATCTAATTAGAGGGTTCAGTTTGTTTGCCAAGCCCCTGCTTGCGTGAAGTACAAAAAATATTTTTAATCCCGGTAGTTAACTCGGTGTTGACTGCCGCAATCCATGGCAGTTAGCTATTTTACTCCCGGCCGTTAGCTTGAACCGGGCAAAAAAAAGTATTCAATCATGACAGTTACCTATCGCAGTCTCGACAGTTAGCTATTCCAGTCCCGGCGGTTAACTTGACCATGGAAAAAAATAGAAAAAAAGAACTAAAAAACAAAGAAGCAAAAAAGTATTATCAGCCATTGCAGTTAGCTTTCTCATCGCGTGCAGTTAGGTATTTCATACCCGCAGTTAGTGTGACCCAATAAAAAAAGAAAAAAACATTTTTAGTCTCGTAGTTTCTTGGTGCTAACTGTTCTGGTTCCTGACAGTTAGCTATTTCACTCCCAGAAGTTAACTTGACCTGACGATAAAAGTATAGAAGAAAAAAAATATTTTTCTTCAATCTCAGCAGTTAACTTGTCAGCATATGTCAGTTAGCTATTCCGCGCGAGCAGTTAGCGTGTACTGTAGCAGTTTGGGCAAAAAATGTCGAAAATGATGTTGGTTTTTTGAAAACTGCTCTTAAACCATAGCAAATCCAAAAATGTGCTCTATATGGCAAAGTTTGGGCTAATCGATACCTTTCTAATGATATATCATACACATCATTCCGACAAAAGCTTTGAAAATTCCTTTCACAAAAACATTGAAAACTCGTTTGATGGATTTCAGTTTTTTGAATTTTGTTTAAAAACCGGATCGATTTTGGGAAAACGACCAAAATGAGTTTTTTGCTCCTTCTCAATAGCTATCCAACGATATAACAGTTGCATCAATCCGATTAGCGGTTAAATAATTATGACCCAAAAACAGTGCAAAAAAACGATGCCAGAAAAAGTCCGCCTGGCAGTTAACTAGTATAGTTCGCAAAGTTAGTTGTGTGTTCTCGTGCAGTTAGGAACGGTTCCTGAATAGCTTATTCAGGAATGGGTTGCAGAATAGCTGGGATGTATATATATATATATATATATATATATATATATATATATATATATATATATATATATATATATATATATATATATATATATATATATATATATATATATATATATATGGTTGCTCGCCTTGAGGCGATCACGGAGCGCTCTGCTCGCGTCCGTCCGCGCGCGCTCTGCCAGTGGTTGGGCGAGCGCACAATCACGTCGGGGCCCCCATATGCATGAGGTTGCGCCGCGCGTGTTGCCACATGATGTAGTTACGTGTGGCACAATGGAGTTACGCGCTGCAAATTATAACTGCCATCAGGGCCTGCCGATATTTCTGGTCGTCCGGCTTCCCCTTTAATCCCCGCGGCCATTATAACCTTAGTCTCTTTTACCTTTTGATCGCGCCCCACAACACAACAAGCACACTCACGACGACACATAGAGAGGGGATGTCCAACGGCGCTCCAATGGAGTTCGGCGAGCATAGAGTGGATACCCACACGAGGGAGACAGATCTCTCGGTGGTGTACACCATCGACTCGGTCATGGTGGAGGACTACATCAATGGCGTTGAGCAGTTGCTTGCTGGAGACAAGTACAAGGTGGTCGGCATCAACCTCTAGTACACCGCCGGTCGTCCAGGCGTAGATCAGAAGGTTGTCATCGCCCAGTTGTGAATGCGCCATCATGTCCTCATTTACCACTATTGCATGGCCACAGATCCTTGCAACCGTTTCAACAGGTTTGTCAACAACACCGACTACAAGTTCGCCACGGTGGAAACCACCAATGATGTAAAAGCGCTCTGTGTTATGGGCTTGGCCTGCAAGAACCTTGTTGAAATCCATGACCATGATACGTCTCCAACGTATCTATAACTTTTGATTGCTCCATGCTATATTATCTACTGTTTTGGACAATATTGGGCTTTATTTTCCACTTCTATATTATTTTTGGGACTAACCTATTAACCAGAGGCCCAGCCCAGAATTGCTGTTTTTTTGCCTATTTCAGTGTTTCGAAGAAAAGGAATATCAAACGGAGTCAAAACGGAATGAAATCAACTGGAGAAGTTATTTTTGGAAGGAAAGCTACCGGAAAAACTTGGAGTGCACGCTAGGGGAGTCCCGGGCTGCCCACGAGGGTGGGGGTGCGCCCTGCCTCGTGGACAGCCCGGAGGTCCACCAACGTACTTCCTTCACCCATATATACCCACGTACCCTAAAACTTCCGAAGAACAGAATAGATGGGGAGTTCCGCCGCCGCAAGCCTATGTAGCCACCAAAAACCAATCGGGACCCTGTTCCGGTACCCTGCCGGAGGGGGGGACCCTCACCAGTGGCCATCTTCACCATCCCGGCACTCTCCATGACGAGGAGGGAGTAGTTCACCCTCGGGGCTGAGGGTATGTACCAGTAGCTATGTGTTTGATCTCTCTCTCTCTCTCTCTCTCATGTTCTTGATTTGGCACGATCTTGATGTATCGCGAGCTTTGCTATTATAGTTGGATCTTATGTTTCTTCTCCCCCTCTACTCTCTTGTAATGGTTTGAGTTTTCCCTTTGAAGTAACCTTATCGGATTGAGTCTTTAATGATTTGAGAACACTTGATGTATGTCTTGCCGTGCGTATCTATGGTGACAATGGGATATCACGTGATTCACTTGATGTATGTCTTGGTGATCAACTTGTGGGTTCCGCCCATGAACTTATGCATAGGGGTTGGCACACGTTTTCGTCTTGACTCTCCGGTAGAAACTTTGGGGCACTCTTTGAAGTTCTTTGTGTTGGTTGAATAGATGAATTTGAGATTGTGTGATGCATATCGTATAATCATACCCACGGATACTTGAGGTGACATTGGAGTATCTAGGTGACATTAGGGTTTTGGTTGATTTGTGTCTTAAGGTGTTATTCTAGTACGAACTCTACGGCTGTTTGTGACACTTATAGGAATAGCCCAATAGATTGATTGGAAAGAATAACTTTGAGGTGGTTTCGTATCCTACCATAATCTCTTCGTTTGTTCTCTGCTATTAGCGACTTTGGAGTGACTCTTTGTTGCATGTTGAGGGATAGTTATATGATCCAACTATGTTATTACTGTTGAGAAAACTTGCACTAGTGAAAGTATGAACCCTAGGCCTTGTTTCCTATCATTGCAATACCGTTTACGCTCACTTTTATCTTTAGTTACCTTGCTGTTTGTATATTTTCAGGTTACAAAAACCCATATCTACCATCCATATTGCACTTGTATCACCATCTCGTTGCCGAACTAGTGCACCTATACAATTTACCATTGTATTGGGTGTGTTGGGGACACAAGAGACTCTTTGTTATTTGGTTGCAGGGTTGCTTGAGAGAGACCATCTTCATCCTACGCCTCCCACGGATTGATAAACCTTAGGTCATCCACTTGAGGGAAATTTGCTACTGTCCTACAAACCTCTGCACTTGGAGGCCCAACAACGTCTACAAGAAGAAGGTTGCGTAGTAGACATCAAGCTCTTTTCTGGCGCCGTTGCCGGGGAGGCTAGGTAAGCGGCACTCACACCCCATCAACTAAGCTCTTTTCTGGCGCCGTTGCCGGGGAGGTGAGTGCTTGAAGGTATATCTTTAGATCTTGCAATCGAATCTTTTTGTTTCTTGTTTTATCACTAGTTTAGTTTATAAAATAAAATTACAAAAAAATGGAATTGAGTTTGTCTCATACGCTTCACCTTCTTAATATCTTTCGTGAGTATAATGGAAAAGAAAATTGTGCCAAAGTGTTAGAAGAAGAATGCATTAAAATGTTTGGCACTAAAACTTTGAATGATGAGCATGATTGCAATATTGTTAGTATGAACTCCTTGAATATCCATGGTACTAATGATGATTGCACTAGTTATGATGAAAATGTCTCCTATAAACGTGTCATTTTTTGTGGAGTGCATTAGGTTTGCAAGTACACACCAAATAGGGAAGATAGATATCACAAGAGGCATAAGTACTTAGAAACTATATTGTTGCAAGAAAGTCTAGATGATTGCGCTGAAAGATTCAATATTTATCGCGCCCCTTGTGAACTTTGCAATGAACATGGTCATTTAAAGCTCCAATGCTACTTGTTTCATGATCAAGTCATGTCCAAAAATTGTGATAACTTGATTACTCTTGAGCATCATAAAGAGCTTAGTCTTCTTTTGGGTTATGAAGAAATGAAACGTAGAGGGTATTCCAAAATTTAATCTTGATAAATTTCTTGATTTTGATCTAGAGAAGATTTATATGTATTGTGCGGTGAATTGTATTGAAAATCCTTATATTGCCAATTACATAAAGAAAATAAAACAAATAGAGGATGAAGAGAATACTAACGAAAGGGAAGAGACTTCCCTATATCCTCCTATTATTTCTTATGATGAATGAGGTAATGAGGAGGAGCCTTCTATTCAACCAATCTCATTAATAAGGAGCTCCAAAAAGAGGATTGAACCCACACGTGATGTGGTGAAGAAGAAGAAAAGGAAAAAGGAACATAGGTAAAAAGATATCTCTCCCAAATAATGTTGCTCCTATCATTGTTGTGCCTCATGAAAATGAATCAAAAATAATTGTGGAAGATGATGCACTTGATGATGATCTCGTTATGCCTATTGCTTGTTGTGATGATTATGATTGGGAAGATAATTATACTTCTTGTGATCTTGAAAATCTTTTTGTCACTTGCTTGAAAGAATATGATAATTGCTATACTATTGGTGCTATCCATACTATTAATGATGAGAGTGATTATGCTTATAATATGAAAAGTCCCAAGCTTGGGGATGCTATGTTTAATGAAGATGATATTTTTAGCCTCTCAAGTTTTGATAAGCAAAGTTGTTATGATAATAGCATGCCTTCTACTTATGATGATTATATTGATGAAAGCGGGTTTGGAAGAGTGTCAACTTTAGGAAGTAATGATCCCACTATTTTGGAGGATGTTGGATCTTATAATATTTATGAAAGTGGATTTGGAGAGGTCATGACTTTACTTAGTGATGTATCCACTATCTTGGAAGAGGTTTCAATCGATTATGATGAGAACAAAGTTGCTACTTATGATGATTATTGTGATGAAACTTATGCTATAAAAAGTAGTGATGATTATATTTATAAAACTTGTCATGATTGTGATTACCCTTTTTCTGAACATTACTCTTTTAATGTGGAAACAACTTATAGTATTCAAGTCTCTTATGATACTCCCACTATTCCGAATGAGAAGAATTTTGCTTATGTGGAGAGTAGTAAAATTTCTATGCGAGTAGATCGTGAAAAGAATGCTTTAGGTGCTGGTTATATGATTGAATTCATTCATGATGCTAATGAAAATTATTATGAGAGAGGATCATATTCTTCTATACATTGCAATAATATCATGTTTCCTCTCTATGTGCTTAAAATCTTGAAGTTATGCTTGTTTTACCTTCCTATGCAAGCTGATTATTGTTCCCATAAGTTGTTTGTTCACAAAATCCCTATGCATAGGAAGTGGGTTAGACTTAAATGTGCTATTCATATTCTTCATGATGCTCTCTTTATGTTTCAATTCCTATCTTTTATGTCAGCATCATTGAAATCATCATGCCTAGCTAGGGGCGTTAAACGATAGCGCTTGTTGGGAGGCAACCCAATTTTATTTTAGTTTCTTGATTTTTGGTTCTGTTTAGTAATAAATAACCCATATAGCTTCTGTTAAGATGTGGTTTTATGTTTTAATTAGCGTTTGTGCCAAGTAGAACCTTTGGGAAGACTTGGGTGAAGTCTTTATGATCATGCTGTAAAAAACAAAAACTTTAGCGCTCACGAGATTAGCTTCAACTCTTTACTGGAGAGTTCTATTTAGTTGATTATTTTTGCAGATGATTACTAGACAAATTCCTCAGGTCCATCAATTTATTTTAGAATTTTTGGAGTTCCATAAGTATACGTTTGATACAGATTACTACAGACTGTTCTGTTTTTGACAGATTCTGTTTTTCGTGTGTTGTTTGCTTATTGTGATGACTCTATGGCTAGTAAAATAGTTTATAAACCATAGAGAAGTTGGAATACAGTAGGTTTAACACCAATATAAATAAAGAATGAGTTCATTACAGTACCATGAAGTGGTGTTTTGTTTTCTTTCATAACAGAGCTTACGAGTTTTCTGTTAAGTTTTGTGTTGTGAAGTTTTCAAGTTTTGGGTAAAGATTCGATGGACTATGGAATAAGGAGTGGAAAGAGCCTAATCTTGGGGATGCCCAAGGCACCCCAAGGTAATATTCAAGGATAACCAAGCGTCTAAGCTTGGGGATGCCCCGGAAGGCATCCCCTCTTCCGTCTTCGTTCATCGGTAACTTTACTTGGAGCTATATTTTTATTCACCACATGATATGTGTTTTGCTTGGAGCGTCATTTTATTTTATTTTGTTTTGCTTGCTGTTTGAATAAAATACCAAGATCTCAAATTCTTAAATGAGAGAGAGTCTTCACATAGCTACATAATTATTTAACTACTCATTGATCTTCACTTATATCTTTTTGGAGTAGTTTGTCGTTTGCTCTAGCGCTTCACTTATATCTTTTAGAGCATGGTGGTAGTTTTATTTTGAATAAATAGATGAACTCTCATGCTTCACTTAGATTATTTTGAGAGTCTTAAATAGCATGGTAATTTGCTTAATAATCTTAATATGCTTGGTATTCAAGATTTGTAAAACTTTCTTTTGAGTGTGTTGGATACTAAGAAAAGTTTGATGCTTGATAATTGTTTTGAGATATGGAGGTGATAATATCAATGTCGTGCTAGTTGAGTAGTTGTGAATTTGAGAAATGCTTGTGTTGAAGTTTGCAAGTCCCGTAGCATGCACGTATGGTAAACGTTATGTAACAAATTTGAAACATGAGGTGTTCTTTCATTGTCCTCCTTATGAGTGGCGGTCGGGGACGAGCGATGGTCTTTTCCTACCAATCTATCCCCCTAGGAGCATGCACGTAGTGCTTGGTTTTTGATGGCTTGTAGATTTTTATGTCAATATGAACTTTTGTCTTGAATCTTTCGGATCTAAATATTCATATCACAATTAAGAAGAATTACAATGAAATTATGCCAACTAGCATTCCACATCAAAAATTATCTTTTTTTATCATTTACCTACTCGAGGACGAGCAGGAATTAAGCTTGGGGATGTTTGATACGTCTCCAACATATCTATAATTTTTATTGCTCCGTGTTATGTTATCTATTGTTTTGGACAATATTGGGCTTTATTTTCCACTTTTATATTATTTTTGGGACTAACCTTTTAACCGGAGGCCCAGCCCAGAATTGCTTTTTTTGTGCCTATTTCAGTGTTTCGAAGAAAAGGAATATCAAACGGAGTCGAAACGGAATGAAATCAACTGGAGAAGTTATTTTTGGAAGGAAAGCTACCGGAAAAACTTGGAGTGCATGCCAGGGGAGTCCCGGGCTTCCCACGAGGGTGGGGGCGTGCCCACCCCCCTAGGGCGCGCCCCCTGCCTCGTGGACAGCCCGGAGGTCCACCTGCGTACTTCTTTCACCCATATATACACACGTACCCTAAAACTTCCGAAGAACAGAATAGATCGGGAGTTCCGCCGCCGCAAGCCTCTGTAGCCACCAAAAACCAATCGGGACCCTGTTCCGACACCCTGCCTGAGGGGGGAACCCTCACCGGTGGCCATCTTCATCATCCTGGCACTCGCCATGACGAGGAGGGAGTAGTTCACCCTCGGGGCTGAGGGTATGTACCAGTAGCTATGTGTTTGATCTCTCTCTCTCTCTCTCTCTCTCTTGTGTTCTTGATTTGGCACGATCTTGCTGTATCGCGAGCTTTGCTATTATAGTTGGATCTTATGTTTCTTCTCCCCCTCTACTCTCTTGTAATGTATTGAGTTTTCCCTTTGAAGTAATCTTATAGGATTGAGTCTTTAATGATTTGAGAACACTTGATGTATGTCTTGCCATGCGTATCTGTGGTGACAATGGGATATCACGTGATTCACTTGATGCATGTCTTGGTGATCAACTTGCGGGTTCCGCCCATGAACTTATGCATAGGGGTTGTCACACGTTTTCGTCTTGACTCTCCGGTAGAAACTTTGGGGCACTCTTTGAAGTTCTTTGTGTTGGTTGAATAGATGAATTTGAGATTGTGTGATGCATATTGTATAATCATACCCACAGATACTTTAGGTGACATTGGAGTATCTAGGTGACATTAGGGTTTTGGTTGATTTGTGTCTTAAGGTGTTATTCTAGTACGAACTCTAGGGCTGTTTCTGACACTTATAGGAATAGCCCAATGGATTGATTGGAAAGAATAACTTTGAGGTGGTTTCGTACCCTAGCATAATCTCTTCGTTTGTTCTCTGCTATTAGCGACTTTGGAGTGACTCTTTGTTGCATGTTGAGGGATAGTTATATGATCCAACTATGTTATTACTGTTGAGAGAACTTGCACTAGTGAAAGTATGAACCCTAGGCCTTGTTTTCTACCATTGCAATACCGTTTACGCTCACTTTTATCTTTAGTTACCTTGCTGGTTTTATATTTTTAGATTACAAAAACCCATATCTACCATCCATATTGCACTTGTATCACCATCTCGTTGCCGAACTAGTGCACCTATACAATTTACCATTGTATTGGGTGTGTTGGGGACACAAGAGACTCTTTGTTATTTGGTTGCAGGGTTGCTTGAGAGAGACCATCTTCATCCTACGCCTCCCATGGATTGATAAACCTTAGGTCATCCACTTTAGGGAAGTTTCCTACTGTCCTACAAACCTCTGCACTTGGAGGCCCAACAACGTCTACAAGAAGAAGGTTGCGTAGTAGACATTAGACCACTACAGGGTTTGTGGCAGCACGAAGAAGGACTCCCTGGTCGAACTCGCCTCGGCCATCATCGACCCCTACTATGAAAAGATGAAGCAGGATGCCCAGAGAACAAGCCCCCTATCCTTACACAGGGCATGGATGCGGCAACTGGATGAACCTCACCTTAGATTCGCGGCTAAGAGCGTGTACACATGCTACGAGATGCACAGGCGAATTGTTGACATGAGGAAGTGCCTCATTACCCAAATCGACGAGCCCGGATCGAGCCACAAGCAGAACAAGTGTCACAAGAAGTAGATTATGATTAGATGATCGTTTATGCTAGCTAATCATACATGTAATATATAGTTTACTTTATTGGTGTGTGGAAACGTCATGTGTGTAGTAGCCACCTATGTAATTATGCATGTAATAGTTTACTTTGGTGTGTGCAAATGCCATGGTTGTAAAGCCACCTATGTAAGTGGATGTTTAATTTGGTTATACAAGCATGTCCTTATAAGTGTGTGTGTGTGTGTGTGTGTATGTTGTTGTTCAGTATGCAATCCCATCGCACAACACACACATCTTAATAGCAGCAACCATCTGTGTTATTATCGGTCTTCACACACATTTCTGATTACAGACCTGTTTGCCGTGTATCACACACATCTTGTTAAGTTGAACCGCATGCCGTATATCACACACAACATCTATTCTCATGTCTCAACGCAAACAGTTCATCCGAGTGAACCGCATGCCGTATATCGCACACACCTTGATCTGGCTGACCATTTCTTTTGTGTTGCCTAATCACAAATAGTTCATCCGAGTAAACCGTATGCTGTATATCGCACACACCTCCATCAGGCTGCCCGTTTCTTTTGTTCCTCCTCATTGCAAACAGTTAATTGAACTGAACCGAATGCCCTACATCGCACACGCAACTAAAATCTAAATCGTGTTTGATGGCTCCGGCATCGCAAACATTTTGCACCTTTTTTGACAGTTTTTTACACCATCATTTGCGATTATGGCATCGCACACAGTTTCGTCGAAGGGTCTCTGATTGTAGTGTCGTGTTAGCAGCATCCTGTAGTAGTGACTCTTCCTTAAGATCACGCAGCATCTTCTTGAAGATTTGCACATCAGCCACACTAAGCTTGGCCATGTGCTTCTTGAAATGCGCTTTCTCATGATCAATCTTGTTCTTGAACTCAACGATTTTCTGAGCCAAGGCCAATTCATTGGCAATGGCTCCATGGAATGTGACGCTAATGTCCATGGGCAGCTGAAGGTCATCAATACTGATGCTCTGGTCATCAAACCATTCATCGATGAAGTTGTTCAATATGTCAACATCAAAGAGGGGCAGATCATTGCATATTGATGACCCACAAGTATAGGGGATCTATCGTAGTCCTCTCGATAAGTAAGAGTGTTGAACCCAACGAGGAGCATAAGGAGATGACAAGCGGTTTTCAGTAAGGTATTCTCTGCAAGCACTGAAATTATCGGTAACAGATAGTTTTGTGATAAGGTAATTTGTAACGGGTAACAAGTAATAAAAGTAAATAAGGTGCAACAAGATGGCCCAATCCTTTTTGTAGAAAAGGACAAGCCTGGACAAACTCTTATATGAAGGAAAACTCTCCCGAGGACACATGGGAATTATCGTCAAGCTAGTTTTCATCACGCTCATATGATTCACGTTCGTTACTTTGATAATTTGGTATGTGGGTGGACCGGTGCTTGGGTGCTGCCCTTCCTTGGAAAAGCATCCCACTTATGATTAACCCCTATTGCAAGCATCCGCAACTAGAAAAGAAGTATTAAGGTAAACCTAACCATAGCATGAAACATATGGATCCAAATCAGCCCCTGACGAAGCAACTCATAAACTAGGGTTTAAGCTTCTGTCACTCTAGCAACCCATCATCTACTTATTACTTCTCAATGCATTCCTCTAGGCCCAAACAATGGTGAAGTGTCATGTAGTTGACATTCACATAACACCACTAGAGGAAAGACAACAAACATCTCATCAAAATATCAAACGAATACCAAATTCACATGGCTACTTATAGCGAGACTTCTCCCATGTCCTCAGGAACAAACGTAACTACTCACAAATCATATTCATGTTCATAATCAGAGGGGTATTAATATGCATAAAGTATCTGAACATATGATCTTCCACCCAATAAACCAACTAGCATCAACTACAAGGAGTAATCATCACTACTAGCAACCCACAGGTACCAATCTGAGGTTTTGGGACAAAGATTGGATACAAGAGATGAACTAGGGTTTTAGAGGAGATGGTGCTGGTGAAGATGTTGATGGAGATTGACCCCCTCCCGATGAGAGGATCATTGGTGATGGTGATGGTGATGATTTCCCCCTCCCAGAGGTATGTTTCCCCGGCAGAACAGCTCCACTGGAGCCCTAGATTGGTTCCGCCAAGGTTCCACCTCGTGGCGGTGGTGTTTCGACCCGAAAGCTTGCTTATGATTTTTTTCCAGGGTAAAAGACTTCATATAGCAGAAGATGGGCATCAGAGGCCTGTCAGGGGGCCCACGAGGCAGGGGGGCGTGCCCCCCACCCTCGTGGCCAGGGTGTGGGCCCCCTCTCGTGGATTCTTTCTCCAGTATTTTTTATATATTCCAAAACGTGCCTTCGTGAAGTTTTAGGACTTTTAGAGTTGTGCATAATAGGTCTCTAATATTTGCTCCTTTTCCAGGCCAGAATTCATGCTGCCGGCATTCTCCCTCTTCATGTAAACCTTGTAAAATAAGAGAAGGCATAAGTATTGTGACATAACGTGTAGTAACAGCCCATAATGCAATAAATATTGATATAAAAGCATGATGCAAAATGGACGTATCACCTCCCCCAAGCGTAGACCTCGCTTGTCCTCAAGCAGAAGCCGATAACGAAAAATATTCCCACATGTTTAGAGACAGAGGTGTCGATAAAATAAAATACAGACATGAGGGCATCATGATCATTCTTATAATATCAACATATATATTTTGTCATATGATTTGTTATTCTCAAGTAATAATCTATTCACAATGTCAAGTATGAATCAGAAACTTCATTGGGAACTAACAAACTATGATCTCGGTCATTGAAGCAATTGCAATTTATCATAACATCGGAAAGAGTCAATATAAGAGCTTTTTAGCAAGTCCACATACTCAACTATCATTTAGTCTTTCACAATTGCTAACACTCACGCAATACTTATGGTTATGGAGTTTTAATCGGACACAGAGAAAGATAGGGGCTTATAGTGTTGCCTCCCAACCTTTTACCTCAAGGGTAATGTCAACAATAATAATTTATGATAACTTACATCCAATTGGATATATATATCAGGATCTTTCCAACACAATTTGCTTGCCAAAGGATAAAATGTAAAAAGGAAAGGTGAAGAACACCATGACTCTTTGTATAAGGTACAAGACAAAAGTAAAAGATAGGCCCTTCGCAGAGGGAAGCAGAGGTTGTCATGTGCTTTTATGGTTGGGTGCACAAAATCTTAATGCAAAAAAACGTCACTTTATATTGCCACTTGTGATATGGACCTTTATTATGCAGTCCGTCGCTTTTATTGCTTCCATATCACAAGATCGTATAAAGCTTATTTTCTCCACACTAAAAATCATACATATTTAGAGAGCAATTTTTATTGCATACAACAATGACAACTTACTTGAAGGATCTTACTCAATCCATAGGTAGGTATGGTGGACTCTCATGGCAAAACCGGGTTTAAGGATATTTGGAAGCACAAGTAGTATCTCTACTTGGTGCAAAAAATTTGGCTATCAAGAGAGGGAAAGGCAATCTCAACATGTTGGATGATCCATGACAATATACTTTATTTCAGATATAAGAGAACATAACTCATTACGTTGTCTTCCTTGTCCAACATCAACTTTTTAGCATGTCATATCTTAATGAGTGCCCACAATCATAAAATATGTCGAAGATAGTATATTTATATGTGAAAGCCTCTATTTCTTTATTACTTCCTATTAATTGCAACGATGACCAAAACTATGTTTGTCAACTCTCAACAACTTCTATTCATCATACTCTTTATATGTGAAGTCATTACTCTCCATAAGATCAATATGATCTCTTTATTATTTTTATTCCTTTTCTTTTCTTTTATTTTTATTTCCTCAAGATCATAGCAAGATAATCACGCCCTTGACTCAACACTAATCTTTATTATATACAGCTCACGGATTCGATTACATGGAAGGATCATAAAGCAAAACTCAAAACTAAATCATACTAAAATTTTATTCTGCTAGATCATGATATTACTAAAAGGATCGAACTAAGAAAAATGGTAAAGATAGGAGTGTGATGGTGATACGATACTGGGGCACCTCCCCCAAGCTTGGCAGTTGCCAAGGGGGGTGACCATACCGGATACTCAGTTCTCCATCCTCGGAGGTGGTGATGATGGAGTTGTTGATGATGTGGATAACTGTGCCTTCAGCTTTTCATATTGTAATTGAGAAGAGCAATTTCCTCCTTCAAATCATCGACCTCAGATTCCAGCTTCAAAATCTTGTCACATAAATCCCCTTTGCTTTTCTGCCGAAAACTAGAAGGAATAGATCGGTTGTTAGACAGTTTAGCCCTCTTAGGGAGACTAGACTTCTTGAACTTCACGTCCATATCCCCAGGTTGAGTTAGAGGAACATCCTCCTCCTCTGAACTTGAATCATTGATCCTCCTCGAATGAGCACACTCCTCATTATCCGTAGTTCGACCACAAGGAGATAGGTCCCAATAGGTCTTTGGGTCAGCAATGAGATGTGAGACATAGCTCTCTCCATCGAAGTCCTGAGATGACATATTACTCTAAATCTGCAATAGAAATAGCTCGAAACAAAAACAGAGGATATTTGTGTGGTACAGTGGTCAAAACCTTCGGGAGATTATATGATGAATTTTTACCGACCAAAATAAGTATATGAGTTCTTTATGACTAATGTTGAGTCCATGGATTATACGCAATCTCACCCTTCCACCATTGCTAGCCTCTCTAATACCGCACACTTTTTGCCGGTATCATACACCCACCATATACCTTCCTCGAAACAGCCACCATACCTACCTATTATGGCATTTCCATAGCCATTCCGAGATATATTGCCATGCAACTTACCACTGTTCCGTTTGCTATGACACGCTCCATCATTGTCATATTGCTTTGCATGATCATGTAGTTGACATCGTATTTGTGGCAAAGCCACCGTTCATAATTTTTTATAAATGTCACTCTTGATTCATTGCATATCCCGATACTCCGCCAGAGGCATTCACATAGAGTCATATTTTTTCTAAGTATCGAGTTGTAAGTAAATAAAAGTGTGATGATCATCATTATTAGAGCATTGTCCCAAGTGAGGAAAGGATGATGGAGACTATGATTCCCCCACAAGTCGGGATGAGACCCCAGACGAAAAAAAGAGGCCATAAAAAAGAGAAAAGGCCCAAGTAAAAATGAGAGAAAAAGAGAGAAGGGACAATGCTACTATCCTTTTTCCACACTTGTGCTTCAGAGTAGCACCTTGATCTTCATGATAGAGAGCCTCCTATGTTGTCACTTTCATATATTAGTGGGAATTTTACATTATAGAACTTGGCTCGTATATTCCAATGATGGGCTTCCTCAAAATGCCCTAGGTCTTTGTGAGCAAGCAAGTTGGATGCACACCCACTTAGTTTATTTTGTTGAGCTTTCATACACTTATAGCTCTAGTGCATCTGTTGCATGGAAATCCCTACTCACTCACATTGATATCTATTGATGGGCATCTCCATAGTCCGTTGATACGCCTAGTTGATGTGAGACTATGTTCTCCTTTTTTGTCTTCTCCACAACCACCATTCTATTCCACATATACTGCTATGTCCATGGCTCACGCTCAGGTATTGCGTGAAGATTGAAAAAGTTTGAGAACATCAAAAGTATGAAACAATTGCTTGGCTTGTCATCGGGGTTGTGCATGATTAAATACTTTGTGTGATGAAGATAGAGCATAGACAGACTATATGATTTTGTAGGGATAACTTTCTTTGGCCATGTTATTTTGAGAAGACATGATTGCTTAGTTAGTATGCTCGAAGTATTGTTATTTTTATGTCAATATTAGACTTTTATCTTGAATCTTTTGGCTCTGAATATTCATACCACAAATAAGAGGTTACATTGAAAAATATGCTAAATAGAATTCCACATCAAAAATTCTATTTTTATCATTTACCTACTCGAGGACGAGCAGGAATTAAGCTTGGGGATGCTTGATACGTCTCCAACGTATCTATAATTTTTTATTGTTCCATGCTATATTATATTTTGTTTTGGATGATTAATGGGCTTTATTATACACTTTTATATTATTTTTGGGACTAACCTATCAACCGGAGGCCCAGCCAAAATTGTTGTCTTTTGCCTATTTCAGTGTTTCGCAGAAAAAGAATATCAAACGGAGTCCAAACGGAATGAAACCTTCGGGAGCGTGATTTTTGGAACAAACGTGATCCATAGGACTTGGAGTGGACGTCAAGTAACAAACAAGGAGGCCACGAGGTAGGGGGAGCGCCTACCCCCCCCCCTCCCCGCCAGGCACGCCCTCCACCCTCGTGGGGCCCTCGTGGCTCCACCGACCTACTTATTCCTCCTATATATACCTACGTACCCCAAAACCATCAGAGGCATCCACAAAAACATAGTTCCACTGCCGCAACCTTCTGTAACCGTGAGATCCCATCTTGTGGCCTTTTCCGGCGTCCTGCCGGAGGGGGCATTGATCATGGAGGGCTTCTACATCAACACCATAGCCTCTCCAATGATGTGTGAGTAGTTTACCTCAGACCTTCGGGTCCATAGTTATTAGCTAGATGGCTTCTTCTCTCTCTTTGGATCTCAATACAAAGTTCTCCTCGATTCTCTTGGAGATCTATTTGATGTAACTCTTCTTTTGCGGTGTGTTTGTCGAGACCGATGAATTGTGGGTTTATGATCAAGATTATCTATGGACAATATTTGAATCTCCTCTGAATTACTTTATGTATGATTGGTTATCTTTGCAAGTCTCTTCGAATTATTAGTTTCGTTTGTCCTACTAGATTGATCTTTTTTGCAATGGGAGAAGTGCTTAGCTTTGGGTTCAATCTTGCGGTGTCCTTTCCCAGTGACAGCAGGGGCAGCAAGGCACGTATTGTATTGTTGCCATTGAGGATAAAAAGATGGGGTTTATATCATATTGCATGAGTTTATCCCTCTACATCATGTCATCATACTTAAACGTTACTCTGCTCTTATGAACTTAATACTCTAGATGCATGCTGGATAGCGGTTGATGTGTGGAGTAATAATAGTAGATGCAAAATCGTTTCGGTCTACTTGTCACGGACGTGATGCCTATATACATGATCATACCTAGATATTCTCATAACTATGCTCAATTCTATCAATTGCTCGACAATAATTTGTTCACCCACCGTAATACTTATGCTATCTTGAGAGAAGCCACTAGTGAAACCTATGGCCCCCGGGTCTATTTTCCATCGTATTAATCTTCCAACACTTAGCTATTTCTATTGGCTTTTATTTTACTTTGCATCTTTATTTCTTTTTATCATAAAAATACCAAAAATACTATCTTATCATATCTATCAGATCTCACTCTCGTAAGTGACCGTGAAGGGATTGACAACCCCTTTATCGCGTTGGTTGCGAGGTTCTTATTTGTTTGTGTAGGTGCGTGGGACTCGAGTGTAGTCTCCTACTGGATTGATACCTTGGTTCTCAAAAACTGAGGGAAATACTTACGCTACTTTACTGCATCACCCTTTCCTCTTCAAGGGAAAACCAACGCAGTGCTCAAGAGGTAGCAAAGCACTAGAGCAAAATTATCTAGCTCAAAAGATATAAGTGAAGCACATAGAGTATTCTAATGAATTCCAATTCATGTGTGTCTCTCCCAAAATGTGTGTACATCAAGGATGATTGTGGTAAACTAAAAAGCAAATAATCAAATCATACAAGACGCTCCAAGCAAAACACATATCATGTGGTGAATAAAAATATAGCCTCAAGTAAAGTTACCGATAGATGAAGACGAAAGAGGGGATGCCTTCCGGGGCATCCCCAAGCTTAGGCTTTTGGTTGTCCTTGAATTTTACCTTGGGGTGCCTTGGGAATTCCCAAGCTTAGTCTCTTTCCACTTCTTATTCCATAATCCATCAAATCTTTACCCAAAACTTGAAAACTTCACAACACAAAACTCAACAAAAAATCTCATGAGCTCCGTTAGTATAAGAAAACAAATCACCATCATAAGGTACTGTAATGAACTCATTATTTATTTATATTGGTGTTAAACCTACTGTATTCCAACTTATCTATGGTTCATACCCTCCGATACTAGCCATAGATTCATCAAAATAAGCAAACAACACACGAAAAAACAGAATCTGTCAAAAACAGAACAATGTGTAGTAATATGGATCAAACGTATACTTCTGTAACTCCAAAAATTCTAAAATAAATTGCTGGACGTGAAGAATTTGTCTATTAATCATCTGAAAAAAGAATAAACTAAATAGAATGTAGCGACCCGACCTCAGATGGTCAAGTCTCTGTGCTCTGGTGTCATCCCTGGATCAGTAATGCTAACACCACACAGTACTTCGAAGGATTTATAGCAGAGTAGCAATCACACACTTATTACATCGATGTCTCAAAGAGAACTTATTACAATAAATATGGCTTAAGGCCATCTAGTAACGATAACAGTGGAAGACTTGGAAGGTAAGTGAGTCCATCAACTCCAACGGCATCACTGAGTATAGAACCATGACCTAAAAGCACCTTACTCGTCGTATGAAAAGTCTGCAACATGAAACGTTGCAGCCCGAAAACGGGTCATCACATGGAATATGCTGGCAATGTAACACATAGAGAATAATGAATGATAAGCCTATACTACATGCATATATGGCTGGTGGAAAAGATCTATGGTTACAGTTTTGCGTAAAGCCAATTTTTCCCTACTACAAAGGAGTAAATTTATTTACTATCATGGTGGTTGTTAAACATTGAGAATGGTTGACAGCATCCTCAATCCCAATTAAAAATAGTCATTAATAACCCAACAATATTAATTAGAAGTAACATGATGAGATTCACATGATATTCAAGTACTAGATACTCAAGATGTCCATAACCGGGGACACGGCTAATCATGATCAGATTGTACACTCTGCAGAGGTTTGCGCACTTTTCCCCACAGGACTCGATCGCCTCCGTTTGGTTTGTCGCACTACTTGGTGTTTGAGAAACGGATGACCGAGACATAGTCTTTCAGAAGCGCTAGCACCTTACGTTTGGATAGACCCGTACACCTACTTTCCCCTACATCTGCTAGTCTACCCTGTAAGAGTTCGCACGACTTAATCAACTATGCCAGAGCCCATATTGGCTTGTGGCTGCACACGGAAGTTACTAGCATGAATGATCTTATGATCCCTTTGAGCCTGGGTGGCGGTCCAAAGAAAAACAGGCAAGTCCTGATAGAAACCAGGTGCCTCAATCCACCCAGATGTGTGTTTAAGTTTCCACCTTAGATAAAACCATTAATTAACAATACTCACATCTGTCATGGATATCACTCACCCAATCCACGTCTACTAGCATAGCATGGCATAATAAGCAAACGTAGAAGTAACTCCCAAAGGTTTCATAAGTAAAACAGGTCATAGGTACTACCTCATCTACTTCCCATCCCACAAATTAATTAGATCCTAATCATGCAGTGTTTGAGGATTGATCTAATGCAATAAAACTGGGTAGTAGAAAAGGTATGATCAAAGTGTTACTTGCCTTGCTGAGGATCCGCAAAACCTAGAGCTTCGAAATAACAGGCGGCACACTCCGGGTGATCTATCGCAGACAAACAACAAGCATACAATAAGTACTCATCTAATGCACAGGTAAAACTCGAATAAAATATCTAACCAGAAAGTTCAACTTAAGAACTCCGGTTGCGAAAGAGTCGAATCGAACAAAGCAACGAAAAACAAACGGCGAAAGAAATAACTTGATTCTAGCAATTTGAATCTAGGTCAAATTTTACCATAGCAAAAACTTGTTTAAGTTGATTAGACAGAACGGCGGTTTTGAAACGAAACTCCAGGCGCTTGAATCACCTGATTTCGATAAACCAGTGAGAAGATAAGATCGGATCTGAGATCGCAATCGCGGAATAAATCCGACGAGAAGAAAAAGAAGAACGGTTGAACGAACGGACGTTCGTTAACCTAGAAGAATCCGGTGATCACGTTCGTTAGATTGAACGGTCCGGCGAACGGTCTCGAGGCAACCAAATCGGAGAAGAAAACAAATCCGATCTAGGGTTTCGGAAAAGAAAACCGGACGAAAAACCAATCTAGAAAACCGGAACGGTTTAGAAAAGAACCGGAAAGAAAACGAATCGGAAGAGAAGAAAAGAATCGGAACGATTAGAAGAAAACGATCCGATGAAAGAGAAAGAGATGCGGCGTGGCTACCTCCGGCGAACGGCGGTGGCGGCGAGGTGCGGCGGCGGCGGTGGCAAGGTGCAGCGGCGGCGCGGGGCAACGGCGGCGGCGGCGGTGGCAAGGTGCGGCGGCGGCGGCGGTGGTGTGCGGTGGCGGCGGCGGGTGAGGGGCGCAGGTGTGAGGCGCGGTGAGGCTTGGTGGTGGCTTGGGGGCTTTGGGTTTGATGATTTAGAGGGGGGGTGTGGGGGTATTTATATTGGGGAGGGGAGGGGTTTCTTGGAGGAGGGATCAAGAATTAGACTAGGAATAGGAAAGAAAAGGGAAGGAAAGATCTACAAACAAAAAGGAATAACGAAAGTAGTACAAAAGTACTACTAGGATTTTCCTAAAGAGGCAAACCGCAGCGGCTCCCTCCTGGTGCGCTAGGCGCGCGCGCGGCGCTGGACTGGCCGGCCGGCTGGCTTGGGCCTTTGGCCCAAGGCGCTGAATTTTTTTTTAAATCAGTTTCGCGCGCGAGAAAACACAGAAAAATAAATCTACCGGACTCCAAGATTAATAAAATAAATTTTCCCCGACTCCTAAAAATGAGTCGAACAAAATGAACTTTTCTCCGGGCCAAAAATGCAATTTTGAAAAATACGCATTTTTCCCTATCCAAATAAAATGAGAATAAACTACGGAAAATCCGAATTTTGATTTTATTTATTAAGTCTTCATTTTTTCCTAAAATTTGGGAAAGTCATATTATTCCCTCTCATATATTTGATATTGGAAAAATATTTGAAGATAAAATAAATAAATCAAGTGATCCTCTTTTCAAAATTTGAGAAAACTCAAATATGAAAATAACGAAATCTCCAACTCTCTCCGAGGGTCCTTGAGTTGTGTGAAATTTCAAGGATCGATCAAAAATGCAAGAAAATATGTTATGCATGATGATCTAATGTATAACATTCCAAATTGAAAATTTGGGATGTTACAAACCTACCCCCCTTAAGATGAATCTCGTCCTCGAGATTCGGGTTGGCTAGAAAATAGGTGAGGGTGGTCCTTGAGCAAATCTTCTTCTCGCTCCTAGGTGGCTTCATCCTCTGAGTGATGGTTCCACTGAACTTTGCAAAACTTGATAACCTTGCTGCGGGTAACTCTGCTGGCATACTCGAGAATCTTGACTGGTTTCTCTTCATATGTTAAGTCATCCTTCAACTAAATCGCTTCAAGCGGCACGGTATCTCTTAGCGGTACCTCCACCATTTCGGCGCGACATTTCTTCAGCTGAGAAACATGGAATACATCATGAACTCATGACAGTCCTTCTGGTAATTCCAACTTATAAGCGACTTCTCCCATGCGTTGCAAAATCTTATACGGTCCAACAAAACACGGTGCTAATTTTCCCTTAACTCCAAAGCGCTTAACTCCTCGAAGTGGGGATACTCGAAGATAAACTCTGTCTCCAGTTTTGTAAACTGTCTCCTTGCGTTTAGAATCTGCGTAGCTCTTCTGCCTTGATTGGGCTACCTTGAGCCTATCGCGAATCAACTTAACTTTCCGTTCAGACTCCTTAATCAAATCTGGTCCAAAGAACTGACGGTCTCCAACTTCGTCCCATGACAACGGTGTCCTGCACCTCCTTCCGTATAAAGCTTCGAAAGGTGCCATTTTCAAACTGGTTTGGTAACTGTTGTTATAAGAAAACTCCGCATACGGCAAGTTATCGTCCCAACTAGATCCATAATCTAGTGCACAGGCTCTCAACATATCTTCCAAAATCTGATTGACTCTCTCAGTCTGTCCATCTGTCTATGGGTGAAAAGCTGTGCTGAACTCTAGTCTGGTTCCCAAAGTTTCGTGCAACTGATTCCAAAACTTTCAGGTAAATTGGGTTCCTCTGTCTGATACGATACTCCTCGGAACTCCATGCAAACAAATGATCCTGGTCATGTATATCTTTGCCAGCTTAGCACTGGTGTAAGTGGTCTTAACTGGGATGAAATGTGCTACCTTCGTCAAACGATCAACTACTACCCATATCGAGTCATAGCCTGCTTTCGTCCTGGGTAGTCCTGTGATAAAATCCATGCCTATCTTATCCCACTTCCATTCGGGTATCGGCAATGGTTGTAACAATCCATCTGGCTTCTGATGTTCTGCTTTTACTCTATGACACACATCACAAACTGCTACATAAGCTGCAATATCCTTCTTCATTCCGGTCCACCAGAATTTTTCCTTCAAATCCAAATACATCTTGGTATTTCCTGGGTTTATCGAATAGGGTGAATCATGTGCCTCTTGCAGAATCAACTTCCTGATCTCCGGGTCATTGGGCACATAAACACGGTCCTCAAACCATAGGGTATAGTGCTCATCCTCACGAAATCCCTTGGCTTTTCCTTCGCTCATTTTCTTCTTTATATCTGCAATCTCCTTGTCAGTTTTCTGAGCTTCTATGATTTTATCCATCAAGGTAGATTGAATTTCCAATGTTGCTACATAGCCCTTCGGAACTATTTCCAAACATAGCTCACGAAAATTTTCTGTTAACTCCCTTGGTATTTCTCCCGTCATTAGGGTATTGACATGACTCTTACGGCTCAATGCGTCAGCTACTACATTAGCTTTTCCTGGATGGTAATGCAATCTCATATCATAATCCTTGATGAGCTCCAACCATCTCCTTTGTCTGAGGTTCAACTCCTTCTGTGTGAAAATATATTTCAAACTCTTGTGATCCGTATATACTTCACAATGATTTCCAATGAGGAAATGTCTCCATGTCTTTAATGCATGCACTACGGCTGCTAACTCCAAATCATGCGTGGCATAATTCATTTCGTGGGGCTTTAGTTGTCGTGAAGCATACGAAACAACTCTTCCTTCCTGCATAAGCACTGCTCCAAGTCCTCGATGTGAAGCGTTGCAATACACCTCATAATCCTTGGTCTGATCTGGCAAAATCAACACTGGTGAGGAAACCAATCGTTTCTTCAACTCCTGAAAACTAGCCTCACATTACTCGGTCCAATTGAACTTAGTATCCTTCTTCAACAATTCAGTCATAGGCTTTGCGATCTTTGAGAAATTCTCAATGAATCTCCGATAGTATCATGCGAGTCCAAGGAAACTCCGGATCTCTCCAACTGTCGTGGGTGCTTCCCATTCGGTTACGGTCTCAACCTTTGTGGGGTCAACTGCCATCCCTTCTCCGGATATAACATGTCCAAGAAATCCAACTTCCTTTAACCAAAACTCACATTTGCTGAATTTGGCATATAACTGATGTTCCCTTAGTTTCTCCAAAACCAAACGCAAATGTTCCTCATGCTCTTCTTCATTCTTTGAGAAAATCAGAATGTCATCAATGAACACTACGACGAACTTATCCAAAAATTCCATAAATACTTTGTTCATCAGGTTCATGAAATAGGCAGGTGCGTTAGTCAGTCCAAATGACATAACGGTATACTCATACAATCCGTATCTCATGGTAAAAGCTGTCTTGGGTATGTCCTGCTCTCGAATCTTCAACTGATGGTACCCTGATCGCAAATCGATCTTGGAAAACACTTTAGCTCCTTGCAAACGATCAAACAGATCATTAATCATTGGCAGTGGGTACTTGTTCTTGATGGTTACTTCATTCAACAACCATCCTTAATGATCCATCCTTCTTCTCCACTAGAAGTACGGGTGATCCCCAAGGCGAAGAACTTGGGCGAATGTAACCTTTATCTAGTAACTCCTTGATCTGCTTCTTAATTTCTACCAAATCCTTTGCTGGCATCCGGTATGGTCGCTTCGATATTGGGCCTGTACCTGGCAAAAGCTCAATTAAGAACTCGATATCTCTATCAGGTGGCATTCCTGGCAATTCCTCAGGGAATACATCAGGATAATCCTTCACCACTGGTACTTCTTCCTGCACAACTCCTGATAAAGAATTCACTTGATTCCTATTTGATCCATGTCGTGATACATACTTGATCCTTCTTCCTTCTGGCGTCGTGAGTAAGATTGTTTTACTAGCGCATTCAATGTTCCCTTCATACTTTGATAACCAATCCATGCCTAATATCACATCCATTCCTTGAGATTCCAATACTATTAGGTCCGAGGGTTTAGAAAAGATGAGAATCAAGAATAGAATGAGGTCTAAAGAGAAAACACTACCCCAAATGCACATGAGACAAATTCACACAAAATCACTTCATTCAATCAAACAAGGGCTTACAAACGGTCTAGAACTATCGCAAAAGTGCGTGGACTATAATGTTTACATGGAGGAAATACTACTAATATTTGGTGGTGATCTAGAAATTTGAATTGGTGGAAGACTCTATGATGTCTGCTCCAGCTTCGTCTTCAAAGTCGGGTTCACTTGGATCCGTCGGTGTCGTCGATGATGATGTAGTTGTCCGGACATGCGACATACTTGTCTTCATTCTTGAAGGCTAATTTCCCCTTGAGGTCTTCAATCTCCTGTTTAAGATCGCGATTGTGCCTTGCTAGAGCTACGATCTCGTCCATGTAGTCCTTGCGTGTACCCTTCAGTTCTCCTTCTAGCTCGATGATCCTTGCCTTCGCATTCTTCAACTCTATCATGTCGTTGCACATCTGGTTCTCTTGGCGTCGAATGTGCTGGTTTAACTCCTGGATGAAAGCTGCAATGGATATATCCTTCTTGATGCTGACTATCTCCCAGTCTTCATCTCGGCGTCCGCAAATCTGGTAGATAGTGTCCTTGAGGTCTTCTTGATAAACTTCTCCAATGCGTCCCATGGTGATATGAGCTGCCATGCTCTTTCCCAGACTCCAGGTTGGTGCACTAATAACACTATCTATGGGCTTCGTAATTGGCGCGAATGTCCTTCCCGGAACGTGAGCTTGAATGTTCCAGCGCTGCTCTTCAGGTAGAGTGGCGTTGAATGTCCCGGTGAAGCTTGGTAGTCCAATGTTCAGGTACTTGGTGACTTCCTTCAAGTGAAATCCAAAAGGTGTGCCTTCATCCGGCTGCGCGTACGTGATCTTCGCGTCCGTCATCCTAAAAGAGTAGAATAGATGAGGAGTTAGAAAATGAGAGGAGAATAGTGATCTATGGCTTTAACTTAGTGGTCGTGTCCTACAGTCAGCATGTGCTCTGATACCATCTCTGTAGCGACCCGACCTCAGATGGTCAAGTCTCTGTGCTCCGGTGTCATCCCTGGATCAGTAATGCTGACACCACACAGTACTTCGAAGGATTTGTAGCAGAGTAGCAATCACACACTTATTACATCGATGTCTCAAAGAGAACTTATTACAATAAATATGGCTTAAGGCCATCTAGTAACGATAACAACGGAAGGCTTGGAAGGTAAGTGAGTCCATCAACTCCAACGGCATCACTGAGTATAGAACCACGACCTAAAAGCACCTTACTCGTCGTCTGAAAAGTCTGCAACATGAAACGTTGCAGCCCGAAAACGGGTCATCACATGGAATATGCTGGCAATGTAACACATAGAGAATAATGAATGATAAGCCTATACTACATGCATATATGGCTGGTGGAAAAGCTCTATGGTTAAAGTTTTGCGTAAAGCCAATTTTTCCCTACTGCAAAGGAATAAATTTATTTACTATCATGGTGGTTGTTAAACATTGAGAATGGTTGACAGCATCCTCAATCCCAATAAAAAATAGTCATTAATAACCCAACAATATTAATTAGAAGTAACATGATGAGATTCACATGATATTCAAGTACTAGATACTCAAGATGTCCATAACCGGGGACACGGCTAATCATGATCAGATTGTACACTCTGCAGAGGTTTGCGCACTTTTCCCCACAAGACTCAATCGCCTCCGTTTGGTTTCTCGCACTACTTGGTGTTTGAGAAACGGATGACTGAGACATAGTCTTTCAGAAGCGCTAGCACCTTACGTTTGGATAGACCGGTACACCTACTTTCCCCTACATCTGCTAGTCTATCCTGTAAGAGTTCGCACGACTTAATCAACTATGCCAGAGCCCCTATTGGCTTGTGGCTGCACACGGAAGTTACTAGCATGAATGATCTTATGATCCCTTTGAGCCTGGGTGGCGGTCCAAAGAAAAACAGGCAAGTCCTGATAGAAACCAGGTGCCTCAATCCACCCAGATGTGTGTTTAAGTTGCCACCTTAGATAAAACCATTAATTAACAATACTCACATCTGTCATGGATATCACTCAACCCAATCCACGTCTACTAGCATAGCATGGCATAATAAGCAAACGTAGAAGTAACTCCCAAAGGTTTCATAAGTAAAACAGGTCATAGGTACTACCTCATCTACTTCCCATCCCACAAATTAATTAGATCCTAATCATGCAGTGTTTGAGGATTGATCTAATGCAATAAAACTGGGTAGTAGAAAAGGTATGATCAAAGTGTTACTTGCCTTGCTGAGGATCCGCAAAACCTAGAGCTTCGAAATAACAGGCGGCGCACTCCGGGTGATCTATCGCAGACAAACAACAAGCATACAATAAGTACTCATCTAATGCACAGGTAAAACTCGAATAAAATATCTAACCAGAAAGTTCAACTTAAGAACTCCGGTTGCGAAAGAATCGAATGGAACAAAGCAACGGAAAACAAACGGCGAAAGAAATAACTCGATTCTAGCAATTTGAATCTAGGTCAAATTTTACCATAGAAAAAACTTGTTTAAGTTGATTAGACGGAACGGCGGTTTCGAAACGAAACTCCAGGCGCTTGAATCACCTGATTCCGATAAACGAGTGAGAAGATAAACTAGAACGAAGATCGGATCTGAGATCGCGATCGCGGAATAAATCCGACGAGAAGAAAAAGAAGAACGGTTGAACGAACGGACGTTCGTTAACTTAGAAGAATCCGGTGATCACGTTCATTAGAACGAACGGTCCGGCGCACGGTCTCGAGGCAACTAAATCGGAGAAGAAAACAAATCCGATCTCGGGTTTTGGAAAAGAAAACCGGATGAAAAACCGATCTAGAAAACCGGAACGGTTTAGAAAAGAACCGGAAAGAAAACGAATCGGAAGAGAAGAAAAGAATCGGAACGATTAGAAGAAAACGATCTGATGAAAGAGAAAGAGACGCGGCGCGGTTACCTCCGGCGAACGGCGGCGGCGGCGAGGTGCGGCGGCGGCAGTGGCAAGGTGCGGCGGTGGCGGCGCTGGCGGCGGCGGTGGCAAGGTGCGGCGGCGGCGGGTGAGGGGCGCAGGTGTGAGGTGCGGGTGAGGCTTGGTGGTGGCTTGGGGGCTTTGGGTTTGATGATTTAGAGGGGGGTGCGGGGGTATTTATATTGGGGAGGGGAGGGGTTTCTTGGAGGAGGGATCAAGAATTAGACTAGGAATAGGAAAGAAAAGGGAAGGAAAGATCTAGAAACAAAAAGGAATAACGAAAGTACTACAAAAGTACTACTAGGATTTTCCTAAAGAGGCAAACGGCGGCGGCTCCCTCCTGGTGCGCTTGGCACGCGCGCGGCGCTGGACTGCCCGGCCGGCTGGCTTGGGCCTTTGGCCCAAGGCGCTGATTTTTTTTTAAATCGGTTTCGCGCGCGGAAAAACACAGAAAAATAAATCTACCGGACTCCAAAATTAATAAACTAAAATTTCCCCGACTCCTAAAAATGAGTCGAACAAAATGAACTTTTCTCCGGGCCAAAAATGCAATTTTGAAAAATACGCATTTTTCCCTATCCAAATAAAATGAGAATAAACTCTGGAAAATCCGAATTTTGATTTTATTTATTAAATCTTCATTTTTCCTAAAATTTAGGAAAGTCATATTATTCCCTCTCATATATTTGATATTGGAAAAATATTTGAAGATAAAATAAATAAATCAAGTGATCCTCTTTTCAAAATTTGAGAAAACTCAAATATGAAAATAACGAAATCTCCAACTCTCTCCGAGGGTCCTTGAGTTGTGTGAAATTTCAAGGATCGATCAAAAATGCAAGAAAATATGTTATGCATGATGATCCAATATATAACATTCCAAATTGAAAATTTGGGATGTTACATAGAACTTTCTAGTAAACAATTGTAGCTAATCTCGTGAGCGCTAAAGTTTTTGTTTTTTACAGCAAGATCATAAAGACTTCACCCAAGTCTCCCCAAAGGTTCTACTTGGCACAAACAATAAATAAAACATAAAAACACATCTTAACAGAAGCTAGAAGAATTATTTAATACTAAACAGAACCAAAAGCAAGAAACAAAAATAAAATTGGGTTGCCTCCCAACAAGCGCTATCGTTTAACACCCCTAGCTAGGCATAAAAGCAAGAATAGATCTAGGTTTTATCATCTTTGGTATGAAATTCTTCAATAGAACACTTATAACCCTTAGGAGTTTCCTTCTTTTTATTAATGATCAAACTCCCAGGCAAGAAATCAAGAAAATCATTCGTAGCAAAAGGTTCCTTAATGATAGCGAAAAAGTTGGGGTGAACACTTATGGATTTGAGATCCGCATTCTCCTTACTAGAAGTTTCACACTTATTTCTAGGAACATACATCAATTTGGAAATTTTAGCATTAGAAGGTTTTGGAGTATTTTTCACGGAAGAAAAGGCAGACCCTAAGTTGGTAATAATATCCTCAATCTTATCAATTCTTGTGGAATCTTGATCTATCTTTTTGTTAACTATGGGTTCCTTTTCTTTAATTTTTTAAGAGCAACTCCTACCTTAGATACGTATTGGGTAATTTAGTTGTGGATATTTTCATCCAAATTTTCAATCAACTCTAAAGTAGCAACTTTATTTTCAATAATTTTAAGCCTTTGCATCACATGTTCAAAAGTTAAAATAGTTCAATTAACCAAAATAGGTGGTGGTCCAAACAAATCTATCATCGCATTATAAGAATCAAAAGTATGGCTACCCAAGAAATTCCTCCAGTAATGGTATCAAGAATATATCTATTCCAAGGGGTGATGCCTACATAGAAATTGCGAAGAAGAACGGAAGTGGATTGCTTCCTAGTTGAAAGGATCGAGAAGTGGTGTCTAGAGGGGGGTGAATAGACTTTAATCAAGTAAAGTTGCAGTTTTTAATTTCACTTAAGTTGATGTGGAGTTTTAGCACAAGTTTAAGGAATCACAATACATATCAAGAAAGCATGCAAGCATACAAGAGTATATGAGCAGCGGAAAGTAAAGCATGCAAGTTGCAAGAATATAAAGAGAAGGGATTGGAGTGTGCAAACGCAATTTGGAGACATGGAGATTTTTTATCCGTGGTTCCGATAGGTGGTGCTATCGTACATCCACGTTGATGGAGACTTCAACCCACGAAGGGTAATGGTTGCGCGAGTCCATGGAGGGCTCCACCCATGAAGGGTCCACGAAGAAGTAACCTTGTCTATCCCATCATGGTCGTCGCCCACGAAGGACTTGCCTCACTAAGGTAGATCTTCATGAAGTAGGCGATCTCCTTGCCCTTACAAACTCCTTGGTTCAACTCCACAATCTTGACGGAGGCTCCCAAGTAACACCTAGCCAATCTAGGAGACACCACTTCCAATAAGTAACAAATGGTGTGTTGATGATGAACTCCTTGCTCTTGTGCTTCAAATGATAGTCTCCCCAACACCCAACTCTCTCTCATATGATTGGATTTGGTAGAAAGAAGATTTGAGTGGAAAGCAACTTGGGGAAGGCTAGAGATCAAGATTTATGTGGTTGGAATGGAATATCTTGACCTCAACACAAGTGTAGGTGGTTCTCTCTCAGAAAATGTGTACTGGAAGTGTAGGTATGTTCTGATGGCTCTCTTCACAAATGAAGAGTGGGTGGAGGGGTATATATAGCCTCCACACAAAATCTAACCGTTACACACAAATCACCAAACTCGGTGGGACCGATTCAAAGAACTCGGTCAGACCGATTTGGTTCATAATGTGACCGTTAGGCATTTCGGTGGGACCGACTGGATCAACTCGGTGGGACCGATGTGCTAGGGTTAGGTTAAATCCAAAACTCAGTTTGACCGATTACTCAAACTCGGTGGGGCTGATCTGGGTAATAGGCGAAACAGAGAGTTGGCCAAACAAACTCGGTGGGGCCGATTGCATATCTCGGTGGGACCAAAAATATTGTAATAGGCAACAGAGAGTTTGCATGTCGGTGAGACCGAGATCCCATCGGTGAGACCGAGTTGATTAGGGTTTCTGGCAGTGGCTATGCCAACTAAACTCGGTGGCTCCGGATAGAAAGAGTTGGTGGGGCCGAGTTGACTTTTGGTTTGGGACATATTTGGAAGTGAGGAAGTGGTTGAGGGCTTTGGAGCATATCACTAAGCATTTTGAGCAAGCAAGCCATTAGGCAACACCTCATCCCTTCTTACTAGTATCGGCTTTCCTATGGACTCAATGTGATCTTGGATCACTAAAATAGAAAATGTAGAGTCCTGAGCTTTGAGCTTGAGCCAATCATTTGTCCTTAGCATATTGAAGGGGTTCCACATCCTCTAGTCCATGCCACTCCATTGTTGAACTTATCTGAAACATACTAGGTAGAAACATTAGTCCAACAAGAGATATGTTGACATTAATTACCAGAATCACCTAGGGAACACTTGTGCTTTCAGTCTCCCCCTTTTTGGTAATTGATGACAACATACATCAAAGCTTTAGATAAAGATATAGAGAGCAACAAGTAAAGCTTTGGAAAGACATGCAACATGCATAGGCTCCCCTATATGTATGCACTCATGTAAATATGGAACATAGGAGCATGTGAATGCATAAGCATGACAGAGTAAGCCATGTGTTACATGTATCTTGGCTATATGCATCAGAGCAAATGATGTGAATATAGGAAATGTGCCCTCATGCTCACGAGTCCTTCTTGCAAACAATATGTACATCAGCAAGAAATCCTCATGCACATGACTGTGATGCATATACTTACCTTATGGTCATGGGTTGGCTTAGAAGGGAATGAACCTGAGTAAACAAGGTTAGATAACATAAATACATCTACTAGCCAGAGCAAACAAAAGAACCACAAAGGTACCAAGACTGGGATGACATGTAGAGAATGAGCACTGAGTACTCCATTGGATATAGACATGTCCCCAAAGGTAAACATGTGCAATAAAATCAGAGATTTCCTTCCCTTAGATGTCTTGCTCCCCCTGAATCTTGCATGGGATATTGGGAGAGGATAGGGAACAGAAAATCAGAGCAAAAGAAGAGAAACAACAGAGCTTGAGCTAAAGCAAGCAATCAAATATGATCAAATATGAACATGTCTTTCCCTTCTTAAAGACATGTAACTTCTCTCCTCATGAACACCAAGCATCTGGGGTTTCTTACACACTCCCGCTGAGTATCCTCTCCCCCTATAGAAATGATTAAGCATAGAGCTTTGATGTGATCTCTCTCTCCCCCTTTGACATCAATTTCCAAGAAGGGCTCTTCGGGATTTTTTGTTTTGTTTCAGAAAGGTTTGGTCCTTGAGTCACAAAGCAAATCAAATGTGATGCTGGTAGAGGACAAGAATCATTGAGTGGAGCTGGAGCAAGAAGACTGCAGGAATAAGTGGCAAGTTGTCTTTCCTGTAGTGAAATCGGTAGCACCGAGTTGTATGCTTCGGTGGCACCGAGAGAATTCAGTTGGACCGAAGGAAACAAATCAGTGTGACCGAGTCCATCACAGAGAAAACACTTGTCACCTTAGCTCACTAGGCACTTAAGATCTCACAAGGATTTGCAAGGAATTTGATGCAAAAAATGCAGAACAAGAAGAAATGGAAAGATCTAGATGAAGTTTTTTGAAAGGGGAAACACATATGCATGAGAAAAATGCAACAGGAAACATAAGAGAACTTCATCTAGAAAAAGGGCGGTGACAAAGTCACCTATGTTAGAGTATATTGACATAAGAGTCAAGTGAGATCACTTGATCTTTGGTCATACTCAATGTTTAAGCGCAAAATGGGGTTGCCATTTTTCGTTTAAGCATCTTGATGTATTCTCATCTTGTTGAGTTGCTTTGACCCATGTCTTGGAGTAAAGCTTCTCTAAGATGGAATAACATACCTTGGGTGGTGGTGTTGATCTTGATCATGTAGTTGAACTCGTGTGGGTTGCTCAAGGTTGATGTAGCTCATCAAGAGTTGGGAGCACCACTTGGAATTTGAGTCCATCTTCCTACATGGGTTAGCCTTGCAAGGAAGAGCACTTGTGTATCCAAAATGACAATCATAAATCTTAATGTAGAATTTGTCAGAGGATATGTTTGAATAGTTTTGTGCTTCCTTGTCTTCAACCACCATTGTGTAGAGACTTGATGATGTAGAGATTGCTCAAGATGTGAGTGAGTTGCAATCTCATGGATTTAGATTCATCCGAGTACCTACAAGGGTTAGATAGCATGCAAGGGTGCAAAAAAAATATCCGAGACATATAGATAGCATCATGAAAGAAATATCAAGGATTAGTTAAAGGCTCATGCGTTGCATGTATCCAAATGGAGTTCCTACTCCAAGTTTGAAGCATCAATGATGTTCAATTCACCTTTAAAACGGCAAAAGACCTTCTCATCAAGCGGTTTGGTAAATATATCCGCTAATTGTTTATCGGTGCGAACATGCTTTAGATCAATGTCCCCTTTGGCAACATGATCTCGAATAAAATGATGACGAACTTCAATATGCTTAGTTCGAGAGTGTTGCACGGGATTGTGAGCAATCTTGATAGCACTTTCATTGTCACAAAAAAATGGAACATGTTTCACATATATCCCATAATCTTTAAGAGTTTGGGTCATCCAAAGTAAATGAGCACAACGTGATCCAGCGGCAATGTATTCCGCTTCGGCAGTGGATAAGGATACCGAGTTTTGTTTCTTGGAGGACCAAGACACAAGAGATCTACCAAGAAATTGACAAGTACCCGAAGTGGACTTTCTATCAACCTTGTCTCCGGCATAGTCCGAATCGGAGTAACCAACAAGATCAAAAGAAGACCTCTTAGGATACCAAATGCCAAAATTTGGTGTGTGTAGGATCGGAAGTATGTCTAGAGGGGGGGTGATTAGACTACTTGACCAAATAAAAACTTAACCTTTTCCCAATTTTAGTTCTTGGCAGATTTTAGCAACTTTAGGACAAGTCAAGCAATCATCACACAATTCAAGCAAGCATGCAAAGAGTATATAGGCAGCGGAAAGTAAAGCATGCAACTTGCAAGAATGTAAAGGGAAGGGTTTGGAGAATTCAAACGCTATTGGAGACACGGATGTTTTTCCCGTGGTTCGGATAGGTGGTGCTATCCTACATCCACGTTAGTGGAGACTTCAACCCACGAAGGGTAACGATTGCGCGAGTCCACGGAGGGCTCCACCCACGAAGGGTCCACGAAGAAGCAACCTTGTCTATCCCACCATGGCCATCGCCCACGAAGGACTTGCCTCACTAGCGGTAGATCTTCACGAAGTAGGCGATCTCCTTGCCCTTACAATCTCCTTGGTTCAACTCCACAATCTTGTCGGAGGCTCCCAAGTGACACCTAGCCAATCTAGGAGACACCACTCTCCCCAACACTCAACTCTCTCTCACAGGATTTGGATTTGGTGGAAAGAAGATTTGAGTGGAAAGCAACTTGGGGAAGGCTAGAGATCAAGATTCATATGGTAGGAATGGAATATCTTGGTTTCAACACATGAGTAGGTGGTTCTCTCTCAGAACATATGAGTTGGAAGTGTAGATGTGTTCTGATGGCTCTCTCCACGAATGAAGAGGAGGTCGAGGGGTATATATAGCCTCCACTTAAAATCCAACCGTTACACACAATCTACCAATCTCGGTGGGACCGAATCAATAAACTCGGTCGGACCGAAACGGTAAACCTAGTGACCGTTAGAGATTTTCGGTGGGACTGACATGCATCTCGGTAGGACCGATATGGTTAGGGTTTGGGCATAACGTAATCTCGGTGAGACCGATTACACAAACTCGGTGAGACCGATTTGGTAATTAGCTAACCAGAGAGTTGGTCAGGCAAACTCGGTGGGACCGATTTGCTCTTTCGGTGAGACCGAAAAGTTACAAAAGGGAAACAGAGAGTTTGCATTGCAATCTCGGTGGGACCGATCCGCTCTTTCGGTGAGACCGAAAAGTTACGAAAAGGAAACAGAGAGGTTGCAATCCCATCTCGGTGAGACCGAGATCCCTATCGGTAGAACCAATTTGCTAGGGTTTGGCAGTGGCTTATGACATATGAGAAACTCGGTGGCGCCGGATAGAAAGAATCGGTATGACCGAGTTTGGCTTAGGGTTTAGGTCATATGTGGATATGGGAAAGTAGTTGAGGATTTTGGAGCATATCATTAAGCACATAAGGCAAAGAGCTCATTAAGCAACACCTCATCCCTCCTTGATAGTATTGGCTTTTCCTATAGACTCAATGTGATCTTGGATCACTAAAATGTAAAATGAAGAGTCTTGAGCTTTTGAGCTTGAGCCAATCCTTTGTCCTTAGCATTTTGAGGGTTCCACTTTCACCATCCATGCCATGCCAATCATTGAGCTTTCCTGAAATAATTGTCTTGGAATTGCATTAGCTCAGTGAGCTATATGTTGTTATGAATTACCAAAACCACCTAGGGATAGTTGCACTTTCAATCTCCCCCTTTTTGGTAATTGATGTCAACATATAGATCAAAGCTTCGACAAATGATAATAAGAATGAATTTCATCGCCGCTTTGAGAAGTATGTGATAAGTAAGAGCTCCCCCTAAATTTGTGCATATTTAAAATTTGCTTTGGACTGCAAATGCACAAAGAGTTAGAATCATGGGTTACTCTTCCATGTCACATACATCTTGGTGGAGCGCTCAAAATGATAAATAATGAAATACATGCACTCATCACCAAGACAAAAGTGAATGATCAAACATAAGATAGATAGGATAATATCAAGCATGCATAAGTGTAGCTTATGATCAAACACATGATCATCAATGTCTCACAAGCATATCAAAGTATCTCAACCAAAAGAAAATTAATGTATCAAAGACCACCAAATAAAACAAGAGAGAAAACCAACACACTCTCTCTCGAAGCCTATGATCTATACATCTTCTCCCCCTTTGGCAACAAGTTACCAAAAAGTTCCTAGAAAATGCATAGTGCTAGATCGACTCTCAGGCTTGATCTTCAGGAGGTGGTGGAGTCCGGATCACTCCAAGGACGAAGGCTTCTGTTGATGCTGATGGAGTTGGAGCTGAAGTGGATGCTGGAGCAGGTTGGATTGATGCTGCGGCTGGAGCTGAGGCGGTTGCTCTTGTGTCAGGAACTGGCACTGCACTGGACCTCTGGGCTCGTGGAACTCTAGCAAATGCATCTGTAGCTGTCTTCCCTCTCCTCTCCTGCATGTCATCCTGGAGCTGCTCTACTGCTGTCTGTATCTCTGTTACCTTGATATCCAAGTCATAGAACTTCTGTTCTACGATTCTCTCTAGGCTTGCCTGGTTCTGAGTTAGGTTGGCCAAACCTTTCTCAATCCGCAGGGTGGATGCAATCAGGTAACTTAGCTGCTCTTGCTTGGTTTTCAGAAAGTATTCTGATGCCTCCTCTTGAGTTGGCATCCTAGCAGCTTTCTCCTTTCTAGTCTTCTCCTTTTGTGCTTGGGCATGGGCTGAAGATGGTTCATCCTTGTTCATCACAACTTCATTGTCTTCAAACTCAGGATGAATAGGAAGATGTTCCTTATCCAAAAGATATATGCCAGTGCCCATCTTGGAGTTGATCAGTTCTTGGATATGAGGAGCATATCCACAGCTTCTCTTCTGGTCTGTTGCTGTCCTCTTGATTGTCTCTATCATCAGGCTCATGACCTTGAGCTTCTGAGGCACATCAAAGATATGAAGCAGGTTGATAGCATGGCCTCTGACCATCTTGTGATCTCCAGACTTGGGTAGCAGAGTGTGCCTTAAGATCCAGTTGATAGTTGGCAATCCTGACAGAACATAATGTACAGATCCATACTTGAAAGTTTCAAGTGCCTTGTCAGGGATTTCCTTGTACATGTTGATCATTGAGTTGTGGTCCATCTTCTTCTTGGAATAGACATCCAAGTCATCTTCACTTTCTTATAGGGCATTGATCAGTTGAGCCCATTCTGCAACAGTTGATTGGTACCTCGTACCTTCAGACATCCATGTGATCCTCCCATTGGGGTAAAAGTGTGTTGTGGAGTAGAACTGCATGATAAGTTCCTCGTTCCACTTTTTGAGCTTTTGCCCAACAAAGTCTGCTACTCCACAAGCCTTGAAGCTGTCCTCCACTCCTGGGAAGTGCTCTTCATTGTCCTTTATGTATTGCCAATCGACCCATTTCATGTCACAGACAATTGGCTTCTTGTCTAACAGGATTGTCTCATAGAAGTCCTGCTGTTCCTTAGTGTGGAACTTGTAGTCTACAGCAGTCCTTCTCCTGGTAGCATAGGGATCTTCTGCTCTCCATTTTCTCAATCCAGAGTCTCTCCTGATATTCATATCCTCAGCCATAGGATGAGCATCATTGTGGTCTGGGATCTTGGGCTTCAATTTCCTCAAAACTTGTCCTTCTTCTTCCTCAGCAACATCAGGCACTGGGGCCTTATTCTTCTCAGCAGCTGGAATATTTCTTGTATTCCTCTTGGGTTTTTGCTTTGGAGCTGGCTTGGGGGCTTCCTTGGGCTTGGATGCAGTTGCCCCTGACCTAATAGCATCACCCATCAGCTTGGGTGCCTTTGGTGCTGGTGCAGCACCTTCCTCTTCCTCTTCTTCTTCATCAGAATCTTTCCTCATAGAGGGCTTGCCAATGACTCTAGCGATGGTAGTTCTTGCTCTCTTCTTTTTCTTGCCCTGGCCAATATCTTCTCCTTCAGATTCCATAGTGAACTTCATTGTTTCCTCAAGCACAGCCTTCCTAGGCTTTGAGGTTGGAACTCTTCTAGCAGGTGCTTTCTTGTGCATTCCTGGTTTGGTGGCTGCAGCTGAGCCATACTCTTTCTTCAGCACAACTCTCTTGGAGGTTGTCTCCTCCTCTGCCACATAGTCTTCATCTTCAGAATCTGAAGTTCTTTTCCTTCTCTGTCTGGTGGCAGCCTTTGGCAGATTGCTTGGAGTGCTCCTGCTGCCATCATCTGAAGAACTTGAGGGACTAGTGCCCTCACTCATATGCACAAGCTGCTCTGACTGATTCTGACTGTCACTCTGGTCTGACATGTTGAACAAGCTGACTGCTGACTGCTGACCCTGTGAATAGTTTATAGATGAGGTAGAATGGATGAGCATCACAAAAAGCAGAGATTTTTGCAAAAGAATGATTCAAAAACTTAGTTTTAGTTTCCCATAGAAAACATTTCGGATCTACCGATTTCTAAACTCGGTGATACCGAAGCAGTATTTGGAACCTAAACTAGTGATCTCGGTCAGACCGAGTCACAGTTCGGTGGTACCGAGACTGCTAGGGTTTCACAAAGTTCAAAAATCGGTCACACCGATTAGTTACACTCGGTCAGACCGAGTTTCACTTGTGCAATGGCATAGGCCAAATCGGTGGGACCGAATTTTTCAACTCGGTGGGTCCGAGATGGTTTCGGCGAAAACCTAACCCTAAATATTTCGAATCAAACCTATTCTACGAGTTCTTTGACTGGATAGAAGTTTATCAAACGTGGCAAGAATCATGATGATCACAATGTGCTAGGAATCAGATTGGGAATAGCACAAAGATCGAGTCCGTACCCTAGTTCGGCGGAGACTCGCTACGGCGGCAACGGCGGAGGTGATTTCCGTTGACGGCGATGGAGACCAGCGACTGGAGGCTGCTGGCGGCGGGAAGACGATCCGGAGACCACGTCGGCAGAGCGAGCTATGGCGCGGGCGAAGAGGTTCGGAGAAATTTCCAAATTTTTGCCCGTGACTATATATAGACCGACCCTGTCGGTGTGACCGAGTGGAACGACTCGGTGGCACCGAGATGCAAAACTGTATACAGTTATTGCAACTCGGTGTGACCGAATAGTTCAAGTCGGTTGCACCAAGATTGAAAACATAGATCAACTTTATGATCTCGGTAGGACCGAAAGTGGGGTATCGGTCAGACCGAGAATCACAAAGAGGTTTTGGAAGTTTAAGTCTATGACGAAACGAGGACTCCGAGTGCTCCTCACACAGAGTGGTTCGAATTTGACTTGATCAATTGTGTGATGTAGCATGAATAGAGTTTGAGACGAGAAAAGCATAGATAGCTAGAGAAGGTTCTTAGGCATTCTTGTCCATCCACTTGGCAAAAGAAAAGATAAAGCCAAACAATCAAAACAACAAGTGGATGTCCTCGAATGAGTGAAATATGCGTCCAACATGCTCACACAATAAAGTGGCAATAGAAATATGTGACAAAGTATGCACAACCAATTCTAGCATCTATCAAGCAATTGGCAATGACTAGGTCATCTATATATGAGTATATTGACTTAGGAGTCAAATGAGAACACTTGATCATAGGTCATACTCATCGTTTGAGCTCAAGTGGGGTTACCACTTTTACATAAAGCATTGTTGTGTTCACATCATTAGAGTTGCTTTAGCTCAAGTCTTAGAGTAAAGCTCCCCCTAGATGTGATATCCCCCCTTAAGAGGGATGAACTAACCTTGGATTTTGTCGATAATGACTTCATGTAGATGTTGAAGATGTGGATGCTGAATATTGATGTAGATCACTTGGAGCTATCCTTTTGAGTGAATTGCACTTTCAATACCTACATGGGTTAGTCCGACAAGGAACAAGCAAGTATATCCATAGACATAGAGTGATGCACATACAAGAAGATGTCTATGAAAGCTTTTAGATTACCTTGTCCCTTGACTTACCAACAAGAGGGTTTGTGACTCCTTGAACTAGTGCAAGATGTGGAAGTTGATTGCACGTGTTCTTGCCAAAATGATAAGAGTGAAGTATGTTGGCGGAGTCACCCTCAAGAACTCTCTAGTTCTTCTTCTTTTGGATCCACACCATTTTGATGGGAATCCTTGGAGTTGTAGTCGTACTTGATGAAGTGGAACTTGAAGTAGTCTTGGGAATCCACTTGACTAAGGTCTTAGGAGCTTCTTCAAATGCATCTATTTCCTCTTGAAGCTTGTCCTTGCCTTTTTGCTTGTAGTCTTGTGGTGGAAGATCATCTTGGGTTTGTGTCCCCTTGAAAGAAGTTGGATCATACTTCTCTTGTTGAGGAACAAACTTTGTCTTGGGGTATTGATCTTCTTCCCACTCAACTCCATTGGCATTGAACTTTCGTTCAAAACCAACACCTTGATTCTTCCGGTGCCTTCCTTGCTTGCGTACAATCTCCTCGAATTGCTTACTTCCGGCAAGGCTTTTGTACACTCCTTTCTCTATGATTTCCTTCAATATGCTATTTTCTTGCTCAAGTGTAACTTGGCTAAGAGAATCATTAGTGGAGTCAAGAGAACTACTAGAAGCAACAATATTGGATTTAACATGTTCATTGTTACTACTAGAGGAAGAATCTTTCTTGTTTTTGTTATTAGACTTGACTTGAGGCATGTAAGTGGATAAGAGTAAACGTTTGGCAATGTAAGAAGAACTTTTCTTGCGGAGATCATCATTGATTGCCTTTAAAAGCTCATGCTCTTGCTCAAGATTGAGCTTTTCAAAGCGTAACTTCTCATGAACCCTTAAAAGTTCTCGATGATCTTCGAAGATAGTTTCATGAGCTAACTTAAGAGTGTTTAGTTCTTTAGTTAGAGCCTCAATTTTCTCCTTATCATTGTCATTCGTTTTAGCATGATTAATTGACGTTTCATCATGGGATTCATCACTAGAGTTGTCAACAAGTAAATCATCATCGCCTAACAAGTCATCTTCATCACTATTAAAATCAACATACTCAGGGTGAGTTACCTTAGGACCTTTAGCCATGAAGCATCTTCCAATTCCTTCATTGGGTGAATCAAATATGTCATAGGAGTTGGTTGGCACGAGTGCTAGTCCGGCAACACCTTCATCTTGAGTATATCCGGAGTCGGAGTGATAACTTCTCTCGGAGTGGTTGTCGGAGTCGGAGCCGGATACCCATTCACCAACATGAGCTTGATGTCTTCGTTTTGTGTAGCTCCTTGATGATTTTTCCTTCCTTTCCGAATCCTTGCTTCTCCGTGAGTATCTTCGTTCATAACGATCATCTCTACTCCTTCTCTCTCGTGATGGTGATTCCTCTTTTTTGCTTGTTATTTTTGGAGGATCTTCTCTTCTTTTGTAGGGAGCCGTACACTCATTGGAATAGTGTCCAGGTCTTCCACAATTGTAGCAGTTTCGCTCTCGACTAGAAGATCTTTTGTCATTGTAGGACCTTGACTTGGAGCTTCTATCTTTGCCTCTACTCTTGTAGAACTTGTTGAAGTTCTTCACCATTAAGCTCAATTCTTCATTGAAGTTTTGTTTCTCACTTGAAGATGTGGGGGCTTCATATGAGGCTTTATAAGCACCACTTGATTTGTTGTGAAGTTCCTCTTTGTCCTTGAGCGACATCTCATGAGCAACAATTCTTCCAATGACTTCCGTTGTCTTGAGATTTTTGTAATTGGGCATCATTTGGATCAATGTACACACGGTATCATATTTTCCATCCAAGGCTCTTAGGATCTTCTTGATGATGAATCTGTCGGTCATCTCTTCACTCCCTAAGCCAGCAATCTCATTTGTGATGAGAGCAAGCCTAGAGTACATTTCAGCGACACCTTCACCATCCTTCATTTTGAACTTGTCGAGTTGACTTTGAAGCACATCCAATTTAGATTCCATGACGGAGTCGGTACCTTCGTGCATATCAATCAAAGTATCCCAAATTTCCTTTGTATTCTCAAGACGGCTGATTTTGTTGAATTCTTCGGGGCATAATCCGTTGAAGAGAATATCACAAGCTTGAGCGTTGTATTGCAGCATCTTCAACTCATCCGCGGTAGCTTCACGGTTTGGTTCTTTCCCTTCGAAGAAGTCACCTTGCAAACCAACACACACAATTGCCCAAACGGCAGGGTTATGTCCAAGAATATGCATTTTCATTTTATGCTTCCAACTAGCAAAGTTAGTGCCATCAAAGTAAGGACCTCTACAGTGATAATTTCCCTCACTAGAGGCCATACTCTCCTAGGTTGTGAAACCAAGGCTATGACCACCAAAAGCTATGGGAATCAAAGCAAATGGAGACCAAAGCTCTGATACCACTTGTAGGATCGGAAGTATGTCTAGAGGGGGGGTGATTAGACTACTTGACCAAATAAAAACTTAACCTTTTCCCAATTTTAGTTCTTGGTAGATTTTAGCAACTTTAGGACAAGTCAAGCAATCATCACACAATTCAAGCAAGCATGCAAAGAGTATATAGGCAGTGGAAAGTAAAGCATGCAACTTGCAAGAATGTAAAGGGAAGGGTTTGGAGAATTCAAACGCTATTGCAGACACGGATGTTTTTCGCGTGGTTCGGATAGGTGGTGCTATCCTACATCCACGTTAGTGGAGACTTCAACCCACGAAGGGTAACGGTTGCGCGAGTCCACGGAGGGCTCCACCCACGAAGGGTCCACGAAGAAGCAACCTTGTCTATACCACCATGGCCATCGCCCACGAAGGACTTGCCTCACTAGCGGTAGATCTTCACGAAGTAGGCGATCTCCTTGCCCTTACAAACTCCTTGGTTCAACTCCACAATCTTGTCGGAGGCTCCCAAGTGACACCTAGCCAATCTAGGAGACACCACTCTCCAAGAAGTAACAAATGGTGTGTTGATGATGAACTCCTTGCTCTTGTGCTTCAGATGATAGTCTCCCCAACACTCAACTCTCTCTCACAGGATTTGGATTTGGTGGAAAGAAGATTTGAGTGGAAAGCAACTTGGGGAAGGCTAGAGATCAAGATTCATATGGTAGGAATGGAATATCTTGGTCTCAACACATGAGTAGGTGGTTCTCTCTCAGAACATATGAGTTGGAAGTGTAGATGTGTTCTGATGGCTCTCTCCACGAATGAAGAGGAGGTGGAGGGGTATATATAGCCTCCACTTAAAATCCAACCGTTACACACAATCTACCAATCTCGGTGGGACCGAATCAATAAACTCGGTCGGACCGAAACGGTAAACCTAGTGACCGTTAGAGATTTTCGGTGGGACTGACATGCATCTCGGTAGGACCGATATGGTTAGGGTTTGGGCATAACGTAATCTCGGTGAGACCGATTACACAAACTCGGTGAGACCGATTTGGTAATTAGCTAACCAGAGAGTTGGTCAGGCAAACTCGGTGGGACCGATTTGCTCTTTCGGTGAGACCGAAAAGTTACAAAAGGGAAACAGAGAGTTTGCATTGCAATCTCGGTGTGACCGATCCGCTCTTTCGGTGAGACCGAAAAGTTACGAAAAGGAAACAAAGAGGTTGTAATCCCATCTCGGTGAGACCGAGATCCCTATCGGTAGAACCAATTTGCTAGGGTTTGGCAGTGGCTTATGACATATGAGAAACTCGGTGGCGCCGGATAGAAAGAATCGGTATGACCGAGTTTGTCTTAGGGTTTAGGTCATATGTGGATATGGGAAAGTAGTTGAGGATTTTGGAGCATATCATTAAGCACATAAGGCAAAGAGCTCATTAAGCAACACCTCATCCCTCCTTGATAATATTGGCTTTTCCTATAGACTCAATGTGATCTTGGATCACTAAAATATATAATGAAGAGTCTTGAGCTTTTGAGCTTGAGCCAATCCTTTGTCCTTAGTATTTTGAGGGTTCCACTTTCACCATCCATGCCATGCCAATCATTGAGCTTTCCTGAAATAATTGTCTTGGAATTGCATTAGCTCAATGAGCTATATGTTGTTATGAATTACCAAAACCACCTAGGGATAGTTGCACTTTCAGTGTGCATATTAAATATCTCACTATCCTTTTCACAGCCTTAAGATGACACTCTTTAGGGGCCGCTTGATATCGTGCACACATGCACACACTTAGCATAATGTCAGGATGGGAGGCACATAGATATAGCAATGAACCAATCATAGAGTGGTAAACTTTTTGATCAACCGGTCCGCCGTCCTTAGTCAAGTCAAGATGTCCACTAGTAGGCATGGGTGTAGACGTACCTTTGCATTCTTGCATATTGAACTACTTGAATAAGTCCTTGGTGTACTTTGTTTGATAAACAAAGGTACAGTCCTTAGTTTGCTTGATTTGCGAACCAAGAAAGAATTTGAGTTCACTCATCATAGACATCTCAAACTTCTTCAACATTAGCTTTCCAAACTTCTTACTAAAATGAGGGTTAGTTGAATCAAATATAATATCATCAACATAAATTTGGCACACAAATAGTTCTCCATTAACCCTTTTAGTAAAAAGAGTAGAATCAATTTTACCAATTTCAAAACCTTTTTCAATAAGAAACTTGGTCAAGCATTTATACCACGCTCTAGGATCTTGTTTAAGACCATAAAGGGCTTTATGAAGTTTGTAAACATGATTAGGTTTCTTAGGAGTGACAAAGCCGGGAGGTTGCTTGACATAAACTTCCTCCTCAATTTCACCATTTAGAAAAGCACTTTTAATGTCCATTTGGTACAAGGTGATATCATGGTGATTAGCATAAGCAAGTAAGATGCGAATGGACTCAAGTCTAGCAACGGGAGCATATGTCTCACCATAGTCCATACCTTAGACTTGAGTGTAACCTTGGGCGACTAGGCTTGCTTTGTTGCGGACGACTTTACCATCTTCATCTTGCTTGTTGCGAGACACCCATTTGGTATCAATGATGTTGTGGTTGTTGTCGGGCTTCTCGACCAATGTCCACACTTGATTTCTCTCAAAGTTGTGTAGCTCTTCATGCATAGCATTTATCCAATCCGGATCTTCCAATGCTTCTTCAACCTTCATAGGTTCGATGCTAGATATGAATGAGTAATGTTCACAAAAGTTAGCCAAACGAGTTTTAGAGCAAGTGATTCTCCCGGTTTGGATATCATCATAGATTTGCTCGACGGGATTGTCTTTGGCGATTCTTGCTCGAACTCGTGGAAGCTTTGGCTTGGCTCGGGGTGGAAAATCCTCTTCATATTCTTCTTCTTCTTGGTCTTCTTCATTGTTGACGTTGTCATTCTCTTGTCGTGGTGGAGGAGGAGGTTGTTGATGTTCATCTTGGTGTACTTCCTTGTTTTTTTCGTCTTGGTGTGTCCCACTTGTGGATGCTTCCGTATCAATTCTTGGTTCACCTTGTCGTGAGGTAGAAGCTTCCACTTGAACGGACGAGGTATTCTCCTTCACCTCCGTTGGACGAATCTTGCCAACAGACAAGTCTTGGATTGCTTTCGAAGGGTCTTTGTCTCCTACATCAATTGGCATTTGCTCTACTTGCGAGCCGTTAGATTCATCGAACTTCACATCTACCGTCCTTTCAGGTGAAATTGTGGTAGACACGGTAAGTTTGAGAGTTTGAGCCATAACCAAGTAGGAAACCTTCATGATATTTAGGAGCAAATTTAGAACGTTGATGCTTATCAAGAATGTAGAACTTTGAGCCAGATACTCGAAAGTATCCAACTTGAGGTTTGTTACCGGTGAGGAGCTCGTATGCCGTCTTGTCAAGTAGCTTGTGAAGATACAGGCGATTTGTTGCATGACAAGTTGTCTCAGCCGCTTCCGCCCAAAAGGGTTTTGGAGTCTTGTACTCATCAAGCATCGTTCTTGCCATCTCAATAAGAGTCCGGTTCTTCCTCTCAACAACTCCATTTTGTTGAGGTGTGTACGTAGCCGAGAACTCATGTGAAATCCCCTCTTCGTCAAGAAAGGTATCCACATTTGCGTTCTTGAACACCGTTCCATTATCGCTCTGAACCTTCTTGATCTTCACATCAAATTGATTTGGGCCTTCCTAGCGAAGTTTCTGAAGATCTTTTGGACCTGCAATTTGTCATCAAGAAAGAACACCCACGTAAATCTTGAAAAATTATCAACTATAACTAGATCAAATGAGTTACCACCGAGACTCTTGTAGGCATTTGGGCCAAAGAGATCCATGTGAAGTAGCTCGAGTGGTCTTCTCGTGGTCATGATGTTCTTTGCGTGATGACTTCCTCCAAATTGTTTCCCTGTCTGACAAGCACTACAAAGTCCACCCTTGTCAAATATGACATATTTTATTCCAAATATATGATCACCTTTAGAAGATTTAGCAATTAAGCAAGTTCTAGGTTGAGCCTTTTTAGTGAAGTCAACAATGTAAAGATCACCTCTACGTATACCGTTAAAGACCATTTTACGATTATCTCTATGAAACACTTGGCAATCTACCTCAGTAAATAGGACATTGAAACCGAAATCAGCAAGTCTAGATACTGAAAGTAAATTGTACCCAAGAGATTCAACGAGCATGACATTTTGTATGGAGCTATCATGTGAGATGGCCACCTTATCGAGGACAACCACCTTACCCTTTGAGTTATCACCAAAGGTGACATACTTTCGAGGGCCGTCATTTTCAGCAAGCTCTCAGAACATATCTTTATCTCCAGTCATATGATCAGTACATCCACTATCAAGGACCCATTCCTTTCCTCCATCCATGTAGCCGCGAAGATTTGCCATAAGACGAAAGTGTCTCATTGCATCATCAAGATCATAGTCACTATCATCATCCTCATCATAGTATCCATGTTCAACATCATCTTGTGATTGATAAATTCCTAGAGAGGGTAATTCGTTAGATAAATGATCATTTCTATGGTTATCTTTATGAATTCTAATAGCTTTGAAATGATATTGCTAATGATTCCAACATCTCCTTTGGCACGCATGAGATTGGTAAGCTCAAATAGACAATCACCAAAGCTAGGATCACTAGAATTCATCTTATTCAAGGCGATAGATTTATGAAGGATTTCGTCTAAATTTTTCAAGGAATAATCTGGAAATCGTTCCTCAAGAAATCTCCATATAGTATAGGCACAATCAAGAGTAGGTAAATTAGCAATCAAATTTTTGGGCAATCCTCTAATGATAAGATTGATGGTTCTAAGATTGTGAATCTCATGTCAAGATCCTCTTCGGGTGTAGGATGCAAAGGATCAATATGAGGTGCACAAGGGCTAGAAATGTACTTGTTCAAATGATATTCATTGAGAATCTCAAGCATTTCCTTTTTCCACTCATAGAAAAACTCTCCATCGAGAATAGGCACTCTACATCTAAGACTCCCCAAAGTAGACACATCCATATTCCTCCAAAGGTGTTTAAACCAAGGCAATGGAGACCAAAGCTCTGATACCAATTGAAAGGATCGAGAAGTGGTGTCTAGAGGGGGGGGGTGAATAGACTTTAATCAAGTAAAGTTGAAGTTTTTAATTTCATTTAAGCTGATGTGGAGTTTTAGCACAAGTTTAAGGAATCACAATACATATCAAGCAATCATGCAAGCATACAAGAGTATATGAGCAGCGGAAAGTAAAGCATGCAAGTTGCAAGAATGTAAAGAGAAGGGATTGGAGTGTGCAAAAGCAATTTGGAGACACGGAGATTTTTTATCTGTGGTTCCGATAGGTGGTGCTATCGTACATCCACGTTGATGGAGACTTCAACCCACGAAGGGTAATGATACGTCCATTTTGCATCATGCTTTTATATTGATATTTATTGCATTATGGGCTGTTATTACACGTTACGTCACAATACTTATGCCTATTCTCTCTTATTTTACAAGGTTTACGTAAGGAGGGAGAATGCCGGCAGCTGGAATTCTGGGCTGGAAAAGGAGCAAATATTAGAGGCCTATTCTGCACAACTCCAAAAGTCCTGAAACTCCACGAAACTTATTTTCAGAATATATAAAAAATATTGAGCGCAATAAGTTCCAGAGGGGGGCCACACCCTGCCCACGAGGGTGGGGGGCGCGCCCTACCCCCTGGGCGCGCCCCCTACCTCGTGGGTCCCCTGGTGGCCCTCCGGTGGCCATCTTCTGCTATGAAGTCTTTCGTCCGAAGAAAAATCAGAAGCAACCTTTCGGGACGAGACTCCGCCGCCACGAGGCAAAACCAATCTAGGGCTCCGGTAGAGCTGTTCTGCCGGGGACACTTCCCTCCGGGAGGGGGAAATCATCGCCATCGTCATAACCAATGGCCCTCTCATCGGGAGAGGGAAATATCCATCAACATCTCACCAGCACCATCTCCTCTCAAACCCTAGTTCATCTCTTGTATCCAATTCTTGTCTCCAAGTCTGGGATTGGTACCTGTAGGTTGCTAGTAGTGTTAATTACTCCTTGTAGTTGATGCTAGTTGGTTTATTTGGTGGAAGATCATATGTTCAGATCCTTTATGCATATTAATACTCCTATGATTATGAACATGAATATGCTTTGTGAGTAGTTAAGTTTGTTCCTGAGGACATGGGAGAAGTCTTGCTATTAGTAGTCATGTGAATTTGGTATTCGTTCGATATTTTGATGAGATGTATGTTGTCTATCCTCTAGTGGTGTTATGTGAACGTCGACTACATGATACTTCACCATTATTTGGGCCTAGAGGAAGGCATTGGGAAGTAATAAGTAGATTATGGGTTGCTAGAGTGACAGAAGCTTAAACCCTAGTTTATGCGTTGCTTCGTAAGGGGCTGATTTGGATCCATATGTTTCATGCTATGGTTAGGTTTACCTTTTGTTGCAGTTGCGGATGCTTGCAACAGAGGTTAATCATAAGTGGGATGCTTGTTCAAGTAAGAACAGCACCCAAGCACCGGTCCACCCACATATCAAATTATCAAAGTACCGAACGCGAATCATATGAACGTGATGAAAACTAGCTTGACGATATTCCCATGTGTCCTCGGGAGCGCTTTTCTCTATATAAGAGTTTGTCCAGGCTTGTCCTTTGCTACAAAAAGGATTGGGCCACCTTGCTGCACCTTATTTACTTTTGTTACTTGTTGCTCGTTACCAATTATCTTATCACAAAACTATCTGTTACCTATTATTTTAGTGCTTGCAGAAAATACCTTGCTGAAAACCGCTTATCATTTCCTTCTGCTCCTCATTGGGTTTGACACTGTTACTTATCGAAAGGACTACGATAGATCCCCTATACTTGTGGGTCATCAAGACTCTTTTCTGGCACCGTTGCTGGGGAGTGAAGCGCCTTTGGTAGGTGGAATTTGGTAAGGAAAAATTTATATAGTGTGCTGAAATTTACTGTCACTTGTTACTATGGAAAGTAATCCTCTGAGGGGCCTGTTCGGGGTAACTTCACCCCGACCAGTAGAGCAAAGAGTTTCTCCTCAACCTACTGAACGTACTGAACCTACTGAAGATGAAAATGTTTACTTTGAAATCCCTTCGGGTATGTTAGAAAAACTGCTAGCTAACCCTTTTGCAGGAGATGGAACAAAGCATCCTGATGAGCACCTAATATATGTGGATGAAGTTTGTGGATTATTTAAGCTTGTAGGTGTGCCCGGAGATGTTATTAAGAAGAAGGTATTCCCTTTATCTTTGAAGGAAGATGCATTGACATGGTATAGGCTATGTGATGATAAGGGGTCATGGAACTACAAACGATTGAAATTGGAGTTCCATCAGAAGTTTTATCCTATGCATCTTTGTCGGTGTACTAAAGTAGGGGTACCTTAGTACCCCGAACTTGTGCACGGGCAGTCGTAGCACCCCACGGCAAGGCTTGCCAGGCGATCGCCAAAACTCTCCATGGTCCCTTTTTGGGCCATCCAAGAACAAAGTATTTGGGCGCAAGTTCATCCAGAGATTCAGCCGTGTACACTACAACATCTCAGACGTCCACCCCGCCGCGGTCATCAGCGCGTTCCATCAGAACGTGCGTAACCGCAGGATGCGGGAGGAGATGGCGATGTGCAAAATCAAAGACGTCAGCGAGCTATATGCCCTGGCCGACAAGTGTGCGCGTGCTGAGGAAGGGAGGAAACTCCCCGGAGAGAACACTTGAGCAGGAGAGTCTGACAGTGAGGATACCGCCCCGGCAAGGAAGAACCGGCGGCGGAGCAACAGGAAGAAGAAGAGCCAAGAAGTACTGGTTGTTGAGCAGTCCGGCAATGAAGGCGCCACCAAGAAGGCCCAGGCTGGTAGCTCCGGCAAGGAGGTTGCCGGATGCGCCAACTGGCAGGCTGTGGCGGTCGCCGACAAGCGGGACGGCACGAACAAACAGTACTGCAAGATCCACCGCACCAAGGGCCATGACCTCCAGAGCTGCAAGCAGGTCGAGCGGCTCGTCGAGCTGCAAAAGGCCGAGTACGAGCGACGCGACAAGGAGAGAGCCCGGGGAGGTGGCGGAGGATCCGGCAAGAAGCTCCCTGGCCAGGGAGGACGCCGCGACAAGGACAAGCAGCGGCAAGCAGACAGACCTCCCCGCGGCCGCGACAAGAACGAAGACGACAACGAAGACGAAGACATGGATGACGTCAAGACCAGTGAGCAGGAGTTTCAGAAATCCACAGAGGTCTTGTGCGTGGACGGCGGTGCTTCCCTGCATACTTCTCACCGCCAGCTCAAGCAGTGGGCGCGGGAAGTCAATGCAGCGGAACCACCCGTCGAGTCGCGCAAGCCTCTGAAACGGTCCAGCACGCCTATCATCTTCGATATTGAGGACCACCCTGACCGCACAACTGCGATCGGGTGTTTGCCGATGTTGGTCTCACCAACAGTCCGCAACCTCAAGGTCACTAAGATGCTAGTCGGCGGCGGGGCCGGCTTGAACCTGATCTCCTCCGCTATGCTCCGGAAACTCCAAGTCCCCGACAGCGAGCTCGAAGAGACCGGCACGTTCCAAGGAATCAACCCGGGAAGGAGCAAGCCGAAGGGGAAGATAATGTTGCCAGTGACATTTGGCAGCGAGCTGAACTTCAGGACAAAGAGGATCACTTTTGATGTTGCCGACTTTCCATTGCCCTACAATGGAATTCTCGGCCGTCCAGCGCTCGCCAAGTTCATGGCGGCCTCTCACTACGCATACAACATGCTCAAGATGCCAGGCCCGATAAGCGTCATCTCTGTCCCCGGCGACAAGAAGGATGCCCTTATCTGTGCCGACAAGATCTACCGGGAAGCAGCAGCCGCAACGGATCACAAGCCACTTGCCGCTGAAGCTCCCGGAGGGAAGAAGAAGACCAAGCCCGGCAAGTACTCTGGTGCCCACTCCGGCAAGCGCACCTCTACGGAGTGCTGCGCTACCGTCGAGGACGCGCCATCGAGCTCCACCGGCAAGAATAAGACCAAGCCCGACAAGTGCTCTGGTGCCCACTCCGGCAAGCGCACCTCTTCGGAGTGCTGCGCTACCGTCGAGGACGCGCCATCGAGCTCCACCGGCAAGAGTAAGAAGTTAATGGCAGCCCCGCCAACGACCAAGAAGGTGTCCGCCAAGGAGGACGGCACTGGTGGTACCTTCACCATCAGTGCCACTCTCGACCCCAAATAGGAAAGCTCGCTCGTTGCTTTCCTGCGGGCGAATGTCGATGTGTTTGCCTGGCAACCATCTGACATCCCCGGCGTTCCCAGGAAAGTGATTGAGCACCACCTCGTCGTTTGTCCTCATGCGCGGCCCGTCAAGCAGAGAGTCAGGAAGCAAGCGGTGGAGCGCCAAGAGTTCATCGCAGAAGAGATCAAGAAGTTGGAAGCGGCAGGCCTCGTCAGAGGTGTGCTCCATCCGACGTGGTTGGCCAATCCTGTTGTCGTGCGCAAAGCAAATGGGAAATGGAGGCTTTGCATCGACTTTACTGATGTTAACAAAGCTTGTCCCAAAGATCCTTTTCCCTTGCCGCGCATTGACCAGATTGTTGACTCCACGACCGGATGTGACCTGCTTTCATTTCTTGACGCATACTCAGGATACCATCAGATCTTCATGGCTGAAGAAGATGAGGAGAAGACTGCATTCATCACTCCATGTGGCACGTACTGTTTTGTACGGATGCCTTTCGGTTTGAAGAATGCTGGTTCGACGTTTGCGAGGGTTGTCCATACCGCCTTTGAGCCGCAAATCCACAGAAATGTGGAAGCCTACATGGATGACATAGTGGTCAAAAGCAGGGACACGACAACCCTGATTCAAGATTTAGAAGAGACCTTCACGAACTTGCGCAGGATCAGCCTCAAGCTCAACCCCGAGAAGTGCATGTTTGGAGTCCCTTCCGGCAAGCTTCTCGGGTTCTTCGTGTCTCAGCGAGGAATCGAAGCCAACCCAGACAAAATCAAGGCCATCGAGCAGATTGAAGCACCATCACGCGTCAAGGATGTACGAAGGCTTGCCGTCTGCGTCGCAGCTCTCAGCAGGTTTATTTCCAAGTCTGTAGAACGCGCCCTGCCATTTTTCAAAGTTTTTAAAAAGGCGGGTCCAGTGAAATGGACTCCGAAAGCGGAGGCTGCGCTACAACACTTGAAGAAATACCTGTCCTCCGCTCCAATACTTGTCGCGCCTAAACCACAAGAGAAGTTGCTGCTGTACCTGGCGGCAACCAATCAAGTGGTTAGTGCTGCGTTAGTAGCGGAGAGGGAGGCAGATGATGAGCCAGCAACCGCGGCAAGCGCGTCCAGCGACAAGCAAGAGGCTTCCCCGACAAGCTCTGGCCCCGACAAGGATGAATCTGCGCAGGAGCGAGTGGAGGTGCAGAAGAAGAGAATGGTGCAGCGCCCAGTTTACTTTATCAGCTCCCTTCTGCAGGGGGCTAGGTCAAGGTACTCTAGTGTGCAGAAATTGCTTTTCGGCCTTCTCATGGCCTCGAGAAAGCTGCGCCATTACTTCCAAGCACATGAGATTACAGTTGTCACCCGCTTTCTGCTGAAGAGGATACTGCAGAATCCAGAAGCAACAGGCAGGATTGTCGAGTGGGCACTAGAATTGTCGAGCTTCGGTCTCAAGTTCGAGAGCACCTCGACTATCCAAAGCAGAGCATTGGCGGAGTTCATAGCAGAGTGGACACCGACACCAGACGAAGAAATCCCAGAGACGAGCATCCCCGTCAAAGAAGCAAGCAAAGAGTGGCTGATGTATTTCGATGGTGCCTTCTCGCTGCAAGGCGCCGGTGCTGGCGCGTTGCTTATCGCGCCCACCGGAGAGCACCTCAAGTATGTAGTCCAGATGCACTTCCCCAAGGAGCAAGCAACCAACAATACTGCAGAGTATGAAGGTTTGCTTGCCGGTCTCAGGATCGCGGCAGAACTTGGGATCAAGAGGCTCATTGTCAGGGGTGACTCGCAGCTTGTCGTCCGCCAAGTGAACAAAGATTACCAGAGTCCGTTGATGGAAGCGTATGTTGATGAAGTGAGTAAGCTAGAAGAGCACTTTGACGGCCTGCAAATGGAACACGTTCCAAGAGCTGAGAACAACATTGCTGATGGCCTGTCAAAGTGCGCAGCATTTAAGTTACCTGTGGAACCAGGAACCTTTGTGCTCAAGCTGACTCAGCCATCCATAACACCATCAACCGGACAGAGCAAGAAGAGGAAGTTGGTCTCCGGTGACTATCTTCCGGCAGAGCTCCCCGGAGCCGCCGCCAAGAAGGTCCCCAAGATCGACGCCAAGAGCGCTGAGGAGCCGTCTGCTCCGGCAAACCCCAGGGTTTGTTCCGTAGAAGCAGGCGCTCCCGGCAAGTTTTGCTCCGGCAAGCTTGCCGGGGAACGTCAAGCTCCGGCTGAGCCCCAGATCCTCGCCGTAGAAGCGGACGTTCCCGCAGCAGCAGATGTGCCTTCAGTCCTTGTTGTCGAGCCACATGCTCCAGCATGGGCGCAGCAGACTGTCCATTTCCTCCAGAACGGAGAACTTCCCGAAGAACAAGAAGAAGCGGAAAGAGTAGCCCGGCGCTCGAGTATGTACCAGTTCGTCGACAACACGCTGTACAGAAGAGGGCGCAACGGTGTGAAATTGAAGTGTATTTCCCGGGAAGACGGACAGAAGCTGTTGGCAGAGACACATGGAGGCATATGTGGTCACCACATTGGTGCAAGAGCACTTGCCGGCAAAGCGTTCCGGCAAGGTTTCTTCTGGCCGACAGCCCTCCAGGATGCAACTGCACAAGTAACCAAGTGTGAAGCGTGCCAGTTCCATTCCAAGCAGATACACCAGCCAGCTCAAGCTCTCCAAACGATCCCTTTATACTGGCCATTTTCGGTCTGGGGGCTCGACATCCTCGGCCCCTTCCCCCGAGCTGTCGGGGGCTTTGAGTACTTGTACGTCGCAATCGACAAGTTCACAAAGTGGCCGGAAGTGGAACCAGTGAGGAAGGTGATAGCACAGTCAGCAGTCAAGTTCTTCAGGTCGATTGTTTGCCGCTTCGGGATCCCCAACAGGATCATCACTGACAACGGTACGCAATTCACGAGCCGCGCCTTCATGCAATACGTCCAAGATCTCGGCGACAAGGTCTGCTTCGCTTCTATTGCTCATCCCAGGAGCAACGGTCAAGCGGAGAGGGCCAATGCCGAAGTGCTGCGCGGGCTCAAGACCAGAACTTTCGGCAGGCTGCACAAGTGCGGAAGAAACTGGATCGAGGAGCTGCCGGTGGCTCTTTGGTCGATCAGAACGACGCCAAATCGAGCCACTGGCCAGACACCATTTGCTCTAGTCTATGGAGCAGAAGCAGTTACCCCCACGGAACTCGTATACGGGTCACCTCGAGTGCTCGCTTATGATGAGCTTGAGCAAGAGCGGCTGCGTGAAGATGACGCGCTGCTCCTTGAGGAAGATCGTCTTCAGGCTGCTGTGCGAGCCTCTCGCTACCAGCAAGCTTTGCGTCGCTACCATAGCCGCAAAGTTAAAGCCAGAAGCTTCGAGGAAGGCGACCTTGTTCTTCGGCGCGCTCCGTCCGCCAAGAATCATAACAAGTTGACGCCGAAGTGGGAAGGCCCTTACCGGTTGAGACGAGTCACGAGGCCCGGCGCTGTCCGCCTCGAGACCGAAGATGGCACTCTGGTGAGCAACTCCTAGAATATTGAGCATCTTCGTAAGTTTTACCCGTAAGGCGCGGTTGTCGGGCCCCGTCCGGCAACCAACCTTTTGTACAAGTCTTGCCGCTGTTGCATGTAATCCTTTGTACAAAGCCAGGCGCAGACCCTGAGCAGTAGTAAATGAAGCGCTGGCGCCCTAAGTTTTAGCATGCATGCTGAGTCGAGTCTCGTCCTTGGTTAGGGTTGATAGTGCCTAACAGCTGCTAACCCCTAGCTTAGAGATCGAGTCTGCGTCCTTTTTCCTGTTCCTTCGTTTCCTTTGGTTCGCATGGTTTTGCATATCCTGGCCAGACCGCCTAAGGACGAAGAAGAGAAGAAGGGCGGGCCAGCATCTGGTCCCCGGCAAACCAGTGTTGCCGGGGGCTGCAAGTACAAAGATTCGCCCGCGGCAAGCCAAAATTGCCGGGGGCTGCAATCCCAGATAAGTTTTTCATCCCTTATCATGCATTCTCTTATGGACTGAGGAATGTGAAAACCTTGTTCTTCCTAAAAAGCTGCCGTGCTCCCTTAACTCTGGGCCCCAGAGCGCGTTCCTGGGGCCAGTTTTGGTAGCAGCCGCGGCGGCAAAGGGACAGAATGAGGAGCCTGAACCCGCCTCATCCCTACCTCCGCCAAAGGTGTGAGGAAGGTCGAGTGGCGCGGGAAGACGGCTGGGCCTATTGCCGGGCAAAGAAGTGTCTATCCTAACGACATAAAGGATTCGCTCCTTGGCGTGGGTTTTACCCGCGAGACAAATGGCCCGGCAAACATCCCCTTTTCATTAAAAACATTCCGCTCAGGTACAGTTCAGAGAGAATGAAAAACATGACAGATGGGATTACAAGCTTTAAATGCAACTAGAGCCAAAGGGCTTACAAGCAAAAAAGAGATAAGGTGCCCGTAATCCCTTTCTTGTCTCTCTCCTCAGGAGGTAGGACAAGGAGGCGAAAAGGGCAAAAGGGGCGCCTAGGCGAGCTACGGGTGGCAGAAGACACCAACAGAACGCCCCGGGGGCCGGCTGAAAGCTGGACGGTGATGGCGGCACCGGAAGCAGGGCTCGACGAGGCGGCAGGACGTCAGCACGCTGTCGAGGGCGCCATGCCCTCGTACTCCGAGTTGACGGCCTTTCCGCCCACCCTCTTCCTCTTCCGCGGCCTCCCTACACCAGCCGCCAAGGAGACGACCCCGGGAAGCTCAAGGAGCCGGCGACACGGATGATGGGGTCGCCGGTGCCACGCGGAGCCGCGACCGGCGCCTAGTCGGACCCGTCATCCCGACGACCGCTACCCTCGTCGTCGCTGTCGCTCCCCTCCTCGTCACTCTCGCTCGAGGAGGAGCCTTTGCTGTCGGAGGAGCTGTCCACGCAGCACCGAGCCCGGATCCCGAAGCACCCGAAGACCTTGACAGAGAGGAGATCGCCCTCCATCAACTTAAAATGGAGGGTGAACCCCTCCATCAAGCTATGGATACGGGCGAACGTCTTCCACCCTCGACCAAGATACATCACGCCGGGGGCTGGGGACTCAACATGGACCCGCGTGCCACTGATCCCGCAGCCCCTCATGCGCAGTCTTAGCGTCTCGGGTTGCTCCATCTCCATCACACTGGCGAAGGGAGCCGGGAGGCGGAGGCGACGGCGAGGCGCCCGGCGCAGCCTGATGAAGAACTCGCAAGGGTCGTCCCCGATGTGGACCGCTGTGAGAAGAGGAGCCGCTGGCAGAGGCGAGGCTGGCGCGTCGCCCCGCCCGCCTCTTCCCTGAGCGCCTCGGCCTCGTCCACGCCCTCGTCCACGACCTCGCCCCTCCCCCTTCCCCTTACGGCTGGCTCCGCCACCGCGGGTGCAAGGGGAGGAGGGGCGCGTTGCCTGGCAGAGACCCTCGCCGCCACCGATGAAGGACCAGGGTTCCCTTTCTCCATGGCGAATGGAGGGAGGGGATGAGAAGCCGAAGGGAAGGAAAGATGAAGGAGTGCGGATTTCCGTCGCCCCCTCTTGCTCTTTATAAAGAAGCAGGGTGGGGGCTCGGCCGCCCCGCTCAGCCAATCAAGACGCAGGGAGGGCAGGCGACTGGGACCGGCCTGCTGCCTCGACCCGCGATGGCCTGGTTTCCTGCCTCCACCATCCGCACCTCCGGGTGCATGGGAGCCGCGTGGCTGGCGTGCAGGACCGAGGCGACGAATGAGGCGGCCTCCCTCCACCCCGTGATCGTGGGGAGCGGACGCCTCGGAAACCGTGCCTCGGCCCCGTCTAGCAAGCGAGCCACGCCTCCACGCCTCCCTCCACTTATAGAGATAGCGCGAACCGTCCCCCTTTATTGCGACGTGACGCATGCCTGCGGGGCTCAGCCCCGTGCACGCCGCCCACGTCACGCACGCCTCTCCCCACGATGTCGCGTTCGACGCGTGCCGTTCGGGGAGGACGTGGTGGACGCAGAAGAAGATGCAGCGTGACCCAGGCCGCGCGTGCCCGTGCACTGTTTTGGGCCTGGCCCAACAGCGCTCGGCACCGTGTATGGCCCAGGCCCAGGGGCTCCTGTCGGTGTACTAAAGTAGGGGTACCTTAGTACCCCGAACTTGTGCACGGGCAGTCGTAGCACCCCGCGGCAAGGCTTGCCAGGCGATCGCCAAAACTCTCCATGGTCCCTTTTTGGGCCATCCAAGAACAAAGTACTTGGGCCAAGGCCCCGGTAGGAGGAGCTTGCCGGGAAGGCCACCCGAAGACTCCTCTTGCCGGGACGACCGCTCGAATCACAAGGCACAGGCAAGAGGAGCTTGCCGGGAAGGCCGACCGATGCACAACAAGAGACATGCTGCGACGCGCCACGCGTCCCGGCAAGGACCGGTGAGCGACAAGCTCCCGGGCGCGACAAGGCATCAACCGCGGCAAGGCGCTTGCCGCGGCAAGTCACCACCCCGCGCATGCGTTCCAGCTCATCCACCCACGCGTCGCTCTGGGGCCATTCTAGGCGTACGTGGCGAGAGGCTGCGCAGCCAGGGGCATGTGGTGGCGAAGCAACGCTGACAGGGTAGCCATCGTGGCAAACGGTGGCGCCCCTGACGGTCCCTTTTCTGCACTGTTTGGGCGACCCAGACGGGCATTTAATGCCCTTGTCCCCTGCCGTCAGAGTTAGGTATGATAGCACTGTGCAAACAGCTGTACCCAACACAGCGTTTTCCAGTTTTGCCCCCGCCTACATTGCCACCTGTGGGTAACCCCTTGCACATATAAAAGGAGGCCCCATGCGCAACGGGAGGAGGAGAGGAAGAGGAGAAGAAGACCACTCACGCTCGGTCTGACCAGTTGCCTGAGTGTACTGTAGCACTCAGCGCTCCTGAAACAAGAACACAATACAAACCACAAAGCAGCAGTAGGGTTTTACGCATCCGTGCGGCCCGAAGCTGGGTAAACCCCTTGTGTGCACCGCCTCGATCCGCTCTTCGGGCGACCTCCGCCCCCCGCCGAACCAAGAAAGGGGCTCGGTCCCCATAGGTGTTCGTAGAGGCAGATTTCCCCCGACAATCTTGTTCATCGTGATCGCAAGTATATATATAATTTTTGGCCTCGCGAAGGAGAAAGCATCGCTGAAGCTTGGGGGAGGCTTAAATCAATGTTATATTCATGCCCCAATCATGAGCTCCCAAGAGAAATAATTATTCAAAGTTTTTATGCTCGGCTTTCTGATAACAATCGCACCATGCTCGATACTTCTTGTGCTGGCTCTTTTATGATGAAGACTGTTGAATTCAAATGGGGTTTATTGGAAAGAATTAAATGCAACTCTGAAGATTGGGACCTCGACGAAGGTAAGGAGTCAGGTATGACACCTAAGTTTGATTGTGTTAAATCTTTTATGGATACCGATGTTTTCCGCAAATTTAGCACTAAATATGGACTTGATTCCGAGATAGTAGCCTCTTTCTGTGAATCTTTTGCTACTTATGTTGATCTCCCTAAGGAGAAGTGGTTTAAATATCATCCTCCCATAGAAGTAAAAGTAGCTGCACCTATTAAAGTTGAAGAAAAAACTATCACTTAGAATGATCCTATTGTTCCTACCTCTTTTGTTGAGAAACCACCTTTCCCTGTTAGGATAAAGGATCATGCTAAACCTTCAACTGTGGTTCATAAAAGCAATATTAGAACTTATACACCTCCTGAGCAAATTAAAGTTGAACCTAATATTGCTATTGTCAAAGATCTCTTGGCTGATAATATTGATGGGCATGTTATTTATTTCTGTGATGAAACTGCTAGAATTGCCAAACCTTGTGCTAAAGATAAACATAGACCTGTGGTAGGCGTGCCTGTTATTTCTGTTAAAATAGGATATCAATGTTATCATGGCTTATGTGATATGGGTGCTAGTGCTAGTGCAATACCTTTTGACTTATACAAAGAAATTATGCATGAAATTGCACCTGCTGAGATAGAAGATATTGATGTCACAATTAAACTTGCCAATAGAGATACTATTTCACCAATGGGAATTGTTAGAGATGTTGAAGTCTTGTGTGGGAAAACTAAATATCCTGCTGATTTTCTTGTTCTTGGTTCCACACAAGATAGCTTTTGTCCCATTATATTTGGTAGACCCTTCTTGAACATTGTTAATGCTAAGATAGACTGCGAAAAGGATGTTGTTACTATTGGTTTGGGTGATATGTCTCATGAGTTTAACTTTTCTAAATTTCGTAGACAACACCGTGAAGAGGAATTGGCTAGTAAAGGTGAAATTATTGGTCTTTCTTATATTGTCGTACCTCCTAGTGATCCTTTAGAACAATATTTGCTAGACCATGAAAATGATATGTTTATGAATGAAAGAAGGGAAATAGATGAAGTATTCTTTAAACGGGAACCCATCCTAAAACACAATTTGCCTGTTGAAATCCTAGGGGATCCTCCTCCACCCAAGGGTGATCCCGTGTTTGAGCTTAAACCATTGCTTGATACTCTTAAATATGCTTATCTTGATGAGAAAAAGATATATCCTGTTATTATTAGTGCTAACCTTTCAGAGCATGAAGACGAGAGATTATTGAAAACTCTGAAGAAGCATCGTGCTGCTATTGGGTATACTCTTGATGATCTTAAGAGCATTAGTACTACTCTATGTCAACATAAAATAAATTTGGAGGAAGATGCCAAACCAGTTTGTGATCATTAACGACGGCTGAATCCTAAGATGAAGGAACTGGTAAGAAAGGAAATACTAAACCTCCTTGAGGCAGGTATAATTTATCCCGTTGCTGATAGTCAGTGGGTAAGTCCTGTCCATTGTGTCCCTAAGAAGGGAGGTATTACCGTCGTTCCTAATGATAAAGATGAATTGATTCCGCAAAGAATTATTATAGGTTATAGGATGGTAATTGATTTCCGCAAATTAAATAAGGCTACTAAAAAATATCATTACCCCTTACCCTTTATCGATCAAATGCTAGAAAGATTATCCAAACATACACATTTTTGCTTTCTAGATGGTTATTCTGGTTTCTCTCAAATACCTGTGTCAGCCAATGATCAATCAAAGACTACTTTTACTTGCCCTTTTGGTACTTTTGCTTATAGACATATGCCTTTTGGTTTATGTAACGCACCTGCTACCTTTCAAAGATGCATGATGGCTATATTCTCTGACTTTGGTGAAAAGATTAGTGAGGTTTTCATGGACGATTTCTCCGTTTATGGATCCTCTTTTGATGATTGCTTGAGCAACCTTGATCGAGTTTTGCAGAGATGTGAAGAAACTAATCTTGTCTTGAATTGGGAAAAGTGCCACTTTATGGTTAACGAAGGTATTGTCTTGGGGCATAAAGTTTCTGAAAGAGGTATTGAGGTTGATAAATCCAAGGTTGATGCTATTGAAAAGATGCCATGTCCCAAGGACATCAAAGGTATAAGAAGTTTCCTTGGTCATGCCGGTTTTTATAGGAGGTTCATTAAGGACTTCTCCAAAATTTCTCGGCCTCTGACTAATTTATTACAAAAAGATATACCATTTGTCTTTGATGATGATTGTGTAGAAGCATTTGAAATACTTAAGAAAGCATTGATCTCTGCACCTATTGTTCAGCCACCTGACTGGAATTTACCCTTTGAAATTATGTGTGATGCTAGTGATTATGTTGTAGGTGTTGTTCTAGGGCAAAGAGTTGATAAGAAACTAAATGTTATTCATTATGCTAGTAAAACTCTATACAATGCTGATAGAAATTATGCTAGTACTGAAAAAGAATTCTTAGCAATTGTATTTGCTTGCGATAAATTCAGACCTTATATTGTTGATTCTAAAGTAACTATTCACACGGATCATGCTGCTATTAAATACCTTATGGAAAAGAAATATCCTAAACCTAGACTTATTAGATGGGTTCTCCTGCTACAAGAATTTGATTTGCATATTGTTGATAGAAAGGGAGCTGAGAACCCTGTTGCAGACAACTTGTCTAGGTTAGAAAATGTGCTTGATGACCCACTACCTATTGATGATAGCTTTCCTGACGAACAATTAAATGTCATAAATGCTTCTCGTACTGCTCCATGGTATGCTGATTATGCTAATTATATTGTTGCTAAATTTATACCACCTAGTTTCACATACCAACAAAATAAAAAGTTTTTCTATGATTTGAGGCATTACTTTTGGGATGACCCACATTGAGGGAGTCCTGGATTAGGGGGTCTCCGGACAGCCGGACTATATCCTTTGGCCGGACTGTTGGACTATCAAGATACAAGATTGAAGACTTCATCCCGTGTCCGGATGGGACTCTCCTTGGTGTGGGAGGCAAGCTTGGCAATAGGGATATGTAGATCTACTTCCTTGTGACCGACTCTGTGTAACCCTAGCCCCCTCCGGTGTCTATATAAACCGGAGGGTTTAGTCCATAGGACAACGACAATCATACCATAGGCTAGCTTCTAGGGTTTAGCCTCTACGATCTCGTGGTAGATCAACTCTTGTAATACTCATATCATCAAGATCAATCAAGCAGGAAGTAGGGTATTACCTCCATCGAGAGGGCCCGAACCTGGGTAAACATCGTGTCCCCCGCCTCCTGTTACCATCCGCCTTAGACGCACAGTTCGGGACCCCCTACCCGAGATCCGCCGGTTTTGACACCGACACACATCTTTATAAAGAAGGAGTAGATGGAGTTATTAGACGTTGTGTACCTAAGCATGAACAGGAACAGATCCTACGCAAGTGTCACTCCGAGGCTTATGGAGGACACCACGCTGGAGATAGAACTGCACATAAGGTATTGCAATCCGGTTTTTATTGGCCTACTCTCTTCAAGGATGCCGTAAGTTTGTCTTATCCTATGATGAATGTCAAAGAATTGGTAATATTAGTAGACGTCAAGAAATGCCTATGAACTATTCACTTGTTATTGAACCATTTGATGTTTGGGGCTTTGATTATATGGGACCTTTTCCTGCCTCTAATGGTTACACACATATTTTAGTTACTATTGATTACGTTACTAAGTGGGTAGAAGCTATTCCAACTAGTAGTGTTGATCATAACACTTCTATTAAAATGCTTAAAGAAGTTATTTTTCCGAGGTTTGGAGTCCCTAGATATTTAATGACTGATGGTGGTTCACATTTTATTCATGGTGCTTTCCGTAAAATGCTTGCTAAGTATGATGTTAATCATAGAATTGCATCCCCTTATCACCCTCAGTCTAGTGGTCAAGTAGAATTGAGTAATAGAGAACTCCAATTAATTTTGCAAAAGACGGTCAATAGATCTAGAAAGAATTGGTCCAAGAAACTTGATGATGCAATATGGGCCTATAGAACTGCATATAAAAATCCTATGGGCATGTCTCCGTATAAAATAGTTTATGGAAAAGCATGTCACTTACCTCTCGAACTAGAACATAAGGCTTATTGGGCTATTAAAGAGCTCAATTATGATGTCATACTTGCCGGTGAGAAGAGGTTATTTGACATTAGCTCACTTGATGAATGGAGAATACAAGCTTATGAAAATGCCAAGTTGTTTAAAGAAAAAGTCAAAAGATGGCATGACAAAAGGATACAAAAGCATGAGTTTAATGTAGGTGATTATGTATTATTATACAACTCTCGTTTATGATTTTTTGCAGGAAAACTTCTCTCTAAATGGGAAGGTCCATACGTTATCGAGCAGGTCTATCGCTCCGGTGCCATAAAAATCAACAACTTCGAAGGCACAAATCCGAAGGTGGTGAACGGTCAAAGAATTAAACATTATATCTCAGGTAATCCCATAAATGTTGTAATCAATGTTATTGAAACTGTAACCCCGGAGGGATACATAAGGGACACTTTCCAGAACGTTTCAGACTCCGAAAAGGAATAGGTATGTGGTACGGTAAGTAAACCGACTCCAAAACAGTTCTAAAGGCAATATTTATCTGTTTTGGAATATTTAGAAAAACAGAAAAATAAGAAGCACTCCGGGAAGGACACAAGGGCTCCACGAGGGTGGAGGGCGCGCCCTACCCCCCTGGGCGCGCCCCCTACCTCGTGGGCACCTCGTGTGCTCTCCGGACTCCGTTTTCTTGCACGATACATATTTTGGTCGATAAAAATTCATTATATAATTTCCCGAAGGTTTTGACTCCGGTATCACGCAATTGTCCTCTGTTTTTGTTTCGAGTTGTTTCTGTTGCATGTTTGGAGCAAGATGTCATCTCAGGATTCCGACGGAGAGAGCTATGTCTCATACCTCATCACTGACCCAAAGACCTATGGGGATCTATCTCCTTGTGGTCGAACTACGGATGAGGAGGAGCATGCTTATTTGATGAGGATCAATGATTCAAGTTCGGGGGAGGAGGATATCCCTCTACCTCAACCTGGGGATATGCACGTGAAGTTCAAGAAATCTAGTCTCCCTAAGAGGGCTAAGCTATCTAACAACCGATCTATTCCTTCGCGTTTTCGGCAGAAAAGCAAAGGAGGTCTGTGTGACAAGATCTTGAAGCTGGAGTCGGAGGTCAATGACTTCAAGGAGGAAATTTATCTCCTCAGTTACAACATGAAGAAGCTGAAGGCACAATTTACATCATCAACAACTCCGTCATTGCTACCTCTTAAGCACTGTGTTGGTTTTCCCTTGAAGAGGAAAGGGTAATGCAACAAAGTAGCGTAAGTATTTCCCTCAGTTTTTGAGAACCAAGGTATCAATCCAGTAGGAGGCTACGCGCGAGTCCCACGCACCTACACAAAACAAATAAATCCTCGCAACCAACGCGATAAGGGGTTGTCAATCCCTACACGGTCACTTACGAGAGTGAGATCTGATAGATATGATAGGATAATATTTTTGGTATTTTTGTGATAAAGATGCAAAGTAAAATAAAAGCAAAGGAAATAACTAAATTTTGGAAGATTAATATGATGAAGATAGACCCGGGGGCCATAGGTTTCACTAGTGGCTTCTCTCAAGAGCATAAGTATTTTACGGTGGGTGAAAAAATTACTGTTGAGCAATTGACATAATTGAGCATAGTTATGAGAATATCTAGGTATGATCATGTATATAGGCATCACGTCCAAAACAAGTAGACCGACTCCTGCCTGCATCTACTACTATTACTCCACTCATCGACCGCTATCCAGCATGCATCTAGAGTATTAAGTTCATAAAAACAGAGTAACGCCTTAAGCAAGGTGACATGATGTAGAGGGATAAATTCATGCAATATGATAAAAAACCATCTTATTACCCTCGATGGCAACAATACAATACGTGCCTTGCTGTCCCTACTGTCACTGGGAAAGGACACCGCAAGAATGAACCCAAAGCTAAGCACTTCTCCCATTGCAAGAAAGGTCAATCTAGTAGGCCAAACCAATCTGATAATTCGAAGAGACTTGCAAAGATAACCAGTCATACATAAAAGAATTCAGACAAGATTCAAATATTGTTAATAGATAAACTTGATCATAAACCCACAATTCATCGGTCTCAACAAAACACACCGCAAAAGAAGATTACATCGAATAGATCTCCACGAGAGAGGGGGAGAACATTGTATTGAGATCCAAAAAGAGACAAGAAGCCATCTAGCTAATAACTATAGACTCGGTGTTCTGAGTTAAACTACTCACACTTCATCGGAGGGGCTATGGTGTTGATGTAGAAGCCCACCGTGATGGATGCCCCCTCCGGCGGAGCTCCGGAACAGGCCCCAAGATGGGATCTCGTGGGTACAGAAGGTTGCAATGATGGAATTAGGTTTTTGCTCCTGTTTTGATCATTTGGGGGAACGTAGGTATATATAGGAGGAAGGAGTACGTCGGTGGAGCAACAGGGGGCCCATGAGGGTGGAGGGCGCGCCTGAGGGGGTAGGCGCGCCCCCTACCTCGTGGCTTCCTCCTTTGTTTCTTGGCGTAGGGTCCAAGTCCTTTGGATCATGTTCGTTCTGAAAATCACGTTCCCGAAGGTTTCATTCCGTTTGGACTCCGTTTGATATTCTTTTTCTGTGAAACTCTGAAATAGGCAAAAAACAACAATTCTGGGCTGGGCCTCCGGTTAATAGGTTAGTCCCAAAAATAATATAAAAGTGAATAATAAAGCCCAATAATGTCCAAAACAGAAGATAATATAGCATGGAGCAATCAAAATTTAAAGATACGTTGGAGATGTATCAAGCATCCCCAAGCTTAATTCCTGCTCGTCCTCTAGTAGGTAAATGATAAAAACAGAATTTTTGATGCGGAGTGCTACTTGGCATAATTTCAATGTAATTCTTCTTAGTTGTGGTATGAATATTCAGCTCCGAAAGATTCAAGATAAAAGTTCATATTGACATAAAAATGATAATACTTCAAGCATACTAACTAAGCAATTATGTCCTTTCAAAATAACATGGCCAAAGAAAGTTCATCCCTACAAAATCAAATAGTTTAGTCATGCTCCATTTTCGTCACACAAGAATGCTCTCATCATGCACAACCCCGATGACAAGCCAAGCAATTGTTTCATACTTTAGTAATCTCAAACCTATAAACTTTCACGCAATACATGAGCGCGAGCCATGGACATAGCACTATGGGTGGAATAGAATATGATAATGGGGGTTATGTGGAGAAGACAAAAAAGGATAAAGTCTCACATCAACGAGGCTAATCAATGAGCTATGGAGATGCCCATCGATTGATGTTAATGCAAGGAGTAGGGATTGCCATGCAACAGATGCACTAGAGCTATAAATGTATGAAAGTTCAAAAAAAGAAACTAAGTGGGTGTGCATCCAACTTGCTTGCTCAAGAAGACCTAGGGCACTTGAGGAGGCCCATTGTTGGAATATACAAGCCAAGTTCTAAAATGAAAAATTCCCACTAGTATATGAAAGTGATAAAACAAGAGACTCTCTATCATGAAGATTATGGTGCTACTTTGAAGCACAAGTGTGGTAAAGGATAGTAGCATTGTCCCTTCTCTCTTTTTCTCTCATTTTTTTGGGCCTTCTTATTTTTATGGCCTTTTTTTATTATTCCTCACTTGGGACAATGCTCTAGAAAATGAGGATCATCACACTTCTATTTATTTACAACTCAATGATTACAACTTGATACTAGAACAAAGTATGACTCTGTATGAATGCCTCCGGCGGTGTACCGGGATATGCAATGAACCAAGAGTGACATGTATGAAAGAATTATGGACAGTGGATTTGCCACAAATACTATGTCAACTAAATGATCATGCTAAGCAATATGACAATGATGAATGTGTCATGATAAACGGAATGGTGGAAAGTTGCATGGTAATATATCTCGGAATGGCTATGGAAATGCCATAATAGGTAGGTATGGTGGTTGTTTTGAGTAAGATATAAGGAGGTTTATGTGTGAAAGAGCGTATCATATCACGGGGTTTGGATGCACCGGCGAAATTTGCACCAACTCCCAATGTGAGAAAGGGCAATGCACGGTACCGAAGAGGCTAGCAATGATGGAAGGGTGAGAGTGCGTATAATCCATGGACTCAACATTAGTCATAAAGAACTCATATACTTATTGCAAAAATCTACAAGTCATCAAAAACCAAGCACTACACGCATGCTCCTAGGGCGGTAGATTGGTAGGAAAAGACCATCGCTCGTCCCCGACTGCCACTCATAAGGAAGACAATCAAAGAACACCTCATGTTTCAAATTTGTTACACAACGTTTACCATACGTGCATGCTACGGGACTTGCAAACTTCAACACAAGCATCTCTCAAATTCACAACTACTCAACTAGCACGACTTTGATATTATTACCTCCATGTCTCAAAACAATCATCAAGCATCAAACTTCTCTCAGTATTCAAAACACTCATAAGAAAGTTTTTACTAATCTTGAATACCTAGCATATTAGGATTATTTAAGCAAATTACCATGCTATTTAAGACTCTCAAAATTATCTAAGTGAAGCATGAGATACCAATAGTTTCTATAAAACAAATCCACCACCGTGCTCTAAAAGATATAAGTGAAGTACTAGAGCAAAGCTATATAACTCAAAAGATATAAGTGAAGCACAAAGAGTATTCTAATAATTTCCGAATCATGTGTGTGTCTCTCAAAAGTTGTGTACAGCAAGGATGATTGTGGTAAACTAAAAAGAAAAGACTCAAATCATACAAGACGCTCCAAGCAAAACACATATCATGTGGTGAATAAAAATATAGCTCCAAGTAAAGTTACCGATGGAAGTAGACGAAACGAGGGGATGCCTTCCGGGGCATCCCCAAGCTTTGGCTTTATGGTGTCCTTAGATCATCTTGGGGGTACCATCGGCATCCCAAAGCTTAGGCTCTTGCCACTCTTTGTTCCATAATCCATCAAATCTTTGACCCAAAACTTGAAAACTTCACAACACAAAACTTAACAGAAAATCTCGTGAGCTCCGTTAGCGAAAGAAAACAAAAGATCACTTCAAGGTACTGTAATGAACTCATTCTTTATTTATATTGGTGTTAAAACTACTGTATTCCAACTTCTCTATGGTTTATAAACTCTTTTACTAGCCATAGATTCATCAGAATAAGCAAACAACACACAAAAAACAGAATCTGTCAAAAACAGAACATTCTGTAGTAATCTGTAACTAACGCAAACTTCTGGAACTCCAAAATTTCAGCCAAAATAGGAAGACATATAAAATTTGTTTATTGATCAGAAGAAATTGGAATCAGTATTTTATCACGTTCTGGTGATTTTCTACAATTATTTTCGTGAACAGAAAGTTTCTGGAAATTTCTGCAAGATCAAATAACTATCATCCAAGAAGATCCTATAGGTTTAACTTGGCACAAACACTAATTAAAACATAAAAACACATCTAACCAGAGGCTAGAAAAAATATTTATTCCTAAACATAACCAAAAAATCAAAAAACTAAAAATAAAATTGGGTTGCCTCCCAACAAGCGCTATCGTTTAACGCCCCTAGCTAGGCATAATAGCAAGGATAGATCTAGGTATTGCCATCTTTGGTAGACAATCCATAAGTGGCTCTCATAATAGATTCATATGGTAATTTTATTTTATTCATAGGTAAGTGTTCCATGCCTTTCTTTAATGGAAATTGGAATCTAATATTCCCTTCCTTCATATCAATAATTGTACCAATCGTTCTAAGGAAAGGTCTACCAAGAATAATAGGTCATGAAGGATTGCAATCTATATCAAGAATGATAAAATCTATGGGCACATAGTTCCTATTTACAACAATAAGAACATCATTAATTCTTCCCATAGGTTTCTTAATAGTGGAATCCGCAAGGTGCAAGTTTAGAGAGCAATCATCAAAATCACGGAAACCTAGCAAATCACATAAAGTTTTTGGAATAGTGGAAACACTAGCACCCCAATCACACAAAGCATAGAATTCATGATCTTTAATTTTAATTTTAATAGTAGGTTCCCACTCATCATAAAGTTTTCTAGGGATAGAAACTTCCAACTCAAGTTTTTCTTCATAATATTGTATCAAAGCATGAACGATATGTTTGGTAAAGGCTTTATTTTGACTATAAGCATTAGGAGAATTTAGCACGGATTGCAACAAGGAAATACAATCTATCAAAGAGAAATTATCATAATTAAATTCCTTGAAATCCAAAATAGTGGGTTTATCAACATCTAGGGTTTTGATTTCTTCAATCCCAGTTTTATCACTTTTAGCATCAAGATCTAAAAACTCCGAATTTTTAGAACGCCTTCTAGGTAAAGGTGGATCATATTCAGTCCCATCATTATCAAGATTCATATTTCAAAACAAAGATTTAATAGGGGACACATCAATAACTTTCAGATCTTCATCTTTATTTTCATAGAAATTTGAAGAACACGCTTTCATAAAGCAATCTTTCTTAGCATGCATCCTAGCGGTTCTTTCTTTGCACTCATCAATGGAAATTCTCATGGCTTTGATAGACTCATTGATATCATGCTTAGGAGGAATAGATCTAAGTTTTAAAGAATCAACATCAAGAGAAATTCTATCAACGTTCCTAGACAATTCATCAACTTTAAGCAATTTCTCTTCAAGCAAAGCATTGAAATTCTTTTGTGAATTCATAAACTCTTTAACACTAGTCTCAAATTCAGAGGGCATCTTATTAAAATTTCCATAAGAGTTGTTTTAGGAATTACCATAATTATTAGAGGAATTACTAGGATAAGGCCTAGTATTAAAGTTTCCTCTGTACGTGTTGTTACCAAAATTATTCCTACCAACAAAACTCACATCCATAGATTCATTATTATTCTCAATCAAAGTAGACAAAGGCATATCATTAGGATCAGAAGAAACACTCTTAGTATCAAATATTTTCATAAGTTCGTCCAACTTTCCACTCAAAACATTAATTTCTTCTATCGCATGCACTTTTTTATTAGTAGATCTTTCAGTGTGCCACTGAGAATAATTAACCATAATATTATCTAGGACTTTAGTAGCTTCTCCTAAAGTGATTTCCATAAAAGTGCCTCCCGTGGCCGAATCTAAAAGCTTCTCCTAAAGTGATTCTAGCAGCTGGACCATTGGATGTTAATCCAACAGTCGTGCTCCTTCTTCAACCTCTGTTCTTGCTCTTGTCTCCCATGGGCGGCACCGCGGCTGTGCTGCCGCGCACCCGAACCAGTGAAGTTTCCCACTCCTCTCCATCTGCGACTCCACTGCAGCTTAATAAATAGTAACGTCTAACTGAGCCAGTTAGTTAGATGCGTACACTTGGTGTAGTAGGATCTTTATTTAGTTTGATGCATACACTTGTTCTTTTTTGGTAGCCCTTTTGTAATGATGGCTGATGTTTGGTTTGGAAGAGAGAGCTGCGTCTTCACTCTTCTGGCCTGCTTACTGCTTCTGTTGCACCCCCAGCCCTGGTTGCTGCTGCTGCTGTTTTGAATGTACAATCAGTAGTATATTTCGTCTATTGGTTGAATAAAAATTATAAAAATAATAGCAAATGGGCTGTGCACGCCACAGATTTCGAGGCTGACTTGTTTACGTAAGGCTTTGTCAGTGAACACACGATTCGAGCAGCAGTTAGTGTTGGATGTCCATCCAACGGCTGACGTGCTTCTTCAATCTCTGATCTTCCAGCTCCAGCCGCCTAAACTAGCGGCGGCGGGACTGCCTGCTCCCTCCTCTTGTGGCCCGCTGTGATGCCGCGCAGACTTCCCCGGCCCACCCTACTCCCTCCGCTGGCCTGGCCGCACGCAATCAACTGCCTCCTTATTACGCGAAAAAAATGATTCCTCCCACTGACATCTGGGGCGCACCGGTTGGGAGGCTGACCTGTGGGCCTACTAAGTTGACGCGTACGCAGGGCTTGTCAACTTAGTCAACAAACGATTCTAGCAGCAGTAACCGTTGGATTTGAATCGAACAGTCCTGCTGCTTCTTCAATCGCTGCTCTTCTTGCACCAGACGCCCAAACCAACGCCGGGGAGACTGCCTGCTCCTGCCTCCAGTGGCCGGCTGTGCTGCCGATGAGGCCTCATCGCCCCCTACTACTCCCACTGCTAGCCAGGCCCTGCGGCGACGGCAGCCTCACACCGCAGTCGAACCAGTGAACCCTCGTACTCCTCTCCGCGTGGGCATCCACTGCCGCGTCTTCCCCGGCTCCGCGTCGTCCCCTTCCTAGGCCCCGCCGTCGTCCACTGCCTTGGTGCTCTCGGCGCGGCGTGGTCAACATGGTCAACGACATTCCATCGGAAGAGTACTATACGTGGAGAGGCTGACAGCTGGGTCCATGGCCACAGCCCAGTTTTTTTTGTGATTTGCCAAGTAAGTCGCTTTGTCAGGCCTGTTGGGCTGCAAATCTTTCAAGACGAGGAGAGCTTTCATTCGGCTGGCCGAGAAAATGGCCCATCAGTAATGAGAAATGGGTTGTACATTTTTAAAACACATCAAACAGGCAATTAGTTTCAAATATCTTTTTTTCATTTCGAGATTTGAAATTACATTAATTTTTATGCGTGGAGAATTTGTTGGATTTTATATTGATATACATTAATTTTTAAAATCAGTCTGAATGTGAGTCGAAATTTCGGGATTAAGAACAGTTCGGACCGCACCGAAATATGCAAAATTTCGTATAATTATTAAACGTGGCCACAATATGGGCTGTAATGCTAACAAAAAAGAATATGGGCTCCAAAAAAAACCTTAATAATTAGCAAATGGGCTGTAAATTATTAGAAATAATGGCAGATGGGATGTATGCTGTTTCCCACAGATTTGAGGCTTTCCTAAAAAAAAGGTTGACTCACAAGCAGTGACTGTTGGATGACCATCCAACGGCCGTCGTGCTTTTTCAATCTCTGCTCTTCCTGCTCCAGCCGCTCAAACAGGCGTCGGCGGGACTGCCTACTCCCTCCTCCCCGTGGCCAGCTCTGCTGCCGCGCAGGACTCACTGCCCCATTGTACTCCCATCGCTGGCCTAGCCATACCTCTACTCACCCACACCTGCTGTTATTCTCCGGTGACGGCACACGAACCAGTAAACCCTCGTACAGTCATACTCCCCTCCACGTGGGAAACAACTGCCGAATCTTCCCTGCCTCCGTATCGTTCCCTTCCTAGGCCTCGCCGTCGTCCACCGCCCTGGTGCTCTCGGCGCGGCCTGGTTAACGTGATCAATGACCGACATGCATCTGAAGTGGACTTTACATGGAGAGGCCGACAGCTGGGTCCACGGCCGCACGCAAGGAAATGCCTCCTTATTACGCGCAAAATAATGATTCCTCCACCTGACATCAGGGACCCACCGAAAGGGCCTCTGTATTTCGTGAAAAAAACGTTACCGCCGCTGATAGCTCGGACCCACCAGCTATATCTTCGCACACAAGGAAGTGCCTCCTTATTACGCACAAAAAAAATGAATACTCCCCCTGTTAGCTGGGACCCAGTATAGTGGCAGGCTGACTTGTGGGCCTACTAAGTTGATGGGGACCGAGGGCTTTGTCAACTTAGTCAATATGCACGATTCTAGCTCCAGTAACCGTACAATGTCCACCCAACGGCCGTAGTGCTCCTTCAACCTCTGGTCTTCTTGCTCCAGCCGCCCAAACCAGCGTCGGTCGTGCCTCATGCTCCTGCCTCCCGCGGCCAGCTGCGATGCGGCGGAGGCCTCACCGCCCCCTACTACTCCCACCGCTGGCCAAGCCATCCCTCTACTCACCCACACCCCCTATTATTCTGCGGCGACGGCAGCCTCACACCGCAGCGAACTAGTGAACCCTTGTACTCCTCTACGCGTGGGCATCCACTGCCGCGTCTTCACCGGCTCCGCGTCGTCCCCTTCCTAGGCCTTGCTGTCGTCCACCGCCGTGGTGATCTCCGCGCGGTGTCGGTGTTATACCCCACGGCGTAAACCAGCCGAAAGTATAACCCGGCCGGACTTGGCGGTTTATTTGAGATCCCGCTGAGACTTGGCGATTCCCTGGTGACCCGCCCTGACCTGGCGGTTTACAAGCAAGCCGCCTGGACATTGTAACTCACTGGTGACCCGGCGGACGGGTCAGAGGAGCGACAAGACCCGGTGGCCCAACTGGCGGTTCACGAAGGCCAGTTCATACTATGGTGGGCCGGTTTAAGAGGAAAGGCGTGACGAATATTTACCTTACAAGGAATTAAGACCAGGACTTGTATCCGGTTTGTATTAGAGATAGACTAGTCATAATCCTAATAGGACTCCACATGTAACCCGCCCCTTCAACATATATAAGGAGGGGCAGGGCTCCCCAAAGGGGGAAGCTACAAGTAAGAAGAAACAATCTTAGGGCTAGCAAAGAGGAGAGCCGGTTTATGGCGACTCCCTCATGATGATAATGAGATCTAGCCTCAAACAACATGTAGGGTTATTACCGGATGATGTTTCCCGGGGCCCGAAGCTGTCTAAATCCCTGTTTTGTGTTGCGTCTCTCGATTCTGCTCAACCCTCTCAAGCTACCACATAGATGCGTTGGCCTCACGACTAAGTTCTCACACTAGGACATCTGACGTGTTAATTCCACAATAGTTGGCGCCCACCATGAGGCCTGCGCACGGTGGTGATGAGTTCTTGGAGGGCGCTATTCTAGAGATTGAAAAGTTTCGCCCAACTGATTGAAAAGTTCCGACCGTCTCGACGGAAGGTTCCGTCTGAATCACCAAAGAGTTCCGATCGCCTCAAACGAAGAGTTCGGTCCGAATCGCTGAAGGGTTCCAGCCGAATCGCCGAAAGGTTCCGTCTGAGTCGTCAAAGAGTTCCGACTTAGGCTACAGAAAAGTTCTGGCCGGATTAACAAAAGGTTCCGGTTTAAAAGTTCCGGATTGTCAAAAGTTCCGGCCGGATTAGCAAAAGGTTCTGGTTCAAAAGTTCCGGATTATCAAGAAGTTCTGGTTCCAGAAATTCCGACTCAAAATGTACCGGCCGGGTTATGGGGAGAGCTCAGGCACTAGAAGACACAGAACTAATCAACTCTTTGGTCAAAAAAAAGCAGCACTATGCATTATCCAGCGCGAGCATCCGGCAAAAAAATACCAGGACCATTATTTGTTAAAAAGGGTGTCGCAAGGGGCCGGGACTGCGCCTGTGACTGACTCGCGCGTCCACTCCGGTTTACAACACAGAGGGAAACTTGCTCGTCTGCACCGGCTTACAACGTTGCTGCCAACTCTTCCGTCTGCATCGGCTTATAACGTTGTGGCCGGTTCATTCGTTTGCTCCCGCGGCCGACTCGCCCGTGGTGATCATCAACTCCGCGGTGGATAAATTCCGGTTTAACATATCAGGTGATATCCATCTAGTTTACTTTTATCAATATTTATTAATTTTTCGAAAACAACCACTCTGCCCTATAGTGTTGTTATATACAGCCATCGTCCCTGCTGTCTGGTTTACATCAACGCGCCGACCGGCTCGCCCGTCAGCACCACCTTACAACGCCACGGACGACTCGCCCGTCCGCCCTCGCGGCCGGTTCACGCACCCTCACCGGCTTACAACGTGGAAGACAACTTGCTCGTCCGCACCGGCTTACAAACGCCGTGGCCGGTTTATCTGTTTGCTCCCGCAGCCGATTCACCCGTGAGGGATTTCAGTTTCACCTAGTGGTCATCAACTTCATGGCGGATTATTTTCGGCCTAAACACATCAGGTGATATCCATCTAAAAAATATTTTTAGCACATTATTTTTTTCAAAGAACAAGTTTACCTTTGCCTTGGTCTGCAATATTGTTTATGCAGGACAATTGTTCACTGCAAAAGCTATGGCTATGACATGGGTGTATAAACTCGTGCCACCATTATAAATGCGCTAAGTATCTTATCATGGCATCAAGCTCGATGAATATATGTGCAAACCGCCATTCTGCAGACCGGTTTACATCAATATGACGTGGTTAATTCGCCCGTCCACGCCGGTTTACAACGCCGCGGCCGACTCATCTGTCTGTGCTGCCTCTGAAGCTGTGGTCATCTTTGATGTCCGTCTCTCAAGGCCTGGTCTACATCAACATACCGGGCCGCACCTGTCTACATGGGCTATTTATTGAGTATGAACAAGTCACAGCTTCGGTAGCCCGGTTTTCTTTCAACAAAATGGAGGCAAATTATCATATACTATCAACCGCCGTCTGCACTGGATGGCTTAATGGGCAGGCACACAAGTCACCGCCACTACGGTTTGGTTAACTTCAATTACCCAGTTGGAAGGAACCATTGGCCGAGTTGCTGACACGGCTCATACGAGATCATTTATAACCCGCCGCAGTCAACCTTCTGTGGATTCACATCGTGCTATCAACACAAATGATATACAATTTATGCCGGTTTATATCACAGTCAAATATGGAGAATCTCAAGCCAACTCCTCGAGTCACCTTTGAGACTCGGGGGCTATGATAACATGACTTAGCAAATCTTGCCAGTTTTAGCAAATTTAAGAACCCTAGGACGATGAAGGGAAGGATAACCTGGTCCCGGAGGCTACTGTTATATTCATGAAAAGTTAAAGGCCATCAGAAAATTACCGGCTTAGAAAGTATATGACAGTTACAAAATCCCGGCTCAATGAAGAAGTTCTGGGTCATCAGAAAGGATTTCGGTTTAATAATCCGGTCCAAAGGAAGTCAGTCCCACTGAAGCTCTCCAAATATCCGGTTTACAATCCGGTTCAAGGGAAATTTATCTATCATGAAGCTTTGAAGCTCTCAAATCCGATTCAAAATCCGGTTCAGGGGGAAGTCTGTTCTCCCACAAAACACTGAAACTCTCAAATCCGGTTTAAGAATTTCCAGTTCAAATCTCACGCAAAATTCGAGTTTAAAGGCCGTCAGAAAATTTCCGGCTAAAAAAGGACTCCGGTTTAAGGGAAAGTTATCTCCCATAAAGCTTTGAAAGCTCTCAATATACGGTTCAAAATCCCGGTTCAAAAAGAATTTATCTCTTGCAAAAAGTTGAAGGTTGCCCAAGTGGACCTGCTGCCCTGACGCGCGGTTCAAACATGGGTATCCCGCCTTATTGGCTTATCATATTATTGGTTACATGGGGGCTTCAGCTCACAAAGCGGAGTTCTGTCCATTAATCCGGTTATCACGCCACAACAAAGCTTGGGAGCTTCACACCCAAGGGGCCAAAGAGAGTTTTGTTACTACGCACAACTCAAACATAGGCACCCATTGAGCACAGCTCACAAAGTTACTTGGGGGCTCTTTGTGCAAAGCAACAAAGAGTTTGAAAGGACCCTTGTAATTGGGTATCGACCCACGACTTGGAAGCCTGGTGTATTCACCTAAAACCCCGGGTTAACCTGCCTTCATCAAGCAAGCCACTCCTATCCAGGTAATCCTGGCATGACCCGGCGAACGTTTGACAGTTACTCTCACTGAGACCCTGAACTTGTCAAAGTTAAAACGATGATTGGTTAGTTGGAGGCCCATCTTAAAAGGCTTTGTCAAATGGTTTAACTCAGCGGCCTGGCAGCCCATGAAAAGCCTCGAATTTGGGCCTGGCATCCCTTGAAAAGCCTCGACTACACGGTTTTATTTGCCATTGTCAACATTTTTCTCTTTTGATAAATTTTATGTTGAACCGGTGTCTATTGACCTGGCATGACTGTTAGTCATCAAATTAACCCGGTGTTTCATTAACCCTGCTCGATTTTCAACTACAAGTTGTCAGTACATAATCACTTATAAACCGGTGTTTATTGACCCGGCCTGGCTTTGGACTATAAGTCGCCAGTATATATTTGGATTGCGCCATTGGAATTATGCGCTTATAAATCATTGGGCATATTATTCAAATAGCCAACATGGCTGGATTTTTATTATGATTAAGGTTTTCAAAGTCGCTTTAGTGCAATGGCTATCATATTGTCAATAGGATATGATTTATTCTACAACTGAAGGAATAGTCCCGAGTTGCTGCAGGCTTACAACCCGGCACTTGCGAGCTACATTATTTAAGTTGAGATTACATCAAATATGCAAGTCTCATGTCGCTGCAAGCATGCACCATGACACTTGGGGGCTAATGCAAAGTCATTTTTTGCTCATATTATTGAGGACCCAACTCATCATATTATAATGAGCCGGCCCTTGGGGGCTACAACATTGTTGCTCAAGTTTACATGATCATATTTACAAAGTCCCTGCTCATTATTGCATACTGAATCGGCCCTTGGGGGCTACTCTGGTTGAAGTTTTTATGAGCATAAGCCAATTTCAAGTACCAGGTTGCTGCAAGCATGACAACCCGGCACTTGGGGGCTACATATATGGAGTATTCAGTTTTTACTAGTGACTCAGATGAACAATATGGATCTTTTCAAAGTGGCAGCAATTATATGGAAACAAGTCTCAAATCATCACTTTGTTCTGTTTAAGACTTGGGGGCTACAGGTAATATGGATATAAGGGAGAAATATCTTCCAATTTTCAATTTTGAGCTAACCAAATTGACCCGGTGTCTGCAACAATTATGACCCGGCGTCACCAACAATTATGAACCCGGTGTCACCAATCATTATGCTCAGGTGCCATCAATATTCGTAAACCGGCAAATTCTATATTCTTAAACTGGCAAGTTCTCCACTCTTAAACCGGCAAGTTCTACATTCTTAAACCAGCGGAAGATCATATGCGTATTTCAAAGACCAATATTTTCGTTAAGCATTGGGAGGTTAGTCAAAGGAGTTATTTCTTACAATATTTCTCTACAAGAGACCAATGCCAGCAAATTGACTCTGAAGCTGGCCTATTGACCCGGATTTCTCAAAAGAAGTATCTGGATTTTTCTAGGAGGAATGACAAGGACTTAAGGATGATCAGGTGCCGGTTTACAAGAATTCTTAACCCGGAGCACAACCTGTCAAATCTGTTCTTGTGTTTATTTTTCAGCATAAGTTTACCATGAATAAATCCAAGATAAACTTGGGGGCTAATGTCGGGGATATACCCCGCGGCGTAAACCGGCCGGAAGTATAACCCGGCCGGACTTGGCGGTTTATTTGAGATCCCGCTGAGACTTGGCGATTCACTGGTGACCCGCCCTGACCTGGCGGTTTACAAGCAACCCGCCTGGACATTGTAACTCACTGGTGACCCGGCGGACGGGTCAGAGGAGCGACAAGACCCGGTGGCCCAACTGGCGGTTCATGAAGGCCGGTTCATACTATGATGGGCCAGTTTAAGAGGAAAGGCATGACGAATATTTACCTTACAAGGAATTAAGACCAGGACTTGTATCCGGTTTGTATTAGAGATATACTAGTCCTAATCCTAATAGGACTCCACATGTAACCTGCTCCTTCAACATATATAAGGAGGAGCAGGGCTCCCCAAAGGGGGAAGCTACAAGCAAGAAGAAACAATCTTAGGGCTAGACACAAAGAGGAGAGCCGGTTTATGGCGACTCCCTCGTGATGATAATGAGATCTAGCCTCAAACAACATGTAGGGTTATTACCGGATGATGTTTCCCAGGGCCCGAAGCTGTCTAAATCCATGTCTTGTGTTGCGTCTCTCGATTCCGCTCAACCCCTCTCAAGCTACCACATAGATGCGTTGGCCTCACGACTAAGTCCTCACACTAGGACATCTGACGTGTTAATTCCACGACACGCGGCGTGGTCAACGTGGTCAAGGAACGACTTCCATCGGAAGAATACTGTACGTGGAGAGGCTGACAGCTGGGTCCACAGCCACAGCCCAGTTTTTTTGTGATTTGCCAAGTAAGTCGCTTTGTCAGGCCTGTTGGGCTGCAGATCTTTGTCAGGCCTGTTGGGCTGGCCGAGAAAATGGCCCATCAGTAATGAGAAATGGCTTGTACATTTTTAAAGCACATCAAACCGGCAATTAGTTTCAAATATCTTTTTTTCATTTCAAGATTTTAAATTACATTAATTTTTATGCATGGAGAATTTGTTGGATTTTATATTGATATACATTTATTTTTTAAATCAGTTTGAATGTGAGTCAAAATTTCGGGATTAAAAACAGTTCGGACCGCACTGAAATATGCAAAATTTCGTATAATTTTTTAACTGTTGCCACAATATGGGCCGTAATGCTAACAAAAAGAATATGGGCTCCAAAAAAAACCTTAATAATTAGCAAATGGGCTGTAAATTATTAGAAATAATGGTAGATGGGATGTATGCTGTTTTCCACAGATTTGAGGCTTTCCTAAAAAAAGGTTGACGCACAAGCACTGACTATTGGATGTCCATCCAACGGCCGTCGTGCTTCTTCCTGCTCCAGCCGCTCAAACAAGCGTCGGCGGGACTGCCTGCTCCCTCCTCCTCGCGGTCGGCTGTGCTGCCGCGCAGGCCTCACTGCCCGACCGTACTCCCATCGCTGGCCTAGCCATCCCTCTACTCACCCACACCTGCTGTTATTCTCCGGCGACGGCAGACGAACCAGTAAACCCTCGTACAGTCATACTCCCCTCCGCGTGGGAAACAACTGCCGAGTCTTCCCTGCCTCCGTGTCGTCCCCTTCCTAGGCCTCGCCGTCGTCCACCGCCCTGGTGCTCTCGGTGCGGCGTGGTCAACGTGGTCAAGGAACGACTTCCATCGGACGTGGATTGTACGTGGAGAGGCTGACAGCTGGGTCCATGGCCGCAACAAAGGAGTGCCTCATTACGCGGAAAATAATGTTTCCTCCACCTAACAGCTGGGACCCACCGGACGGGCCACTGTATTTAGCGAAAAAACATTTCTCCCTGACTGCTGGGACCCACCAACTACATCTTCGCACGCAAGAAAGTGCGTCCGGGCACAAAAAAACGATTCGCCACCTGACTACTGGGACCGACCAGCTACATCTTCGCAGGCAAGGAAGTGCCTGACAGTCGGGACCCACCTGGTCGAAGCGTACATAGCGTTGTCATTCTGGTTGCGAACATGTACGTACATACTGGTCGATGTAGAGGCGCGCACGTGTCGTAGTAGAGGCGCGCACGTAGCATGTACATGTACGTACAGCGGCCAGGGTGCAAGAAAGAAAATACGGCCACGTATGTGTACATACGGGCGGGGTCTCGAACGCCTACTCGCGCATACGTACGGCCAGGGCTCGTGTACATGGCTGGGTCGGAATGGAGAAACAGTGTCGTCGTCGTGTTCATGGGGAGGCAACGGAATGCGTCGTGTTCATGGGGAGGCAACGGAATGCGTCGTGTTCATGGGGATGCAATGAAACGCGTGGGAGCCAACCGGCTAGGTCGGAACGGAATGCGTGGTCGTGTTCATCTGGAGGGCTTGGATGGAACAAGCGATGGAAACAAGGCCTGGCGTACCGCACAACGGAGGAAACGGACCTCCTATATTCAGAATGGGGTCCTGTTGATCGGGAGGGGTCTGGCGTACCGCAAAACGGAGGAAACGGACCTCCTACGGTCGAAACGGGGGTCCTGTTGATCGAGAGGGGTGTGGCGTACCGCAAAACAAAGGAAACAGACTTGTGTTGGAGCGATACGGTCGAAACAGGGTTCCTATTCATCGGGAGGGGTATGGCGTACCGCAAAACAGGACTCCACGGGATACTGTTCATCTGCACCGTCGACCCCTCCAGCCTCCACGAGCTACTATTCATACACCGTCGACCTCCTCCAGCCTCCACGGGCTCCTGTTCATCCAGCCTCCACCGCGCGCTACTCCACCGGCTACTGTTCAACTACCCCTCCACCGTCTACTGTTCATCTAGCCCTCCACACCACGGGGTCCTGTTCAACCACCCATACACGAGCACCCCTCCACCGTCTACTGTTCATCCAGCCCTCCACACCACAGGGTCCTGTTCATCCACCCCTCCACGGGCACCCCTCCATCGTCTACTATTCATCCACCCCTCCACCACACCACGGGGTCCTGTTCATCCAGAGGCAACACCACCGCTCACTGTTCATCCAAAACCCCCCGCAACGCTCACTATTCATCCCATCGATCAACTTCAGTTAGCAGCAGTAGCGAAGGAATCGCTCGATCGGGTTCAGTTAACAGCCATCGATCGATCGCTCGGGTTCAGTAACGCGTAGCCTGCAGTGCAATCGCTCGGGTTCAGTTAGAGCCCAACGCCTCGCTCGGGTTCAGTTAGAGCCAACGCCTCGCACACACGCGCGTACGTGTACGAGAGAAATGCGCATCGCTCGGCCCCGACCTCCCACCGTAACCGGGAACTCTCCGAAATTTGCATGGCAATATATCTCGGAATGGCTATGGAAATGCCATAATAGGTAGGTATGGTGGCTATTTTGAGGAAGTTGTATGGAGGTTTATGTGTGATAGAGTGTATCGTATCACGGGGTTTGGATGCACCGGCAAAGTTTGCACCAACTCTCAAGGTGAGAAAGGGCAATGCACGGTACCGAAGAGGCTAGCAATGATGGAAGGGTGAGAGTGTGTATAATTCATGGACTCAACATTAGCCATAAAGAACTCACATACTTATTGCAAAAATATACAAGTCGTCAAAAACCAAGCACTACGCGCATGCTCCTAGGGGGATAGATTGGTAGGAAAAGACCATCGCTCGTCCTCGACCGCCACTCATAAGGATGACAATCAAAGAACACCTCATGTTTCAAATTTGTTACATAATGTTTACCATACGTGCATGCTACGGGACTTGCAAACTTCGACACAAGTATTTCTCAAATTCACAACTACTCAACTAGCATGACTCTAACATTACCACCTTTATATCTCAAAACAATTATCAAGCATCAAATTTATCATAGCATCCAATTCACTTCTTATGATTGTTTTTATTATACCTAACTTGGATACCCATCATATTAGGACCAATTTTATAACCATAGCAAATACCTTGATGTTATAAAAGACTCTCAAAATAATATAAGTGAATCATGAGATATCAATAATTTCTACAAAATAAAATCACCGCCGTGCTCTAAAAGGATATAAGTGAAGCACTAGAGCAAACAACAAACTACTCCGAAAGATATAAGTGAAGATCAATGAGTAGTTGAATAATTGTGTAACTATGTGAAGACTCTCTAACATTTAAGAATTTCATATATTGGTATTTTACTCAAACAGAAATCAAAACAAAATAAAATAAAATGACGCTCCAAGCAAAACACATATCATGTGGTGAATAAAAATATAGCTCCAAGGAAAGTTACCGATGAACGAAGAAGAAAGAGGGGATGCCTTCCGGGGCATCCCCAAGCTTAGGCTCTTGGTTATCATTGAATATTAACTTGGGGTGCCTTGGGCATCCCCAATCTTAGGCTCTTGCCACTCCTTATTCCATAGTCCATCGAATCTTTACCCAAAACTTGAAAAAATCACAACACAAAACTTAACAGAAAACTCGTAAACTCCGTTAGTATAAGAAAATAAATAACCACTTAGGTACTGTTGTGAACTCATTCTAAATTCATATTGGTGTAATATCTACTGTATTCCAACTTCTCTATTGTTCATACCCTCCGATACTACTCATAGATTCATCAAAATAAGCAAACATCACATAGAAAACAGAATCTATCAAAAACAGAATAGTCTATAGTAATCTGTATCATTCTAATACTTCTGTAACTCAAAAAATTCTGAATAAATTTCTGGACGTAAGGAATTTGTCTAGTAATCATATTAAAAAAGAATCAACTAAATACCACTCTCCAATAAAAAGTTTTAGCTAATCTCGTGAACGCTAAAGTTTCTGTTTTTTACAGCAAGATCAAAAAGACTTCACCCAAGTCTTCCCAAAGGTTCTACTTGGCACAAACACTAATTAAAACCTAAAACCACATCTAACCAGAGTCTATATAGATTATTTATTCCTAAAAAGAACCAAAAATCAAGAAATTAAAATAAAATTGGGTTGCCTCCTAAGAAGCGCTAACGTTTAACGCCCCTAGCTATGCATGATGATTTCAATATGCTTACATAAAAGATAGGAATTGAAACATAAATAGATCATCATGAAGAATATGACTACCACATTTAAGTCTAACCCACTTCCTATGCATAGGGATTTTGTGAGCAAACAACTTATGGGAACAATATTCAACTAGCATAGGAAGGCAAAACAAGCATAACTTCAAAACTTTAAGCACATAGAGAGGAAACTTGATATTATTGCAATTCCTACAAGCATAAATTCCTACCTCATAATAATTTTCAGTACAATCATGTATGAATTCAACAATATAACCAGCACCTAAAGCATTCTTTTCATGATCTACAATAATAGAAATTTTATTACTCTCCATATAAGCAAAATTCTTCTCATTCAGAATAGTGGGAGTATCATAAGAAACTCGAATACTATAAATTGTTTCCACATTAAAGGAGTAATGCTCATAAAAAGGGTAATCATAATCATGACAAGTTTTATAAATATAACCATCACTACTCTTTATAGCATAAGTATCATCACAATAATCATCATAAGTAGCAACTTTGTTCTCATCAATATCAATTGAAACCTCTTCCAAGATAGTGGAATCATTACTAAATAAAGTCATGATGTCGGGGGGAATCGGCTTCCTCGAACACCTATGGGGACCGAGCCCCTTTGCTGGTTCGGCGGGGGGCGGAGGTTGCACAAAGAGCACATCGAGGCGGTGCACACAGGGGGATTTTACCCAGCTTTGGGCCGCAAAGATGCGTAAAACCCTACTGCTGCTTGGTGGATTGTATTGTGTTCTTGCTCGGGAGCGCGCGGTGCTACAGTACACGCGGGCCGCCGGCGAGGTCGAGCGTAAAGATTGGTCTCCTCTCCCCTTCTTACGTGCGCATGGGGCCTCCTTTTATATGCTCAAGGGGTTACCCACAGGTGGCATCGTAGGTGAGGGCAAAATGGTAAAATGCTGTAGTGGGTATAGCTGCCTGCACAGTGGTTGTACAGTGCTATCATACCTAACTCTGACGGCGGGGGACAAGGGCATTAAATGCCCGTCCGCGTCTCCCAGACGAAGCAGGGGTGTGGACCGTCAGGAGCGCCACCGTTTGCCACGATGGTTACTCTGTCAGCTTCGCTTCGCCACCGCATGCCCCTGGCTGCACAGCCTCCCGCCACGTGTGCCTGGGATGCCCCCCAGAGGGACACGTTGGTGGGTGAGCTGGAGCACAGGCACGAGGTGGTAACTTGCCGCGGCAAGCGCCTTGCCGTGGTGGATGTCTTGTCGCGACCGGGAGCTTGTTGCTCACCGGGCCTTGCCGGGGCGCGGGGCGCGCCGTGGCAGGGTCCTTGTCGTGCCGTGGATGGCCTTCCCGGCAAGCTCCTCTTGCCGGGGTCTTGTGCTTCGAGCGGCAGTCCCGGCAAGCTCGTCTTGCCAGGGCCTTGCTCTCTTCGGGTGGCCTTCCCGGCAAGCTCCTCTTGCCGGGGCCTTGGCTCAAATACTTTGTTCTTGAATGGCCCAAGAGGGGACCATTGAGGGTCTTGGCGATCGCCTGGCAGGCCTTGCCGCGGGGTGCTACGACTGCCCGTGCACAAGTCTGGGGTACTAAGGTACCCCTACTTTAGTACACCGACAGGAGCCCCCGGGCCTGGGCCATACACGGTGCCGAGCGCTGTTGGGCCAGGCCCAAAACAGTGCACGGGCACGCGCGGCCGGGGTCACGGCACATCTTTTTCTGCGCCCACCACGTCCTCCCCGAACGGCACACGTTGAATGCAGCATCGTGGGGGAGAGGCGTGCGTGACGTGGGTGGCGTGCGCGGGGCCGAGCCCTGCAGGCACGCGTCACGTCACAATAAATGGGGACGGTTCGTGCCATCTTCATAGGTAGAGGGAGGTGTGGAGGCGTGGCTCCTTCGCTGGACGGGGCCGAGGCACGGTTTCCGAGGCGCCCGTTCCCCACGATCACGGGGTGGGGGAGAGGCCGCCTCACCCGTCGCATCGGCCCTGCACGTCAGCCACGCGGCTTCCATGCACCTAGAGTCGCGGACGGTGGAGGCGGGAAACCGGGCCGTCGCGGGTCGAGGCAGGCCGGTCCCAGTCGCCTGGCCTCCCTGCGCCCTGATTGGTCGAGCGGGGCGGTCGAGTCCCCACCCTGCTCCTTTATAAGGAGCAAGAGGGGGGCGACGGGAACCCGCACTCCTCCATCTCTTCCTCCTCTGACCCCCTCTCCCCATTAGCCATGGAGAAAGGGAATCCGGGTCCTTCATCGGTGGCGGCGAGGGTTGCCGCCAGGCAGCGCGCCCCTCCTCCCCTTGCACCCGCGGTGGCGGAGCCAGCCGCAAGGGGAAGGGGGAGGGGGCGAGGTCGTGGACGAGGTCGTGGACGAGGGCGTGGACGAGGCCGCGGTTCTCAGGGAAGAGGCGGGCGGGGCGACGCGCCGGCCTCGCCTCCGCCAGCGGCCCTTCTTCCCACAGCGGTCCATCTCGGGGACGATCCTTGTGAGTTCTTCGTCAGGCTGCGCCGGGCGCCTCGACGCCGCCTTCGCCTTCCGGCTCCTTTCGCGAGCGTGATGGAGATGGAGCAACCCGAAACGCTAAGGTTGCGCATGAAGGGCTGCGGGATCAGCGGCACGCGGGTCCACGTCGAGTTCCCAGCCCCCGGCGTGGTGTATCTTGGCCGAGGGTGGAAGACATTCGCCCGTATCCACACCTTGACGGAGGGGTTCACCCTCCATTTCAAGTTGATGGATGGCGATCTCCTCTCCGTCAAGGCCTTCGGGGACTTCGGGACCCGGGCCAGGTGCTGCGTGGAGAGCTCCTCCGACAGCGAAAGCTCCTCCTCGAGCGAGAGCGATGAGGAGGGGAGCGACAGCGACGACTAGGGCGGCGGTCGTCGGGATGATGGGTCCGACTAGGCGCCGGTCGCAGCCCCGTGTGGCACCGTCGACCCCATCATCCGGGTCGCCGGCTCCTTGAGCTTCTCGGGGTCGTCTTCCCGGGCGGCTGGAGTGGTGAGGCTGCGGAAGAGGAGAAGGACTGGCGGCAAGGCCGTCAACTCGGAGTACGAGGGCTAGGTGCCCCCGACAGCGTGTTGACGTCCCGCTGCCTCATCTTCGAGCTCCATCTCCGGCGCCACTGCCACCGTCCAGCCTCCGGAGCCCCCGGGGCGTTCTCTTGGTGTCTTCTGCCACCCGTAGCTCGCCTAGGCGCCCCTTTTGCCCTTTTCGCCTCCTTGTCCTACCTCCTGAGGAGAGAGACAAGGAAGGGATTACGGGCACCTTATCTTTTTTCAATCTGTAAGCCTTCGGGCCTTAGTTGCATTTGAAGCTTGTAATCCCATCCTTTCATGTTTTTCATTCTCTCTGCACTGTACCTGAGCGGAATGTTTTTGATGAAAAGGGGGAGTTTGCCGGGCCATTTGTCCCGTGGGTGGAACCCACGCCAAGGAGCGAACCCTTTGTATCGTTAAGATAGACATTTCTTCGCCCGGCAACAGGCCCTGTCGTCTTCCCGCGCCGCTCGTCCCTCCTCGCGCCTTTGGCGGAGGCGGGGAGAAGGCGGGATCCGGCCCCCCGCTTCGCCCCTTTGCCGCCGCGACTACTACCAAGACGGGCCCCAGGAACGCGCTCTGGGGCCTGTCGTCGAGGGAGCACGGCAGCTTTTAGGGGGAAAAAGGGTTTTCGTATTCCACAGCTCATGAGAGAATGCATGACAAGGGATGCGAAAACTTATCTGGGATTGCAGCCCCCGGCAGCTTTGGCTTGCCGTGGACGAATCTTCGTACTTGCAGCCCCCGGTAATGCTGGCTTGCCGGGGACCAGATGCTGGCCCACCCTTCTTCTCTTCTTCACCCTCAAGTGGTCTGGCCAGGATGTACAAACCCCTGCGAACCAAAGGGAACGAAAGAACAGGAAAAAGGACGCAGACTCGACCTCTAAGCTAGGGGTTAGCAGCTGTTAGGCACTATCAACCCTAACCAAGGACGAGACTCGACTCAGCATGCATGCTAAAACTTAGGACGCCAGCGCTTCATTTCTGCTGCTCAGGGTCTGCGCCTGGCTTTGTAAAAAGGATTACACGCAACTGCGGCAAGACTTGTACAAAAGGTTGGTTGCCGGGCGGGCCCCGACAACCGCGCCTTACGGGTAAAACTAACGAAGATGCTCAATATTCCAGGAGTTGCTCACCGGAGTGCCATCTTCGGTCTCGAGGCGGACAGCGCCGGGCCTCGTGACTCGTCTCACCCGGTAAGGGCCTTCCCACTTCGGCGTCAACTTGTTATGATTCTTGGCGGACGGGGCGCGCCGAAGAACAAGGTCGCCTTCCTCGAAGCTTCTGGCTTTAACTTTGCGGCTATGATAGCGGCGCAAAGCTTGCTGGTAGCGAGAGGTTCGCACAGCAGCCTGAAGACAATCTTCCTCAAGGAGCAGCGCGTCATCTTCACGCAGCCGCTCTTGCTCAAGCTCATCATAAGCGAGCACTCGAGGTGACCCGTATACGAGTTCCGTGGGGGTAACTGCTTCTGCTCCATAGACTAGAGCGAATGGTGTCTGGCCAGTGGCTCGATTTGGCGTCGTTCTGATCGACCAAAGAGCCACCGGCAGCTCCTCGATCCAGTTTCTTCCGCACTTGTGCAGCCTGTCGAAAGTTCTGGTCTTGAGCCCGCGCAGCACTTCAGCGTTGGCCCTTTCAGCTTGACCGTTGCTCCTGGGATGAGCAACAGAAGCGAAGCAGACCTTGGCACCGAGATCTTGGACGTATTGCATGAAGGCGCGGCTCGTGAATTGTGTACCGTTGTCGGTGATGATCCTGTTGGGGATCCCGAAGCGGCAGACAATCGACCTGAAGAACTTGATGGCTGACTGTGCTGTCACATTCCTCACTGGTTCCACTTCCGGCCACTTTGTGAACTTGTCGATTGTGACGTACAAGTACTCAAAGCCCCCGACAGCTCGGGGGAAGGGACCGAGGATATCGAGTAACCAGACCGAAAATGGCCAGGATAAAGGGATCATCTGGAGAGCTTGAGCTGGCTGGTGTATCTGCTTGGAATGGAACTGGCACACTTCACACTTGGTTACTTGTGCAGTCGCATCCTGGAGGGCTGTCGGCCAGAAGAAACCTTGCCGGAACGCTTTGCCGGCAAGTGCTCTTGCGCCAATGTGGTGACCACATATGCCTCCATGTATCTCTGCCAACAGCTGTTGTCCGTCTTCCCGGGGAATACACTTCAATTTCACACCATTGCGCCCTCTTCTGTATAGTGTGTTGTCGACGAACTGGTACATACTCGAGTGCCGGGATACTCTTTCCGCTTCTTCTTGTTCTTCGGGAAGTTCTCCGTACTGGAGGAAATGGACAGTCTGCTGCGCCCATGCTGGAGCCTGGGGCTCAACAACAAGGACTGAAGGCACTTCTAGCGCTGCGGGAACGTCTGCTTCTACGGCGAGGATCTGGGGCTCGGCTGGAGCTTGACGTTCCCCGGCAAGCTTGCCGGAACAAAACTTGTCGGGAGCGCCTGCTTCTACGGAACAAACCTTGGGGTTTTCCGGAGCAGGCGGTTCCTCAGCGCTCTTGGCGTCGATCCTGGGGACCTTCTTGGCGGCGGCTCCGGGGAGCTCTGCCGGAAGATAGTCGCCGGAGACCAACTTCCTCTTCTTGCTCTGTCTGGTTGATGGCGTTACGGATGGCTGAGTCAGCTTGAGCACAAAGGTCCCTGGTTCCACAGGTAACTTAAATGCTGCGCATTTTGACAGGCCGTCAGCGATGTCATTCTCAGCTCTTGGAATGTGTTCCATCTGCAGGCCGTCAAAGTGCTCTTCCAGCTTCCTCACTTCATCAACGTACGCTTCCATCAATGGACTCTGGTAATCCTTGTTCACTTGGTGGACGACGAGCTGCGAGTCACCCCTGACAATGAGCTTCTTGATCCCAAGTTCTGCCGCGATCCTGAGACCGGCAAGCAAACCTTCATACTCTGCAGTATTGTTGGTTGCTTGTTCCTTGGGGAAGTGCATCTGGACTACGTACTTGAGGTGCTCTCCGGTGGGCGCGACAAGTAACGCGCCGGCGCTGGCGCCTTGCAGCGAGAAGGCACCATCAAAGTACATCAGCCACTCCTTGCCTGCTTCTTTGGCGGGGATGCTCGTCTCTGGGATATCTTCGTCCGGTGTTGGTGTCCACTCCGCTATGAACTCCGCCAAAGCTCTGCTTTGGATAGTCGAGGTGCTCTCGAACTGGAGACCGAAGCTCGACAGTTCTAGTGCCCACTCGACAATCCTGCCCGTTGCTTCTGGATTTTGCAGTATCCTCTTCAGCGGAAAGCGGGTGACAACTATAATCTCGTGTGCTTGGAAGTAATGGCGCAGCTTTCTCGAGGCCATGAGGAGGCCGAAAAGCAATTTCTGCACACCAGAGTACCTTGACCTGGCCCCTGCAAGAGGGAGCTGACAAAGTACACTGGGCGCTGCACCATTTTCTTCTTCCGCTCCTCCACTTGCTCCTGCGCAGATTCATCCTCGTCGGGGCCAGAGCTTGTCGGGGAAGCCCCCTGCTTGTCGCTGGACGTGCTTGCCGTGGTCGCTAGCTCATCATCGGCCTCCCTCTCCGCTACTAACGCAGCACTAACCACTTGATCAGTTGCCGCCAGGTACAGCAGCAGCTTCTCTTGTGGTTTAGGCGCGACAAGTATCGGAGCGGAGGACAGGTATTTCTTCAAGTGTTGTAGCGCAGCCTCCGCTTTCGGAGTCCATTTCACTGGACCCGCCTTTTTAAAAACTTTGAAAAATGGCAGGGCGCATTCTACAGACTTGGAAATAAACCTGCTGAGAGCCGCGACGCAGACGGCAAGCCTTCGTACATCCTTGACGCGTGATGGTGCTTCAATCTGCTCGATGGCCTTGATTTTGTCTGGGTTGGCTTCGATTCCTCGCTGAGACACGAAGAACCCGAGAAGCTTGCCGGAAGGGACTCCAAACACGCACTTCTCGGGGTTGAGCTTGAGGCTGATCCTGCGCAAGTTCGTGAAGGTCTCTTCTAAATCTTGAATCAGGGTTGCCGTGTCCCTGCTTTTGACCACTATGTCATCCATGTAGGCTTCCACATTTCTGTGGATTTGCGGCTCAAAGGCGGTATGGACAACCCTCGCAAACGTCGAACCAGCATTCTTCAAACCGAAAGGCATCCGTACGAAATAGTACGTGACACATGGAGTGATGAATGCGGTCTTCTCCTCATCTTCTTCAGCCATGAAGATCTGATGGTATCCTGAGTATGCATCAAGAAATGAAAGCAGGTCACATCCGGTCGTGGAGTCAACAATCTGGTCAATGCGCGGCAAGGGAAAGGGATCCTTGGGACAAGCTTTGTTAACATCAGTGAAGTCGATGCAAAGCCTCCATTTCCCATTTGCTTTGCGCATGACAACAGGATTGGCCAACCACGTCGGATGGAGCACACCTCTGACGAGGCCTGCCGCTTCCAACTTCTTGATCTCTTCTGCAATGAATTCTTGGCGCTCCACTGCTTGCTTCCTGACTCTCTGCTTGACGGGCCACGCGTGAGGACAGACGGCGAGGTGGTGCTCAATCACTTTCCTGGGAACGCCGGGGATGTCAGATGGCTGCCAGGCAAACACATCGACATTCGCCCGCAGGAAAGTAACGAGCGCGCTTTCCTATTTGGGGTCGAGCGTGGCGCTGATGGTGAAGGTTCCACCAGTGCCGTCCTCCTTGGCGGGCACCTTCTTGGTCGTTGGCGGAGCCGCCATTGTCTTCTTACTCTTGCCGGTGGAGCTCGATGGCGCGTCCTCGACGGTAGCGCAACACTCCGGAAAGGTGCGCTTGCCGGAGTGGGCGCCAGAGCACTTGCCGGGCTTGGTCCTCTTCTTTCCTCCGGGAGCTTCAGCGGCAAGCGGCCTGTGATCCGCTGCGGCTGCTGCTTCCCGGTAGATCTTGTCGGCACAGATAAGGGCATCCTTCTTGTCACCGGGGACAGAGATGACGCTTATCGGGCCCCGCATCTTGAGCATGTTGTAGGCGTAGTGAGAGGCCGCCATGAACTTGGCGAGCGCTGGACGGCCGAGAATTCCGTTGTATGGCAATGGAAAATCGGCGACGTCAAAGGTGATCCTCTTTGTCCTGAAGTTCAGCTCGCTGCCAAATGTTACTGGCAACGCTATCTTCCCCTTCGGCTTGCTCCTTCCCGGGTTAATTCCTTGGAACGTGCCGGTTTCTTCGAGCTCGCTGTCGGGGACTTGGAGTTTTCGGAGCACAGCGGAGGAGATCAGGTTCAAGTCGGCCCCGCCGTCAACCAGCATCTTGGTGACCTTGAGGTTGCGGATTGTTGGCGAAACCAACATCGGCAAGCACCCGATCGCAGTAGTGCGATCAGGGTGGTCCTCAATATCAAAGATGATAGGCGTGCCGGACCATTTCAGAGGCTTGCGCAACTCGACGGGTGGCTCCGCTGCATTGACTTCCCGCGCCCACTGCTTGAGCTGGCGGTGAGAAGAATGCAGGGTGGCGCCGCCGTCTACGCACAAGACCTCTGTGGCTTTCTGAAACTCCTATTCACTGGTCTCGACACCATCCATGTCTTCGTCTTCGTCGTCGTCTTCGTTCTTGTCGCGGCCGTGGGGAGGTCGCTCCGCTTGCCGCTGCTTGTCCTTGTCGCGGCGTCCTCCCTGGCCGGGGCGCTTCGTGCCTGATCCTCCTCCACCTCCTCGGGCTCTCTCCTTGTCGCGCCGCTCGTACTCGGCCTTTTGCAGCTCGACGAGCCGCTCGACCTGCTTGCAGCTCTGGAGGTCATGGCCCTTGGTGCGGTGGATCTTGCAGTATTGTTTGCTGGTGCCGTCCCGCTTGTCAGCGGCCGCCACGGCCTGGCAGTGGACGCATCCGGCAACCTCCTTGTCGGAGCTGCCCGCCTGGGCCTTCTTGGCGGCGCCTTCATCGCCGGACTGCTCAACAACCAGTACCTCTTGGTTCTTCTTCTTCATGTCGCTCCGCCGCCGGCCCTTCTTCGCCGGGGCGGTATCCTCACTGTCAGATCCTCCCGCTCCAGCGCTCTCTCCGGGGAGTTTCCTCCCTTCCTCAGCACGGGCACACTTGTCGGCCAGGGCATATAGCTCGCTGACGTCTTTGATCTTGCACATCGCCATCTCCTCCCGCATCCTGCGGTTACGCATGTTCTGATGGAACGCGCTGATGACCGCGGAGGGGTGGACGTCCGGGATGTTGTAGTGTACACGGCTGAATCTCTGGATGAACTTGCACAGAGGTTCTCCCTCCTTCTGGACGAGCAGGTGAAGGTCGCTCGCTTGGCCATGGGGTTTGTGGCCGCCCGTGAAGGCGCCAACAATCTGATGGCACAAGTCTGTCTAGGAGGTTATGGAGTTGTCCGGCAAGTGCATGAGCCAGGATCTGGCGTTGGACTTGAGCACCAGCGGGAAGTAGTTGGCAAGGATCTTGTCGTCTCGCCCCCGGCAGCCTGCACCGCAATGGTGTAGATGCTGAGGAACTCCGACGGATGCGACTTGCCGTCGTACTTCTCGGGCATGTTTGGCTTGAAATTCTTTGTGCTAGGCCACTGGACTTGCCGCACCTCACGGGTGAACGCTGGGCAGCCCACCGCGTACGGCAGGTCGCCTGGTTCCCCTGGTGCATGCACGTCGACAGAGGGTCCAGCACGGTGGTCTGATTGACGCCTCACTTCTCTCGGATGCTCGATGAGAGTACGGGTGTCCTCTTGCTCTTGCTCGTGAAGAACTTGGCGCTGATCGCGACGAGTTCGCGGATTCGACGACGCGGTGGAGTCGTTGTCGTGGTGATTCCGGCGAGTCGGCGATCTTGGCCTCTGGGGCGGGGAGTGCACGGTGGTCGCACCCCCGCCGGTCCTGGCGCCATCGGTCCTCGCCTGGCCGTCCCGCCGCGGCTGCGACGCGCTGTGCTGCCGTGGGGTGTCGCCGTTAGCGAAACCGATGAGGCTCTGTATCGTGGCCCTCCAGTCGTCGAGCTTGTCCGCCGTTGGAGGGTAGTCTAGGAGCAGTTGGGCTCGCGCCAGAGCTTCTGCTGGAGTGGCGGGCAGCGGCGGCGAACGGCGCGTGGAGCTGGACGTGCTCGAACTTCTAACTACGTTAGAAGGAGCAACACCCGGGCCAGGCAGTCGTGCCAAGCTCGCGCCAGCACGTTGGTGTGAGTGCTGGCCTTGAGCGCCCTGGGATCCGCCGGTTCGATTTGGGTCCAGCGAGCGTATGGTACCGTGGGCGCCAAGACGCTGCTGGTCCCGTGCCTCCTGAGAGGGGCGCGGTGCATGTTCGGACACCGTGGCGCCATGAGCAGGCTCGACGACGCCCGTCCCGCCGCCGGTGCCATCCCCGCCACCCGTTTGCTCCAGGGGCGGCGGGTTCGACGCGGACGGACCGGCCATCTCCGGAGCCTTCTTCTTTGGTGGCATGTCGCTGAGGATGAAGGAGGTCTAGCTGGTGCAGACGCCGGATCAGGTTCGCACAACTTCGACGCCCCCTACCTGGCGCACCAAAGATGTCGGGGGGAATCGGCTTCCTCGAACACCTATGGGGACCGAGCCCCTTTGCTGGTTCGGCGGGGGCGGAGGTTGCACAAAGAGCAGATCGAGGCGGTGCACACAGGGGGATTTTACCCAGCTTCGGGCCGCAAAGATGCGTAAAACCCTACTGCTGCTTGGTGGATTGTATTGTGTTCTTGCTCGGGAGCGCGCGGTGCTACAGTACACGCGGGCCGCCGGCGAGGTCGAGCGTAAATATTGGTCTCCTCTCCCCTTCCTATGTGCGCATGGGGCCTCCTTTTATATGCTCAAGGGGTTACCCACAGGTGGCAGCGTAGGTGAGGGCAAAGATGGTAAAGTGTTGTAGTGGGTACAACTGCCTGCACAGTGGTTGTACAGTGCTATCATACCTAACTCTGACGGCGGGGGACAAGGGCATTAAATGCCCGTCCGCGTCGCCCAGACGGAGCAGGGGTGTGGACCGTCAGGAGCGCCACCGTTTTCCACGATGGTTACTCTGTCAGCTTCGCTTCGCCACCGCATGCCCCTGGCTGCACAGCCTCCCGCCACGTGTGCCTGGGATGCCCCCCAGAGCGACACGTTGGTGGGTGAGCTAGAGCGCAGGCACGAGGTGGTAACTTGCCGCGGCAAGCGCCTTGCCGCGGTGGATGTCTTGTCGCGCCCGGGAGCTTGTTGCTCACCGGGCCTTGCCGGGGCGCGGGGCGCGCCGTGGCAGGGTCCTTGTCGTGCCGTGGATGGCCTTCCCGGCAAGCTCCTCTTTCCGGGGTCTTGTGCTTCGAGCGGCAGTACCGGCAAGCTCCTCTTGCCAGGGCCTTGCTCTCTTCGGGTGGCCTTCCCGGCAAGCTCCTCTTGCCGGGGCCTTGGCTCAAATACTTTGTTCTTGAATGGCCCAAGAGGGGACCATTGAGGGTCTTGGCGATCGCCTGGCATGCCTTGCCGCGGGGTGCTACGACTGCCCGTGCACAAGTCCGGGGTACTAAGGTACCCCTACTTTAGTACACCGACACATGACCTCTCCAAATCCACTTTCATAATTATTATAATAAGATTCAACATCCTCCAAAATAGTGGGATCATTACTTCCTAAAGTTGACACTCTTCCAAACCCACCTCCATCAATATAATCATCACAAGTAGGAGGCATGATATCATCATTATAAATTTGCATATCAAAACTTGGGAGACTAAAAATATCATCTTCATTAAACGTAGCATCCCCAAGCTTGGGACAAACATTAATTGCAGCAAATATATTCTCAAAAACATCATCTTCATCAAACATAGCATCCCCAAGCTTGGGCCTTTTCATATCATAAGCATAATCACTCTCATCATTAATAGTATGGATAGCACCAATAGTATAGGAATTATCATCATCACAATGGGTAATAGGAGAAACATCATTTGGGAGAGATACCTTTCTACCTTTGCTTCTCCGTCTTTTCTTTTTCTTCTTCACATTATGTGTGGGTTCAATCCTCTTTTTGGAGCTCCTTATTAATGAGATTGGTTGAATAGAAGGCTCCTCCTCGTTACCTGGTTCTTCATAAGAAATAATAGGAGAATATTGGGAACTCTCTTCCCTTTCATTAGTATTCTCTTCATCCTCTATTTGTTTTCTTTTCTTTATGTAATTGGCAATATAAGGATTTTCAATGCAATTCACCGCACAATACATATAAATTTCTTCTAGATCAATATCGAGGAATTTCTCAAGGTTATATTCTAGAATATGCTTAGTATGACATTTCATTTCTTCATAACCCAAAAGCAAACTAAGTTCATTATGATGTGCAAGGGAAATCAAGTCATCACAATTTTTGGACACAATTCGATCATGAAACAATTTGCATTTGATATTTAAATGACCATGTTCATTGCAAAGTTCACAAGTATGGCTAAGATATTTTAAATTTTCAGCACTAACATCTAGCCTCTCTTGCAACCATTTAGTTTCCACATACTTATGCCTCTTGCAAAATCTATTTTCCCTAATTGGTGTGTACTTGCAAGATCTATGCACTCCACAAAAATCGACATGCATATAAGAGACATTTTCATCATGACTAGTGCAATCATCATTAGTACTATGGATATTCAAAGAGTTCATACTAACAACATTGCAATCATGCTCATCATTCAAAGATTTAGTGCCAAACATTTTATAGACTTCTTTTTCTAGCAATTGAGCACAATTTTCCTTTTCGTCATTCTCACGAAAGATATTAAAAAGATGAAGCGTGTGAGGCAAACACAATTCCATTTTTTTTGTAGTTATCTTTTATAGACTAAAGTAGTGATAAAACAAGAAACTAAAAGATTTGATTGCAAGATCTAAAGATATACCTTTAAGCACTCACCTCCCCGGCAACGGCGCCATAAAAGAGCTTGATGTCTACTACGCAACCTTCTCCATGTAGACGTTGTTGGGCCTCCAAGTGCAGAGGTTTGTAGGATAGTAGCAAATTTCCCTCAACTGGATGACCTAAGGTTTATCAATCCGTGGGAGGTGTAGGATGAAGATGGTCTCTCTCAAGCAACCCTGCAACCAAATAACAAAGAGTTTCTTGTGTCTCCAACACACCCAATACAATGGTAAATTGTATAGGTGCACTAGTTCGGCGAAGAGATGGTGATACAAGTGCAATATGAATGGTAGATATAGGTTTTTGTAATATGAAAATATAAAAATAGCAAGGTAGCAAGTGATAAATGTGAGCGTAAATGGTATTGCAATCCTAGGAAACAAGGCCTAGGGTTCATACTTTCACTAGTGCAAGTTCTCTCAACAATAATAACATAATTGGATCATATAACTATCCCTCAACATGCAACAAAGAGTCACTCCAAAGCCACTAATAGCGGAGAACAAACGAAGAGATTATGGTAGGGTACGAAACCACCTCAAAGTTATTGTTTCTGATCGATCTATTTAAGAGTTCGTAGTAAAATAACATGAAGCTATTCTTTCCGTTCGATCTATCATAGAGTTCATACTAGAATAACACCTTAAGACACAAATCAACCAAAACCCTAATGTCACCTAGATACTCCAATGTCACCTCAAGTATCCGTGGGTATGATTATACAATATGCATCACACAATCTCAGATTCATCTATTCAAGCCAACACAAAGTACTTCAAAGAGTGCCCCAAAGTTTATACCGGAGAGTCAAGACGAAAACGTGTGCCAACCCCTATGCATAAGTTCCCGAGGTCACGGAACCCGCAAGTTGATCGCCAAAACATACATCAAGTTGATCACGTGATATCCCATTGTCACCACAGATAAGCACATGCAAGACATACATCAAGTGTTCTCAAATCCTTAAAGACTCAATTCGATAAGATAACTTCAAAGGGAAAAGTCAATCCATTACAAGAGAGTAGAGGGGAGAAACATCATAAGATCCAACTATAATAGCAAAGCTCGCGATACATCAAGATCGTATCACCTCAAGAACACGAGAGAGAGAGAGAGAGAGAGAGAGAGAGAGAGAGATCAAACACATAGCTACTGGTACATACCCTCAGCCCCGAGGGTGAACTACTCCCTCCTCGTCATGGAGAGCACCGGGATGATGAAGATGGCCACCAGTGAGGGACCCCCCCTCCGGTAGGGTGTCGGAACAGGGTCCCGATTGGTTTTGGTGGCTACAGAGGCTTGCGGTGGCGGAACTCCCGATCTATTCTGTTCTCCAAAGTTTTTAGGGTATATATATATATATATATATATATATATATATATATATATATATATATATATATATATATATATATATATATATATATAGGAATTGACTATTCGTCACCCTGGGTGAGGAATAGTTATTCTCCACCCCCTCTATTTTACCATCAATACACCATAATTTTATGTTCCGTAAGTTTTGTCTTACTTCCGACATAAAAAGAGACCGTAAGAAAATATACAATCGTCGTAAAAAATATTTTATGTTATGTAAAATTACAAACGTAAAAACATAGTGTAAAATACACATAAACTGCAAATTTTGTTATCTTATGACCTATATTTTGATTTTTTATGCGAAATTTTACGTAGTGAATCAATATGAATGTAACTATTTGAATTTCAAACGTAATTTAATTATGAAATGATCGTAAGATTACCTCGGGTGAAGAATAACTTATTCTGCATCCTGGGTGATGAATAGCATCACTAATAGGGATTGACTATTCGTCACCCTGGGTGAGGAATAGTTATTCTTCACCCCCCTCTATTTTACCATCAATGCACCATAATTTTACATTCCGTAAGTTTTGTCTTATTTCCGACGTAAAAAGAGACCGTAAGAAAATATATAATCGTCGTAAAAAATATTTTATATTATGTAAAATTACAAACATAAAAACATAGTGTAAAATACACATAAACTGCAAATTTTCATGTATTATGACCTATATTTTTAATTTTTTACGCCAAATTTTACGTAGTGAATCAATAGGAATGTAACTATTTGAATTCCGAACGTAATTTAATTATGATATGATCGTAAGATTACCTCGGGTGAAGAATAAATTATTCTGTGCCCTGGGTGATGAATAGTAACACTATATATATATATATATATATATATATATATATATATATATATATATATATATATATATATATATATAGGCGAAAGAAGTCGGTCAGGGGAGCCACGAGGAGCCCACGAGGGTGGCGGGCGCGCCCAGGGGGGCAGGCGCGCCTCCCTGCCTCGTGGCCACCTGGAAGCTTCCTTGACTTCAACTCCAAGTCTCCTGGATCATGTTCGTTCCAAAAATCACGCTCCCGAAGGTTCCATTCCGTTTGGACTCCGTTTGATATTCGTTTTCTGCGAAACACTGAAACAAGGGAAAAACAGGAACTGGCACTGGGCTCTGGGTTAATAGGTTAGTCCTAAAAATTATATAAATGTGTAAAATAAAGCACATAAACATCCAAAACAGATAATATAATAGCATGGAACAATAAAAAATTATAGATACGTTAGAGACGTATCAATAGGTCTAATCATTTCAGCAAAGCGCTCAAAATCCTTATCATCCTTTTTCTTGGATGGTTTAGGAGGAAAGGGCATGGGTTTCTGGACCCATGGCTCTCTTTCTTTAATGTGCTTCCTAGCAACAAAGTCTCTCTTATCATAATGTTGATTCTTTGATTGTGGGTTGTCAAGATCAACAACAGGTTCAATCTCTACATCATTGTTATTGCCATGTATAGCTTCTATGCCATGTTATTCGATTTTGCCAAGCTTGATGTAGTTGATCCTTGCATGCTATGATGTTGTTCTTGCCATGTATAGCTTCTATGCCATGTCTTATTGATGGGTGTATGCTTAGTTTATCATGCAAAGTTCTGTAGTGAGTGCATCGAGCTCGTAAACATGCCTACTTGTTATCTGTTTTGACATGTCCAGTTTTTTGCTAAGTCTGAAATCTGTAACGAAACTTGCTTAATTGACATGGGTGTTATTATATTTTTCGGGTCCTTTTTGGCTCATGGTCAGTAAGGGACTTTTGTTAAGTGCTTTGATTAGATTCATTCGATGCCATATTTTGCTATGTCCTGTTCCTGTAGCAGGTTGTTTTCTTGCTCTAAACATGTCATCCTGATGTTAATTTCTGGCATGTTGTTGATTTCACCAAGTCTGTGAACCTGTTATCTTTTGCACTTTTGTCATGCTTGTTTGAACCTGTTGTGGTGTGATTTAGCCGTAGCTCAGTGTTCATATTTTGTCAAGCATCTTGAGTAGATCACTGCCATATGCTTTGTTGATATGTTTGAGTGCAGTAGCTTAGTTTCTTGTTGCATGTTAAGTGGCAACCTGCTGTTAATCGCAGAAATATGCCATTCTTGTTTTGCTTGTCATTTGCAAACCGTGCATCCGATTCCGGTGATCTTTATATCGATTTCATCCGAAATCACCTCACCTTTCCAGTGGCATACTTGGTTTGCCAAGATTATGCCTGGTTCAACTTTTTCGTTCCGAAGCATGCATATGCATTGCATACCACATCTCGCATATCATGCCATGTTTATGTGCTGGTTGTTTACTTTGTTGTTTGCTTCTTTCCGGTGTTGCTTCTTCGGGTTAGTTCCGATAACGTTGCGATTGTGAGGATCCATTCGTCTACGTCCGTTTGTCTTCTTTATGGACTCGTTCTTCTTCTTTGCGGGATCTCAGGCAAGATGACCATACCCTCGAAATCACTTCTATCTTTGCTTGCTAGATTGCTCGCTCTTTTGCTATGCCTATGCTGCGATAGCTACCACTTGCTTATCATGCCTCCCATATTGTTAAACCAAGCCTCTAACCCACCTTGTCCTAGCAAACCGTTGTTTGGCTATGTTACCGCTTTGCTCAGCCCCTCTTATAGTGTTGTTAGTTGCAGGTGAAGATGAAGTTTGTTCCTTGTTGGAACATGGAGATGTTGTTCCTTGTTTGGAACATGTTTACTTGTTGGGATATCACATTATATCTTATTTAATTAATGCACCTATATACTTGGTAAAGGGTGGAAGGCTCGGCCTTATGCCTGGTGTTTTGTTCCACTATTGCCGCCCTAGTTTCCGTCATATCGGTGTTATGTTCCCGGATTTTGCGTCCCTAATGCAGTCGGGTGATTTATCGGACCCCCTTGACAGTTCGCTTTGAATAAGACTTTTCCAGCAAGGCCCAACATTGGTTTTACCATTTGCCTCACCTAGCCCTTTTTTCCCTTGGGAGTCGCGCTCTCGAGGGTCATCGTTATTTTAGCCCCCCCCCCCCCCGGGCCAGTGCTTCTCTAAGTGCTGGTCCAAACCGAGCGATGTCCGGCGCCCCCTGGGCAATCAGGGTATATGCCAACCCGACGTCTTGCTCATCCGGTGTGCCCTGAGACCGAGATATGTGCAGCTCCTATCAGGATTTGTCGGCACATCCGGGCGGCTTGGCTGGTCTTGTTTTATTACTGTCAAAATGTCTTATAGCCGGGATTCCGAGACTGATCGGGTCTTCCGGGGGAGAAGGAATATCCTTCGTTGATCGCGAGAGATTATCATGGGCTAAGTTGGGACACCCCTGCAGGGTTTGAACTTTCGAAAGCCGTGCCCACAGTTATGTGGCAGATGGGAATTTGTTAATGTCCGGTTGTAGAAAACCCAAAGTTGATCTTAATTAAAATACACCAACCGCGTGTGTAACCGTGATGGTCTCTTCTCGGCGGGGTCCGGGAAGTGAACACGGTTGTTGGAGTTATGTTTGACGTAAGTAGTTCAGGATCACTTATTGATCATAGTTGTTCGACCATGCTTTGCCTTCTCTTCTCGCTCTCATTTGCGTATGTTAGCCACCATATATGCTAGTCGCTGCTGCAGCTCCACCTCACTACCCTGTCCTACCTTTAAGCTTAAATAGTCTTGATCTCGCGGGTGTGAGATTGCTGAGTCCCCATGACTCACAGATACTTCCAAACCAGTTTGCAGGTGCCGATGAAACCGTGCAGGTGACGTACCCGAGCTCAAGGAGGAGCTCGATGAAGATCTTGTTCATTGTGTTGTTTCAGTTCAGTTGATCAGTTGTGGAGCCCAGTTGGGACGATCGGGGATCTGTGTAGCATTTGGGGTAGTCTTCTTTTATTTTGGTTCCGTAGTCGGACCTTGATTGTATCTGTATGATGTAATGCTTTACTCATGTATTGTGTGAAGTGGCGATTGTAAGCCAACTATGTATCTCTTTCCCTTATGTATTACATGGGTTGTGTGAAGATTACCTCACTTGCGACATTGCTTTCAATGCAGTTATGCCTCTAAGTCGTGCTTCGACACGTGGGAGATATAGCCGCATCGAGGGCGTTACAAGTTGGTAATCAGAGCCTTCCCCGACCTTAGGAGCCCCCACTGATTGATCGTTTTTAGCGGCCGAGTTGTGTCTAGAAAAATGTTTTGAGTCATTTAGGAATTATATATCGGAGAGTTTAGGAATTCTTTTTACTTCCCAGTCTCCTCATCGCTCTGGTAAGGCATCCTGACGTAGAGTTTTGACTCTTCTCTTCTCAAATTTCACTAAAAAAATTTAGGATCACGCGGGTATCTTAGAATCGTTCCGATGGTTTTATGATGACAACATTGTCTTGGTGCCTCCTGTCAGTAGGGGTTTAGTGGAGGTGTCCCGGGGAGTTGAGATCCAAGGTGTTGTCGTCATAATTTTATCGTTGCAGTTCTGGAATACCTGAGTTTAGTACGCCGACATCGAAAATCTCTTTTGTACAGTTGTTGGTGAGATAACCCCTATAGCCCAGTACTGAGGCGAGTGCGGGAGTATTGCCATAACTCGTATAACGGATGCTTTTCGAAGGTTGAGGTAAACGATTTCCGAAGGTTTCTTGGTTATGTGTTGAAGGATGGATACAGTTGGATCTAGGTATTGTTAGTTTGGGTGATATATTTTGTGTCCCCTGTATCCCCAACACCTGATTGCATAACCAGAAAGTTTTCGGGAGTTTATAGGTGGGAATTCAAGTATCTCATAGGGTATCTTTCCAACAGACACATGATACGATATGGGATCTATCATATGTTTGTTTCCGGCTTATTCTGCAAGCCAAATCCTTTGTTTTGTTTTATTTGTGGTATTCGAGTTGCTTCGAAGTCAAGTGTTGATTCCATACCTTCCCTAAAAGGTGTTCTCATACTTCTATGTGAATACCAAATCCTTCTTGATCATCGAGGTTGTCATGCCAATTCTTTTCCAACCGACGAGCTCTTTTTCAAGTGGATCCGATCATTTCAACAACCGCAAAATAAATTCTAAGTTTTTCTTAACGGTGTTCGTTTCATCCGACCCAAGTTGCCTTTGTTTTCCCACCCTCCCACCCTTTTTCTTCAAGGACTCAGATTTCTCAATCAAGTATCCTTTTTATTGATGGAAGTTTCTTCATTCTTTCCTTCAATGTTCTTATCCGGTGATTATCATGAAGGTGGTCAGGAGTTTCAAGTTCATCATTCGTCATTCTTTTCTTCTCCGGTGGTTCCAATTCAAGCTTTATCGATCATATCTTTTCCTCGTTTCTAATGTTTTCTCGTACCGGTGCACCTCTTAATCATTCACCTCTCGCTATTCATTTGTTCTGGAGTGATGAAGATATCTTAGAAGATTCAAGTTTCCATTCTCAATTCACTCAAGTTCTTTTGAGGATGCTATCTCTTTCAAGCCATTTATATCAACCGGTGCAATCTCTCTTTTCAAGCAATCGTTCAACGGTGGTTCTTTTGAGTGGGCCCTAACCCACAGGTCTTTTCCCAGGATCTTACCTGACTCTTCTAATTTTTCCCGGAGTTATTCTCAAATTCTTTTTTAAGTTTGACGTAAGAATGAATTGTCATCAGTCATATGTCTTTCTCCAAGATCTTTCTAATTCTTTTCATTATTGGTTCAACCTTTCTAATTTTCATTCCGAAGTGCCTCAACAATTCATGGTGGTGTTTCTCGTTGTCATTCTCAACATTTGAAGACCGAAGAAGAGTTTCTCTTTAATCTTGCTCCATTCTCTTCAAGATTCATGGTTCTAGCGTTATGCCATCCTCTCATAATTGTTTCGATTATGAGAATTATTTTCACCCATCTGGAGCATTTCAGGAGTCTTTTCAGTTTGATTCTCCGAAGGTCATCATTTCAGAAGAATTATTCTTTCTCAGCTTCGTCTATCGTTCTCCAAATCTTACCGGTGTATCTTTCAATATTCTCTAATCAACTCATGATCTCTTTGTTCTCTTGTATCTAAATTTTGTCAAGCATCTTTATTCGTTTTCTAATTCTTCCCGGTGATTTGTGCATTTGCTACGTTCAATTTCAGTTCTTATGGTGGGTCGTTCAAGATTCCTCTTTCTTTGTTACCGTATAGAGTTAATCGTTGTTTCAATCCTACCGGTGGTTCGTTGAGGACCTTCTCAAGTTTACGCTATATATCTCTAAATCCTTTATACGGGAATAAGTATGCCAAATCCATTGCTTGTCGTCAATCTAAATTGGTGAAGGATAAGCATAATGTAATTCTTATTCTTGTTTCATCGAGTTAACTCAATTCCTTATTCTGAAGGTTCATCAAAATTCTCGGCTTCAATTGTCTCATCTTTTCTTTTCCCGGAGTTCCAAGCTCTCATCACCACGAAGATCCATCTAAATCATTGCAAGGCTTCACCTTGTGTTTTGAACTTCTCTTTCTTTCTATCATCCTGTTATTACCGGAGTTCTTCATGGAGGTTCTACATGGTGCTTCGTCAAGGATTCTTTTCATTCTTCAATTGTTCATCAAGTTTTCTCTTGAAGTTAAGATCCGCCAAGCTATACTCTAAATTAAACAGGGTGCTTAACACTTGTTTTGTTTGGAGGAGTTCAAGCATTTCTTCATCTTGCATTCCAAAGTGCAATTCTTTCGACCTTATCTTTTGAGGTGGTGTTATGTCATTTTGACAGTTTCATTCATGTTTCATGATTCACATGTTGTCAAGAATGAGATAATTAAACCCATCGTTTCTTCATTGGAGTTATCTTGGGTTATATTTCACCTAAAGCTTTCCCTAAGGATTGTTGCTATTGTGGTGCTCATTAATGATCCAAATTTTCTCCTTCTCATCTTGGTGAAGAAGTTTTCATCTCCTTGTTGATATCAATCCAATCTGTTGTTTCCCTTAGTGGCAGAATTTCACCTCATAATTTTGAGATATCTTCTATAAGCCCACTTCAAGCTTATTCTTTTCGTTGTTGGTTTTCCAACAACTCCGTCCTCACCTTCTTGGAAGGGTGCTTCCCAAATTCAATTGTGGTTGAAGTTGTCATTATCTTCTCCGTTATTTTCTTTCAACCATCTAGCTTCTATTATTTCTTCCGGACGCATTGTGATATTGCTCTTTTCACTCATCATCTCGTTTTGCCAAGATCATGTTCTTTTCCTTGCTTATCCATTTAACCCGAGTGTTGTGCTCTCATTCAAGTTCTTTCATCTTATCAAGTTTTGCCCCCTTCTCAACCGGAGTGCTATATGAAATCTTACTTACCCCTTGTGTCATTCTTATAATTGTTTTCGAGGCAGTGTGTTGTTGATTTCGTCAAGTATCATCCCATCTTCTCAAGTTCATGTTAATTCATTCCATTTTCTACCGGTGTGCTTTCATATTAATTTTGATCCGTTAAGCTCTTGTTTCATGTCCTTCAACCTCCAAGGTTCTCGCAATGTTCCTTGTTCCTCTTGCTGAGAGGAGTGTTTTAGATTTTATTCACCTCTGTCGTGTCCTTTCTTCAAGCTTTGCGACCTCTCAAGGTTCTTTGGTTTCACTCTTTTGTCAAAGAAGCAACTTAGTTTTACCTCTTCTCTTTCTCTTTCGTTTTCCATCCGGTGCCATCCTAGATCTCGGGACGAGATCCTCTCGTAGTGGTGGAGTGTTGTAACGCCCCGGATTCGATGCACCAGGTGTCCGCCAGTTATCCGCCGTCGTTGCCATGTCATGTGCTTGCGTGTTGCACTTTGCCATGTCATCATCTGCATTTCATATCATGTCATCATGTGCATCGCATTCGCATACGTGTTCGTTTCATGTATCCGAGCATTTTCCCCGTTGTCCGTTTTGCAATCCGGCACTCCTATGTCACCCGGCGCCCCCTTTTACCTCTGTTCGTGTGCGGGTGTTAAACTTTCTCGGAATGGACCGAGGTTTGTCAAACGGCCTTGGTATAGCACCGGTGGACCGCCTGTCAAGTTTCGGGTCATTCGGAGGTCGTTTGATACTCCAACGGTTAACCGGGTAACCGCAAAGGCCTCTTTTGTAATGCAGCCCAACACCCCTCCAAACTGGCCCAAAAACCCACCTAAACCCTTCCATCATCTCGGTCATTCGATCACGATCGCGTGGCCGAAAACCGCACTCCATTTGGAGCTTCCTAGCTCCTCCTACCTATAAATATGTGATCCCCTCCCTATTTTCGCGCAGATGAAACCCTAGCCTCTTCCCTCCGCGCCGCGCCGGACATGACCAACCCCGCGTCAGACGCGTCCACCCCGCCTCCACGTCGCTCGGCCAATGGCAAGGCGACACGTCAGCGCCGCCTCCTCCCTCCTCCACTCACACGCCGCCACGTCAGCTCCCCCCGCTCCCTCTCTCTCCTCCGCCGCCGCCACGTGGCCCAGCCACCGCGCGCCGCCGCTGAAGCCCGTCGGGGCCCGAGGTCGGCCCGCCCCGGGCCGCAGCTGGGCCGCGCCGCCCCGCGCCTTCCTGCCCGGACCTCCGCCGTCGATCCAGCTCCGCCCGCACGCATGCCGCCATCGCCGCCAGAGGCCTCGCCGCCGCCTCGCCGGCGTCGTCCGCCGCTGCCGCCCCGCCGTCAGCGCGCCTCGCCGCCGCCTTCCTCGCCGCCCTGCACCCGCGAGCGCCGCCCTCGCCGGATCCGCCGCCGCCGTGCTCGCCCCTGGCCAGATCCAGGCCGGCGCCGCCGGATCTCGCTCCGGCGAACCCTCCCTCGTCCTCTCCGGCCGTCGTCCCGTCTTCTCCGGCGAAGCCCCGACCTCGCATCGACTTCCGTGCCAAAGTCAACCCCAGATCCGGAGGGTATAATTTCCTATAAGTCCTTCTTCTGTCATATTTTGTTGCATGTTCATCGCATCATAACTTTGCACCCATGGATCCGTTTCGTGCTTATAATATGTCAAATTGTTCGACTCGATGATTACATCATTTCATCTCATTGAATCATTTTCATTTGAGCTCATCTTGATGCCAGAAATGCTGTTAGAAGAGGGCTATGTGATGATAGTTTCAGATCTGTTTCAGAACATGCACTTTTGTCATTTTTGCCATGATTGATGTGTGCACCCTATGAAGTTGAGTCCTACATGTGTTTTGAAATATGCCATGCCATATTTACAGGGGTGTAAGTCATGTATTTTTGTGATCTTTGTGGTGACTAGCACAAGCATGCAAACTAGGGTTCATAATGTTGCTGATTTCAGGGACTTAGTAATTTTGCTAAGTCATGTTCTGCTGTTATTTTTATGCCATGTGTTCATGTTGTTTCCGAGAGATTTATGCCTCTTTTGAGCATGATCATTAAGATTATTTTGAGCATATGGATTTGCTCTATCCATCCATGCCTTTGTTTGTAATTATGGAGTGCCATAGCTTGAGTCAATCGAGCTCTACTTTTGCTTTAAAATGTTACTAGCAGATTGTTTACATGTTATTCGATTTTGCCAAGCTTGATGTAGTTGATCCTTGCATGCTATGATGTTGTTATTGCCATGTATAGCTTCTATGCCATGTATTATTGATGGGTGTATGCTTAGTTTATCATGAAAAGCTCTGTAGTGAGTGCATCGAGCTTGTAAACATGCCTACTTGTTATCTGTTTTGACATGTCCAGTTTTCTGCAAAGTCTGAAATCTGTAACGAAACTTGCTTAATTGACATGGGTGTTATTATATTTTTCGGGTCCTTTTTGGCTCATGGTCAGTAAGGGACTTTTGTTAAGTGCTTTGATTAGATTCATTCGATGCTATATTTTGCTATGTCCTGTTCTTGTAGCAGGTTGTTTGCTTGCTCTAAACATGTCATCCTGATGTTAATTTCTGGCATGTTGTTGATTTCACTAAGTCTGTGAACCTGTTATCTTTTGCACTTTTGCCATGCTTGTTTGAACCTGTTGTGGTGTGATTAAGCCGTAGCTCAGTGTTCATCTTTTGTCAAGCATCTTGAGTAGATCACTGCCATATGCTTTGTTGATATGTTTGAGTGCAGTAGCTTAATTTCTTGTTGCATGTTAAGTGGCAACCTGCTGTTAATCGCAGAAATATGCCATTCTTGTTTTGCTTGTCATTTGCAAACCGTGCATCCGATTCCGGTGATCTTTATATCGATTTCATCCGAAATCACCTCACCTTTCCAGTGGCATACTTGGTTTGCCAAGATTATGCCTGGTTCATCTTTTTCCTTCCGAAGCATGCATATGCATTGCATACCACATCTCGCATATCATGCCATGTTTATGTGGTGGTTGTTTACTTTGTTGTTTGCTTCTTTCCGGTGTTGCTTCTTCGGGTTACTTCCGATAACGTTGCGATTGTGAGGATCCGTTCGTCTACGTCCGTTTGTCTTCTTCATGGACTCGTTCTTCTTCTTTGCGGGATCTCAGGCAAGATGACCATACCCTCGAAATCATTTCTATCTTTGCTTGCTAGATTGCTCGCTCTTTTGATATGCCTATGCTGCGATACCTACCACTTGCTTATCATGCCTCCCATATTGTTAAACCAAGCCTCTAACCCACCTTGTCCTAGCAAACCGTTGTTTGGCTATGTTACCGCTTTGCTCAGCCCCTCTTATAGCGTTGTTAGTTGCAGGTGAAGATGAAGTTTGTTCCTTGTTGGAACATGGAGATGTTGTTCCTTGTTTGGAACATGTTTACTTGTTGGGATATCACACTATATCTTATTTAATTAATGCACCTATATACTTGGTAAAGGGTGGAAGGCTCGGCCTTATGCCTGGTGTTTTGTTCCACTCTTGTCGCCCTAGTTTCTGTCATATCGGTGTTATGTTCCCGGATTTTGCGTCCCTAACGCGGTCGGGTGATTTATGCGAACCCCTTGACAGTTCGCTTTGAATAAGACTTTTCCAGCAAGGCCCAACATTGGTTTTACCATTTGCCTCACCTAGCCCTTTTTTTCCCTTGGGAGTCGCGCTCTCAAGGGTCATCGTTATTTTAGCCCCCCCGGGCCAGTGCTTCTCTAAGTGCTGGTCCAAACCGAGCGATGTCCGGCGCCCCCTGGGCAATCAGGGTCTGTACCAACCCGACGTCTTGCTCATCCGGTGTGCCTTGAGACCGAGATATGTGCAGCTCCTATCAGGATTTGTCGGCACATCCGGGCGGCTTTGCTGGTCTTATTTTATTACTGTCGAAATGTCTTGTAGCCGGGATTCCGAGACTGATCGGGTCTTCCCGGGGAGAAGGAATATCCTTCGTTGATCGCGAGAGCTTATCATGGGCTAAGTTGGGACACCCCTGCAGGGTTTGAACTTTCGAAAGCCGTGTCCGCGGTTATGTGGCAGATGGGAATTTGTTAATGTCCGGTTGTAGAAAACCCGAAGTTGATCTTAATTAAAATACACCAACCGCGTGTGTAACCGTGATGGTCTCTTCTCGGCGGGGTCCGGGAAGTGAACACGGTTGTTGGAGTTATGTTTGACGTAAGTAGTTCAGGATCACTTATTGATCATAGTTGTTCGACCGTGCTTTGCCTTCTCTTCTCGCTCTCATTTGCATATGTTAGCCACCATATATGCTAGTCGCTGCTGCAGCTCCACCTCACTACCCTGTCCTACCTTTAAGCTTAAATAGTCTTGATCTCGCGGGTGTGAGATTGCTGAGTCCCCATGACTCACAGATACTTCCAAACCAGTTTGCAGGTGCCGATGAAACCGTGCAGGTGACGTACCCGAGCTCAAGGAGGAGCTCGATGAAGATCTTGTTCATTGTGTTGTTTCAGTTCAGTTGATCAGTTGTGGAGCCCAGTTGGGACGATCGGGGATCTGTGTAGCATTTGGGGTAGTCTTCTTTTATTTTGGTTCCGTAGTCGGACCTTGATTGTATCTGTATGATGTAATGCTTTACTCATGTATTGTGTGAAGTGGCGATTGTAAGCCAACTATGTCTCTCTTTCCCTTATGTATTACATGGGTTGTGTGAAGATTACCTCACTTGCGACATTGCTTTCAATGCGGTTATGCCTCTAAGTCGTGCTTCGATACGTGGGAGATATAGCCGCATCGAGGGCGTTACAACCGTCCAGCAAGCCTATGATGGAATTACTCACGCACGGCGGTGAGCATCATGAAATTGGTGATGGAGGAAGGTTGATGATGATGATGGCGATGGATTCCCCTCTCCGGAGCCCCGAACAGACTCCAGATCAGCCCTCCCGAGAGAGATTAGGGCTTGGTCGCGGATCCGTATCATAAAACGTGATGAATCCTTCTCCTACGATTTTTTTCTCCCCGAATGTGAATATATAGATTTGGAGTTGAGGTCGGTGGAGCCTCAGGGGGCCCACGAGGCAGGGGGCGCGCCCCAGGGGATGGGCGCGCCTTCCACCCTCATGGACAGGGTGTGGGCCCCCTAGTGTTGATTCTTTCACCAATATTTTTTATTAATTCCAAAAATATTCTCCGTGAAGTTTCAGGTCATTCCGAGAAATTTTACTTCTGCACAAAAATAACACCATGGCAACTCTGCTGAAAACAGCGTCAATCTGGGTTAGTTCCATTGAAATCATGGAAGTTAGAGTCCAAAACAAGGGCAAAAGTGTTTGGAAAAGTAGATACGTTGGAGATGTATCAATAATCTTCTTAGTCTGTACTTCATTTGCAACACGTGCATGAACTAGACGAAGATTTTGCTCTTGCTGATCATTGTCTTCTTCTTCGGCATTGGCTTCAGGCTGAGCAGTGTCTTCCGGCTGATTAGGTGTAGAAATGACGATTTCCTCTTCAACCTATGCCTCTGAAGGTATGATTTCTCCAGTACCCATAAGCTTGACAGATTCAGTTGGTGCAGCTTCATCTAGCACATTTGGCAGGTGCTCTCTTTGTGAGCCATTAGTCTCATCGAACCGCACATCCACAGTTTCAACCACTTTATAGTGAAAGAGGTTGAAGACTCTGTAGGAGTGCGAATCCTTTCCGTAGCCAAGCATAAAACCTTCATGTGCTTTGATACGTCTCCAACGTATCTACTTTTCCAAACACTTTTGCCCTTGTTTTGGACTCTAACTTGCATGATTTGAATGGAACTAACCCAGACTGACACAGTTTTTAGCAGAACTGCCATGGTGTTATCTTTGTGCAGAAATAAAAGTTCTCAGAATGACCTAAAACTTCACGGAGAGTATTTTTGGAATTAATAAAAAATACTGGCAAAAGAACCAGCACCAGGGGCCCCACACTCTCTCCACGAGCGTGCAGGGCGCGCCCCCTGCCTCATGGGCCCCCTGAGACTCCACCAACCTCAACTCCAACTCCATATATTCACGTTCGGTGAGAAAAAAACAGAGAGAGGGATTCATCGCGTTTTACGATACAGAGCCGCCGCCAAGCCCTAATCTCTCTCAGGAGGGCTGATCTGGAGTCCGTTTGGGGCTCCGGAGAGGTGAATCCATCGCCATCGTCATCATCAACCATCCTCCATCACCAATTTCATCATGCTCACCGTCGTGCGTGAGTAATTCCATCGTAGGCTTGCTGGACGGTGATAGGTTGGATGAGATTTATCGTGTAATCGAGTTAGTTTTGTTAGGGTTTGATCCCTAGTATCCATTATGGTCTGAGATTGACGTTGCTATGACTTTGCTATGCTTAATGCTTGTCACTAGGGCCCGAGTGCCATGATTTCAGATCTCAACCTATTATGTTTTCATGAATATATGTGAGTTCTTGATCTTATCTTGCAAGTCAATAGTCACCTATTATGTGTTATGATCCGGCAACCCCGAAGTGACAATAATTGGGACCACTCCCGGTGATGATCATAGTTTGAGGAGTTCATGTATTAACTAAGTGTTAATGCTTTGGCCCGGTACTCTATTAAAAGGAGGCCTTAATATCCCTTAGTTTCCAATAGGACCCCTCTAGCACGGGAGGGTAGGACAAAAGATGTCATGCAAGGGCTTTTCCATAAGCACGTATGACTATATTCAGAATACATGCCTACATTACATTGATGAACTGGAGCTAGTTCTGTGTCACCCTATGATATAACTGTTGCATGAGGAATCGCATCCGACATAATTATCCATCATTGATCCTTTTCACATATTGATCTTTGCTTAGTTACTTTTCCGTTACCACTATTACGATTACTACAAAACTGCTACTATTACTTTTGCCACTGTTACCGTTACTTTCATACTACTTTGCTACTAAATATTTTGCTGCAGATATTAAGTCTTTCAAGTGTGGTTGAATTGACAACTCAACTGCTAATACTTGAGAATACTCTTTGGCTCCCCTTGTGTCGAATCAATAAATTTGGGTTGAATACTCTACACTCGAAAACTGTTGTGATCCCCTATACTTGTGGGTTATCAAGACTATTTTCTGGCGCCGTTGCCCGGGAGCGTAGCTCTATTCTTTGAGTCACTTGGGATTTATATATGTTGATCACTATTAGGAACTTGAAAGACGAAAAAACCAAGATTTATCCCTCAACTACGAGGGGAGGTAAGGAACTGCCATCTAGCTCTACACTTGATTCACCTTCTGTTATAAGTAAATTTGTGACACCTACACCTGCTATTGATTCTGATATGTCGCATGTTATTGATGATGCCACTTCTGCAATGCATGATGCTTATGACGAAACTACTTCTATGCTTGATAATACTGTGCCACCAGGTGAATTTCTTGATGAATAACTTGCTAGGGTTAGAGAGAATGAAATTATTGAAACTGATAATATTGATGAAAGTGATGATGAAGATTCTCCCCCTAGATATGAATTGCCTGATGTGCCTGAGGGTTATGTTATGGATGAAGAAACTGCTAGAGACCTTTTTGCTTGCAAAGATAGATATGATCTTAAGAAACTGTTAGTTAAGCTAAAAGAAAAGTCTTTGAATGCTAGAATGAAATATGACTCTACTTTTGCTACTTCACCTATCTGCATTTCTGATAAGGATTATGATTTCTCTGTTGATCCTGAGTTAATTACTTTGGTTGAATCTGATCCTTTTTATGGCTATGAATCTAAAACTGTTGTGGCACATCTTACTAAATTGAATGATATAGCCACCCTATTCACTAATGAGGAAAAAAATTGTTACTACTTTATCCTTAAGTTATTTCCGTTCTCATTAAAGGGTGATGCTAAAACATGGTTTAATTCTCTTGCTCCTGGTTGTGTGCGTAATCCCCAGGATATGATTTATTACTTTTCTGCTAAATATTTCCCCGCAAATAAGAAACAAGCTGCCTTAAGGGAAATATATAATTTCGTGCAAATTGAAGAAGAGAGTCTCCCACAAGCTTGGGGGAGGCTTCTTCGATTACTTAATGCTTTGCCTGATCATCCTCTCAAGAAAAATGAAATACTTGATATCTTTTATAATGGACTAACCGATGCTTCCAGAGATCACCTGGATAGTTGTGCTGGTTGTGTTTTCAAGGAAAGAACTGTTGAGCAAGCTGAATTGCTATTGAATAATATGTTGAGTAATGATAATGATTGGACACTTCCTGAACCAACTCCTAAGCCAACTCTGAAGAAAAAGGGGTATTTTATTTCTCAGTCCTAAAGATATGCAAGAGGCAAAAAAATCTATTAAAGAAAAGGGTATTTGTCGGGGATATACCCCACGGTGTAAACCGGCCGGAAGTTAAACCGGCCGGACTTGGCGATATTCGTCTGGTGACCCGCCCAGACCTGGCGGTTTACCAGCAACCCGTCGGGACGTTGTAACTCACTGGTAACCCGACGGACGGGTCAGAGGAGCGACAAGACCAGGTGGCCCGTCTGGCGGTTCAGGAAGGCCGGTTCAACTATTGTGGGCCGGTTTAAGAGGAAAGGAATATTTGCCTTACAAGGAGTTAAAGCCAGGACTTGTATCCGGTTTGTATTAGAGATAGACTAGTCCTAATCCTAATAGGACTCCACATGTAAACCGCCCCTTCAACATATATAAGGAGGGGCAGGGCTCCCCAAAGAGGGACAAGTGACAAGTTAGAAGCTACAAGCTACAAGCAATCAATAATCTCTAGGGCTAGACACAAGAGCCGGTTTACGGCGTCTCCCTCGGGATGATAATGAGACCTAGCCTCAAACAGCATGTAGGGTTATTACCGGATGATGTTTCCCGGGGCCCGAAGCTGTCTAAATCCTTGTCTTGCGTGTTGATCCGCCCTGCGTCTCTCGTCCCACTCAACCCCTCTCAAGCTACCACATAGATGCGTTGGCCTCGCGACTAAGTCCTGACACTAAGGACATCTGCCGTGACAAATCCACGATAGTTGGCGCCCACCGTGGGGCGTGCGCACGGTGGTGTTGAGTTCTTGGAGGGATTTCTTCAAAGATTGAGGAATTCGCAATCAGCCAAATAATGAAAAGCCGGTGCGGGAAGCTCTACTCTAGATCAAGAGGATGAGAGTTGCGTGTTACGCGCCGCCATGACTGGATGAGTTGCCAAAGCCAGATTGATTTGCGTTGAACTGCTGAAAAAAAAGAAGAAAAAATTGCCAAGGTCAACAGAAGCGATCCATCCATCCAAGAAGGCAGATCGATTTCTGGAGCGTTGCGGCGCGTCGCCGAGACAGATAGGAAATCCGTCAACTACTTCAAATGGGTTGGCGCGTCGGTTTACTCGGCAGCTGTTGGAATTTTTTTTTCTCCGCACCCAGCACTCAAGTCCCAAGGCTATTGGACTGCATACAGCATCATGCGTGTTTTACCTGTAAAGCTTCACATGTGATTCACCTTTTACCTGACAGCAGCCACGGGCCAAACGTGGCCGCAGTTTTCGTTGCTATTCCAGATTTGACGGACTGTGTCCCACGTAAGGATCAAAGCTGCTACTACTTGGTCTACTAGTACTATACTTCTAGTACACGGTTAATATCATGAATGATCTCTCCAATCGTTGTCAACTAGTACTCTGTTCATCGCGTGAAGGCCGAGATGAGCTACAAATTCAGATTTGTTTTTACTCTGACCACTACATCTACCAAAGGAAGCTATACTACATCCACCAAATGAAAAAGAAGGCCACGGCTTGGAGATGGACGCGGACGCGGGTCAACCAGCTCACGATCCGGAAGCGGATATGACCACAACCTGGACTGCTCCGCTGCTGTTTGCGTGACCCTGCCTCCGAGCTGCCCGGCCTGCCTCTACTCAATCTCGGGCCACCATCTCTGAGCCACTTGCGAGCCGCCCCCGTCGGCGTGGCACGGAGCCGCCGCCGCTGCGGTTTCCGCCTCGACGCCCGCGGATTCACACCTGAGCTCCTCTGCCGTCTCCGCCATGCAAAATTGCCCCGGACCGATCTGCACACTGCAAGTTGTAATTCCTGAGTCGCCGCCACTCCTGCGGTTACGGCCGCAACGCCCGGCTGCCTCCGCGTATGCTGGTCTCGGTCAGGGGGGAGCGCCGAATCGAGTCCATTGCCACGGTCAAGGAGCGCACCTCGAACCGGCCCTTCCCTCGCCCGTGTTTCCTCTGAGATGCTTCAGTCCGCTTCAAATACAATGATGTTGGGCCGGGTCACCTCCGCCGCTGCTGTTCTCGCATCGAGTCACCGCCTTGCGCCATCCGTTCCTATGCCAAGTCGCCGCCGGGCCGCGTCCGCGCCTGCGCCGTCCCGAGACGGCCCGGCGCCCCGCCTCGCCTCACGGGCTCCCCAGTCGGCTGCCGCCCCGCTCTGTCCGCATAGGCAGCGACCCGCGCCGCCGCACCTTAGATTCGCCTCCTGCCGTTGCAGTGAGCGCGCCTGCTAGCCCCGTTGCCTTGCTGTCAGAATCGCCGCCCGGGCTACCTTGGCCTTCAGCCGCCGTCGCCAAGTTGCAGGTGGACCGCCCCTGAATTCATCAAATCGCCACCCGCGTGTGGGACCTAAATCGCCGCTCGCCCTGCTTCCGTTAAACCGCCGGACCTGGCCCGCCGCTCGCCCTGCTTCAGTCAAACCGCCGGAGCGACCATATTCCACTTACACGGCTGCATCTAGAGCGGCCTCCGCGACCCGGCCTTGCTGCTTTAAACCGGCGCCCCCGAGCTGCCACCTCCAAATCACCATGGCCGCGCGCCGTTCCGAGCCACAAGCTGCCTCTATGGCCCGTTTCTTTACTTGGGAGCTAGGCGTCGCACTCACTGCTGCCACTGTTTGGTGTGCAAGGTTATAATATCTCAGGTCAATGAAACATCTGCCAGCCACACAGGGACAAGCCGTATCAGCTGATGCGTTAAGATGTGCCACTAATTGATGAGAAGTAAATCCAGAATACCAAAGGCTCATCAGTGCTAAGTCTACACGGTGCCTCATTCATGCGGTGGACATGGAGCTCGCGCCAGTGTTATCCTAGGTTGGCCTCTGTTCATGCCACGCTAATTACTGGCGGTCAGGTCTACTACAGATGCGCCGGGTCAACTGGTGGGGTCCTATCTATTGTGTCTATGTAAGGATCAAAGGGAATTCAACGAGCAACAGTACTGAAAGGTTATGTATGGATGCCACGTACGGATCATCTGTCATACGGATAAATCAGGTGATATCCATCTAAGTCCATTTTAATTAACACGTTGTTTCATCAAGCAAGCAATTACTCTGGCCTGTAATATATTTTTTACGCAGGACGACTATTAAAAAGAACAGGGGTGGGGTTATGCCACGGATGCATGTTCAGCTGTGCCGCCCGGTCTTCACGGACACGCGTATCGCGGTCCGATTTACATCAACGCGCCGGCCGACTCGCCAAGTCCGTGCGGTTTACCGCATTTGCGATTGACTCGCCCGCCTGTGCCGGCTTACAGCGTCGTAACCGACTCTCGCGATCGCACCGGTTTACAACACCGTGGCCGTCTCCCGCGACCGCGCTGGTTTGCGGCGCGGAGGACTACTTGCTCCGCACCGGTTTACAATGCCGCGACCGGTTCATCTGTCTGTTCGCATGGCTGACTTGCCATGATTGATTTCAGTTTCACTGTGGTGATCGTCAACTCCGCGGTGGATATTTTCCGGCTAACATATCAGGACAAATTGTCTGTTGCAAAAAGGGGATTATTATATCACTGAGCCATTGGATAACCCGTGCCGGTTTATATCGCGATCCAGATCGCGTCAAACTTGTCAGGACCATGCGAATTACCCAATAGCGCATGCACAGGCTGCCATCCCCCGCAGTCCGGTCTACATCAACATACCGGGCCGCACCTGTCTGCGCGAGCCATCTATTGAGTATGAACAAGTCACAGCTTGGGTAGCCCGGTTTTCTTTCAAATTGGAGGCAAATTGTCATCAACCGCCGTCTGCACTGGATGGACCAATGGGCAGGCGCACAAGTCACTGCCGCTATAGTTTGGTTAACTTCAAATCACCAGTTGGAAGGAACCATTGGCCGAGTTGCTGACACGGTTCATACGGGATCATTTACAACCCGCCGCAGTCACCTCAACCTTCTGTGTATTCACATCGTGTTATCAACACCAATGATATACAAGTTATACCGGTTTATATCACGGTCAAATATGGAGAATCTCAAGCCAACTCCTCGAGTCACCTTGAGACTTGGGGGCTACGATGATATGACGCAGCAAGTCTTGCCAGTTTCAGCCGGTTTAAGAACCCAAGGACGATGGAGGGAAAGATAACCCGATACCGGAGGCTACTGTTATGTTGATGAAAATTTAAAGGCCATCAGAAAATTTCCGGCTTAGAAAGTATATGACAGTTACAAAATCCCGACTCAATGAAGAAGTTTCGGATCATCAGAAAGGATTCCGGTTTGAAACCTGGCTGAAGGGAAGTCAGTATCACTGAAGCTCTCAAATATCCGGTTTACAATCCGGTTCAAGAGAAATCTATTCTCCCACAAAGTTCTGAATCGCTCAGATCCGGTTTAACAATGTCCGGTTCAAAAAGGAATTAACTTCTCGCAAGTTCGAGTTTAAAGGCCGTCAGAAAATTTCTGGCTGAAAATGAAGATTCCGGTTTAAAATAAGGTTCAAGGGGAAGATGTCTCCCACAGCTTTGAAGCTTTCAATATCCGGTTCAAAATCCCGGTTCAAGAAGAATTTATCTCTTGCAAAAAGTTAAAAATTACCAAAGAAGACCTGCTGCTATAATGCACGGTTCAAACATGGGCTTCCTGTTCAAACATAGGTCGTATTCGAACCAAAGAGAACATAGCTATCCTTATGAAGTCAGTTGGGGACCTAGTCGACTTGAACCGTAGCTACACCTCCTGGGAGCTTGGTCATGTCTTGACGACGGTAATGCTTTCTGGCTGGCACATTTGCCACTAAGTCAGTTGGGGACCTAATCGACTTGAATCGTAGTTACACCTTATGGGAGCTCGGTCATGTCTTGATGATGGTAATGCCTTCTGATCGGCTTTTACAGCCAATAAGTCATTTGGGGGCTTGGTCGTGTCCGAACCAATGCAATGCCACTTGATCGGCCCTAGGCCACTAAGCCACTTGGGGGCTTGGTCGAATACGAACCAATGCAATGCCACTTGGCCGGCGTAACGCCACGCGTCATTTTGGGGTCCTGGCTGACTGGCACCATTGCTACGCCTTCGGGGGGCTTGGTTGCGTCTGACCATGGTAATTCCATCTGACCAAGCTCAGTAGAGCTCTTCTTTTGCAAAAAATTGTTGCCATTGCTTTTGCTTTAATAGCCTTTCTTGAGAAGTTGCTATTTTATTGGCGTTTTTTAAACCGACAGTACTTTGTACCGGTTCAAACAACTAAATTGGCGGAACACGGTCCATTTTTTAGACCGGAGATTATCTGCCCGTTTTAATTTTCTGTTACCATCTTATTATGGAGTAAACCGGTGTTTATCAACCCGGCTCGGCTTTCAACTACAAGTTGTGAGTACATGATCAAGTTATAATCCGGAGATTATCAGCCCGGTCTGGTTTGACTACAAGTCACCAGTATTATATATTGACAAACCGATGTTTATCACAACCCGGCACGGTTTTATCATAAACCGGCACAATATGGAAGGAGTTATCATTACTCAAGATTGGGGTCATCACTCTTACTACAAAAAAGTTGGTAAACCGATTATATCACAGCGGTAAACCGCCAGGACACTTTAAACTTGTTGTATGCAGAAACAGGTTGAATAAAGCATGATTATAAATCACCGGTGTTTATTAAACCGGTCTGGCTTTGGACTGCAAGTCGCCAGTATATATTTGGATTGCGCCATTGGAATCTTGCGCTTATAAATTATTGGATTATATTATTCAAATAGCCAAACTTGGCTGAATTTTCATTATGATATTGGATGAATAAGGTTTTTCATACCAGATTATATTATCTTGAATAGCCATCATGGCTGGATTTTTACTATGGTTATCAATAACCAGTATTATAATTAAGGTTTTCAAAGTCGCTTTAGCGCAATGGCTATCATATTATCAATGGATACGATTTATTCTACAATTGAAGGAATAGTCCCGAGTCGCTGCAGGCTTACTACCTGGCACTTGGGGGCTACATTGTTCAAAGTTGATATTCAAAAATGCAAGTCTCATGTTGCTGCAAGCATGCACCATGACACTTGGGGGCTAATGCAAGGTCATTTTTGCTCATCTTATTGAAGACCCAGTTCATCACATCATAATGAGCTGGCCCTTGGGGGCTACCAATTGCTCCTGTCAACTACTCAAGGTACAAAGCTTTTTATCTATTATATTGAAGGGTCTACTGCTCAGTTGGTAAAGCACAAGGCTCTTAACCTTGTGGACGTGGATTCAAGCCCCATGATGGGGGGTTACATCATATGATGTTATTTTCATAGAAGTATATATCAAAGTCCCAGCTCAATATTATCTTACTGAGCCGGCCCTTGGGGGCTACACATTGCTGTTCAAAGTTTACAAGATTATATTTACAAAGTCCCTGCTGATTATTACATAATGACCCGGCCCTTGGGGGCTACATTGGTTGAAGTTTTATGGGCATCAGTCAATTACAAGTCCCAGGTTGCTGCAAGCATGACAACCGGGCACTTGGGGGCTACAGATATTATATTATTATCGAAGAAAGATTTTCAAATTCTCTGTTGAGCAAATCAGATTGACTCGGCGTCACCAATCATAAACCGATGTTGGCAACAATCATGAACCGGTGTATGCAACAACCGGAGTCATCAGTTTTTATAACCCGGCCATTTGGTAATGTTAAACCGGCAAGTTTTCAAGACCAATATTTCTTAAACCGGTGTTTTGGAAGCCGACTCAAGTGGATTATTTCTTCACAATATTTTTCTGTGAGAAACCAATGTCAGCAAATTGAGTATGACGCTGGCTTATTGACCTGGATTTTCTAGGAGGAAATGACAAGGACTTAAGGATGATCAGGTGCCGGTTCACAAGAATTCTTAACCCGGAGTACAACCTATCAAATTTGTTCTTATGTTTATTTGCAGCATAAGTTTACCATGGATAAATCCAAGCTAAACTTGGGGGCTAATGTCGGGGATATACCCCGCGGTGTAAACCGGCCGGAAGTTAAACCGGCCGGACTTGGCGATATTCGTCTGGTGACCCGCCCAGACCTGGCGGTTTACCAGCAACCCGTCGGGACGTTGTAACTCACTGGTAACCCGACGGACGGGTCAGAGGAGCGACAAGACCAGGTGGCCCGTCTGGCGGTTCAGGAAGGCCGGTTCAACTATTGTGGGCCGGTTTAAGAGGAAAGGAATATTTGCCTTACAAGGAGTTAAAGCCAGGACTTGTATCCGGTTTGTATTAGAGATAGACTAGTCCTAATCCTAATAGGACTCCACATGTAAACCGCCCCTTCAACATATATAAGGAGGGGCAGGGCTCCCCAAAGAGGGACAAGTGACAAGTTAGAAGCTACAAGCTACAAGCAATCAATAATCTCTAGGGCTAGACACAAGAGCCGGTTTACGGCGTCTCCCTCGGGATGATAATGAGACCTAGCCTCAAACAGCATGTAGGGTTATTACCGGATGATGTTTCCCGGGGCTCGAAGCTGTCTAAATCCTTGTCTTGCGTGTTGATCCGCCCTGCGTCTCTCGTCCCACTCAACCCCTCTCAAGCTACCACATAGATGCGTTGGCCTCGCGACTAAGTCCTGACACTAAGGACATCTGCCGTGACAAATCCACGACAGTATTAAAGCTGAAGATGTTAAGAATTTACCACCTAGTGAAGAAATACATGGTCTTGATAACCCGACATAGGTAGTAAAGGTAAATTCTCTCTATAGATTTGATGAAGGTGATATTCCTCGTAATAAGTCTGTTAGCCAATGCTTAGATGAGTTTGATAATTTTATTGTTAAACAAGAAAACTTCAATGCATATGTTGGTAGACAATATATTGAAACGAAATGCTTATATGATTGAACACTTGAGTGATTATATGTCTAGAGTTAAAGGTGAACTTAGACTTATTAGTAAACATGCTTCTATGGTCACCACTCAAGTAGAACAAGTGCTTAAACCACAAGATGATTTGCTCAATGAATTAAATAATAAGAAAAATGATAATGTTGTTAGAGTTGTGACTAGAGGGGGTAGAATGACCCAAGATCCTTTGTATCCTGAGGGCGACCCTAAGAGAATTGAGCAAGATTCTCAGAGAACTAATGTTGATGCACCTAGTCCTTCTAAGAAGAAGAAAAAGAAAAATGATAGGACTTTGCATGCTCCTAGTGAACCTGTTGTTGACACACCTGAGAATCCCAATGATATTTCTATTTCTGATGTTGAAACACAATCTGGTAGTGAACATGAACCTAGTGATAATGTTAATGATGATGTTCATTTTGATGCTCAACCTAGCAATAGCAATGATGTAGAGATTGAACCTGCTGTTGATCTTCATAACCCACAATCAAAGAATCAATGTTATGATAAGAGAGACTTCGTTGCTAGGAAGCATGGTAAAGAAAGAGAGCCATGGGTTCAGAAACCCATGCCTTTTCCTCCTAAACCATCCAAGAAAAAGGATGATGAGGACTTTGAGCGCTTTGCTGAAATGATTAGACCTATCTTTTTGCGTATGCGATTGACTGATATGCTTAAAATGAATCCTTATGCTAAGTATATGAAAGATATTGTTACAAATAAAAAGAAAGATACTGGAAGCTGAAATTTTCACCATGCTTGCCAATTATACTTTTAAAGGCGGAATACCTAAGAAACTAGGAGATCCCGGTGTACCAACTATACCATGCTCCATTAAAAGAAACTATGTTAAAACTGCTTTATGTGATCTTGGAGCCAGTGTTAGTGTTATGCCTCCCTCTTTGTATCGTAGACTTGATTTAAATAAGTTGACACCTACTGAAATATCTTTGCAAATGGCCGATAAATCAACTGCTATACATGTCGGTATTTGTGAGGATGTGCCTGTTGTGGTTGCAAACGTTACTATTTAACGAACTTTGTTATTCTTGATATTCCCGAGGACGTATGTCGATTATTCTCGGTAGACCCTTTTTGAATACTGCAGGGGTTACTATTGATTTCAACAAAGGCAATGTCACTTTTCATGTTAATGGTAATGAGCATACGGTACACTTTCCGACGAAACAACCTCAAGTCCATAGTATCAATTCTATTGGAAAATTTTCAACGATTATTATTGGAGGTTTTGAATTTACTCTTCCTACTGTCAAGAAGAAATATGACATTCTTATTGTTGGGGACATGCATATCCCCGTTGAGGTAACCTAGTGTTATTCAAAAATTCTCCGGTTTCATGTGATTCGGAAAGAGTTTGTTAACAAGACTTGATCAACCTTGTTAATGGATTCCTTTTGATGAGCATGAGATGGATGAAGTTAGAAAGCACAACTTTCTATACCCTCCTTTTACTTCCTGTTATTTAGATTAAATAAAGCAAAAATAGTATTTTTTGTCTCTTTTCTGAATTATCCTTGCAATAAAAAAATACCCCGAAAATGAAAGTTCTCCAAATATCCTGAAAATGAAATATGATTTTTTGTAGAATATTTAAGAATATCTGGCACTGAGAACACACCAGGGGGCCTCACCATTTGGCCACAAGGGTGCAAGGCGCGTCCACCCCCCCCTAGGGTGCACCCCCTGCCTCGTGGGCCCCACGTGGACCCCCTCCACTTATTCCAGCACCCACTCACTTCGTCTTCCTCCATAAAAAATCCTCCCATAGCTCAAACCCGTGTTCTAGCTCATCTTTCTGCCATTTTCGATCTCCTTTCTCAAAGCTCCATTCACAAAACTATTTGGGGAGATTGTTCTTTGGTATGTGACTCCTCCAATGGTCCAATTAGTTTTTGTTGTAGTGCTTTATTTATTGCAAATTTTTGCTGCTTAGGTGACCCTGTTCTTGAGCTTGCATGTCAAATTTATATGGTCAAAAGTAGTTCTAATGCATGATATAGCCTCTAGGTACTTGTGAGAGTAGTTGCTATCAATCTTGTTGAGTTTGTTTCACTTTTATTTTGAGTCACTAAAATTTTTAGAAATTTTCAAAGGAAGAAAATGTTGAAGAGATTGGTGAGAGGCTCTTTGAGCCGAAGCTCGAAGGATAAGCAAAATGAGGGAAATAAAAAGCCCAAATACAATCTTCCTCGCACTGCGGAGGTTCGGCCGTGCGAATGGCCTTGTGATGCGTTCTTGAGAGCCGCCGGAATTTATGATGATTTTTATCACTTGGCTGAGATTGCAGGCCTCACCGACTTCCTCCACGACCAGCGCGAACAACACGTACCTCATATTGCCAGAGGACATTTATGCATACTGGAGGCTGACTCAAGTCCCAGAGCCTGAGCCTGAGCCACCACTTGACCCTTATCGGCAGTCTGTTTATCAGTGGGATCTGGAGGAGATCGCCAACCAGTAGCACCCTAAGGACACTCCTCCGTACACCGGAGAGGGTAGCTTTGATCCATGGGCATAGACCAACTTAGGCCAAAAGCCTAAGCTTGGGGGAGTACGTATTTCTCACCGAAATTACATTCACGTTCACACACCCATGCCAGTTGTCGGTGCTCATACTTTTTCCTTGTACTATCCATGCTAGTTTATTTTCTTTTCTAAGTCATTTTCCTGTGTTTGAAAAACCTTAAGAAAAACCAAAAAATAGTTGTAGCTTTTAGCTAGTTTACTTTCCATGCCTGTAGTAGTAGTAATTAAAAAGAAATTCCAAAAAGATTTCTCGTTCTTCTTTTGCTTGTTGGGAGCTTTCCCGTGTAAATAGTTTTATTTCTTTTCTTTTCCTTGGGGGTCGAGAGGAGAAGACCATGATGAAAATGTTGAGTGGCTCTCATATGCATTATTGTTGATTTAACCAAGAGCCCATATTACCTTGTCTTCTCCCATGTATTAAATGCTTGCAGATTCCAGCTTAGTCCAATGCACATGCACTATTATTATTATCCACACCATTCGGTCGTGCGTGTGAAAGGCAATAATGACGATATATGATGGACTGATTGAGTGAGAGAAGCTGGTATGAACTCAACCTATCTTGCTTTTGTAAATATGATTAGTTCATCGTTCCTGATTCAGCCTATTATGAAAGAAACATGTTTGCAATGACAATTAGAGGTTATAGTTTCTCATGCCATGCTTAATTTGCGAGGAGTTTATAATGGTTTACCTTGCGTGTCAACATGCTATTAAAATGGTTGTGATGTGGTATGATAGGGTGGTATCCTCCTTTGAATGATTCGAGTGGCTTGACTTGGCACATGTTCACGCATGTAGTTGAAACAAATCAACATAGCCTCCACGATATTTATGTTCATGGTGATTTATATCCTACTCATGCTTGCACTCAGTGTTGATTAATTTTGATGCATGTTCATGACTGTTGTCGCTCTCTAGTTGGTCGCTTCCCAGTCTCTTTCTAGCCTTCACTTGTACTAAGCGGGAATACTGCTTGTGCATCCCTTCCATAAACCCCAAAAGTTATTCCATATGAGTCCATCATACCTTCCTATATACGGTAATTACCTGCTGTTCCAAGTAAATTTGTATGTGCCAAAATCTAAACCTTCAAATGAAATTATGTTTTGTATGCTCGAATAGCTCATGTATCAACTAGGGTTGTCTATATCTTCCATGCTAGGTGGGTTATTCTCACGAGGAGTGGACTCTGCTCCTCATTCATGAGAAAATGGCTGGTAACCGGGATGCCCAGTCCCATGCTCAAATCAAAATAATTGCAAGCAAAACTCCCCCAGGATTGTTGTTAGTTGGAGGCACTCGTTGTTTCGGACAAGCCATGGATTGATGTTTGTTGGTGGTGGGGGAGTATAAACTTTACCATTCTGCTTGGGAACCGCCTATAATGTGCATAGCATGGAAGATATCGAGATCTCTTAGTTATTGCTACCTCTTGAGCACTGCGTTGGATTTCCCCGAAGAGGAGAGGATGATGCAGCAAAGTAGCGTAAGTATTTCCCTCAGTTTTTGAGAACCAAGGTATCAATCCAGTAGGAGGCTACGCGCGAGTCCCTCGTACCTACACAAAAACAATAGCTCAACGCAACCAACGCGATTAGGGGTTGTCAATCCCTTCACGGTCACTTACGGGAGTGAGATCCGATAGAGATATTAGATAATAGTTTTGGTATTTTTGGTATAGAGATGCAAAGTGAAAAGTAAAAGGCAAAGTAAAAAAGCAAGCAATATTAAAGTGATGGAGATTGATATGATGAGAATAGACCCAGGGGCCATAGGTTTCACTAGTGGCTTCTCTCAAGAGCATAAGTATTCTACGGTGGGTGAACAAATCATTGTTGAGCAATTGACAGAATTGAGCATAGTTATGAGAATATCTAGGTATGATCATGTATATAGGCATCACGTCCGAGAAAAGTAGACCGACTCCTGCCTGCATCTACTACTATTACTCCACTCATCGATCGCTATCCAGCATGCATCTAGAGTATTAAGTTAAAAACAGAGTAACGCTTTAAGCAAGATGACATGATGTAAAGGGATAGTTTCATGCAATATGATAAAAACCCCATCTTGTTATCCTCGATGGCAACAATACAATACGTGCCTTGCTGCCCCTTCTGTCACTGGGAAAGGACACCGCAAGATTAAACAAAGCTAAGCACTTCTCCCATGGCAAGAGAAACCAATCTAGTAGGCCAAACCAAACTGATAATTCGAAGAGACTTGCAAAGATAACCAATCATACATAAAAAGAATTCAGAGAATATTCAAATATTATTCATAGATAGACTTGATCATAAACCCATAATTCATCGGTCTCAACAAACACACCGCAAAAAGAAGATTACATCGAATAGATCTCCACGAGAGAGGGGGAGAACATTGTATTGAGATCCAAAGAGAGAGAAGAAGCCAACTAGCTAATAACTATGGACCCGAAGGTCTGAGGTGAACTACTCACACTTCATCGGAGAGGCTATGATGATGTAGAAGCCCTCCGTGATGACGGCCCTCTCCGGCGGAGCTCCAGAACAGGCCCCAAGATGGGATCTCATGGATACAAAAAGTTGCAGCGGTGGAATTAGGTTTTTGGCTCCGTCTCTGATCGTTTGGGGGTACGTAGGTATATATAGGAGGAAGGAGTACATCGGTGGAGCAACAGGGGGCCCACGAGGCAGGGGGCGCGCCCTAGGAGGGGGGGCGCGCCCCCACCCTCGTGACCGCCTCTCTTGTCCCTTGGAGTAGGGTCCAAGTCTCCTGGATCACGTTCGGTGAGAAAATCACGTTCCCGAAGGTTTTATTCCGTTTGGACTCCATTTGATATTTTGTTTCTCTGAAACTCTGAAATAAGCAAAATGTACCAATTCTGGGCTGGGCCTCCGGTTAATAGGTTAGTCCCAAAAATAATATAAAAGTGGAAAATAAAGCCCAATATAGTCCAAAACAGTAGATAATATAGCATGGAGCAATCAAAAATTATAGAAACGTTGGAGACGTATCAGGCATCCCCAAGCTTAATTCCTGCTCGTCCTCGAGTAGGTAAATGATAAAAAGAGAATTTTTTATGCGGGGTGCTACTTGGCATAATTTCAATGCAAAATTTCTTAATTGTGGTATGAATATTCAGATTAGAAAGATTCAAGACAAAAGTTCATATTGACATAAAGAATAATAACACTTCAAGCATACTAACAAAGCAGTCATGTCTTCTCAAAATAACATGGCCAAAGAAAGTTATCCCTACAAAATCATATAGTCTGGCTATGCTCTATCTTCACCACACAAAGTATTTAAATCATGCACAACCCCGATGACAAGCCAAGCAATTGTTTCATACTTTAACATTTTCGAAACTTTTTCAATCTTCACGCAATACATGAGCGTGAGCCATGTATATAGCACTATATGTGGAATAGAATGGTGGTTGTGGAGAAGACAAAAAGAGGGGAAGATAGTCTCACATCAACTAGGCGTATCAACGGGCTATGGAGATGCCCATTAATAGATATCAATGTGAGTGAGTAGGGATTGCCATGCAACGGATGCACTAGAGCTATAAGTATATGAAAGCTCAACAAAAGAAACTAAGTGGGTGTGCATCCAACTCGCTTGCTCACGAAGACCTAGGGCAATTTGAGGAAGCCCATCATTGGAATATACAAACCAAGTTCTATAATGAAAATCCCCACTAGTATATGAAAGTGATATCATAGGAGACTCTCTATCATGTAGATCATGGTGCTACTTTGAAGCACAAGTGTGGTAAAAGGATAGTAGCATTGTCCCTTCTCTCTTTTTCTCTCATTTTTTTTATTTGGGCCTTTTTTTTATGGCCTCTTTTTTTCGTCCGGAGTCTCATCCCGACTTGTGGGGGAATCATAGTATCCATCATCCTTTCCTCACTTGGGACAATGCTCTAAAAATGATGATCATCACACTTTTATTTTTCTTACAACTCAACAATTACAACTCGATACTTAGAACAAAATATGACTCTATATGAATGCCTCCGGCGGTGTACCGGGATATGCAATGAATCAAGAGTGACATGTATGAAAGAATTATGAATGGTGGCTTTGCCACAAATACGATGTCAACTACATGATCATGCTAGCAATATGACAATGATGGAGCGTGTCATAATAAACGGAACGGTGGAAAGTTGCATGTCAATATATCTTGGAATGGCTATGGAAATGCCATGATAGGTAGGTATGGTGGCTGTTTTGAGGAAGGTATATGGTGGGTGTATGATACCGGCGAAAAGTGCGCGGTATTAGAGAGGCTAGCCATGGTGGAAGGATGGGAAAAAGTGCATATAATCCATGGACTCAACATTAGTCATAAAGAACTCATATACTTATTGCAAAAATTTAGAAGTTATCAAAGCAAAGTATTACGTGCATGCTCCTAGGGGGATAGATTGGTAGGAAAAGACCATCGCTCGTCCCCGACCGCCACTCATAAGGAAGACAATCAATAAATAAATCATGCTCCGACTTCATCACATAACGGTTCACCATACGTGCATGCTACGGGAATCACAAACTTCAACGCAAGTATTCTTTAAATTCACAACTACTCAACTAGCATGACTCTAATATCACCATCTTCATATCTCAAAACAATTATCATGCTTCAATCTTTTCTTAGTATTCAACGCACTCAAAAGAAACTTTCACAAATCTAGAATACCAAGCACATTATTATTAAGCAATTTACCATGCTATTAAGACTCTCAAAATGATCTAAGTGAAGCATGAGAGATCAATAGTTTCTTTAAAACAAATCCACCACCATGCTATAAAATATCTAAGTGAAGCACATAGAGCAAAATTATAACGCTCAAAAGATATAAGTGAAGCACATAGAGCAAAACTGCATAGCTCAAAAGATATAACTGAAGCACATAGAGTATTCTATCAAACTTTAATTCATGTATGGCTCTCTCAAAAGGAGTGTACAGAAAGGATGATCGTGGCACACTAACAAACAAAGACACAAATAATACAAGACACTCCAAGCAAAACACATATCATGTGGTGAATAAAAATATAGCTCCAAGTAAAATTACCGATGGAAGTAGACGAAAGAGGGGATGCCTTCCAGGGCATCCCCAAGCTTTGACTTTTTGGTGTCCTTATATTATCTTGGGGATTCCATGGGCATCCCCAAGCTTAGGCTCTTGCCACTCCTTTTTCCATAATCCATCAAAAGAATTTACCCAAAACATGAAAACTTCACAACACAAAACTCAATAGAAATCTCGTGAGCTCCGTTAGAGAAAGAAAACAAAAAACCACTTCAAGATACTGTAATGAGCTCATTCTTTATTTATATTGGTGTTAAACCTACTGTATTCCAACTTCTATATGGATTATAAACTATTTTACTAGCCATGGATTCATCAAAATAAGCAAACAACACATGAAAAACAGAATCTGTCAAAAACAGAACAGTCTGTTGTAATCTGTAACTAAAGCAAACTTCTGGAACTCCAAAAAATCTACCAAAATAGAAAGACCTAGACAATTTGTTTATTGATCAGCATCAATTGGAATCAGTATTTTATCACGTTCTGGTGATTTTTAACAATTGTTTTCGTGAACAGAAAGTTTCTGGAAATTACAGCAAGATCAAATAACTATCATCCAAGAAGATCCTATAGGTTTAACTTGGCACAAACACTAATTAAAACACAAAACCACATCTAAACAGAAGGTATATGGGTTATTTATTCCTAAACAGAAACAAAAACAAAAAACTTAAAATAAAATTGGGCTGCCTCCCAACAAGCGCTATCGTTTAACACCCCTAGCTAGGCATAAAAGCGAGGATAGATCTAGGTATTGCCATCTTTGGTAGGCAACCCATAAGTAGCTCTCATGATAGTTTCATATGGAAATTTTTATTTTATTTGTAGGTAAGTGTTCCATGCCCTTTTTTAATGGAAATTGAAATCTAATATTCCCTTCCTTCATATCAATAATTGCACCAACCGTTCTAAGGAAAGGTCTACCGAGAATAATAGGGCAAGTAGGATTGCAATCTATATCAAGAACGATAAAATCTATGGGCACATAATTCATATTTGCAACAATAAGAACATCATTAATTCTTCCCATAGGTTTATTAATAGTGGAATCCGCAAGATGCAAGTTTAGAGAGCAATCATCAAAATCATGGAAATCTAGCAAATCACACAAAGTTTTGGGGATAGTGGAGACACTAGCACCCAAATCACACAAAGCATAAAACTCATGATCTTTAATTTTAATTTTCATAGTTGGTTCCCACTCATCATAGAGTTTTCTAGGGATAGAAACTTTCAACTCGAGTTTTTCTTCATAGGATTGCATCAAGGCATCAAGAATATGTTCGATAAAGGTTTTATTTTGACTATAAGCATGTGGAGAATTTAGCACGGATTGCAACAAAGAAATACAATCAATTAAAGAGCAACTTTCATAATTAAATTCCTTGAAATCCAATATAGTGGGTTTAGCAACATCTAGGGTTTTATTTCTTTCAATCCCACTTTTATCAATTTCATCATCAAGATCTAAATACTCCGAATTTTTGGAATGCCTTCTAGGTAAAGGAAGATCATATACAGTTTCATCAAGATTCATATTGCAAAACAAAGATTTGATAGGGGACACATCAATAACTTTTAGATCTTCATCTTGATTTTCATAGGAATTGGAAGAACACGCTTTAATAAAGGCATCTTTCGTAGCACGCATCCTAGCGGTTCTTTCCTTGCACTCATCAATGGAAATTCTCATGGCTTTGAGAGACTCATTTATATCATGCTTAGGAAGAATAGATCTAAGCTTTAAAGAATCAACCTCAAGAGAAATTCTATCAACGTTCCTAGCCAAATCATCAACTTTAAGCAATTTCTCTTCAAGCAAAGCATTAAAATTCTTTTGTGAATTCATAAACTCTTTAACACTATTCTCAAATTCAGAGGGCATCTTATTAAAATTTCCATAAGAATTGTTGTAGGAATTTCCATAATTATTAGAAGGATTACTAGGACAAGGCCTAGGATTAAAATCCCCTCTATACGTGTGCCGGGGGAAATCGGCCTCCACGAGCACCTATGGGGACGGAGCCCCTTGTCGGTTCGGCGGGGGCGGAGGTCGCACAAAGAGCAGATCGAGGCGACACACACACAATGATTTTACCCAGCTTCGGGCCGCACGGATGCGTAAAACCCTACTGCTGCTTGTCTGGTTGATTTGAGTTCTTGCTCTGGAACGCAAGAAGCTACAGTAAGTTGGAGCTGGACGTAGACGAGGGTCTACTGGGTGTCCTCCTCTCCCTCTTCCTCTCTACATGCGCATGGGCCTCCTTTTATATGCTAAGGGGTTTCCCACAGGTAGCGGCGCAGGTGAGGGTAAAAATGGCAAGGAACTGTGCGAACAGTGGCCGCACAGTGCTATCGCACCTAACTCTGACGGCGGGGGACAAAGGCATTAAATGCCCGTCTGGATCGCCTGAACAGTGCCGAGGCGGACCGTTAGGGACGCCTCTGCTTGCCACGGGGGCGACTCTGCCGACGTCGCATGCCACCGCGCGTCTCAGGTTGCGCAGCGCCCCGCCACGTGCCTCCGGGGAAGCCCCAGAGCGACGCGTGGGCAGGTGAGCTGGAGCGCAGGCCTGATGTGGTGGTCTGCCGCGGCAAGTGGCTTGCCGCGGTAGTTGCCTTGCCGCACCTGAGAGCTTGCCGCTCGCCAGGCCTTGCCGGGGCGCGCGGCGCGCCGCGGCGGGCTTCTCTTGGGGTGCCTTGGCTTGGCCGTCCCGGTGAGCTCCTCCCGCCGGGGCCTTGGTGCTTCGGCTTAGTCGTCCCGGCAAGCTCCTCTTGCCGGGGCCTTGTCGCCTTGGCCCGGCAAGCTCCTCTTGCCGGACCTCGCCTGCTTGGCCCGGCAAGATCCTCTTGCCGGGGCTTGGTCTTCTAGGATCGATCACTTGGCCTTCGTCCGGCCCAAAAAGGGCCGTGGAGACTCTTGTCGCTCCCCTGGCAAGCCTTGCCGCGGGACGCTACTACTGCCCGTGCACAAGTTCGGGGGACTAAGGTACCCCTACTTTAGTACACCGACAGGAGCCCCCGGGCCTGGGCCATACATGGTGCTGAGCGTTGTTGGGCCAGGCCCTAACAGTGCACGGGCACGCGTGGCCTGGGTTGCGCTGCTCCGTAACTCCGTGCTCGCCGCGCCTTCCCCAAGCGGCGCGCGCTTATCGCGGCGTCGTGGGGGGCGAGGCGTGCGAGGCGTGCGTGACGTGGGTGGCGTGCGCGGGGCTGAGGCCCGCAGGCATGCGTCACGTCGGGCACGACTCCTTTATTTGGAAAGGCGAAGCGCCCGCCCCCATTTTCAAATGGGGGAGGGGGCGTGGAGGCGCGGCTTGGTGAACGAACAGGGTCGTGGCGCGGCTTTCGGGGCGCCCGTCCCCACGATCATGGGTGGGGAGAGGTCGCCTCATCCGTCGCCTCGGCCCTGCTCGCCTGCCACGCGTCCTCCATGCACTTGGGGTCGCGGTGGTGGAGGCGGAAAACCGGGCCGACGCGGGTTGATGTAGAGGGTCGGCCCCGTCGCCTGCCCTTCCTCTGCTTTGATTGGTTGGGCGGGGCGGCCGAGCCCCCACTCCACCCCTTTATAAGGAGCGGAAGGGGGCGATGAGGGTCCGCACTCCTCCCTTCTTTCTTCTCTTTGATCCCTGGTCCCCTCTCCCCAACTGTCATGGAGAAAGGGAACCCTGGTCCCTCTTCGGTGGCGGCAAGGGTTGCCGCCAGGCAGCGAGCCCCTCCTCCCCTTGCACCCGCGGCGGCGGAGCCAACCAAAAGGGGAAGGGGGAGGGGGCGAGGTCGTGGACGAGGCCGTGGACGGGGCCGAGGCGCTCGAGGCGGGCAGGACGGCGCGCCGGCCTCGCCTCCGCCGGCGGCTCCGTTTCCCCCGGCGGTTCATCTCGGGGACGACCCCTGCGAGTTCATCATCAGGCTGCGCCGGGCGCCTCGCCGTCGCCTCCGCCTCCCGGCCCCCTTCGCGGACGTCTTGGAGGCGGAACAACACGAGACGTTGAGACTGCGCATGAGGGGCTGCGGGATCAGTGGTACGCGAGTCCACGTCGAATCCCGAGCCCCTGGCGTGATGTGTCTTGGCCGAGGGTGGAAGTCGTTCGCCCGGATCCATAGCTTGACGGCGGGGTTCACCCTCCATTTCAAGCTGATGGAGGGCGATCTCCTCTCCGTCAAGGTCTTCGGGGACCTCGGCACCCGGGCCCGGTGCTGCGTGGATAGCTCCTCCGACAGCGAAGGCTCCTCCTCGAGCGAGAGTGACGAGGAGGGGAGCGACAGCGACGACGAGGGCGGGCGGTCGTCGGGGTGACGGGCACGACTAGGCGCTAGTCGCAGCTCCGCGTGGCACCGGCGCCCCCACCATCCGCGTTGCTGGCTCCGTGAACTCCCCGGGGTCGCCTCCTTGGGCGGCTGGCATAGGGAGGCTGCGGAAGAGGAAGAAGGCGGGCGGCGAGGCCGCTGCCTCATCTCCCAGCTTCCCCCCAGACGCCGTCACCACCCCTGCTCGCGGCGACGACCACCGGGGTCTTCTCTCTGGCCCGACAAGCTCCTCTTGCCGGGGCTTCGTCTTCTCGGGCGGCCTGAGTGGCGAGGCTGCGGAAGAGGAAGAGGCTGGCGGCAAGGCCGTCAACTTGGAGTACGAGGGCTAGATGCCCTCGACAGCGTGCTGACGTCCCGCCGCCTCCTTTTCGAGCTCCGCTTCCGGCGTCGCCGTCCCCATCCAGCCTCCGGAGCCCCCCGGGCGGAGCCCCGGATGCTCTCTTGGCGTCTTCTGCCACCCGTAGCTCGTCTAGGCGCCCCTTTTGTCCTTCTCGCCTCCTTGCCCTATCTCCTGAGGAGAGAGACAAGAAAGGGATTACGAGCACCTTATCTCTTTTTATCTTGTAAGCCCTCGGGCCTTAGTTGCGTTTAAATCTTGTAATCCCATCTTTCATGTTTTTCATTCTCTCTGAACTGTACCTGAGTGGAATGTTTTTAATGAAAAGGGGATGTTTGCCGGATCATTTGTCTCACGGGTACACCCCGCGGCAAGGGGCGAACCCTTTGCATCGTTAAGATAGACACTTCCCCGCCCGGCAACGGACCCTGCCGTCCCCCTGCGCCCCTTGGCCCTCCTCACGCTCTTGGCGGAGGCAGGGAGAAGGCGGGTTCTGGCCCCTCGCTTCCTCCCCTTGCCGCCGCGGCTACTATCCAAAGCGGGCCCCGGGAACGCGCTCCGGGGTTTGCCACTTAAGAGAGCACGGCAGCTTTTTAGGAGGAAGCAAGGTTTTCACATTCCGCAGCTCACGAGAGAATGCATGACAAGGGATGTAAAGACTTATCTGAGGTTGCAGCCCCCCGCAACTCTGGCTTGCCGGGAGGCGGGTGCTGGCTCGTCCTTCTCCCCTTCTTCGTCCTTGAGCGGCTCGGCAAGGGTATGCAATTCCTGCGAGCCAAAGGGAAAGGACGGGAAAAAGACGCGGACTCGACCTCTAAGTTAGGGGTTAGCGACTGTTAGGCACTATCAACCCTAACCAAGGACGAGACTCGACTCAGCATGCATGCTAAAACTTGGGGGGGGGGCCAGCGCGTCATTGCTGCCAGGGTCTGCGCCTGGCTTTGTACAAAGGATTACATGCGTCTGCGGCAAGACTTTTGTACAAAGAGTTGGTTGCCGGACGGGGTCCGACAACCGCGCCTTACGGGTAAAACTTGCGAAGATGCTCAATGTTCCAGGAATTGCTCACCGGAGTACCATCTTCGGTCTCGAGGCGGACGGCGCCGGGCCTCGTGACTCGTTTCACCCGGTAAGGGCCTTCCCACTTCGGCGTCAACTTGTTGTGTATCTTGGCCGACTGAACGCGCCGAAGAACAAGGTCACCTTCCTCGAGGCTCCTGGCTTTAACTTTGCGGCTATGATAGCGATGCAGAGCTTGCTGGTAGCGAGCGGATCACACAGCGGCCTGGAGACGATCTTCCTCGAGGAGCAGTGCGTCATCTTCACGCGACCGCTCTTGCTCAAGCTCATCATAAGCGAGCACTCGAGGTGACCCGTATACGAGTTCCGTGGGGGTAACTGCTTCTGCTCCATAGACTAGAGCAAATGGTGTCTGGCCGGTGGATCGATTTGGCGTCGTTCTGACCGACCAAAGAACCACCGGCAGCTCCTCGATCCAGTTCCGTCCGCGCTTGAGCAGCTTGTCAAAACTTCTGGTCTTGAGCCCGCGCAGTACCTCGGCGTTGGCCCTTTCCGCTTGACCATTCCTCCGGGGATGAGCAACAGAAGTGAAGCAGACCTTGGTGCCGAGGTTTTGGGTGTACTGCATGAAAGCGTGGCTTGTGAACTGCGTACCGTTGTCGGTGATGATCCTGTTGGGGACCCCGAAGCGGCAAACAATCGACCTGAAGAATTTGATCGCGGACTGGGCGGTCACCTTCCTCACTGGTTCCACTTCTGGCCACTTTGTGAACTTGTCGATGGCAACGAACAAGTACTCAAAGCCCCCGACGGATCGGGGGAAGGGGCCGAGGATATCGAGCCCCCAGACCGAGAAGGGCCAGGACAAAGGGATCGTCTGGAGAGCTTGAGCTGGCTGGTGTATCTTCTTGGAATGGAACTGGCGCGCTTCACGCTTGGTTACTTGTGCAGTTGCATCCTGGAGGGTTGTTGGCCAGTAGAACCCTTGCCGGAACGCTTTGCCGGCAAGTGCTCTGGCGCCGATGTGGTGTCCACATATGCCTCCGTGTATCTCCGCCAACAGCTTCTATCCGTATTCCCGGTGAATGCACTTCAATTTCACCCCATTGTGTCCTCTTCTGTACAGTGCGCTGTCGATGAACTGGTACATACTGGACTGCCGGGCTACTCTTTCAGCTTCTTCTTGTTCTTCGGGAAGTTCTCCTGTCTGGAGGAAACGGACGATCTGCTGTGCCCACGTCGGAGCATGTGGCTCGACGACGAGGACTAGAGGCATGTCGGCGGCTGCGGGAACATCAGCTTCTACGGCGAGGACTTGGGGCTCAGCCGGAGCTTGACGTTCCCCGGCAAGCTTGCCGGGGCGTGGCTTGCCGGGAGCGCCTGCTTCATCGGGACAAACCCTGGGGCTTGCCGGAGCGGGCAGCTCCTCAGCACTCTTGGCGTCGGTCTTGGGGACTCTCTTGGCGGCGGCTTCGGGAAGCTCTGCCGGGAGAGAGTCACCAGAGACCGATCTTCTCTTCTTGCTTGGCCCAGTCGATGGTGTCACGGATGGCTGAGTCAGCTTGAGCACAAAATTCCCTGGTTCCACAGGTAGCTTTAGTGCGGCGCATTTTGACAGGCCGTCGGCGATGTCGTTCTCTGCTCTTGGAACGTATTCCATTTGCAGGCCGTCAAAGCACTCTTCCAGCTTCCTCACTTCATCAACGTAAGCCTCCATCAACGGGCACTGGTAATCCTTGTTCACTTGGCGGACGACGAGCTGCGAGTCACCCCTGACAATGAGCTTCTTGATCCCAAGTTCCGCCGCGATCCTGAGACCGGCGAGCAAACCTTCATACTCTGCCGTATTGTTGGTTGCTTGCTCCTTGGGAAAGTGCATCTGGACGACGTACTTGAGGTGCTCTCCGGTGGGCGCGATGAGCAGCGTGCCGGCACCGGCGCCTTCCAGCGAAAAGGCACCATCAAAGTACATCAGCCACTCTTTGGTTGCTTCCTTGCCGGGGATGCTCGTCTCTGGAATTTCTTCGTCTGGTGTCGGCGTCCACTCTGCTATGAACTCTGCCAATGCTCTGCTCTGGATGGTCGATGTGCTCTCGAACTTGAGGCCAAAGCTTGACAGTTCTAGTGCCCACTCGACAATCCTGCCTGTTGCTTCGGTATTCTGCAGTATCCTCTTAAGCGGAAAGCGAGTGACCATGGTGATCTCGTGTGCTTGGAAGTAATGGCGCAGCTTCCTCGAGGCCATGAGGAGGCCGAAGAGCAATTTCTGCACACCAGAGTACCTCGACCTAGCCCCCTGCAGGAGGGAACTGATGAAGTAAACTGGGCGCTGCACCATCCTCTTCCTCTGCACTTCCCCTTGCGCTTGCGCGGATCCGCCTTTGCCGGGGCCAGAGCTTGTCGGGGAAGCCCCCTGCTTGCCGTCGGACGCGCTTGCCGTGGTTGCAGGCTCGTCATCAGCTTCCCTCTCCGCTACTAGCGCAGCACTAACCACTTGATTGGTTGCCGCTAGGTAGAGCAGCAACTTCTCTTGCGGTCTAGGCGCGACAAGTATAGGAGCGGAGGACAGGTATTTCTTCAAGCCTTGCAGCGCAGCCTCCGCTTCCGGAGTCCATTTTACTGGACCTGCCTTTTTCAAGATTTTGAAAAACGGCAGGGCGCGTTCCGCAGACCTGGAAATAAATCTGCTGAGAGCCACCACACAGCCGGCAAGTCTTCGCACGTCCTTGACACGCGTTGGTGCTTCAATCTGCTCGATGGCCTTGATCTTGTCGGGGTTGGCTTCGATCCCGCGCTGAGACACGAAGAACCCGAGAAGCTTGCCGGAGGGAACTCCGAACACGCACTTCTCGGGGTTGAGCTTGAGGCTGATCTTGCGCAAGTTCGCAAAGGTCTCTTCCAAGTCTTGAACCAAGGTTGCCTTGTCTCTGCTCTTGACCACAATGTCGTCCATGTAGGCCTCCACATTTCTGTGGATCTGTGGCTCGAAAGCAGTGTGGGCAACCCTCGCGAACGTCTAGCCTGTGTTCTTCAGTCCAAAAGGCATCCGCACAAAACAGTACATGCCGCATGGAGTGATGAACGCAGTCTTCTCTTCGTCTTCTTCAGCCATGAAGATCTGGTGGCACCCGGAGTAGGCGTCAAGGAATGAAAGCAGGTCGCATCCGGCCGTGGAGTCAACAATCTGGTCGATGCGCGGCAAGGGAAATGGATCTTTAGGGCAAGCTCTGTTGACATCGGTGAAATTGATGCAAAGCCTCCACTTCCCGTTTGCCTTGCGCACGACAACAGGATTGGCCAACCACATCGGATGGAGCACGCCTCTGACGAGGCCTGCCGCTTCCAACTTCCTGATCTCCTCCGCGATAAACTCTTGGCACTCCACCGCTTGTTTCCTGACCTTCTGCTTGATGGGCCGCGCATGAGGACAGACGGCGAGGTGGTGCTCAATCACTTCCCTGGGAACGCCGGGGATGTCAGATGGTTGCCAAGCAAACACATCGACATTCGCCCGCAGGAAAGCAACGAGCGCGCCTTCCTATTTGGGGTCAAGAGTGGCACTGATGGTGAAGGTACCACCAGTGCCATCCTCCTTGGCGGGCACCTTCTTGGTCGCCGGTGGAGCAGCCGTCGTCTCCTTGTGTTTACCGGCGAGGCTCGATGGTGCGTCCTCAACGGCAGCGCAGCGCTTCGAAGAGGCGCGCTTGCCGGAGTGGGCACCAGAGCATTCGCCAGGCTTGGCCTTCTTGCCGGCGGGGCTCGATGGCACGTCCTCGACGGCAGCGCAGCACTCCGAAGAGGCGCGCTTGCCGGAGTGGGCGCCAGAGCATTCGCCGGACTTGGTCTTCTTGCCGGCGGGGCTCGATGGCACGTCCTCGACGGTAGCGCAGCACTCCGAAGAGGCGCGCTTGCCGGAGTGGGCGCCAGAGCATTCGCCGGACTTGGTCTTCATGCCGGCGGGGCTCGATGGCACGTCCTCGATGGCAGCGCAGCAGTCTGAAGAGGCGCGCTTGCCGGAGTGGGCGCCAGAGCATTCGCCGGACTTGGTCTTCATGCCGGCGGGGCTCGATGGCACGTCCTCGACGGCAGCGCAGCACTCCGAAGAGGCGCGCTTGCCGGAGTGGGCGCCAAAGCACTTGCCGGTCTTGGTCTTCATGCCGGCGGGGCTCGATGGCACGTCCTCGACGGCAGCGCAGCACTCCGAAGAGGCGCGCTTGCCGGAGTGGGCGCCAGAGCACTTGCCGGACTTCTTCTTTCCCCCGGAAGCTTCAGCGGCAAGCGGGCCGCGGGCCGTTGCTGCTGTTGCGTCCCGGTATATTTGGTCGGCCCAGATAAGGGCATCCTTCTTGTCGCCGGGGACAGAAATGACGCTTATCAGGCCGGGCATCTTGAGCATGTTATACGCGTAGTGGGAGGCCGCCATGAACTTGGCGAGCGCTGGTCGGCCGAGGATCCCGTTGTAAGGCAACGGAAAGTCGGCGACGTCAAAGGTGACCTTCTCAGTCCTGAAATTCAGCTCGCTGCCAAATGTCACCGGCAGCGTGATCTTTCCCTTCGGCTTGCTCCTTCCCGGGTTGATTCCTTGGAATGTGCCAGTTTTTTTGAGCTCGCTGTCGGGAACTTGGAGTCTCCGGAGGACAGCAGAGGAGATCAAATTCAAGCCGGCCCCGCCGTCAACTAGCATCTTAGTGACCCTGAGGTTGCGGATCGTTGGGGAAACCAACATCGGCAAGCACCCGACCGCGGTTGTGCGATCAGGGTGGTCCTCAATGTCGAAGATGATAGGCGTGCTGGACCATCTCAGGGGTCTGCGTGACTCGACAGGTGGCTCCGCTGCATTGACCTCCCGCACCCACCATTTAAGCTGGTGGTGGGAAGCGTGCAGGGAGGCACCGCCGTCCACACACAAGACCTCAGTGGCTTTCTGAAACTCCTCCTCGCTGGTCTCGGGGTCTTCCATGTCTTCGTCGTCGTCATCGTCTTCGTCTTGGTCGCGTCCCCGGGGGGTCCGTCTGCTTGCCGCTGCTTGTCCTTGCCGCGGCGCTCCCCCGGGCCGGGACGCTTCGTGCCGGATCCCCCGCCGCCTGCTTGGGCTCTCTCCTTGTCGCGTCGTGCGTACTCGGCCTTCTGCAGCTCGACTTGCTTGCAACTCTGGAGGTCGTGGCCCCTGGTACGGTGGATCTTGCAGTACTTCTTGTCGGTACCGTCCCGCTTATCGGCAGCGGCCACCGCCCGACAGTTGGCGCACCCGACAATCTCCTTGTCGGGGCCTCCCGCCTGGGCTTTCTTGGCGGAGCCCTCGCTGCCGGACTTCTCGACAACCAGTACCTATGGGTTTTTCTTCTTCTTGCCGTTCCGCCGCCGGCCTCTCCTTGCCGGGGCGGTACCTTCACTGTCGGATTCTGCTTCTCCAACACTTTCTCCGGGGAGCTTCCTCCCCTCCTCAGCGCGTGCACACTTGTCGGCCAGGGCGTAAAGCTCGCTGACCTCCTTGATTTTGCACATCGCCATCTCCTCCCGCATCCTGCGGTTACGCACGTTCTGGTGGAACGCGCTGATCACCGCGGCGGGGTGGACGTCTGGGATGTTGTAGTGCACACGGCTGAACCTCTGGATGAACTTGTGCAAAGGCTCCCCCTCCTTCTGAACAAGCAGATGAAGGTCGCTCGCCTGGCCGTGGGGTTTGTGGCCGCCCGTGAAGGCGCCCACGAACTGATGGCATATATCTGGCCAGGAGGAGATGGAGCCGTCCGGCAAGTGCATGAGCCAGGATCTGACGTTGGGCTTGAGTACCAGCGGGAAGTAGTTGGCAAGGATCTTATCGTCCCGTCCCCCGGCAGCCTGCACCGCAATGGTGTAGATGCTGAGGAACTCAGACGGATGCGACTTGCCGTCGTACTTCTCGGGCACGTCGGGCTTGAAGTTCTTTGTGCTGGGCCACTGGACTTGCCGCAGCTCCCGGGTGAATGCAGGGCAGCCTACCGAATACAGCAGTTCGCCTGGTTCACCCGGCGCGTGCATGTCTCCAGAGGGCCCAACGCGCTGGTCTGATTGACGCCGCGCCTCTCTTCTGCGCTCGATGCGGGTTAGAGCGTCTTCTTCCCTTCGTTCGTGAAGGACTTGGCGTTGGTCGCGGCGAGTTCGCGGGTTCGACGACGCGGTGGAGTCATCGTCGAGGTGAGCCCGGCGAGTCGGCGACCGTGGCTTCTGGGGCGGGGAGTGCACTGTGGTCGCACCCCCGCCATTCTTGGCGCCATCGGTTCTCGCCTGGGTGACTGGCCGCGGCTGCGACGCGCTGTGCTGCCGCGGAGTGTAACCGTTGGCGAAACCGATGAGGCTCTGGATGGTTGCCCTCCAGCCGTCGAGTTTGTCCGCCGCCGGAGGATAGTCTAGGAGTAGCTGAGCTCGCGCGAGAGCTTCCGCTGGGGTGGCGGGCAGAGGCGGTGAACGGCGCGAGGAGCGGGATGTGCTCGAACTCCTAACTATGTTAGAAGGAGCAGCACCCGGTCCAGGCAGCCGCGCGACGCTCGTCCCGGCACGCTGGATCGCGTGCTGGTCCTGAGCGCCTCGGGACCCACCAGCATGGTCTGGGTCCAGCGAGCGTATGGTACCATGGGTACCATGGCGCTGCTGGTTTCGCGCCTCCTGAGAGGGGCGCGGGGCGAGCTCGGACGCCGCGGGACCAAGAACTGGTTCGACGGTGCCCGTTCCTCCGCCGGCGTCCTCCCCACCACCCGTCTGCTCCATGGGCGGTGGGTTCGACACTGACGGGCCGGTCACCTCTGGAGCTTTCTTCTTTGGCGCCATGCTGGTGCAAACAATGAGAGTCTGGCTCGCGCGGACGCCGGATCTGATTCACACAACCTCGACGCACCCCTACCTGGCGCGCCAAAGATGTCGGGGGAAATCGGCCTCCACGAGCACCTATGGGGACGGAGCCCCTTGTCGGTTCGGCGGGGGCGGAGGTCGCACAAAGAGCAGATCGAGGCGACACACACACACAACGATTTTACCCAGCTTCGGGCCGCACGGATGCGTAAAACCCTACTGCTGCTTGTCTGGTTGATTTGAGTTCTTGCTCTGGAACGCAAGAAGCTACAGTAAGTTGGAGCTGGACGTAGACGAGGGTCTACTGGGTGTCCTCCTCTCCCTCTTCCTCTCTACATGCGCATGGGCCTCCTTTTATATGCTAAGGGGTTTCCCACAGGTAGCGGCGCAGGTGAGGGTAAAAATGGCAAGGAACTGTGCGAACAGTGGCCACACAGTGCTATCGCACCTAACTCTGACGGCGGGGGACAAAGGCATTAAATGCCCGTCTGGATCGCCTGAACAGTGCCGAGGCGGACCGTTAGGGACGCCTCCGCTTGCCACGGGGGCGACTCTGCCGACGTCGCATGCCACCGCGCGTCTCAGGTTGCGCAGCGCCCCGCCACGTGCCTCCGGGGAAGCCCCAGAGCGACGCGTGGGCAGGTGAGCTGGAGCGCAGGCTTGATGTGGTGGTCTGCCGCGGCAAGTGGCTTGCCGCGGTAGTTGCCTTTCCGCACCTGAGAGCTTGCCGCTCTCCAGGCCTTGCCGGGGCGCGCGGCGCGCCGCGGCGGGCTTCTCTTGGGGTGCCTTGGCTTGGCCGTCCCGGCGAGCTCCTCCCGCCGGGGCCTTGGTGCTTCGGCTTAGTCGTCCTGGCAAGCTCCTCTTGCCGGGGCCTTGTCGCCTTGGCCCGGCAAGCTCCTCTTGCCGGACCTCGCCTGCTTGGCCCGGCAAGCTCCTCTTGCCGGGGCTTGATCTTCTAGGCTCGATCACTTGGCCTTCGTCCGTCCCAAAAAGGGTCGTGGAGACTCTTGTCGCTCCCCTGGCAAGCCTTGCCGCGGGACGCTACTACTGCCCGTGCACAAGTTCGGGGGACTAAGGTACCCCTACTTTAGTACACCGACAACGTGTTGTTACCAAAATTATTCCTACCAACAAAATTCACATCCATAGATTCATTATTATTCTCAATCAAAGTAGACAAAGGCATATCATTAGGATCAGAAGAAACACTCTTAATAGAAAATAATTTCATAAGTTCATCCATCTTTCCACTCAAAACATTGATTTCTTCTATCGCATGCACTTTTTTATTAGTAGATCTTTCAGTATGCCATTGAGAATAATTAACCATGATATTATCTAGGAGTTTAGTAGCATATCCTAAAGTGATTTCCATAAAAGTGCCTCCCGCGGCCGAATCTAAAAGATTTCTAGAAGCAAAATTCAATCCGGCATAAATTTTTTGTATAATCATCCATAAATTCAAACCACGAGTAGGACAATTACATATCATTAATTTCATTCTCTCCCAAGCTTGTGCAACATGTTCATGATCAAGTTGTTTAAAATTCATAATGTCGTTTCTAAGAGAGATGATCTTAGCAGGAGGAAAATACTTAGAGATAAAAGCATCTTTGCATTTGTTCCAAGAATCAATACTATTTTTAGGCAAAGACGAAAACCAAGCTTTAGCACGATCTCTAAGCGAAAAAGGAAATAGCTTCAATTTAACAAAATATTATCGACGTCTTTCTTCTTTTGCATATCACATAAATCAACGAAGCTATTCAGATGAGTAGCGGCATCTTCACTAGGAAGGCCGGCGAATTGATCTTTCATAACAAGATTCAACAAAGCAGTATTGATTTCACAAGATTCAGTATTGGCAAGAGGAGCAATCGGAGTGCTAAGGAAATCATTATTATTGGTATTGGTGAAGTCACACAATTTGGTAGTATCTTGAGCCGTCGCGACAAACAAGCGATCCAACACACGAGCAAACAAAAGGCAAGAAAAAGGCGAACGGAAAGAGAGAAGGAGATCAGGAAAGAGAGGGCAAATAAAACGGTAAGGGTGAAGTGGGGGAGAGGAAAACGAGAGGCAAATGGCAACTAATGTAATGCGGGAGATAGGGATTGTGATGGGTACTTGGTATGTTGACTTTTTGCGTAGACAATGGCGCCAGAAGGGACTCGTTGTTAGGAGTCCAAATCTTGACTTGCTCTTGCGTAAGCCTCCCCGGCAACGGCGGCAGACATCCTTCTTGCTACCTCTTGAGCACTGCGTTGGATTTCCCCGAAGAGGAGAGGATGATGCAGCAAAGTAGCGTAAGTATTTCCCTCAGTTTTTGAGAACCAAGGTATCAATCCAGTAGGAAGCTACGCGTGAGTCCCTCGTACCTACACAAAAACAATAGCTCAACGCAACCAACACGATTAGGGGTTGTCAATCCCTTCACAATCACTTACGGGAGTGAGATCTGATAGAGATGATAGATAATATTTTTGGTATTTTTGGTATAGAGATGCAAAGTGAAAAGTAAAAGGCAAAGTAAAAAAGCAAGCAAGATTAAAGTGATGGAGATTGATATGATGAGAATAGACCCGGGGGCCATAGGTTTCACTAGTGGCTTCTCTCAAGAGCATAAGTATTCTACGGTGGGTGAACAAATTATTGTTGAGCAATTGACAGAATTGAGCATAGTTATGAGAATATCTAGGTATGATCATGTATATAGGCATCACGTCCGAGACAAGTAGACCGACTCCTGCCTACATCTACTACTATTACTCCACTCATCGACCGCTGTCCAGCATGCATCTAGAGTATTAAGTTAAAAATAGAGTAACGCTTTAAGCAAGATGACATGATGTAGAGGGATAGTTTCATGCAATATGATAAAAAAACCATCTTGTTATCCTCGATGGCAACAATACAATACATGCCTTGCTGCCCCTTCTGTCACTGGGAAAGGACACCGCAAGATTGAACCCAAAGCTAAGCACTTCTCCCATGGCAGGAAAAACCAATCTAGTAGGCCAAACCAAACTGATAATTCAAAGAGACTTGCATAGATAACCAATCATACATAAAAAGAATTCAGAGAAGATTCAAATATTATTCATAGATAGACTTGATCATAAACCCACAATTCATCGGTCTCAACAAACACACCGCAAAAAGAAGATTACATCGAATAGATCTCCACGAGAGAGGGGGAGAACATTGTATTGAGATCCAAAGAGAGAGAAGAAGCCAACTAGCTAATAACTATGGACCCGAAGGTCTGAGGTGAACTACTCACACTTCATCGGAGAGGCTATGATGATGTAGAAGCCCTCCATGATGACGGCCCTCTCCGGCGGAGCTCCGGAACAGGCCCCAAGATGGGATCTCGTGGATACAGAAAGTTGCGGCGGTGGAATTAGGTTTTTGGCTCCGTCTCTGATCGTTTGGGGGTACGTAGGTATATATAGGAGGAAGGAGTACGTCGGTGGAGCAACAGGGGGTCCACGAGGCAGGGGGCGCGCCCTAGGAGGGGGGCGCCCCCACCCTCGTGACCGCCTCTCTTGTCCCTTGGAGTAGGGTCCAAGTCTCCTGCATCATGTTTGGTGAGAAAATAACGTTCCCGAAGGTTTTATTCCGTTTGGACTCCGTTTGATATTTTGTTTCTTCGAAACTCTGAAATAGGCAAAAAGCAGCAATTCTGGGCTGGGCCTCCGGTTAATAGGTTAGTCCCAAAAATAATATAAAAGTGGAAAATAAAGCCCAATATAGTCCAAAACAGTAGATAATATAGCATGGAGTAATCAAAAATTATAGATACGTTGGAGACGTATCAGTTGTTATGTTGGCAATGAAAGTATGCCACTCAAAATATTTTTTATCTCTGTTTCAAAACTCGAGCTCCGGCACCTCTGCAAATCCCTGCTTCCCTCTGTGAAGGGCCTATTGAGTGAGTCCTAGACTAAGGGGTCTTCGGGTGTCCGGCCTATTATCAATGGGCCGGACTGGTCGGCTGTGAAGACATGAAGGCCGAAGACTGTACCTGTGTCCGGATTGGACTCTCCTTGGCGTGGAAGGCAAGCTTGGCGACCAACTATGAAGATTCCTTCTTATGTAACCGACTCTATGTAACCCTAGATCCCCCAGTGTCTATATAAACCGAAGGGTGTAGTCCGGAAAGGATATACTCATTACAATAGTCATACAGGCTAGGCTTCTAGGGTTTAGCCATTACGATCTCGTGGTAGATCAACTCTTGTAATACTCATATTCATCAAGATCAATCAAGCATGAAGTAGGGTATTACCTCCATAGAGAGGGCCCGAACCTGGGTAAACATCGTGTCCCCTGTCTCCTGTAACCATCGACCTTAGATGCACAGTTCGGGACCCCCTACCCGAGATCCGCCGGTTTTGACACCGAAACCTATCTATTTACTTTTATGTTGAGTCATCATCCTCTTATTAAAAAGCACCAGTTGGAGAGCACCGTTGTCATTTGCATGCATTGCTATTAATTTACATTGAGTATGACTGTGACTGGATCTCTTTTACCATGAATTACAATGTCTAGTCAGTCCTTGATCTTCAGGGGTGCTCTGCATTTATGTTTTGCTGTCTCAGAAAGGGCTAGCGAGATACCATCTTGTTATATCATATTATGATTGTTTTGAGAAAGTGTTGTCATCCAAGATTTATTATTATTGCTCGCTAGTTGATTATGCCATTGATATGAGTAAATATGAGACCCAAATGTTATTGTGAATATGGTTAGTTCATAATCTTTGCTGAAAACTTGAATGCTGGCTTTACATATTTGCAACAACAAGATCAAACAGAGTTTGTAAAAGTTTTCTTTATCACTTTCAGTTTGTCAACTGAATTGCTTGAGGACAAGCAAAGGTTTAATCTTGGGGAGTTGATACGTCTCCAAAGTATCTACTTTTCCAAACACTTTTGGCCTTGTTTTGGACTCTAACTTGCATGATTTGAATGGAACTAACCCGGACTGACGTTGTTTTCAGCAGAACTGCCATGGTGTTATTTTTGTGCACAAATAAAAGTTCTCGGAATGACTTGAAACTTCACGGAGAATATTTTTGGAATTAATAAAAATACTGTTGGAAATATGCCCTAGAGGCAATAATAAAAGCATTATTATTATATTTCCTTATTCATGATAATTGTCTTTATTCGTGCTATAATTGTGTTATCCGGAAATCGTAATACATGTGTGAATAACAGACAACAACATGTCCCTAGTAAGCCTCTAGTTGACTAGCTCGTTGATCGATAGATAGTCATGGTTTCCTGACTATGGACTTTGGATGTCATTGATAACGAGATCACATCATTAGGAGAATGATGTGATGGACAAGACCCAATCCTAAACATAGCATAAGATCGCTTAGTTCGTTTGCTAGAGTTTTCCAATGTCAAGTATCCTTTCCTTAGACCATGAGATCGTGTAACTCCCGGATACCGTAGGAGTGCTTTGGGTGTGCCAAACGTCACAACGTAACTGGGTGACTATAAAGGTATACTACGGGTATCTCTGAAAGTGTCTGTTGGGTTGACATGGATCGAGACTGGGATTTGTCGCTCCGCTTGACGGAGAGGTATCACCGGGCCCTCTCGGTAATGCATCATCATAATGAGCTCAATGTGATCAAAGTGTTTGATCACGGGATCATGCATTACGGTACGAGAAAAGTGACTTGCCGATAACGAGATTGAACGAGGTATTAGGATACCGACGATCGAATCTCGGGCAAGTAAAATACCGATTGACAAAGGGAATCGTATACGGGATTAATTGAATCCTCGACATCGTGGTTCATCCGATGAGATCATCGTGGAGCATGTGGGAGCCAACATGGCTATCCAGATCCCGCTGTTGGTTATTGCCTGAGAGTCGTCTCGGTCATGTCTGCATGTCTCCCGAACCCGTAGGGTCTACACACTTAAGGTTCGGTGACGCTAGGGTTGTGAAGATATGTATATGCAGTAACCCGAATGTTGTTCGGAGTCCCGGATGAGATCCCGGACGTCACGAGGAGTTTCGGAATGGTCCGGAGGTAAAGAATTATATATAGGAAGTGCTGTTTTGGCCATCGGGACAAGTTTCGGGGTTATCGGTATTGTACCGGGACCACCGGAGGGTCTCGGGGGTCCACCGGGTGGGGCCACCTGCCTCGGGGGGCCACATGGTCTCTAGGGGGTGCGCCTTGGCCTACATGGGCCAAGGGGAACCAGCCCCAAGAGGCCCATGCGCCTAGGGTTACAAAGGGAAGGAGTCCCACAAGGGGAAGGCACCTCCTAGGTGCCTTGGGGGGGAGGGAAACCTCCCCTTGGCCGCTGCCCCAAGGAGATTGGATCTCCTAGGGCCGGCGCCCCCCTTGGCACTCCTATATAAAGGGGGGAGGGGAGTGGGCAGCCGCACCCCTGGTCTTTGGCGCCTCCCTCTCCCTCTCCAACATCTCCTCCTCCTCCGTTGAGCACGGCGAAGCCCTGCCGGAGTACTGTAGTTCCACCATCACCACGCCGTCGTGCTGCTGCTGGAGCCTTCTTCCCAAACCTCTCCTTTGCCTTGCTGGATCAAGAAAAAGGAGACGTCACGCTGACCGTACGTGTGTTGAACGCGGAGGTGCCGTGCTTTCGGTGCTAGGATCTCCGGTGATTTGGATCACGTCGTGTACGACTACCTCATCCCCGTTCGTTGAACGCTTCCGCTCGCGATCTACAAAGTGGTATGTAGATGCAATCTCTCTCTCCTATGACTCGTTGCTAGATGAACTCATAGATGGATCTTGGTGAAACCGTAGGAAAAATTTTAATTTTCTGCAACGTTCCCCAACAAATACTGGCAAAAGAATTAGCACCAGGGGACCCACACCGTGTCCACGAGGGTGCAGGGCGCGCCCCCTGCCTCGTGGGCCCCCTGAGACTCCACCAACCTCAACTCCAACTCCATATATTCACGTCCGGGGAGAAAAAAAATCAGAGAGAGGGATTCATCGCGTTTTACGATACGGAGCCGCCGCCAAGCCCTAATCTCTCTCGGGAGGGCTGATCTAGAGTCTGTTTGGGGCTCCAGAGAGGGGAATCCATCGCCATCGTCATCATCAACCATCCTCCATCACCAATTTCATGATGCTCACCGCCGTGCGTGAGTAATTCCATCGTAGGGTTGCTGGACGGTGATGGGTTGGATGAGATTTATCATGTAATCGAGTTAGTTTTGTTAGGGTTTGATCCCTAGTATCCATTATGTTATGAGATCGTTGCTATGACTTTACTATGCTTAATGCTTGTCACTAGGGCTCGAGTGCCATGATTTCAGATCTGAACCTATTATGTTTTCATGAATATATGTGAGCTCTTGATCTGATCTTGCAAGTCAATAGTCACCTACTATGTGTTATGATCCGGCAACCCTGAAGTGATAATAATCGGGACCACTCCCGGTGATAACCGTAGTGTGAGGAGTTCATGTATTCACTAAGTGTTAATGCTTTGGGCCGGTACTCTATTAAAAGGAGGCCTTAATATCCCTTAGGTTCCAATAGGACCCCGCTGCCACGGGAGGGTAGGACAAGAGATGTCATGCAAGTTCTTTTGCATAAGCATGTATGACTATATTCGGAATAAATGCCTACATTACATTGATGAACTGGAGCTAGTTCTGTGTCACCCTATGATATAACTGTTGCATGAGGAATCACATCCAACATAATTATCCATCATTGATCCATTGCCTATGAGATTTTCACATATTGATCTTTGCTTAGTTACTTTCCCGTTACCACTGTTACGATTACTACAAAACTGCTATTGTTACTTTTGCCACCGTTACCGTTACTTCCATACTACTTTGCTACTAAATATTTTGCTGCAGATATTAAGTCGTTCAAGTGTGGTTGAATTGACAACTCAACTGCTAATACTTGAGAATATTCTTTGGCTCCCCTTGTGTCGAATCAATAAATTTGGGTTGAATACTCTACCCACGAAAACTGTTGCGATCCCCTATACTTGTGGGTTATCATGCTTTCGGTGCAAATTTTGAAGTGTGATGTGGATCCTTGATCCATCACCTAGCACAAAATACTCTGAAATAGCTAACGTTTGGCTTCTTACCAGTCAGGAGCTCATATGATGCCTTCTTTAAGAACTTGTGAAGATAAACACAGTTGATGACGTGGCATGGAGTATCAATAGCTTCAGGCCAAAACTTCCTTGGAGTCTTGTACTCATCAAGCATCGTCCATGCCATCTCAATGAGGGTTCTGTTCTTGCGCTCCACGATGCCATTCTGCTGAGGTGTGTATGGAGCCGAGAACTCATGCGTGATGCCCAATGTATCAAGATAAGTGTCGAGGCCGGTGTTCTTGAATTCTGTGCCGTTGTCACTTCGGATGTGCTTGATCTTGATGCCGTAGTTGGTCATGGCGTGATTGGCGAATCATCTAAAGACATCCTGCACTTCATTCTTGTAGAGAATTATGTGCACCCATGTATATCTTGAGTAATCACCAACCATGACGAAGCCATAGAGGCAAGCAGTGTAGTGAGGGTAGAGTAGTGAGTAGGGCCGAATAAGTCCATGTGAAGCAGCTCAAAGGGATGTGTCGTCGTCATCTTCGAGGGATGCTTGGACCAAGTCATCTTTCCAGCTTCGTAGGCACTGCATAGATGATCCTTCTTGAACTTGACGCCCTCGATGCCTATGACATGCGTCTTCTTCGCGAGAGTGGACAGGTTCCTCATGCCTGCATGCCCTATCCTCCAATGCCAGAGCCAGCACTCTGAAGCTTTTGCTAGAATACATACGGCCAACTGTGGTCCTGCTGAGAAATCTACCATGTATAGATCATCCTTTCGATACCCTTTGAAGACTAGAGATTTGTCAGATCCATAAGCACAAGGCAACAATATTTTCCAAATATCATAATCATGTTCAAGTCACAAAGCATTGAGACAGACATTAAGTTGAAACCAAGGGATTCAACAAGCATCACTTTATCCATGTGCTGATCCTTTGAGATTGCAACTCTACCTAGGCCCAATACCTTGCTTTTACTAGTGTCAGCAAATGTGATGTGACTTTTGTCAGACGGATGTAGGGTTGAATCCATAAGAAGACTTCGATTCCTTGCCAACAAACGCACGAGCCTTGCTTGATGAGCTCTTCTTGTGAGATGAAGACTTTGAATAAGACTTTGAGGACTTCTTCTTCTTCTTCTTCTTCTTCTTCTTCTTCTTCTTCTTCTTCATCCCGAAATTACTGTTCGCGTGGCGAAAACGGAATTTTTCAAACTTTTTTCAAAATGATTTTTTTCACCGCATATGCACTGAATTCGGGAATATTTCATTGTTCGCCACGTGAACAGTACTGTTCGCGTGAGAATTTTACAGAAAATAAAATTTTCTGATTTTTTTGCAGAAAATGAATTCACCAACAGTGTTATGAACAGTGCCGCTCATGTGGCACGCTGACTGGGTGGTCAATGGGTTCAAAACCGGTCAACAAGGTCAAAACCGGTCTCAGGGTTGAATCTTAGACGGTTTTGAGAGTTGGGGGTTGTAGATTAGACGGTTTTGAAGTTGAGGGGTGTATATTAGACTAGGGCAAAAGTTGAGGGTTGAAATATGCACTTCTCTCAAGATGGAATAAGTTTCTCCCCACCTAGCCCCCGTCCCAATGGCGTGTTTAGCATCGTCGGAGATCGTGCGAATGTGTGTCTCCGGCAGATCTCGCGAGATTTTGTCGGTGGTTGTCTTTGGTGGATCCGCTCGAATCCAGTCTTTGTTCATCTTTGTTCATGTGTTTTCAGGTTGGATCCTTCCGATCTAAACTTCTCTTCATCGACGACGGTTGCTGTTCTGTTGCGTTGGTCCTATGTGACCTTAGCACGACGATTTCCCGACTGGCTACTACAACAAGTTGTGCCCGGCTCCGGCGAGGGAGGGGCGATGACGGCGACGCGCCTTTGGCTCGCTCCAGTGCTTGTAGTCTCGTTATGTGGTCTATGAATCTAAATGTAATTTATATGATTGAAGATGAATAGATGGACAGTTTCAAAATTCTTTTTGGCAGATATCCAATTCTCTCCCCCAACGATTGGCACACGCTTCGGCGCCCGTCCTCACCATTTCTTCTAGCCCCAAAGTCAAACAAAGTCAAGCAGAGGAGGAGGAGGAGGAGGAGGAGGAGCACTGAGGCTTCTAGAAACTTGAGGCAGGGACGTCCGGCAGGAGGCGGAGGCAGGAGGCATGTGGGGGCGGCACTACTGGGGCGGCCGGCGGCCGAGCGACGGCGCCGCGGGTGCGGAGGCCGGCGGCGGCGTGGTGGTGATGTTCGCGTGGCTGTCGAGTCAGGAGCGGCACGTGCGCGCGTACGTGGACCTGTACGCGGCCCTTGGGTGGGCGTGCCTCGTCTGCCACTCCGACTTCATCACCCTGTACGTGCGCCTCTCTCCACTCCCATGTTCAGGAAGCAAAAATTTCAGGGGTGTTTTATCTGATTAGATTGGATAGCTGATGCAAACTTTACTAGAGTATATTCGGCTCTTGCTAGATTGGGATATTTGGGGGCACGCGGCTGATGCTAGACTTGGTATGCATTTTTTTTTTGGCAACTTCCAAATTGATCAGGAAATCCAGAACTTAAGATAGGTAGGTTGGATGTGCGAGGATATGTGGATTCTGTTGGATGATTGCAACTCTCAATTGTTTGTAGTGTGATCTGATAGCCTATAAAATGTAATCCTTTTTTTGATCCCATTTGCATGTCTGCCCAGGTTTATGCCGGAGAAGGCTGCTTTGCTTGCTGACCGGGTGCTCACGGAGCTCGTTAAGGTCTGCGCAACTGTGCATCCCACGCTATTGCTACCTCCACCTGGCTTGGGTCAATTACTGTGTGCAGTGTGGATTATTAATTGTTTTGGTACGTCTGATTACTTGTTGTAATCATCGACCATTGATGATTTAATCTTCAAAATCCAGGAACTGAATATTAGACCAGTACCTGTTGTGTTTGCATCCTTTTCGGGAGGACCAAAAGGTTGCACATACAAGGTTCTTCAGGTAAGAAGATCGAAGCCTCTGTAAGCCTTTAAAGGGAACAGTTATCTCTTGATGCCTTGTCTAGGATCTGTAGGCTAAAGCTATCTTTGTTCACTGGCAGCTGATCGAGAGTAGGTGCAAAGGGCAGCTGAGTTTGGTATGATGGTCATTTTTGCTGTTCGCCCCTTGTGTTTGCATGCAGTTGTCATGAAGATTTTTATTCAAGAAAACAAGTTGCAGCCTACCAATGGGCGTTATTTTAGTTTGTATTTACTCATGTTGCTGAAAACTTAATGCATTTTTCTTGTTACAGGATAACTATCAACTTGTACGGGACTGCGTATGTGGACAAATATATGACTCGAGTCCTGTAGATTTTGTGAGTGATTTAGGCACCCGCTTTCTCCTTCACCCAAGTGTCCTGAAGATGCCTGAACCTCCACGTGTCTTATCATGGATGACTAGAGGCATTGCCTCGGGTCTAGACACTCTTTTCATTGGCAAGTTTGAAGCACAGCGCAAAGAATATTGGGAGACACTATACTCATCAGTGGTATATCACTCCGTTGACTACAATGTCTTATAACGTGATTGCAGGTAGAAAGTTTGCATATATATGTGACCTTCATCCATTATATGTGCAGCATGTTGGCCCAATACTCATATTCTGTTCAGAGGATGATGAACTTGCTCCATGTTCAGTCGTTCAAAATTTTGGACGGCGTCTGCTGGAGCTGGGTGGTGATGTGAATTTAGTGAAATGGCACAGTTCTCCGCATGTAGGTACGCTCTTTGTTACTGCTACAATCTTCCAAGTCATGTGGAAGCTATTAATACAAAGACTAAATGTGCTATCCAGTACTTAGCACTGACAAAAAGTGCTAATTCGTGCTAGTTAAAATAGGCATGGACAAATATATGCGGGAATGCATAATGACTACACGCTGAGATTGAACAATTTACCAATTACCACTCATCATAGTGCAAGACTACTACTGGTGGTTCCAATCCAGATCCACAACTGATCAGTTTTTTAATACACGAGCCTGCCAAAGTCGTAGAGTTCAATTGTTCACCTCTCCAACTTTCTCAACGAATTTGCTTATATGCTAATTGAAGTTAAACATAAATCTAAGTTCATGAGGAATATCCCAACTCATCCTGGGTCACCCTTCCCAGCCATAAATGTACTCTCTTGTACTAATGGCTTGCCAGTTAGCCACATTGCAGTTTCAGGTTTCAGCAAGCAGAACAAGAGTGCTGTCACTCTAAATATGAATTTAAAACTCTAAGGAAGCCTTAAGTATGTGCTGTTCCTATTGTCCCTATCACGTGGAGTTCATTTTGCCCATTAAAATTCATTTTTATTAAATATAGAACTGTGCGCAAACCGTGATCAATCAGTGAGCCACATCCATGGACATTACATAAACTATAACTGCCTGATTGACCAAGCATTGTTGGACCAGTCAAATAGCATGAACGTCGCTGAGTTGGACTATGTTTGGACTTCCGTTTCGCGTTCGGCTATGCTGGATAAGGCCTATGTTGAACTTGAAGTTAGACAGATTTAGATGAACTTGGACTGACCTATACTGAAAGAGAAAATGTCATATGCAACTAATCAGTATGACCGCGTCGAGAATTTCATTTTGAACCCATCAGGCTGTCACTGTGCAAGGGCCACATTCCTAGCGCGAAGATAAGGTTCTGTGCATGTTTCATGCACACTTTGATGGAGACTTCTGAGCTGAATAACAAGTTCTTTTTTTTAGAAAAGGAGGATGTACCCCCGGCCTCTGCATCTGGACGATGCATGCTGCCATATTATTAATTATTCACAAAGACCATACAAGGTGATATATCAATAAGCCTGAAGCCACCATCTTGGCAACGCTGTTGCTACTCCTATCCCCTTGATGAAGGTGTGCCGAATGTCCGGGCCTAATACCAAACAGACATCGCACCAAAGCCTAACATCTAAAGCCGAGTGTCCCATCCAAGCCACTACCTAGATTGGGTCCCACACCGGTCCAACACACTCCCAGTGAGCACCGCACGCTACAAGGGCCATCACCTCCATCTTCCATCGATCTATCCTCAGAGCAGAACTGATGCACCGACCTTGCCAGGCCTCTCTGCCATCAACGCCACCATGACGCCATACAGCTTCCTCCTCCTGCGCGAGTCCATCTCCGCGCATCAGACGCCTTCAGGAAGGAACATGACACCAAACTGCCATCGTCGCCCAAACAGAGGAACAGAGGCTTTCGCCTGCGCTCATGGCAGAGGTGGTGGTGGTGGGGGGGGGGGGGCGTAGGATCCACACTGAAGCCTCCAGGAAGGGAATCGGCGCCGAGGGCGTCGACTTTGGTGCGGCCGCCACGCCAGCCTGGAGTTTCCCCCGTATCCATGCCCACCCGCCAGATCCGTCCGTGCAGTATTGGCGTCCCGTAGTCGCTACCGTAGTCAGCACGAACCGGAGTAGATCGAGTCGGAGACGACGCCTCCCATGGAACTCCGGTCGGCAATCGAGGAGCCGCCGTAGCGCCGCCGCCTCCATGTCGCCCACGCAGCCGTGGAAGGCCCCCCATCTGCACCCGCGGGTGCCGCCCGCCAGGCAGGCCACACCGCGCGCCGCCGATCGAGGCCGCCACCCCGAGATCCGATCTGCCAGCCGCCGCCGCACCATGAGAGCCAGATCCCCATGCCTGCGTCCGTGCACCGCATGCGCTCCCACGGCGAACGCCCCGCAACGCCCGAGCATCGTGAGAGGGAGAACCGGAGTGCCCCGTCGCCGCTGACGCTGCGCGGGCTTTGCCCGGCGGCGCCTGCTGGCGGCGGCGAGGGGAGGGAGATCTGGCGAGGAGGGAGCGCGCCCGGCGGCTAGGGTTCCGCCCGGGTCGCCCGCGGGGTGGGCGACGCGGGGGCTGTAGTGTGGTGGTTGGAAGTCCCTGCTGCTGATGATGATCCTTCAAACTATTGATATGTGGGAAATTTGACAAGCTGAATAACAAGTGCTAGGCTTAGTAAGAATTTGACTTGCATTGAGAATTTTGAGCTGAATGCTAGTGCTAGGCTTAGTAAGAATTTGTTCTTAAACATGTACCTTTGACTTCGATGGAGAATTTTGAGCTGAATAACAAATGCGAGGCTTAGTAAGAACTAATATGATTCATATGGTATGCTACTATCGTTCTTACCCTTTTCCCTAATTTTCTGTATGACTTATCGGTAAAAGTAGTAAATCCATAATCTAAGAAAGGTCTTATTTGACTGTATGGGACACATGAAACGCGAGAAGGATGATAGAAGCAACCAATGTCTTGCATCTGCAAAATAATACTCCCTACAATAACTTGTTAATGGCCAACTATTGTCACTTGTCATCAACAATCATCTCTACTGTTGAAGGCAGTTGGTCGTATGTTTGGTGAAGCTTCCCCTCCCATCTATTATTTTTCGCCTCCCGTTTCTGGTTTTCTACCGCCGAGTTTTTGGTCAGTAATGATTTTCTTTATCCACACCTTTAGTTCGTTTCCTTAGTTCAGTTACGATCACACATGTGGTCTCAGCAGATCTGCTATCATATACAACAAATCAAGCAAAAATAGTAGATCCGCTGCCATATACAACAAATCAAACAAAAACAGCAGATCTGCTGCTATATAATATACAACATATCAATTAGATTAATTATCCATGTACTCCCTCCGTTCCTAAATATTTGTCTTTCTAGAGATTTCAACAAGTGACTACATACGGAGCAAAATGAGTGAATCTACCCTCTAAAGTATGTCTATATACATCTGTATGCGGTAGTCCATTTGAAATCTCTAAAAAGACAAATATTTAGGAACGGAGGGAGTAGTTAATTAGGTCCGTTTAATTTGGAAACTAAGTGCCAAATCAACATGCAGCCATTACAACAACAAAGCCTTTAGTCCCAAACAAGTTGGGTTAGGCTAGAGCTGCCTCACCCACAATTGCATGCAACTAATTAGGCGTGCAGTCAATCACATCATAGTTGACGCCACTGCGTCCGAGGACAATCGGTCACACGCCACCACTCTTTAGATATTGTTTCATCCCGTAGAAACGCACGTGTATTTAGCTAGTATCTTGCTAAAGCATGGAGGAGCATAAGTATATGATAAGTCTTTACATGGATGATTACAGGTAATTGCCCGTGTGTTGCAACGGTGTCACACATATTAAGTTTTTTTTTAGGGTTGTGTCACACATATTAAGTTAAGTCTAGTGCTTGTAGTTGTCGCTAGGTGGTCTACGGACCTAGATGTGTTTTTTACTTCTGGTGTTCTTTGTACTACCTTGACAGTTGATGAATAGATTGGAAGTTTTCCTCCCCAAAAAAAAAACCCTGATGAGACTGCGTTCCGTCCACCTCAACCATTTGAAAGTGCAAATAAATGAGAAACTATAAATCATTTATATGCAGGAGCCAGCATATCTCCTGAAAGATGCTTTCCCTAACATTCAATTCTGGTCTCCTATGCACATATATGTTTGCTGATAAAAGGTTTCGTTTCTCTGACAAACAAATTTGAATCTAGCCTGAAAGACAGAGCACATGCTAGTGGAAACCAAGATTAAGAACACATATATTCAAAGAAAATGAACCTAATGTAGGCTCTGTGATGGCATGCTCGGCTTGGTCCCTCTATATGGGCAAGAATTACCTTTCGGCCTCGTTTGACAGGGGAGGTTTTGCAGCCCCAAAGTGGATGGGGATTTGATTAATCCCTCTCCTCCACCCAATCCCCTCAATTCCGCACTAATCCCTCCCCCCTCATAAATCCCTCTATTTGGTCAAACCTCCTACAACAGCAGCAGCATAGCAAGCGTCCAACTCTCCTCTGTTCCACGGGTGGATTGGGAGGGATTCATGGGGATCAGAGGGGTTTGGCCTGCTCAATCCCTGCGTGTCAAATGGGCTGACAAGGATTTCTGGGGATTTTGGGCCCTGCGGGGATATTCCCCTCCAAACCTCCCCAAACCTCCTCCACCAAACAAGGCCTTCTAGAAAGAAAAACTGTTTCAGTTCCCTACTTAAGCACCTTCTCTTTCTTGTTCTGGTTCCAGTCCAACAAGCAACCTCATCTCCCAAATACTGGCTAATCTCTGCAAACAATAGGCACCAACAAATCATCACCACATCATGAACGCGGAAGAAAATACATAACAAATGTACCAGCTGCAGGAGCCACACACACAACCATGTTTTGAGCCAAATGGTATGTGATACTCCCCATTAATACCAGCGGTGAATTATCCATTTATCTTTAGTTTTCCCTATGAAAGAATATAACATCCTTTTTTAGCAAAAGAATATAGCACCCTTACACCTTGTTTTGTCCTACAGCACCCTGTTTTGTCCACGAGACAGTTGAGAGGATTGCCAATTTTATCTTGACTCTGCCTGTATGAAAGAATATAACACCCTCACAGCCTGTTTTATCTGTCTACGACTATCTCTTCTCCATTTGTTATGCAGGACATTACAAGCATCACACTGAGGAATACCGAGCTGCAGTGACTGAGCTGCTCATGAAGGCTTCAGCGCTTTACACAAGCAGAAAACGACTCAATGACTACAGTGTCGGCACGAGTGAGGACAGTGACACACCTTATTCGTCTCGCAATCTACATAAGACTGCTGTAAGCTCCAGTGATAGGCTAGGGAGGGTTTCAGCTGATCCAGCCAATCATTTCTTCTTACCGAGTTCCATGGAGTACCATGAAAGCAGCAGTGAAGTGCTAAAACCCGAGTTGTTCAACATGCCGAGTGTTGAAAGCGCGAAGAACCCTGATGGCGTGTTGGGGAAGATGCTCTATGATGTATGTGTCCCAAAGAACGTGGAAGGCTGGGACTTCAAGCTTGCATCAATAGATGGGCAGCGCATGCATTTTACTGCTCGTCAGCATGGTACTTCCAATGCAACAAAATGTATACGCCGCTCGAGATTGTAATGATTTTGACTCAACATCCAAGTGCATTCCAGCAGACTGCTCTATACTGCCAGAATATACTTGTTTCAGGAGGATGTTATTGTGTTGACCTTTTCTGGAAAGGCATGGCAAAACGAATGCTTTCTTATGGAAATTTTAGTTGCCACGAAGATGGCAAATTCCTTAGGCCTTGTTCGGTTGACAGGGAAGTAAAGGGGATTTACCAGTGATTGAGGGGCTTAAATCCCTAACAAAGTCAAAATCCCCTCCAATCCAATCCAATCCCCTTGGGAGGACGATTAACCGAACAAGGCCTTATGGAAGCAAGGTAAATTCGCGGTGCGGAGGTGTTGAAATTACGTCATATAGCATCTTATAAAATCTCATTGATATAAAGAAGGCTATAGCACATAACATGTCAATCTTGCAAAAAAAAGTTAGACGCTTATAATCAATTTTCTGTAGGAAAAGTTAGGATTCTCAAATGATGACATTACTGCAAGTCTTGAGGCCCAGAAACAACAACCAGTTGTCAATGCTTTGGCACTGCAGCAGGAAGATCCAGAAGCTCTAGCACGCCCTGGCAAACCAGCATGACGAACTTATGTTATCAAGAAGGCTCTGGCATGGTAACAGCCAGAACTTGAAACTGTCAAGAAGGCCCTGGCAGAGCAGTAGCAAGAACGTGAAGTTGTGAAGGGTACGCAACATGAACTTCAGTGTGTGAAGATTACCCTTGTATAGCACCAAAAACTAGAAGGTCTCAAGAAGGCCCTGCCAGAGGAGCAAGATGAAATTGAAGATCTGAAAATGGGCTTGTTAGATATGCATAACCGTCTTGAATATATCAACACCGCCCTTGTAGAGCAGCAGGAAGAGAAGTCGTCAAGAATGTGAAGGAAGAGAAAACGTTGGCTCTCGAAAAGAGGCTTGGTGATCTTGATGGAATGCTTAGGTACGTTGTGAGGGTTGCGTCGCCAGGATCCGATGCCTAGAGTTGAACAAACACCTCCATCATACTGGTGCATTGTTTGAAAATTGCACGACTATTTCACATGGTTAGTTATTGTAATGGCTGAGACAGTTTGTTTAACAATGTCAAGTTTACGGTTTAATAATAGCAGCGATAGCTGAATTTGCATCAAATTCAAATTTTGCATAATTAAAATTTGTCAAAACTTATGATTTTTTTCTCAAAAATGCCCACCAATTGCAATATAATATAAATTGACCGTGCTTGCAAACTGTGACGGTTATGCATACTATCACCAACGTATGCATCAACATGTAAGAAGCCACATCACCCATGTATGGACCTGCTTGCTGCTACTTGTGAGCTGCGTTGGGATTTTCTCGAAGAGGAGAGGATGATGCAATACAGTAGAGATAAGTATTTGACTCAGTTAAGAACCAAGATTATCAATCTAATAGGAGAACCACGCAAGACCTCGTGAACATCACCTACACAAAAAAAAACAAATACTTGCACCCAACGCGATCAAGGGGGTTGTCAATCCCCTCGACGGTTTATTGCAAGGATCAAGTCTGATAATGGTAGATAGATAAACAAAAACATAAAATAAAATAACGGTAAATAAATTGCAGCAAGGTATTTTTGGTTTTTATGATAAAGATAGACCCAAGGGCCATATTTTTCACTAGAGGCTTCTCTTTCGAACAAAAAGCATACGGTGGGTAAACAAGCTACTGTTGGACAATTGATAGAAAAGCGCATAGTTATGACGATATTCAAGGCAATGATCATGTATATAGGCATCACGTCCGAGAAGTAGACCGACTCCTGCCTGCATCTACTACTATTATTCCACACATCGACCGCTATCCAGCATGCATCTAGAGTATTAATAAGTTCATAAAGAACGGAGTGATGCCTTAAGCAAGATGACATGATGTAGACAAAGTAAACTCAAGCAATATGAATAAACCCCATCATACATGTCTTGTCCCTTTCTGTCATTGGGATATAGAGCACCACAAGATTGAAACCATCACAAAGCACATCTCCCATTGCAAGATAAATCAATCTAGTTGGCCAAACCAAACGAATAGATCCGAGAGAAATAAAAAAACTATAATAATCATGCATAAAAGAGTTCAGAGAAGACTCAAATAATATTCATGGACAATCTGATCATAAACCCACAATTCATTGGATCCCAACAAACACACCGCAAAAGAAGATTACATCGAATAGTTCTCGTCATTGGGATATAGAGCACCGCAAGATTGAAACCATCACAAAGCACATCTCCCATTGCAAGATAAATCAATCTAGTTGGCCAAACCAAACGAATAGATCCGAGAGAAATAAAAAAACTATAATAATCATGCATAAAAGAGTTCAGAGAAGACTCAAATAATATTCATGGACAATCTGATCATAAACCCACAATTCATTGGATCCCAACAAACACACCGCAAAAGAAGATTACATCGAATAGTTCTCCCAGAACATCAAGGAGAACATTGTATTGAACATCAAAGAGAGAGAAGAGGCCATCTAGCTACTAGCTATAGACCCGTAGGTCTGTGGTAAACTACTCACACATCAACGGAAGGGCGGCAAGGTTGATGTAGAGGCCCTCTGTGATCGATTTCCCCTCCGACAGAGTACCAGAAAAGGCCTCCAGGTGGGATCTCACAAGAACAGAGGCTTGCGACGGCGGAAAAAGTATTTTGGGTGGCTCTATATTGGTTTCTCGATTTTAGAGAATTTGTACAGGTGGAATTAGGTCAGACGGAGCCACGACGAGCCCACAAGGCACCTGGGCGTGCCCAAGTGCCTTGTCGTCTCCTCGTTTCTCGTCTGGTCTCCTCCCGGAGCTTCTAGGTTCTCTCTTGTCCAGAAAAAAATTGTTAAAAAGTTTCATGGCATTTAGACTTCGTTTGGTACTGATTTCCTGGAAAACCAAAAATAGGCAAAAAAAAGGAACTGGCACTTGGCACTAAGTTAATAGGTTAGTCCAAAAAATGATATAAAATTGCATATAAAACATCCAAGATCGATATTATAATAGCATGGAATGATAAAAAGTTATAGATACGTTGGAGACGTATCAAGCATCCCCAAGCTTAATTCTTGCTCGTCTCAAGTAGGTAAATGATAAAAATAGAATTTTTGATGTGGAATGCTACCTAACATGTTCATCATGTAATCTTTCTTTCATGGCATGAATATTTAGATCTGAATGATTCAAAGCAATAGTCTATAATTTGACATAAATACATCAATACTTAGGCATACCAACAAACAATCATGCCTTTCAAAATAAAAATGCTAAAGAACACTATCCCTACAAAATCATATAGCTTTGTCATGCTCCATCTTCTTAACACAAAGTATTTATCATGCACAACTCCGATGACAAGCCGAGCAATTGGTTCATACTTTTTAACGCGCTTCAACTTTTTCAACCCTCACACAATACATGAGCGCAAGCCGTGGATATATATAGCACTATGGGTGGAATAGAGTACGGTGGTAGAGATTAATATGGAGAAGACAAAAAAGGAGAAATTCTCACATCGACGAGGCTAATCAACGGGCTATGGAGATGTCCATCAAGTCATGTCAATGCAAGGAGTAGGGATTTCCATGCAGCGGATGCACTAAGAGCTATAAGTGTATGAAAGCTCAAAAAGAAAACTAAGTGGGTGTGCATCCAACTTGCTTGCTCTAGAAGACCTCGGGCATTTGAGGAATCTCATCATTGGAATATACAAGTCAAGTTCTATAATGAAAAATTCCCACTAGTTATATGAAAGTGACTACATAGGAGACTCTCTATATGAAAAACATGATGCTACTTTGAAGACAAGTGTGTAAAAGGATAGTAACATTACCCCTTCTCTCATATTTTGTTGGGCTCTTTTTTGCCTCTCTCTTTCTAGGCTCTTTTTGGCCTTTATATTTCCTCACTGAGACAATGCTCTAATAATAAATAGTGATGATCTTCACACTTCTATTTATTTATAACTCGATACTAGGAAAAAATATGACTCCATATGAATGCCTCTGGCGGTGTACCAGGATGTGCAATGATCTAACGTAACATGTATAAAAAAATGATGAACGGTGTCTGAGCCACAAATACTATGTCAACTATATGATCATGAAAAGTATTAAGATAAAATGTAACCATAGCATTAAACATATGGATCCAAATCAGTCCCTTACGAAATAGCGCACAAACTAGGGTTTAAGCTTCTGTCACTCCCATCATCTAATAACTACTCCACAATGCATTCCCTTAGGCCCAAAGATGGTGAAGTGTCATGTAGTCAGCGTTCACATGACACCACTAAGGGAATCACAACATACATACCATCAAAATATCGAACGAATATCAAATTCACATGATTACTTGCAATAGGACTTCTCCCGTGGCCTCAAGAACAAAAGTAACTACTCACAAATAATATTCATGCTCAAGAATAGAGGGGTAGTAAATAGCATAATGGATGTGAACATATAATCTTCCACCAAATAAACCATATAGCATCAACTACAAGATGTAATCAACACTACTAGTCACCCACAGGTACCAATCTGAGGTTCCGGTATAAAGATTGAACAAAAGAGATGAACTAGGATTTTGAGATGAGATGGTGTTGTTGAAGATGTTGATCAAGATTGGCCTCCCAAAGATAAGAAGGTTGTTGGTGATGACGATGGCTTCGATTTCCCCCTCCGGGAGGGAAGTTCCCCCAGCGGAATCGCTCCGCCGGAGGGGAAAAGTGCTCCTGCCCAAGTTCCGCCTTGAGACGGCGGCGCTCCATCCCGAAAGTACTCTCATTTTTTTTCTAAGTCAAAAGACCTCATGTAGCAGAAGATGGGCACCTGAGGTGAGCCAGGCTGCCCACCACCCACCAGGGCGTGCCTGGAGGGGCTGGCGCGCCCTGGTGTCTTGTGGGCACCTAGCAGCCCCCTCTGGTAGTTCTTTTCTCCAATATTTATTATATATTTCAAAATAATTCTTCGTAAAATTTCAGCTCATAGCTTTTTCAGGTCCAGAATTCCAGCTGTCGGTATTCTCTCTCTTTGTGTAAACCTTGCATATTATGAGAGAAAGACATTAGAATTACTCCATAAAGTGTTATTATGCATAAAAGACATTATAAATAACAATACGAAAACATGATACAAAATGGACGTATCAACTCCCTGGGTGCGCCCAAGTGCATTTCTGTCTCCTCGTTTCTCGTCTGTTCTCCTCCCAAAGCTTCTAGGGTCTCTCTTGTCCGAAAAAAATCGTCAAAAAGTTTCGTGGCATTTGGACTTCGTTTGGTATGATTTCCTAGAAAACCCAAAACAGGCAAAAATAACAACTGGGCACTCGGCACTAAGTTAATAGGTTAGTCCCAAAATATGATATAAAATTGCATATAACACATCCAAGATTGATACTATAAAAACATGGAACAATAAAAAATTATAGATACATTGGAGAAATATTACTTGCCAACATCCACGTGAACACCTCATTCGGCCCATATGTAAGAATCATTGACTGGCCAAACGCCAACATCGTAACTGTTGGTGTCAGTCACCGTCACAAAATATGATGCCTGGTCCCACATGTGAGCAACCACGTCATACTCCTCTAGCCCCATATATCAGTGCCATTGACCGGTCAAAACGGACACCCTACTTATTACTGACGGCAATGTCGACAATGAAACTGTCATGAGACCAACATGGAAGTAGTCACATCAGCAACTGCTCGCCCCATTCGTCAGAATCATTGATTGGTTAAACCCATGGACCGATTACTAGTGACAGATTATCGTCACCAAAAAAGATCTTAGGTGACAGATTGGTCTATCATAGGTGACATTCCGGGCCATCACCAAAAATGGCCCTCAGTGAGAAATTTGAGTTCGTCACCTAAGACACGGTCTTCCGTGATAGAAAAAGTGGTTCCGTCAAGAATTTATTTTCTTTGATGGTGCTTGGGTGACGGCGCGGGTGACAACCGAAAACCATTACTATTACATTTTTCTGTGACAAAATTCGGTTTTACGTGACACAAGTGGGTTTTCACAAAATAGTCGACGTTTTGTAGTGTCGACTACGAGAAGCTAGTCTGTCGCGAGACTAAGAAATCAGTGTGTTCTGTGTGTCCAAAACCTTCAAGGAATTTGAGAGCTGCCGAATGCCCTCAGAGACGACTCCATCTCCTGGTTTTTGGATCACTTCTGCCAATCTGGTCACCGCCTAGACGTTTTCTATCAGGATGCGAAGGACTCGGAGATCGCTAGGACCTCCGACTATGAAGTTGTTGTTGATGCCATGCCCACGTCGAATGACTGATCAGGGCGACTGATGACATTGCCAATGGTTTGATAGGTCTCCAACGTATCTATAATTTTTGATTGTTCCATGCTATTATATTATCTATTTTAGATGTTTAATGGGCTTTATTATGCTCTTTTATATTATTTTTGGGACTAACCTATTAACCAAAGGTCCAGTGCGAATTGTTGTTTTTTGCCTATTTGAGTGTTTCGTAGAAAAGGAATATCAAACGGAATCCAAACGGAATGAAACCTTTGCGAGGATCTTTTTTGGAACAAACGCAATCCAGGAGACTTGGAGTGGAAGTCAAGGAAGCAACGAGGCAGCCACGAGGCAGGAGGGCGCCCCCAGAGGGTAGGCGCGCCCCCACCCTCGTGGGCCCCTCGTAGCTCCACCGACCTACTTCTTTCGCCTATATATACTCTTATACCCTGAAAACATCCAAGGGAGCCACGAAACCACTTTTCCACCGCCGCAACCTTCTGCACTCGTGAGATCCCATCTTGGGGCCTTTTCCGGCGATCTGCCGGAGGGGGATTTTGATCACGGAGGGCTTCTACATCAACACCATAGCCTCTCGGATGATGTGTGAGTAGTTTACCACAGACCTTCGGGTCCATAGTTATTAGCTAGATGACTTCTTCTCTCTCTTTGGATCTCAATACAAAGTTCTCCTCGATCATCTTGGAGATCTATTCAATGTAATTCTTTTTGGGGTGTGTTTGCCGAGATCGGATGAATTGTGGGTTTATGATCAAGATTATCTATGAACAATATTTGATTCTTCTCTGAATTCTTATATGCATGATCTGATATCTTTGCAAGTCTCTTCAAATTATCGGTTTAGTTTGGCCTACTAGATTGATCTTTCTTGCAATGGGAGAAGTGCTTAGCTTTGGGTTCAATCTTGCGTTGCTCGATCCCAGTGATAGAAAGGGAACCGACACGTATTGTATTGTTGACATCGAGGATAAAAAGATGGGGTTTATATCATATTTCTTGAGTTTATCCCTCTACATCATGTCATCTTGCCTAATGCGTTACTCCGTTCTTATGAACTTAATACTCTAGATGCATGCTGGATAGCGGTCGATGTGTGGAGTAATAGTAGTAGCTGCAGAATCGTTTCGGTCTACTTGTCACGGACGTCATGCCTATGTTCATGATCATGCCTAGATATTCTCATAACTATGCGTTTTTCTAACAATTTATCGGCAGTAATTTGTTCACCCACCGTAATATATGCTATCTTGAGAGAAGCCACTAGTGAAACCTATGGCCCCCGGGTCTATTTTACATCATATTAGTTTCCCATCAACTAGCTATTTCTGTCGCTGTTTATTTTGCAATCTTTATTTTCCAATCTATACAACAAAAATACCAAAAATATTTATCTTATTACCTTTATCAGATCTCACTTTTGCAAGTGGTCGTGAAGGGATTGACAACCCCTTTATCGCGTTGGTTGCAAGGTTCTTGATTGTTTGTGTAGGTACTAGGCGATTTGTGTGTAGTATCCTACTGGATTGATACCTTGGTTCTCAAAAACTGAGGGAAATACTTACGCTACTTTGCTGCATCACCCTTTCCTCTTCAAGGGAAAACCAACACATGATCAAGAGGTAGCAAGAAGGGTTTCTGGCCCTGTTGCCAGGGAGATCTACGCTCAAGTCAAGACATACCAAGCACCCATCACAAACTCTTATCCCTCGCATTACATTATGTATTTGCCATTTGCCTCTCGTTTTCCTCTCCCCCACTTCACCTTTGCCGTTCTCTTCGCCCTCCTTCCGTTTGATCTTGTGTTACCATGTGCCTTCTTTTTGCTTGCATCTTCGCTTGCTAAAGGTTTATGGATCCTCATCCCCTTGCTAATCTTTTTAAGAGATCCAATTATGATGAACCAATTCCTAGTGATTTGAGTGCACTAGATTATCTTTATGAGGTTTTGCTTGAAATTCGTGAATCTGAAAATTGTGATGAAGAAATTTATGAAGAAATTCATGATAGCTCCTTGAATAAAATAACATGATTGCAATGATTTTACTATAAATTCTCTTGATTTCAATTGTGCTAATAATATGCAAAACCCTAAGCTTGGGGATGCTAGTTTTGCTATGTCCACTACTTGTTTCAATGATCATGATTGGGATCATTCTTCTTATGGTCTTGAAAATTTATTTAAGCCCCATGATGAATATGAGATTGATAATAGTGTTTGCAATAATATTGAAAGTGGGTTTGGAAGAGTGTGAAATTTGGATCCCACATATTTGGAGAATGTTCAATCTTATGGTATTTTTGATAAAAGTGGGTTTGGAGAGGTCATGACTTTAGTTAATGATAATCCCACTATTTTGGAAGAGTGTCAACTTCGCATGCATGTGGATCGTGTTGATAATATGTTATGTGACAGCTATTTTCTTGAATTTGCCTATGATCCTACATGTAATTTTTATGAGAGAGGAAAATATGGTTGTAGGAATTTTCATCTTACTAAATTATCTCTCGTCATGTTGAGATTGCTATCATCTCTTTCTTCTTCCTTGCATATGCTAATTTTTGCTTGCTATGATAATTTGTTTTCTTATAAAATGCCTATGGATAGGAAGTATGTTAGACTTAGATGTGTTTATCACGTGTTTTATGATGCTCTCTTTGTGCTTTAATTCCTGTCTTTCATGTGAGCATCATTAAAATTATCAATGCCTAGCTAGGTGCGTTAAATGATAGCGCTTGTTGGGAGGCAACCCAATTTTATTTTTATTCCTTGCTTTTTGTTCCTGTTTAGTAATAAATAATTAATATAGCTTATATTTATATGTGATTTTATGTTTTAATTAGTGTCTGTGCCAAGTAGAACCTTTGGGAAGACTTGGGTGAAGTCTTTGCGATCTTGCTGTAAAAAACAGAAACTTTAGTGCTCACGAGATTAGCTACCATTTTTTACTGGAGAGTTCTTCTAGGTTGATTATTTTTGCAGATGATTAATAGACAAATTAATCACATCCACCAATTTATTTCAGAATTTTTGTAGTTACATAAGTATACGTTTGGTACAGATTACTACAGACTGTTCTGTTTTTGACAGATTCTGTTTTTCGTGTGTTGTGTGCTTATTTTGAAGAATCTATGGCTAGTATCGGGGGGCATGAACCATAGAGAATTTGTAATACAGTAGGTTTAACACCAATATAAATAAAGAATGATTTCATTACAGTACCTTAAAGTGGTGGTTTGTTTTCTTATACTAACGGAGCTCATGAGATTTTCTGTTTGATTTTTATGTTGTGAAGTTTTCAAGTTTTTGGGTAAAGATTTGATGGATTTTGGGACAAGGAGTGGTAAGAGCCTAAGCTTGGGGATGCCCAAGGCACCCCAAGGTAAAATTCAAGGACAACCAAAAGCCTAAGCTTGGGGATGCCCCGGAAGGAATCCCCTCTTTCGTCTTCGTCTATCGATAACTTTACTTGAGGCTATATTTTTATTCACCACATGATATGTGTTTTGCTTGGAGCGTCTTGTATGATTTGAGTCTTTGATTTTTAGTTTACCACAATCATACTTTCTGTACACACCTTTTGGGAGAGACACACATGAATCGGAATTTATTAGAATACTCTATGTGCTTCACTTATATCTTTTGAGCTAGATAAATTTTGCTCTAGTGCTTCACTTATACCTTTTTAGAGCATGGTGGTGGTTTTATTTTATAGAAATTATTGATCTCTCATGCTTAACTTATATTATTTTGAGAGTCTTTTATAATAGCATGGTAATTTGCTTTAGCTATAAAATTAGTCCTAATATGATAGGGATCCAAGATGGGTATAATAAAAACTTTCATATAGAGTGCATTAAATACTATGATAAATTTGATACTTGATAGTTGTTTTGAGATATAAAGGTGGTAATGTTAGAGTCATGCTAGTTGGGTAATTGTGGAATTGAGAAATACTTGTGTTGAGGATTGCAAGTCCCGTAGCATGCACGTATGGTAAACGTTGTGTGACAAATTTGAAGCATGGGGTGTTCTTTGATTGCTTTCCTTATGAGTGGCGGTCGGGGACGAGCGATGGTATTTTCCTACCAATCTATCCCCTAGGGGCATGCGTAGTAGTACTTTGCTTCGAGGGCTAATAAACTTTTGCGATAAGTATGTGAGTTCTTTATGACTAATGTGAGTCCATGGATTATAAACACTTTCACCTTTTCGCAATTTGCTAGCCTCTACGGTACCGTGCATTGCCCTTTCTCACCTCGAGAGTTGGTGCAAACTTCGCCAGTGCATCCAAACCCCGTGATACGATACGCTCTATCACACATAAGCCTCCTTATATCTTCCTCAAAAGAGCCACCATACCTACCTATCATGGCATTTCCATAGCCATTATGAGATATATTGCCATGCAACTTTCCACCGTTCCGTTTATTATGACACACTCCATCATTGTCATATTGCTTTGCATGATCATGTAGTTGACATCGTATTTGTGGCAAAGCCACCTTCATAATTCTTTCATACATGTCGCTCTTGATTCATTGCATATCCCGGTACACCGCTGGAGGCATTCACATAGAGCCATATTTTGTTCTAAGTATCGAGTTGTAATTCTTGGGTTGTAAGTAAATAGAAGTGTGATGATTTTAATTATTAGAGCATTGTCCCTTGTGAGGAAAGGATGATGGAGACTATGATTCCCCCACAAGTCGGGATGGGACTCCGGACGAAATATATATATAAGAGGCCAAAGAAGCCCAAATAAAAAAAGAGGCCAAAGAGGCCCAAATAAAAAATGAGAGAAAAAGAGAGAAGGGACAATGTTACTATCCTTTTCCACACTTGTGCTTCAAAATAGCACCACGATCTTCATGATAGAGAGTTTCTTATTTTGTCACTTTCATATACTAGTGGGAATTTTTCATTATAGAACTTGGCTTATATATTCCAATGATGTGCTTCCTCAAAATGCCCTAGCTCTTCATGAGCAAGCAAGTTGTATGCACAACCATTATTTTTGGGACTAACCTATTAACCGAAGGCCTAGTGCAAATTGCTGTTTTTTTTACCTATTTCAGTGTTTCGCAGAAAAGGAATATCAAACGGAATCCAAACGGAATGAAACCTTCGCGAGGATCTTTTTTTGGAGCAAACGCAATCCAAGAGACTTGGAGTGGAAGTCGAGGAAGCAACGAGGCAGCCACGAGGCAGGAGGGCGCGCCCCCACTCTCGTGGGCCCCTCGTAGCTCCACTGACCTACTTCTTTCGCCTATATATACTCTTATACCCTGAAAACATCTAGGGGAGCCACGGAACCACTTTTCCACCACCGCAGCCTTCTGTACCCGTGAGATCCCATCTTGGGGCCTTTTCCGGCGATCTGCCGGAGGGGGATTTGATCATGGAGGGCTTCTACATCAACACCATAGCCTCTCTAATGATGTGTGAGTAGTTTACCACAGTCCTTCAGGTCCATAGTTATTAGCTAGATGGCTTCTTCTCTCTCTTTGGATCTCAATAAAAAGTTCTCCTCGATCATCTTGGAGATCTATTCGACGTAATTCTTTTTGCGGTGTGTTTACCGAGATTCGATGAATTGTGGGTTTATGATCAAGATTATCTATGAACAATATTTGATTCTTCTCTGAATTCTTATATGCATGATTTGATATCTTTGCAAGTCTCTTCGAATTATCTGTTTAGTTTGGCCTACTAGATTGATCTTTCTTGCAATGGGAGAAGTGCTTAGCTTTGGGTTCAATCTTGCGGTGCTCAATCCCAGTGACAGAAAGGGAACCGACACGTATTGTATTGTTGCCATCGAGGATAAAAAGATGGGGTTTATATCATGTTGCTTGAGTTTATCCCTCTACATCATGTCATCTTGCCTAATGCGTTACTCTTTTCTTATGAACTTAATACTCTAGATGCATGCTGGATAGCGGTCGATGCGTGGAGTAATAGTAGTAGATGCAGAATCGTTTCGGTCAACTTGTCACAGACGTGATGCCTATGTTCATGATCATGCCTAGATATTCTCATAACTATGCATTTTTCTATGAATTGCTCGACAGTAATTTGTTCACCCACCGTAATATATGCTATCTTGAGAGAAGCCACTAGTGAAACCTATGGCCCCCGGGTCTATTTTACATCATATTAGTTTCCCATCAACTAGCTATTTCTGTCACCGTTTATTTTGAAATCTTTATTTTCCAATCTTTACAACAAAAATACCAAAAATATATATCTTATTATCTTTATCAGATCTCACTTTTGCAAGTGGCTGTGAAGGGATTGACAACCCCTTTATCGTGTTGGTTGCAAGGTTCTTGATTGTTTGTGCAGGTACTAGGCGATTTGCGCGTAGTATCCTACTGGATTGATACCTTGGTTTTCAAAAACCGAGGGAAATACTTACGCTACTTTGCCGCATCACCCTTTCCTCTTCAAGGGAAAACCAACGCATGCTCAAGAGGTAGCATGGTTGTCCGCCAACGCTTGCTCTCGCACGATCAGATTCTGCTCGACTTGCACTGGACGTGCCCACTCAACCAAATTGGTCTGGCGTGCCGCCTCCAGGGCTTTGTTAGCCGATGAATACCTAGAAATAGGGGAGTTGCGTACCTGCTTAGCGGCGTCCCGCTCTTCGCGAGTGAGTTTTGGACCGCCACGTTGCCCGTTACTCATCGTAGCATTTCCGACTGTGGGAGATGGGTCGAATGGTGCAGCGCCATGAAGATTAGACTATGGGGCCGGTGTGCCAGCCATGAAAACTTATGCTACAAATCCCTAGGACCCACAGCTATCTTCCTCCCCGGAGTCAGACTTCAGCAGAGGGATCGGAGAGTCAGTGTCCATCATCCCAACGAGCTGGCTCGTGGGACGATGAAACTGAGGATGAGGCTTGCGCGAGCGCTTCTTGCGACGCCAGTCTAGCCGACTACTACGAAGCCGAGAGTTGGAGGCTCAAAACGCTCGAGTCATCGGCTTGGTGAATGGATGCTCCCGCGTGCTGGCAGGTCAGCACTAAACAACAAAGCATAGGGATACCTCACTGAACCATCAATGGTAAACTCAAGGGCACTAAAATGGATGTTGTCGGCATGAGTCGATGAAGAAACTATCTGCACCGTGATGTCGATAGACACTTTCCGCATGGTGGGTGCCAACTGTCATGGACATAATCCAAACAAATACTATAGGGTTATGTATGCAAAGGCAATCATATCTATCGAACTGTACGGATGGGAGAATGATCAAGGGTTTATACGGGTTTAGGGCCTCTACAGTGGAGGAAATACCCTAATCATGTGTTGTTCTTTTCTCTTGGTGTATATTACAATGTGTGAGAGTTCAACCCTTAGCCTGATGCCATTTTACCGGCTTATATAGAGTGCGCTAGGAGGGTTATCATAACGGGATGGTACTAATGCTACTGATGTTCATTGTCATGATCGTCTATTCGTGGCCGTTAATTGGTAATTTTCATATTTAACTAGACTACTCTATCGTTGGGTAACGACGGTATTGATGGCATCGTGTGGCTCATGGAGTCCTACGATGCAAGCGACTGTGGCCATCCGCCTGCTCTGATCCTCCTGGTGATCGACTGTTGAGTCTCGTCTGTCAGGAGGAGGCGGCCTAACTGTAGGTACTTGGTCCTTTGGCGGGCACCCTTTCTGGTATATGATGCTTTGGGTTGTAGCACCAATGGGCCTCATGTATAGCCTCTCGACCCATTATCTTCTAGACCATATTCTTGACTGGCATAGGCCTTGGGCTGGGCCAAATGTGTACTTGGGCCTACCCCTTAGGTATAATCCCGTCAAAATGCCTGAAGCCCAGTCGAAGTCAAATTGGGGGTATAGTGATGACCCACAAGTATAGGGGATCTATCGTAGTCCTTTCGATAAGTAAGAGTGTCGAACCCAACGAGGAGCAGAAGGAAATGATAAGCGGTTTTCAGCAAGGTATTCTCTGCAAGCACTGAAATTATCGGTAACAGATAGTTTTGTGATAAGGTAATTTGTAACGGGTAACAAGTAATGGAAGTAAACAAGGTGCAGCAAGATGGCCCAATCATTTTTGTAGCAAAGGACAAGCCTGGACAAACTCTTATATAGAGAAAAGCGCTCCCGAGGACACATGGGAATTATCGTCAAGCTAGTTTTCATCACGCTCATATGGTTCGCGTTCGTTACTTTGACAGTTTGGTATGTGGGTGGACCGGTGCTTGGGTACTGCCCTTTCTTGGACAAGCATCCCACTTGTGATTAACCCCTATTGCAAGCATCCGCAACTACAAGAGAAGCATTAAGGTAAACCTAACCATAGCATGAAACATATGGATCCAAATCAGCCCCTTACGAAGTAACTCATAAACTAGGGTTTAAGCTTCTGTCACTCTAGCAACCCATCATCTACTTATTACTTCCAAATGCCTTCCTATAGGCACAAATAATGGTGAAGTGTCATGTAGTCGACGTTCACATAACACCACTAGAGGAAAGACAACATACATCTTATCAAAATATCGAACGAATACCAAATTCACATGACTACTTATAGCAAGACTTCTCCCATGTCCTCAGGAACAAACGTAACTACTCACAAATCATGTTCATATTCATAATCAGAGGGGTATTAATATGCATAAAGGATCTGAACATATGATCTTCCACCAAATAAACCAACTAGCATCAACTACAAGGAGTAATCAACACTACTAGCAACCCACAGGTACCAATCTGAGGCTTTGGGAAAAAGATTGGATACACGAGATGAACTAGGGTTTGAGAGGAGATGGTGCTGGTGAAGATGTTGATGGAGATTAACCCCCCTCACGATGAGAGGATTGTTTGTGATGACGTTGGCGGTGATTTCCCCCTCCCGGAGGGAAGTTTCCCCAGCAGAACAGCTCTACCGGAGCCCTAGATTGGTTCCGCCAAGGTTCCGCCTCGTGGCAGCGGAGTTTCTTCCCGAAAGCTTGCTTCTGATTTTTTCCAAGGTAAAAGACTTCATATAGCAGAAGATGGGCACTGGAGGCCTGCCAGGGGGCCCACGAGGCAGGGGGCGCGCCCAGGGGGTAGGGCACGCCCCCACCCTCGTGGCCAGAGTGTGGGCCCCCTCTGGTGGATTCTTTTGCCAGTATTTTTTATTAATTCCAAAAATAACTTCCGTGAAGTTTCAGGACTTTTGGAGCTGTGCAGAATAGGTCTCTAATATTTGCTCCTTTTCCAGCCCAGAATTCCAGCTGCCGGCATTCTCCCTCTTCATATAAACCTTGTAAAATAAGAGAGAATAGGCATAAGTATTGTGACATAACGTGTAATAACAACCCATAATGCGATAAATATCGATATAAAAGCATGATGCAAAATGGACGTATCAACTCCCCCAAGCTTAGACCTCGCTTGTCCTCAAGCGAAAGCCGATAACGATAAATATGTCCACATGTTTAGAGATAGAGGTGTCGATAAAATAAAATACGGACATGAGGGCATCATGATCATTCTTATAACAACAACATATATGGATATTGTCATATTATTTCTTATGCTCAAGTAATAATATATTCACAACATCAAGTATGAATCAGAAACTTCATTGAGAACCAACAAACTATAATCTCAGTCATTGAAGGAATTGCAATTTATCATAACATCGGAAAGAGTCTATGTAAGAGCTTTTCAGCAAGTCCACATACTCAACTATCATTTAGTCTTTCACAATTGCTAACACTCACGCAATACTTATAGGTATGGAGTTTTAATCGGACACAGAGAAAGGTAGGGGCTTATAGTGTTGCCTCCCAACCTTTTACCTCAAGGGTAATGTCAACAATAATAATTCATGCTAACTTACATCCAATTGGACATATATATCAGGATCTTTTCAACACAATGTGCGTGCCAAAGGATTAAATATAAAAAGGAGAGGTGAAGATCACCATGACTCTTGCATAAGGAATAAGACAAAAAGTAAAAGGTAGGCCCTTCGTAGAGGGAAGCAGAGGTTTTCATGTGCTTTTATGGTTGGATGCACGAAATCTTAATGCAAAAGAACGTCACTTTATATTGCCACTTGTGATATGGACCTTTATTATGCAGTCCGCCGCTTTTATTTCTTCCATATCAAAAGACCGTATAAAGTTTATTTTCTCCACACTAATAGATCATACATATTTAGAAATCAATTTTTATTGCAAGCAACATGACAACTTACTTGAAGGATCTTACTCAATCCATAGTTAGATATGGTGGAGTCTCATGGCAAAACTGGGTTTAAGGATATTCGGAAGCACAAGTAGTATCTCTACTTGGTGCAAAGAATTTGGCTGGCATGAGGGGGAAATGCAACCCCAACATGTTGGATGATCCATGACAATATACTTTATTTCGGATATAAGAAAACATAACCCATTACCTTGTCTTCCTTGTCCAACATCAACTCTTTAGCACGTCATATTTTAAGGAGTGCTCACAATCATAAAAGATGTCCAAGATAGTATATTTATATGTGAAAACCTCTCTTTCTTTATTACTTCCTATTAATTGCAACGATGACCAAAACTATGTTTGTCAACTTTCAACAACTTTTATTCATCATACTCTTTATATGTGAAGTCATTACTCTCCATAAGATCAACATGATATCTTTATTTATTTTTATTCTTTCTTTTTCTTTAATTCCCTCACGATCATAGCAAGATAATCAAGCCCTTGACTCAACACTAATCTTTATTATATATAGCTCACGGACTCGATTACATAGAAGGATCATAAGGCAAAACTCAAAACTAAATCACACTAAAACTTTATTCTACTAGATCAAGTTATTACCAAAAGGATCGAACTAAGAAAAACGGTAAAGATAGGAGTGTGATGGTGATAGGATACCGGGCCACCTCCCCCAAGCTTGGCAGTTGCCAAGGGGAGTGCCCATACCCATGTGATTATGTCTCCCTTGCTGGTGAAGAGGATGGTGGGGTTGTTGATGATGTAGGCTTGTCGTCCATCTTCCAGGGCATAGGCTCACCATCATAAAAGGATGGTCGAGTCTCCGGGATCCTCAAATCTGTAGCCAAACACATCCTCTTTAATCTATATTCATACTCACAGTTTTGGTTTTGCAGGTCATAGATTTGGGCTTGGAGATGTTCGATCTTCTCGTGAAGCTTGAAGATGGTATCCCCAATGTTCTTGGCATCCAGCTTGTGGTTGTTGGTGAACTCCGCGATCATCATGTGATTGGCATTGAGTCCACGTTCCACCATCCCCTGGCACTTGAAAACTTGTTGCTCCATTGCTTCGAGCCTCATCTCCACGCTTCCTGTCCTCCTTGGTCCCTCAACATCGCGGATGTGCAGCAACCCATCACGCATCTCAATGGTTTGAGGGTGTTGCAGCACCTCCATGAGGTAGGGGTTGATGACCTTCTCGAAGAACTTGTCCTTGGGGGCGCTTGGAGATGTCATGGTGATCTGGATTTGTCAGAAAAACCAGCTCGAAATGAAAACATAGGATATTTGCGTGGTACGAGATTCAAAACCTTCGGGATATTATATAATGAATTTTTACCGACCAAAAGAAGTATCGTGCAAGAAAACGGAGTTCGGAGAGTGCACGAGGTGCCCACGAGACAGGGGGCGCACCCAGGGGGTAGGGCGCGCCCTCCACCCTCGTGGAAGCCTCGTGTCCTTCCCGGACTACTTCTTATTTTCCTATTTTCTTAAATATTCCAAAATGGAGAAAAATTGCCAATAGAACTGTTTTGGAGTTGGTTTACTTACCGTACCACGTACCTATTCCTTCTTGGAGTCTGAAACGTTCTGGAAAGTGTTGATAACCCACAAGTATAGGGGATCGCAACAGTTTTCGATAAGTAAGAGTGTCGAACCCAATGAGGAGCTAAAAGTAGAATAAATATCCCCTCAAGTTCTATCGACCACCAATACAACTCTACGCACGCTTAACGTTTACTTTACCTGGAACAAGTATGAAATTATAGTACTTTGTAGGTTTTGTTGGATAGGTTTGTAAGATAATAAAGAGAACGTAAATAAGAAGCAGGGTTTGTTGTAAGTAAAGAAGCAATAAAGTAAATATAGCGAGTGTGGAAAAGTTGTGGTAGAAGTTGCGAAATTGTCCCTTAAGCAATTGACTACTTTACTAGACCGATAGCAAGTATTATGTGGGAGAGGCCACTTCTAGCATGGCGTCCCTGACTTGGAATTCTATGCACTTATGATTGGAACTATTAGCAAGCGTCCGCAACTACTAACATTCATTAAGGTAAAACCCAACCATAGCATTAAGATATATTGGCCCCCCTTCAATCCCGTATGCATCAATTTCTATGCTAGGCTGAAGCTTCTGTCACCCTTGCCCTCGAATACATAGTCCTATCAACATACAACTAACCCTATGGTGTGATCCACGCACGTGCTCATATGATGGGCACCAAAGGACAGCAACATAACCACAAGCAAATTAAATCAATCATAGCAATTCATCAACCACCGATAGGACAACAAAAATCTACTCAGACATCATAGGATGGAAACACATCATTGGATAATAATATGAAGCATAAAGCACCATGTTCAAGTAGAGGGTACAGCGGGTTGCGGGAGAGTGGACTGCTGTAGATAGATGGTGGAAGGTGATGAAGATGTTGCTGAAGATGACGGAGGTGTTGGTGTAGATTGCGGTGATGATGATGGCCCCGGCGGCGTTCCGGCGCCACCGGAAGCGAGGGGGAGAGAGCCCCCCTCCTTCTTCTTCTTCCTTGACCTTCTCCCTAGATGGGAGAAGGGTTTCCCCTCTGGTCCATGGTCTCCATGGCGTGGAAGGGGTGATAGCCCCTCCGAGATTGGATCTATCTCTCTGTCTCTCTATGTTTCTGCGTTCTCGTCTGCTACCCTTTCACCGTTTAGTATATATATATGGAGATCCGTAACTCCGATTGGGCTGAAACCTTCGCCGTGATTTTTTACCAAAAAATAGCTTTCTTGCGGCCGAAGAAGGGCATCAACCGCATTACGGGTGGCCCACGAGGGGGGCAGGCACGCCCCCTACCTCTTGGCCACCTCGGGCACCGTCTCGTGTTGATTCTTCTTCCGGAATTTTCCAAATATTCCAAAAATATTCTCTGTCCATTTTTATCCCATTTGGATTCCGTTTGATATGGGGTTTCTGCAAAACATAAAACATGCAACAAACAGGAATTGGCACTAGGCACTGGATCAATATGTTAGTCCCAAAAATAGTATAAAAAGTTGCCAAAAAGTATATGAAAGTTGTATAATATTGGCATGGAACAATAAAAAATTATAGATACGACGGAGACGTATCAGCATCCCCAAGCTTAATTCCTGCTCGTCCTCGAGTAGGCAAATGATAAAAAGATAATTTTTGATGTGGAATGCTACCTAGCATAATCTTGATCATGTATCTAATCATGGCATGAATATTAAGATACAAGTGATTCAAAGCAATAGTCTATCATTTGACATAAAAACAGTAATACTTCAAGCCTACTAATAAAGCAATCATTTCTTTTCAAAATAACATGGCCAAAGAAAGTTATCCCTACAAAATCATATAGTCTGGCTATGCTCCATCTTCACCACACAAAATATTCAAATCATGCACAACCCGGATGACAAGCCAAGCAATTGTTTCATACTTTTGATGTTCTCAAACCTTTTCAACTTTCACGCAATACATGAGCGTGAGCCATGGACATAGCACTATAGGTGGAATAGAATATGATGGTGGAGGTTGTGTGGAGAAGACAAAAAAAGTCTCACATCGACGCGGCTAATCAATGGGCTATGGAGATGCCCATCAATTGATGTCAATGTGAGGAGTAGGGATTGCCATGCAACGGATGCACTAGAGATATAAGTATATGAAAGCTCAAATTGAAACTAAGTGGGTGTGCATCCAACTTGCTTGCTCATGAAGACCTAGGGCATTTGAGGAAGCCCATCGTTGGAATATACAAGCCAAGTTCTATAATGAAAATTCCCACTACTATATGGAAGTGATAACTCAAGAGACTCTCTATATGAAGAACATGGTGCTACTTTGGAGCACAAGTGTGGTAAAAGGATAGTACCATTGCCCCTTATCTCTTTTTCTCTCATTTTTTTATTTTTTTGGGCCTTCTCCCTTTTTGTCGTCCGAAGTCTCATCCCGACTTGTGGGGGAATCATAGTCTCCATCATCCTTTCCTCACTAGGGCAATGCTCTAATACTGATGATTATCACACTTTTATTTACTTCCTACTCAATATTACAACTTGATACTAGAACAAAGATATGACTCTATATGAATGCCTCTGGAAGTGTACCAGGATGTGCAATGATCTAGCATAGCAATGACATCAAAAAACGGACAAGCCATGAAAACATCATGCTAGCTATCTTACGATCATGCAAAGCAGTATGACAACAAATGCTCAAGTCATGTATATGATGATGATGGAAGTTGCATGGCAATATATCTCGGAATGGCTATGGAAATGCCATGATAGGTAGGTATGGTGGCTGTTTTGAGGAAGATATAAGGAGGTTTATGTGTGATAGAGCGTATCGTATCACGGGGTTTGGATGCACCAGTGAAGTTTGCACCAACTCTCGAGGTGAGAAAGGGTAATGCGCGGTACCAAAGAGGCTAGCAATGATGGAAGGGTGAGAGTGCGTATAATCCATGGACTCAACATTAGTCATAAAAAACTCACATACTTATTGCAAAAATCTATTAGTCATCAAAACAAAGTACTACGTGCATGCTCCTAGGGGGATAGATTGGTAGGAAAATACCATCTCTCGTCCCCGACCGCCACTCATAAGGAAGACAATCAATAAATACCTCATGCTCCAACTTCGTTACATAACGGTTCACCATACGTGCATGCTACGGGAATCACAAACCTCAACACAAGTATTTCTACTAATCCACAACTACCCACTAGCATGACTCTAATATCACAATCTTTATATCGCAAAACTATTGCAAGGAATCAAACATATCATATTCAGTGATCTACAAGTTTATGTAGGATTTTATGACTAACCATGTGAATGACCAATTCCTGTCATCTCTCTAAATAGATATAAGTGAAGCAAGAGAGTTTAATTCTTTCTACAAAAGATATGCCCACGCTCTAACAAGTTTAAGTGAAGAAAAAGTGCATTCTACAAATGGCGGTTGTCTATGTAAAGAGAAACAGGCAATCCAAACTTCAAATGATATAAGTGAAGCACATGAAGCATTCTATAAAGCCATACTCAAAGAATATAAGTGAAGTGCAAAGAGGATTCCATAAATCAACCAAGGACTATCTCATACCAGCATGGTGCATAAAATAAAAATGAAAACTAAAGCAAAAGACGCTCCAAGATTGCACATATCACATGAACGAAACGAATCCGAAAACATACCGATACTTGTTGAAGAAAGAGGGGATGCATTCCGGGGCATCCCCAAGCTTAGACACTTGAGTCTCCTTGAATATTTACTTGGGTTGCCTTGGGCATCCCCAAGCTTGGGCTCTTTCCTCTCCTTCTTCTCCTCACATCGAGACCTTCTCGATAATCGAACACTTCATCCACACAAAACTTCAACAGAAAACTCGGTAAGATCCGTTAGTATAATAAAGCAAATCACTACTCTATGTACTGTTGCAAACCAATTCATATTTTGTTTTTGCATTGTGTCTACTGTATTATAACTTTTCCATGGCTTAATCCACTGATATAAATCAATAGTTTCATCAAAACAAGCAAACCATGCATCAAAAACAGAATCTGTCTAAAACAGAACAGTCTGTAGTAATCTGAACATTCACCGTACTTCTGATACTTGAACAATTCTGCCAAAATTAGGAAAAATAACAATTTGTATAGAAAGACATTTCAAAAAGAATCAGAACCATTTGACATTCCAGTAAAAAATGAAAAATCGCGCACTACAGCCAAAGTTTCAGCCCTGCACCGTACAAACCAACAAGCATTGTAAACATCCTAAAGGCAAACCTTGGCACATTATTTTTATTTCTAAACTTTATAAAAGCACACAACAGAAATAAATGACTCTCTAAAACTTCCGGGTTGTCTCCCTGGCAGCGCTTTCTTTAAAGCCATTAAGCTAGGCATATAGTGCTCAAGTAACGAATCCACCCGGATCCCAAGGTATATCAAAGCCAATTTTAATTAGCAATGATTTGTAATTTAGTAGTGAGCACAAAGTAACATATATCATGTAGTGACAAAGTCTAACTCTCTTCCTATGCATCGGCATGTCATAAAAGAACAATTTCATGCACACATAGTAAAGGCCAATGCATAGTATAAACAGTTTCTTGCAATTTTATCATGTTGGAAACATAGAGAGGTGGAGATATAGTTCCTCTATCATAATAATTGCAAGTAGGAGCAGCAAGCACATGCATATTATATCTATTAAAATCATCATGTGCAATGGTAAAAGGCAAACCATCAATATAATCCTTAATAAAGGCAAGCTTCTCCGATATAGTGTAGTTGGGAGAATTCAAAAAGATAATGGGACTATCATGTGTGGGCGCAATAGAAACAATTTCATGTTTAACATAAGGAACTATAGCAAGTTCATATCCATAAGCATAATTCATAGTGTCATCTTGGCCACAAGCATAGCAAGCATCATCAAAAAGGGATATTTTAAGAGAATCAACGGGATCATAATAGTCATCATAGCAATCATCCTTCGGTATGCACGAAGGGAAATTAAACAATGTATGAGTTGAAGAATTACTCTCATTAGAAGGTGGGCACGGGTAGCTAATACACTCTTCCTCCTTTTGTTCTTCGCTCTCCTCGTCATCTTTTTCATCCAATGAGCTCACAGTTTCATCAATTTCTTCTTCCATAGATTCCTGCAAAATATTAGTCTCTTCTTGGACACCGGAGCAGTCCTCAATATATGGTTCAACATAGGCATTAGAAGCATAATTATCATAGCAATATTTAAGTATGGCAAAATTTTCAGATTTGTAAAGAGTAGCACCATACTTTTCAATCAAAGAAGCAATTTCATAAGCACCCTTAAAAGCAACAAATTCTTCAATTTGTTGGACATCATAGTAATTATAAACACCCTTAGCATACGAAGATACAATTCCATATCACTAAACTCACATTGGTAGGGAAGGTGTTTCTTAGGGTTTTCAGAACAACAAGTAAAATAATCTATTTCACATAAATTCCAAGCATAGCATTGCAAACGATGAATTTGACCTAGTACAAGTTTCCCTTTTTTAGATATACGGTGTCGCACATAACAAGCATGCTCATCTAAAGATTTGCCCTCAACTAAGCTAGTTGGGGTTTCAGCACGAGCACATAGGGATCGAAGATGATCCAAGTAATAAGCTTCATGAGTATGATAGATTTTGAGTGGTTCTTCAACCATTGGTTCAGTAGGTACAACTAATTTTTTTGGCATTTTGCGTTTCCTACCCATAACTAAAGATAGAAAACAACTAAGAACAGCAAATAAAAATTACTTAGTGATAAAGCAAACAAGCACACACGAGAATATTCACCCCACGCTATTGCTCCCCGACAACGGCGCCAGAAAAAGGTCTTGATAACCCACAAGTATAGGGGATCGCAACAGTTTTTGATAAGTAAGAGTGTCAAACCCAACGAGGAGCTAAAGGTAGAATAAACATTCCCTCAAGTTCTATCGACCACCGATACAACTCTACGCATGCTTAACGTTTACTTTACCTAGAACAAGTATGAAACTAGAGTACTTTGTAGGTTTTATTGGATAGGTTTGCAAGATACTAAAGAGAACGTAAATAAGAAGTAGGGGCTGTTGTAAGTAAAGAAACAATAAAGTAAATATAGCGAGTGTGGAAAAGTGGTGGTAGAAGTTGCGAAATTGTCCCTTAAGCAATTGACTACTTTACTAGACCGATAGCAAGTATTATGTGGGAGAGGCCACTGCTAGCATGTCATCCCTGACTTGGAATTCTATGCACTTATGATTGGAACTATTAGCAAGCGTCCGCAACTACTAACGTCCATTAAGGTAAAACCCAACCATAGCATTAAGATATATTGGCCCCCCTTCAATCCCGTATGCATCAATTTCTATGTTAGGCTGAAGCTTCTGTCACCCTTGCCCTCGAATACATAGTCCTATCAACATACAACTAACCCTATGGTGTGATCCACGTGCGCGCTTATATGATGGGCACCAAAGGACAGCAACATAACCACGGGAAAATTAAATCCATCATAGCAATTCATCAACCACCGATAGGACAACGAAAATCTACTCAGACATCATAGGATGGCAACACATCATTGGATAATAATATGAAGCATAAAGCACCATGTTCAAGTAGAGGGTACAGCGGGTTGCGGGAGAGTGGACCGATGAGGGAGTCCTGGATTAGGGGTTGTCCGGGTAGCCGGACTATAACCTTTGGCCGGACTCTTGGACCATGAAGATACAAGATTGAAGACTTCGTCCCGTGTCCGGATGGGACTTTCCTTGGCGTGAAAGGCAAGCTTGGCGATACGGATGTGTAGATCTCCTTCCATTGTAACCGACTCTGTGTAACCCTAGCCCTCTCCGGTGTCTATATAAACCGGAGGGTTTTAGTCCATAGGACGAACAACAATCATACCATAGGCTAGCTTCTAGGGTTTAGCCTCTCTGATCTCGTGGTAGATCCACTCTTGTACTACCCATATCATCAATATTAATCAAGCAGGAGTAGGGTTTTACCTCCATCGAGAGGGCCCAAACCTTGGTAAAAACATTGTGTCCCTTGTCTCCTATTACCATCCGCCTAGACGCACAGTTCGGGACCCCTACCTGAGATCCGTCAGTTTTGACACCGACATTGGTGCTTTCATTGAGAGTTCCTCTGTGTCGTCACCTTTGGGCCCGATGGCTCCTCCGATCATCAATAATGATGCGGTCCAGGGTGAGACTTTTCTCCCCGGACAGATCTTCGTATTCGGCTGCTTTGCTGTAACGCCCCGGATCTGATGCGCCAGGTGTCCGCCAGTTATTCGCCATCGTTGCCATGTCATGTGCTTGCGTGTCGCTCTTTTCCATGTCATCATCTACATTTCATATCATGCCATCATGTGCATCGCATTCGCATACGTGTTCGTCTTATGCATCCGAGCATTTTTCCCCGTTGTCCGTTTTGCAATCCGGCGCTCCCACGTCCTCCGGCGTCCTCTTTTACCTTTTTCCGTGTGCGGGTATTAAAACCTTCTCGGAATGGACCGAGGCTTGACATGTGGCCTTGGTTTAGCACCGGTAGATAGCCTGTCAAGTTTCGGGTCAATCGGAGTCCGTTTGATACTCCAACGGTTAACCGGGTATCCGCAAAGGCCTCTTTTGGTGCAGCCCAACACCCCTTTCTTTTGGCCCAAAACCCACCTAAGTCACTTCCATCATCTCGGTCGTTCGATCACGATCGCGTGGTTGGAAACCGCACTCCATTTGGAGCTTCCTAGCCCCCTCTACCTATAAATATGTGCCTCCCTCCGTTTTCTCGCGCAGATCAAACCCTAAAAATTCCCCGCACGCAGCCGGACATGTCCGTCCGCCACCGGACGAAATTCGCCACCTCACCGCGCCCAATGGGATGCCGCCACGTCAGCAGCGCAGCCGTCCCCTCCAATCCCACGCCACGCGTCCTCCCTCCTCCACTTCCGCCGCCGCCGGCCCGCGGGGCCCGCGTCGGGCCCGATCCCGCCGTCGCTTGGCCCGTCCGCTCCCGCCAGCTCCTCCCGTCGCCGCCGCCAGGGCCGCGCCCGGCCTCGCCGGGGCGCGCCCGCGCGCCCCCTGCTCCGCCCCGCCTGCCGCTGCTCCGCCGCTGCCGCGCGCGCGCACCGCCGCCTCTTCGCCGCGCGCGGCCACCGCCCTGCATCCCGCCGCGCGCCCAGCACCGTCCCTCGCCGCCTCCTCTCGCCGCCCTGCTCCGCCGCGCTCGGCGCCGTTCCCCGCCGCCTCGCTCTGCTCCCCCGCCGCGCGCCTCCGCGTCGCCGTTCATCGGCGTCGCCGGAGCCGGAGCTCGCCGGAGTTCTTCTCCGGTCGGATCCGGGGAAGATGGACGAGATCCACCGGTCCCCGATCCAAACGCCGTCCCGGCGTCCCGATCCCCTCCGTCCCGGGTCCTCCTCGTCCCGATCCCCTCCGTCCCGGGTCCTCCTCCACCGGTCCCCGACATTCTATCATTATCATGCCATGTTTATCATGCCATAACTCTCTGCATGTAGCTCCGTTTTGGGCGTATAATATGTCAAATTGTTCGCCTCGAAGAGTACATCATTTTGTTCCATTGCATCATTTTCATTTGAGCTCATTTTGATGCCCGAAATGCTGTTAGAAGAGGGCTATGTGATGTTAGTCTCTGATTCTTATCAGAACATGCACTTTTGTCATTTTTGCCATGATTGATGTGTGCATCCTATGAGGTTGAGTCCTACATGTGTTTTGTAATATGCCATGTTACCTTTCCAGAGATTTATGCCATGTATTTTTGTGATCTATGTGGTGACTAGCACAAGCATGCAAACTAGAGTACTTGATGTTGCTGATTTCAGAGACTTAGTAATTTCACAGTCCCTGACTGCTGTTATTTTCATGCCATGTGTTCATGTTGTTTCTGAGAGATCTATGCATAATTTGAGCATGATCAGTAAGGGTGTTTTGAACTTGAGTATTTGCTATATCCATCCATGTCTTTGTTTTTATTTATGGAGTGCCATAGCTTGAGTCAATCGAGCTCTACTTTTGCTATAAAATGTTACTAGCAGATTGTTTACATGTTATTCGATTTTGCCAAGCTTGTTGTAGTTGATCCTTACATGCTATGATGTTGTTCTTGCCATGTATATCTTCTATGCCATGTCTTCTTGATGTATGTATGCTTAGTTTATCATTAAAAGCTCTGTAGTGAGTGCATCGAGCTCGTAAACATGCCTACTTGTTATCTGTTTTTGGCATGTCCAGTTTTCTGCTAAGTCTGAAACCTGTAACGAAACTTGCTTAATTGAAATGGGTGTTATTATATTTTCTGATCTTTTTTGGCTTATGGTCAGTAAGGGACTTTTGTTAAGTGCTTTGAGTAGATTCATGCCATGCCTTACTTTGCTATGTTATAATCCTGTATCATGTTGTTCCATTGCTCTAAACATGTCATCCTGATGTTAATTCCTGGCATGTTAGTATTTTCACTAAGTCTGTGAACCTGTTATCTTTTGCACTTTTGCCATGCTTGTTTGAACCTGTTGTGGTGTGATTTAGCCGTAGCTCAGTGTTCATCTTTTGTCGAGCATCTTGAGTAGTTACTTTCATATTCCTTGTTGTCATGTTTGGGTGCAGTAGCTTAATTTCTTGTTGCTTGCTAAGTAGCATCATGCTGTTAAGGGCAGATTCTTGTCATTCTTGTTTCGCTTGTCATTTGCAAACCGTGCATCCGATTCCGGTGATCTTTATATCGATTTCAACCGAAATCACCTCACCTTTCCAGTGGCATACTTAGTTTGCCAAGATTATTCCTGGTTCATCTTTTCCTTCCGGAGCATGCATATGCATGGCATACCACATCTCGCATATCATGCCATGTTTATGTGGTGGTTGTTTACTTTGTTGTTTGCTTCTTTCCGGTGTTGCTTCTTCGGGTTAGTTCCGATAACGTTGCGATTGTGAGGACCCGTTCGTCCACGTCCGCTTGTCTTCATCATGGACTCGTTCTTCTTCCTTGCGGGATCTCAGGCAAGATGACCATACCCTCGAAATCACTTCTATCTTTGCTTGCTAGATTGCCCGCTCTTTTGCTATGCCTATGCTGCGATACTTACCACTTGCTTATCATGCCTCCCATATTGTTAAACCAAGCCTCTAACCCACCTTGTCCTAGCAAACCGTTGTTTGGCTATGTTACCGCTTTGCTCAGCCCCTCTCTTATAGCGTTGTTAGTTGCAGGTGAAGATGAAGTTTGTTCCTTGTTGGAACATGGAGATGTTGTTCCTTGTTGGAACATGTTTACTTGTTGGGATATCACAATATATCTTATTTAATTAATGCATCTATATACTTGGTAAAGGGTGGAAGGCTCGGCCTTATGCCTGGTGTTTTGTTCCACTCTTGCCGCCCTAGTTTCCGTCATATCGGTGTTATGTTCCCGGATTTTTGCGTCCCTAACGCGGTCGGGTGATTTATGGGACCCCCTCGACAGTTCGCTTTGAATAAGACTCTTCCAGCAAGGCCCAACCTTGGTTTTACCATTTGCCTACCACCTATCCCTTTCCCTTGGGTCTGATCAACCCGAGGGTCAACTTTATTTAGCCCCCCGGGCCAATGCTTGTCTAAGTGTTGGTCCAAACCAGAGCCATTTGCGGTGCCACCCCTAGGCAACTTGGGGTATCGTCGGTTGCCGTACGTAGTGTTCATCCGGTGTTGCCCTCAGAACGAGATATGTGCAGCTCCTATCAGGATGTCGGCGCATCGGGCGGCTTTGCTGGACTTGTTTTATTACTGTCGAAATGTCTTGTAGCCGGGATTCCGAGGCTGATCGGGTCTTCCCGGGGAGAAGGAATATCCTTCGTTGATCGCGAGAGCTTATCATGGGCTAAGTTGGGACACCCCTGCAGGGTTTGAACGTTCGAAAGCCGTGCCCGCGGTTATGGGCAGATGGGAATTTGTTAATGTCCGGTTGTAGAAAACCCGAAGTTGATCTTAATTAAAATACACCAACCGCGTGTGTAACCGTGATGGTCTCTTCTCGGCTGGGTCCGGGAAGTGAACACGGTTGTTGGAGTTATGTTTGACGTAAGTAGTTCAGGATCACTTATTGATCATAGTTGTTCGACCGTGCTTTGCCTTCTCTTCTCGCTCTCTTTTGCGTATGTAGCCACCATATATGCTAGTCGCTTGCTGTAGCTCCACCTCACTACCCTGTCCTACCTTTAAGCTTAAATAGTCTTGATCTCGCGGGTGTGAGATTGCTGAGTCCTCGTGACTCACCAGATACTTCCAAAACCAGTTTGCAGGTGCCGATGAGACCGTGCAGGTGATGCACCCGAGCTCAAGGAGGAGTTCGAGAGAGATCTTGTCCTTTTGTTGTTTCGTTCTAGTCGATCAGTAGTGGAGCCCAGTTGGGGTCGATCTTGGTCCTTTGTCGCTTTTGGGGTTTCTTCTTTTATTTTGGCTCCGTAGTCGGGCCCTGTTTGTAACTGTATGATGTAATGTTTTGTTCATGTAATTGTGTGAAGTGGCGATTGTAAGACAACTATGTACCTCTTTCCCTTATGTATTACATGGGTTGTGTGAAGATTACCTCACTTGCGACATTGCTTTCAATGCGGTTATGCCTCTAAGTCGTGCTTCGACACGTGGGAGATATAGCCGCATTGAGGGCGTTACATTTGCACTACGGGCTAATTCGCTTGGCCATCTAGAGTAGATTGAAAGCTACGCCCCTGGCCATCAGGTCAGATTTGGAAGTTTGAACTACACGGCCGACATCCACGGAGACTTGATCTTCGACGGATTCGAGCCACAGCCAAGCACGCCACAATGTCACGATGGGTATGACCTAGCTCTGCAGCCGAGTAGTGCCCTGGAGGCCGCACCTGCATCAGCTCCGACCCTTAGCTCGGAGCCATCTGCGCCGATCGAGGACGAGTGGATAGACACCGCCTCGGGGGCCGCAGCCTCAATGGCGATCGAGCCGAATACCAGCCTTATCCTCTGCGAAACCCGTGACTCCAGGGTGCCAGACTCTTTTCCGAACTCCGAACCCTCCGCGCCCCTGCCAATAGGATCCGATTGGGCGCCGATCATGGAATTCACCGCCACGGATATCTTTCAGCACTCACCCTTTGGCGACATTCTGAATTCACTAAAGTCTCTCTCTTTGTCAGGAGAGCCCTGGCCGGACTATGGCCAACAGGGTTGGGATACGGACGACGAAGAAATTCGACACCCACCCACCACCCACTTCGTAGCCACTATCGATGATTTAACCGACATGCTCGACTTCGACTCCGAAGACATCGACGGTTTGGACGATGATGTAGGAGACGAACATGAACCAGTGCACTGGACAGCCACCTCATCCTATGATGTATGCATGGTGGACACACCCAAAGGAAACGACGAAGAAGAACGGGACGATGCAACGAAAGGTTGTTCCTCCGAAAAGCAGCCAAAGCGGCGGCGTAAGCACCGCTCCAAGCCCCGCCCCGATAGAGACAATGGCCATATAGACCCAGCCACAGAGCAGGGCGAGCCGGCGAACAACGAACATGGCATCGAGCAACTGTCCGAACAAGGCAACTTGGATAAACAAACCGCACAACCCGTCCCCGACAAAGATAACAGTCCGGACGACCTCACGCCGGATAAGTTCCTAGAACAGGAAAACCTCCGCAAAAGGCTCGTCGCCACGGCGCGTAGCCTAAAAAGCAGAAGCGGAAGCTCAAAACCGCAGAAGACGCACTCCGAATCAGATGGAGCAAAGTACTCAACACCGCAGACAAATACGGCTATAGTCGCCACACAAAGAGCTACCAGAAGCGAAAGCTACTGCCCGAATTTGATAAGGAGGCCCTAGATCCCCCAAAATCAAAAAAATAAGGAAGCCACCCGGTCGGATAGACGACCCCATGGCTAACATAGAGCGGCAAATGGCACCGCACACAAACCAACACGCGATCCACCCAAGGATTTGCATCGAAAGGATGGCCCAGCCAGGTCTATCTACGGGCCAAGAAAGCAAGCTCTAGTAAGCAATGTAACGCAACAAATATCCGAACAACACGGCACACCCAAATATAGGGGTGCCGCACACCCCCTCTGTTTCACCGATGAGGTGCTGGATCATGAATTTCCAGCGGGATTCAAACCCGTAAATATAGAGGCGTACGACGGAACAACAGACCCTGGAGTCTGGATTGAGGATTATGTCCTCCACATACACATGGCTAGAGGAGACGACCTCCACGCCATAAAATACTTACCCCTCAAACTCAAAGGGCCAGCCCGGCATTGGCTTAAACGCCTTCCCGAAAACACCATTGGAAGCTGGGAAGAGCTCGAGGATGCTTTTTGGGCAAATTTTCAAGGGACCTACGTCCGACCTCCGGATGCAGATGATTTAAGCCATATAACTCAACAGCCCGGTGAGTCAGCCTGGAAACTCTGGAACAGATTTCTTACTAAAAAGAACCAGATAGTCGACTGCCTGGACGCTGAAGCCTTAGCAGCTTTCAAACACAGCGTTCGAGACGAATGGCTCGCCAGACACCTCGGTCGAGAAAAGCCAAGGACAATGGCTTCATTAACAAGCCTCATGAGCCGCTTTTGCACGCGAGAGGACAGCTGGTTGGCAAGATGCATCACCAGCGACCCAAGTACATCCGAAGTCAGGGATGGAAACGAGAAACCACGTCGCAGCAAGGACCAGCGCTGGAATAAGGGAAACAGCCCGAAGAGCACGACAGTCAACGCCGGATTCAAAAGCTCTCGGCAGAATCAGAAAAAGCTGCCCCTCAAGGATAACAGGGACGAGCTATCTAACCTAAACAAAATCTTGGACAAGATATGTCAAATCCACAGCACCCCCGGGAAGCCTGCAAACCACACCCACAGAGAATGTTGGGTCTTCAAGCAATCCGGCAACAACGCCGAACACAAGGGGCTCGACACACCAAGTGAGGACGATGACAAACCCCACAAGTAGAGCACCGGGAAACAAAAGAAATTCCCACAAGAAGTCAAAATAGTGAACTTACTTCATGTGACAAAAGGGAAAGACAGAGTGGCGCCTATAGAGATACGCGCCATACGGCCTACCCCAAAGGAGTCTCGCCACTGGTTGTCAAAACCGATCACCTTCGACCATCAGGATTACTCTAGAAGTATCCGGAACGCAGGCTGGACTGCCTTGGTATTGGATCCGATAATCGACGGACTCCACTTTACGCAGTTCCTGATGGACGACTGCAGTGGTCTAAACCTGCTATATCAGGACACAGTCCGCAAAATGGGGATGGACCCAACAAAAATTCGCCATAGCAACACTTCCTTTCAAGGAGTAACGCGAGGCCCGGATACCCATTGTACGGGTTCTCTCCTGCTAGAAGTTATGTTCGGCTCCCGCGATAACTTCCGACGCGAAAAGCTAACCTTCCACATCGCCCCATTTTCAAGTAGCTATCAAGCACTACTGGGACGCGAGGCTTTCGCCCGCTTTAACGCAATACCGCATTATGCATCTCTTACGCTTAAGATGCCCGGTCCGCGAGGCATCATCTCACTAAAGGGAAATATCGAGTGTTCCTCACGCGCGGAAGAATATGCGGCTGCCTTGACAGCCACACATTAAAACAGCTTCAGCAACAAAAGCATCTAACATGTCATTAAGACCACGGACACGGCTAGGCGAGTCCGGAGCAAACATATAATTGATAAAGGTTCAGTAGCCGTACACCCCTATACAAGGGGCTCCGCGTATGTAAAATAAGCGACAATAAGGCTCAATTTTACCCGTCTTGAATTACACTTTGTTTAGTACAGCGTACATTCTGCACGACTATAATTCTTTTCCTTTTTTAGCTAAGTTCCTCTCTTTTACAGATGAACACCATGCTACGCCCGTCCAGGACATGGCACAACGGAGACACAGGCGCAGACGTGCAGCAGGGACCCGTCCCCAAGATTCTTTTTAGATTAAGACCCTGCGTAAACCTTTTTACTGTCCCTTGTTGATACACATCCCCCGGATTCTCAGCATAACCGAGGAGGAGGATGGCATCTTGGCATGTGGCCACATCAGAATTTCGCACGTACCTGGACACCAGGGGCTTATTATCAAGGGCACTGCTCAGCCCGCTTTCATAAAGACCGAATACCTTAGGGAGTGTTCGGCGTCGCGAGTTTGGCCTTATATGAATCAACTCCGAGTCATGTCTTTGGTCAAATGTTGGGTTTGCCCGGCTCCTGTGTTTTGCTGCCTTACGTTCCGCTCTATCGGCTAAGGCGGCACCATGAGAACTACTGCGATTGTGCCCCGGTTCAGCCAGGCGAGCACCTTAGTAGAGAAAGCCGAAAACTGACTGTCATGATATAGCGTGAGACTGGTCAACCACTCGATGGCCCATTGGAATCTTCGGGATTCCTCCGCATTAACGAAGGGCCGTTTCCCGGCCAGGCACACACGCGCCCCGAGTTTGGGCGAGCGCGGCGCCACCAGGGGCTATATAGTAGCCTCACTATCAAGCTCCTATGGCCAAGTGAAAGTGATAAAGCATTATAGTCTGGTTGCCTAGTTCGCTGCGCTATCACCTCCTTCATGGACCAAGACGTTGGATCAAGTGTGAAAATGCGCCTTCTGCGAACACCCCTGCATTATATGCGTGGGGGCTGAAGCCGACGACTGCCATCTTTCAGGTTATATACACATATACATTAACGGCCGCACAGGAGGTATTTTAATTCTTGAAGGCACAAGTATAAAAAGCTTTTACATTCCATCAAAATATTGTTTTACAAAAATACATGTTGTTCGAACATAGTATCCTTCAAGCACTGCGTCTCTATTAAACGAGCGCCTTGCAGAACTTCCTGAAAATAGTGCTCGGCAGGTACTCGGCTTCCGTCCGAGTCTTGGGATGCAACAACGGTGGCCTCCATCTCCGCCCAGTATGTCTTGACACGGGCAAGGGCCATCCACGCACCCTCTATGCATGCTCACCTCTTCATCGCATTGATATGCGGCACTGCACCAAGCTAAAATAGTTGTTTGGCTTTAGCCTCTCCGGCCATAGATGATCCACGACATCCTTCATGGCGAGTCCGGACAACCTATTCTGTTCGGCCCATTCGGCCAAACGATCGGTCAATGGAAGTGGACGCTCCGGATTGTTAAACTGTGACCAGAAGAGCTTTTCCACTTCACTATCTTTCTGATCTCGGAAATGTTCGGCTGCATCAGCAGCACTCGCAGCTAAATCCAGATAGGCGTCCGCCGAACTCCACATCCAGTCCAACGGCGCATACTTCATATCTCCGAACTTCATCCGCAGCATAAAGGGCTTTCCAGGCGCGATATCTCCGGCCTGACGCAGCTCCTCCTTCATCGCTCTCATCGCTGAACGAGCATCCTCGGCCGCCGTAATGGCCTTTTCCAGGTCTGTCCGCTCCGCCTGATCTTCTTTCTCAAGAAGCTTGCAGCGGTCAGCAGTGGTCTTCAACTTCACAGCCATCTTGGCCATTTCTTTTTGCTTCGGCAATGAGCATCCTGTTCGGCTTTCAGCTCCTCAACCGACTTTAGGGTAGCCGCATTGCTTTTTCTGGCTTGTTCCTTGGCTCGGGCAAGCTCTGCCCGAAGGTCCTCCACAGCGGCAGCCCCATCTACATCAAGTGCACACATTGTAAGATACTGGCATCAAGCTCCTCTTACCAGGTGTCCCTGGAGAGATTACATACCTTGTGCCTCGTCAAGCCGCTTGTTGACAAGCGCGATGTCGGCATCCGCCACGTCCAGTTGCCGTGATAGCTCGGCAAACTCATCAGTCCGGCTGGCCACCGGACACTTTGCCACATGCATAGGAAGGCGGCAAAATTATACCTGGGACTATGATTCTCTGCGTGTTGCCGTCTTCGGCAACACACAGAGTCTCAGGGGCTACTATCCACACAGGGCGCATCTTATATATGCGGAACTGTCAAAAGGTACATCACTTTCGCGTACCTCAAAGCCTGTCGGCAAACTCCTGACGGCCTCGTGCAACCCGCTTTCCGTGGATGAAATCCTTTCAATTACCGTACCCATTAAGGCACGGTGCTCCTCCGAGATAGACGCTCGCCCTAGCAGGTCCTTCAGCTCCTCTGACCGTGCACCAGGCGGTGCCGGACTCGTTCGATGGCTTCTCTCAAAGGCCGGACGCGGAGAGTTCTGGGGGGACATATGACTGCCTTCCGGCCCTGCCGGACTAGCAGAAACCCTCCGTGACGACACCTCAGGGTCGCCCGCCTCGTAAGGTGGAACGGAAGGGGGAGGCGTTCCACTCTCCATCATTTCCGGAAGAAGGTCCCCCGAAGATAAGTTCTGCTGGGAAGGGCTGAGACCCGAACTACAAGGTAAAACGTCAGTTATTTTTCTCGGAGATAAAATAAGGATTCCTCTCATCTTAAAAAATCTCTCCTCTTTACTTACGGCTCGGCGGAGGGCCGATCCCCTTGGGGGTACAGTACGGCTGAGGCATCCCCCAGCACAGGACCCTCTGGTGAAGATTTCTTCCCCCACTTTGAGACCATGGTCTCCGGGTCTTCAGAGGCGGTCCTCTTCTTCCCCTGGGTAGAGGAATTTTCAATTCCTCCTTTCCTGACAGCCCTTCGCGGAGGCGGCAGCTTCCTTGTCCCCCCTTCGTTTTTTCTAAAGGCACGATCTCCAGCATCCTGGTTAACACGGGATCCGACGAGGTCTCAGGAAGGGGGGCCGGACAGCTAATTAACTTCGCCTTCGCTACCCACTCCTGTTCCAAGGATAACTATTTTAAGGGTGATGTTGTGATAAATGAACGGATGGTGTGTTTGGGCACAGGGTAACTTACTTGAGTATCCGGACGATTGCATCCTCCGTAGAATCCGGACACACTGCTTGTGGTCCGAAGATCAATTTGTACATCTCCACGGGCGTCATGCCAAGAAAATGTTGGAGAGCTCGCGGTCCCTCTGGGTTGAACTCCCATAGACGGAGGGGGCGACGTTTGCAGGGCAGAACTCGGCGAATTAACATAACTTGCGTCACCACGACCAGACTGAGGTCTCTTTCTAGGAGATCTCGGATGCGGCCCTGCAACAGGGGCACATCTTTTGCCGACCCCCAGTCCAGCCCCTTATTGACCCATGACGCTAGTCGGGGCAGGGGACCCGAGCGGGAAACAGGCGGCGCCATCCACTTGGTGCCCTTGGGAGCGGTGATATAAAACCACTCTTGTCGCCATAAGCTGAACTCCTCTTGAAAGGAGCCCTCGGGCCATGGAGCGTCAGCATTCTTGCTTATAACAGCACCTCCGCACTCCATGTGATGTCCCTCGATCACCTTCGGCTCTACTTTAAAGGTTTTTAGCCACAGTCCGAAGTGAGGAGTAATATGGAGGAAGGCTTCGCACACGACGATGAATGATGAGATGTGGAGGATGGACTCTGGAGCTAAGTCGTGAAATTCCAGCCCATAATAAAACATGAGCCCCCTCACGAAGGGATCCGTCGCGAAGCCTAACCCTCGGAGGAAGTGAGACATGAACACCACGCTCTCACGAGGCTTGGGAGTAGGAATAACCCGCCCATGAGCAGGCAGCCTGTGCGAGATTTCGCCAGTCAAAAACCTGGCCTCTCTCAGCTTTAGCACGTCTTCCTCTGTGACGGAGGAAGGCATCAATCGGCCTCGAAGGTCGGAACCGGACATCGCCGAAGGTCCGAACCGCCTGAAATCTGGGGCCTTGGGTGTTGGAACTCGGGGCGAAGGGCGAATTTGATTGAGATCAAAAGAAAGGAGAAGGGCATTGGTCTCTTTATAAGAGGTTAATACCAAGAGCCCGCCCCGTGACCGTTTGGGACTCGCCTTTGACCGAGGAGGCGTACCAACGGGCACGACTGGGTTACCCACGTCCGTATTGATGAGGATCCCGTAAATAAAGGGGACACGATCTCTGCTTCGACAAGATGTGCCAAGGAAACCGCCTCACTAAACGCGTTGAGGTGGGACAATAAAACGATTCAAAGAAAGGCTTGGCCGTGGTGTGATGTCACACCACGGAATACGTCAGCGGATTAGATTTGTGTAAATACTATTCTCTCTATGGCAGTATGTGGAATTTATTTTGCAGAGCCGGACACTATCCTTGTGTTGAAAATCTTATATGAAGTATTTGGAGGAGGAACCCGCCTTGCAATGCCGAAGACAATCTGTGCACCGGACTTATCATCATTGAAGCCTGGTTCAGGGGCTACTGAGGGAGTCCTGGATTAGGGGGTGTCCGGGTAGCCGGACTATAACCTTTGGCCGGACTCTTGGACCATGAAGATACAAGATTGAAGACTTTGTCCCATGTCCGGATGGGACTTTCCTTGGCGTGGAAGGCAAGCTTGGCGATACGAATGTGTAGATCTCCTTCCATTGTAACCGACTCGGTGTAACCCTAGCCCTCTCCGGTGTCTATATAAACCGGAGGGTTTTAGTCCATTGGACGAACAACAATCATACCATAGGCTAGCTTCTAGGGTTTAGCCTCTCTGATCTCGTGGTAGATCCACTCTTGTACTACCCATATCATCAATATTAATCAAGCAGGAGTAGGGTTTTACCTCCATCGAGAGGGCCCGAACCTGGGTAAAAACATTGTGTCCCTTGTCTCCTGTTACCATCCGCCTAGACGCACAGTTCGCGACCCCCTACCCGAGATCCGCCGGTTTTGACACCGACAACCGCTGTAGATAGATGGGGGAAGGTGATGAAGATGTTGGTGAAGATGACAAAGGTGCTAGTGTAGATTGCGGTGATGATGATGGCCCCCGGCGACGTTCCGGCGCCACCGGAAGCGAGGGGGAGAGAGCCCCCCTCCTTCTTCTTCTTCCTCTTCCTTGACCTTCTCCCTAGATGTGAGGAGGGTTTCCCCTCTGGTCAATGGTCTCCATGGCGTGGGAGGGGCGAGAGCCCCACCGAGATTGGATCTGTCTCTCTGTCTCTCTGTGTTTCTGCGTTCTCGTCTGCTGCCCTTTCACCATTTGGTATATATATGGAGATTCGTAACTCCAATTGGGCTGAAACCTTCGTCGTGATTTTTTACCAAAATTAGCTTTCTTGCGGCCGAAGAAGGGCATCAACCGCCTTACCGATGGCCCACGAGGGGGGCAGGCATTCCCCCCTACCTCGTGGCCACCTCGGGCACCGTCTCGCGTTGATTCTTCTTCCGGAATTTTCCAAATATTCCAAAAATATTCTCCGTCCGTTTTTATTCCGTTTGATATGGGGTTTCTGCGAAACATAAAACATGCAACAAACAGGAACTGGCACTGGGCACTGGATCAATACGTTAGTCCCCAAAATAGTATAAAAAGTTGCCAAAAAGTATATGAAATTTGTATAATATTGGCATGGAACAATCAAAAATTATAGATACGACGGAGACGTATCAAGTGTCTCTTATGTATTCCTCCGGGGTTACGGTTTCAATAACATTGGTTTCAACATTTATAGGATTACCTGAGATATAATGTTTGATTCTTTGACCGTTCACCACCTCCGGATTTGTGCCTTCGAAGTTGTTGATTTTTATGGCACCGGAACGATAGACCTCCTCGATAACGTAAGGACCTTCCTGATTAGAGAGAAGTTTTCCTTCAACAAATCTTAAACGAGAGTTGAATGGCAACACATAATCACCTACATTAAACTCATGCTTTTGTATCCTTTTGTCATGACATCTTTTGACCTTTTCTTTCAACAGTTTGGCATTCTCATAGGCTTGGGTTCTCCATTCATCAAGTGAGCTAATGTCAAATAACCTCTTCTCACCGGCAAGTTTGAAATCATAATTGAGCTCTTTAATGGCCCAATATGCCTTATGTTCTAGTTCGAGAGGTAAGTGACATGCTTTTCCGTAAACCATTTTATCCGGAGACATACCCATAGGATTTTTATATGCAGTTCTATAGGCCCATAATGCATCATCAAGTTTCTTGGACCAATTCTTTCTAGATCTATTAACAGTCTTTTGCAAAATTAATTTGAACTCTCTATTACTCAACTCTACTTGACCACTAGACTGTGGGTGATATGGAGATGCAATTCTATGATTAACATCATACTTAGCAAGCATTTTACGAAAAGCACCATGAATAAAATGTGAACCACCATCAGTCATTAAATATCTGGGGACTCCAAACCTCGGAAAAATAACTTCTTTAAGCATCTTAATAGAGGTGTTATGATCAGTACTAGTAGTTGGAATAGCTTCTACCCACTTAGTAACATAAACAACAGCAACTAAAATATGTGTATAACCATTAGAGGAAGGAAATGGTCCCATATAATCGAAGCCCCAAACATCAAATGGTTCAATAACAAGTGAATAATTCATAGGCATTTCTTGACGTCTACTAATATTACCAATTCTTTGACATTCATCACAAGACAAGACAAGACAAACTTACGGGCATCTTTGAAGAGAGTAGGCCAATAAAAACCGGATTGCAATACCTTATGTGCAGTTCTATCTCCAGCGTGGTGTCCTCCATAGGCTTCGGAGTGACACTTGCGTAGGATCTGTTCCTGTTCATGCTCAGGTATACAACGTCTAATGACACCATCTACTCCTTCTTTATAAAGGTGTGGGTCATCCCAGAAGTAATGTCTTAAATCATAGAAAAACTTTTTATTTTGCTGGTATGTGAAACTAGGTGGTATAAATTTAGCAACAATATAATTAGCATAATCAGCATACCATGGAGCAATACGAGAAGCATTTATGACAGCTAATTGTTCATCAGGAAAGCTATCATCAATAGGTAGTGGGTTATCAAGAACATTCTCTAACCTACACAAGTTGTCTGCAACGGGGTTCTCAGCTCCCTTTCTATCAATAATATGCAAGTCAAATTCTTGTAGCAAGAGAACCCATCTAATAAGTCTAGGTTTAGCATCTTTCTTCTCCATAAGATATTTAATAGCAGCATGATCAGTGTAACAGTTACTTTAGAATCAACAATATAAGGTCTGAACTTATCACAAGCAAATACAACTGCTAATAATTCTTTTTCAGTAGTAGCATAATTTCTCTGGGCATTGTCTAGAGTTTTACTAGCATATTGAATAACATTTAATTTCTTATCAACTCTTTGTCCTAGAACAACACCTACAGCATAATCACTAGCATCACACATAATTTCAAAGGGTAAATTCCAATCAGGTGGCTAAACAATAGGTGCAGAAATCAATGCTTTCTTAAGTATTTCAAATGCTTCCACACAATCATCATCAAATACAAAAGGTATATCTTTTTGTAATAGGTTAGTCCGAGGCCGGGAAATTTTTGAGAAGTCCTTAATGAACCTCCTATAAAAACCGGCATGACTAAGGAAACTTCTTATACCTTTGATGTCCTTGGGACACGACATCTTTTCAGTGGCATCAACTTTAGCTTTATCAACTTCAATACCTCTTTCCGAAATTTTATGCCCCAAGACAATGCCTTCATTAACCATAAAGTGGCATTTCTCCCAATTCAAGACAAGATTAGTTTCTTCACATCTCTGCAGAACTCGATCCAGGTTGATCAAGCAACCATGAAAAGAGGATCCATAAACAGAGAAATCATCCATGAAAACCTCACAAATCTTTTCACAAAAGTTAGAGAATATAGCCATAATGCATATTTGAATAACATTACATAAACCAAAAGGCATACGTCTATAAGCAAAGGTACCGAAAGGGCAAGTAAAAGCGGTCTTTTCTTGATCCTCAGCTGACACAGGTATTTGAGAGAAACTAGAGTAACCATCTAGAAAGCAAAAATGTGTATGTTTGGATAATCTTTCTAGCATTTGATCAATGAAAGGAAAAGGGTAATGATCTTTTTTAGTAGCTTTATTTAATTTGCGTAAATCAATTACCATCCTATAACCTGTAATAATTCTTTGCGGAATCAATTCATCTTTATCATTAGGAACGACAGTAATACCTCCCTTCTTAGGGACACAATGGACAGAACTTACCCACTGACTATCAACAACGGGATAAATTATACCTGCTTCAAGGAGCTCTAATATTTCCTTTCTTACACTACAAAAAAATACACTTCCGTGATGGTATGTGTTTGTCACATTAGGTCACGTTTTCTGTCATGCATGTACATCCATGACAAATTTATGACAGAATCAAGATAGTCATACCTGTGCTGTCGTAGAAGTGTTCCATGACATTACCAAAATTATCATCACGGAAGTGTCCACTTCCATGACGATAAATCGCGCGTCACAGAAGTGCTTTCGTCAAGGGTGACCGACACATGGCATCCACTGTAACGGAACATCGTTAAGCTATCGGGTCCGGTTTTGGATCCGATAACCCGTTAACAACCCCGATCAATGGGGATTTTCCACGTGTAAAATCATCATTGGCTGGAGGAAACACGTGTTGGCTCGCCGTTGGGACAGATGTCATCCACTCATTGGACCCAAAGCGCCTATGATACGTCGACATGTGGCACGGCCCAACAGAGGCCCATATAGGTTAAAAAGGCCGGCCCAGTCAAAGCCCGTAGGACTTACTCAGGTACTAGTGGGCCAGCCCAATAACGACCTGCTTAAAAAGGGCCCATTTACGGCCCCAAGCCAGATCTAGCCCGTTAATTGTTCGCCGAATATTTGGGCCCATTTACGGCTCGAAACCAGATTTGGCCCGTTAATTGTTCGCCGAATATTTGGGCCCAATTATAGCCTAGTGACTTTCTGCCTGTTAGAGGCCCGATGTAGACATGAGGCCATTTCAGCTCGGTGTGACTTTCGGCCTGGGAATGGCCCGTGCTACCCATGGGCCATATATGGTCCGACGGGACATAGGGCCCACTAACGGCCCGTGATAAAGGTGGCAACAGTTAAGCCCAGCGTGACTTTGGGCCTGTTAAAGGCCTGTCGCATAATTCGGCCCGTTGATGTCTATACTAAGCTTTCGGCCTCTTAAAGACCCATGATATCAGTGGGCCAACTAAGGCCCGAGATATGTTTCGGCTTGGGGCTGCCCGTGATATAACTGGGCCCAAAAAGGCCTGGTTTACATTTCAACATGCTGAAGGCCCGTTGACGACTAGTGAAAATTGAGGCCCAATATGCATTTCGGACTGCTAAAGACCCATGGTTTCATCTGGGCCATAACAGGCCAGTACAATATTCAACCTGTTAATGGCCCAACGCTACTTGGGCCAAACTAAGCGCTGGGTCCACAAAAGGCCCAACTAAAATATAGGCCGGTGTAAGTTGTGGGCCTCGCGCAAAGGGTAAAGGCCCCAATCATTCGGGCCCAAGAATGATGTAGGCCGGCCCAATTGTGGCCCGCTAAACACCAGGCCCGTTAGAGTCGAATGTTTCGGCCCGGTCCACTACATCTGATTTTTTTTCAGATAGCGAATGATGGCAGTAACTAGTAGGAATTAAGAACAAACCTACTTTATACAATAAAGAAATTATGGCATAGTAACTAAGAATAAACCTACACTATACAATAAAGGATTTATGGTATATTACATCTACTGGGCGTCGAAGTTCGCCACCAGTGACCATAAAGCGCAATGAAGATGCAGATTACAAAAACTGGGCACCATTGCAGTGTAACAAAATAATACTGAATCGAGACCACTTCCAAGACAGTTCAAGAAAGGTTAGCCTTGCGCAGGAACTGCTGCGCAAGCTGCTGAGCAAGGTTGTGAGACCGGCCTAGCATGTCGGTCATAGCTTCAAGATGTTTTGCCTTCTTTGCTGCAATATATGTTGAATTTGTCGCACAGCCTTCAGCATACTTGTGCATGCCATCAGGCATATCACCCTGAAACAAAGCAGAGAGATGACAGGTTTTGCATGTGTATAAACAAAGATGATAACTGTGTTGTCAATTCCATCCAATTTCAAATTAGAAAATAAATAGTAAGTTCAAAATATCAATAGCATAGTTTGGCATTGTTCATAATGCGGGGAGCTTCACCACACTACTGGGTTACCATGTCAACCTAACAAGCATAGATGAAGGGCAAAGAAAATCATTGTATCTATTTTGGTTAATGTGCATGGCGTGTTGTTCATATCATCAGCCACATCAGTAAGATAAAACAGGAGATGACAAGGTGCACACGTGGGCTGCTTCACCACACACTGGATTATAGATCCACAAAAACAAGCATACATATATGGAGTATTGAGTAATGTGCATGGTATGAATAAGGAATTTGGTTTTACAAGTAAAACTTAGAACTTACGGTTCTTGCGAACATGCATTTTGGTAGAAACAACAAACTAAACAACAGTAAACAATAGGGAGTATGAGCAAATTAAACAGAAGTTGAGGATAAAGGCTTTAGAAGTATTGACTTACATTAACAGTTAACACTGACTTTATAATGCCCTTCCCCATGTCAAGGGAAGGATAACTCAAGAATTTTAGCACAGAATCTTCTTCATAAGCATTGCCTGTAGTCTACATTTTGTAGAGAGTAATTATAGATATGATAATACTGGAAGGGATAGAGGATAATGAAGATAAGATGCAGATTGATGCTACATAATGAACTACCAATCCCTGGAAGTACAAGCATTACAGGACAAAATGTACTGACAAGAGCAATGGGCTACACTTCTGCACTGGCATTGTCTGTGTATTCTACTTTTTGGTAAGATTAAATATAGATCTGATCTTTTTTAGTAAATGGTGGGCGAGGGAGATAAGATGCAGAATGCTACACAACGAACCAATCCCTCTTCCCATAATACAAGAGTGTTTTGAACACTGGTGTACTGTACAAAACATTCTTATATTATGGGACGAAGGGAGTAGCTGTTAATGTAAGTACAGTCATAGACAACGTTCAGTCCTTACAAGAGGACTGCAAAGCTAAACCTCTTCAAAAGCATTGGGTTGATTCTAAATTTATGTAAGAGTCCATACGGATCTTATAATGTCCACCAAATGGACGATAACGAGGCTAACGTGTGCAGTGATGCTACATAATCAAACAGCTATGAAAGTAAGTATGGTCATACAGGGCAAGAGGTACTCACAAGAGCAATGCAGTGTGCAGTATAGTTGTGAGATTCTGTGGTCCCTTAAGAACGAATGTTCTTCTGCTAATAGTTTTCATACAAGTAAGACGTTAAGGCAAATGCAGAAATGTAGTTCAAATTATGATGTGATATCATAGATAGTACCTTACGCTGCAACCGAGACCAATGTGTAACAAGATTATTCCAGTCACCGTCGGATAAATGTAGCACCGGAGACTTTACAGAAATTTTGTTTAGAGGCTTGCCATCGAAGTGTGCTTGCCTCAGGTAGGAACGATACTTCATCAACGAGTGCTTGAAAAGCGCAACCAACCCTTGCTCGTCTTCACAGTCCAGTTTGGTCCTTGCCTATTTAAAAGAAAGAAATCGCGTGTCTTCTGTCAGCAGAAACATATGCAGTAATGACCATGAATAACATTAGTACATTACTTACGCGTAAGTTGAGGAGGAAGACTGGAAATTGTTCTGTGTCTGCGGTATAATCTTTCCATGAAGGAAAAATGCGCATAAAGTTCCTGACAACAATATAAGCTTTGTCTTCTAAACTGGGAAGAAATGGAACAGGGGTCCTATTTGCTGCAATTGGGGCTCTCTCTGGTTCGAAAAGGGATTTGGCAACTAGATTTGGTGTACTCTTTGCTGGAATGGGGGTTTTGCGTCGTAGAGCTGGTGCTATGTCAACTGGCATAATCATAATATTTGCTGCAGTTGGGGTCTGCTGAGTTGGGGCATCAAAAATGACCAGTGTAGTAGGGCTAGAGTCTGCTAGAGTTGGGGTGTTTTGTGGGTCAGGTGATATTGCAACTACACCTAATGGGCTATTTGATTTATTAGGTGTCACTACCTTTTCCAAATACTTTGCTTGTGCTCCTCCACGATCAGCAATCGCCCTCTTCCTTTTGAACGTCTGATACACAAGAACAGCATTTGAATGGATAAATATGGTATGATGACAGATGGAATATGTACTGAAAATGGATAGGCAGGCCGTATTCACATACACGATGTGTAAACTAAGCTAATGGCAGTTCATCAAAATAGAAGCAATGCAAAGCATCAGTTGCAAGATATGTGCGACAAATATAACCTTGGAAAGTTAGAGCAAGCACCTTGATGGGTGAATAAGATAGGGCATCTTCCTCTGACTCCTCCACTAGGGAGCTATATTGACTTAGGTCTCCATCTATCTCAGAATCACTGTTAGGATCATATTCTGAGCATGAATCTATAGGTGGAGGGCGTTTGCATTGCATTACATCCTGACTTAATTTCAGTCCCTTAATGCCAAGTTTGACAGCCATGGCATTGTTCTGCTTTATTCTTTTCATGCGCGCAAGCTCATAAACATTATGATGTTGTTCAGAATCTGAGATTCATGAAAACATAAAAAGTAGTCAGATTATCTATGGAATGCATTGCGGATTCAACTCGAAGAGTATCTCCCTATAAACCCCTGCATATGCAAAGTTCACCCCCAACCGTGCTGACCAGACCACATACAGAAATATAAACCCCTTATGTCTCTATAACAGGCAGACACACATTTCAAAACTGAAGTAGGAACATTAGAATTATATGAAATTCGTATCTGAACAAATAAACTAAGGAATTATGAGTGGCATAATGTTTAGCTTCAAGGGTGGAGTGTTGGTAGTGCGACACAAAGCAAGTAGGCAGATTGTATTCCATGTAAAAGATCGAAGCCTATGTAAAAGCTGGAAATGACACTTTCTTTCTATACAATGCAGTGTTCGTTGCCCACACATGATGGAAGAGATTACATAGAGAAATACTATTCACTCATGTCTACGGTTGCAGTATTTAGAAACAGGTGGTCCACCCTAAAAGAATATTGACAACAAATATGACAAGGCAAGCATAGATGTAGTGAATCAACCATTTACTTGTGAACTCACTAGGACAAGTATGCAGAATTGTAACTGCAGTAAGAGACCGTCCAAAATCTGAATCAAGAGTTTGTCTAACACTTATTGTTTGCAACTAATCGGCATGAATAATTGGATATTATATCGAATGAGTAAGAAAGACAAGTAAAATTTTCAACAAACCTGGCTTGCAGTAGTAATCTGGGTCAATGTCACTACGACCAACAATCCAAAATGACTAGTGTCTGTTCCTAGGGCTGGAATTTTGAAAACCCTGTGAACTTTACAGGTACTAAAGATTACCGAAATACATCTGAACCATTAAGTGTAGGTAGCACTGAGCACACAACAAACCCTAATGACTGTCCTGCCTAATGAGTAATGAATCAATTAGAAAATGGGTGATGAGGAGTGGCTACTGAGTGTTGAGGACTTATCTCAGGATAAATCGGGTTGGCTTAGTGGGTGCTGCACGCCTGAGCCCTGAAGGGACTGGGAAGTTAGGCAAGGCGGCGCGCCCGGGCAGCGGTGACGCTGTTGGGCGAGCGGCTCCTGACCTCCTGTTAGTCCGGTGTCTCCTTCTAGAGTTATGCCGTCCGGGGACGACAAGTCACCGGCGAGGCAGGTGGCTGGGGGCGAGTAGAGATCGGAAGCGCGCAACAGAACAGAGGGGAATCGGGGCCTGGGACGACCCAAAATTCAAGGGTGGGCCGGCCCACCGTGGGCACCCTATAGAGATACACACCCGAGCGGCGAACATGCATTTTCGAAACTAATTTAGGAACATTTAGCTGACCAATTAAACAAATCTGTTTTAATAATATCATATTCGTATTTGAACCACTAAGATTGTTTAGCTTGATGGGTTGAGCAGTGCTATTATGACACGAAGCACGTATTCTGATTGTATAGTGATCATAAAAGGGGGAAACCGGAGAAATGATATTTAGCAGCCATTGTTTGCTTCGAACTAAGAACTAAATTCTAAGAGCTGAAAAGAAAGTAGAGTAACCAAGTTAAGATCTATTTTCTGGTTGAGATCAAAAAGTTGAGGAGATATGAAGTACCGCCTCTCTTGTGGCGCCGTGTAGGCATCGGGGGTACGATGGCTGTCGGTGGCGTTGAAGCAGATCTGCGACGGTAGACGGGTGCATCGGGGGATAAGTCCCATTGTGGTGGAAGAGAAGGTCGTGTGAGTGGCCCCGGCAAAGAGGACGCCGCCGCCGATGAAGCGAGAGGACGTGATGCAAGGCTCTTGGTCCGTCGCCGTGGATGAGAAACGTCCATCTCTAGCAGTGGACGACGCGGTCTTGGTAGGCGCTCCGGCATGGTGGAGGACGGTAGCGATGGATGTGGTGGAGGACGGCGGCGATGGATGTGGTGGAGGACGGCGGCGATGGATGGGGTGGCGGGCGGAGGCTGGTATGGGGATGGTGTTCTAGCGCGGACGGTGTATGAATGGGAAAATGGAGGGAGAGGTACAGGGAACCATGTTTTGGGGACGCGCCTGTCTGAAATATGGGAAAGTTATGAACTTAGCCCCCATTTAAAATTTGGATGTCTCATCGGTTGGGGATACGAGGTAATCTCGCATCTCGCCAATATTTCCCCAGAGCGATTTCGGGTGAGGAGAGGGTGGTTGGCGCCCACGGTGTATGAACGGGGCTGACAGGTAGGGCGGTTGTGTCATGTCTGAGTGAAGTTACAAACCTGCCCCTATTGAAAATATTTGCCTACATCGATTTCGACCGAGTCGAGTTTGTTTTGCCGCCCACCGTGTATGAATGGGGAAATGGAGGGAGAAACAGAGATCTTTCGGACGGGCTTGAATCAAATGTGTTTTGCCGCCCATGTTTGGCGCCCACCGTGTCGGAATGGGCTCAGAGGCGGTCGTGTCACGTCTTATTGAAGTTACTATCCTACCCCTATTTAGAGCAGTGGAAATCGGGCCGATGGATTGTCCGTGTAATGGGTAGACAGTAATTTCCATCTCCCAAACACTTGGCTTCGGGCAGTCGATGTGGGAGTGGACATTTTGCCGCTTCTTTCGAATTTTGGGACAATAAGCATCCATGTTTACCCTGGCAACTAAATTCGAATCCATTTTGTATTCCTATACGAATCTTTATAAATCATTCTATGTGTTTTTATATATCTTCAGAAGGAGGACAAATATGTATTCCACTGCCATATATGAATATGGTTTACAAATGCCGATACTAAAATTCAGAAGCTAGAATCCAGTTTAAGGTGAATTCAAATATTTGGAACACTTCATGTCCAACTCAAATGTCACACGCAGCATAATGTGTACTCCCATTTAGATATGTACACAAGCGACGTATCAAGATTCAAATACCGAGTGAATCAACCAAGAATGTACAGAACTAACAGACATATAAACACTTATAGAGTATATGGATCAATAATATCAACTAACATACATAAGCCAGGCCGCTGTACTTTTCTTTGCTACAACAGCATCCTTTTTTAGCCAAGCTACTACAGCATCTTGGCCCTTTACGATGCGTGGCACTTATGGTCCATCTATACTGCTATTATTGCTGAATCCACATTCAGCCCGATTGGCATATTTGTAGGTCTGGCACAACAATCAAAATGAAATGTCTCTGAGTTTTATCAATTAATACATACTTGTGCTCAAATAGAATTACAAACCAAAAAACAAAAAACTATTATTACATGATCTCTAAAACAAATGGTTTGATTGCTTACATGAACAAACAACACAAAGGTTATTCAACGATGGAAAGAACATTTCACCTATGATTTACCAAGTGGGAATTTAATTTAATTTTTTCCTTCAGGACCTTAACAATGTGGTCAGTCTTAGCTTGCTTCGTTTTGAAATCCACCAAGTATTTAATGGTTGTCTTGAGTACTGCTACTGGTTGTGCTGTTTGCTTCCTCAACATGTCAACTTCATCTCTAAGTGCAGAAGCAAAGTCTCTTTCTACCACTAGTTTAGCCTCTAGAGCATCAGTAGTTGGCAATTCATAATGCACGATTGGGCCGGTGCCACTACTGTGGGATGATACAACGTCCATGGGGACCTCGCTCTTTGATCTTGGGCTAACCTGTTTTGCCATTAAAGTTCCGATTGGATTAAGAAAAGTTGAAGTTAGCAAAACATCTCAACTGGGAGTTATAACAGCAAACCAGTTAAACAAACAAGGAATTAAAGAGTTTCAATTCGATGCTGAAAAGTAGTTATTAACATCATTGTAACCCGTTGTTGTAGCAGCAAAGCAGTTAAACAAACAAGTAGCTATTTAAGTTCAGGCAAACAGGTAATTCTTAACAGTAAGTATCAAACACATAGATAGGTGCAGTCTATAATAGGATTAACAGGCTGTGGCATTATGTAATCAGTAGCAAACTAAATTAAGCCAAGCAACATAATTGAACAATTTTGCAATAAGTGGCTAACTAAAATTCCGAGAAGCAGGTAACTGAACTTACGCTAGTTCTTTGTACAGGCACACTGCAACTTCTTTTTCTCTTACAAGGTTGTACGATGGAGTTCATGGCATCAATTGATTGGATACGCAGTCCCAATACTTCTTTCTTCCCACACTGCATTGGTAAGTCAGATGGTTAATCTGGTAAGATGGTGCGTCCTTGATATGTTATATGAGGACGTGTAGTCAGACTAGTTATAGCCACACACATCACACTGGCTTTTACTGTATATTTCATGCGATTACTTTTGGCATATCGAGATCTAAGCAATCTACAATAGGATGAAAAGATTGGCATCCTTCACATTATTGGCGAACTCAGTTCATAGAAACAAGCAATTCAACCATTCTGCGGGTAAATCAAAAGCGCCACTGGAATATTTTTCACTACCCCTATCATACACGCAAAAAGGGGCGATGACACCATAGGGGCTGGTATGGGTGGCCGCCTCGGGTGGCTCGAAAGTGTGCACCTAGTTTGAGTCGTCCAGGTTAGCCAAGGCTAGTTTTGTTCATCCCACGCACGAGCAGGCAATGTAAAAAATGAAGAAAAATGTTTCAATTTGGATAGGCCAATAACATAAGTGCAAGGTAGGCCCTATAGTAGGCTCGCGGCCCAAACGAGCGCCTGCCATATCGATCGACAGCAAGAAAAATCCCAATTCATCCACTCCAGCCTCCAGTCTGGTTCGCTCCTAACCTAGCCGCCGCTGGACAAACCGACACAGCACTTCCTCGCGCCCTCGTTGGAGGGCGGTTGCCGGGCTTCAAGAGAACGGAAGGACAAGAAGATGAAGATCCAACCCTGGGTGTATCCTGCGTGGGAGGCAGCGGCGGCAACACGGGCATGGCATTGAGCTTGCGCAAACGGACAGTCACAGCTTGCAAGAGTAGCATGCGCAACGAGCAGGTACATCACAACGCTGATTATATCTAATTCAACTCTTCAATTTCTAGCCAATAATTAAACCTGACGGTGTTGTAAAACTGCTTGTATGTAGGGAATCTATGAGAAAATGAAACCAATTTCTACTTATTTTATAACTCCCCCAATCAATACTGAACTGACTAAATCTGATGTATCTAATCAAGTTTCCAGTGCAAACATCCAAGCTCATGTTGTTCTTGAGCCTGAAGTGTCTAATGAACAGACTGCTAATGAAGGATTTGATGCAAACATTTTACATGCTCCTGGTGATGAACATATAGTGTCTAATGAGGCATCTAATGCAAGCATTTTGCAAGCTCTCATTGAAGGATTTAGTGTCTAATGATGATCTGCTATGTTGAGAGAGACATAGAGATTTGCAGGCATTGATGACAAGCAAATTATAGTGCATTTTCATGGCTTGAGGAAACGTCGAGGCCATCTACCAAAAAGTCCCCGTATCATGACAACGTAGCATAAATACTTTTCTAATCTATTGTTTGAAACTATTGGCATACTTGTGCAGGATAGATATATTGATATGCAGTTTGCGCACTGGTTATAGGTGCAATTACACTTCGATATTTTCAGCCAGAGAACAAATAATTCAAGTAGGTACAGACCATGTTTGTAGTCCTTCTACACCATGTTGCATTTTGTGTTTTTTGGTGCTTACATCATTTAGTGTTTATAATCTGAACTACTTTGGATCATTAGCTGGTTTTCAAAGTGCATGTAGCTTCACATTTCTCATGTTAAGTTGATTTCCAGAGTGCAAGTGCCTTTGTATTTTTTAAGTTAAATGTTCGCCCCTGGTAACTTGAATTCGTGGAACCGCCACTGCACACAAATTATACACGAATGCCAGTATGGATTAAATGAAATGCAGGGACTTACGCTAGCTCGTTGTACAGGCTCACTTCAGCTCTGCTTGTGCTTGGGATGTTCCATGTACAAGTCCATGTTACCACTTGCTTGGATGTGCAGGCCTTGTGCTCCTTGCATCCCCCTCTGCATTTTTGACACGGCGAATGGCTGATCAAATAAGAGGAATCGACCTTGCTGTTGTACCGAAGGACAGATACTTACAAGGTTATACGGGTGTGTAGGATGTGTACCAGATCCCGTAGCGCCGTCATGCTTCGCTAAAAATGGATTTGCTTGTTTCAGATGATATCTCCAGAAGAAATAAGAGTTAAAGTTAGAGTTGGATAGGCGTGTAAGCTAAGAGAGCAGTGAAAGGATATCCAAACATCGTCAGAACAGTGCACAAGGGAGTGATGTGTGGATACCTAGTTCGGGCCGGTGTTTGGGCATGCTCGCCTAGCTAGAGTGCGGGTCACTTCAGAGCCGTTTGTAGGATCTAGAAGTAGGTGTGTCTAGAGGGGGGTGATTAGACACTTAGTGCTAAAGTTGCAATTTTTAAACTTTTTCGGTTTGAGTGGAGTTTTAGGCACAATTTCAACATACACAATACATATCAAGCAAGCATGCAAAGAGTATATGAGTAGCGAAATGTAAAGCATGCAACTTGCAAGAATGTAAAGGGAAGGGTTTGGAGAATTCAAACGCAATTGGAGACAAGGATGTTTTTCCCGTGGTTCGGATAGGTGGTGCTATCCTACATCCACGTTGATGGAGACTTCAACCCACGAAGGGTAACGGTTGCACGAGTCCACGGAGGGCTCCACCCACGAAGGGTCCACGAAGAAGCAACCTTGTCTATCCCACCATGGCCATCGCCCACGAAGGACTTGCATCACTAGCGGTAGATCTTCACGAAGTAGGCGATCTCCTTCCCTTACAAACTCCTTGGTTCAACTCCACAATCTTGTCGGAGGCTCCCAAGTGACACCTAGCCAATCTAGGAGACACCACTCTCCAAGAAGTAACAAATGGTGTGTTGATGATGAACTCCTTGCTCTTGTGCTTCAAATGATAGTCTCCCCAACACTCAACTCTCTCACACAGGATTTGGATTTGGTAGAAAGAAGATTTGAGTGGAAAGCAACTTGGGGAAGGCTAGAGATCAAGATTCATATGGTAGGAATGGAATATCTTGGCCTCAACACATGAGTAGGTGGTTCTCTTTCAGAACATATGAGTTGGAAGTGTAGATGTGTTCTGATGGCTCTCTCCGCGAGTGTAGATGTGTTCTGATGGCTCTCTCCGCGAATGAAGAGGAGGTGGAGGGGTATATATGTTGGGGAACGTTGCAGAAAATTAAAATTTTTCCTACGGTTTCACCAAGATCCATCTATGAGTTCATCTAGCAACGAGTCAAGGGAGAGAGAGATTGCATCTACATACCACTTTGTAGATCGCCAGCGGAAGCGTTCAACGAACGGGGATGAAGTAGTCGTACACACCGTGATCCAAATCACCGGAGATCCTAGCACCGAAAGCACGGCACCTCCGCGTTCAACACACGTACGGTCAGCGTAACGTCTCCTTCTTCTTGATCCAGCAAGGCAAAGGAGAGGTTGGGGAAGAAGACTCCAGCAGCAGCACGACAGCGTGGTGATGGTGGAGCCGCAGTACTCCGACAGGGCTTCGCCGAGCTCTTACGGAGGAGGAGGAGGTGTTGGAGAGGGAGAGGGAGGCGCCAGGGCATTGGGTGTCTAGCCCCCCCTCCCCTCCCCCCTTTATATAACCCCTTGGGGGGGGGGCGCCGGCCCTAGGAGATGGAATCTCCTAGGGGGGCGGCGGCCAGGGAGGGGGGCTTGCCCCCCAAGCAAGGGGGGCGCCCCCTTTAGGGTTTCCCCCCCCCCCCAACCCTAGGTGCATGGGCCTTTGGGGGGAGGCGCACCAGCCCACATTGGGCTGGTTCCCTTCCTCACTTTGGCCCATGGGGCCCTCCGGGATAGGTGGCCCCACCCGATGGACCCCCCGGGACCCTCCGGTGGTCCCGGTACAATACCGATAACCCCGAAACTTGTCCCGATGTCCGTATGAGGACTTTCCATATATAAATCTTTACCTCCGGACCATTCCGAAACTCCTCGTGACGTCCGGGATCTCATCCGGGACTCCGAACAACATTCGGGTTACTGCATATACATATCTTCACAACAATAGCGTCACCGAACCTTAAGTGTGTAGACCCTACGGGTTCGGGAGACATGCAGACATGACCGAGACGGCTCTCGGGCAATAACCAACAGCGGGATCTGGATACCCATGTTGGCTCCCACATGCTCCACGATGATCTCATCGGATGAACCATGATGTCGAGGATTCAATTAATCCCGTATACGATTCCCTTTGTCAATCGGTATTTTACTTGCCCGAGATTCGATCGTCGGTATCCCAATACCTCGTTCAATCTCGTTACCGGCAAGTCACTTTTCTCGTTCCGTAATGCATGATCCCGTGATCAAAACACTTTGATCACATTGAGCTCATTGTGATGATGCATTACCGAGAGGGCCCGGTGATACCTCTCCGTCAAGCGGAGTGACAAAACCCAGTCTCGATCCTCAACCCAACAGACACTTTCAGAGATACCCGTAGTATACCTTTATAGTCACCCAGTTACGTTGTGATGTTTGGCACACCCAAAGCACTCCTACGGTATCCGGGAGTTACACGATCTCATGGTCTAAGGAAAGGATACTTGACATTGGAAAACTCTAGCAAACCAACTAAGCGATCTTATGCTATGTTTAGGATTTGGTCTTGTCCATCACATCATTCTCCTAATGATGTGATCTCGTTATCAATGACATCCAATGTCCATAGTCAGGAAACCATGACTATCTGTTGATCAACGAGCTAGTCAACTAGAGGCTCACTAGGGACACGTTGTTGTCTGTTATTCACACATGTATTACGATTTCCGGATAACACAATTATAGCACGAATAAAGACAATTATCATGAATAAGGAAATATAATAATAATGCTTTTATTATTGCCTCTAGGGCATATTTCCAACAGTCTCCCACTTGCACTAGAGTCAATAATCTAGTTACATTGTGATGAATCGAACACCCATAGAGTTCTGGTGCTGATCATGTTTTGCCTTAGGGAGAGGTTTAGTCAACGGATCTACGACATTCAGATCCGTGTGCACTTTACAAATCTCTATGTATCCATCTTGAACATTTTCACGAATGGAGTTGAAGCGACGCTTGATGTACCTAGTCTTCTTGTGAAACCTGGGCTCCTTTGCAAGTGCAATAGCTCCAGTGTTGTCACAAAAGAGTTTGATTGGCCCCGACGCATTGGGTATGACTCCGAGGTCGGTGATGAACTCCTTCACCCAAATTGCTTCATGTGCTGCCTCCGAGGCTGCCATGTACTCCGCTTCACATGTAGATCCTGCCACGACGCTTTGCTTGCAACTGCACCAGCTTACTGCCCCACCATTCAAAATATACATGTATCCGGTTTGTGACTTAGAGTCATCCAGATCTGTGTCGAAGCTAGCGTCGACGTAACCCTTTACGACGAGCTCTTCGTCACCTCCATAAACGAGAAACATTTCCTTAGTCCTTTTCAGGTACTTCAGGATATTCTTGACCGTTGTCCAGTGTTCCTTGCCGGGATTACTTTGGTACCTACCTACCAAACTTACGGCAAGGTTTACATCAGGTCTGGTACACAGCATGGCATACATAATAGATCCTATGGCTGAGGCATAGGGGATGACACTCATCTCTTCTATATCTTCTGCCGTGGTCGGACATTGAGCTGAGCTCAATTTCACACCTTGTAACATAGGTAAGAACCCTTTCTTAGATTGATCCATATTGAATTTCTTCAATATCTTATCAAGGTATGTGCTTTGTGAAAGACCTATGAGGCGTCTCGATCTATCTCTATAGATCTTGATGCCTAATATATAAGCAGCTTCTCCAAGGTCCTTCATTGAAAAACTTTTATTCAAGTAGGCCTTAATGCTGTCCAAGAGTTCTATATCATTTCCCATCAAAAGTATGTCGTCTACATATAATATGAGAAATGCTACAGAGCTCCCACTCACTTTCTTGTAAACACAGGCTTCTCCATAAGTCTGTGTAAACCCAAACGCTTTGATCATCTCATCAAAGCGAATGTTCCAACTCCGAGATGCTTGCACCAGCCCATAAATCGAGCGTTGGAGCTTGCACACCTTGTCAGCATTCTTAGGATCGACAAAACCTTCCGGCTGCATCATATACAATTCTTCCTTAAGGAAACCATTAAGGAATGTCGTTTTGACGTCCATTTGCCATATTTCATAATCATAGAATGCGGCAATTGCAAACATGATTCGGACGGACTTCAGCTTCGCTACCGGTGAGAAAGTCTCATCGTAGTCAACCCCTTGAACTTGTCGATAACCCTTAGCGACAAGCCGAGCTTTATAGATGGTCACATTACCATCCGCGTCTGTCTTCTTCTTAAAGATCCATTTATTTTCTATGGCTCGCCGCTCAACGGGCAAGTCAGTCAAAGTCCATACTTCGTTTTCATACATGGATCCTATCTCGGATTTCATGGCTTCCAGCCATTTGTCGGAATCCGGGCCCGCCATTGCTTCCTCATAGTTCGAAGGTTCACCGCTGTCTAACAACATGATTTCCAAGACAGGGTTGCCGTACCACTCTGGTGCGGAACGTGTCCTTGTGGACCTTCGAATTTCAGTAGGATCTTGATTAGAAGCATCTTGATCATCATCATTAATTTCCTCTCTAGTCGGTGCAGGCACCTCAGAAATGTTTTCTTGAGTTTCGCCATTTTCCGGTTCAAGAGGTAACACTTCATCAAGTTCTACTTTCCTCCCACTTACTTCTTTCGAGAGAAACTCTTTCTCTAGAAAGGATCCATTCTTGGCAACAAAGATCTTGCCTTCGGATCTGAGGTAGAAGGTATACCCAACAGTGTCTTTAGGGTATCCTATGAAGACGCATTTTTCCGACTTGGGTTCGAGCTTTTCAGGTTGAAGTTTCTTGACATAAGCATCGCATCCCCAAACTTTTAGAAACGACAGCTTAGGTTTCTTCCCAAACCATAATTCATACGGTGTCGTCTCAACGGATTTCGACGGAGCCCTATTTAAAGTGAATGCGGCAGTTTCTAAAGCATAGCCCCAAAAAGATAGCGGTAAGTCAGTAAGAGACATCATAGATCGCACCATATCTAACAGAGTGCGATTACGACGTTCGGACACACCATTACGCTGAGGTGTTCCAGGCGGCGTGAGTTGTGAAACTATTCCACATTTTCTTAAGTGTGTGCCAAATTCATGACTCAAGTATTCTCCTCCACGATCTGATCGTAGAAACTTGATCTTTCTATCACGTTGATTTTCAACCTCACTCTGAAATTCCTTGAACTTTTCAGAGGTCTCAGATTTGTGTTTCATTAAGTAGACATACCCATATCTACTCAAGTCATCAGTGAGGGTGAGAACATAACGATAGCCACCGCGAGCCTCAACACTCATTGGACCGCACACATCGGTATGTATGATTTCCAATAAGTTGGTTGCTCGCTCCATTTTTCCTGAGAACGGAGTCTTGGTCATTTTACCCATGAGGCATGGTTCGCACGTGTCAAATGATTCATAATCAAGAGACTCTAAAAGTCCATCTGCATGGAGCTTCCTCATGCGTTTGACACCTATGTGACCAAGGCGGCAGTGCCACAAATATGTGGGACTATTGTTATCAACTTTAACTCTTTTGGTATTCACACTATGAATATGTGTATCATCACGTACGAGATTCATTAAGAATAAACCATTAACCATCGGAGCATGACCATAAAACATATCTCTCATATAAATAGAACAACCATTATTCTCGGATTTAAATGAGTAGCCATCTCGAATTAAACGAGATCCAGATACAATGTTCATGCTCAAACTTGGCACTAAATAACAATTATTGAGGTTTAAAACTAATCCCGTAGGTAAATGTAGAGGCAGCGTGCCGACGGCGATCACATCGACCTTGGAACCATTCCCGACGCGCATCGTCACCTCGTCCTTCGCCAGTCTCCGTTTATTCCGCAGCTCCTGCTTTGAGTTACAAGTGTGAGCAACTGCACCGGTATCAAATACCCAAGAGCTACTACGAGTACTGGTAAGGTACACATGAATTACATGTATATCACATATACCTTTGGTTTTGCCGGCCTTCTTGTCCGCTAAGTATTTGGGGCAGTTCCGCTTCCAGTGACCACTTCCCTTGCAATAAAAACACTCAGTCTCGGGCTTGGGTCCATTCTTTGGCTTCTTCTCGGCAACTTGCTTACCGGGCGCGGCAACTTCCTTGCCGTCCTTCTTGAAGTTCTTTTTACCCTTGCCCTTCTTGAACTTAGTGGTTTTATTCACCATCAACACTTGATGCTCTTTCTTGATTTCTACCTCTGCTGATTTGAGCATAGCATATACCTCAGGAATGGTCTTTACCATCCCCTGCATATTGTAGTTCATCACAAAGCTCTTGTAGCTAGGTGGAAGCGACTGGAGGATTCTGTCAATGACCGCTTCATCCGGGAGATTAACTTCCAGTTGAGTCAAGCGGTTGTGCAACCCAGACATTTTGAGTATGTGCTCACTGACAGAGCCATTTTCCTCCATCTTACAGCTAAAGAATTTGTCGGAGACTTCGTATCTCTCGACCCGGGCATGAGCTTGGAAAACCATTTTCAGCTCTTCGAACATCTCATATGCTCCATGTCTCTCAAAACGCTTTTGGAGCCCCGGCTCTAAGCTGTAAAGCATGCCGCACTGAACGAGGGAGTAATCATCGCAGCGTGACTGCCAAGCGTTCATAACGTCTTGTTCTGCAGGGAGAATAGGTGCGTCACCCAGCGGTGCTCGTAGGACATAATCTTTCTTGGCAGTTATGAGGATGATCCTCAGGTTCCGGACCCAGTCCGTATAGTTGCTACCATTGTCTTTCAGCTTGGTTTTCTCTAGGAACGCGTTGAAGTTGAGGACTACGTTGGCCATTTGATCTACAAGACATATTGTAAATATTTAGACTAAGTTCATGATAATAAAGTTCATTTAATCAAATTATTTAATGAACTCCCACTTAGATTGACATCCCTCTTCTAGTCATCTAAGTATTACATGATCCGAGTCAACTAGGCCGTGTCTGATCATCACGTGAGACGGACTAGTCAACATCGGTGAACATCTTCATGTTGATCGTATCTTCTATACGACTCATGCTCGACCTTTCGGTCTTCTGTGTTCCGAGGCCATGTCTGTACATGCTAGGCTCGTCAAGTCAACCTAAGTGTTTCGCGTGTGTAAATCTGTCTTACACCCGTTGTATGTGAACGTTAGAATCTATCACACCCGATCATCACGTGGTGCTTCGAAACAACGAACTGTCGCAACGGTGCACAGTTAGGGAGAACACTTTCTTGAAATTATTATGAGGGATCATCTTATTTACTACCGTCGTTCTAAGTAAACAAGATGCAAAACATGATAAACATCACATGCAATCAAATAATAAATGTGACATGATATGGCCAATATCACATAGCTCCTTCGATCTCCATCTTGGGGCTCCATGATCATCTTGTCACCGGCTTGACACCATGATCTTCATCATCATGATCTTCATCATCGTGTCTCCATGAAGTTGCTCGCCAACTATTACTTCTACTACTATGGCTAACGCGTTTAGCAATAAAGTAAAGTAATTTACATGGCGTTTCTCAATGACACGCAGGTCATACAAAAAATAAAGACAACTCCTATGGCTCCTGCCGGTTGTCATACTCATCGACATGCAAGTCGTGATTCCTATTACAATAGCATGAACATCTCATACATCACATATAGATCATTCATCATTCATCACAACTTTGGCCATATCATATCACAAAGCACTTGCTGCAAAAACAAGTTAGACGTCCTCTAATTGTTGTTGCAAGTTTTTACGTGGCTGAATTAGGGTTCTAGCAAGAACGTTTTCTTACCTACGTGAAAACCACAAGGTGATTTGTCAACTTCTATTTACCCTTCATAAGGACCCTTTTCATCGAATCCGCTCCAACTAAAGTGGGAGAGACAGACACCCGCGAGCCACCTTATGCAACTAGTGCATGTTAGTCGGTGGAACCGGTCTCACGTAAGCGTACGTGTAAGGTTGGTCCGGGCCGCTTCATCCCACAATACCGCTGAAGCAAGATAAGACTAGTAGCGGCAAGAAGAGTTGACAACATCTACGCCCACAACAAATTGTGTTCTACTCGTGCAATAGAGAACTACGCATAGACCTGGCTCTGATACCACTGTTGGGGAACGTTGCAGAAAATTAAAAATTTTCCTACCGTTTCACCAAGATCCATCTATGAGTTCATCTAGCAACGAGTCAAGGGAGAGAGAGATTGCATCTACATACCACTTTGTAGATCGCGAGCGGAAGCGTTCAACGAACGGGGATGAAGTAGTCGTACACACCGTGATCCAAATCACCGGAGATCCTAGCACCGAAAGCACGGCACCTCCGCGTTCAACACACGTACGGTCAGCGTAACGTCTCCTTCTTCTTGATCCAGAAAGGCAAAGGAGAGGTTGGGGAAGAATACTCCAGCAGCAGCACGACGGCGTGGTGATGGTGGAGCCGCAGTACTCCGACAGGGCTTCGCCGAGCTCTTACGGAGGAGGAGGAGGTGTTGGAGAGGGAGAGGGAGGCGCCAGGGCATTGGGTGTCTAGCCTCCCCTCCCCTCCCCCCTTTATATAACCCCTTGGGGGGCGCCGGCCCTAGGAGATGGAATCTCCTAGGGGGGCGGCGGCCAGGGAGGGGGGCTTGCCCCCCAAGCAAGGGGGCGCCCCCTTTAGGGTTTCCCCCCCCCCCAACCCTAGGCGCATGGGCCTTTGGGGGGAGGCGCACCAGCCCACATTGGGCTGGTTCCCTTCCTCACTTTGGACCATGGGGCCCTCCGGGATAGGTGGCCCCACCCGATGGACCCCCCGGGACCCTCCGGTGGTCCCGGTACAATACCGATAACCCCGAAACTTGTCCCGATGTCCGTATGAGGACTTTCCATATATAAATCTTTACCTCCGGACCATTCCGAAACTCCTCGTGACGTCCGGGATCTCATCCGGGACTCCGAACAACATTCGTGTTACTGCATATACATATCTTCACAACCCTAGCGTCACCGAACCTTAAGTGTGTAGACCCTACGGGTTCGGGAGACATGCAGACATGACCGAGACGGCTCTCGGGCAATAACCAACAGCGGGATCTGGATACCCATGTTGGCTCCCACATGCTCCACGATGATCTCATCGGATGAACCACGATGTCGAGGATTCAATTAATCCCGTATACGATTCCCTTTGTCAATCGGTATTTTACTTGCCCGAGATTCGATCGTCGGTATCCCAATACCTCGTTCAATCTCGTTACCGGCAAGTCACTTTTCTCGTTTCGTAATGCATGATCCCGTGATCAAAACACTTTGATCACATTGAGCTCATTGTGATGATGCATTACCGAGAGGGCCCGGTGATACCTCTCCGTCAAGCGGAGTGACAAATCCCAGTCTCGATCCATGTCAACCCAACAGACACTTTCAGAGATACACATAGTATACCTTTATAGTCACCCAGTTACATTGTGACGTTTGGCACACCCAAAGCACTCCTACGGTATTCGGGAGTTACATGATCTCATGGTCTAAGGAAAGGATACTTGACATTGGAAAACTCTAGCAAACGAACTAAGCGATCTTATGCTATGTTTAGGATTGGGTCTTGTCCATCACATCATTCTCCTAATGATGTGATCTCGTTATCAATGACATCCAATGTCCATAGTCAGGAAACCATGACTATCTGTTGATCAACGAGCTAGTCAACTAGAGGCTCACTAGGGACACGTTGTTGTCTGTTATTCACACATGTATTACGATTTCCGGATAACACAATTATAGCATGAATAAAGACAATTATCATGAATAAGGAAATATAATAATAATGCTTTTATTATTGCCTCTAGGGCATATTTCCAACAATATGTAGCCTCCACACAAAATCCAACCGTTACACACGATTTACCAATCTCGGTGGGACTGAATCAACAAACTCGGTCAGACCGAAAAAGTAAACCTTGTGACCGTTAGAGATTTTCGGTGGGACTGACATACAACTCGGTAGGACCGATATGGTTAGGGTTAGGGCATGACGTAATCTCGGTGAGACCGATTTTGGTAATTAGCTAACCAGAGAGTTGGTTAGGCAAACTCGGTGGGACCGATTACTAAACTCGGTTGGACCGATTTTGGTAATGAGTTAACCAGAGAGTTTGCATTGTAATCTCGGTAGTACCGATTGCCTAAACTCGGTGAGACCGATTTTGACAATGGACATACATAGTGAGATTTCAATCCCATCTCGGTGAGACCGAGATCCCTATCGGTAGAACCGATTTGCTAGGGTTTGTGGCAGTGGCTATGACATGTGAAACTCGGTGGCGCCGGATAGAAAGAATCGGTAGGTCCGAGTTTGACTTTGGGTTTAGGTCATATGTGGAAGTGGGAAAGTAGCTGAGGGTTTTTGGAGCATATCATTAAGCACATGAAGCAAGAGGCTCATTAAGCAACACCTCATCCCTCCTTGATAGTATTAGCTTTTCCTATAGACTCAATGTGATCTTGGATCACTAAAATGTAAAATGAAGAGTCTTGAGCTTGAAGCTTTAGCCAATCCTTTGTCCTTAGCATCTTGAAGGAGTTCCCACAACCTTTAGTCCATGCCACTCAATTGTTGAACTTATCTGAAACATGGTAGATAGAAACGTTAGTCCAACAAGAGATATGTTGACATTAATTACCAAAACCACCTGGGGAGCACTTGTGCTTTCACCGTTGAGGGTGATGCACTGGCGTTGGCTGGCCGCGCACAGATGCAGATCTTGAGTGGCAGCGGAGCGCTACGATGCGGTGGACGAAACCGTTGGTGAAGCCCCAGCGGCCTCGGGGGGCGGGGATGTGACGATGTGCTCGGTGAAGTAGCCCCGGTGAGCTGGGAGACGGCGTCGGTGAAGCGCACCTGATGCGGTGGAAGTCGGTGTCTGTGAGGCACGTCGGTTGCGGCGGCCGACATTGTCGGTGGACCACCCGGTGCGGTGGACGAGGGCGTAGATGAGGTAGCTCCGGTGCCGTGGTGAAGCGCGACCTCGTCTTCGTCTTCGTCATCTGGCACAGAGGTGGGGAAAGAGACGAGACGAGGGGTGATTCAAACTTTGCTTGGGTTGACGGCGAATTAGGGATTTGAGCAATTTGGGCGCGGAAGGGGACGGCGGAGAAGGGAGATTTTGCAGGGCTGGAATTGGGGCCGCCAGATATTTCAATCCGAAACATGGAAGCGCGAACTTATTTTGTCGTCGTCCTTTGGGGGGGAGGGGGAGTGAGGGAGGGGGTGGGTGGCTGGGTGCTACGCGTCCGTCCGACACACGCGACCACCACGACACGACCCAGGTGCGCCTACATTTGAGAATGCAAATGAATCTTCTTTCATTTGCAAATGAATCTGTATGTATTACCATGCCTGTGTTTTCCTTGCAATAATTAGTCATTTGAAACGAGATACTATAAATTAATTAATGCGGAGTTATTTGAAAAAATATCAAAACGGTATCCACGCTAACGTGGATTAGAGTGTGTGTCACATGATTAGTTATTTGAATTAGAGTGTGTGTCACATGATTAGTTATTTGAATTAGAGTGTGTATCACATAGCGATCTCCAATTCTAACGTGGATTTCACATTTCACTATATTCACGCTACTTTTTTAATACAAATTCATATGTATATGATGAACACCATGGTAGTGAGAATTTTGGATGGATTCAAACATATGACCTACAAAATAGCACAACAAATCGATTCAATGTCAACTTTTCGAAACCTAGTATGGCACGAATTCAAAATAATTACCCATATGCATGGTCCTCAGTTCAAATCTTACAATGTACACCGTATTGAAACATCGATATTAAGTCTCGTACTATCTACATTCAAATGTTGTTTTTAGCGCCCCCCCCCCCCCCCCCCCGCGCACACACGCTACATACTTCCTGTATCGGTCAATCTTCCTCTCCTACCCACCTTAGGAAGCTATCGGTTTCCAACACATATCCATTCTTTATCTCCATGTTTCGATCTCTAACTCTCTCAACTACACAACCCCCTTTTTCCACTCTATTACGAAATGTATTTACCTCACACACCCGCCATTGCACCCCATGTCGAGCTCTCTCTCTCTCTCTCCCTCTCCCTCTAACCCTCTCGCGCTAAATACATGCATTGCCTATCTAGCCCCCAACCTCTCATGCGCATGCACGCACGTTGTCTATCTAGGTCACTCCCTCAAGACTGTCTCACTCTTTCTTCCGCATGGCGGGCCACACTCGCTCAATCTCGCTCTCTTTATCTGAGTCTCGTTTAACCTCGTTTTCTTTCACACACAAATGATATATCTCCCTGTTCGGGCCTCGATCGACACACTCTATACTCTCTCACACAGATTGTCTATCTAGGTCAGTCCATCGAAGCCGCCCCCACTCTTTCGACCTCATGGCGGGCCACACTCGCTCTCTCTCTCTCTCTCTCTCTATCTCTCTCTCTCTCTCCCTCCCTCTCTCACTCCCTCTCTCCCTCTCTCTTTGTATGTCTCGATTGACCTCGCTCTTTCTCTGACAAAAACGATATATCACCATGTTTGAGCCCAATTCGACTTATTCACATTGTCTACTCTCTCATGCACATTGTCTATCTAGGTCACTCTCTCCAACTCATCTCACTCTTTCGATCGCATGACGACCCTATGTGATTGATCGACCTTGCTTCCTCCCAAGCACAAAATGTATCTACACATTTGTGACTGGATCATCTCTCAAGCTCTATCTTACATCCCTCACCCTTGCCAAAAGCTCAATCGGACAATATCTCTCCAGAGCATATATATTTGTTCCATGAATATCGGACCACACTCACTTTGTCTCTCTATCTATATGTCTCTCGATTGACCTCACTTTCTCACGCCGTATCTTCCACACATTGAAGCTACCTCTCCATCCCTCGCAAAGCCGAAGCTATTTACATTGCGAGGGGCACTCCAACCTTGGATTAATTTGTGTAGGCATTTATTCCGGTCGGTTTAGATTATATTTTCGTAGAGTTCGGCCCACAACTACTCGAAACACCGTTGCAACCCCCGCAACTCCCCTAGTTGATTTCCCTCTGGCTCGGTCATCGCTCTCTCGCACGTCCTTTCTCGGCTTCAACGTCGCACCATGGTATTATTGCAAAAAACTCGGGTGTTCTCTTTAATTATTATAAATAAGCTACAAAACTACACACCGATAGTCCACTTAGAATGGAACAAATTTGGACCCACAAATTAAAGTGCTACAAACTACACACCGAGGGGCCCACATGTCATGAAACAAATTTGGACCCATATACAAATTAAAAAATAAAGGACGAGGATCGAACATGCGACCATGGCCTTCAAGCAGCACGTCAATAGGCAACTTATGTAGAACAGCAATGTTTGTTGTACCTCCCTTTGTTCACATAATGTTTTTATATTACCACAACCTATTTAATTGATAACATGTAATATTATTTTTAGTACTATTAGCCTTCACTTACTGGTGGGTTCCATATGTGCTCTCTCTCTCTCTATCTCTCCTCCCCTTCTGCGTTTAGACGCACGAGCATATACGAAGAACTCGCGGGCGATGTTGCCGTTGACCATATCTGGACGCATTCATAAGTTACAGCACCAGTTTCACGTGCTAGAAGCACTACTCAGTGTGTACGTGCAATGCATGTTAATTTGGAAGTATATTAAGTGCATGCGGATATTAAGTTGGATATTATTTGCGTGTTATTATGTGATTAGCACTATTTTTGGCATGAAATTAACTGCACACTAAACGTGTTGAGCGCTCGATATTGAAGCAGTCTAGGTCGTTGGATGACAAGGAATACATGTGGCTTGATGACATTTTATATTTAATTTGATACGGCTCTAGCAGAACATTCAATCAATCAAACCATAGATTTCATTTAGTCTGACTCCAACTTTAAATTATACGACGATCGATCTAAAATAAACGGAAATGACAAACGTTCGGATTTTAAGCATGGCAATCCGAATGTTTTTCATGGCAAATTTAGATTACGCGGCGGTGGCGGGGGCGTCTTGAGGTGGGAAGCGGCTCCTCTGTCGTGATATGTGTGTCGTCGGGCCACTGACCGACGGCGACTGCAGCGTCTTGCGCCATTGTTGGCGTACTCCTAGACGTTGGCCCTAGCTTCAAGGCAGGCCACAATATTCTGGACTTTGGTCTCCAGGAGCAAGTCAACTGGCGGGAGGAGGCGAATGGCGTTGGTGCAAGGAAGCGGTCGATGGCGGCCATCCATGCCGCTGAGGGGGGCATTGGCACCCGCGCGGGGGCAGGCGCTGTCAACGGCGCGGTGGAGACATTCGTGTGCACGGGCACCGGCACGGGCACGCACGTAAGTGCACGCGCAGGCGCATGTGCTGGCAGGTGCACGGGCACTGGCACGGGCGTGCGCGTCAGTGCACGCGCAGGCGCATGCGCTGGCAGGTGCACAGGCGCGTGAAAGTCGGCGGGGACCTCATGGAACCTCATGGCATCAAGCTCGGTGACAATGTGCGGCTCCCAGCCCATCAATGCCACGGGGATGGGCGCTGGCGCAGCCGGGGCGACGGGAGCCGGAACGGGAGCGGGGACGGGCGCGGCGTCTTCCCGCAAGGCCAGTTCAAGCTCGTCCCAAAGCGCCTTAGTTCTTGAGACTCCGGTTGGGTGTCTTCCTTAGGAAACTGGAAGACTAAGGGCAGACCATCGTGATGCGGCATGGCGTATGTTTAGGTTAGGCTGGTTGGAGGTAGACGACAGGAGAATCGGAGAGGAAGAGAGAAGATTGTAGCGATACCGAGTAGTGTGGGGTTGATTTTAAACTGCGGCGCTGGCGACATTAAAAGTGGGAGCATTTGGGACGAAGGTGGGCAGCGGAGCCTAGTCAAAGGGCTCGCCTCCCGGTGAGCCTGCACAGCTGTCTTCTCGCACGCCTCCCTGTCAGCCGGCACAGCGGTCTGCTCGCACGCCTCCCGTCGACTCACATGCTTGCTCGGACGGCACCTGCCAATGAGAAGCGGGACTCGTGGCGGCACGTAAACGCCCACGGTTTCAATAGTGAAAGCGTTCGCCATAACGTGACAGGTCTTTGTTCCAAAATATATTGGCTCTTCATTTGTGCAACTTGTCATAAGCAGCTTGTCTCAAATTGAAGAAAAAAAATTATGAAGTAATATTTGTGCCATATCACGTGACCATGCTCAGTTTCAAGAATTTATTGTCACTTTTGGATTTTCTGAAATTTAAGATCCAGGATTCGAAACAATGTCATAACCTGCATCATGCAATAAATTTTCAAGCCATACATCTGTCCTGTTGTATTTCTTAAGAAAGGATTTGGTCAAACATTTTGCTTAGTTAGACTTCAGACAAGTTATATATGCAGAGCAAAAGGATAATCCCTCCGTACCAGTGCATTGCCTGATATATTAACTCAAGTACTAAGCATGAACAAACGGGCTCAATTCTGTGCTCATCCTGGTGTAGTAGTAGTAGTACTAGGCAATGCAGTTGACGGATGACCTTGGCGAGCGGCGACCGAGGGAACTGAACCATGCTTAGCACGGTAGGTAACGTTGTCTAGTTACTTTTTTTAACACAAGTTGTCTAGTTACTAAAGCATCCCTCCGTTGTTCATCGGTAGTCATTATGGACCGGGGACATGAAGGGAATTTCCTAGGGCTGGAATTCTGGCCGCCAGATATTTCGACTCAAAACGCGGAGGCTCGACTGGTTGGGGTTGCCTAATGTGCGTACCACGCACGCCACCAGAAGGACACGAGCCCAGTTTTTTTTAGGATCAACACGAGCCAAGGTCTGGCTGGTACGCCGTTGGGTCCTACCATTCGAGTATACGAAAGGAACCTTTTAAGTTGCCGAACGAATCTATGTGTATTACAATGCCCGTATTTTCCTTGCAAATACTAATCTCAACGTGGTAATTTGATTTATGACGAGTTGTTGAATTAGAGTGAGTTTGTGATATAGTGATCTCAACGTGGATTTCACATTTCATAGTATCCCTGCTAAGTTTTTCAATGCAAATTCAAATTTAAAAGATGAAAAATATGGAGGTGAGAAAACTTTGTATGTATCAAGCATATGACCACACACACACACACACACGAACACAACAACAATCCAATAAGTATAGTGCATTTATTTTTCCAAACCATGCATGTATGACACGAACTCAAAAATACTCCTTCTATTCCTAAATATTAGTCTTTTAGAGATTTCAACAAGCGACTACATACGGAGCAAAATGAGTGAATCTACACTCTAAAATATGTCTATATACATCCGTATATGCCAGTCCACTTGAAATCTCTAAAAAGACTAATATTTAGGAACGAAGGGAGTAAAATGTAAGACATGCATGGTCCTCAATTCAATATTTAAAATGAACATGAAACTGAAACATGAATATTAAGTCTAGTACTACAGTACATGCAAATGTTGTGTTTAATTAGGCGGAGCTATGATTGTTGGGGGTCACCCCCTCGACCTTTGATAAAATTGTGAAGCTCTGATTAGGGTTATTTAGATTATATTTGTCCCCACCCTCCCAACCACCGATTGGTTGTGCACCCCGCCCCCTCCTCCCCGGGAGAATATCATGTGGCCCCATACCTTAGATGATATATGCCGATATGAGTTGCTTGGAGCTTGTAGATCTGAGATATAGCAGCTCACATGATGTCTTAATATTTTTATAGGAAACCTTGATGAGTTTGAGAATTGCACACAATTTGTACAAAAACTACTCAGATGCCCTTGGATCCCATATCCAACGACCTCAAAACTCGTATCACCGTAGCATCTAAGATGAAGGAGGACATCCTATTCTCCTGTATGTAAGAATATCATGTGCTACCACACCTTAGATGCTTTGGTGATACAAGCTCTTCAGAGCCGTTGGATTTGTGACACAACGCCTCCTCGGTGGTTCGAATGGTTTTTTGCAGAAAAGCCCCCAAAGAGTTCGCCCGCTGCTTACAAGCACAAAGACTGCTCAGATGCCATTGGATCTCAGATCAAACGACCTCGAAGCTCGTATCACCGTGGCATCCAAGATGCGAGAGCACCTTATGTTTTCTCGCACGGGAGAATATGAGGTGCTCCCGCACTGTAGATTCTATGGTGATACGAGTTCACGGAGATCTAACGGCCCACAGTAGGAGGTTTGAATGTTTTTGCAATATACGGCTGAGAGAGTTTGGGAATTGCGGAGAAAGTACAAGTACGACGCATGTGCCATCTGATCACTGATCATACGACCTAGATGCTCATATCACCGTAGCGGGTAATTAAGCTACGGGGAGCACCTAATATGAGCAACGGGGAGTCGTTGGATCCAAGATGCAGCGGCACACACGAGGCGTGAATGTTTTATTTACAAAAACCCTTTGGAGAGTTTGGAAATTGCGCATAATTACAAAGACTACTCCCAAGCCATTGGATCTCACTTCCAACGGTGTAAAAACTCGTATCACCATAGTATCTAAGCTGCGGGATGGTTGTGATATTCTATGTCGCTGTCATTTTTGTTCGTAAACTTGCAAAATACGTGTAACTTGTGACGTTACTTGTCTAACCACGCAAAGTGTTTGTTCAAAAAAACCATCCTACACTGAAATATCGGAACAACACACGGGGGTCCCACTTGTCATTAATCAAATTTGGACCTAAAACTAACAAATCTGAAAGACGAGATTCAAACTGGCAACGTGGACTACAAAGCGTAAGTCAACAATGGTTGTTGGCTTTGTCCCATAACTTGACTTTATACAGTATTACGTTGAGTAGAGTAGAGGGAATACCTCGTCTACACGTGCATGACCGTTGACGCACTTACTGGTGGGTCCCAGGTTTGCGATCTCTCTCTTCTCTCCATCGTCTAACCTTTGCATGGTCACACACGAAGAGCGGCGCTAGCTTGCCGTGGTGTTATTACAACTAAAAAAAGCTTGGAAAATATAAGAATCGCTTAGAACAAGAGACGGTGTGGCTGGTCGAGACGGAGCTAACCACACCTATCCTCCGTGCCAAGTTAGCATGATGAAGCTGTGTGGCTAGTGGGGTGTTTTCGACCGACTGGCTGGGTCCCGAGGTCGAACCATAGGTACTACATCTGATACAGTAAATTTTTACACGCACATTTTTCCTCCGTGCCGAGACATGGCACACCCTACCGCGTGATACGTCTCCAACATATCTATGATTTTTGATTGCTCCATGCTATATTATCTTTTGTTTTGGACATTATTGGGCTTTATTACTCACTTTTATATTATTTTTGGGACTAACCTATTAACCGCAGGCCCAGCCCAGAATTGCTGTTTTTGCCTATTTTAGAGTTTCGCAGAAAAAGAATATCAAACGGAGTCCAAACAGAATGAAACCTTCGGGAACGTGATTTTCGAAACGAACATGATCCAGAGGACTTGGACCCTACGCCAAGAAACAATGGAGGAAGCCACGAGGTAGTGGCGCGCCTACCCCCCCCCCCCCCCAGGCGCGCCCTCCACCCTCGTGGGCCCCCTGTTGCTCCACCGACGTACTCCTTCCTCCTATATATACCTACGTACCCCCAAACGATCAGAACAAGAGCCAAAAACCTAATTCCACCGCCGCAACCTTCTGTACCAACGAGATCCCATCTTGGGGCCTGTTTTGGAGCTCCGCCGGAGGGGGCATCCATCACGGAGGGCTTCTACATCAACACCTAGCCCCTCCGATCAAGCGTGAGTAGTTTACCTCAAACCTTCGGGTCCATAGTTATTAGCTAGATGGCTTCTTCTATCTTTTTGGATCTCAATACAATGTTCTCCCCCTCTCTTGTGGAGATCTATTCGATGTAATCTTCTTTTGCGGTGTGTTTGTTGAGACCGATGAATTGTGGGTTTATGATCAAGTTTATCTATGAACAATATTTGAATCTTCTAAAATCTTTTATGTATGATTGGTTATCTTTGCAAGTCTCTTCAAATTATCAGTTTGGTTTGGCCTACTAGATTGATCTTTCTTGCAATTGGAGAAGTTCTTAGCTTTGGGTTCAATCTTGCGGTGTCCTTTCCCAGTGACAGTAGGGGCAGCAAGGCACGTATTGTATTGTTGCCATCGAGGATAACAAGATGGGGTTTCTATCATATTGCATGAATTTATCCCTCTACATCATGTCATCTTGCTTAAGGCATTACTCTGTTTTTATGAACTTAATACTCTAGATGCATGATGGATGGCGGTCGATGAGTGGAGTAATAGTAGTAGATGCAGGCAGGAGTCGGTCTACTTGTCTCGGACGTGATGCCTATATGCATGATCATACCTAGATATTCTCATAACTATGCTTAATTCTATCAATTGCTCAACAGTAATTCGTTCACCCACCGTAAAATACTTATGCTCTTGAGAGAAGCCACTAGTGAAACCTATGGCTCCGGGGTCTATCTTCATCATATTAATCTTCCAACACTTAGTTATTTCCTTTGCTTTTTACTTTGCTTTTATTTTGCTTTGCATCTTTATCACAAAAATACCAAAACTATTATCCTATCATATCTGTCAGATCTCACTCTCGTAAGTGACCGTGTAGGGTTTGACAACCCCTTACCGCGTTGGTTGCGAGGATTTATTTGTTTTGTGTAGGTGCGAGGGACTCGCGCGTAGCCTCCTACTGGATTGATACCTTGGTTCTCAAAAATTGAGGGAAATACTTACGCTACTTTGCTGCATCACCCTTTCCTCTTCAAGGGAAAACCAACGCAGTGCTCAAGAGGTAGCAAGAAGGATTTCTGGCGCCGTTGCCGGCGAGGTCTAGGCAAAAGTCAACATACCAAGTACCCATCACAAACCCTTATCTCCCGCATTACATTATTTGCCATTTGCCTCTCGTTTTCCTCTCCCCCACTTCACCCTTGCCGTTTTATTCGCCCTCTCTTTTTTGTTCGCCTCTTTTTCGCTTGCTTTTTGTTTGCTCGTGTGTTGGATTGTTTGTTTGACACGATGGCTCAAGATAATACCAAATTATGTGACTTTACCAATACCAACAATAATGATTTCCTTAGCACTCCGATTGCTCCTCTTACCGATACTGAATCTTGTGAAATCAATGCTGCTTTGTTGAATCTTGTCATGAAAGATCAATTTGCCGGCCTTTCTAGTGAAGATGCCGCTACTCATCTAAATAGCTTCGTTGATTTGTGTGCAAAAGAGGAAAGATGTCGATAATGATATTTTTAAATTGAAGCTAATCCTTTTTTGCTTAGAGATTGTGCTAAAGCTTGGTTTTCGTCTTTACCTAAAAATAGTATTGATTCTTGGAATAAGTGCAAAGATGCTTTTATCTCTAAGTATTTTCCTCCCGCTAAGATCATCTCTCTTAGAAACGATATTATGAATTTTAAGCAACTTGATCATGAACATGTTGCACAAGTTTGGGAGAGGATGAAATTAATGATACATAATTGCCCTACTCATGGTTTGAACTTGTGGATGATTATACAAAAATGTTATGCCGGATTGAATTTTGCTTCTAGAAATCTTTTAGACTCGGCCGCGGGAGGCACTTTTATGTAAATCACTTTAGGAGAAGCTACTAAACTCCTAGATAATATTATGGTTAATTATTCTCAATGGCACACTAAAAGATATACTAATAAAAAAGTGCATGCGATAGAAGAAATTAATGTTTTGAGTGGAAAGATGGATGAACTTATGAAATTATTTTCTACTAAGAGTGTTTCTTCTGATCCTAATGATATGCCTTTGTCTACTTTGATTGAGAATAATAATGAATCTATGGATGTGAATTTTGTTGGTAGGAATAATTTTGGTAACAACGCGTATAAAGGAAACTTTAATTCTAGGCCTTATCGTAGTAATTCCTCCAATAATTATGGTAATTCCTACAACAATTCTTATGGAAATTTTAATAAGGTGCCCTCTGAATTTGAGACTAGTGTTAAGGAATTTATGATTTGGCTAGGAACGTTGATAGAATTTCTCTTGATGTTGATTCTTTAAAACTTAGATCTATTCCTCCTAAGCATGATATCAATGAGTCTCTCAAAGCCATGAGAATTTCCATTGATGAGTGCAAAGAAAGAACCGCTAGGATGCGTGCTAAAAAAGATTCATTTATAAGAGCGTGTTCTTCTAGTTTCTATGAAAATAAAGATGAAGATCTAAAATTTATTGATGTGTCCCCTATTAAATCTTTGTTTTGCAATATGAATCTTGATAATTATAGGATTGAATATGATCCACCTTTACCTAGAAGGCGTTCTAAAAATTCAGAGTTTTTAGATCTTGATGCTAAAAGTGATAAAAGTGGGATTGAAGAAATCAAAACCCTAGATGTTGATAAAACCACTATTTTGGATTTGAAGGAATTTAATTATGATAATTGCTCTTTGATAGATTGTATTTCCTTGTTGCAATCCGTGCTAAATTCTCCTCATGCTTATAGTCAAAATAAAGCCTTTACCAAACATATCGACGATGCTTTGATGCAACCTTATGAAGAAAAACTTGAGTTGGAAGTTTATATCCCTAGAAAACTCTATGATGAGTGGGAACCTACTATTGAAATTAATATTAAGGTTCATGAGTTCTATGCTTTGTGTGATTTGGGTGCTAGTGTTTCCACTATTCCCAAGACTTTGTGCGATTTGTTAGGTTTCCATGATTTTGATGATTGTTCTTTAAACTTGCACCTTGCGGATTCCACTATTAAGAAACCTATGGGAATAATTAATGATGTTCTTATTGTTGCAAATAGGAACTATGTGCCCGTAGATTTTATCGTTTTGATATAGATTGCAATCCTTCATGTCCTATTATTCTTGGTAGACCTTTCCTTAGAATGATTGGTGCAATTATTGATATGAAGGAAGGGAATATTAGATTCCAATTTCCATTAAAGAAAGGCATGGAACACTTTCCTAGGAAGAAAATAAAATTACCATATGAATCTATTATGAGATCCACTTATGGATTGCCTACCAAAGATGGCAATACCTAGATCTATCCTTGCTTTTATGCCTAGCTAGGGGCGTTAAACGATAGCGCTTGTTGGGAGGCAACCCAATTTTATTTTTAGTTTTTTTGCTTTTTGCTTATGTTTAGGAATAAATATTTGTTCTAGCCTCTGGTTAGATGTGTTTTTATGTTTTAATTAGTGTTCGTGCCAAGTTAAACCTATAGGATCTTCTTGGATGATAGTTATTTGATCTTGCAGAAATTTCCAGAAACTTTCTGTTCACGAAAATAATTGTTAAAAATCACCAGAACGTGATAAAATACTGATTCGAATTGCTTCTGATCAATAAACAAATTTTATAGGTCTTCCTATTTTGGCTGGTTTTTTGGAGTTCCATAAGTTTTCGTTAGTTACAGATTACTACAGACTGTTCTGTTTTTGACAGATTCTGTTTTTCGTGTGTTGTTTGCTTATTTTGATGAATCTATGGCTAGTAAAATAGTTTATAAACCATAGATAAGTTGGAATACAGTAAGTTTAACACCAATATAAATAAAGAATGAGTTCATTACAGTACCTTGAAGTGGTATTTTGTTTTATTTCGCTAACGGAGCTCACGAGATTTTCTGTTGAGTTTTGTGTTGTGAAGTTTTCAAGTTTTGGGTGAAAGATTTTGATGGATTATGGAACAAGGAGTGGCAAGAGCCTAAGGTTGGGGATGCCCATGTCACCCCCAAGATAATCTAAGGACACCATAAAGCCAAAGCTTGAGGATGCCCCGGAAGGCATCCCCTCTTTTCGTCTACTTCCATCGGTAACTTTACTTGGAGCTATACTTTTATTCACCACATGATATGTGTTTTGCTTGGAGCGTCTTGTATGATTTGAGTCTTTACTTTTTAGTTTACCACAATCATCCTTGTTGTACACACCTTTTGAGAGAGACACACATGATTCAGAAATTATTAGAATACTCTATGTGCTTCACTTATATCTTTTGAGCTATATAGCTTTGCTCTAGTACTTCACTTATATCTTTTAGAGCACGGTGGTGGATTTGTTTTATAGAAACTATTGGTCTCTCATGCTTCACTTAGATTATTTTGACAGTCTTAAATAGCATGGTAATTTGCTTAAATAATCCTAATATGCTAGGTATTCAAGATTAGTAAAAACTTTCTTATGAGTGTTTTGAATACTAAGAGAAGTTTGATGCTTGATGATTGTTTTGAGACATGGAGGTAATAATATAAAAGTGGTGCTAGTTGATTAGTTGTGAATTTGAGAAATGCTTGTGTTGAAGTTTGCAAGTCCCGTAGCATGCACGTATGGTAAACGTTGTGTAACAAATTTGAAACATGAGGTGTTCTTTGATTGTCTTCCTTATGAGTGGCGATCGGGGACGTGCGATGGTCTTTTCCTACCAATCTATCCCCCTAGGAGCATGCGCATAGTACTTTGTTTCGATGACTAATAGATTTTTGCAATAAGTATGTGAGTTCTTTATGACTAATGTTGAGTCCATGGATTATACGCACTCTCACCCTTCCATCATTGCTAGCCTCTTCAGTACCATGCATTGCCCTTTCTCACCTCGAGAGTTGGTGCAAACTTCGCCGGTCCATCCAAACCCCATGATATGATACGCTCTGTCACACATAAGCCTTATTATATCTTCCTCAAAACATCCACCATACCTACCTATCATGGCATTTCCATAACCATTCCGAGATATATTGCCATGCAACTTCCATCATCATCATATACATGACTTGAGCATTTACTGTCATATTGCTTTGCATGATCGTAAGATAGCTAGCGTGATGTTTTCATGGCTTGTCTGCTTTTTTATGTCATTGCTACGCTAGATCATTGCACATCCCGGTACACCGCCGGAGGCATTCATATAGAGTCATATCTTTGTTCTAGTATCGAGTTGTAATATTGAGTTGTAAGTAAATAAAAGTGTGATGATCATCCTTATTAGAGCGTTGCCCCGGTGAGGAAAGGATGATGGAGACTATGATTCCCCCACAAGTCGGGATGAGACTCCGGACGAAAAATAAAATAAAAATAAAAATAAAAAAATAGAAAGGCCAAATAAAGAGAAGGCCTAAAAAAGAAAAGAAAAAGAAAAAATAAGAGAAAAAGAGAGAAGGGGCAATGTTACTATCCTTTTACCACACTTGTGCTTCAGAGTAGCACCATGTTCTTCATATAGAGAGTCTCTTGAGTTATCACTTTCATATACTAGTGGAAATTTTCATTATAGAACTTGGCTTGTATATTCCGATGATGGGCTTCCTCAAAATGCCCGAGGTCTTCATGACCAAGCAAGTTGGATGCACACCCACTTAGTTTCAGTTTGAGCTTTCATACACTTAGCTCTAGTGCATCCGTTGCATGGCAATCCCTACTCCTCACATTGACATCAATTGATGGGCATCTCCATAGCCCGTTGATTAGCCGCGTCAATGTGAGACTTTCTCCTTTTTTGTCTTCTCCACATAACCCCCATCATCATATTCTATTCCACCCATAGTGCTATGTCGATGGCTCGCTCTCATGTATTGCGTGAAAGTTTATAGGTTTGAGATTAATAAAGTATGAAACAATTGCTTGGCCTGTCATCGGGGTTGTGCTTGATGAGAGCATTCTTGTGTGACAAAAATGGAGCATGACTAAACTATATGATTTTGTAGGGATGAACTTTCTTTGGCCATGTTATTTTGAGAGGACATAATTGCTTAGTTAGTATGCTTAAGTGTTATCATTTTTATGTCAATTTGAACTTTTAGCTTGAATCTTTCGGATCTGAATATTCATACCACAATTAAGAAGAATTACATTGAAATTATGCCAAGTAGCACTCCGCATCAAAAATTCTGTTTTTATCATTTACCTACTCGAGGACGAGCAGGAATTAAGCTTGGGCATGCTTGATACGTATCCAACGTATCTATAATTTTTTATTGCTCCATGCTATATTATCTTCTGTTTTGGACATTATTGGGCTTTATTATTCACTTTTATATTATTTTTGGGACTAACCTATTAACCTGGGGGCCAGCCCAGAATTGTTGTTTTTTGCCTATTTCAGAGTTTCACAGAAAAAGAATATCAAACGGAATGAAACCTTCGGGAATGTGATTTTAGGAACAAACATGATCCAGAGGACTTGGACCCTACGCCAAGAAACAAAGGAGGAAGGCATGAGGTAGGGGCGCGCCTACCCCCGCCCCAGGCGCGCCCTCCACCCTCGTGGGCCCCCTGTTGCTCCATCGACGTACTCCTTCCTCCTATATATACCTACGTACCCCCAAACGATCAGAACAGGAGCCAAAAACCTAATTCCACCGCCGCAACCTTCTATACCCACGAGATCCCATCTTGGGGCCTGTTCCAGAGCTCCGCTGGAGGGGGCATCCATCACGGAGGGCTTCTACATCAACACCATAGCCCCTCCGATGAAGCGTGAGTAGTTTATCTCAGACCTTCGGGTCCATAGTTATTAGCTAGATGGCTTCTTCTCTCTTTTTGGATCTCAATACAATGTTCTCCCCCTCTCTCGTGGAGATCTATTCGATGTAATCTTCTTTTGCGATGTGTTTGTTGAGACCGATGAATTGTGGGTTTATGATCAAGTTTATCTATGAACAATATTTGAATCTTCTGAATTCTTTTATGTATGATTGGTTATCTTTGCAAGTCTCTTCGAGTTATCAGTTTGGTTTGGCCTACTAGATTGATCTTTCTTGCAATGGGAGAAGTGCTTAGCTTTGGGTTCAATCTTGCGGTGTCCTTTCCCAGTGACAGTAGGGGCAGCAAGGCACGTATTGTATTGTTGCCATCAAGGATAACAAGATGGGGTTTTTATCATATTGCATGAATTTATCCCTCTACATCATGTCACCTTGCTTAAGGCGTTACTCTGTTTTTATGAACTTAATACTCTAGATGCATGCTGGATAGCGGTCGATGAGTGGAGTAACAATAGTAGATGCAGGCAGGAGTCGGTCTACTTGTCTCGAACGTGATGCCTATATGCATGATCATACCTAGATATTCTCATAACTATGCTCAATGCTGTCAATTGCTCAACAGTAATTCGTTCACCCACCGTAAAATACTTATGTTCTTGAGAGAAGCCACTAGTGAAACCTATGGCTCCCGGGTCTATCTTCATCATATTAATCTTCCAACACTTAGTTATTTCCTTTGCTTTTTACTTTGCTTTTATTTTTCTTTGCATCTTTATCACAAAAATACCAAAAATATTATCCTATCATATCTATCAGATCTCACTCTCGTAAGTGACCGTGTAGGGATTGACAACCCCTTATCACATTGGTTGCGAGGATTTATTTGTTTTGTGTAGGTGCGAGGGACTCGCGCGTAGCCTCCTACTGGATTGATACCTTGGTTCTCAAAAACTGAGGGAAATACTTACGCTAATTTGCTGCATCACCCTTTCCTCTTCAAGGGAAAACCAACACAGTGCTCAAGAGGTAGCACCGCGCGGTTTCCGGGTCCTCCTGGGTGGTGCATGCATATATTCTTCCTAACGTGGGACGCCCTACCGTGCGTTTTGGCCGAAGCAAGTAAATAAATGAGTCGTCAAATCACGAAGGACCACTTTTCCCGCCGAGTACATCAGTGAAGCACGGTGGCTAGCTAGTTGGGCTAGTTCGACCGATTAGCTAGGCCGCCGCTGTTGGAGATATTACAGCTGGGCGTAAACCGGCTTGGAGAGGCCGGGTTATCCCCATGATTAGTTATTATATTCAAAATCCCATGAAGACAAAGACGATGGCGCTTTATGAAGGCCCAGGGCCCAAAGGCGGATTAAGGCCTGTAGACATATACCGACATCGATTTGTAAACTTGTGTTGTAAGGCAGAAATAGTAGAGAACGGGTCGGACACGTTTATGAGCCGACCTCGAAATCCTGTAAACCGGCGGGCGTCAACCCATGTATATAAGGGGATGACCCTGTGGCGGTTTAGGGACAACAAACAACAACTCGAGAACCAGGCATAGCGAATTCGCTCCCTGGTCATCGAAACCCTAGCAATTACACAACAACTGGATCTTAGGCTTTTAGCTTCACCGCAAGGGACCGAACCAGTATAAACTCTGTGCGTCCCTTGTCTGCTTTAACCCCTTAAAGCTAACCCATTGCGTTGGCTCCACGACTAAGTCCTTTCTCTAGGACATCTGTCGTGACAAAACCACGACAGCCGCCACATTTGTTTTTTCACCCCTTTTTTATCTACTTACCGACAGGTAAATTTAAACATCCACCGCGGCGTTGCTCTGGTGTTTGAGTGCGGCAGGATTTTTAATTTTTTTATTGACGGGAGCAGGCGTGGCAGCAATTAGTCATGATGACTCTGCCTGTAAAACCCACTACTCCCTGATGTGAGAAGTCGTCGACTGGTGTTTTACCATGGTGAAAACCAAAAGATTCCCCGCTCCTTGGCTGGCTCCATCCGCCTTCCCGTAGATTGCATTGCCTTTCAGCCGTTTTGCCCCTTGAATCACCAATGTCGTGCGCCTCAAGAAGCAGAGGGACTTCGGTGGTGTTTAGGCGCCCTCTGCATGGGCATGTCCATGTCTCGGTGCAACATGACCGTTGGATCAAACTCAGACGATGCAAATCAGTCACTATAGCACAAAGCGTGTGGGTGTGTTTGGTTGCATTCTGATGTCTACTATGCAACCTTCTTCTTGTAGACGTTGTTGGGCCTCCAAGTGCAGCGGTTTGTAGGACAGTAGCAAATTTCCCTCAAGTGGATGACCTAAGGTTTATCAATCCGTGGGAGGCGTAGGATGAAGATGGTCTCTCTCAAACAATCCTGCAACCAAATACAAAGAGTCTCTTGTGTACCCAACACACCCAATACAATGGTAAATTTTATAGGTGCACTAGTTTGGCGAAGAGATGGTGATACAAGTGCATATGGATGGTAGATATAGGTTTTTGTAATCTGAAAATATAAAAACAGCAAGGTAACAAGTGGTAAAAGTGAGCGTAAACGGTATTGCAATGCTAGGAAACAAGGCCTAGGGTTCATACTTTCACTAGTGCAAGTTCTCTCAACAATAATAACATAATTGGATCATATAACTATCCCTCAACATGCAACAAAGAGTCACTCCAAAGACACTAATAGCGGAGAACAACGAAGAGATTATGGTAGGGTACGAAACCACCTCAAAGTTATTCTTTCCAATCAATCCATTGGGCTATTCCTATAAGTGTCGCAAACAGCCCTAGAGTTCATACTAGAATAACACCTTAAGACACAAATCAACCAAAACCCTAATGTCACCTAGATACTCCAATGTCACCTCAAGTATTCGTGGGCATGATTATACGATATGCATCACACAATCTCATATTCATCTATTCAATCCAACACAAAGTACTTCAAAGAGTGCCCCAAAGTTTCTACCGGAGAGTCAAGACAAAAACGTGTGCCAACCCCTATACAGAGGTTCATGGTGGAACCCGCAAGTTGATCACCAAAACATACATCAAGTGAATCACGTGATATCCCATTGTCACCACAGATACGCATGGCAAGACATACATCAAGTGTTCTCAAATCATTAAAGACTCAATCCGATAAGATTACTTCAAAGGGAAAACTCAATCCATTACAAGAGAGTAGAGGGGGACAAGCAAAATAACATCCAACTATAATAGCAAATCTCGTGATACATCAAGATTGTGCCAAATCAATAACACGAGAGAGAGAGAGAGAGAGATCAAACACATAGCTACTGGTACATACCCTCAGCCCCGAGGGTGAACTACTCCCTCCTCGTCATGGAGAGCACCGGGATGATGAATATGGCCACCTGTGAGAGTTCCCCCCTCCGGCAGGGTGCCGGAACAGGGTCCCGATTGGTTTTTGGTGGCTACAGAAGCTTGCGGCGGCGGAACTCCCGATCTATTCTGTTTTTCGGAGTTTTTAGGGTATATGGGTATATATATGAGGAAGAAGTACGTCAGGGGAGCCGCGAGGGGCCCATGAGGGTGGAGGGCGCGCCCAGGGGGTGGGCGCTCCCCCCTGCCTCATGGCTCCCTCGTTTCTTTCCTGACATGCACTCCAAGTTTTTCCGGTAGCTTTCCTTCCAAAAATAACTTCTCCAGTTGGTTTCATTCCGTTTCGACTCCGTTTGATATTCCTTTTCTTCAAAACACTGAAATAGGCAAAAAAGCAGCAATTCTGGGTTGGGCCTCCGGTTAATAGGTTAGTCCCAAAAATAATATAAAAGTGGATGATAAAGCCCAATATTGTCCAAAACAGTAGATAATATAGCATGGAGCAATCAAAAATTATAGATACGTTGGAGACGTATCAGGCATCCCCAAGCTTAATTCCTGCTCGTCCTCGAGTAGGTAAATGATAAAAAAGATTTTTTGATGCGGAGTGCTACTTGGCATAATTTCAATGTAATTCTTCTTAATTGTGGTATGAATATTCAGATCCGGAAGATTCAAGACAAAAGTTCATATTGACATAAAAATAATAATACTTCAAGCATATTAACTAAGCAATTGTGTCTTCTCAAAATAACATGGCCAAAGAAAGTTCATCCCTACAAAATCATATAGTTTAGTCATGCTCCATTTTCGTCACACAAGAATGCTCTCATCATGCACAACCCCGATGACAAGCCAAGCAATTGTTTCATACTTTAGTAATCTCAAACTTATAAACCTTCACGCAATACATGAGCGTGAGCCGTGGATATAGCACTATGAGTGGAATGGAATATGATGCTAGGGGTTATGTCGATAAGACAAAAAAGGAGAAAGTCTCACATCAACGAGGCTAATCAATGAGCTATGGAGATGCCCATTGATTGATGTTGATGCAAGGAGTAGGGATTGCCATGCAACGGATGCACTAGATCTATAAATGTATGAAAGCTCAACAAAAGAAACTAAGTGGGTGTGCATCCAACTTGCTTGCTCACGAAGACCTAGGGCACTTGAGGAGGCCCATTGTTGGAATATACAAGCCAAGTTCTATAATGAAAAATTCCCACTAGTATATGAAAGTGACAAAACAAGAGACTCTCTATCATGAAGATTATGGTGCTACTTTGAAGCACAAGTGTGGAAAAGAAAGGATAGTAGCATTGCCCCTTTTTATTTCTCTCTTTTTTTGGGCCTTCCCTTTTTTATGGCCTTTCTTTTTTTTGGACCTTCTCCTTTTTATGGCCTTTCTCTTTTTATATATATTCCTCACTTGGGACAATGCTCAAGAAAATGATGATCATCACACTTCTATTTATTTACAACTCAATGATTACAACTCGATACTAGAACAAAAGATGACTCTATATGAATGCCTCCGGCGGTGTACCGGGATATGCAATGAATCAAGAGTGACATGTATGAAAGAATTATAAACAGTGGCTTTGCCACAAATACTATGTCAACTTCATGATCATGCTAAGCAATATGACAATGATGAATGTGTCATGATAAACGGAATGGTGGAAAGTTGCATGTCAATATATCTCGGAATGGCTATGGAAATGCCATAATAGGTAGGTATGGTGGCTGTTTTGAGGAACATATAAGGAGGTTTATGTGTGAAAGAGCGTATCATATCACGGGGTTTGGATGCACCGGCGAAGTTTGCACCAACTCTCAATGTGAGAAAGGGCAATGCATGGTACCGAAGAGGCTAGCAATGATGGAAGGGTGAGAGTGCGTATAATACATGGAATCAACATTAGTCATAAATGACTCACATACTTATTGCAAAAATCTACAAGCCATCAAAAACAAAAAGCACTACGCGCATGCTCCTAGGGGGATAGATTGGTAGGAAAAGACCATCGCTCGTCCCCGGCCGCCACTCATAAGGAGGACAATCAAAGAACACCTCATGTTTCAAATTTGTTACATAACGTTTACCATACGTGCATGCTACGGGACTTGAAAACTTCAACACAAGCATTTCTCAAATTCACAACTACTCAACTAGCACGACTTTGATATTATTACCTCCATATCTCAAAACAATCATCAAGCATCAAACTTCTCTTAGTATTCAACACACTCATAAGAAAGTTTTTACTAATCTTGAATACCTAGCATATTAGGATTATTTAAGAAAATTGCCATGCTATTTAAGACTCTCAAAATAATATAAGTGAAGCATGAGAGTTCATCTATTTCTTCAAAATAAAACCACCATTGTGCTCTAAAATATATAAGTGAAGCACTAGAGCAAACAACAAACTACTTCGAAAGATATAAGTGAAGATCAATGAGTAGTTGTATAATTATGTAACTATGTGGAGACTCTATAACATTTAAGAATTTCAGATATTTATAATTTATTCAAACAGTAAGCAAAACAAAATAAAAGAAAATGATGCTCCAAGCAAAACACATATCATGTGGTGAATAAATATAGCTCCAAGTAAAGTTACCGACGGAAGTAGACGAAAGAGGGGATGCCTTCCGGGGCATCCCCAAGCTTAGGCTCTTGGTTATCCTTGAATATTACCTTGGGGTGCCTTGTTAATCCCCAAGCTTAGGCTCTTGCCACTCCTTATTCCATAGTCCATCGAATCTTTACCCAAAACTTGAAAACTTCACAACACAAAACTTAACAGAAAACTCGTGAGCTCCGTTAGCGAAAGAAAACAAAACACCACTTCATGGTACTGTAATGAACTCATTCTTTATTTATATTGGTGTTAAACCTACTGTATTCCAACTTCTCTATGGTTTATAAACTATTTTACTAGCCATAGAGTCATCAAAATAAGCACACAACACACGAAAACAGAATCTGTCAAAAACAGAACAGTCTGTAGTAATCTGTATCAAACGTATACTTCTGGAACTCCAAAAATTCTAAAATAAATTGGTGGACCTGAGGAATTTGTCTAGTAATCATATTCAAAAAGAATCAACTAACTATCAATCTCCAGTAAAAAGTTTTAGCTAATCTCGTGAGCGCTAAAGTTTCTGTTTTTTTACAGCATGATCATAAAGACTTCACCCAAGTCTGCCCAAAGGCTCTACTTGGCACAAACACTAATTAAAACATAGAACCACATCTTAAACAGAAGCTAGATGGATTATTTATTCCAAAACAGAACCAAAAATCAAGAAATAAAAATAACATTGGGTTGCCTCCCAACAAGCGTTATCGTTTAACGCCCCTAGCTAGACGTGATGGTTTCAATGATGCTCACATAAGAGATAAGAACTGAAACATAAAGAGAGCATCATGAATAATATGACTAGCACATTTAAGTCTAACACACTTCCTACGCATAGGTATTTTGTGATCAAACAACTTATGGGAACAAGAATCAACTTGCATAGGAAGGTAAAACAAGCATAGCCTTAAAATTTTAAGCACATAGAGAGGAAACTTGATATTATTGCAATTCCTACAAGCATACATTCCTCCCTAATAATAATTTTCAGTAGAATCATGAATGAATTCAACAATATAACCAGCGCCTAAAGCATTCTTTTCATGATCTACAAGCATATAAAATTTACTACTCTCCACATAAGCAAAATTCTTCTCATTCGGAATAGTGGTGGGAGAAAGCTCAACAAAACAACTATCATGTGATTGAAAATTAAGATCAAGATGACAAGTTTCATGGTTATCATTATTCTTTAAAGCATACGTGTCATCACAATAATCATCATAGATAGGAGGCATGCTTTCATCATAATAAATTTGCTCATCAAAGCTTGGGGGACAAAAAATATCATCTTCATCAAACATAGCTTCCCCAAGCTTGTGGCTTTGCATATCATTAGCATCATGGATATTCAAGGAATTCATACTAACAACATTGCAATCATGCTCATCATTCAAATATTTAGTGCCAAACATTTTAATGCATTCTTCTTCTAACACTTTGGCACAATTTTCCTTCCCATCATACTCACGAAAGATATTAAAAAGATGAAGCGTATGAGACAAACTCAATTCCATTTTTTGGTAGTTTTCTTTTATAAACTAAACTAGTGATAAAACAAGAAAGAAATAGATTGGATTGCAAGATCTAAAGATATACCTTCAAGCACTCACCTCCCCAGCAACGGTGCCAGAAAAGAGCTTGATGTCTACTACGCAACCATCTTCTTGTAGACGTTGTTGGGCCTCCAAGTGCAGAGGTTTGTAGGACAGTAGCAAATTTCCCTCAAGTGGATGACCTAAGGTTTATCAGTCCGTGGGAGGCGTAGGATGAAGATGGTCTCTCTCAAACAATCTTGCAACCAAATAACAAAGAGTCTCTTGTGTCCCCAACACACCCAATACAATGGTAAATTGTATAGGTGCACTAGTTCGGGGAAGAGATGGTGATACAAGTGCAATATGGATGGTAGATATAGGTTTTTGTAATCTAAAAATATAAAAACAGCAAGGTAATAAGTGGTAAAAGTGAGCGTAAACAGTATTGCAATGCTAGGAAACAAGTCCTAGGGTTCATACTTTCACTAGTGCAAGTTCTCTCAACAATAATAACATAATTGGATCATATAAATATCCCTCAACATGCAACAAAGAGTCACACCAAAGACACTAATAGCGGAGAACAAACGAAGAGATTATGGTAGGGTAAGAAACCACCTCAAAGTTATTCTTTCCAATCAATCCATTGGGCTATTCATAAGTGTCACAAACAGCCCTAGAGTTCATACTAGAATAACTCCTTAAGACACAAATCAACCAAAACCCTAATGTCACCTAGATACTCCAATGTCACCTCAAGTATCCGTGGGTATGATTATACGATATGCATCACACAATCTAAGATTCATCTATTCAATCCAACACAAAGTACTTCAAAGAGTGCCCCAAAGTTTCTACCAGAGAGTCAAGACGAAAATGTGTGCCAACCCCTATGCATAGGTTCATGGGCAGAACCCGCAAGTTGATCACCAAAACATACATCAAGTGAATCACGTGATATCCCATTTCACCACACATACGCATGACAAGACATACATCAAGTGTTCTCAAATCATTAAAGACTCAATCCGATAAGATTACTTCAAAGGGAAAACTCAATCCATTACAAGAGAGTAGAGGGGGAGAAGCAACATAAGATCCAACTATAATAGCAAAGCTCGCGATACATCAAGATCGTGCCAAATCAAGAACACGAGAGAGAGAGAGAGAGAGAGAGAGAGATCAAACACATAGCTAGTGGTACATACCCTCAGCCCCGAGGGTGAACTACTCCATCCTCGTCATGGAGAGCGCCGGGATGATGAAGATGGCCACCGGTGAGGGTTTCCCCCTCCGGCAGGGTGCCGGAACAGGGTCTCGATTGGTTTTTGGTGGCTACAGAAGCTTGCGGCGGCGGAACTCCTAATCTATTCTATTTTCCGAAGTTTTTAGGGTATATGGGTATATATAGGAGGAAGAAGTACGTCAGGGGAGCCACGAGGGGCCCACGAGGGTGGAGCACCCCCCTGCCTCGTGGCTCCCTCGTTTCTTTCCTGACATGCACTCCAAGTTTTTCCGGTAGCTTTCCTTCCAAAAATAACTTCTCCAGTTGGTTTCATTCCGTTTTGACTCCGTTTGATATTCCTTTTCTTCGAAACACTGAAATAGGCAAAAAACAGCAATTATGGGCTGGGCCTCCGATTAATAGGTTAGTTCCAAAAATAATATAAAAGTGGATGATAAAGCCCAATATTGTCCCAGACAGTAGATAATATAGCATGGAGCAATAAAAAATTATAGATACGTTGGAGACGTATCACATTCTCATCTGAATATAGTGTGTAAGTCACCTTACGAAAACCAAATAATCCCAAAACAGTTAGGCACGATACATTAACTCCCTCCTCATTTCTTGTTTTGTGACATATCAACCAATAAGAGACGTGGGCCGTGCATGCTTTCAATGACTTGAGACTAATAAACATGACATGCAGTGGTTAGTTCATTGCATGCAATGCTATTAATTAGCAAAAAAACATTGAGTTTTCTTGTTTTCCTCTCTGCCTTGGTCGCAGTGCACAACGTAAGATGACTTACACACCTAGATGGAGTAGTTGTTTCCTCTTCATGTATTTGTGTTAACCTACTAGTGTGGACTCATGCACCCTTCATGCACTCTACGAAACACCCAGAAGTGGGTCGAGAAGGGAACTTTTGCTCCCATCCCGTGCACCCTTCATACACCCTGCCTAACACTATTCGTGCTTCATATGGTTCATGTTTCGTGGAGTACTGTAGCACCGTACTATCCGTGCGCTGTAGACCTAGTTCTGTTAACATTGATCTGACCGTTCATTCTCGACCGGATAGTCGAGAAAGCGGTACTATGTTACTACATTACTGTTCATATAGTTGACATGCGCACAACATCATTTGTCGTCGTCATATCTTACTACACTAGCAACAAGATTATGTAGTACTGACGTATGAACCACTGCACATGCCTAGTAGTAGGAGCACTGTGTATGTTCAAGTGGTTGTCGTGTTTCGCACTCCTCCGTCGTAAGAGTGGAAACGCTTGCTGTAATCATTTTTTTTTCTTCAGAAAAACAGTGGACACGCTCTACCGTGCGGATCCTCCTCCAGCCATGCACTAAATTACTCACTTTCACCGACGTGTGGGACAGCCAGCATCGGGTTCCACCAGCCATGCACTAAATTACTCTGTAGTAGAGTGACGGTAGACTACCCCGATCGAAGCGCCGCAGTAATGCCCAATGAGCCGTCAAATCACAAAACCCCCTCCTTTCCAGCAGTAAGTTGGACGGACGAAGCAACCATCATTTCACTCTTGTCTCTCAGCTTCCTCTCTACCCAACCCTCGCTTCTCCCTCATCTTGTTCCTCATTTCTTCAAGAAAACCCCGACCTGCTTCTGCCATTGTTCTTCTCTCCCAAAGAAGGAAAGGTGAGCGCATCAATGGTGTTGATTCTGGCCGAGGCTCGGTCTTGCAACCCCGAGACCGATCCTATAACTCCCTCTCTTTTCTTCTTTTGGGTTTGTGATTATGGTTTCTTTTCTTTTATTTCTATTTGACAGTTTCTTGATGGACGCTGGAGCACCGGCCGAAGTGATGTCTATGGCTCTGGCGAAAACCGTCAAGGCTCATGGTACGAAGAAGCGCAAGCACCCCGCTGAGACTACCGCAGACAAGCTCAAAGCCATCGCCCTGTCCAAGCCCCCCTCTCCGGATCCCTCATTAAGCAAGTCCAGGTAATATCTCATCTTGACGATCTTTTTCTCGATCTTGATCGTGTTTTTTCATCTAACACGCAGTACTAGTACTAGTAGTACAACTTTATGGGTGATCTTGCATGTGTTTTTTGTGTGCCAGATGACGGTTCTAAATTCCTCTTTTGATCAAAACATGTGAGAGGTTGACACTAATTTCTTATAGATTACTTTCAACTACTCCTCTGTCCCAAATTTCTTGTCTTAGATTTGTCTAGATACGGATGTATCTAATACTAAAATGTGACTTGATACATCTGTATCTAGACAAATCTAAGACAAGAATTTTGGGACAGAGGGAGTACTTTATGAACATCAATGCTACCTTTGAAGAGGGTACATTTGCCCCAGTAACTTGTGTTATGGATATTGCAAGTAATCCCTCTGCTCTCATGCCTTTGAAGACATGTTCTAGTGTCTTTGTTCACTCATTTCTATGCGTATATGTAGTCATATATGGAGTATAATATCTAAAATCATCTTATATTTCTGAACGGAGGTAGTAATAAAATATGGTTTCTGTTTGAATTAGAACCAGGTCTCCGGTGGAGATGAAGTTCTCAAAGTCATGTCGTGTGAACTGGAAGACCTGAGGATGAGTTCTATTGCTAAACTATCCAGCTGATGTGTCCTTGTCGCCACATGTCCTGAACTAGTGTTTTCCTGTAGCATTGTTGTCAGGCGTGTTCTCGAGGTTGTACTTGACCACAACAATTTCCTGGTTGTGCCTTCGATTACGAAGGGTGTGGTTCTTGTAAAGCTTCCCAACAAATCTGATGCGGCCTGTCTTCATGATCATATTTATGAGTGGAAAGACCACTCTGTTAGGTTCTCCAAGGTTGACAAGATGGTGATGGTGCATGCAGACATCTCTCACAAAGTCCATGGCCTAGTCAGTTATGCGGGGTTCATCCCATAGGTCGGTGGCAACAAATAGTCTGCAGAGTTTAACTAGTGCAACTTTTCTTGCCTGTAGTAAGTACTATTGTTCAGTACTTGATTTGTGTTTGTGAACCCTGTATTGTTTATTAGTACTGCCGCTTTTGGTGTGTGGTCAGTCCTGAGAACGGTCTATGTTAATGTCTGTCCACTCAATTCAGTCTGTATATTTTGAAGTATCCAGATCATCTTTTTTGTGAGGACGGTTTATCAATTATGGTTACATTGCAATATCTGTATGCATTGCAGGGTTTATCGCACCCACCAGGATTTCCAGTCCCATGGATGTTCGGTCCATACGATTTGTCACGACCTTTGGACTGTCCTGCTTGTGGGAGTAGGCTGGGCCCCTGCATGCCACCCGTAGTTGGACGATCAATCTTCTGTTTAGTACTTCAACATACTGATTTCCTGGTAAGGATTCACTCGTGTCACATCAAGTAAATCTTATTGATTTACTGTCTAATCTTATTGATTTAATGTCATGTTTTCTTTCTTTCCCTACAATTTTACTATGCAGGTTTTGCCATGTGACATTCATCATAGAATAAACCGTTTGGTTTGCTCTACGATGGCTATTTTTGCAGGTTTCACTTCTTATGTTGTGTCAGTAACGAAGGCACTGTCCATCACTTATATTACTGGAAAAAATTGGACCAGTCTGTTGTCTGAGTACAAGTTGAATCCCTATGATGAACTGCAGTTAGTCCTTCTCGCGTTTAAAAGAAATGAAGAAAAAACTGGATGACGGTCACAAAGCCTAGTCAAGTTAGAAAGCTGATCATAGCAGACCAGACATAATCGCCGCTATCTCGCACATCGGTACCACCTTCAGCAGCGGATCGAGCACCGGCAGTTGCTCTAGCACTGACAGCGGCAGCAACTCAGTCTGATCCAGCTGAGGATTGGGCACCGACCGTGTCAGCGGATCAGGCTGATCTACCGGAGGATCGGGCATCGACACCGGCACCTGCTCCGACACCGGCACCAGCTCTACAAGGAGCACCATCTCCGGCAGCAGCGGCGGCTTCGGCACCTGCACCAACACTTGCACCTGCATCTGCTCCGGCCCATGCAGCGGCAACCGAATGAGCAGTTGCACCGGCAACAGACTGGGCTGTAGTTCGCACTTCATATACCAAAGTCCTTACAAAAACCGACATGTCCACCTTCTTGGTAAGCATTGGCCACCCAAGTGTTTCGTTCCTTTTTATTTCCATGTTGTTTCGCATGATTCACTTTGTTGATCTAACTGTTTGGGTATGTCTTCTTGTTTGCAAACAGAGAATTCCTAGAGCAACGAGGGAGTCGTTCAACAATCCGGGCGACATCGGCCAAGTTTCTCTTACCATGCACAGCCTTGGTGTGAATGAACCTGCTCAATATACCGTAAGTACAAAGGATGGTCGCATGATGATTCATGTTAAAGGATGGTCAAGGTTCAAATCTAAATCATATCTTGCGGTAGGGGATGATTTAAAAATTGAACTTTCTCGGCAAGGAGAGCTGGCCCAAATCAACTTTGAAATTCTTCAGTACTGCCGAACTGATCTATCTGCCGAGAGATTTTGATGTAATACTCTGGCATGGTGAAACAAGTGCCCTGTGTGTATAAGTAGTACGACAATATCATTGATAGAATTGCAACTCTGATTGCTGGTTAGGAACTGTCGTTTGATTTCATTCCAATAGTTGTTGTGCTTTATTCAATTTTGTGTATTGGCCTTGCGACAGCATCTAAAACCAGCGCCGTACCGACCGCTTGCAATATGAAAAGCGTTGAGGTAGAACACATGGGCCCCCAAACAAGCAGGCCCACCAGCATATGACCCAAAGTCCAGAACCGTGAGCCTGTCTGAGTATTTCTCAGCTGAACCCCCATAATGCATGTGTGTTCCACGTAACATCAAGATGCATTTGTATGAGTATTTTATCTTGTGAGAGAAAAGGATGAACGAGGGAAGGCCTTATTTGCAAATGCGGAGAGGTGTGTGGGTACCTTTTTGCAAAATTGCCATATTTCCTTCCTATCCGTCAGATATAAATCGGACGACCTATATTGTAGGATGATAGGCACACCATCATCACCAACTCGTCTATACCATGTTAAAAAAACTCTATTTTTTATATAAATATATATGTTATATATATTCCCCTTGATTTTTCTTATGTATAAAGTTGTGATATAAAAGAGCTTTATATTTCTTCACAGAGGGAATATCTCTCTGTCAAAAATATATTTATGTGTAATACCTAGTTACTCCTGTCTTTCTACTTCCTTGCGCTGATATGTGGGGCATCCGGCAATGGGGTCCACATGCCATATGCACCAAATTAGAGTGCACAACTGCACGGTAGACACACCCCGGTCGTAGCGCCGCATTAATGCCCAATGAGCCGTCAAATCACAAAAACCCCACATTTCCAGCTTTAGCAGTAAGCTGGACGGATGAAGCGGCAATATTTCACTCGGCCTGAATCCCTTCTCCCTTGTCTGCTTGTTCAGAGAAAACCCCCACTCGGCGATTGCATAGGGTTTTCTCATGGAGAACCTGGTACGAATTCTTCATCCATCCCCGATAAATCCAAGTCCCTTGGTCGCGGGTACTCCTAGGATGGCAGCCGCCGCCGTTGATGCATTTTTCTTCCTACTGAATCTAGTACGTTTCATTTGTAGTGCCCATAGTGCGAGGACCCTACAGGTTTCTGCGCCCTCGGCGAGATGCCACACTTGTTCCTTCTCATCCTAACACAGGATTTTAAAACGCACACAGTATGTTCCTAGAATCCTCTTTTCTATCCGGGAGGGTGGGGTTTTTTGAACATGATGTCGACTAATTTGGAAATTTGGATTGCTATATTTGGATAAAAGGTACTAGTACCATGGTCAACACTAACGTGAAGGAGGAAAGTATTTCTAGATTTGGATATAGGGAATACATTGTGTTCTCATATTATTTTTCCTGCAGCGCATTCCTTGCTCTGCTAGAACACATGTACTCAAGATGCTCGGCCTTGCCATAACTGAATACACCAGTTTAATGGTAACAGTGAAGACAAGCCATGGATATAAGTTTTGAGTTGGGTTCATGAACCAAGAAGATCACTGCTTTTTTATGGCCGAACTTGGATAAAATTTCTCAAGTGTTACGAACTGAAAGTTGGCGCACGAATGTTGATGGAAATAGCAGAACCTGGTCTCATCTTCACTACGATCTTCCACCCCGACGTCGTTCCAATTGTTCATCCATGTTGGTTTTGTATCTGGTTCTTGCTTGTTGCCTCGATTACTTCTTAATCCACCTATTCTGTCTAACTGATCACAATTTAACTTTAGAAGTAGCAACGAATCTCGAACGAATATGCTACTTCTAACTAATATTTTCTTACAATTGGTGGCACGTGTAGGTTTTTTCAGAGTAAAGCAGGCTGCTCGTTTGTTATTCTGTAACAACTCGGCTGCTACTGATGGCACAGAAGTTGACTGGGACGACATCCACAAGTTCCTACACTTTATTGATCGTCTTGAGGTCCTTGTGGGGCGTTTCAATGGTGGAAGGCCATGTGGAATATGTGTGCCATTGCTGCACTCGTTGAACAGGTCCAACTGTGTCAAGAAACTTATGGTACGAGCTATTTTCTGTTATATATGTTGTTCATAAACTATTGCTTATACACAGTTTTAGAGCTGTGATCTTCTTGAAACAGAAACTGCCCAGTTCTATTGTTCCTATACAGATGCCTGACCATGGTCTGGTCAGACTTGCGCTTGGTCACAACATGATGTTTATGTCGACTTACTCCATTCCCCTTGGAGGTGAAAAGATACTTATTCATGGGTGGTCTCAAATAATGAAGGCCCGTCCATCTTGAAGAATAGGACAGAAGAGTATGTTCCTGCTTTTCCATGGATCTAAAGCGAATATCGTGTTTATTGACCACATTGCGAGATGAAGCCGCTTTCAGAAGGTTGTGGATACGCGGGGTGGCGCCTGGGCCTTGTCCTGGGGCTTGGAGGCCTCGCCCTTGGTTAACTGTAGGCAAAGTAACACTGTTCGAGGCGTGCTTTGTACGGTTGTACCTGTATAAGTACTCATACTGCTTTCTGCTATGGTTGTTAAGTGCCCCTGCTAGTTTCAAGTAAGGTTCTTAAGTACTCCTGCTGCTTTTATAGTCTGTCGTGTTTCTTCAGTCCTGTCTTCCTCCAGCCGCCAAAACCAAACCAGCGCCGGCGGGGCCGCCTGCTTCCGCCTCCCACGGCTGGCTGCACCTCAGCGCGCGCATCGCCGCCCCACCGTCTCCTAAATCGTTAACGCTGACGTCCGAGGCCTCGTCGTCGTCCTCCGCGCGCTTTGGTGCGCTCGCCGTGGCACCGCCCTCTCGCGTTGTCAACATGGTCAACAAACAATAGGAATCGGCAGAAGTACGTGGAGAGGATGACATTAGGGCCCACCATGTCAGCGTATGGAAAAATAAAATGCTTCCTCCTAGTGTTTTCCTGACATCTAGGACCCACGACATTGTGAGCGTATATAGTCAATAGACAAGAGAACAACACAAGATCGGCTGACACATGGGACGTAGCAGCTCGAGCACTATTTTTTTTGTTATTGTTGAGACGGAGCAGGGTTTGAACTGGGTTGTGGCCCGTCTAGCCCAGGTTTATATTTTATGTTCACCATGTGACCAGCCCAGCTATTTTTTCTTTGTGAAAATGAGCCCAGTTTATTTTTTCTGAAGAATACCCAATCCAGGCCTACTTATTTTTCTACGTCGTGATGGCTGCAACTCTTTCAAGACACCTGCAAATCTTGAAAGTAATATGAAATGGGTTGTAAATATAAAAACAGATGACAAATTGGCAATTACTTTATAATTTTGATTTTTTTTCACATTTTCATATTCCTATTTCACTGGGCATTAACCTAATTTAAATATATCTTCAAAGTACTTTAAATCTAGCTCGACATTTCGGTATTAAAAATAGTTTGGAACCCACAGAAATATGCGAAATTGGCCCTGGCCAACCAAAAAACGGACTGCAATAAATTGCATAAGAAGTCGCAATGAGTTATATATAAATTATTAAAAAAAGAGGGAATGGTCTGACTTATGGGCCCATTAAGTTGACGCGTATGCAAGATTTTTTTTAGTTATTATATACGTCAACAAACGATTCTAGCAGACGTAACCGTTGGATGTCAATCCAACGGCCGTCGTGTTTCTTCAATCTCTGATCTTCTTGCTCCAGCCGCCAAATCCAGCGTCGGCGGGACCGCCTGCTCCCGCCTCCCGTGCAGGCCTCACCGTCCCCTACTACTCCCACCGCTGGCCTGGGCATCCCTCTACTCACGCACACCCCCTGTTATTCTGCGGCGACAGCAGACTCACACCGCAGCCGAACCAGTGAACCCTCGTACTCCTCTCCGCGTGGGCATCCACTGCCGCGTCTTCCCCGGCTCCGCGTCGTCCCCTTCCTAGGCCTCGCCGTCATCCACCGCCCTGGTGCTCTCGGCGTGGCGTGGTCAACGTGGTCAAGGAACGACTTCCATCGGAAGAGTACTGTCGTGGAGAGGCTGACAGCTGGGTCCATGGCAGCCGCAAGGAAGTGCCTCCTTATTACGCGGAAAATAATTATTCCTCCACCTGACAGCAGGGACCCGCCGGACGGGCCACCGTATTTGGTGAAAAAAATGTTTCCCCCCTGACTGTTGGGACCCACCGGACGGGCCACCATATTTCGCGAAAAAAACGTTCCCCCCGCTGTCAGCTCGGACCCACCGGAAGTGCCTCCTTATTACGCACAAAAAAATAAATACTCCCCCCTGCTAATTGGGACCCACCTTGGTGGGAGGCTGACTTGTGGGCCTACTAAGTTGAGGGGGACGGAGTGCTTTGTCAACTTAGTCAATATGAACGATTCTAGCTCCAGTGACGGTACGAAGTCCATCCAACGGCCGTAGTGCTTCTTCAACCTCTGGTCTTGTTGCTCTAGCCGCCCAAAGCAGCGCCGGTCGTGCCGCATGCTCCTGCCTCCCGTGGCCGGCTATGCTGCCGCGGAGGCCTCACCGCCCCCTACTATTCCCACTGCTGGCCAAGCCCTGCGGCGACGACAGCCTCACACCGCGGCCGAACCAGTGAACCCTCGTACTCCTCTCCGCGCGGGCTTCCTCGGCTCCGCGTCGTCCCCTTCCTAGGCCTCGCCGCCGTCCACCGCCCTGGTGCTCTCGGCGCGGCGTGGTCAACATGGTCAAGGAACGGCTTCCATTGGACGTGGACTGTACATGGAGAGGCCGACAGCTGGGTCCACGGCCGCAGCAAGGAAGTGCCTCCTTATTACGCGCAAAATAATTATTCCTCCACCTGACAGCGGGGACCCACCGGACAGGCCACCGTATTTTGCAAAAAAACGTTTCCCCCTGACTGCTGGGACCCAGCTGCTACATCTTCGCACGCAAGGAAGTGCGTCCGGGCAAAAAAAACAATTCGCCCCCCTGACTGCTGGGACCCACCAGCTACATCTTCGCACACATGGAAGTGCCTGACAGTCGGGACCCACCTGGTCGAAGCGTATGTAGCGTTGTCATTCTGGTCGCGAATGTATACGTACATACTGGTCGATGTAGAGGCGCGCACATGTCGTAGTAGAGGCGTGCACGTAGCATGTACACGTACGTACAGCGACCAGGGTGCAAGAAAGTAAATACGGCCACGTATGTACATATGGGCGGGGTCTCGAACGCCTAGTCGCGCGTATGTACGGCCAGGGCTCGTGTACATGGCTGTGTGGGAACGGAGAAACAGCGTCGTCGTCGTGTTCATGGGGAGGCAACGGAATGCCTCGTGTTCATCGGGAGGCAACAGAACGCGTGGGAGCCAACCGGCTTGGACGGAACAGCCGATGGAAATGAGACCTGGCGTACCGCAGAACCGAGGAAACGGCCTTGTGTTCGACCGGCCACGTTCGAAATGGGATCCTGTTCATCGGGAGGGGTCTGGCATACCGCAAAATGGAGGAAACGGACCTCCTACGATCGAAACGGGGGTCCTATTGATCGGGAGGGGTGTGGCGTACTGCAAAACGGAGGAAACGGACTTGTGTTGGAGCGCTACGGTCAAAACTGTGGGCCTGTTCATCGGGAGGGGTGTGGCGTACCGCAAAACGGGACTCCACAGGATACTGTTCATCTCCACCATCGACCCCATCCAGCCCCCATGGGCTACTGTTCATCCACCGTCGACCTCCTCCAGCCTCCACCTGCGACTGTTGCTACCTCTTGAGCTTGCGTTGGTTTTCCCCGAAGAGGAAAGGATGATGCAGCAGAGTAGCATAAGTATTTCCCTCAGTTTTTGAGAACCAAGGTATCAATCAAGTAGGAGGCCACGCGCAAGTCCCTCGTACCTACACAACACAAAGAGCTCAACGCAACCAACGCGATTAGGGGTTGTCAATCCCTTCACGGTCACTTATGAAAGTGAGATCCGATAGATAATATTTTTGCTATTTTTTATATGAAGATGCAAAGTGAAAAGTAAAAGGCAAAGTAAAAACAAAGCAAGATTAAAGTGATGGAGATAGATATGGCGAGAATAGACCCGGGGGCCATAGGTTTCACTAGTGGCTTCTCTCAAGAGCATAAGTTTTCTACGGTGGGTGAACAAATTACTGTTGAGCAATTGACAGAATTGAGCATAGTTATGAGAATATCTAGGCATGATCATGTATATAGGCATCACGTCCGTGACAAGTAGATCGAAACGATTCTGCATCTACTACTATTACTCCACTCATCGACCGCTATCTAGCATGCATCTAGAGTATTAAGTTAAAAACAGAGTAACGCTTCAAGCAAGATGACATGATGTAGAGAGATAAATTCATGCAATATGAAATAAACCGCACCTTGTTATCCTCGATGGCAACGATACAATACGTTTCTTGCTGCCCCTTCTGTAACTGGGAAAGAACACCGCAAGATCGAACCCAAAGCTAAGCACTTCTCCCATGGCAAGAACTACCAATCTAGTTGGCCAAACCAAACGGATAATTCGAAGAGACTTGCAAAGATAACCAATCATACATAAAAGAATTCAGAGAAGATTCAAATCTTATTCATAGATAAACTTGATCATAAACCCACAATTCATCGGTCTCAACAAACACACCGCAAAAGAAGAAGATTACATCGAATAGATCTCCACAAGAGAGGGGGAGAACATTGTATTGAGATCCAAAAAGAGAGAAGAATCCATCTAGCTAATAACTATGGACCCGAAGGTCTGAGGTAAACTACTCACACTTCATCGGAGAGGCTATGATGATGTAGAAGCCCTCCGTGATGACAGCCCTCTCCGGCGGAGCTCCGAAACAGGCCCCAAGATGAGATCTCGTGGATACAGAAAGTTGCGGCGGTGGAATTAGGTTTTTGGCTCCTGTTTTGATCGTTTGGGGGTACGTGGATATATATAGGAGGAAGGAGTACGTCAGTGGAGCACCGAGGGGCCCACGAGGCAGGGGCGCGCCCTGTAGGGGGGGCGCGCCCCCCACCCTCGTGACCGCCTCCGATACTTCTTGGAGTAGGGTCCAAGTCTCATGTGTCTTGTTCGGGAAGAAAATCACGTTCCAAAAAGGATTTTTCTGTTTGGACTCCATTTGATATTATGTTTCTTCAAAACACTGAAATAGGCAAAATAAGAGAAATTCTGGGCTGGGCCTCCGGTTAATAGGTTAGTCCCAAAAATAATATAAAAGCGGAAAATAAAGCCCAATATAGTCCAAAACAGTAGATAATATAGCATGGAGCAATCAAAAATTATAGAAATGTTGGAGACGTATCAGGCATCCCCAAGCTTAATTCCTGCTCGTCCTCGAGTAGGTAAATGATAAAAAAGAGAATTTTTTATGCGGGGTGCTACTTGGCATAATTTCAATGCAAAATTTCTTAATTGTGGTATGAATATTCAGATTAGAAAGATTCAAGACAAAAGTTCATATTGACATAAAGAATAATAACACTTCAAGCATACTAGTAAAGCAATTATGTCTTCTCAAAATAACATGGCCAAAGAAAGTTATCCCTACAAATTCATATAGTCTGGCTATGCTCCATCTTCACCACACAAAGTATTTAAATCATGCACAACCCCGATGACAAGCCAAGCAATTGTTTCATACTTTAACATTTTCAAAACTTTTTCAACCTTCACGCAATACATAAGCGTGAGGCATGGATATAGCACTATATGTGGAATAGAACAGTGGTTGTGGGGAAGACAAAAAGAGGGGAAGATAATCTCACATCAACTAGGTGTATCAACGGGCTATGGAGATGCCCATTAATAGATATCAATGTGAGTGAGTAGGGATTGCCATGCAACGGATGCACTAGAGCTATAAGTATATGAAAGCTCAACAAAAGAAACTAAGTGGGTGTGCATCCAACTCGCTTGCTCACGAAGACCTAGGGCATTTTGAGGAAGCCCGTCATTGGAATATACAAGCCAAGTTCTATAATGAAAAATTCCCACTAGTATATGAAAGTGACATACGAGAGACTCTCTATCATGAAAATCATGGTGCTACTTTGAAGCACAAGTGTGGTAAAAGGATAGTAGCATTGTCCGTTCTCTCTTTTTCTCTCATTTTTTTATTTTTTTTATTTGGGCCTTTTCTCTTTTTTATGGCCTCTTTTTTTCGTCCAGAGTCTCATCCCGACTTGTGGGGGAATCATGGTCTCCATCATTCTTTCCTCACTAGGGACGATGCTCTAGAAATGATGACCATCACACTTTTATTTTTCTTACAAGTCGATACTTAGAACAAATATGACCCTATATGAATGCCTCCGGCGGTGTACCGGGATATGCAATGAATCAAGAGTGACATGTATGAAATAATTATGAACGGTGGCTTTGCCACAAATACGATGTCGACTACAAGATCATGCTAGCAATATGACAATAATGGAGCGTGTCATAATAAACGGAACGGTGGAAAGTTGCATGGCAATATATCTCGGAATGGCTATGGAAATGCCATAATAGGTAGGTATGGTGGCTTTTTTGAGGAAGGTATACGGTGGGTGTATGATACCGGCGAAAGATGCGCGGTATTAGAGAGGCTAGCAATGGTGGAAGGATGGAAAAAAGCGCATATAATCCATGGACTCAACATTAGTCATAAAGAACTCATATACTTATTGCAAAAATTTAGAAGTTATCAATGCAAATTATTATGCGCATGCTCCTAGGGGGATATATTGGTAGGAAAAGACCATCACTCGTCCCCGACCACCACTCATAAGGAAGACAATCAAAAAATAAATTATGCTCCGACTTCATCACACAACGGTTCACCATACGTGCATGCTACGGGAATCACAAACTTCAACACAAGTATTCTTTAAATTCACAACTACTTCCACTAGCATGACTCTAATATTATCACCTCCATATCTCAAAACAATTATCATGCTTCAATCTTTTCTTAGTATTCAACGCACTCAAAAGAAAATTCCACAAATCATGAATACCAAGCTTATTAATATTAAGTAATTTACCATGCTATTACGACTCTCAAAATAATTTAAGTGAAGCATGAGAGATCAATAGTTTCTTTAAAACAAACCACCACCGTGCTCTAAAACATCTAAGTGAAGCACATAGAGCAAGATTATAACGCTCAAAAGATATAAGTGAAGCACATAGAGCAAAACTACATAGCTCAAAAGATATAAGTGAAACGCAAAGAGTATTCTAACAAATTTTAATTCATAGATGACTCTCTCAAAAGGTATGTACAGCAAAGATGATTGTGGCACACTAACAAACAAGGACACAAATAATACAAGACGCTCCAAGCAAAACACATATCATGTTGGTGAATAAAAATATAGCTCCAAGTAAATTACCGATGGAAGTGGACGAAAGAGGGGATGCCTTCCGGGGCATCCCCAAGCTTTGACTTTTTGGTGTCCTTGGATTATCTTGGGGGTGCCGTGGTCATCCCCAAACTTATTCTCTTGCCACTCCTTGTTCCATAATCCATCAAAAGAACTTCACTCAAAACTTGAAAACTTCACAACACAAAACTCAATAGAAATCTCGTGAGCTCCGTTAGAGAAAGAAAACATAAAACCACTTCAAGGTACTGTAATGAACTCATTCTTTATTTATTTTGGTGTTAAACCTACTGTATTCCAACTTCTCTATGGATTATAAACTATTTTACTAACCATAGATTCATCAAAATAAGCAAACAACACATGAAAAACAGAATCTGTCAAAAACAGAACAGTCTGTAGTAATCTGTAACCAACGCAAACTTCTGGAACTCCAAAAAATCTACCAACATTAGACGACCTAGAAAATTTGTTTATTGATCATCAGAAATTGGAATCAATATTTTATCACGTTCTGATGATTTTTAATAATTTGGGCACTGAACGCAAAGTTTCTGGAAATTACAGCAAGATCAAATAACTATCATCCAAGAAGATCCGATTGGTCTAGCTTGGCACAAACACTAATTAAAACATAAAAACACATGGGTTATTTATTCCCTAGCAGAAGAAAAACACAAAAAAATTAAAAAAAGTTGGGTTGCCTCCCAATAAGCGCTATCGTTTAACGCCCCTAGCTAGGCATAAAAGCGAGGATAGATCTAGGTATTGCCATCTTTGGCAGTAAGAGAAAAAAGAGCAAATTTCCTTTCTATGGCATTTATACTCCTATTTTGGGAAAGCACATGGCCATTAATGGATGAAGTAAGATTAAGCACATTACGGAAATTTGCATCTACACTAGATTTCATCTCTTTGATAATTTCGTTTTGATAAAAGCATAAGAGGGTGGTAGATTCAACTTTATCATTCATGGGGTGCACAAATATAGTTTTCATTCTTTCATAGGTATCTATAGCATCCCCTTCAAGAAAACCCTCTTCAAAAATAGAATCTAGAACTTGTTTGAAAGAAGCAGGTAATCCAACATAGAAGCCTCTTAAGTAAACCTCAATTTGATATTGTGGTATGTAGCTAGCCCTAATCCTCAATAACCTATCCCAAGCATATTTTAAAGACTCATCAATTAAATAATGAAAAATTCCAGAGTCATCTTCATCAAGATCATTAAAACTCTCATTGATAACCCCGGTGGGTCTTTCAATAGCATCATTATTTTTGAGCTTAGAGAGGATAGAGGGGTCATCCAAGGTAAGACCCTGGAAAGGACCCTTAATTCTTTTTGATTCGGCCATAGCAACGGGAAGGAAAACGGAAAAGGAGAAGGAGAAGGAGAAAGAGAGGGCGAATAAAACAGCAAGGCTGAAGTGGGGGAGAGGAAAACGAGAGGCAAATGGCAACTAATGTAATGCGGGAGATAGGGATTGTGATGGGTACTTGGTATGTTGAATTTTTGCATAGACTCCCCGGCAACGGCGCCAGAAATGGCTCGTTGACGGGAGTCAAATCTTGACTTGACTTCACGTAAGCCTCCCCGGCAACGACGCCAGAAATTCTTCTTGCTGCCTCTTGAGCTTGCGTTGGTTTTCCCCGAAGAGGAAAGGATGATGCAGCAGAGTAGCGTAAGTATTTCCCTCAGTTTTTGAGAACCAAGGTATCAATCCAGTAGGAGGCCACGCGCAAGTCCCTCGTACCCACACAACACAAAGAGCTCAACGCAACCAACGCGATTAGGGGTTGTCAATCCCTTCACGGTCACTTACGAAAGTGAGATCCGATAGATAATATTTTTGGTATTTTTTATATAAAGATGCAAAGTGAAAAGTAAAAGGCAAAGTAAAAACAAAGCAAGATTAAAGTGATGGAGATTGATATGGTGAGAATAGACCCGGGGGCCATAGGTTTAACTAGTGGCTTCTCTCAAGAGCATAAGTTTTCTATGGTGGGTGAACAAATTACTGTTGAGCAATCGACAGAATTGAGCATAGTTATGAGAATATCTAGGCATGATCATGTATATAGGCATCACGTCCGTGACAAGTAGATCGAAATGATTCTGCATCTACTACAATTACTCCACTCATCGACCGCTATCCAGCATGCATCTAGAGTATTAAGTTAAAAACAGAGTAACGCTTTAAGCAAAATGGACATGATGTAGAGAGATAAATTCATGCAATATGAAATAAACCCCATCTTGTTATCCTCGATGGCAACGATACAATACGTGTCTTGCTGCCCCTTCTGTCACTCGGAAAGAACACCGCAAGATCGAACCCAAAGCTAAGCACTTCTCCCATGGCAAGAACTACCAATCTAGTTGGCCAAACCAAACGAATAATTCGAAGAGACTTGCAGAGATAACCAATCATACATAAAAGAATTCAGAGAAGATTCAAATATTATTCATAGATAAACTTGATCATAAACCCACAATTCATCGGTCTCAACAAACACACCGCAAAAGAAGAAGATTACATTGAATATATCTCCACAAGAGAGGGGGAGAACATTGTATTGAGATCCAAAAAGAGAGAAGAAGCCATCTAGCTAATAACTATGGACCCAAAGGTCTGAGGTAAACTACTCACGCTTCATCGGAGAGGCTATGATGATGTAGAAGCCCTCAATGATGACGGCCCTCTCCGGCGGAGCTCCGGAATAGGCCCAAGATGGGATCTCGTGGATACAGAAAGTTGCGGCGATGGAATTAGGTTTTTGGCTCCTGTTTTGATCGTTTGGGGGTATGTGGATATATATATAGGAGGAAGGAGTACGTCAGTGGAGCACCGAGGGGCCCACGAGGCAGGGGGCGCGCCCCCCACCCTCGTGACCGCCTCCGATACTTCTTGGAGTAGGGTCCAAGTCTCATGTGTCTTGTTCGGGAAGAAAATCACGTTCCAAAAAGGATTTTTTTTTTGTTTGGACTCCGTTTGATATTCTGTTTCTTCGAAACACTGAAATAGGCAAAAAAAACAGCAATTCTGGGCTAGGCCTCCGGTTAATAGGTTAGTCCCAAAAATAATATATAAAGGCGGAAAATAAAGCCCAATATAGTCCAAAACAGTAGATAATATAGCATGGAGCAATCAAAAATTATAGAAACGTTGGAGACGTATCAGGCATCCCCAAGCTTAATTCTTGCTCGTGCTCGAGTAGGTAAATGATAAAAAGAGAATTTTTGATGCGGGGTGCTACTTGGCATAATTTCAATGCAAAATTTCTTAATTGTGGTATGAATATTCAGATTAGAAAGATTCAAGACAAAAGTTCATATTGACATAAAGAATAATAACATTTCAAGCATACTAATAAAGCAATTATGTCTTCTCAAAATAACATGGCCAAAGAAAGTTAACCCTACAAATTCATATAGTCTGGCTATGCTCCATCTTCACCACACAAAGTATTTAAATCATGCACAACCCCGATGACAAGCCAAGCAATTGTTTCATACGTTAACATTTTCAAAACTTTTTTGACCTTCACGCAATACATGAGCGTGAGGCATGGATATAGCACTATATGTGGAATAGAACGGTAGGTATGGGGAAGACAAAAAGAGGGGAAGATAGTCTCACATACTCCAAAACAGTAGATAATATAGCATGGAGCAATCAAAAATTATAGATACGTTGGAGACGTATCAATTGTTCATCCACGGGCTCCTGTTCATCCAGCCTCCACCGCGCGCTACTCCACCGGCTACTGTTCAACCAGCCCTCTCCACGGGCTCCTGTTCAACCACCCCTCCATGGGCTACTGTTCATCCTGCCCTCCACCGTCTACTGTTCATCTTGCCCTCCACGGGGTGGTCCTGTTCATCCAGCCCTCCACGGGGTCTTGTTCATCCAGCCCCAACCGGCTCGAACGATCGGGGTACTGTTCATCCACCCCCACCGGGACTGTTCATCCAAACCCCCCAGCAATGCTCACTGTTCATCGAGAGGCAACGCCACGGGGTCCTGTTCATCCACCCCCACCAGGAATTGTTCATCCAAACCCCCCATCAACACTCACTGTTCATCCAGAGGGAGCATCGATCGACTTCAGTTAGCAGCAGTAGCAAAGGAATCGCTCGATCGGGTTCGGTTATCAGCCTTCGATCGATCGCTTGGGTTCAGTAACGCGTAGCCTGCAGTGCAATCGCTCGGGTTCAATTAGAGCCCAACGCCTCAATCGGGTTCAGTTAGAGCCTAGCGCCTCGCACCCACGCGCGTGCGTGTACGAGAGAAACGCGCATCGCTCGGCCCCGACCACCCACCGTAACTGGGAACACCCCGATAATTTCCTCGCCCTTGCTTCTACCACGGTTTTTTCTGTCATGGACGGCCCAAAGAATGTCATGCAGCTGCGTCTTCGGCCCGCCCAGGACGAAAACCCATTTTCTGTCATGATTTTTTGTCATAGAAGTAGTACCCCACCACATCTATGATGATACCGTGTTTTGTCACAATTATTGTCATAGAAGTGTCATAAGTATGACAGAGAAAAAACTCGTTCGGCCCAAAATGTCACGGATGTGTCTTTTTTTTTGTAGTGTTACCACTTCTTTCATCATAGGATTTAGCCGTCGTTGGTGATCAATAACTGGTTTGGCATATTTCTCCAAATTTATTTCGTGTTGACATAGAGTGGGACTAATGCCCTTAAGATCGTCAAGAGTATATCCAATAGCAGCACGGTGCTTCTTCAGAGTTTTCAATAATTTCTTTTCTTCATGCTCTGAAAGGTTAGCATTAATAATAATAGGATATATCTTCTTTTCATCAAGATAAGCATATTTAAGAGTATTAGGTAATGGTTTAAGCTCAAACACGGGATCACCCTTGGGTGGAGGAGGATCCCCTAGGATTTCAATAGGGAAGTTGTGTTTCAGAATAGGTCCCTGTTTAAAGAATACTTCATCTATTTCCCTTCTTTCATTCATAAACGTATCATTTTCATGGTCTAGCAAATATTGTTCTAAAGGATCACTAGAGGCACGGCAATAGAAGCAGGACCAATAATTTCATCTTTACTAGGAAATTCCTCATCACGGGGTTGTCTACTAAATTTAGCAAAATTAAACTCATGAGACATATCACCCAAACCAATAGTAACAACGTCCTTTTCGCAGTCTATCCTGGCATTAACAGTGTTCAAGAAGGGTCTACCAAATATAATGGGACAAAAGCTATCTTGTGGGAAACTAAGAACAAGAAAATCAGTAGGATATTTAACCTTCCCACACAAGACTTCAACATCTCTAACAATCCCAATCGGTGAAATAGTATCTCTATTGGCAAGCTTAATGGTAACATCGATATCTTCTATCTCAGCGGGTGCAATATCATGCATAATTTCTTCGTATAAAGAATGAGGTATTGCACTAGCACTAGCACCCATATCACACAAGCCATGATAACAATGATCTCCTATTTTAACGGAAATAACAGGCATGCCTACAACAGGTCTATGTTTATCTTTAGCACCAGGTTTAGCAATTCTAGCAGTCTCATCACAGAAGTAAATAACATGCCCATCGATATTATCAGCCAAGAGATATTTAACCATAGCAATTTTAGGTTCAAGTTAACTTGCTCAGGGGGTTTGTGTGTCCTAATATTACTTTCGTTGACTACAGTTGAAGCTTTAGCATGATCCTTTATTCTAACAGGGAAAGGTGGGTTCTCAACATAAGCAGTAGGAACAACTGGATCATTATAAGTGATAGTCTTTTCTTCAACTTTAATAGGTGAAACTACTTTTACTTCAATGGGAGGATCATATTTAAACCACTTCTCCTTAGGGAGATCAACATGAGTAGCAAAGGATTCACAGAAAGAAGCTACTATCTCAGAGTCAAGTCCATATTTAGTGCTAAATTCACGGAAAACATCAGTATCCATAAAAGATTTAACACAATCAAACTTAGGTGTTATACCTGACTCCTTACCTTCGTCGAGGTCCCAATCTTTAGAGTTAAGTTTAATTATTTCCAATAAATCCCATTTGAATTCAATAGTCTTTATCATAAAAGAGCCAGTATAAGAAGTATCAAGCATGGAGCGATTATTGAGAGAGAGTCGAGCATAAAAAATTTGAATAATCATTTCTCTTGAGAGCTCATGATTGGGGCATGAATATAACATTGACATAAGCCTCCCCCAAGCTTGAGCGATGCTTTCTCCTTCGCGAGGCCAAAAATTATATATATAATTATGATCACAATGAACAAGATGCATAGAATAAAACTTCTGATGAAATTCCAATTTCAATCGTTTGTAGTTCCATGATCCCATATCATCACATAGCCTATACCATGTCAATGCCTCTCCGTTCAAAGATAAAGGGAAGACCTTCTTCTTGATAACATCCTCGGGCATACCTGCAAGATTAAATAATCCACATAGATTAGGTGCAAATCGGGATGTAATGTTCCATCTCCTGCAAAAGGATTAGCTAGCAGTTTCTCTATCATACCCGAAGGAATTTCAAAGTAAACATTTTCAGTAGATTCAGTAGGTTGAGGAGAAACTCTCGGCTCTATTGGTCGGGGTAAAGATACCCCGAACAAGCCCCTCAAAGGATTATGTTCCATAGTAACAAGTGACAGTAAATTTCAGCACACTATATAAATTTTTCCTTACCAAATTCCACCTACCAAAGGCACTTCACTCCCCGGCAACGGCGCCAGAAAAGAGTCTTGATGACCCACAAGTATAGGGGATCTATCGTAGTCCTTTCGATAAGTAAGAGTGCCGAACCCAACAAGGATCAGAAGGGAATGATAAGCGGTTTTCACCAAGGTATTCTCTGCAAGCACTGAAATTATCGATAACAGATAGTTTTTGATAAGGTAATTTGTAACGGGTAACAAGTAATGAAAGTAAACAAGGTGCAGCAAGATGGCCCAATCCTTTTTGTAGCAAAGGGCAAGCCTGGACAAACTCTTATATAGAGAAAAGCGCTCCCAAGGACACGTGGGAATTATCGTCAAGCTAGTTTTCATCACGCTCATATGATTCGCGTTCGTTACTTTGATAATTTGGTATGTGGGTGGACCGGTGCTTGGGTGCTGCCCTTTCTTGGACAAGCATCCCACTTATGATTAACCCCTATTGCAAGCATCCGCAACTACAAGATAAGTATTAAGGTAAACCTAACCATAGCATGAAACATATGGATCCAAATCAGCCCCTTACGAAGCAACTCATAAACTAGGGTTTAAGCTTCTGTCACTCTAGCAACCCATCATCTACTTGTTACTTCCAATGCCTTCCTCGAGGCCCAAATAATGGTGAAGTGTCATGTAGTCGACGTTCACATAACATCACTAGAGGAAAGACAACATACATCTCATCAAAATATCGAACGAATACCAAATTCACATGACTACTTATAGCAAGACTTCTCCCATGTCCTCAGGAACAAACGTAACTACTCACAAATCATGTTCATGTTCATAATCAGAGGGGTATTAATATGCATAAAGGATCTAAACATATGATTTTCCACCAAATAAACCAACTAGCATCAACTACAAGGAGTAATCAACACTACTAGCAACCCACAGGTACCAATCTGAGGCTTTGGGACAAAGATTGGATACAAGAGATGAACTAGGGTTTGAGAGGAGATGGTGTTGGTGAAGATGTTAATGGAGATTGACCCCCCTCCCGATGAGAGGATCGTTGGTGATGACAATGGTGATGATTTCCCCCTGCCGGAGGGAGGTTTCTCCGGCAGAACAGCTCTGCCGGAGCCCTAGATTGGTTCCGCCAAGGTTCCGCCTCGTGGCGGTGGAGTTTCTTCTCGAAAGCTTGCTTCTGATTTTTTCCAGGGTAAAAGACTTCATATAGCAGAAGATGGGCACCGGAGGCCTGCCAGGGGGCCCACGAGGCAGGGGTGCTCCCAGGGGGTAGGTCGCGTCCCCCACCCTTGTGGCCAGGGTGTGCGCCCCCTCTGGTGGATTCTTTCGCCAGTATTTTTCATTAATTCCAAAAATAACTTCCGTGAAGTTTCAGGACTTTTGGAGCTGTGCAGAATAGGTCTCTAATATTTGCTACTTTTCCAGCCCAGAATTCGAGCTGTCGGCATTCTCCCTCTTCATGTAAACCTTGTAAAATAAGAGAGAATAGGCATAAGTATTGTGACATAACATGTAATAATGGCCCATAATGCGATAAATATCGATATAAAAGCATGATGCAAAATGGACGTATCATATAGTATGAAGGCAAGGAACATTGGTAACCAGAACCTCATAAGCCATGGTTACCAAGGGAATAAGCCTTGACAAAGAAGACGTTGAGTTGGTCGCGACGGTCATACTAAACCACTACAAGCAATTTAAAAATGAGCACCATAACAATTTCGTCCTCTCCCGATCAACCCATTCAAGCCGGACAAACTCGATCTAGGGTCTAGGCTGTTGGGAAACACAACACACAACACAACACAACAAAGCCTTTAGTCCCAACCAAGTTGGGGTAGGCTGGAGGTGAAACCCATAAGATCTCGCGACCAACTCATGACTCTGGCACATGGATAGCAAGCTTCCACGCACCCCTGTCCATAGCTAGTTCTCTGGTGACACTCCAATCCTTCAGGTCTCTCTTAACGGACTCCTCCCACGTCAAATTCGGTCTACCCCGGCCTCTCTTGACATTCTTCGCATGCTTTAGCCGCCCGCTATACACTGGAGCTTCTGGAGGCCTGCGCTGTATATGCCCAAACCATCTCAGACGGTGTTGGACAAGCTTCTCTTCAATTGGTGCTACCCCAACTCTATCTCGTATATCATCATTCCGGACTCTATCCTTCCTCGTGTGGCCACACATCCATCTCAACATACGCATCTCTGCCACACCTAATTGTTGAACATGTCACCTTTTAGTCGGCCAACACTCAGTGCCATACAACATTGCGGGTCGAACAGCCGTCCTGTAGACCTTGCCTTTTAGCTTTTGTGGCACTCTCTTGTCACAGAGAATGCCAGAAGCTTGGCGCCACTTCATCCATCCGGTTTGGATTCAACGGTTCACATCTTCATCAATACCCCCATCCTCCTTAGCATTGACCCCGAATATGGAAAGGTGTCCTTCTGAGGTACCACCTGCCCCTCAAGGCTAACCTCCTCCTCCTCACACCTAGTAGTACTGAAACCACACATCATGTACTCGGTTTTAGTTCTACTAAGCCTAAACCCTTTCGATTCCAAAGTTTGTCTCCATAACTCTCACTTCCTGTTTACCCCCGTCCGACTATCGTCAACTAGCACCACATCATCCGCAAAGAGCATACACCATGGGATGTCTCCTTGTATATCCCTTGTGACCTCATCCATCACCAAGGCAAAAAGATAAGGGCTCAAAGTTGACCCCTGATGTAGTCCTATCTTACTCGGGAAGTCATCAGTGTCGACATCACTTGTTTGAACACTTGTCACAACATTATCGTACATGTCCTTGATGAGGGTAATGTACTTTGCTGGGACTTTGTGTTTCTCTAAGGCCCACCATAGGACATTCATCGGTATCTTATCATAGGCCTTCTCCAAGTCAATGAACACCATATTAAAGTCTTTATTTTGCTCCATGTATCTTTCCATAAGTTGTCGTACCAAGAAAATGGCTTCCATGGTCGACCTCCCAGGCATGAAACGAAACTGATGTTTGGTCACGCTTGTCATTATTCTTAAGCGGTGCTCAATGACTCTCTCCCGTAGCTTCATTGTATGGCTCATGAGCTTAATTCCATGGTAATTAGTACAACTCTGAACATCCCCCTTGTTCTTGAAGATTGGTACTAATTTACTCCGTCCATTCTTCCGACATCTTGTTTGCCCGAAAAATGAGGTTGAAAAGCTTGGTTAGCCATACTATCGCTATGTCCCCGAGGCCTTACCACACCTCAATGGGGATACAATCAGGGCCCATCACCTTGCCTCCTTTCATCCTTTTTAAAGCCTCCTTGACCTCAAACTCCTGGATTCGCCGCACAAAACACATGCTAAAAGCTTCACTGACAGCTCACTTTGCGGCCTTCTTTGCTATCTTGTACTTCTGTATGTTATCTGCACTCCTGTCCAGGTATAGGCATCTGAAGCAATCTTTCTTCTCTTAAATCGCCTTCTGGACATCATCGTTCCACCACCAGGTATCCTTATCTTCGCTTCTCCTTCCCCTGGACACTCCAAACTCCTCCGAGGCTACCTTACGAATGCAAGTCGCCATCTTCATCCACACATTGTCTGCATCCCCTCCTTCCTCCCAAGGGCCCTCCTTAATGACCCTCTCCTTGAACGCCTGAGCTACCTCCCCCTTGAGCTTCCACCACTTCATTCTAGCGACTTTGGCATGCTTATCCCACTGGACACGAATCCGAAAGCGGAAGTCAGCAACCACCACCTTATGCTGAGGTACAACACTCTCTCCAGGTATCACCTTACAGTCTAGGACGCACGTCTATCATCTCTTCTCGAGAGGATGAAATCAATCTGGCTAGAGTGTTGGCCACTACTAAAAGTCACCAGATGTGATTCTCTCTTTCTAAAGAGGGTGTTAGCTACAATCATGTCGTAGGCTAGAGCAAAGCTTAAGACATCTTCTCCTTCTTGGTTCCTGATGCCATAGCCAAAGCCCCCATGCGCCCCTTCAAAACCTGTGTTAGATGTACCTACATGGTCATTGAGGTCTCCTCCTATGAAGAGCTTCTCGCCAATCGGTACACTCCTAACCATGTCTTCTAGGCCTTCCCAGAAATCCCTCTTGGTGTTCTCATTGTGGCCTACTTGCGGGGCATACGCGCTGATAACATTGAGAACTAAGTCCCCAAAACTTGGTAAAAAAATGAAATTTTCCCTACGATCAACCAGGAACACTGAAGATGTAATAACAGTTTAGATCGAATCGTTACCAACTCCGAGTTGTAGAAGAAGATGAAGAGTTTGTGTATATCATACTTGAAGTCCCTCGAACTGTCGATGAACGATCCCTCAAATGAAAGACCGAAAGCACGACCTCTATACAGGTTGCAAGCATACGATCTTCACGATCCGGCAGCGCTTCACCGTCCAGAGCTAATCATCGTCGCGGAATTAGAGGGAGGAGATTAGAACCACACTAGGCTTATAATTATTAGGATTAGAGGATCTAGGTCTAGCTTTAATTAGATCAACTAGGGCCAACTAGAACTAGAACTATAGAACTAAAGGAGGCTCCAAAACTTCTGTGTAGAAAAATTGCCCAAACCTCTAGTATATATAGGTTGGAGGAGAGGGGAGGGGAGGGAAGAAAGCATACATTAACTCTCTGCGACAAGAATGTTGCGAGCTCTGTGTCCTACACGCCACCAAACATTGTTTGGTCGAGCCGATGGGACGATGAGAGTGTCAACCCTTCCACTTCCATCAGTGACGAATAGGTCACGGACTCCAATGAGGATGAGTAAGGCACCAGAGGCGGCGAGGCAGTTTCCCAAGTGGGTCAGTCCGTCTCATGTTCTACTCTTCCTCGCCGGTGACCGCACCTTCACTTCATTGGTCTTATCGCCGCCACTCGTGAAGATGGTGAGAATTTGAGATGAGTCGGTGATTGCCAAAAGGGAACAACAAGGACTTGGACAATGGACGCCGTTGTAGGCTAGGTTTAGCTCCGGTCCCCATTTTCTAAATGAAAAAATGTCCGAATTGTAATGAATTTTGTCTGGTTTGTATGAAAATCATCCGATCATTTGATCCGTCCGATTTGTTCAAACCCGGCTTGAAATGTATGGATGACCACCTTCCGTATTCATGTTCACGGACTAGTCTTTCTGGTCCGTGGACGGATGGAGTGCCCGGTTTGCGAGTCCCGTTGGAGATGTGGTGTCCGGCGCGACCAGCCACTGCGACGCCACCCACCTGCACCTGCACTGCCGCCAACCTCCGTGATTCTGCCGCGATCCTTCCCCGTGCCCCGTCTTTGCTGCTGAGAGACTCCAATCGCCGTCCCAGTCTCTCCTTCCCCGCCAGCTCTGCTGATGAGGTAGTCCTTCCCCGTCGGCTCCTTCCTCGCCGCCGACGCCTACTACTGTTGCTGCCCCCGCCGCCGACACCTACTGTTGCTGCTTCAACCACCTGCAGTTGGTCTTTCTACTTTGAACACACGAACTCGCCCCGCCTCTGGCCGGCCTCCTTTGTACCGCCTCTACTGCTGTTGCTAGGTGCGTACTCCTGCAAAATTGGAAATATTAATTTGGAAACATTCAATCAGGAAATGGCAAGATTTTGTTAATTTTGGAAACATTCAATCATGTTAATTATGGAAACATTCAATGAGGATTTTGTTAATTTTGGAAACATTCGATCGTGTTAATTTTGGAAACATTCAACCATGTTAACTTCCGGAACATTTAATCATACAAGGATTTTGGCAATTGGAATTATTACGGCATAGATTGTGGACTCTCACCTGATCATCATCTATGGTCCTCCAGCTGAATTGGACACATGCTTCAAGATGGCCCTCTACAAGAAAGCAATAAGAGTTGATTAGTACGTTTTGCATAGTCACCAAAATGTCACAAAAGGGATAGGCTAGAGTTCAGACCTCCCAGCCTTTTGCATGTTTTGTTGTTCAAGGGATGCACCAGGAGATCTGCAATTTGAGGCTCAGAAATGAAAAGTTACTCTAACGGGCTATAGCAACTAAAATAGACACAGTTAAATTAAAATGAGACTACCTTATGTTAAATGTCTAGTCCTCTAGTGGAATTAATAGGAGTATTTGTTTAGATGGTAAATTGGTTAAGTTATATGTCTACTCCTCTAGTGGAACAGTTTTGAGCCACTAACTAAAAATGTCCAGGTTCTTAAAATTTTCAGTTTTGAATTTATTTGGAATTATTTGAATTTATTTGGAAATAATTTAATTTATTGAAATTATTTTTAATTTATTTGCATTAATCTGAATAATTTAGTCAAGGCCTTTGAATTTATTTGAATCTCAGAATTTGGTCTATCAAGGCCTTAGATGACCTGACAGAGAATGACAATAAATCCATGAGCAGAAATAGGAGTATGAATTAATGGGCAGAAATCCATTTGGCATCCAACAGATTATGCAGATGCACCAAATGTTTACTACTCTACTATAGAACAATTGAAGTTTCATCCATAAAAGAACAAGTGAAGTTTCATCCATCTAAGAACAGGTGCAAACAAAATAATGACACCCAATTTAGAGAGCAAAAAAAGTGAACATTTCATGCTCTATATTGTTGACAGTATCCAAAATCATGTGTACTCCAAATTAGGAGTTCAGCAGATTACAACATGTCATAAATTATCCTTGAATTTACATTAACTTACCCTACAGAAAAAGTGCATGAAGAAAAAGAAGAGCAAGGTGGAATGGCATGATACCTCACCACCAATAGCAAACTTACTAGTACCATCAGAACTGAATGACAAACAACGATGAGGCTCAACTGATTGGAAGGAAAGGGTTCCATTTCTGATATCAGAAGCTTGAATCCTAAAGAATGTCACAATATCTTCTCACTACATATTGGAAGGAAAGCATGTACAAAAACAGCAGCAAGAGGACAGAGCATGTACAAGAACAGTAGCCAGATGAGATAGTTTATTCCAAACCACACCACCATATGTCATGTGGTTTTGATGCAGTGGCAACTACTCCAGCAAACACAGTGTTTTGGCTCCAGGATTAAATTCAGCTTGAAGTTACTAAAAAAATCCTTAAACAGAACCAAACATATGCATATTACTGTTTAGTGTTTATTTAAACAGCTACTACATTTCAGATTGCATTTGTTTCATAGCTGCTACCAGAATTGTTCCAGATGAAACAAACCATGACTGAATCAAACATTTGCTACTCATTTCAGTTAAGTTCAGTTAACACAGTATTGTTCAGACAAAGACAGTTAAACAATTTTAAGTCAACTTGTGAGAGATGGCATTCAGTACTTGTGAGAGAGAGATAGCGAATCAGCCTAAAAATTCCATACAAAACGTGGAATCTATGAGGGTTCATGCTTCAATTTATGATTTCTTGGAGGAGTAAGGGCAGCTCATAATTGTCAGGTCAACAACACCTCTTATTTTGCGATTTCTAGATGAGGTAACTCTAATATGAAAGTCCCTTCTTTACTTCCAGATCAACCGAGCCTGTTGTCCTGTTGATGACCACAAAATAAATAGATTCATACAAAGCTTGTTGCTGCCATAATTAAATAATTGAATGAGATACTCCCTCCATTTCATAATGTAGTGCACCCACACTTTTGAAGATTTAACTTTGACCATAAATTTAATCAACATAATTTTGAAAGTGAATGTTCCTCAAAAAATTAAAATCTTTGCTTGGAGGGTTGCTTCTAATAGTTTGGCGGTTCAAGTTAATAGGGTGAAACACCATCAAACTATTTTAGGTACGTGCTCGATTTGCGGTACTGAAGATGAATGTACTTTTCATGCATTGGCAAATTGTCCAAAGGCACGTGCTTTTCGTATGGCTGTGAGGGAAGTATGAAATCTATCAACTGAAGACATTCTCAAATATTCTGGGCCAGACTGGTTTCTTATATTATTGGATCAATTAAATTCGCATATGCGTGAGCAGACAATATTCATGCTCTGGAGAGCTTGGCACTTGAGGAATGATTTGATTTTTGGTTAGGGAAAGGAATCCATCACGACTTCGGTAAGTTCTGTTCAAAGTTATTGGACTACTTTCTCGTCTTGTCAGGCAAACATGCAGGTGGTGGTGTGCAACAAGGGTAAGCAAGTGGTGGAAGATATACAGGTAAACACAAATTTGGAGAGGGAGATCAGTTCCTGGAAGACTCCCGATTTGGGTTTTTACAAGGTTAATGTCGACGCAAGTTTTGTGGAGGCCATCAAATCTGCGAGCTTGGGGGTGGTGGTTAGAGACCACAATGGGCAGGTTATCATCCCCTCTTGGGATTATATTGGTGCTTGCCATAGCGTCGAGGAAGCGGAGCTACGAGCGACCCTCTCTGGCATGTACTCCCTCCGTTCCTTTATCTAAGGTGTATTATTTTTGGCACGGTGACCAAGGCACATAATTATAGATGTGTTAGGACAAAATTACCCTTGGCAAATTTATTGGTTAGTGGCAAGTAAATCAATTAGTCCAGGAAATTAAGAGATACATGCAATCGACATAGAGATAGTTTCCTTCTTTTGCTACAAGGAGAGATACAGACAATCAGGAGAAAGATACTTTCCTTTTTCTGGAGGGCTAACAAGGGAATTATGAGGAATAAGAAGAAATGCACCTTACATTCTGGAATTTTATCAAAAACCAAATACACCTTATATAAAGGAACGAAGGGAGTATATTGGAATCACTCTTGACAAAACCATCATTTTGGAAACTGATTGCTCCTTTGTAGCTTCGATATTTGGAAAAGAGTGTGTTGATAGGTCAAGCCTGGTGGACCTAAAGGAGGCGTTGAATGTCTCAAGGCTGATGCCGGGTATGAAGATGTCCAAGATTAATAGGAGGGCAAATATGGTGGCTCACGGGATTGCTAAGTTTAGCTTTGATAATAGATCAGATGGTATTCTTTTTAATATTGTTATGCCCTGCGTGGCACAGTTTGTTATGAATGATTGTACGAATGTTTTGAATTAATCAATATATGGTGGGGTTTTCAAAAAAAATGTAATCAACATGGACGACTGCGGCGGGAGCATGACAGATACCTTTGAATTCGTCTTCGAAAGAAGTTTTCAAAGGTATAAATTTTCAGTAAAATAATTTATGTATTATTGGTCTAATTTATGGTAAAAAATAAATCTCGAAAAATATGGGCGCACTACATTATGGAACGAAGGGAGTATTATACATTGTAGGGCCTCAACGAAGGGCCTTCTAGGGCAGAACCACGAATAGCCTAACCAGCCACTGTTTTTGCAGCCGCCCTCAATGTGCTCTTGTGGGTGAGGAATTCGTTCCAAAGCGTTTGACCCCAAATCAAACACAATAACCCATTGCTTATGCTTTCTTGTGTCATGCTCCACAAAATAGACACAATTTCTCCTAATGCCAGGGAAGTCCTTTGCAGAGAGCGCGAGGCTGTCACCCCGACGCAAGAAGAGTTTTTTTTTAGACAGTCGACCCAAGAAGAGTGAGTAGTCGCCGAGATCCATCACCTTCTCCCCTCGGGTGTCGAGGCGGTCGGCGGCCCAATCCGGGCGATGCACCTCTACAAGGATCACGGGGCCGGGGCGTCCTTGTCCACGATACACCATGACGAGCAACAGTTGGTTGTTGCATGCCACCACGTGAGGCACAGTAAGCGGCTTCGATACTGCGTTCGCTAGAGTGAGATAAGCCGCAGACGCTTGGGAGGATGCTGCTGGAGATCGAAGATGCTGAGTCTCATGCTCATGTCGGAGATGTAGAGCCTGCCTTGGTGGAAGGCTACGCCGTCGATCCGGCCTATAGGGTGCTCGGGTTGTATCGTCCAGGCCGCATCTCCACGGCTCCAAAAGAAGGGCATGTGCCCGATCTGTGCGCCCGGGATTTTCTGGCTCGCGATCGCCATCCAGCCCGCTGGCGAGGCGAGCGGGTCGGCGGAGAGGAATAGTTGGGCGACGGTTGTCAAAGGCAACAGGGGGATCTCGGCTTGGGAGAGGGGCTCCCAGAGGATCAACCTGGTGGGGGATCGCAGGTCGTCCATTAGGGCGAGCTAGCCACGGGGCGTTCGCAGCAGCAGCAGAGGCCGACCGGGGCTAGGGCCCGGGAGTGCATCCTTTTTCCACCGCGGGGGCAGCCAGAAGGAGTGGTTAGAGACAAGGTTAACGGCGCTGACAGGGTTGCGGTGGCGGTCGTGGGCGGCGACAATCCACTGACGGCAGGCTGCGAGCGGGGCGGTGGACACGCGCCAGTGGGAGCATACCTGGTGGATATGGACTCTCCGCTCCGTAGCTATGCGCCGGAGCGAGCGGGCCGCAACCTATTTTTTCGGAGTGGCTGATGAGTCGCTCCGTCCGCTCCGAGGAGTTGGATGACTGCCAAACAGGCGCTTCCTGTATAAGCTTCGCCGGCAAGGAGCTTCACCCGCCGCCGTGTCCTCTGCCTCCGCCAGCCATTGCAACAACCGACAACCAAGCGAGTCAGGGTTTCCATTCCTCTAAGGCCTTGTACAATGAGAGGTGCTTAGGGGAGGTGTTTAAAGAAATAAACCAGGCTTTTTTTAAGCACCGATACTTATTTGTACAGGATAGACGCTTAAAGATAGACGCTTAACTAAGCGTCTCTCCTGTAGAAATAGGCACCGGTGCTTCAGAAAACCCGATTTATTTTTCTAAGCATCTCCCATTATACAGTCTCTCCTGTAGAAATAGGCACCGGTGCTTCAGAAAACCCGATTTATTTTTCTAAGCATCTCCCATTATACAAAGCCTAAAGCGTCTCAAACGTGGTCTTTATTTATTGATGATGACGAGGCGAGTCGGCTTCCCTCCACTACGTATTGATTTTGTGAGAGATACTAGCCAGAACAATTTTAAGTAAACACAAAATCAATAAAGAACTTGGTAACACGCATAAGGAATTTTCACTAAATTTGCCTCAACCTCTAAATATATTTAGCGGCCTACATATACGTTTTGTACTGCAGCAACCCTCGGGTAGGGTTGCTCCCTTACTAGCGAGTTAGACAACATCATAGGCACAAACCAAACAGCGGAGAGATACAAACAACCACGAACGAGAAAGCAAGATAAATTCAGTGACAAGCAGACGATAACTTAAACAAAACAACCAATCCATGCAAATAAAATAGCCAATCCATGGGAAGCCTAAAAGACTAGTTCAACTACTGGCAAAAGCTAAGTCTCCAATAAACCAAGTCATTTTCAGTCTAGATAAGTTTGATATGGTGCAAAAATTGTCGCCGTGGAGCTTAGGATGAGATGAGGCCGTCATTCAGCGAGAGCGAAGCCAGCTGCTGCTCAGGGGACTGGTTGGTGTGCTGCTGAGCGCTGCGGAGAACCTCCATGGCTTCGGCAACCTTGGCCTTGAGAGCGTCTGGCGACTCAAGCAGGTGAAGCACCTCGGTCTGGTCCATCTCCAGAAGCATGCCGGTCACCTTGGCAGCCTGGTCATGCTCCAGCTGATCAACAAGAGGGTACAAGTTCTCGCCAAGCATCTGCAGCAACAAACAAAACAAGGTCAAGCTCAACAAACACATCTTTCCTAACAAAACAATACAATACTTAGAGAGCCTAGTCCACGTACCATTCTTTGCGTCTCTGGGGGTGAATTGGCAAGTGCAGAAGCCAATGCCCCAATTGGAACTGGCTGTGACGCACCCGCATCTCTCATAGGCATCCCTCCCATCTCATATGGGGATGTCATCACACCCCCAACACCATGCATAGCAGGATCAGGCATGCCACGCCCGGTCGGATAGCGGTAACCACGACCACCACCCCTACCCATCATCTGCAATGTAGTTGGATTTTAGGGCCTCTAAAACAAGACTGATTGTCAAATGGCTCAAAACCCCCCCTAGGAAAATATGGCATATTGAAGAGAAATGAAGCAATATCTGCAGGTTACCTGCTGCTGACCCATCTGCATGGATTGCGGCATTCCGCCAGCACCAGCTCGCCTACCAGCTGGGCGTTGTGGTTGCTGTCCTTGCTGAACCATAGGCATCATAAAGTTTGGCATCGGAGCACCACCTGGCCTCATTCCGGGCATGAAAGGTTGCTGGAAGCCAAATCCAGGCTACAAGAAGACAACACTTTGTCAATCCAGAGTGATTGTACAAATATATGCGTGATATTAAATAAGGAAATTCAAATCTAGCAAGCTAACAACATAATAATGTTATAGACAATCAGATTTTTTTTTTGACTAGACTCACCTGTGGGTTAATAAACGCTGGTGGCTGGCCATAGAACATTTGCTGACCAACTGGAACACCAGGAGGTAACATCTGCATACGAGGACCCACGGTTTGAGCCATTGGAACGGGACGCATTTGTGAAAACTGTGCCTGCAACGAACAGCAGTTAGTGACAGAAAATTGAACTACAGCAGAAAAGCACCATGAATAAGCAAATAAATAGCTTGGAAACCATGAGAGCGAAGAAAGTTTTCATAAAACACCACAATTCTATTGAGGGTTGACAGTCAAAACATTTACTTAAAAATGCACATGATGGAACATTTAGCAGGTAATACTGAACTTCGGTATCATGAGAAAGCACTAGATCCACAAATTGAATAATATGTGCCATCAGAGTAGGTTTTGCTGAACAACTAGGTGAGCAAATACTATACTCCCTCCGTTCCAAAATATAGTAGTGCACCCACGCTTCCGAGGTTCAACTTTCACCATAAATTTAACCAACAAGACCAACCGCGGCGGGAGTAAAAGTTATATAATTGAGAAGTTCTTTTAAATACGAATTCATTGGTATAACTTTAGCTCCCACCGCAGTGGGTCTCATTGGTTAAATTTATGGTCAAAATTGAAGCACGGAAACCGAGGACACACTATATTTTGGAACGGAGGTAGTACAAGCATATGTATCAGGAACATTACAGTCATACAAAATACAATTTCACTCACAGAAGTTCTTACCTGCAGCCTAGCTTTCCTGTCTTCCTTGCGCTGTGCGAGTGCAACATAAAGTGGTTTATTGCCAACCATCTTGTTGTTCATTTCAGCAAGCTAACATGGGACATTGTAAGAAAGAATAAATAACTTTAGGAACCAAAAATAATCAGAAGCACAAATTAAATCATACTTATTTACACGAGTACAGCTCAAGCTTACCGCTCGGGAAGCGTCATCAGCAGATTTAAAAGCGACAAATCCAGAACCTCTGCTAGCGCCGTTTGAATCACGCATAACCTGTGACAAAGAGTTTCAATTAGTAGCATATGTGGGAAGCATAGCATCATGTATAGATCAGCAGCTGAGAATTTAAACAAACCTTGCAGGAAGTAATAGTTCCGAACTCAGCAAAAAGTTCTCGCAACTTTTCATCGTCAACAGTATCATCCAAGTTCTTCAGATACAAGTTGGTGTTTTGATACTTATCCGCTGCCTCTTGAAGGTTCTTTTCAAACTTCTCTTTCAATTCCATCTCCCTTTCTGACTTTTTCTGCGCTCTTCCAACATACCATTCCTTGTCACTAAATTTCTTGCCATTCAGATCTTGAACAGCCAGAGCAGCTTCATCTGGACTTTCGAAATTCACAAATCCAAAACATTTGGATCTTCCATCCCCATCCCGCATTACAACAACACTTGTTATTGCTCCAAACTTCCCAAAGATTTCCTTCAAGTCATCTTCAGTGGTAGTCTCAGCTAGGTTCTTAACATAGACATTATTGAACTTGACATTGCCGGGAGAGTTATCTCTCTCCTGCTTACGAACGAAAGGCCCAACATACACCTTCTTGTCATTCATAAGCATCCCATTCAGTTTCTCGATAGCAGCATGAGCAGCCTCATCCCGCTCATACTGAACGAAGCCATAGCCCTTTGATTCCCCAGCAGGATCTGTTGCAACTTTACATGAAAGAATGTTTCCAAACACACAAAATGTGTCATACAAAGCTTTGTTGTCAATTGACTTGTCAAGATTCTGCAGAAGATGGTAAGGACAAGATAACAGGTTAGATAAATATAGTAGCGCCACAACAATAAGAGTCAATAATTGCATACTAAATATTGCACGCACCTTAATAAATATATTTGCTGTGCCACTCTTGCGCAAGCTGGGGTCACGGTTAGAATACATTATCCTGATAGGCCTCCCATTGATAGGAGTGAAGTTGAGCATTTCAAGAGCGCGTGCAGCTGCAAGATATTTCAAAATCAGTATGAAACCACTAAAAGGTCTTGCAAATATACAAAAAGAAAATATGCATGGAAGTGGTTCTATAAGGCAATATATATATATATATATATATCAAGGAGAGAGTGAACCATGGAAACATTTGATCAAATGTAGAAACTTCTCAAGGACAGCATCAGCTATTATTCCACAAACAGTTACCTAGCTTTAAATATCATCTTCGCAGGAGCAAAGCTACCAAACACAAGCATTCAGTAAACATAGTACAAGCTTAAATAAATGTATTTGTGTTACTTCAGTAAACGCACCCCGGGATTGTAGACACCACATGCCTGGGATAAAACAGCAAAACCACAAAAACAGTAGGATCAAAATCAACTATAGTCCTATTGGACACATTCATAAACTACAGTCCAATCTTTCCAAACATGTGAATAACACTTTTCTCACTCTTCTTCCTCGCCCTTCACCATCCACCCTTTCTCCCTCACCCTTCATCCACAACCAACCCTCCGCGCTGCAGAGCCTTGTTCCAAGGACGAGGAACTAAAGAAACCTATATGCTGGCCACCAAGCTAGCACAGCACCTTATTTAACTTTTGATTCTAATGTAAGTACGCTCCACAAATTTAATTAAATAACCCCAGGATCGTGGACACCAACTAGCTGCGAGGTCAGGATAAAATCCCAAAAGAGGAAAAGGAGCACATTTATACATAGTTCAGCAAAAAATGTCGACCAGACTCCAAACTGCCAAATCAAGTGACACCGTGTTATAAACTGTGAACCACCAACCGCCAAATCCCTAACTGCCTCAGCCACCGCCTGAACTACCTAACAGAAACCACCAACGAACGCAACCGCATCGAAACAAAAACAAATCCGACAGCTTCATGCAATGAGCGCGAAAAAGACTAATTCGACCCGTAACCTAGCAGAGCAAAAAGCGCTAATCGCCGACGTGGGGAACGGGGAAGGGCTGGCTCACCGTCGGCCGGGGTGTTGTAGTTGACGTAGGCGTATCCGAGCGACTTCCGCGAGGTGACGTCCCTGCAGACGCGCACGGAGACGACGCCGCCGATCTGGGCGAAGACGTCGAAGAGCTGCGCGTCCTGCACGCTCACGTCGAGGTCGCCCACGTACAGCGATGTCGCCGGGAACGAAGAAGCCGCCGCCGCAGCAGCAGCGGCCGCCGCGGCCGGGGAGCCGCCCTCCGACGCCGAGCTCGCCGCCTGCGCCGCCATCACCGATCGAAAGGTAGATTTTTTTTCGTGATTTTGCGGATTTTTTTGAGGTATTTTTTGGTTTAGGGTTTGATAAGAGTTGGGGGCCTGGCTCCCAACTGCGGCGTGGCGATAGAGGAGAGGGAGGAGGCGGCGGCGGAGGGGGGAGAAGGCTATTTGTACCCCCGCGGCAAAACCCTGGTGGCGCCTGGCCGTTGGATGGGGAGCGGACAACCTTGGACGGCCGTGATCGTGACGGGGGTCGCGCGTGCACGTGTCCGGGGCCGACGGTATTCAGGGTCGATGAGCTAGAGCTTCGGATAAAATCCCATGCCTTGTGTTTCCCAAATGTTTTTCAGAATAATTTCAAAATGAAATGTGTTATTACATGTAAATACGTCTTACTCCGTCTGTGAATTTAAAACATCTTATATTTGTTTACAGAGACAAGGTTTGCAATCCAATCATTCGTTGCGAGGTTAAACGTGATGCTTTTGTTTACAGCAAACTACGGAGTAACTTCTCTTGCTTCTTCCCGGCATTGCTCTTCGCTTCTAAAATGAAATATTTATCCAAAGTGTATGGTGAATGAATTCGGTTACGACCATTAACAACAGAAAAATGCCTGGAAGTATTTCTTTTAAGTGCTTTAATTGTTGTACTCTTATACAGTATTTATGATTTTTGGTGACTCGGTGCTCTTGTGAGTATGGTTTGACATTGATTACAGAAAACAACAAAATCGATATGACTTGACTAACGGTATATTGCGATATGCTTGTTTTGCATTGAATAGTTGAATTGGAGTTATTTCCTTTCTCAGTTTTCCATAATGTGTAAACATGATAACTTGTTTCGAGCAATTTGCCAACATGTGATTTCATCATGGCTGGATTTTAGACACAAAATGTTGATTATGAGTGTTATTTAATCATGCTAGATTCATAAATTGATTTTCGGAAGTGTGAGCACAACGAAAGCCACCTCGTATCACATATATTGGTTGTATAGATTCGTGAACCTATTGGCGTAGATGATTAAATGAAATCACTTACTACCTTAAGCAACAATAATATAAAAAGTGTGTGACAGCATTAATTCGAGTAAACTTCATGTCTTCGTGCCTCCACACGTGGTATACCATGTCTTGCATATGCGAATATGGATCCTTTCACGTAGTGGCGGAGCTAGCGGAAGATCTCAGGGATGGGGGCAGCAAACAAAAAATATGCATCTTTGGGGGGCCAAATGACTAAACACTCCTTAATTTAACCCTCTATAAAATTTTCCCTTCACTAATTAGACTACGGCCTACGGATAGGGGGCAGTGGCACCCCCAGAACTACACGTAGCTTCACTGCCGCTTTCACACACACGACATGAGAGGAGGGAGTAGTCTCAGATCAGACAGTATAAAACAAGCATACATTAAATACAAAGTAGTTACACTTTTTAGAAGAAAAAAAGTAGTTACATATATGGTGCATGAACTATGAAGTTACAAACATGTTTAACTTTTCCTTCCCTATCCCTTGGCGGCTAGGGCAAACTCTCCCCTTTAGGCTTCACCAACGAGCCTGTGGATTCGTCTCCCCTCTGCCTGCCACTTTGGTGGTCGGTGGTGAAGAGGGGAATTCCGGTGCCTTCGCTCAAGTTAGTAGTTTAAGTTATGGTTTTTTAGCCCTCACATGTGCGGCGCTCAGACGAATGGCGATGCTTCTTCATCGAGTTTGTCTTTCAAGCTCCGATCCTCCTCGGTTTGTCCATATGAACATAGTCGATGGAGCTCTGACATAGATTCCTACTTTCTTCTTGGGACAACGAGGTTAGGGTTTCTCGTCAGCTGGTGAGATTTGATGTCTTGTGCTTTAGATTTATTTAACGGTTCAATGGCGACGACTACGGCTGCAGGGCGCTGGTCCTTAGGGGCACGTAAACGAAGATATCCCAACTATCATCGACAAGGTCAAGCAGCCTCGTTTTGGCGGCGATAGTGGTTGTTCAGTGGTCCTGGAATCTTGATGTGATTTTTATTGTGTTTGAGGTGCTTTGTGCTTCCGGTGAACTTTGATAATAGATCTGGATTATTTTTGCAACAAAAATACAATGAGGTTATAGCAGCTTTATGTTCTTCATTCATCTTCCATAAGAAAAACAATTATATATTGTTGTTTAAACACTTTTTGTGCATGGTTGTTTTGGAGGAGGGGGCATCAAATATTTTACAATTCACGATTTTAATTCAACATAGTATTATTATTTTGAACGGGGCTAATCTTCTTCCCATACATGAACATAACGAAAAATACGAAGTTTGAGATGAACATGAGGCCGGAAAAGGGAGAGAAGCTTGGACACGAAATTTATTAGCTCCGACTCAAATGAGCTCGGGGACAGTAAAAAAAATGAAAAACAATTCAAAATTTGCTGAATTTTGTTTGTGGCAAATATTGACAAATGTTTTCAATGCTTGCAAAGTTTTATCGTGAAATGGCATTTGTACAAGTCGTGGCAAAAAAAGATGCTCTAAAAATGCTATTTTTTAAAGCATTTTGAAGTTATGTTTTTTTTCTGCCATGACTTCCACAATTGTAATTTCATTATGGAATTTTACAAGCACTCAAACATTTATCAATGTTTGCCACAAAAGAATCGGATTTTTTTCTTCTGATTTTACTGTTCACCCTGAGCTCGGTGAAGGAAATATGCCCTAGAGGTAGTAATAAGTTTGTTATTTTATATTTCCTTATTAATGATAAAAGTTTATTATTCATGCTAGAATTGTATTGATCAGAAACTTAAATACATGTGTGACTACATAAACACACACCGTGTCCCTAGTGAGCCCCTACTAGACTAGCTCGTTGATCAAAGATGGTTAAGGTTTCCTAACCATAGACATGTGTTGCCATTTGATAACGGGATCACATCATTAGGAGAATGATGTGATGGACAAGACCCATCTGTTAGTTAGCATATTGATCATTCAGTTTATTGCTATTGCTTTCTTCATGTCAAATACATATTCCTTCGAATATGAGATTATGCAACTCCCGGATACCGGAGGAATACCTTGTGTGCTATCAAACGTCACAACGTAACTGAGTGATCATAAAGATGCTCTACAGGTGTCTCCGAAGGTGTTTGTTGAGTTGGCATAGATCGAGATTAGGATTTGTCACTCCGAGTATCGGAGAGGTATCTCTGGGCCCTCTCGGTAATACACATCATAAGCTTGCAAGCAAATTAGTAAGGAGTTAGTCACAAGGTGGTGTATTACGAAACGAGTAAAGAGACTTTGTCGGCGTTCTGGGAACGGGGGTCCCCAGACTTGCCTGCCTGCGGCCTGCGGCGTGGCTCAAAGGGGGCCCAGCACGGCCCATCTTCATCAACACAGACCCAAGACCCTCGCGAGGGGCCAAGCCTCGCGGGGCGGACGACACGGAGCTTCCTCAGGCGCGGCCTCATCAGGCTGGCTCGCGAGGAGGCGGAGAGATCAAGGCGGGGTACCTCACGAGGTGTCCATGACGCAAGCCATGACGACCAAGGGCGCCAGGTGGGCGCCAGCCCACACAGTGTCCTCCCTTTCCTCTTTGGTGCAAAGGGAGCAAGCGCAGGCGAGAGGATCAAGCAAAGGCACCCGTTTCGGTGCAACAAGACCAAGACCAGCTCCGCGACAAGGAGGAAGTCATTGTGGAGCCCAAGCCAACGTCATCACCAGGGCCTTTGGCAGGCGAGGACCAACTTTAGTCAGGATAAGTGTACCAGATTTTCCCCTTCAAAATGGCCAATTGTTGGCGCCCTTCCCGCTCAATATTTGGAAAGAGGCCCAGGGCCTTTGCCTATAAATAGGACTAGCCACCCCCAGGGGAGGAGGACGGAGAAATCTAATCAGCTAGGATCCAGAGAGAAGGGCGACTGAACCCCCCTCTAGCAGTTCATCGCCCCGGCCAAGAACAGACCCTCGCGAGGCTGTTCTTCCTTGTATTGTTCAGCATCAGCCCAAGAGGCAATCCACCACACCACCACACTAGAGTAGGGTATTACACCACATCGGTGGCCCGAACCAGTATAAACTCTGTGTCTCTTGTGTTGTTCTTCTGGTAGCTTAGATCCTTGCGAGGCGGAGGGGTACAGGTAGGTAGGAAGCGTAATCTCCGCGCGCACCCCAGAGTTCGAACCTCAAGGGTCTGCCGGAACCCGAAATCCGACATTTGGCGCGCCAGGTAGGGGTGCGCCGGAGTTTCCCCTTCCGCCACTGCCACGACCCGCTTCGCGATGAGTAGCGCGCCGCCCGCTCCGACCGCCGGCGCCAGCACGGGGGCCAGGGGGCTCCGAGCCCTGGCCCCAGCCCTGCAACGGGTACGGTGGCCCGACAAGTTCAAGCCAGCGACACCGCAGTGCTACAACAGCGTGACTGATCCGCTGGCCTTTTTGCTGGCGTACGAAGAAGCCATCCTCAAAGCCGGAGGTGATGATAGGGTCATGGCCAACTGGCTCCCCATGGCCCTCACCGGCGCTCCGCGCGCATGGCTGCTCCACCTGCCGGCAGCCTCCGTGGCCTCTTGGGAAGAGCTCCGCAGCCTCTTCCTTGCCCAACACGCTACGCCAACGCCCCCGGTCGTCGCGGCCCTCCTGGGCGGCTCGCAGGCGCCGCCTACAAGTCACCACGTCAAGCCATTCATTCGCCGGGTCAGTGTCGCTGCTGCGCGGCAGGGGGCTCTCCTGGACCAGTCGGTGCCAAAGGCCGGCCTGACCTTCGGCTCGGAGGACCACCCCGCCAGCTCGCCGGCTCGGGCGCGCTCCCCATGCTGTGCACCCCCACCATCTGCCAGGTGGCAGTCACCAAGACACTCGTCGACGGCGGCGCAAGCCTCAGCGTGCTCTCGGTTGAGGCCTTCAACCTCCTCCGCATATCCCTGGAACGGCTGCAACCCAGCCGGCCCTTCTCAGGCGTTGGGGCGGGTCATCCAGCTCCTTGGGACAGATCCGGCTCCCAGTAACCTTCGGCACCTACGACAACTTCCGCATGGAGCTGGTCAACTTCGACATCGCCCCCATCGGCCTCCCCTACAACGCCATCCTCGGCTATCCAGCGCTGGCCCAGTTCATGGCCGCGACACACCCGGCGTATAACCTCATGAAGATGCCCGGGAGTAGCGGCGTCCTCACCGTGCACGGGGACACCGGAGACGCGCTGCGAGTGCTCAAGCTCGCCTTCAAGACGGCGGCGTCGGCACAGCCCGCCGACTCGGAGACCCCCGAGCCCAAGGGGGCTGCACCCGCCAAGAAGAAATAGTTGTTCACCCAAGACAAGGCAGAAACCAAGCAGATACCCGTCGATGAAGACGGGTCCACCGACGCCACTTTCACCATAGGCGCCAACCTCAAGCCCGAACAGGAGGAGGCCTGGTCAAGTTCCTGCGCGCGAACAAGAAGGTATTCGCTTGGGAGCCTGACCAGTTGGCGGGGATCCCAAGGAGTGTAATCGGGCATCACCTCAACGTGTGCCCCAACGTGCACCCCGTGAAGTAGAAGGCAAGGCGGCAGTCCACAGAGAAGCAGGCCTTCATCGTCCAAGAGACCCGGAAACTAGAGGCCGCTGGGGTCATTCGCGAGGTCCGATACCCGGATTGGTTGGCCAACCCCGTCGTGGTGCCAAAGAAGGGAGGGAAGGAGCGCATGTGTGTCGACTTCACCAACCTCAACAAGGCATGCCCGCAAGATCCGTTCCCCATCCCCCGCATTGACCAGATTGTCGATTCCACCGCAGAGTGCGACCTGCTATGCTTCTTGGATGCCTTCTCTGGGTATCACCAGATCAAGATGGCGGTGGAGGACGTCGAAAAGACAGCCTTCCTCACCCCGTGTGGGGTGTACTGCTACACATGCATGCCATTTGGGTTGCGCAATGCGGGGGCGACCTTTCAGCGGCTGATGCACATCACCTTGGGCCCGCAGCTCGGGAAGAATGTCGAGGCTTACGTAGATGACATTGTGGTGAAGTCTCGGGAGGCCAGGACCCTGATACAAGGCTTGGAGGAAACCTTCGCGAGCCTCGATGCAGTGAACCTGCGGCTCAACCGGAGAAGTGTGTGTTCGGAGTCCCCTCTTGCAAGCTCTTGGGTTTCCTCGTGTCCCACCGAGGCATCGAGGCTAACCCGGAAAAGGTCAAGGCGGTCGAGGACATGAGCCCGCCAAAGACCCTTAGAGAAATGCAGAAGCTCACTGGGCGCGTGACCGCGCTAGGGCGTTTCATCTCGAAGTTAGGGGAGCGAGCGCTGCCTTTCTTCCAGCTAATGAAGAGAAAGGGGCCTTGTCGGTGTCAAAACCGGCGGATCTCGGGTAGGGGGTCCCGAACTATGCGTCAAGGCCGGATGGTAACAAGAGACAAGGGACACGATGTTTTTACCCAGGTTCGGGCCCTCTCGATGGAGGTAATACCCTACTCCTGCTTGATTAATATTGATGATATGGGTAGTACAAGAGTAGATCTACCACGAGATCAAGGAGGCTAAACCCTAGAAGCTAGCCTATGGTATGATTGTGTATGATGATGATTCGTCCTACGGACTACAACCCTTCGGTTTATATAGACACCGGATAGGGTTAGGGTTACACAGAGTCGGTTACAATGGTAGGAGATCTTGAGTATCCGCATCGCCTAGCTTGCCTTCCACGCCAAGGAAAGTCCCTTCCGGACACGGGACGAAGTCTTCAATCTTGTATCTTCATAGTCCAGGAGTCCGGTGAAGGTATAGTCCGGCTACCCGAACACCCCCTAATCCAGGACTCCCTCAGTAGCCCCTGAACCAGGCTTCGATGACGACGAGTCCGGCGCGCAGATTGTCTTCGGCATTGCAAGGCGGGTTCCTCCTCCAAGTCCTTCATAGAAGATTGTAAACACCAAAAATAGTATCCGGCTCTGCAAATTAAGTTTCCACATATTGCCATAGAGAGAATGATATTAACACAAATCAAATCTGCTGACGTATTCCGCAGTGCGTCATCACACCACGACCAAGCTCTTTATACAAGTTGTTTTCACTTTTCCACCTCAGCACGTTTAGCGAGGCGGTTTCCTTGGCACGCCTTGTCAAAGCAGAGATCGTGTGCCCCTTTTACGGGATTCTCATCAATACGGACGTGGGTAACCCAGCCGCGCCATTTACCACGACGCTTGGGAGGCAAGCGAGTTTTATTAGGTAGGCGGGGACGCATAACTGCATCGGCCCATATAAGGGGATAAGGATCCACCTTTTTTACCTATGCCTTCTTCCTCCTTTGTCAATCCATCTCTCGCGCACTCAAGCTCCAGCGCCCAAGCCCGCTCTTCCCACCTCAACCTTCTCTAGCAATGTCCGGAGCGGGAGGCAAGTGGATGGTCTCCTCCGTCACGGAGGCTCAAGTAAAAAAGCTAAGGAAGGCCGGATACCTGTCCAAGGACATCCCGCACCGGCTTCCCGAGAAGGGGCAGCTTCTCCCCACCCCAAGGCCCCATGAGAGGGTAGTTTTCCTTCCCCACTTCCTCCGCGGACTGGGTTTTCCACTTCACCCATTCGTCCGGGGACTCATGTTCTACTACGGCCTAGATTTCCACGATCTGGCCCCGAACTTCATCCTCAACATGTCGGCGTTTATCGTCGCGTGTGAGGCCTTCCTCTGCGTCCGCCCCCATTTCGGCCTTTGGCTTAAGACCTTCAACGTCAAGCCCAAGGTGGTGCGCGGCAGCCAGGCGGAGTGCGGAGGCGCTATGGCTGGCAAGATAGCCAACGTCCTCTGGTTCGAGGGCTCCTTTGTGGAGACCCTAAAGGGGTGGCAAGCCGGGTGGTTTTACATCACCGAGCCACGCGATCCGGAATGGGTCGCAGCCCCCGAGTTCAGATCCGGACCCCCCACGCGGCTTATGTCCTGGAAAGAGACGGGCCTGTCGTGGGGCAACGAGGAAGAGGTGACCGGACTGAAGACCTGCATCCAGTCCCTGGTAAACAAGCCAATCCGGCTTATCAATATAGTCCAGGTCATGCTCGTTCGTCTGATCCTCCCATGCCAACAACGGGATTTCAATTTGTGGGAGTTCGACCCGGCGCAGCACCGAACCCTCACCAGGCTCTTCGACACGTCGTATGAAGACGTCCGGAAGGTGCTAATCAAAGGCGCCGAGGCCCCCGCATCCGCTTCCAAGGACCGCGGATACAGCACGCAGCGTCACGCTAGCGAGGTAAGCTATCTATGCCTTTGATAGGATTATTAAGCTCTTTTTCATAGATTAACTCTATGCGGGATCTAAACTCCCTTACCTTTGACAGGCTTGGCAGGCGATATCCGGACCAATTAACTGTCCGGCTCCCCTGCCCGAAGACCCAGCCCCAGCTCTCCTAGTGAAGCTGCTGACTCCGGCACCTTATGTGGTGTCGGAGAGGAAGGTCAAGAAGAAGAAGACCGCCGGGACTCGAAAGAGTGCCCGTAACTTGGTGGTATCGGACTCGTCATCTGACGAGTCCGAGACGCCCTCCTCTCGTGAAAACGAGGAGGAGGAAGAAGAAAGCTCTCCCCCCCCCCAGCGGAGGGAGAAGAGAAGAAGAAGGCCGCCCCATCAGGGGAGGCCGAGGGGTCTAGGAAAAGGAAGACCCCTCCGCCGGACTACTCCCATGACGCCGAAGAGAGCGAAGAGGAGTGGCCGAACAGGGCCAAGCGTCCGGCGAAATCATAAGTTTGGACATCAGAGTAACTCACGATGTTCCTTTGTTGCGCTGCTTTCCTTAATGTCGAATGTGAATATGTAGCCCGCCCCAGGCCGAATACAACGAATCGTCGGGCGGCTCCCTGGACTCATCGGACGTGAACTCCGTTCCGCCCGCTGTCTCCCCCCGCTCCACGGATGACGCCGAAGTGGCGTCGCGACAAGCTCCGGGGCAGGAAGAGGTGGTCCTGGAGGAGCCGCAAGGCAACCTCCCGGACTCTAGGAGTGAAGGGGACAAGACCCCCCATGGCTCCAAGTTCGGCTTTGTGCCGGACACCGCGCCGGAATCTTCAACAGTTCCGAGCCGCGGTAGGCGAACTCCTTCCAAAAGGAGCAAGCCTTCTAAGCCAGCGACCTCCGTCCAACCGGAGTCGCTGGACCATCTGCTGGAGGTGCTTGACGGCGCCTCCATCGACAAGGGGCACCGTACTATTATGAGTACGGTGATCCAAAAGGTTTAGTCTGCCAAGAGCGGACTGACCGAAGCTTGCGCTAGCCTTCTGACAGGCTTCGAGGTAAGTAAGAATATGTCAAAATATTACCGCATAGACAGTAGCCCCTGATGCTCTGTTTGGCGTTCGGAAAGAAAAGCCGAATAGAGGATCTATTAATTTTCGCAGGAGTCTAACAATAAAGAGTCAATATGCGTATGCAGGCTTTGCTGCTATCCACCGCCGCACTGACTGCACAGGTGGATGTCCTAAAAAAGGACCTCGGGCGGACCGAGCAAGAGCTCGGCCTTGCCAAACGGCAGCTCGAGGAAAAAGAAGGTAAGAAATACCCTACAGAAAAAGGTGCCTATAGAGAGGAGTGATTGCAAAGAATAACAGGATCGTACTGCTTATTGTAGGGGCCACAACTGAGGTGGCGACCCTCAAGCAGGCGCTATCTGAGGCCGAAAAGAAAACGGCCGAGGAGCGCACCGAGCGAGAAAGACTTGGGGCTCAGGTTGGCGAGGTGCAGCAAGAGCTGCAGGCTCTCATGAAAAAACATGAGAGCTTGGAGCTTGAGTCAAAGGCGCAAGCATCCGAGCTCGCGTCGGCCCTTGAGACCACCAAGGGTGCAAAGGCCGAAGCCCAAAAGGCCCTCCAAGAGTTGGAGGAGATGAAAAAGATAGCAGCGGGTAAGGCATTCTTAATGCAAAGTAGAAATATAAAAGTAAACTATTTGTCACTTACCCGAATCCGGAGTTCTCCAGGGGCGTTCGCAGATCTTCCCCGCAGCGTATCCGACGCCGCCGCATTCTACCGAGCTGAAGAGGGCAGCTTGACAGAGAGTGTGTTCTGGTCTCAGTATTCTAAGGCCGGACACCCTGTGCCTTTGAGCGACCAGCTGAAACAGCTGGTCGAGCTCCATAAGGCGGCCGAACAAGCCATGAAGGGCTTCCTAGTTCGGCTGTGGCCCGGAGATGCCCTGCCTGGGAGCTACTTCGGGCTGGTGCGGCGGCTGGTGGAGGCATGTCCAAGGCTTGAGGTCATCAAGCGTTCCGTCTGCATCGAAGGTGCCCGGAGGGCCCTTGCTCGTGCAAAGGTGCACTGGGGTAAGGTTGACGGTGAGAAGCTGGTGAAGGACGGGCCGCCGCAGGGGAAGGAGCATCACAAGCCCGAGAACTACTACAAGGATGTTCTTGCAGGTGCCCGCCTTATTGCGGATGAATGTACCAAAGATGTAATTTTTTAATGAACTCGCTCATGTTTATCCTGTGCGCTGAAAACTTGTTCATATGCGCTAAGCAATGCTTATTGAATTTAAAATATTATTTTCTGTGCGGCCGTTTATCAAAAATTGAGAGATGGCCAATCGTCGGCTTCTGCCCCCATGCCGCTAGTGCTGGGGTGTTCGGGATAAACCTGAGCGCTCTTTTTCCCATGGTTGGGTCCTTCGAGGGAGGCGCTCAACACAACGAACTAGGCAATCGGACTATAATGCTTGAACACTCTCACTTAGCCATAGAACTTTATAATTTTAAATTTCGGCGAAGCCCCTGGTTCGGAAGACCGAATTCGGGGCGCTATCCACGCCTTTGGCCGGACAAAGCCAGCTCCTCGCTCGAAGCGGCATAAGTCTTTAGAGACTCGAAAACGAACAGCGACTGGTCTCGCGCCTTATCATGACAGTCAGTTTTAGCTTTCTCCACTGAGGTGCTTAACCCAGCTGAACCGGGGCACAATCGCAGTGGTTCTCCTAGTGCTACCTTAGCCGATATAGCGGAACGTAAGGCACCAAAACATAGGAGCCGGGCAAACCCAATTATTGACCCAAATCATGATTCGGAGCCGATGCATATAGTGCTATAAGTTCGGGGTGCCGCACTTGTGAAAGTGTACGGACTTCTCACACCAGATCGAAGGGTACTGAAGCCCCTGGCGTGTTTGCCGTACCATGGTGTACGGGTGCGATCATGTTATTTAATAAACATATATTAAAAGAGGATAATGCAAAAAATAGACAAAAAGCTATGCATTGTTTATAAAGAGGCTATTTATCAAAGCCGAACGATACAAGTAGTGCGATAAGCAAAAGATATTAGACTATTTAACATGTCCTGACCAGGGGCAGGCCGCGGAATTGTATTCGAAACAAATATACCGCTCGTAATAGAGACCACCTGAGAGTTCCATAATGCGGCGTAGCTTTGTCTGCTTACCTGGATCTTGCATCGTTTGTGCGGCAGTCGAATTGCCGAACAAGTCGTCCAAAGTGTGGAGTCCTGAAAGTAAAAAAAAGAATCCGGCAGCCCCTAGTACGTTTTAAGCCGTATTTCGGGCATGCCGTTACTGTGCCCCTTCCCCTGTGCCCATGGTATTTCAAGGGCGTAATTATGTACGCGAGGTACTAGCTTCGCTATGTCGCGATGGCTGGGGTTGGGGCCGCATTGCTACGCCTGCTCCAAACGTGCCAGGCGGTCTTGTTGTAGGTTACTCCGGGCGCGCTTGGCAGTGTTTGGCTTTTTAACGGCCGGACTGGAGAGTTGCCTAAAAAGGCTGCTTTGTACTTCCGCTGCGAGAGCCGCCGTGTGCTCCTCCGTACGAAGGGAGCGTTCGGTGTTTCCGTTGACCGTGATTACTCCTCGAGGGCCTGGCATCTTGAGCTTGAGATATGCGTAGTGCGGCACCGCATTGAACTTTGCGAATGTGGTTCGTCCGAGCAGGGCATGATAGCCACTGCGAAACGAGACTATGTCGAAGATTAACTCTTCGCTTCGGAAGTTATCCGGAGATCCGAAGACCACATCAAGTGTTACAGAGCCTGTACTGTTGGCTTATACACCTGGTATAACGCCTTTAAAAGTCGTTTTTGTGGGCTTAATCCTTGAGGGATCTATGCCCATTTTCTGCACTGTGTCCTGGTAAAGCAGGTTCAGGCTACTGCCGCCGTCCATGAGGACTCTTGTGAGGTGAAAGTCGTCGATGATTGGGTCGAGAACCAATGCGGCAAAGCCGCCATGACGGATGATAGTGGGGTGGTCCCTTCGATCAAAAGTGATCGGGCAGGAGGACCATGGGTTGAACTTTGGGGCGACTGGCTCCATCGCGTATACGTCCCGTAGCGCACGCTTCCGTTCCCTCTTGGGAATGTGGGTTGCGTATATCATGTTCACCGTCCGCACTTGTGGGGGAAACCCCTTCTGTCCATTGTTGTTCGGCGGCCTGGGCTCCTCCTCGTCGTCGCTATGCAGCCCCTTGTCTTTGTTTTCGGCTCTTAACTTGCCTGCCTGCTTGAACACCCAACAATCCCTGTTGGTGTGATTGGCTGGCCTTTCCGGGGTGCCATGGATCTGGCACAAGCGGTCGAGTATTCGGTCCAAACTGGACGGGCCCTGAGTATTATTTTTAAATGGCTTTTTCCGCTGACCGGATTTATAGCCTCTGAATCCGGCGTTGACTGTCGTATCTTCATTGCTGTCGCTGCTAACGCGGCGCTTTTGCTTATTTCGACGTGTCCTGCCACTTTTGTCCTTGGTATCCGAATTACCAGGGTTCTTTGATAAGTTGTTGCTGCGAGCTAGCCAGCTATCTTCGCCCGCGCAAAAGCGGGTCATGAGTGTCGTGAGGGCTTCCATAGATTTCAGCTTTTCCTGTCCCAGGTGCCGGGCAAGCCACTCGTCGCGGATGTTATGCTTGAAGGCTGCTAGGGCCTCTGCGTCCGGACAGTCGACTATCTGGTTTTTCTTTGTTAGGAACCGTGTCCAGAATTGCCTGCCCGATTCCTGTGGCTGCTGAATTATGTGGCTTAGGTCGTCGGCATCCGGTGGTCGCACATAAGTGCCCTGGAAGTTGTCGAGGAATGCGGCTTCCAGGTCCTCCCAAGAACCGATTGAGTCCGCTGGCAAGTTGTTAAGCTAGTGCCGGGCCGGTCCTTTGAGTTTGAGCGGGAGGTATTTGATGGCGTGTAGATCATCGCCACGTGCCATGTGGATGTGAAGGAGATAATCCTCGATCCATACCGCCGGATCTGTCGTGCCATCGTATGATTCGATGTTTACGGGTTTGAAACCCTCTGGGATTTTATGATCCATTACTTCATCTATGAAGCATAGTGGGTGTGCGGCGCCCCTGTATTGGGCTATGTCACGACGCAGCTCAGAGGAGCTATGTCTGTTGTGTTCTGCCCTGCCGGATTTGTTGTATCCGGAGTGAAGATCATCGTCACGTGTCGTAGGACGCCTACGCGATCCGTAGATCGATCTTGTTTGCCTTGCCTTATCCTCCAGTACATCTCGCAGGTCTGTCGCGTTTTCCCGTGCCTTAGTTGAGCGGTGTTGGGGCATGGCTTGTGTGGAGGGCCGAGAGGCCTCTCTGTCGCGGCCGCGAGGTGGCCGGTCTGCCATGTCGTGCGCTGGTGATGTAGGCGCTTCCTCCTCTGATCGGGGTAGCGGCCTGCGCTTTGGGTAGCTCTTGGTTGGGCGTTCGAGTTCATACTCTTCAGCCGCAAGGACTTCAGTCCATTTATCAGCTAGCAGATCTTAATCAGCTCTAAGTTGTTGCTGCTTTTTCTTGAGGCTGTTCGCCGTGGCTAAAAGCCTGCGTTTGAAACGCTCTTGTTCGGCGGGGTCTGATGGTACGACGAATTCGTCGTCATCGAGGCTGGCCTCGTCTTCGGAGGGAGGCATATAGTTATCATCCTCAACCTCTCGGTCTGCCGCTCTCTCATGAGGGCTGGCTTCTCTATCTTCCTGCGTCGAATCTTGTTGGGGAGGGTGTTCTTCGGCGCTATCCAGGGTAGTATTATCTCCGGTGCCAGAATCACCGTTTTTGCTTTGGCGGGATTTAGAGTGGCGCCGCTGACGCTGGCGCTTTGGCTGTTTCTTGGAGGTGTCATCCCCCGCTGTTCCCTCGCCATCTCCATCTTTTGGAGTATCCACCATATATATGTCATATGACGAGGTGGCTGTCCAGCGCCCTACAGGTGCTGGTTCTTGTTCGTCTCTGACCTCGTTGTCCATACCGTCGAAGTCTTCGAAGCCGAAGTCAAGCATGTCGGTTAAATCATCGACAATGGCTACCAAGTGGGTGGTGGGTGGGTTTTGAATTTCTTCATCGTCCGTATCCCATCCTTGCTGACCGTAATTCGGCCAGGGCTCTCCTGATAAAGAGAGAGACTTGAGAGAATTCAGGATGTCGCCAAAAGGCGAGTGCTGAAAGATGTCCGCGGTGGTGAACTCCATTATCGGCGCCCAACCGGATTCGACCGGCAGGGGCGCGGGGGGTTTGGAGTCTGGGGAGGAGTCCGGACCCTCGGGGTCACGGGTCACGCGGAGTGCGGGGCTGGCGTTCGGCTCGATCGCCTTTGAGATCGCAGCCCCCGAGGTGACGTCCAATCGTCCATCCTCACTTGGCGCAATAGGCTCCGAGTCTAGGGTCGGAACCGGTGCGTATGCGGCCTCCAGGACACTGTTCGGAGGCAGAGCCAGATCATGCCCCTCGAGGTAGAGCGGCGCGCTTGGCTGTGGCTCGAACCCATCGAAGATCAAGTCTTCGCGGATATCAGCCGTGTAGTTTAAGCTTCCAAACCTGACTTGATGGCCAGGGGCGTAGCTTTCGATCTGCTCCAGACGGCCAAGCGAATTGGCCCGCAGAGCGAAGCCGCCGAAAACGAAGATCTGTCCGGGGAGAAAAGTCTCACCCTGGACCTCATCGTTGTTGATGATCAGAGGAGCCATCGGGCCTAAAGGCGACGACACAGAGGAACTCTCAATGAAAGCACCAATGTCGGTGTCAAAACCGGCGGATCTCGGGTAGGGGGTCCCGAACTATGCGTCAAGGCCGGATGGTAACAAGAGACAAGGGACACGATGTTTTTACCCAGGTTCGGGCCCTCTCGATGGAGGTAATACCCTACTCCTGCTTGATTAATATTGATGATATGGGTAGTACAAGAGTAGATCTACCACGAGATCAAGGAGGCTAAACCCTAGAAGCTAGCCTATGGTATGATTGTGTATGATGATGATTCGTCCTACGGACTACAACCCTCCGGTTTATATAGACACCGGATAGGGTTAGGGTTACACAAAGTCGGTTACAATGGTAGGAGATCTTGAGTATCCGCATCGCCTAGCTTGCCTTCCACGCCAAGGAAAGTCCCTTCCGGACACGGGACGAAGTCTTCAATCTTGTATCTTCATAGTCCAGGAGTCCGGCGAAGGTATAGTCCGGCTACCCGAACACCCCCTAATCCAGGACTCCCTCAGGCCCTTTGAATGGACTGAAGAGGCCGACAAGGCATTCCAAGATCTCAAGAGATACCTAACCAGCCCTCCGGTCATGGTGGCCCCGCACCCTCAGGAGCCCCTGGTGCTCTACCTCGCCGCCACTCCTTACTCCGCTAGTGCAGCCCTAGTGGCGGTTAGGGAGGAGCGTCGAATCAAAACCGCAGCTGCAGCCCGAGACAAGGCAAAACAGGAACAAAGAAGGCCCACAGAAACCGCCACGGTAGTTGAGGAGAATCAGCCGTCGCAGAGGAGCGCACCGGAGGTGGAAGGGGCCCCTCACCCAGATGGCCAACCTCCGGAGCCCTCATCGCCTCCAGAGGCGCAATTATCTCCGGAGGGCGCCACAAGCATTGACGCACCCAACCTCATTGAGCACCCCGTGTACTTCGTCAGCACGGTGCTGCGGGACGCGAGGGCACGGTACCCCATGCCTCAGAAGCTCCTCCTCGCACTACTGGTGGCCTCACGCAAGTTGCGGCACTACTTTCAGGGTCACCCCATCAAGGTCGTCTCGTCATACCCCTTGGAGGGGGTGCTCAGGAGCCCTAACTCGGCCGGAAGGGTCGCCGAGTGGAACATAGAACTACAAGTGTTCCAGCTCGAATTCAGCACGACCAGAGTCATCAAGGGAGCAGCGTTAGCGGATTTTGTGGCAGAATGGACGAAGGCACCGAGCCTCAAGGCCGGCGAGGATCGGTCCCTCTCCCCGGGGAGCGAGGCGCCGGAAGGCTGGGTCATGTACTTCGATGGGGTGTTCTCCAGGCATGGTGCTGGGGCCGGGGCGGTGCTTATATCGCCCACTCAGGACAAGCTCTACTACGCAGTACAACTCTGTTTCCAGCAAGGCGAAAAGGCCTCCAACAACATAGCGGAGTATGAAGGTATAATAGCGGGCTTGAAGGCCGCAGTTGCCCTGGGGGTGAAACGCCTCACCATCAAGGGCGATTCGCAGATCCTTGTCAATTTCTCCAATAAGGTGTATGAGCCGAAGGATGAGCACATGGAGGCCTACCTTGCAGAGGTCCGCAAGATGGAGAAGCAGTTCTGGGGGCTGGAGTTGAAGCATGTGCCCCGTGGCACCAATCAGGAGGCCAACAACATCGCCAGACGGGCGTCCAGGCGGCTACCTCAGGAGCCTGGCGTCTTCGAGGAGCGGCTCTTCAAGCCCTCAGCCCTGCCGTCATTGTCAAACACGGCTCAGCCTCGAGAAGAGCTCCCCCAGCCACCTGCCTCAGGAGCCCCGGTCTGTGGCCCGGCCTCAGGAGCACGCCTGCTCCTGACGATGGAACCTCAGGAGGGGTGCTGGATCACGGAGCTCCGGAGTTACTTAACACAGGGGATCCTGCCGGAGAAGGAGAAGGAAGCGGAGCGTGTGGCACGGCATGCCACGGCATACTACATCAAGGATGGAGAGCTCTACCAGAAGCGACCAAACGATGTGTCCCTGTGTTGCATCTCCAGGGAGCAAGGAAAAGAACTGCTGGAAGACATACACGGCGGAGACTGTGGACATCATTCATCATCACGGACCCTCGTCGGCAAGGCGTTTCGCAGTGGGTTTTATTGGCCCACCACACTCAATGACGCCGTCGAACTGGTGAAGGCTTGTGAGGCCTGCCAGTTCCACGCCAAGCAGATCCATCAGCCGGCGGGAGGCCTGCAGACTATACCCCTTTCGTGGCCATTCGCAGTCTGGGGGCTAGACATCTTGGGCCCGTTTCCTCGGGCGCCAGGGGGATACCGCTACCTCTATGTCGCCGTGGACAAGTTCACCAAGTGGGCTGAAGTAGAGGTCGTCCGCACCATCCCCGCGGGTTCCGCGGTCAAGTTCATCAGGGGCATTGTGAGACGGTTCGGGGTGCCAAACCGCATCATCACAGACAACGGTTCGCAGTTCACCAGTAACCTCTTTAAAACATACTGTGCTACCCTTGGGACGCAGATATGCTACACTTTGGTGGCACACCCCCGAAGCAACGACCAGGCGGAGCGAGCCAACGCAGAGGTCCTAAGGGGCCTCAAAACCAGGGCGTTCAAGAAGAAGCTGGAGGCTGCGGAAGAGGTTGGTACCACGAGCTTCCGTCCGTGTTGTGGTCCATCCGCACAACCGCGACCAAGCCGACGGGAGAGACCCCGTTCTTCCTGGTCTACGGAGCCGAGGCGGTCCTCCCTCACGAGGTCAGACGTCGCTCCGCACGGGTCCTGGCGTTCGACGAGGCGTAGAAGGACGCCATGCGGGGGATGGACCTCGTGCTGGGGGAGGAACGCCGCCGAGAAGCCGCACTACGGGCGGCGAGGTACCAACAAGCACTGCGACGATATCATTGCCGCCACATCCGCCCTAGAACTCTCGAGGTAGGAGACCTCGTGCTCAGGCAGGTCCTCTCCAGGGAGGGACTGCACAAGCTCTCTCCCATGTGGGAGGGCCCGTTCAAGGTTGTTCATGTTTCCAGGCCTGGCTCCGCGCGCTTGGAGACCCAGGAGGGGGTGCCGGTCCAGAACGCATGGAACATCCAACACCTCCGGAGGTTCTACCCCTAAAAAGGCCCAGAGCCTGTGAAGAAGGCGAACGCCTGTGAAGATTATCCTTTTTGGAAAAGGCCCAGAGCCTGTGAAGAAGGCGAACGCCTGTGAAGATTATCCTTTTTGGAGAAGGCCCAGAGCCTGTGAAGAAGGCGAACGCCTGTGAAGATTATCCTTTTTGGAGAAGGCCCAGTGCCTGTGAAGAAGGTGAACACCTGTAAAGATTATCCTTTTTGGAAAAGGCCCAGAGCCTGTGAAGAAGGCGAACGCCTGTGAAGATTATCCTTTTTGGAAAAGGCCCAGAGCCAATGAAGAAGGCGAACGCCTGTGAAGATTATCCTTTTTGTAAAAGGCCCAGAGCCTGTGAAGAAGGCGAACGCCTGTGAAGATTATCCTTTTTGGAAAAGGCCCAGGGCCTGTGAAGAAGGCGAACGCCTGTGAAGATTATCCTTTTTGGAAAACGTCCAGAGCCTGTGAAGAAGGCGAGTGCCTGTGAAGCTGTCGCGTTTTGGAAAAGGCCCAGAGCCTGTGAAGAGGGCAAATGCCCGTGAAGCTCGTTCCCCCCTAAGAAAGGCCCGGAGCCTGTGAAGAAGGCCAACACCTGTGAAGCTCGCCGCCCGTGACACTCTCACGTAATAATGAGTGAGGCTGTACACGCCCCGGGGTCTCAGGAGCGCCGGCCTCAGGCCCTGGGGCTCCCTCCCACGCCCAACGGCAGCACTTAGCTTCGCGCTGGTGAGAAGACGTCGAAGACTAGATTAGGTGCCGGACGCGGCTTTTTCATTTGCTTTCCGCAATTGGCTTGTTCATTCTCATTCGAAGTTTTATTGGAGCTATTGCCGCCTTTGACTTATGGTTCTTCGACTTTTTCACTCTCCTGCCTCGATTTCTCTTACGCAAGGCCTCGCGAGGGGAAGGGGCAGCCGAGCGCCCTCGCAAGTATTTCTGCCCTAGCCGTTCAAAGGTTTCGCGACCTGGGTCCATTACAGGAGCACCCCTCCAGTCCGTGCCCCACGGGCATCGCGACATGAACACAGGGCCTGGGTCGGTCGCCCCCCCCCCTTCATGGCTGGGGTCGGAAACTATCTACACACGGGCATGTAGCCAGAAGGCACGATAGCGAAAGCAAAGCGACGATTAACAGCAATAACCCAAACACGCCCCCACGGGGCCCCACGCTACTGTCTTTTTATGCAGGACAAAGGAAAAGAAAGAACAAATCGGGCGCAGCTCGCCTCACACCGGCCTGCAGGGAAGACTCGAGCCGCCTCCAGGAACCAGGCAGACTCCCTCTCACGCTTCACCAAAACGCGACGGCGAGCAGACGCGCCACCACCTCCCAGGCAGGTAGGGCGGCGTGGGGGCTGGCTGCGGCCACCGCTAGAAGAGTCGCCGCCTGAGGAAGACCCGGTGAAGCTTGGGGAACCTTGAGCACCGCGATCACGCGAGCGTTGTCCTCTCCATCGTCGCTGAGGCTGGGGTCCCGGCCGCGGTCGTCGTCCTCAGGGCAGCACCCCGCGCGGCGACCGTCTTCCCCGAACACCCTCACGAAAAGGGTGGCATCACCGTCAAACTTGAAGTGCAGGGTGCACTGACGGCTCATGCCCTGCGCACGGGCAAACGTCTGCCAACCACGGGCCAAGGCCAGGCTCCCAGGTGCAGAGACCTCCAGTGAAGCCCATGAGGCCCGGCTGCAACAACCATCTGCTTGAAGCCAGAGGCCGCCCGGGGCACCGGCCGGGAGCTTGCCGAGGAGGAAGCGAGGAAGATGAAGCCGGGTGCTAGTCGGCTCCGCCGACCACACAACGAACTCCGACAACACCTCTGCCGCGCGAGAACGCGGCCTAGGGGGCACGCGACCGAGCGTGCCCCCGGTCGCCGCTGCCCGCACGTCACCTGTTGGAAATATGCCCTAGAGGCAATAATAAAAGCATTATTATTATATTTCCTTATTCATGATAATTGTCTTTATTCGTGCTATAATTGTGTTATCCGGAAATCGTAATACATGTGTGAATAACAGACAACAACGTGTCCCTAGTAAGCCTCTAGTTGACTAGCTCGTTGATCAATAGATGGTCATGGTTTCCTGACTATGGGCATTGGATGTCAATGATAACGAGATCACATCATTAGGAGAATGATGTGATGGACAAGACCCAATCCTAAACATAGCATAAGATCGCATAGTTCGTTTGCTAGAGTTTTCCAATGTCAAGTATCCTTTCCTTAGACCATGAGATCGTGTAACTCCCGGATACCATAGGAGTGCTTTGGGTGTGCCAAACGTCACAACGTAACTGGGTGACTATAAAGGTATACTACGGGTATCTCTGAAAGTGTCTGTTGGGTTGACACGGATCGAGACTGGGATTTGTCACTCCGCTTGACGGAGAGGTATCACCAGGCCCTCTCGGTAATGCATCATCATAATGAGCTCAATGTGATCAAAGTGTTTGATCACGGGATCATGCATTACGGTACGAGAAAAGTTACTTGCCAGTAACGAGATTGAACGAGGTATTGGGATACCGACGATCGAATCTCGGGCAAGTAAAATACCGATTGACAAAGGGAATCGTATACGGGATTAATTGAATCCTCGACATCGTGGTTCATCCGATGAGATCATCGTGGAGCATGTGGGAGCCAACATGGGTATCCAGATCCCGCTGTTGGTTATTGCCCGAGAGCCGTCTCGGTCATGTCTGCATGTCTCCCGAACCCGTAGGGTCTACACACTTAAGGTTCGGTGACGCTAGGGTTGTGAAGATATGTATATGCAGTAACCCGGATGTTGTTCGGAGTCCCAGATGAGATCCCAGACGTCACGAGGAGTTTCGGAATGGTCTGGAGGTAAAGAATTATATATAGAAAGTGTTGTTTTGGCCATCGGGACAAGTTTCGGGGTTATCGGTATTGTACCGGGACCACCGGAGGGTCCCGGGGGGTCCACCGGGTGGGGCCACCTGCCTCGGGGGGCCACATGGGCTCTAGGGGTGCGCCTGGGCCTGCATGGGCCAAGGGGAACCAGCCCCTAGAGGCCCATGCGCCTAGGGTGGGGGAAACCCTAAAGGGGGGGCGCCCCCCTTGCTTGGGGGGCAAGCCACACCCCTTGGCCGCCGCCCCCCTAGGAGATTGCATATCCTAGGGACGGCGCCCCCCCTAGGGGCTATATAAAGGGGGAGGGGAGGGGGGCAATCGCACCCTTGCTCCTGGCGCCTCCCTCTCCCTCTCCAACATCTCCTCCTCCTCCGTAGAGCTCGGCGAAGCCCTGCCGGAGTACTGCAGCTCCACCATCACCACGCCGTCGTGCTGCTGCTGGAGCCATCTTCCCCAACCTCTCCTTTGCCTTGCTGGATCAAGAAGAAGGAGACGTTACGCTGACCGTACGTGTGTTGAACGCGGAGGTGCCGTCCTTTCGGTGCTAGGATCTCCGGTGATTTGGATCACGTCGTGTACGACTACCTCATCCCCGTTCGTTGAATGCTTCCGCTCGCGATCTACAAAGTGGTATGTAGATGCAATCTCTCTCCCATGACTCGTTGCTAGATGAACTCATAGATGGATCTTGGTGAAACCGTAGGAAAATTTTTGTTTTCTGCAACGTTCCCCAACAGTGGCATCATGAGCTAGGTCTATGCGTAGTTCTTCTTGCGCGAGTAGAACACAATTTGTTGTGGGCGTAGATTTGTCAACTTTTCTTGCCGCTACTAGTCTTATCTTGCTTCAGCGGTATTGTGGGATGAAGCGGCCCGTACCAACCTTACACGTACTCTTACGTGAGACCGGTTCCACCGACTAACATGCACTAGTTGCATAAGGTGGCTGGCGGGTGTCTGTCTCTCCCACTTTAGTTGGAGCGGATTTGATGAAAAGGGTCCTTATGAAGGGTAAATAGAAGTTGACAAATCACGTTGTGGCTTTCACGTAGGTAAGAAAACGTTCTTGCTAGAACCCTAATTCAGCCACGTAAAACTTGCAACAACAATTAGAGGACGTCTAACTTGTTTTTGCAGCAAGTGCTTTGTGATATGATATGGCCAAAGTTGTGATGAATGGTGAATGATCTATATGTGATGTATGAGATGTTCATGCTATTGTAATAGGAATCACGACTTGCATGTCGATGAGTATGACAACCGACAGGAGCCATAGGAGTTGTCTTTATTTTTTGTATGACCTGCGTGTCATTGAGAAACGCCATGTAAATTACTTTACTTTATTGCTAAACGTGTTAGCCATAGTAGTAGAAGTAATAGTTGGCGAGCAACTTCATGGAGACACGATGATGGAGATCATGATGATGGAGATCATGGTGTCAAGCCGGTGACAAGATGATCATGGAGCCCCAAGATGGAGATCAAAGGAGCTATGTGATATTGGCCATATCATGTCACGTTTATTATTTGATTGCATGTGATGTTTATCATGTTTTGCATCTTGTTTACTTAGAACGACGGTAGTAAATAAGATGATCCCTCATAATAATTTCAAGAAGTGTTCCCCCTAACTGTGCACCGTTGCGACAGTTCGTTGTTTCGAAGCACCATGTGATGATCGGGTGTGATAGATTCTAACGTTCACATACAACAGGTGTAAGACAGATTTACACATGCAAACACTTAGGTTGACTTGACGAGCCTAGCATGTACAGACATGGCCTCGGAACACAGAAGACCGAAAGGTTGAGCATGAGTTGTATAGAAGATACGATCAACATGTAGATGTTCACCAATGTTGACTAGTCCGTCTCACGTGATGATCGGACACGGCCTAGTTGACTTGGATCATGTAATACTTAGATGACTAGAAGAGGGATGTCTATCTAAGTGGGAGTTCATTAAATAATTTGATTAAATGAACTTTATTATCATGAACTTAGTCTAAAATATTTACAATATGTCTTGTAGATCAAATGGCCAACGTAGTCCTCAACTTCAACGCGTTCCTAGAGAAAACCAAGCTGAAAGACGATGGCAGCAACTATACGGACTGGGTCCGGAACCTGAGGATCATCCTCATAGCTTCCAAGAAAGATTATGTCCTACGAGCACCGCTGGGTGACGCACCTGTTCTCCCTGCAGAACAAGACGTTATGAACGCTTGGCAGTCACGTTCCGATGATTACTCCCTCGTTCAGTGCGGCATGCTTTACAGCTTAGAGCCGGGGCTCCAAAAGCGTTTTGAGAGACATGGAGCATATGAGATGTTCGAAGAGCTGAAAATGGTTTTCCAAGCTCATGCCCGGGTCGAGAGATATGAAGTCTCCGACAAAATCTTTAGCTGTAAGATGGAGGAAAATAGCTCTGTCAGTGAACACATACTCAAGATGTCTGGGTTGCACAACCGCTTGACTCAACTGGAAGTTAATCTCCCGGATGAAGCGGTCATTGACAGAATCCTCCAGTCGCTTCCACCTAGCTACAAGAGCTTTGTGATGAACTACAACATGCAGGGGATGGTAAAGACCATTCCTGAGGTATATGCCATGCTGAAATCAGCAGAGGTAGAAATCAAGAAGGAACATCAAGTGTTGATGGTGAATAAAACCACTAAGTTCAAGAAGGGCAAGGGTAAAAAGAAATTCAAGAAGGACGGCAAGGAAGTTGCCGCGCCCGGTAAGCAAGTTGCCGGGAAGAAGCCAAAGAATGGACCCAAGCCCGAGACTGAGTGCTTTTATTGCAAGGGAAGTGGTCACTGGAAGCGGAACTGCCCCAAATACTTAGCGGACAAGAAGGCCGGCAAAACAAAAGGTATATGTGATATACATGTAATTGATGTGTACCTTACCAGTACTCGTAGTAGCTCTTGGGTATTTGATACCGGTGCAGTTGCTCACATTTGTAACTCAAAGCAGGAGCTGCGGAATAAACGAAGACTGGCGAAGGATGAGGTGACGATGCCCGTCGGGAATGGTTCCAAGGTCGATGTGATCACCGTCGGCACGCTACCTCTACATTTACCTACTGGATTAGTTTTAACCTTAATAATTGTTATTTAGTGCCGAGTTTGAGCATGAACATTGTGTCTGGATCTCATTTAATTCGAGATGGCTACTCATTTAAATCCGAGAATAATGGTTGTTCTATTTATATGAGAGATATGTTTTATGGTCATGCTCCGATGGTTAATGGTTTATTCTTAATGAATCTCGTACGTGATGATACACATATTCATAGTGTGAATACCAAAAGAGTTAAAGTTGATAACAATAGTCCCACATATTTGTGGCACTGCCGCCTTGGTCACATAGGTGTCAAACGCATGAAGAAGCTCCATGCAGATGGACTTTTAGAGTCTCTTGATTATGAATCATTTGACACGTGCGAACCATGCCTCATGGGTAAAATGACCAAGACTCCGTTCTCAGGAACAATGGAGCGAGCAACCAACTTATTGGAAATCATACATACCGATGTGTGCGGTCCAATGAGTGTTGAGGCTCGCGGTGGCTATCGTTATGTTCTCACCCTCACTGATGACTTGAGTAGATATGGGTATATCTACTTAATGAAACACAAGTCTGAGACCTTTGAAAACTTCAAGGAATTTCAGAGTGAGGTTGAAAATCAACGTGATAGAAAGATCAAGTTTCTACGATCAGATCGTGGAGGAGAATACTTGAGTCACGAATTTGGCACACACTTAAGAAAATGTGGAATAGTTTCACAACTCACGCCGCCTGGAACACCTCAGCGTAATGGTGTGTCCGAACGTCGTAATCGCACTCTATTAGATATGGTGCGATCTATGATGTCTCTTACCGATTTACCGCTATCTTTTTGGGGCTATGCTTTAGAGACTGCCGCATTCACTTTAAATAGGGCTCCGTCGAAATCCGTTGAGACGACACCGTATGAATTATGGTTTGGGAAGAAACCTAAGCTGTCGATTCTAAAAGTTTGGGGATGCGATGCTTATGTCAAGAAACTTCAACCTGAAAAGCTCGAACCCAAGTCGGAAAAATGCGTCTTCATAGGATACCCTAAAGAAACTGTTGGGTATACCTTCTACCTCAGATCCGAAGGCAAGATCTTTGTTGCCAAGAATGGATCCTTTCTAGAGAAAGAGTTTCTCTCGAAAAAAGTAAGTGGGAGGAAAGTAGAACTTGATGAAGTGTTACCTCTTGAACCGGCAAATGGCGAAACTCAAAGAAACGTTCCTGAGGTGCCTGCACCAACTAGAGAGGAAATTAATGATGATGATCAAAATACTTCTAATCAAGCTCCTACTGAAATTCGAAGATCCACAAGGACACGTTCCGCACCAGAGTGGTACGGCAACCCTGTCTTGGAAATCATGTTGTTAGACAACGGTGAACCTTCGAACTATGAGGAAGCAATGGCGGGCCCGGATTCCGACAAATGGCTAGAAGCCATGAAATCCGAGATAGGATCCATGTATGAAAACGAAGTATGGACTTTGACTGACTTGCCCGTTGAACGGCGAGCCATAGAAAATAAATGGATCTTTAAGAAGAAGACAGACGCGGATGGTAATGTGGCCATCTATAAAGCTCGGCTTGTCGCTAAGGGTTATCGAAAAGTTCAAGGAATTGACTACGATGAGACTTTCTCACCGGTAGCGAAGCTGAAGTCCGTCCGAATCATGTTAGCAATTGCCGCATTCTACGATTATGAAATATGGCAAATGGACGTCAAAACGGCATTCCTTAATGGTTTCCTTAAGGAAGAATTGTATATGATGCAGCCGGAAGGTTTTGTTGATCCAAAGAATGCTGACAAGGTGTGCAAGCTCCAACGCTCGATTTATGGGCTGGTGCAAGCATCTCGGAGTTGGAACATTCGCTTTGATGAGATGGTCAAAGCGTTTGGGTTTACGCAGACTTATGGAGAAGCCTGCGTTTACAAGAAAGTGAGTGGGAGCTCTGTAGCATTTCTCATATTATATGTAGACGACATACTTTTGATGGGAAATGATATAGAACTCTTGGACAGCATTAAGGCCTACTTGAATAAGAGTTTTTCAATGAAGGACCTTGGAGAAGCTGCTTATATATTAGGCATCAAGATCTATAGAGATAGATCAAGACGCCTCATAGGTCTTTCACAAAGCACATACCTTGATAAGATATTGAAGAAGTTCAATATGGATCAATCTAAGAAAGGGTTCTTACCTGTGTTACAAGGTGTGAAATTGAGCTCAGCTCAATGTGCGACCACGGCAAAAGATATAGAAGAGATGAGTGTCATCCCCTATGCCTCAGCCATAGGTTCTATTATGTATGCCATGCTGTGTACCAGACCTGATGTAAACCTTGCGTAAGTTTGGTAGGAAGGTACCAAAGTAATCCCGGCAAGGAACACTGGACAGCGGTCAAGAATATCCTGAAGTACCTGAAAAGGACTAAGGAAATGTTTCTCGTTTATGGAGGTGACGAAGAGCTCATCGTAAAGGGTTACGTCGATGCTAGCTTCGACACAGATCTGGATGACTCTAAGTCACAAACCGGATACGTGTATATTTTGAATGGTGGGGCAGTAAGCTGGTGCAGTTGTAAGCAGAGCGTTGTGGCGGGATCTACATGTGAAGCGGAGTGCATGGCAGCCTCGGAGGCAGCACATGAAGCAATTTGGGTGAAGGAGTTCATCACCGACCTCGGAGTCATACCCAATGTGTCGGGGCCAATCAAACTCTTCTGTGACAACACTGGAGCTATTGCACTTGCCAAGGAGCCCAGGTTTCACAAGAAGACCAGGCACATCAAGCGTCGCTTCAACTCCATTCGTGAAAATGTTCAAGATGGAGACATAGAAATTTGTAAAGTGCACACGGATCTGAATGTCGCAGATCCGTTGACTAAACCTCTCCCTAAGGCAAAACATGATCAGCACCAGAACTCTATGGGTGTTCGATTCATTACAATGTAACTAGATTATTGACTCTAGTGCAAGCGGGAGACTGTTGGAAATATGCCCTATAGGCAATAATAAAAGCATTATTATTACATTTCCTTATTCATGATAATTGTCTTTATTCGTGCTATAATTGTGTTATCCGGAAATCGTAATACATGTGTGAATAACAGACAACAACGTGTCCCTAGTAAGCCTCTAGTTGACTAGCTCGTTGATCAATAGATGGTCATGGTTTCCTGACTATGGGCATTGGATGTCAATGATAACGAGATCACATCATTAGGAGAATGATGTGATGGACAAGATCCAATCCTAAACATAGCATAAGATCGCATAGTTCGTTTGCTAGAGTTTTCCAATGTCAAGTATCCTTTCCTTAGACCATGAGACCGTGTAACTCCCGGATACCATAGGAGTGCTTTGGGTGTGCCAAACGTCACAACGTGCCTGGGTGACTATAAAGGTATACTACGGGTATCTCTGAAAGTGTCTGTTGGGTTGACACGGATCGAGACTGGGATTTGTCACTCCGCTTGACGGAGAGGTATCACCGGGCCCTCTCGGTAATGCATCATCATAATGAGCTCAATGTGATCAAAGTGTTTAATCACGGGATCATGCATTACGGTACGAGAAAAGTGACTTGCCGGTAACGAGATTGAACGAGGTATTGGGATACCGACGATCGAATCTCGGGCAAGTAAAATACCGATTGACAAAGGGAATCGTATACGGGATTAATTGAATCCTCGACATCGTGGTTCATCCGATGAGATCATCGTGGAGCATGTGGGAGCCAACATGGGTATCCAGATCCTGCTGTTGGTTATTGCCCGAGAGCCGTCTCGGTCATGTCTGCATGTCTCCCGAACCCGTAGGGTCTACACACTTAAGGTTCGGTGACGCTAGGGTTGTGAAGATATGTATATGCAGTAACCCGAATGTTGTTCGGAGTCCCGGATGAGATCCCGGACGTCACGAGAAGTTTTGGAATGGTCCGGAGGTAAAGAATTATATATAGAAAGTGCTGTTTTGGCCATCGGGACAAGTTTCGGGGTTATCGGTATTGTACCGGGACCACCGGAGGGTCCCGGGGGTCCACCGGGTGGGGCCACTGCCTCGGGGGGCCACATGGGCTCCAGGGGTGCGCCTTGGCCTGCATGGGCCAAGGGGAACCAGCCCCTAGAGGCCCATGTGCCTAGGGTGGGGGAAACCCTAAAGGGGGGGCGCCCCCCTTGCTTGGGGGGAAAGCCACACCCCTTGGCCGCCGCCCCCCTAGGAGATTGCATCTCCTAGGGCCGGCGCCCCCCCTAGGGGCTATATAAAGGGGGAGGGGAGGGGGGCAGCCGCACCCTTGCTCCTGGCGCCTCCCTCTCCCTCTCCAACATCTCCTCCTCCTCCGTAGAGCTCGGCGAAGCCCTCCCGGAGTACTGCAGCTCCACCATCACCACGCCGTCGTGCTGCTGCTGGAGCCATCTTCCCCAACCTCTCCTTTGCCTTGCTGGATCAAGAAGAAGGAGACGTTACGCTGACCGTACGTGTGTTGAACGCGGAGGTGCCGTCCTTTCGGTGCTAGGATCTCCGGTGATTTGGATCACGTCGTGTACGACTACCTCATCCCCGTTCGTTGAACGCTTCCGCTCGCGATCTACAAAGTGGTATGTAGATGCAATCTCTCTCCCATGTCTCATTGCTAGATGAACTCATAGATGGATCTTGGTGAAGCCGTAGGAAAATTTTTGTTTTCTGCAACGTTCCCCAACATCACCGTGCTGGAAATCACCTCCACGGTCGTGGAGGGCTGTCGTAGTGGCCACGGGATGTTTGCGAGGGTGCCCTCGGCCGTGCTTGGGCGGGGGAGAGATAGGCTCAACCTGGCGAGACTTCCTTTCTCCGCAGTCGAGAACCTCCTCGACGGCGCCATGAAGAAGAAGGAGGAGCAAGGAGGAATGGACTGGAAGGGCGCGCGCCGTTCCGTACTTATAGCCTGCGAAGGCCAACCGTCGGCCTCCACGATCTGAGGTAATCATGGCCTGTTTTTGCATGTAGGGACTTGTCCCATCCGTGCGGATGCCGAGGCGTCATGGGGAAGTGGAGACGCCCACGTCCAATCAACCGCCGCGTGGCGCCCAAGGCCGCAGGCTGTTAGGGTCCGCGGCGCTTCGCCCTTGCCCTTTCGCCTCCCTGCATGGCCAAGTCCGGGCGCGCCTTGGGCCCGGGGGCTACTGTCGGCGTTCTGGGAACGGGGGTCCCCAGACTTGCCTGCCTGCGGCCTGCGGCATGGCTCAAAGGGGGCCCAGCACGACCCATCTTCATCAACACGGACCCAAGACCCTCGCGAGGGGCCAAGCCTCGCGGGGCGGACGACACGGAGCTTCCTCAGGCGCGGCCTCATCAGGCTGGCTCGTGAGGAGGCGGAGAGATCAAGGTGGGGTACCTCATGAAGTGTCCATGACACAAGCCATGACGACCAAGGGCGCCAGGCGGGCGCCAGCCCGCGCAGTGTCCTCCCTTTCCTCTTTGGTGCAAAGGGAGCAAGCGCAGGCGAGAGGATCAAGCAAAGGCACCCGTTTCAGTGCAACGAGACCAAGACCAGCTCCGCGACAAGGAGGAAGTCATTGTGGAGCCCAAGCCAACGTCATCACCAGGGCCTTTGGCAGGCGAGGACCAACTTTAGTCAGGATAAGTGTACCAGATGTTCCCCTTCAAAATGGCCAATTGTTGGCGCCCTTCCTGCTCAATATTTGGGAAGAGGCCCAGGGCCTTTGCCTGTAAATAGGACTAGCCACCCCCAGGGGAGGAGGACAGAGAAATCTAATCAGCTAGGATCCAGAGAGAAGGGCGACTGAACCCCCCTCTAGCACTTCATCGCCCCGGCCAAGAACAGACCCTCGCGAGGCTGTTCTTCCTTGTATTGTTCATCATCAGCCCAAGAGGCAATCCACCACACCACCACACTGGAGTAGGGTATTACACCACATCGGTGGCCCGAACCAGTATAAACTCTGTGTCTCTTGTGTTGTTCTTCTGGTAGCTTAGATCCTTGCGAGGCAGAGGGGTACAGGTAGGTAGGAAGCGTAATCTCCGCGCGCACCCCAGAGTTTGAACCTCAAGGGTCTGCCGGAACCCGAAATCCGACAGACTTGCCGGTAACAAGATTGAAATAGGTATGAAGATACCGACGATCGAATCACGACAAGTAACATACCGATGGACAAAGGGAATTACATATGTTATCATAACGGTTCGACCGATAAAGACCTTTGTAGAATATGTAGGAGCCAATATGGGCATCCAGGTTCCGTTATTGGTTATTAACCGGAGAGGTGTCTCGGTTGTGTCTACATAGTCTCGAACCCGTAGGGTCCGCATGCTTAACGTTCGTTGACGATATAGTGTTATATGAGTTATGTGTTTTGGTGACCGAATGTTGTTCGGAGTCCCGGATGAGATCACGGACATGACGAGGAGTCTCAAAATGGTCGAGAGGTAAAGATTGATATATAGGACGATGGTATTTGGACACCGAAAATGTTTCGGGACGTACCGGGAAGGAATCGGGTCACTAGAAGGGGTTCCGGGCACCCCCCCGACAAGTTATGGGCCTTATGGGCCAAAGGAAGGGACAGACCAACCCACAAGGGGGTTGGTGCGCCTCCTCCCTTGTTTGGCCAGCCCTAGGGAAGAAAAAGGGTGAGGGCTAGCCCCTCCTGCCTTTCCCTCTCATGGGAGAAAGGAAAGGGGGTGCGCCACCCTTCCCTGCCTTTCCCCGCACTCCAAATAAGGAAAGGGAGGGCGCAGCTTGGGAGGGACCCCAAGTAGGATTCCTCCTACTTGGGTGCCTCCTTTGGCTGCTCCTCCCTCCCTCCCACCTATATATATGTGGGAGGGAGGCGCCTAGCACACCTCAGACAATTGCCTAGCCGTGTGTGGCGCCCCCCTCCATAGTTTACACCCCCGGTCATATTTTCATAGTGGTTAGGCGAAGCCCTGCGGAGATCACTTCACCACCACCATCACCACGTCGTCGTGCTGCCGGAACTCATCTACTACCTCGCCGTCTTGATGGACCAAGAAGGCGGAGGACGTCACGGTGCTGAATGTGTACAAAACACGGAGGTGACATGCGTTCGGCACTAGATCGGTTGGAGCACGAAGAAAGTTCGACTACATCAACCGCATTTTGAAACGCTTGCGCTTACGGTCTATGATGGTACGCAGACATACTCTCCCCCTAGTTTCTATGCATCTTCATGGATAGATCATTGCGTGTGCGTAGAATATTTTTTTGTTTTCCATGCAACGTTCCCCAACAGTGGCATCATGAGCCAGGTCTATGTGTAGATGATATGCACGATTAGAACACAAAGAGTTGTGGACGGTGATAGTCATACTACTTATCACCAACGTCTTATTTTGATTCGGCGGTATTGTGAGATGAAGCGGCCCGGACCAACCTTACATGTCCACACACATGAGATCGGCTCCACCGACTGACATGCAACTAGTTTTGCATAAAGGTGGCTAACGGGTGTCCGTTTCTCCTACTTCAGTTGAATTGAATTTGAGTACGGTCGGTCCTTGAGGAAGGTTAAAACAGCAAACTTGATGAAACACCGTCGTGGTTTTTGCATAGGTAAGAACGGTTCTTGCTAGAAGCCTGTAGCAGCCACGTAAAACTTGCAACAACAAAGTAGAGGACATCTAACTTGTTTTTGTAGGGCTTGTTGTGATGTGATATGGTCAAGACATTATGTGATATACGTTGTTGTATGAGATGATCATGTTTTGTAGTTTATCGGCAACCGGCAGGAGCCTTATGGTTGTCTCTTTATTATGTGAAATGCAAACGCCATGTAATTGCTTTACTTTATCACTATGCGTTAGCGATAGTTGTAGAACCAATAGTTGGCGAGACGACCATGACGCTACGACGGAGATCAAGGTGTCGAGCCGGTGACGATGGAGATCATGCGATGCTTTGGAGATGGAGATCAAAAGCACAAGATGATGATGGCCATATCATGTCACATATTTTGATTGCATGTGATGTTTATCCTTTATGCATCTTATTTTGCTTAGAACGACGGTAGCATCATAAGATGATCCCTTCACTTAATTTCAAGATAAAAGTGTTCTCCCTGAGTATGCACCGTTGCTACAGTTCATCGTTTCGAGACACCACGTGATGATCGGGTGTGATAGACTCTATGTTCACATACAACGGGTGTAAGATGATACGTCTCCAACGTATCTATAATTTTTGATTGTTACATGTTGTTATATTATCAATCTTGGATGTTTTATAATCATAGTGCCAACTGCCAGTTGCTGTTTTTTGCATGTTTTTTACATCGCAGGAAATCCATATCAGATGGAGTCCAAATGCCACGAAACTTTATGGGGAATTTTTATGGGCCAAAAGGAACACAATGGGCCCTGGCTGCGCCTGGAGGGTTCCCGAGGGGGGCACAACCCACTAGGGCGCACCAGGAGGCCCAGGCACGCGGTTGTGCCCACCTCGGGTGCCCCCCAGACCGCCTCTTTGCTCTATAAATACCCCAATATTCCAGAAACCCTAAGAGCGTTAACGAAATATTCATCCAGCCGCCGCAGAGTCCAGAACCACCAGATCCAATCTAGACACCATCTCGGATGGGGTTCACCACCTCCATTGGTGCCTCTCCAATGATGCGAGAGTAGTTCTTTGTAGACCTTCGGGTCCGTAGTTAGTAGCTAGATGGCTTTCTCTCTCTCGCTGAATTCTCAATACAATGGTCTCTTGGAGATCCATATGATGTAACTCTTTTTGCGGTGTGTTTGTTGGGATCTGATGAACTTTGAGTTTATAATCAGTTATATCTTTTCATATTCATGAAAGTTATTTGAGTTTCTTTGATCTCTTATATGCATGATTGCTTATAGCCTCGTAATTCTTCTCCGATATTTGGGTTTTGTTTGGCCAACTTGATCTATTTATCTTGCAATGGGAAGAGGTGCTTTGTAGTGGGTTCGATCTTACGGTGCTTGATCCCAGTGACAGAAAGGGAACCGACACATATGTATCATTGCTACTAAGGATAAAACGATGGGGTCTATCTCTTCATAGATAGATGTTGTCTACATCATGTCATCGTTCTTATTGGATTACTCCATTTTTTCATGCACTTAATACTAAATGCATGCTGGATAGCGGTCGATGTGTGGAGTAATATTAGTAGATGCAGGCAGGAGTCGGTCTACTAATCTTGGATGTGATGCCTATATAATGGTCATTGCCTGTATATCGTCATGATTATTCGAAGTTCTATCAATTGCCTAATAGTAATTTGTTTACCCACCGTTTGCTATTTTTCTCGAGAGAAGCCACTAGTGAAACCTACGGCCCCCGGGTCTTCTTTCTCATATATTTGCCTTTGCGATTTACTTTTTCTTGCATTTATTTTCAGATCTATTAAACCAAAAATACAAAAATACCTTGCTGCATTTTAATTTCTATTTATTTTATTTGTGATCTTTCTTTCAATCTACTACAAAATTATCTCACGTTCGTTTGCCTATCTTGAGGCGCCGTACCCCGGAAGGGATTGACAACCCCTTTAACACGTTGGGTTGCAAGGATTTGTTATCTATGTGCAGGGGTTGTTTACGTTGTGTTGCTTGGTTCTCCTACTGGTTCGATAACCTTGGTTTCATATCCGAGGGAAGTACCTACCGCCGCTGTGACGCCCCCGATTCAATCGTACACTAATCATACACGCAAACGTGTACGATCAAGATCAGGGACTCATGGGAAGATATCACAACACAACTCTTAAAATAAAAATAAGTCATACAAGCATCATAATACAAGCCAGGGGCCTCGAGGGCTCGAATACAAGTGCTCAATCATAGACGAGTCAGCGGAAGCAACAATATCTAAGTATAGACATAAGTTAAACAAGTTTGCCTTAAGAAGGCTAGCACAAATTGGGATACAGATCGAAAGAGGCGCAGGCCTCCTGCCTGGGATCCTCCTAAACTACTCCTGGTCGTCGTCAGCGGCCTCCACGTAGCAGTAGGCACCTCCGGTGTAGTAGGAGTCATCGTCGACGGTGGCGTCTGGCTCCTGGGCTCCAGCATCTGTTTGCGACAACCAGGTAGAAGGGAAAAGGGAAAAGAGGAAGAAAAGCAACCGTGAGTACTCTCCAAAGTACTCGCAAGCAAGGAGCTACACTACATATGCATGGGTATATGTGTAAAGGGCCATATCGATGGACTGAACTACAGAATGCCTGAATAAGAGGGGGATAGCTAATCCTATCGAAGACTACGCTTCAGGCCACCTCCATCTTGCAGCATGTAGAAGAGGGTAGATGGTAAGTTCACCAAGTAGCATCGCATAGCATAATCCTACCCGACGATCCTCTCCTCATTGCCCTGTTAGAGAGCGGTCACCGGGTTTTATCTGGCACTTGGAAGGGTGTGTTTAATTAAGTATCCGGTTCTAGTTGTCATAAGGTCAATGTACAACTCCAGGTCATCCTGTTCCTGAGGATCACTGCTATTCGAATAGACAAACTTCCCTGCAGGGGTGCACCACATAGCCCAACACGCTTGATCCCATTTGGCCGGACACACTTTCCTGGGTCATGCCCGGCCTCGGAAGATCAACACGTCGCAGCCCTACCTAGGCACAACAGAGAGGTTAGCACACTGGTCTAAATCCTATGGCGCAGGGGTCTGAGCCCATCGCCCATTGCACACCTGCATGTTGCGAGGGCGGCCGGAAGCAGACCTAGCAACCTCCATTACAAAGGAAGTCACGTTACGCGGTCCAATCTGTGTCGCTAACGTCACGAAGGCTTCAGCTGATACCACGACGTCGAGTGCCCATATCTTTCCCATGTAGTTGGTTAGTACGTATAGACCAAATGGCCAGACTCAGATCAAATACAAAGATATCGTTAAGCGTGTTAAGTATCCGCGAACGCCGACCAGGGCCAGGGCCACGTCTCTCCTAGGTGGTCTCAACCTGCCCTGTCACTCTGCCACAAAGTAACAGTCGGGGGCCGTCGGGAACCCAGGCCCACCTCTACCGGGATGGAGCCACCTGCCCCTTCAGCCCCCATCTCTGAACAGTATCATAAGTAATGTAATAGTATAAAGTATATAGTATATGCCCGTGATCACCTCCCGAGTGATCATGGCTCAGTAGTATAGCATAGCAGACGGACAAGAGTGTAGGGCCACTGATGGAACACTAGCATCCTATACTAACCAGTAGGATAACAGGTAAGGGTAACAACTGTAGCAACAATGACAAGCTATGCATCAGAATAGGATTAACCGAAAGCAGTAACATGTTACACTACTCTAATGCAAGAAGTAGAGAGGAGTAATAGGCGATATCTGGTGATCAAGGGGGGGGGCTTGCCTGGAAGCTCTGGCAAGAAGAAGGGGTCGTCGTCGATGTAGTCGATCTGGGGGTCGCCGGTAGTCTCGGGGTCTGCCGGAAAGAAGTAACGGAGGGGGAACACAATAAATAACAGAGCAATCTAAGCAACACAAAGCATAACATGACAATACGCGGTGCTAGGAGTGCCCTAACGCGGTAGGAGGTGATACCGGCGAAGGGGGAAAACATCCGGGAAAGTATTCCCGGTGTTTCGCGTTTTCGGACAGATGAACCGGAGGGGGGAAGTTGCGTGTTTGCTATGCTAGGGATGTGTGGCGGGCGAACGGGCTGCGTATCCGGATTCGTCTCGTCGTTCTGAGCAACTTTCATGTACAAAGTATTTTCATTCGAGCTACGGTTTATTTTCTATTAGTTTTTGAAGTTTTAAATCATTTTCTAATTTATTATTATTAAATTAATTCGAATTTAGTATTATTGCAACAACATGACGTCAGCAGTCAAGAGAGGTGTTGACTGGTCAAACTGACGTGTGGGGTCCGCATGTCATTGACTCATTAGGCTAATCAGGGGTTAATTAAGTTAACTAGTGATTAGGTTAATCTAATCAAGATTAATTAAGTTAATTAATTCTTTAATAAATTAATTAATTAATATTTTATTTATTTAATTATTTGTTTTTACTTCCTTTTTTTAATAAAACGTTCTAGGGGCTGGGCCCCGTTTGCCATAGGCCCATAGGACAAACGGGTGCGGGCGCGGGCGTCGGCGCCCGACTGGGCGAGCGCCCACATTGACAGGCAGGGGAGGGCGCGCCAGCCACGGGCGTGGCGAGGCCGCCAGCGAAGAGCGGCGCCAACAGAGGGCTGCGCGCGGGGGGGGGGGGGGGAGTGCTGGGTGCAGCGCCGCGAGTGAGAGGGGGGCTGCGGGCGCGTGGTCCGGCAAAGCCACCGCAGCGCTGGCGAGGCGGGGCCACGTGCGCGGCAAGCGGCGAGCAAAAACCGGAGAGGACGAGCGAGCAGCGGCAGCGGCTAGCCAGGAGGGATGCGGATCGAGGCGCGCGGGTGTCGGGCGCATGCCCAGGCCAGGGGGCAAGCCGCTGTAGGATCGAAAGTATGTCTAGAGGGGGGGTGATTAGACTACTTGACCACATAAAAATCTAGCCTTTTCCCAATTTTAGTTCTTGGCAGATTTTAGCTATCTTAGCACAAGTCAAGCAATCTCCACACAATTCAAGCAAGCATGCAAAAGAGTATATGAGCAGCGGAAACTAAAGCATGCAACTTGCAAGAATGTAAAGGGAAGGGTTTGGAGGATTCAAACGCAATTGGAGACACGGATGTTTTTGTCGTGGTTCCGATAGGTGGTGCTATCGTACATCCACGTTGATGGAGACTTCAACCCACGGAGGGTAACGGTTGCGCGAGTCCACGGAGGGCTCCACCCACGAAGGGTCCACGAAGAAGCAACCTTGTCTATTCCATCACGACCGTCGCCCACGAAGAACTTGCCTCACTAGCGGTAGATCTTCACGAAGTAGGCGATCTCCTTGCCCTTATAAACTCCTTGGTTCAACTCCACAATCTTGTTGGAGGCTCCCAAGTGACACCTAGCCAATCTAGGAGACACCACTCTCCAAGAAGTAACAAATGGTGTGTTGATGATGAACTCCTTGCTCTTGTGCTTCAAATGACAGTCTCCCCAACACTCAACTCTCTCACACAGGATTTGGATTTGGTGGAAAGAAGATTTGAGTGGAAAGCAACTTGGGGAAGGCTAGAGATCAAGATTCATGTGGTTGGAATGGAATATCTTGAGCTCAACACAAGTGTAGGTGGTTCTCTCTCAGAAAATGTATATTGGAAGTGTAGGTATGCTCTGATGGCTCTCTCCACGAATGAAGAGTGGGTGGAGGGGTATATATAGCCTCCACACAAAATCTAACCGTTACACACGATTAGCCAAACTCGATGGGACAGAATAGTTAAACTCGGTCGGACCGATTCAGCAAACCTAGTGACCGTTAGGATTTTCGGTGGGACTGAGATGCAACTCGGTAGGACCGATATGGTTAGGGTTAGGGCATAACGTAATCTCGGTGTGACCGATTACACAAAATCGGTGGGACCAATTTTGGTAATAAGCTAACCAGAGAGTTGGTCAGGTAAACTCGGTGGGACCGATTCGCTCATCTCGGTGAGACCGAAATGTTACAAAAGGGAAACAGAGAGTTTACATCGCAATCTCGGTGAGACCAATCGCTCATATCGGTAAGACCGAAACGTTACGAAGGGAAACGGAGAGATTACAATCCCATCTCGGTGATACCGAGATCCCTATCAGTGAGACCGATTTGCCTAGGGTTTGTGGCAGTGGCTATGACATTTGAAACTCGGTGGCGCCGGATAGAAAGAATCAGTGGGTCCGAGTTTGACTTTTGGTTTAGGTCATATGTGGATGTGGGAAGGTAGTTGAGGGTTTTGGAGCATATCACTAAGCACTTTGAGCAAGCAAGCCATTAAGCAACACCTCATCCCTCCTTGATAGTATTGGCTTTTCCTATAGACTCAATGTGATCTTGGATCACTAAAATACAAAATGTAGAGTCTTGAGCTTCAAGCTTGAGCCAAACTTTTTGTCCTTAGAATTTTGAGGGATCCACTTTCCTCATCCATGCCAAGCCATTCATTGAGCTTTTCCTGAAATATTAATCTTGGAATAATGCTAGCTTAATGAGCTATATGTTGTTAGGAATTACCAAAACCACCCAGGGATAGTTGCACTTTCAATCTCCCCCTTTTTGGTAATTGATGACAACATATAGATCAAAGCTTCGACAAATGATAATAAGAGTGAAAGATATTGTCGCTTTGAGAAGTATGTGAAAAGCAAGAGCTCCCCCTAAATTTGTGCATACCTTAAGATTTGCTTTGAACTGCAAATGCACAATGAGTTAGGATCATGGGTTACTCTTCCATGTCACATACATCTTGGTGGAGCGCTCAAAATGATAAGAATTAAATACATGCACTCATCACCAAGCAAAGTGAATGATCAAATAGGGATAAAATGATAGTATCATCCAACAAGCATTAATGTAGCATATGATCAAACACACATGATCATCCTGTTGGGGAACGTAGTAATTTCAAAAAAATTTCCTACGCACACGCAAGATCATGGTGATGCATAGCAACGAGAGGGGAGAGTGTTGTCTACGTACCCTCGTAGACCGAAGCGGAAGCGTTGACACAACATAGAGGAAGTAGTCGTACGTCCTCCTCGCGATCCGACCGATCCAAGCGCCGTTACTCCGGCGCCTCCGAGTTCTTGACACACATACAGCTCGATGACGTCCCCGGGTCTCGATCCAGCAAAACCTCCGGGGAGGAGTTCCGTCAGCACGATGGCGTGGTGACGATCTTGATGAACTACCGACGCAGGGCTTCGCCTAAACACTGCGACAATATGACCGAGGTGGAATATGGTGGAGGGGGGCACCGCACACGGCTAACGAACGATCTCAAGGATCAACTTGTGTGTCCTAGGGTGCCCCCCTGCCCCCGTATATAAAGGAGCAAGGGGGAGGGCCGGCTGGCCTAGAGGCGCGCCAAGGGAGGGGGGAGTCCTCTTCCTAGTAGGAGTAGGACTCCCCTTTCCTAGTCCAACTAGAAGGGAGGAAGGGGGAAGGAAAGAGAGGGAGAGGGAGAGGGAAAGGGGGGCCGCGCCCCCCCTCCTTGTCCAATTCGGACTGCCCATGGGGGGGGGGGCGCCACCTCCTGGCGCGGCCCTCTCTCTCCCCTCGCGGCCCAATAAGGCCCATACTTCCCCCGGGGGGTTCCGGTAACCCCTCCGGCACTCCGGTATTATCCGAAACCACTCGGAACCATTCCGATGTCCGAACATAGCCGTCCAATATATCAATCTTTACGTCTCGACCATTCCGAGACTCCTCGTCATGTCCGTGATCACATCCGGGACTCCGAACTCCTTCGGTACATCAAAATGCATAAACTCATAATAACTGTCATCGTAACCTTAAGCGTGCGGACCCTACGGTTCGAGAACAATGTAGACATGACCGAGACACCTCTCCGGTCAATAACCAATAGCGGGACCTGGATGCCCATATTGGCTCCTACATATTCTACGAAGATCTTTATCGGTCAGACCGCATAACAACATACGTTGTTCCCTTTGTCATCGGTATGTTACTTGCCCGAGATTCGATCGTCGGTATCCAATACCTAGTTCAATCTCGTTACCAGCAAGTCTCTTTACTCGTTCCGTAATACATCATCCCGCAACCAACTCATTGGTTGCAATGCTTGCAAGGCTTATGTGATGTGCATTACCGAGAAGGCCCTGAGATACCTCTCCGACATTCGGAGTGACAAATCCTAATCTCGAAATACGCCAACCCAACAAATACTTTCGGAGACACCTGTAGAGCACCTTTATAATCACCCAGTTACGTTGTGACGTTTGGTAGCACACAAAGTGTTCCTACGATAAACGGGAGTTGCATAATCTCATAGTCATAGGAACATGTATAAGTCATGGATAAAAGCAATAGCAGCATACTAAACGATCGGGTGCTAAGCTAATGGAATGGGTCATGTCAATCAGATCATTCAACTAATGATGTGACCTTGTTAATCAAATGACAACTCCTTTGTCTATGGTTAGGAAACTTAACCATCCTTTGATTAATAAGCTAGTCAAGTAGAGGCATACTAGTGACACTCTGTTTGTCTATATATCCACACATGTATTATGTTTCCGGTTAATACAATTCTAGCATGAATAATAAACATTTATCATGATATGTAAGGAAATAAATAATAACTTTATTATTGCCTCTAGGGAATATTTCCTTCAGTCTCCCACTTGCACTAGAGTCAATAATCTAGATTACACAGTAATGATTCTAACACCCATGGAGTCTTGGTGCTGATCATGTTTTGCCCATGGAAGAGGCTTAGTCAACGGGTCTGCTACATTCAGATCCGTATGTATCTTGCAAATCTCTATGTCTCCCACCTGGACCAAGTCCCGGATGGAATTGAAGCATCTCTTGATGTGCTTGGTTCTCTTGTGAAATCTGGATTCCTTCGCCAAGGCAATTGCTCCAGTATTGTCACAAAAGATTTTCATTGGACCCGATGCACTAGGTATGACACCTAGATCGGATATGAACTCCTTCATCCAGACTCCTTCATTTGCTGCTTCCGAAGCAGCTATGTACTCCGCTTCACATGTAGATCTCGCTACGACGCTTTGTTTAGAACTGCACCAACTGACAGCTCCACCGTTTAATGTAAATACGTATCCGGTTTGCGATTTCGAATCGTCCGGATCAGTGTCAAAGCTTGCATCAACGTAACCCTTTACGATGAGCTCTTTGTCACCTCCATACACGAGAAACATTTCCTTAGTCCTTTTCAGGTACTTCAGGATATTCTTGACCGTTGTCCAGTGATCCACTCCTGGATTACTTTGGTACCTCCCTGCTAAACTTATAGCAAGGCACACATCAGGTCTGGTACACAGCATTGCATACATGATAGAGCCTATGGCTGAAGCATAGGGAACATCTTTCATCTTCTCTCTATCTTCTGCAGTGGTCGGGCTTTGAGTCTTACTCAATTTCACACCTTGCAATACAGGTAAGAACCCTTTCTTTGCTTGATCCATTTTGAACTTCTTCAAAATCTTGTCAAGGTATGTGCTTTGTGAAAGTCCAATTAAGCGTCTTGATCTATCTCTATAGATCTTAATGCCCAATATGTAAGCAGCTTCACCGAGGTCTTTCATTGAAAAACTCTTATTCAAGTATCCCTTTATGCTATTCAGAAGTTCTATATCATTTCCAATCAGTAATATGTCATCTACATATAATATCAGAAATGCTACAGAGCTCCCACTCACTTTCTTGTAAATACAGGCTTCTCCAAAAGTCTGTATAAACCCAAATGCTTTGATCACACTATCAAAGTGTTTATTCCAACTCCGAGATGCTTGCACCAGTCCATAAATGGATCGCTGGAGCTTGCACACTTTGTTAGCTCCCTTTGGATCGATAAAACCTTCTGGTTGCATCATATAAAACTCTTCTTCCAGAAACCCATTCAGGAATGCAGTCTTTACATCCATTTGCCAAATTTCATAGTCATAAAATGCGGCAATTGCTAACATAATTCGGACAGACTTAAGCATCGCTACGGGTGAGAAGGTTTCATCGTAGTCAATCCCTTGAACTTGTCGAAACCCTTTTGCGACAAGTCGAGCTTTGTAGACAGTAACATTACCGTCAGCGTCTATCTTCTTCTTAAAGATCCACTTGTTCTCTATTGCTTGCCGACCCTCGGGCAAGTCAACCAAAGTCCACACTTTGTTTTCATACATGGATCCCATCTCAGATTTCATGGCTTCCAGCCATTTTGCGGAATCTGGGCTCACCATCGCTTCTTCATAGTTCGTAGGTTCGTCATGATCTAGTAGCATGATTTCCAGAACAGGATTGCCGTACCACTCTGGTGCGGATCTCACTCTGGTTGATCTACGAGGTTCTGTAGTAACTTGATCTGTAGTTTCATGATCATCATCATTAACTTCTTCTCTGATTGGTGTAGATGTCACAGAAACTGGTTCCTGTGATGAACTACTTTCCAATAAGGGAGCAGGTACAGTTACCTCATCAAGTTCTACTTTCCTCCCACTCACTTCTTTCAAGAGAAACTCCTTCTCTAGAAAGGATCCATTTTTAGCAACAAATGTCTTGCCTTCGGATCTGTGATAGAAGGTGTACCCAACAGTCTCCTTTGGGTATCCTATGAAGACACATTTTCCCGATTTGGGTTCGAGCTTATCAGGTTGAAGCTTTTTCACATAAGCATCGCAGCCCCAAACTTTAAGAAACGACAACTTTGGTTTCTTGCTAAACCACAGTTCATAAGGTGTCGTCTCAACGGATTTTGACGGTGTTCTATTCAACGTGAATGCGGCCGTCTCTAGAGCATAACCCCAAAACGATAGCGGTAAATCTGTAAGAGACAACATAGATCGCACCATATCTAGTAAAGTGCGATTATGACGTTCGGACACACCATTGCGGTGTGGTGTTCCGGGTGGCGTGAGTTGCGAAACTATTCCGCATTGTTTCAAATGTATACCAAACTCGTAACTCAAATATTCTCCTCCACGATCAGATCGTAGAAACTTTATTTTCTTGTTACGATGATTTTCAACTTCACTCTGAAATTCTTTGAACTTTTTCAAATGTTTCAGACTTGTGTTTCATTAAGTAGATATACCCATATCTGCTTAAATCATCTGTGAAGGTGAGAAAATAACGATATCTGCCACGAGCCTCAACATTCATTGGACCACATACATCTGTATGTATAATTTCCAATAAATCTTTTGCTCTCTCCATAGCACTGGAGAACGGTGTTTTAGTCATCTTGCCCATGAGGCACGGTTCGCAAGTGCCAAGTGATTCATAATCAAGTGACTCCAAAAGTCCATCAGTATGGAGTTTCTTCATGCGCTTTATACCGATATGACCTAAATGGCAGTGCCACAAATAAGTTGCACTATCATTATCAACTCTGCATCTTTTAGCTTCAACATTATGAATATGTGTATCACTACTATCGAGATTCATTAAAAATAGACCACTCTTCAAGGGTGCATGACCATAAAAGATATTACTCATATAAATAGAACAACCATTATTCTCTGATTTAAATGAATAACCGTCTCGCATCAAACAAGATCCAGATATAATGTTCATGCTCAACGCTGGCACCAAATAACAATTATTTAGGTCTAATACTAATCCCGAAGGTAGATGTAGAGGGAGCGTGCCGACTGCGATCACATCGACTTTGGAACCGTTTCCTACGCGGATCGTCACCTCGTCCTTTGCCAGTGTTCGCTTAATCCGTAGTCCCTGTTTCGAGTTGCAAATATTAGCAACAGAACCAGTATCAAATACCCAGGTGCTACTGCGAGCTCTAGTAAGGTACACATCAATAACATGTATATCACATATACCTTTGTTCACCTTGCCATCCTTCTTATCCGCCAAATACTTGGGGCATTTCCGCTTCCAGTGACCAGTCTGCTTGCAGTAGAAGCACTCAGTTTCAGGCTTAGGTCTAGACTTGGGTTTCTTCTCTTGAGCAGCAACTTGTTTGCTGTTCTTTTTGAAGTTCCCCTTCTTCTTCCCTTTGCCCTTTTTCTTGAAACTAGTGGTCTTATTGACCATCAACACTTGATGCTCCTTCTTGATTTCTACCTCCGCAGCCTTTAGCATTGCGAAGAGCTCGGTGATAGACTTATCTATCCCTTGCATATTATAGTTCATCACGAAGCCTTTGTAGCTTGGTGGCAGTGATTGGAGAATTCTATCAATGACGCAATCATCCGGAAGATTGACTCCCAGCTGATTCAAGTGATTATAATACCCAGACATCTTGAGTATATGCTCACCGACAGAACCATTCTCTTCCATCTTGCAGCTGTAGAACTTATTGGAGACCTCATATCTCTCAATCCGGGCATTCTGTTTGAATATCAACTTCAACTCCTGGAACATCTCATATGCTCCATGGTTCTCAAACCGTCGTTGAAGTCCCGGTTCTAAGCCGTAAAGCATGGCACACTGAACTATCGAGTAGTCATCAGCTTTGCTCTGCCAGACGTTCATAACATCTGGCGTTGCTCCAGCAGCAGGCCTGGCACCTAGCGGTGCATCCAGGACGTAACTCTTCTGTGTAGCAATGAGGATAATCCTCAAGTTACGGACCCAGTCCGTGTAATTGCTACCATCATCTTTCAACTTTGCTTTCTCAAGGAACGCATTAAAATTCAACGGAACAACAGCACGAGCCATCTATCTACAATCATCATAAACAAGCAAGATACTATCAGGGACTAAATTCATGATAAATTTAAGTTCAATTAATCATATTACTTAAGAACTCCCACTTAGATAGACATCCCTCTAATCATCTAAGTGATCACGTGATCCAAATCAAAACTAATCCATAACCGATCATCACGTGAAATGGATTATTTCTCAATGGTGAACATCAACATGTTGATCATATCTACTATATGATTCACGCTCGACCTTTCGGTCTCCGTGTTCCGAGGCCATATCTGCATATGCTAGGCTTGTCAAGTATAACCCGAGTATTCCGCGTGTGCAAAACTGGCTTGCACCCGTTGTAGATGGACGTAGAGCTTATCACACCCGATCATCACGTGGTGTCTGGGCACGACGAACTTTGGCAACGGTGCATACTCGGGGAGAACACTTCTTGATAATTTAGTGAGAGATCATCTTATAATGCTACCGTCAATCAAAGCAAGATAAGATGCATAAAAGATAAACATCACATGCAAATCAATATAAGTGATATGATATGGTCATCATCATCTTGTGCTTCGTGATCTCCATCTCTGCAGCACCATCATGATCACCATCGTCACCGGCACGACACCTTGATCTCCATCGTAGCATCGTTGTCGTCTCGCCAATCTTATGCTTCTACGACTATCGCTACCGCTAAGTGATAAAGTAAAGCATTACAGGGCGATTGCATTGCATACAATAAAGCGACAACCATACGGCTCCTGCTGGTTGCCGATAACTCGGTTACAAAACATGATCATCTCATACAATAAAATATAGCATCATGTCTTGACCATATCACATCACAACATGCCCTGCAAAAACAAGTTAGACGTCCTCTACTTTGTTTGTTGCAAATTTTACGTGGCTGCTACGGGCTTAAGCAAGAACCAATCTCACCTACGCATCAAAACCACAACGATAGTTTGTCAAATAGACTCCGTTTTAACCTTCTCAAGGACCGGGCGTAACCATACTCGGTTCAACTAAAGTTGGAGAAACTGACACCCGCCAGCCACCTGTGTGCAAAGCACGGCGGTAGAACCAGTCTCGCGTAAGCGTACGCGTAATGTCGGTCCGGGCCGCTTCATCCAACAATACCACCGAACCAAAGTATGACATGCTGGTAGGCAGTATGACTTGTATCGTCCACAACTCACTTGTGTTCTACTCGTGCAAAACATCAAACCATAAAAACCTAGGCTCGGATGCCACTGTTGGGGAACGTAGTAATTTCAAAAAAATTCCTACGCACACGCAAGATCATGGTGATGTATAGCAACGAGAGGGGAGAGTGTTGTCTATGTACCCTCGTAGACTGAAGCGAAGCGTTGACACAACATAGAGGAAGTAGTCGTACGTCCTCCTCGCGATTCGACCGATCCAAGCGCCGTTACTCCGGCGCCTCCGAGTTCTTGACACACGTACAACTCGATGACGTCCCCGGGTCTCGATCCAGCAAAACCTCCGGGGATGAGTTCCGTCAGCACGACGGCGTGGTGACGATCTTGATGAACTACCGACGCAGGGCTTCGCCTAAACACTGCGACAATATGACCGAGGTGGAATATGGTGGAGGGGGGCACCGCACACGGCTAAGGAACGATCTCAAGGATCAACTTGTGTGTCCTAGGGTGCCCTCCTGCCCCCGTATATAAAGGAGCAAGGGGGGAGGGCCAGCCGGCCTAGAGGCGCGCCAAGGGAGGGGGGAGTCCTCTTCCTAGTAGGAGTAGGACTCCCCTTTCCTAGTCCAACTAGGAGGGAGGAAGGGGGAAGGAAAGAGAGGGAGAGGGAGAGGGAAAGGGGGGTCGCGCCCCCCTCCTTGTCCAATTCGGACTGCCCATGGGGGGGGGCGCGCGCCACCTCCTGGTGCGTCCCTCTCTCTCCCCTCGTGGCCCAATAAGGCCCATACTTCCCCCGGGGGGTTCCGGTAACCCCTCCGGCACTCGGGTATTATCCGAAACCACTCGGAACCATTTCGATGTCCGAACATAGCCGTCCAATATATCAATCTTTACGTCCTGACCATTCCGAGACTCCTCGTCATGTCCGTGATCACATCCGGGACTCCGAACTCCTTCGGTACATCAAAATGCATAAACTCATAATAACTGTCATCGTAACCTTAAGCGTGCGGACCCTACGGTTCGAGAACAATGTAGACATGACCGAGACACCTCTCCGGTCAATAACCAATAGCGGGACCTAGATGCCCATATTGGCTCCTACATATTCTACGAAGATCTTTATCGGTCAGACCGCATAACAACATACGTTGTTCCCTTTGTCATCGGTATGTTACTTGCCCGAGATTCGATCGTCGGTATCCAATACCTAGTTCAATCTCGTTACCGGCAAGTCTCTTTACTCGTTCCGTAATACATCATCCCGCAACCAACTCATTGGTTGCAATGCTTGCAAGGCTTATGTGATGTGCATTACCGAGAAGGCCCTGAGATACCTCTCCGACATTCGGAGTGACAAATCCTAATCTCGAAATACGCCAACCCAACAAATACTTTCGGAGACACCTGTAGAGCACCTTTATAATCACCCAGTTACGTTGTGACGTTTGGTAGCACACAAAGTGTTCCTACGGTAAACGGGAGTTGCATAATCTCATAGTCATAGGAACATGTATAAGTCATGGATAAAAGCAATAGCAGCATACTAAACGATCGGGTGCTAAGCTAATGGAATGGGTCATGTCAATCAGATCATTCAACTAATGATGTGACCTTGTTAATCAAATGACAACTCCTTTGTCTATGGTTAGGAAACTTAACCATCCTTTGATTAATAAGCTAGTCAAGTAGAGGCATACTAGTGACACTCTGTTTGTCTATATATCCACACATGTATTATGTTTCCGGTTAATACAATTCTAGCATGAATAATAAACATTTATCATGATATGTAAGGAAATAAATAATAACTTTATTATTGCCTCTAGGGCATATTTCCTTCACATCCAAGTATCACAAACAAGCAAATAAAGTTCAACCACCAAAGCAAGAGAATAAAAAGGAACGCTCTCTCTCGAAGCCTATGATCTATACGTTTTTCTCCCCCTTTGGCAACAAGTTACCAAAAATTTCATACAAAATGCATAGCACTAAAACGTCTCTCAAGCTTGGTCTTTAGGTGGTGGTGTCCAGATAACTCCAAGAACGAAGGCTTCAGTCGAAGTAGATGGAGCTGCTGGGGTAGGTGCTGGAGCTGGTGGCACTGAAGCTGTAGCTGGTGCAGATGAAGTGGCTCTAATGTCTGGTACTGGTACTGCAGTTGACCTCTAAGCTCTAGGCACTCTGGCAAATGCCTCCGTTGTTGTCTTGCCCTTCCTCTGCTGCATGTCATCCTGAAGTTGCTCCACAACAGACTGGATCTCAGTTACCTTCACATCCATGTCATAGAACTTCTACTCCATGATTCTTTCCAAGCTCTCCTGGTTTCGAGTCAGGGTGGCCAGTCCTTTCTCTATCCTTAGAGTGGATGCAATCAAGTAGCCAAGCTGATCTTGCTTGCTTTTTAGAAGATACTGAGATGCCTCCTCCTGGGTTGGTATCTTTGCAGCTTTCTCTGCCTTTGCCTTCTCCCTCTTGGCTTGTGCTTGTACTGAGGATGGTTCATCTTCATCCATAACCACTTGGTTGTCCTCAAAATCTGGATAGATGGCCAAGTGTTCCTTGTCCAACAAGTATGTGCCAGTACCCATCTTTGAGTTGATCAACTCCTGGATCTATGGGGCATACCCACAGCTTCTTTTTTGGTCTGCAACAGTCCTCTTGATAGTTTCAACAATGAGACTCATAACCTTGAACTTCTGGGGCACATCAAATATATGTAGCAGATTTATGGAGTGGCCTCTGATCATCCTGTGATCTCCAAACTTGGGCAAAAGAGTATGCCTTAGTATCCAATTGATAGTAGGCAGTCCTGACAGCAAATGTTTCACTGACCCAAACTGGTGAGTCTCAAGGTCTGCATCTGGAATTTCCTTGTACATGCTGGCCATGGAGTTGTGATCCTTCTTCTTCCAAGTCATCTTCTTGCTCTTCTAGGGCATTGATCAACTGAGCCCATTCTACAACTGTAGACTGGTATCTAGTGCCTTCAGACATCCAGACAATTCTTCCATCTGGGTAGAAGTGAGTTGTGGAGTAGAACTGCATGATAAGCTCATCATTCCATTTAGTGAGCTTTTGAGCCACAAACTCATCTACTCCACAAGCCTTGAAACTATCATACACACCAGGATATTGTTCCTCGTTCTCCTTCATGTAGGTCCAGTCGACCCACCTCATGTCACACACTATAGGTTTCTTGTCAAGCAGCACTGTCTCATAGAAATCTTGTTGTTCCTTGGTGTGGAACCTGTAATCCACAACAGTTCTTCTTCTGGTAGCATAAGGATCTGTCTCTCTCGATTTCCTTAGTCTTGAGTCTCTCCTGATCTTCATGTTCTCAGCCACAGGATGAGCATCATTGTGGTCTGGAATTTTTGGCTTCAATTTTCTCAGAACATGCTCTTCATCTTCTTCTTCAGCAACAGTCTCAGGCACTGGGGCCTTGTTCTTCTCAGCAGCAGATATGTTTCTTGTATTCCTCTTTGGTGTAGTCTTGGGCTTGGAGGCAGCTTTGGGTGCTTCTTTGGGCTTTGATGATGCATCCCCTGTCCTGATAGCATCACCCATAAGCTTCTGGGCCTTAGGTGCTGGTGCAGCAACCTCTTCCTCTTCTTCTTCTTCTTCTTCTTCTTCTTCTTCTTCTTCTTCTTCAGAAGAGTGCTTCTCAAATTCTGCCATTGGATCAACTTTCTTACACAATCTGCCCCTCTTTCTTTCCTTCTTCTCTTTTGCAGCAGCCTCTTTGGGTTGAGATTCCAAAGATGCTTGAGAGGAGGCTTTGGCTTTAGACATAGGCTGTCTCCCTGCTGACCTCTTGGTCTTCAGACCTGGCCTGGTTGAAGCAGTTGTGCCATATTCCTTTTTTAGCACTTTCTTCTTTGATGTGGCATCATCCTCAATGGCCACATAGTCTTCATCCTCAGACTCTGAAGTTTTCTTCTTCCTTGTTCTGGTGGCAGCTTTGGGTAAGTTGCTGGGAGTGCTCCTGCTTCCATCATCTGAGCTGCTAGAGGGACTAGTGCCCTCACTCATGTGAACCTGCTCCTCTGACTTGTTCTGACTATCACTCTGATCAGACATGATGCAAACACTAACAACTGACCCTGTGAATAGATTATAGATGAGGTAGAGTGGATAAGCATCACAAAATACAGAGGTTTTTGCAAAAGAATGAATCAAAAACTTAGTTTTAGTTTTCCTTAGAAAGCATTTCGGATCAACCATTTTGTAAACTCGGTGATACCGAAGTAGCTGTTGGACCCAAAACTAGTGAACTCGGTCAGACCGAGTCACAGTCGGTGGCACCAAGACTGCTAGGGTTTCACAAAGTCCTGAACTCGGTCACACCGATTTTCAATTCTCGGTCAGACCGAGAATCTCATGTGCAATGGCCTGAGCCGAATCGGTGGTACCGAGTTCCACAACTCGGATGGTCCGAGATGGTTTCGGCGGAAACCTAACCCTAAATTTTCAATTCAACTCTAATCTACGGAGTGTTTTGACTGGATAAGATCGTTTCAATCGTGGCAAGATTCATGGCAAACACAATGTGCTAGGAATCAGATTGAGGATAGCACAGTGATCAAGTTCATACCCTAGTTTGGCAATGAACTTGCTACGGCGGCAACGGCGGGAATGATTTCCGTTGACGACGGTGGAGACCAGCGGCAGGAGGCAACTGGCGACGAGGAGGACGATCCGGAGACACTAGAGGCAGAGCGGGCTAAGCGCGGGCGAAAAGACTTCGGAGAAATTTCCAAAATTTTGCCCGTGGGTATATATAGTCCGACCCTGTCGGTGTGACCGAGTGGAACAACTCGGTGGCACCGAGATTCATAACTGCAAGCAGTTACTGAAACTCGGTGTGATCGAAAGGTTCAAATCGGTTGCATCAAGATTGAAAACCTAGATCGACTTAGTGATCTCGGTATGACCGAAATGGATGAATTGGTCAGACCGAAACGCACAAAGAAGTTTTGGAAGTTTAAGTCTATGACGAATCGGGGACTCCGAGTGCTCCTCACACAGAGTGGTTCGAATCTGACTCGATCAAATTTTGTGATGTAGCATGAATAGAGTTTGAGACGAGAAAAGCATAGATAGCTAGAGAGGGTTCTTAGGCATTCTTGTCCATCCACTTGGCAAAAGAAAAGAAAACCAATCAATCAATACAACAAGTCGATGTCCTCGAATGAGTAAAATATGCAACCAACATGCTCACACAATAAAATGGCAATTGAAATATGTGGCAAAGCATGCACAACCAATTCTAGCATCTAGCAAACAATTGGCGATGACTAGGTCATCTATATATGAGTATATTGACTTAGGAGTCAAATGAGAACATTTGATAATAGGTCATACTCATCGTTTAAGCACAAGTGGGGTTACCACTTTTACATAAAGCATTGTTGTGTTCACACCATTAGAGTTGCTTTAGCTCAATTCTTAGAGTAAAGCTCCCCCTAGATGTGAGATCCCCCTAAGAGGGATGAACTAACCTTGGGTTTTGTCGATGATGACTTCATGTAGATGTTGAAGATGTGGATGCTCAATGTTGATGTAGATCATTTGGAGCTATCCATTGGAGTGAGTTGCACTTTCAATACCTACACGGGTTAGTCCCACAAGGAACAAATAAGAATATCCATAGACATAGAGTGATGCACACACAAGATGATGTCTATGAAAGCTTTTAGGTTACCGTGTCCCTTGTCTTACCAACAAGAGGGTTTGTGACTCCTTGAACTAGTGCAAGATGTGGAAGTTTATTGCACTTGTTCTTGCCAAGATGATAAGAGTGAAGTATGTTGGCGGAGTCACCCTCAAGAACTCTCTAGTTCTTCTTCTTCGGGATCCACACCATCTTGATGGGAATCCTCGGAGTTGTAGTTGTACTTGATGAAGTGGAACTTGATGTAGTCTTGGGAACCCACTTGACCAAGGCCTTAGGAGCTTCTTCAAATGCATCAATTTCCTCTTGAAGCTTGTCCTTGCCTTTTTTGCTTGTGGTCTTGTGGTGGAAGATCATCTTGAGCTTGTGTCCCTTTGAAAGAAGTAGGGTCATACTTCTCTTGTTGAGGAACAAACTTCGTCTTGGGGTATTGATCTTCTTCCCACTCAACTCCATTGGCATTGAACTTTCGTTCAAAACCAACACCTTGATTCTTCTGGTGCCTTCCTTGCTTGCATACGATTTCCTCGAATTGCTTACTTCCGGCAAGGCTCTTGTACACACCTTTCTCTATAATTCCCTTCAATAAGCTATTTTCTTGCTCAAGTGTAACTTGGCTAAGAGAATCATTAGTGGAATCAAGAGAACTACTAGAAGCAACAATACTGGATATAGCATGATTATTGTTACTACTAGAGGAAGAATCTTTCTTGTTCTTGTTACTAGACTTGACTTGAGGCATGTAAGTGGATAAGAGTAAACGCTTAGCAATGTAAGAAGAACTTTTCTTACGAAGATCATCATTGATTGCTTTTAAGAACTCATGCTCTTGCTCAAGGTTGAGCTTTTCAAAGCGTAATTTCTCATGAGTCCTTAAAAGTTCTCGATGATCTCCTAAGATAGTTTCATGAGCTAACTTAAGAGTGTTTAGTTCTTTAGTTAGAGACTCAATCTTCTCCTTATCATTGTCATTCGTTTTATCTTGATTAGCATGATTAATTGATGTTTCATCATAGTATTCATCACTAGAGTTGTCAATAAGTAAATCATCATCACCTAACAAGCCATCTTCATCACTACTGAAATCAACATACTCGGGGTGTGATACCTTTGGGCCTTTAGCCATGAAGCATGTTCCAACTCCTTCATTTGGTGAGTCAAATATGTCGTAGGAGTTGGTTGTCACAAGTGCTAGACCGGCAACACCTTCATCTTGAGTATATTCGGAGTCGGAGTGATAGCTTCTCTCAGAGTGGTTGTCGGAGTCGGAGCCGGATACCCATTCACCAACATGAGCTTGATGTCTTCGTTTTGTGTAGCTCCTTGATGACTTGTCCTTTCTTTCCGAATCCTTGCTTCTCCGTGAGGGTCTTCGTTCATAACGATCATCTCTACTCCTTCTTTCTCTAGATGGTGATTCTTCTCTTCTACTTCTTCTCTTGGGAGAATCTTCTCTTCTCTTGTAGGGGGCCGTACACTCATTGGAATAGTGTCCGGGCCTTCCACAATTGTAGCAGTTCGCTCTCGACTAGAAGATCTTTTGTCATTGTAGGTCCTTGACTTGGAGCTTCTCTCTTTGCTTCTACTCTTGTAGAACTTGTTGAAGTTCTTCACCATTAAGCTCAATTCTTCATTGAAGGTTTGTTTCTCACTCGATGATGTGGGGGCTTCACATGAGGCTTTGTAAGCACCACTTGATTTGTTGTGAAGTTCCTCTTTATCCTTGAGTGACATCTCATGAGCAACAATTCTTCCGATGACTTCCGTTGGCTTGAGATCTTTGTAATTTGGCATCATTTGGATCAATGTGCACACAGTATCATATTTTCCATCCAAGGCTCTTAGTATCTTTTTGATGATGAATCTATCGGTCATCTCTTCACTCCCTAAGCCGGCAATCTCATTTGTGATAAGAGCAAGCCTAGAGTACATTTCAGCGACACCTTCACCATCCTTCATTTTGAACTTGTCAAGTTGACTTTGAAGCACATCCAATTTGGATTCCTTGACCGAGTCGGTACCTTCGTGCATATCAATCAAAGTATCCCAAATTTCCTTTGCATTCTCAAGACGGCTGATTTTGTTGAATTCTTCGGGGCACAATCCGTTGAAGAGGATATCACAAGCTTGAGCGTTGTATTGCAGCATTTTCAACTCTTCCGCGGTGGCTTCACGGTTCGGTTCTTTCCCGTTAAAGAATTCACCTTGCAAGCCAATACACACAATAGCCCAAACGGCGGGGTTATGTCCAAGAATATGCATTTTCATCTTATGCTTCCAACTAGCAAAATTAGTACCATCAAAGTAAGGACCTCTACGGTGATAATTTCCCTCGCTAGACGCCATACTCTCCTAGGTTGTGAAACCAAGGCTATGACCACCAAAAGCTATGGAAATCAAAGAAAATGGAGACCAAAGCTCTGATACCACTTGTAGGATCGAAAGTATGTCTAGAGGGGGGGGGGGTGATTAGACTACTTGACCAAATAAAAATCTAGCCTTTTCCCAATTTTAGTTCTTGGCAGATTTTAGCTATCTTAGCACAATTCAAGCAATCTCCACACAATTCAAGCAAGCATGCAAAAGAGTATATGAGCAGCGGAAACTAAAGCATGCAACTTGCAAGAATGTAAAGGGAAGGGTTTGGAGGATTCAAACGCAATTGGAGACACGGATGTTTTTGTCGTGGTTCCGATAGGTGGTGCTATCGTACATCCACGTTGATGGAGACTTCAACCCACGGAGGGTAATGGTTGCGCGAGTCCACGGAGGGCTCCACCCACAAAGGGTCCACGAAGAAGCAACCTTATCTATTCCATCACGGCCGTCGCCCATGAAGGACTTGCCTCACTAGCGGTAGATCTTCACGAAGTAGGTGATCTCCTTGCCCTTACAAACTCCTTGGTTCAACTCCACAATCTTGTTGGAGGCTCCCAAGTGACACCTAGCCAATCTAGGAGACACCACTCTCCAAGAAGTAACAAATGGTGTGTTGATGATGAACTCCTTGCTCTTGTGCTTCAAATGATAGTCTCCCCAACACTCAACTCTCTCTCACAGGATTTGGATTTGGTGGAAAGAAGATTTGAGTGGAAAGCAACTTGGGGAAGGCTAGAGATCAAGATTCATATGGTTGGAATGGAATATCTTGAGCTCAACACAAGTGCAGGAGGCTATATATACCCCTCCACCCACTCTTCATTCGTGGAGAGAGCCAACAGAACAAGATTCATATGGTTGGAATGGAATATCTTGAGCTCAACACAAGTGCAGGTGGTTCATAACAAGTGCAGGTGGGACCGATTTTGGTAATAAGCTAACCAAAGAGTTGGTCAGGTAAACTCGGTGGGACCGATTCGCTCATCTCGGTGAGACCGAAATGTTACAAAAGGGAAACACAGAGTTTACATTGCAATCTCGGTGGGACCGATCGCTCATCTTGGTAAGACCGAAACGTTACGAAGGGAAACAGAGAGATTACAATCCCATCTCGGTGATACCGAGATCCCTATCAGTAAGACCGATTTGCCTAGGGTTTGTGGCAGTGGCTATGACATTTGAAACTCGGTGGCGCCGGATAGAAAGAATCGGTGGGGCCGAGTTTGACTTTTGGTTTAGGTCATATGTGGATGTGGGAAGGTAGTTGAGGGTTTTGGAGCATATCACTAAGCACTTTGAGCAAGCAAGCCATTAAACAACACCTCGTCCCTCATTGATAGTATTGGCTTTTCCTATAGACTCAATGTGATCTTGGATCACTAAAATACAAAATGTAGAGTCTTGAGCTTCAAGCTTGAGCCAAACTTTTTGTCCTTAGAATTTTGAGGGATCCACTTTCCTCATCCATGCCATGCCATTCATTGAGCTTTTCCTGAAATATTAATCTTGGAATAATGTTAGCTCAATGAGCCATATGTTGTTAGGAATTACCGAAACCACCCAGGGATAGTTGCACTTTCAGCCGCGGTGGCCTAGGGCAAAGACGAGCGAGGCGATAGGCGTGCGCGGGGAGGGCTCACGATGCGCGGGCGCGGCTGGGGCCGTGGTGGCTGCGAGCATGGCGCGGGCGGCGCGCCGGCGTGGAGCTGCAACGAAGGGGTGCCGCTCGTGGCAACCGCAGGCGGAGGCAGCAGGGCGGCGGGGTTTAACAGGGGAGCACGGCGGGTGCGGCGGTGAGCGCGGCCGAGCGCACTCGGGGCGCTCGGGTGCGGGACGGCGGTGCGCGGGCGCGCGCATCGGGCGTGGCCGGGAGAAGAGAGGTGGGAGAGGGGAGGCGCGACCGACGCGGCAGCTCACCGCGTAGCTGTAGGGGGGTGGCAGCGGGGGTCGAGGAGGAGGACGGGGACGCGTCGCCGGTGAGGAGGAGAGGTCGAAGCGGCGGCGTTCGGTGATGACGTCGGCGAGGCAGAGGCCACGGGCGGGCGACGTGCGACGGAGGAGGGGCGAGGAGGAGGTTCGGTGGCGGGGCGGGGCGGCGTCGGTTGACGGCTCCGAGCGACGGCAGCGAGAGGCTCCGACGAGGTGGGCGTCGGGGGTGCCTGGGTCGGGCGGCGAGCGTTGGGCACTCCTGATCCAGATCCTGGGGGGATCGGGGGAGTGGGGAGAATGGGGGAAGTGGGGGAGAACGGTTTAGGGTTTCGATCAGGGGTGGGGGTATGTAGGCGTGGCTGGGCCGACCTAGTTGGCCCAGAGGCCAGCTGGGCTGAGGCCCAGCGGGGGGGGGGGTTCTCTTTTATTTTTGTTTTACTTTTGTTTAATTGTCCTTTTGTGTTTTCTGTTTTACTTTAGTTCCTCTTTTATTTTAGTTTTATAAACTATAAAGTAGTCCCTAATTTAGTGTTAAAAAATAGGCTACTGCCACATAAGTTTGGGCAACTAAATAAAATAGTTTAATATTTTATTTTTTGTAGAAGGCATTCAACTAATTGTTTTCGCTACTGTTTAAAATATTTTAGAGTATTTAAACCATTTCTAAAAGTGTGGTTTCTCCACCATACTTACCTATGCATTATTTGGCTCACCCCGAACATTTTTAGTTTTAATATTTGAAAACTTTTATTGTTTGCTTGATTTTGAATTTGAATTTGAATGATTTCGAACTAACGCGAGATTAGCAACAGTAATCGAGGTGACGTGGCATCATTAGTAGATGGTTACTGTAGCTTAATTATCCGGGCGTCACAATTCTCCTCCGCTACAAGAAATCTCGTCCCGAGATTTAAGAGGGGAGTAAGGGGGAAAGTTCTGGTTACGATATTCTAACGGATCTTCTCGAAGAAGTTAATCCCTTTCGTTGATGTCTTCAATTCTTTATTTCAATGCATCATGATGAAGTTGTCGTCCTTTCTTTAAGAACTCCATCGTACTTACGAAAGGATAAGGGGGTATTACGGAAGAACGGACCGCTACAATGTTTGCTTATCTAGTAGATAACATCAGGGAAGGTCGGGGGAAGTAACTCTCGAGAGCAAAGCGAGGAGGTATTATGGGAAGTTTTGAGCGGGCATGCAATCATTCGATGCCTGAAACAAAGTGTGAAAGGGGTTCAAGCAACGGGAATAAGTATTGTGTCTGATACCAGAATAGATCACTAGGAATGTGGTTCGTGAATTGCATACGAAGCCAAGCTCAAGTTATATCTTTCGCAATAGGGTCTGCAGGAGAGTCAGGTTTCGATCTTGTGGAACTGTGGGTTATGGGCCCACCATGTGGGTTAAAAGTAGAAAGTGGGCTGACATCTTGCACGGTCACAATAGCAAGGCATGCCAGAGAATACACTGCCAGTTATGTCGGCAACAACATCGGTACCAAGGGCGAGGGACGAAGAGAACCATTTTCCTGCTCGTTGAACGAGGCGGACCAATAGGCAAGGTTCTCGTCCATCGGTGGCTACCAGAATGTCATCAACAATAGTAACAGGGTCTTACAGCCAGAGTTGTACACCGAGGTGTTTACATAAGCAGGGAATATTACTGCTTATATCATACATATCACAATAAGGGTTTAAAAAACCAATGGAAAGGAAAAATGGTTATCAGTTTTAATCAGAACAACCGAAAAGGGAAATGTGTTTAAACACATATTTCAGGGGTATATCCTTCCCAAGGACAAGCGGAGCATGATATCCATGATAGGATAGAAAGTAGAAAACCATTTAGGTAAGTGGGGAGGAATCTCATGATATTACCAATACAACGGTGTTAGGATAAATGATAAAGAAAGTTTAGCATTGTGCTTCAAATGATCTTATTGAAATTCGGATTACCACAGACATTCTTCGAGATAGTATTGACATGGTCTTCAAGCAAAGGTCAGACTTTGGATACAGGAAGGATCCATCAGGAACAACTTGTAGAATAAGTCTTACAATTTCCTCATGGAAGAATGGATAACCTTGCTAATAAGGAAACTATAATAGCAGGTCATCCGACCAGGTGTGCTGGACATGCCATCACCTTACCAGGTCATAAAAGACCAGTGTTATAACTCTTGGAAAAATGTTCCAACCATCATATCTGACCGAGATTCAGATCTGATCGGTGTTAGGATACCTCAGACTCAGGATGCCTGAGAAGAAAAGGTGCAAAACAAATTGACGAGACGACATTGTAAGATTCTCGAGAAATTTACTATGGAAGCGAGATCCGAAATAAGAGCTCATCATTAAACCAATGAAGGGATAAGGTGGTAGTTGTTGAACTCAGCGAGAATTCATCGAGACTTCCAAAAGATGGGTTTCCACAATTATGTGAACAAGGAGATAACATTAGTCAGATCAATGATATAATGATGTATGTTCGAGGAAAACATACACAGTTAAACATTAGTTGAAAGGTGCACCCAAAATATGGGCTTAAGTAGCATGATCAATGTTAGAATGGTGGTTCGATAACCAATCGTCTAAGAATGAAATATCGACCATTAACGTCGAAGCAATAGGGTTGCTAGAAGTTTTGAAATTCTCACGACATTCTTGACATAAAAGATGGTAATACTCCAAGGTAAAGACAAACAAATGTTGGATAGCAAGGATCTCAAGCTATAACACAAAACACGAACAAGTTTGTGTTGAACGAAAGGCAATAAAGTGGTCGGTGATAATACAAATCATCGAGGGCAAGGATGGTATTTCTCATCAAGAATTCAACTGATATTCTGGAAGAGCTCAGAATGCTGATGAGGTTCATGACACATTTGTCGAGAGATTTCAAGAGATGTAATCGATAGGCGATGACATCAAGTTAAAGGAATGATGAAGCGAAAGGTTATTGGAACCATGGGTACGACACAAACTCGAAATCAAGCTTGTTGTTCAAGGCGAAATGATATGACGAGGAAGATTGACGTAAGCTTGGCTCATCGTCAAAAGTTGTGCTCCGGGAATAAGGACCAGGTAGCACAGTTTAAGCTTTAACATGACGATGATGATGTAGCCAATCGGTTGGGAATGACATCAGCAAGTACAACTCGCAGGTAATAAGGATTACAAAGAGTAGTTGAACCGTAGAACGGACTCGATTCAGTTATCGGTGTTTCGAGTGACAAACAACTCAAAATGCTTGGAAAATTGGAATTGGTGAGAATGTAGTACTTGATGAAGAACTCATAAGAAGATATGATGTTCCATGATAACCTCAAGATACCAGGGGGTAATACTCGACGATAGATCAAAGTAGAGGTTGGACCGGGGTATTGCTCTATAGAAGACAAGTGCTTACACTTGCACCAAAAATGGTATTTAAAGGAGAACATGGTTGGAACCACGATTGCAAAAGGCCAGATCCCAGATATAAGATGAAATTATACCAAGGGAATAATTAATTTTAAAAGAAGCTTCGATGAGAAGATGTACATTGTGTCCATGGGCATGAACACAAAGTTCAAGGTCGACTCCCACTTCTCCAATGCACAACCTTTCATTCACTTCTCGCGTTCGATGAAGTTGTAGTGTTGAAATTTTATCTGGCAAAATACCAGAAGAGTACAGCTCGTGAAACTTTCGAGTTCACACATATAAAGGAAGGCATAGGTTCAACCCACCGGGGCATCGTGGAAACATATACCACAAGCTTCAATAGTAAATATTACCAGCTCAAGAACAGAGCATGGTTGGCCAAATCTAAGAATAGGATTTACCAATGGCATTATGTACCAGGGAAATAACTTCTCGAGATTTTTTTATACAAAGGACACTGTTGGATGATAATTCAACAAAGGATCCGATGGTCCATAACGGAGCTGATGTGAGCATCGACGCACGATCAGAGGAAGAAACAATGCAAGGGCATTGGATTATAGAAACAACTGACTAATTCAAAGCTCAAAGGTAAAGGAATTATGATTTCAAATTCACGGGATCAAAAGCAAACGCTCTGATTAAGGATGGATAAGTTGAATAGACTTAGGGGTACAATCGACAGCAATTTAATTGGTTGAGAACCAGCTCATGTTCAAACTAACGTCTGAGCCGAAAGGATGAATTATAGGATATGATTGAGGACTGCGAGCATTCGCAACTTATTGAATCAATGGACTGAAAATGATAATGACATGGGATGCCAATAATGATTACTAGACTTATGGGATTAACCATGATGCAAGCAAGGAAGAATTTCAAGAACAATAGGCTGCTCAGGAGTTTCGGAAGATCAAATGGTATTTCAAAGTCTTTTGTGAAACACATGAACAACTGGGAATGAGCGGACACTCAGTAAGTGCGAGGAATTACCCGTATGGGTATTAATGCGAAAAAGAGCTGCAAAGTAGTAGACACAAAGGATTCTCAGAATAGCGGAGCAATTTTCAGGGTATCCAGTAATAACAAGGGCAACTAGGTACGAAGGTATGAACGACAAGTGTAAATAGTTATCTTTAAGGATTTATCTGTGGTCGGGAATAGCAAAAGCGGTGGTCACAAAGTCTCGAAAGAACATCAGAGAGTATCTTTGGAATTTTCTGGTGCAGCAGGGCGGTCATCTGTATTTAGGGGCTCTCCGGGTGGAAGCGATCACGAGATCCTAGAGTTAGTGTTAGTAAAATCATTTAACCCAATTAGAAGAGAGATCAGAGTCCCAGAGTATAGGTCAAGGAATAAAAGATCCTAATACCACCAAATGGCGACGTGGGCCCATGGGCCGCAAAACCATGTTAGTAAAACAGTTTTCATCGACTAGACTCAACTTCGGCCAAGGAGTTGTAAAGGGGGATTCCTACAGGCAGTTGGCTTTGATACCAACTTGTGACACCCCCGATTCAATCGTATACTAATCATACACGCAAACGTGTTTGATCAAGATCACGGACTCACGGGAAGATATCACAACACAACTCTAAAAATAAAAATAAGTCATACAAGCATCATAATACAAGCCAGGGGCCTCGAGGGCTCGAATACAAGTGCTCGATCATAGACGAGTCAGCGGAAGCAACAATATCTGAGTAGAGACATAAGTTAAACAAGTTTGCCTTAATAAGGCTAGCACAAACTGGGATACAGATCGAAAGAGGCGCAAGCCTCCTGCCTGGGATCCTCCTAAACTACTCCTGGTCGTCGTCAGCGGCCTCCACGTAGCAGTAGGCACCTTCGGTGTAGTAGGAGTCGTCGTCGACGGTGGCGTCTGGCTCCTGGGCTCCAGCATCTGTTTGCGACAACCAGGTAGAAGGGAAAGGGGGAAAAGAGGAAGAAAAGCAACCGTGAGTACTCATCCAAAGTACTCGCAAGCAAGGAGCTACACTACATATGCATGGGTATATGTGTAAAGGGCCATATCGATGGACTGAACTGCAGAATGCCAGAATAAGAGGGGGATAGCTAATACTGTCGAAGACTACGCTTCAGGCCACCTCCATCTTGCAGCATGTAGAAGAGAGTAGATGGTAAGTTCACCAAGTAGCATCGCATAGCATAATCCTACCCGGCGATCCTCTCCTTGTTGCCCTGTTAGAGAGCGGTCACCGGGTTTTATCTGGCACTTGGAAGGGTGTGTTTTATTAAGTATCCGGTTCTAGTTGTCATAAGGTCAAGGTACAACTCCGGGTCGTCCTGTTACCGAGGATCACGGCTATTCGAATAGATAAACTTCCCTGCAGGGGTGCACCACATAACCCAACACGCTCGATCCCATTTGGCCGGACACACTTTCCTGGGTCATGCCCGGCCTCGGAAGATCAACACGTCGCAGCCCTACCTAGGCGCAATAGAGAGGTCAGCACGCCGGTCTAAATCCTATGGCGCAGGGGTGTGAGCCCATCGCCCATTGCACACCTGCACGTTGCGAGGGCGGCCGGAAGCAGACCTAGCAACCTCCATTACAAAGGAAGTCATGTTACGCGGTCCAATCTGGCGCGCGCCGCTCAGTCGCTGATAACCCACAAGTATAGGGGATCGCAACAGCTTTTGAGGGTAGAGTATTCAACCCAAATTTATTGATTCGACACAAGGGGAGCCAAAGAATATTCTCAAGTATTAGCAGTTGAGTTGTCAATTCAACCACACGTGGATAACTTAGTATCTGCATCAAAGTGTTCAGTAGCAAAGTAATATGATAGTGGTGGTAGCGGTAACAAAAGAGTAATGAAAGCAAAGTAATATTTTTGGTATTTTGTAGTGATTGTAACAATAGCAACAGGAAAGTAAATAAGCGTAAACCAGTATATGGAAAGCTCGTAGGCATCGGATCAGTGATGGATAATTATGCCGGATGCGGTTCATCACGTAACAGTGTGACATAGGGTGACACAGAACTAGCTCCAATTCATCAATGTAATGTAGGCATGTATTCCGAATATAGTCATACGTGCTTATGGAAAAGAACTTGCATGACATCTTTTGTCCTACCCTCCAGCGGGGTCCTATTGGAAACTAAGGGATATTAAGGCCTCCTTTTAATAGAGAACCGGAACAAAGCATTAGCACATAGTGAATACATGAACTCCTCAAACTATGGTCATCACCGGGAGTGGTCCCGATTATTGTCACTTCGGGGTTGCCGGATCATAACACATAGTAGGTGACTATAGACTTGCAAGATAGGATCAAGAACTCACATATATTCATGAAAACATAATAAGTTCAGATCTGAAATCATGGCACTCGGGCCCTAGTGACAAGCATTAAGCATAGCAAAGTCATAGCAACATCAATCTCAGAACATAGTGGATACTAGGGATCAAACCCTAACAAAACTAACTCGATTACATGATAAATCTCATCCAACCCATCACCGTCCAGCAAGCCTATGATGGAATTACTCACGCACGGCGGTGAGCATCATGAAATTGGTGATGGAGGATGGTTGATGATGACGACGACGATGAATCCCCCTCTCCGGAGCCCCGAACGGACTCCAGATCAGCCCTCCCGAGAGGTTTTAGGGCTTGGCAGCGGCTCCGTATCATAAAACGTGATGATTTCTTCTCCTCTATTTTTTCTCCCCGAAAGCAAATATATAGAGTCGGAATTGGCGTCGGAAGGTCTCCAGGGGGCCCACGAGGTAGGGGGTGCGCCCTAGGGGGTGGGGGGGCGCCCCCCACCCTCGTGGACATGGTGTGGGCCCTTGGTCTTCATCTTTGGCGAGGATTTTATTATTATTTATTATAAGATATTCTGTGGAGTTTCAGGTCATTCTGAGAACTTTTGTTTTCTGCACATAAAACAACATCATGGCACTTCTGCTGAAAACAGTGTCAGTCCGGGTTAGTTCCATTCAAATCATACAAGTTAGAGTCCAAAAGAAGGGCAAAAGTGTTTGGAAAAGTAGATACGACAGAGACGTATCAACTCCCCCAAGCTTAAACCCTTGCTTGTCCTCAAGCAATTCAGTTGACAAACTGAAAGAGAAAAAGAAAGACTTTTACAAACTCTGTTTGCTCTTGTTGTTGTAAATATGTCAAGCCATTATTCAGGTTTTCACCAAAGATTATAACTAACCACATTTGCAATAATTCTCAGGTCTCATAATTACTCATATCAATAGCATAATCAACTAGCGAGCCATAATAATAAATCTCGGATGACAACACTTTCTCAAAACAATCATAATATGATATAACAAGATGGTATCTTGCTAGCCCTTTCTGAGACCGCAAAACATAAATGCAGAGCACCTTTAAAGATCAAGGACTGACTAGACATTGTAATTCATGGTAAAAGAGATCCAATCATAGTCACACCCAATATAAATTAACAGTGATGAATGCAAATGACAGTTGCGCTCTCCATCTAGTGCTTTTAATAAGAGGGTGATGACTCAACATAAAAGTAAATAGATAGGCCCTTCGCAGAGGGAAGCAGGGATTTGTAGAGGTGCCAGAGCTTGGTTTTGAAATAGAGATAAATAATATTTTGAGCGGTATACTTTCATTGTCAACATAACAACTAAGTGATGGCGATATCTTCCATGTCACACACATTATAGGCGGTTCCCAAACAGAATGGTAAAGTTTATACTCCCCCTCCACCAACAGGCATCAATCCATGGCTTGCTCGAAACAACGAGTGCCTCCAACTAACATCAGGTCCCAGGGGGAGTTTTGTTTGCAATTAATTTTGATTTAGTTTGCATAAAGCATGGGACTGGGCATCCCGGTGACCAGCCATTTTCTCGTGAGTGAGGAGCGGAGTCCACTCCTCTTGAGAATAACCTGCTTAACATGGAAGATAAGGGTATCCATGGTTGATACATGAGCTATTCGAGCATACAAAACAAAATGTTCATTTGAAGGTTTAGAGTTTGGCACATACAAATTTACTTGGAACGGCAGGTAGATACCGCATATAGGAAGGTATAGTGGACTCATCTGGAATAACTTTGGGGTTTAAGGGATTGGATGCACAAGCAGTATTCCCGCTTAGTACAGGTGAAGGCTAGCAAAAGACTGGGAAGCGACCAACTAGAGAGCGACAACAGCCATGTACATGCATTAAAATTAATAAACATTGGATGCAAGCATGAGTAGGATATAATCCACCATGAACATAAATATCGTGAAGGCTAGGTTGATTTTGTTTCAACTACATGCGTGAACATGTGCCAAGTCAAGTCACTTAAATCATTCAAAGGATACTACCCCATCATACCACATCATAACCATCTCAATAGCATGTTGGCACGCAACGTAAATCATTATAACTCATAGCTAATCAAGCATGGCAGAAGCAAATATGATCTCTAATTTTCATTGCAAACATGTTTATTCATAATAAGCTGAATCAAGAACGATGAACTCATCATATTTACAAAAACAAAAGAGGTCGAGTTCATACCAGCTTTTCCCATCTCAGTTCAGTCCATCATATATCATCATAATTGCCTTTCACTTGCACGACCGAACGATGTGAATAATAATAAGAGTGCACGTGCATTGAACTAAGCTGGAATCTGCGAGCATTCAATAAACAGGAGAAGACAAGGCAGTATGGGCTCTGGGTTAAATCAACAATAATGCATATAAGAGCCACTTCAACAATTTAATCATGGTCTTCTCCTACTGACCCCCAAAGAAAAGAAAAGAAATAAAAACTATTTACATGGGAAAGCTCCCAACAAGCAAAAGAAGAACGGGAAATATTTTTGGGTTTTTCTTTTTAATTACTACTACAGCAGAAAAGTAAACTACTACTATTTTTTTGGTTTTTCTTAAGGTTTAACAAACACACAAGAAGAAAGCAGGAAAAAGAAAATAAACTAGCATGGATATTACAGTGAAATAGTATGAGCACCGACATCTAGCAATGAGTGTGTGTAAACATAAATGTAATGTCGGTGAGAAATGCGTACTCCCCCAAGCTTAGGCTTTTGGCCTAAGTTGGTTTATTGCCAGGGATAGCCTGGCGGATACCCGTAGGTGTAGCTGGGGTCATACTGCAACAAAGAATAGTTGGGGTTGTACTGTGATGAGGAAGACTCTGACTGCCATTGGCTGACAGCCATCTCCGGATCCCAAGAATAAACAGGCTGTCGTGGAGGCTCATCTTGTGGTTCCGGTTCAGGGGCTGGTGCAGGATTCCGGTAGGCTTGGACGGTAGCCCACGTAACGAGATAGGGTCCTACAAAATTAAACAAAGAAGGAGCAGGCAAGGTAATAGTTTCAGGATGATGTTTATGAAAGAATAATTTATATTTGAGCTCTCCTTCCCTGCCCTTAACGAGAAAATCATGCGCTAGCATACTCTTATAATCTAAATAAGCACTAGGCAACAATTTTTCTTCTTTCTCATGAAGCCTAATAGGTATGTTAAAATGTGCAGCGAGGCGTGAAGCATAAATGCCTCCAAAGATGGTACCCTTAGTACGGTTCATACTTAACCGTCTCGCAATAATTCCGCCCATACTAACAGTGTTATCACGGTATAAACCATGGAACCAAATAATAATATCAGGAACACTAAGGTTTCCACAGTTCCCACTACCAATCAAGCAATGACTAGCAAATAAGGCAAAATAGCGTAATACAGGAAAATGTATGCTAGTGATTCTTGCATCAGAAACCTTCATGGTTTCTCCCACAGAGATAGTGTTAATAAACGCTTCCACCTCTTTACGGTGTGGTTCCTCTAAGGTACCCTTAGGGGGTAAATTGCAAACTTCGCAAAATTCAGCTAATGGCATCTTTTTAACAACGTCATATAAATGAAACTCTACTGAAGGAGGTGATTACTTAGGGAAAACTCCGTGGCAGTGGGGTCCTATTGGAAACTAAGGGATATTAAGGCCTCCTTTTAATAAAGAATCGGAACAAAGCATTAGCACATAGTGAATACATGAACTCCTCAAACTATGGTCATCACCGGGAGTGCTCCCGATTATTGTCACTTCGGGGTTGCCGGATCATAACACATAGTAGGTGACTATAGACTTGCAAGATAGGATCAAGAACTCACATATATTCATGAAAACATAATAAGTTCAGATATGAAATCATGACACTCGGGCCCTAGTGACAAGCATTAAGCATAACAAAGTCATAGCAACATCAATCTCAGAACATAGTGGATACTAGGGATCAAACCCTAACAAAACTAACTCGATTACATGATAAATCTCATCCAACCCATCACCGTCCAGCAAGCCTACGATGGAATTACTCACGCACGGCGGTGAGCATCAAGAAATTGGTGATGGAGGATGGTTGATGATGACGACGGTGAGGAATCCCCCTCTCCGGAGCCCCGGACGGACTCCAGATCAGCCCTCCCGAGAGGTTTTAGGGCTTGGCGGCGGCTCCGTATCGTAAAACACGATGATTTCTTCTCCTCTATTTTTTTCTCCCCGAAAGCAAATATATAGAGTTGGAATTGGAGTTGGAAGGTCTCCAGGGGGCCCATGAGGTATGGGGGCGTGCCCTAGGGGGGGCGCCCCCACCCTCGTGGACAGGGTGTGGGCCCCCTGGTCTTCATCTTTGGCGAGGATTATTTATTATTTATTATAAGATATTCCATGGAGTTTCAGGTCATTCCGAGAACTTTTGTTTTCTGCACATAAAACAACATCATGGCAATTCTGCTGAAAACAACGTCAGTCCGGGTTAGTTCCATTCAAATCATACAAGTTAGAGTCCAAAACAAGGGCAAAAGTGTTTGGAAAAGTAGATACGACGGAGACGTATCAGTCGCTGACGCCACGAAGGCTTCGGCTGATACCACGACGTCGAGTGCCCATATCTTTCCCACGTAGTTGGTTAGTGCGTATAGACCAAATGGCCAGACTCAGATCAAATACCAAGATCTCGTTAAGCGTGTTAAGTATTCGTGAACGCCGACCAGGGCCAGGCCCACCTCTCTCCTAGGTGGTCTCAACCTGCCTTGTCGCTCCGCCACAAAGTAACAGTCGGGGGTCGTCGGGAACCCAGGCCGACCTCTACCGGGATGGAGCCACCTGCCCCTTCAGCCCCCATCTCCGAATAGTATCATAAGTAATGTAATACTATAAAGTATATAGTATATGCCCGTGATCACCTCCCGAGTGATCACGGCCCAGTAGTATAGCATAGCAGACAGACAAGAGTGTAGGGCCACTGATGGAACACTAGCATCCTATACTAAGCAGTAGGATAGCAGGTAAGGGTAACAACTGTAGCAACAATGACAGGCTATGCATTAGAATAGGATTAACCGAAAGAAGTAACATGTTACACTACTCTAATGCAAGCAGTAGAGAGGAGTAATAGGCGATATCTGGTGACTAAGGCGGGGCTTCCCTGGAAGCTCTGGAGAGAAGAAGGGGTCATCGTCGATGTAGTCGATCTAGGGGTCGCCGGTAGTCTCGGGGTCTACCGAAAAGAAGTAACGGAGGGGGAACACAATAAATAACAGAGCAATCTAAGCAACACAAAGCATAACATGACAATATGCGGTGCTAGGAGTGCCCTAACGCGGTAGGAGGTGATACCGGCGAAGGGGGAAAACATCCGGGAAAGTATTTGCGGCGTTTCGCGTTTTCGGACAAATGAACCGGAGGGGGAAAGTTGCGTGTTTGCTATGCTAGGGATGTGTGGCGGGCGAACGGGCTGCGTACCGGATTCGTCTCGTTGTTCTGAGCAACTTTCATGTACAAAGTATTTTCATCCGAGCTACGGTTTATTTTCTATTAATTTTTAAAGTTTTAAATCATTTTCTAATTTATTATTATTAAATTAATTCGAATTTAGTATTATTGCATCAGCATGACGTCAGCATGACGTCAGTAGTCCACAGAGGTGTTGACTGGTCAAACTGACGTGTGGGGTCCGCATGTCATTGACTGATCAGGCTAATCAGGGGTTAATTAAGTTAACTAGTGATTAGGTTAATCTAATCAAGATTAATTAAGTTAATTAGTTCTTTAATTAATTAATTGTTTTAATTATTATTTATTTATTTTTACTTCTTTTTTTAATAAAACGTTCTAGGGGCTGGGCCCCGTTTGCCATAGGCCCATAGGCTAAACACGTGTGGGCGCGGGCGTCGGCGCCCGACTGGGCGAGCGCCCAGATTGACAGGCAAGGGAGGGGGCGCCAGCCACGGGCGTGGCGAGGCCGCCGGCGAAGAGCGGTGCCAGCATAGGGCTGCGCGCGGGGGGAGGGGGGAGCGCTGGGTGCAGCGCCACGAGTGAGAGGGGGCTGCGGGCGCGTGGTCCAGCAAAGCCACCGCAGCGCCGGCGAGGCGGGGCCACGTGCGCGGCAAGCGGCGAGCAAAAACCGGAGCGGACGAGCGAGCGGCGGCAGCCGCTAGCCAGGAGGGATGCGGATCGAGGCGCGCGGGCGTCGGGCGCATGCCCAGGCCAGGGGGCAAGCCGCGGTGGCCTAGGGCAGAGACGAGCGAGGCGAGAGGCGTGCGCGGGGAGGAGTCGCGATGCGCGGGCTCGGCCGGGGCCGTGGTGGCTGTGAGCACGGCGCGGGCGGCGCGCCGGCATGGAGCTGCGCGGAGGGGCGTCGCGCGTGGCAACCGCAGGCGGAGGCAGCAGGGCGGCGTGGTGTGACAAGGGAGCGCGGCGGATGCGGCGGTGAGCGCGGCTGAGCGCACTCGGGGCGGTGTCGATTGACGGCTCTGGGCGACGGCAGCGAGGGGCTCCGACGAGGTGGCGTCGGGGGCGCCTGGGTCGGGGGGGGAACGTTGGGCGCTCCCGATCCAGATCTTGGGGGGATCGGGGGAGTGGGGAGAATGCGGAAGTGGGGGAGAATGGTTTATGGTTTCGATCAGGGGTGGGGGGTATGTAAGCGCGGCTGGGTCGGCCCGGTTGGCCTTGAGGCCAGCTGGGCCGAGGCCCAGCGGGGGGGGGGTCTCTTTTATTTTTGTTTTACTTTTGTTTAATTTTCCTTTTCTGTTTTCTGTTTTACTTTAGTTCCTCTTTTATTTTAGTTTTATAAACTGTAAAAGTACTCCCTAATTTAGTGTTAAAATAGGCTACTGCCACATAAGTTTGGGCAACTAAATAAAATAGTTTAATATTATATTTTTTGTAAAAGGCATTCAACTAATTGTTTTTGCTACTGTTTAAAATATTTTAAAGTATTTAAACCATTTCTAAAAGTGTGGTTTCTCCACCATAGTTTACTTTGAATGAAAAGCATGATTGCAATGATTTTACTATAAATTCTATTAATGTCAATTGTGCTAATAATAGGGAAAACCCCAAGCTTGGGGATGCTAATTTTTCTATCTCCACTACTTGTTGTAATGATCATGATTGGGGTGATAATGATTCTTATGATCTTGAAAGTTTATTTAAGCCTCATGATGAATATGTTTGCAATAATATCTGAAGTGGGTTTGGAAGAGCTTCAACTTTAAGTAAAAATAATCCCACATATTTGGAGAGTATTCAATCTTATGAAATTTTTGATAAAAGTGGGCTTGGAGAGGTCATGACTTTATTTTATGATAATCCCAAAATTTTGGAAGAGCGTCAACTTTGCATGCATGTGGATCATGAAGATTTTTTTATTTGATAGTTATATTGTTGAATTTGATTATGATCCTATATGTAATTGTTACGAGAGAGGGAAATATGGTTGTAGAAATTTTCATGTTACTAATTCACCTCTCGTTATGTTGAGATTGCTATTGTTTCTTTCTTCTTCCTTGCATATGCTATATATTTCTTGTCTTGATAATTTTTTTGCTTATAAAATCCCTATGCATCGGAAGTATGTTAGACTTAAATGTGTTTTTCACATGTTCTATGATGCTCTCTTTGTGTTTCAGTTATTATCTTTCATGTGAGCATCCATAAAATCTTATGCCTAGCTAGAGTCATAAAACAATAACGCTTATTGGGAGGCAACCCAATGAATAAAATTTATTTTTCATTTTTGATTTCTGTTCTTGAGTATTTACACAATTATGCTAATGCTGTGATTGTGTTTTTTGTGTGTTTGTGCCAAGTAGAACCTATAGGATCTTCTTGAGTGACAGTTGTTTGATCTTGCTGAAAAACAGAAACTTTTGCACTCACGAAAACAATTCTCATTTTTTACCAGAAAGTGATTTTGCCCTGATTCTTTTGTAACATCCCAAATTTTCAATTTGGAATGTTATACATTAGATCATCATGCATATCATATTTTATTGCATTTTGATCGATCCTAGAAATTTCACGCAACTCAAGGACCCTCGGAGAGAGTTGGAGATTTTGTTATTTTCGTACTTGAGTTTTCTCAAATTCAGAAAAGAGGATCAGTTGATTTTATTTATTTCATCTTCAATTATTTTTCCAATATCAAAAAATATGAGAAGGGAATAATATGACTTTCCCAAATTTAGGAAAAATGAAGATTTAATAAATAAATCAAATTTTGGATTTTCCGGAGTTTATTTGCATTTTATTTGCATTAGGGAAAAATGCGTGTTTTAAAAACTTTGCATTTAGGCCCCGAGTAAAAGTTCATTTTGTTCGACTCATTTTTAGGAGTCGGGGAAAATTTACTTCGTAAATTTTGGAGTTCGTTAGATTTTCTTTTCTTCATTTTTTTCTGCGCGCGAAACTATTTAAAGAAAAAAAAACCAGCGCCGCGCCCCGCTTGGGCCAAGGCCCGGCCGGCCCAGCCGCCGCCCCCTCTCGCGCGCGCGTAGTGCCGCCTCCCGCGCCTGCCGCCGCCGCCGCCTCCTAGTCCGAGTCGGACTCGCACTCCTCTTCCCCCCCTCTTTTCTTGCCCCCTCCCCCAAGCCACCTCCCCTCCCCCCTTTAAATACCCAACACCCCCCCTCTCCTCCACACCGCCGCGCCCCGTCCTGCAGCAAGCAGCAGCAGCAGCCGCCGCCGTCGCCGCCGCTCGCGCCCCCGCCGCTGCCGCTCGCGCCGCCCGCCGCCGCCGCCTGCGCCGCCGCCTGCCGCCGCCGCCGCCTGCCGCCGCTGCCCCGCCGCCCCGTCGGAGCCTCCCACCGATGAGGTAGCCCCGCGCCGCGCCACCCCTCCCCCTCGGTTCGGTTTTTATAAAAACCTTTCCGGTTTATTTTTCGTTTCATTGTTTCGGTTTTTTTCAAAACCCTAGATCGGTTTTCGTTTTTTTCGGTTTTGTTATTTTGCGAGCGTTCGCCGGACCGTTCGTCTTAACGAACGTGATCACCGGTTATTCTCGGTTAACGAACGTCCGTTCGTTTAACCGTTCTTCGTTTTCTTTTTCGTCGGATTTATTCCGCGATTTTCAAATCGCGATTTCAGATCCGATCTTCATTCTAGTTTATCTTCTCGCTCGTTTATCGGAATCAGGTGATTCAAGCGCCTGGAGTTTCGTTTCGAAACCGCCGTTCCGACTAACCAAGTTAAACAAGTTTTTGCTACTGTAAAATTTGACCTAGTTTCAACTTGCTAGAACCGAGTTGTTTTCTTCCGCCGTTTGTTTTCCATTGCTTTGTTCGATTTGATTCTTTTTGCAACTGGAGTTCTTAAGTTCGCTCTATTGTTCGAGTTTTACCTGTGCATTAGATGAGTACTTATTGTATGCTTGTTGTTTGTCTGCGATAGATCACCCGGAGTGCGCCGCCTGTTATTTCGAAGCTCTAGGTTTCGCAGATCCTCAGCAAGGCAAGTAACACTTTGATCATACCCTTTTCTACTACCCAGTTTTATTGCATTAGATCAATCCTCAAACATTGCATTACTAGGATCTAATTAAATTGTGGGATGGGAAGTAGATGAGGTAGTACCTATTACCTGTTTTACTTATGAAACCTTTGGGAGTTACTTCTACGTTTGCTTATTATGCCATGCTATGCTAGTAGGCGTGGATTGGGTGAGTGATATCCATGACAGATGTGAGTTTGTTAATTTTAATGGTTTACTTAAGGTGGAAACTTAAACACACATCTGGGTGGATTGAGGCACCTGGTTTCTATCAGGACTTGCCTGTTTTTCTTTGGACCGCCACCCAGGCTCAAAGGGATCATATGATCATTCATGCTAGTAACTTCCGTGTGCAGCCACAAGCCATTATGGGCTCTGGCATAGTTGATTAAGTCGTGCGAACTCTTACAGGGTAGACTAGCAGATGTAGGGGAAAGTAGGTGTACCGGTCTATCTAACGTAAGGTGCTAGCGCTTCTGAAAGACTATGTCTGGGTCATCCGTTTCTCAAACACCATGTAGTGCGAGAAACCAAACGGAGGCGATTGAGTCTTGTGGGGAAAAGTGCGCAAACCTCTGCAGAGTGTACAAACTAATCATGATTAGCCGTGTCCCCGGTTATGGACAATTTGAGTATCTAGTACTTGGATATCATGTGAATCTCATCATGTTACTTCTAAATTAATATTGTTGGGTTATTGATGATTACTTTTAATTGGGATTGAGGATGCTGTCAACCATTCTCAATGTTTAACAACCACCATGATAGTTAAATAAATTTATCCCTTTGTAGTAGGGAAAAATTGGCTTTACGCAAAACTGTAACCATAGAGCTTTTCCACCAGCCTTAAATGCATGTAGTATAGGCTTATCATTCATTATTCTCTATGTGTTACATTGCCAGCATATTCCATGTGCTGACCCGTTTTCGGGCTACAACTTTCATGTTGCAGACTTTTCAGACGACGAGTAAGGTGCTTTTAGGTCGTGGTTCTATACTCAGTGATGCCGTTGGAGTTGATGGACTCACTTATCTTCCAAGTCTTCCGCTGTTATCATTATTAGATGGCCTTAAGCCATATTTATTGTAATAAGTTCTCTTTGAGACACCGATGTAATAAGTGTGTGATTGCTACTCTGTTATAAATCCTTCGAAGTACTGTGTGGTGTCAGCATTACTGATCCAGGGATTACACCGGAGCACAGAGACTTGACCATCTGAGGTCGGGTCGCTACAGAGATGGTATCAGAGCACATGCTGACTGTAGGACACGACCACTAAGTTAAAGCCATAGATCACTATTCTCCTCTCATTTTCCTAACTCCTCATCTTTTCTACTCTTTTAGGATGACGGACGCGAAGATCAAGTACGCTCAACCGGATGAAGGCACACCTTTTGGATTTCGCTTGAAGGAAGTCACCAAGTACCTGAACATCGGACTACCAAGCTTCACCGGGACCTTCAACGCCACTCTGCCTGAAGAGGAGCGCTGGAAGATTCAAGCTCACGTTCTGGGAAGGACATTCGCGCCAATCACGAAGCCCATAGATAGTGTTTTCGGTGCACCAACCTGGAGTCTGGGAAAGAGCATGGCAGCTCATATCACCATGGGACGCATTGGAGGAGTTTATCAAGAAGACCTCAAGGACACTATCTACCAGATTTGCGGACGCCGAGATGAACAATGGGAGATAGTCAGCACCAAGGAGGATAGATCCATTGCAGCTTTCATCCAGGAGTTAAACCAGCACATTCGACGCCAAGAGAACCAGATGTGCAATGATATGATAGAGTTGAAGAATGCAAAGGCAAGGATCATCGAGCTAGAAGGAGAACTGAAGGCTACGCGCAAGGACTATATGGACGAGATAGTAGCTCTAGCAAGGCACAATCGCGATCTTAAGCAGGAGATTGAAGAACTCAAGGGGAGATTAGCATCCAAGCAGGAAGACAAGTACGTCGCATGTCCGGACAACTACATCATCATCGACGACACCGATTCGGATCCAAGTGAACCCGACTTTGAAGACGAAGCTGGAGCGGACATCATGGAGTCTTCCACCGATTCAAATTTCTAGATGACCACCAAATATTAGTAGCATTTCCCCCATGTATACATTATAGTTCGAGCACTTTTGCGATAGTTCCAGACCGTTTGTAAGCCCTTGTTTGAATTGAATGAAGTGATTTTGTGTGCATTTGTCTCATGTGCATTTGGGTAGTGTTTTCTCCTTAGACCTCACTCTATTCTTAATTCTCATCTTTTCTAAACCCTCAGATGCCTCCGAGACGTGACAATGGATTTCCACCGGAGCTCACTCAGTTGATCCAGCAGCAGAATCAATTAATGCAGTTGTTAGTCCAGAATCAGCACAACAACAACAACAACAACCCTCCACCGTCGCCACCTGTTGATCACCTAACCCGTTTCCTTAGGCTGAATCCGCCGGTGTTTTCCAGTAGCACCGAGCCAATAGTAGCAGATGATTGGCTCCGCAAGACAGGAAGGGAGTTGACCACTGCAGGATGCACAGATGAGGAAAAGGTGAAGTTTGCCGCTCATCAGTTTGACGGACCAGTGGCAGTATGGTGGGAGAATTTCATAGCCACTTACCCAATTGACACTGTCACTTGGGATCAGTTTCAGCAAGCTTTCCGCACTGCCCATGTTTCAGCAGGAGCTATGGCCATGAAGAAGCGTGAGTTTCGCAACTTACGCCAAGGAGGAAGGACAGTTGGCCAGTACGTTGACGACTTCAGCAAGTTAGCACGTTATGCCCCAGATGACGTTGCTACGGATGCAGCTAAGCAGGAGAAGTTTCTAGAGGGACTGAATGATGAGCTAAGCATGCAGTTGATGGTAGCAAGTTTCAACAACTACCAAGAGTTGGTAGATCGTGCCATCATGATTGAAGGCAAGCAACAGCAGATTGAGAACCGCAAGAGGAAGTATGGACAAGGGAAGTATAACTCTGGAGCCCAGCAGAAGCCCCGTTTTACCCCTAAACCGAGAGTTCAGTTTCAGCATACCCATGGAGGAGGTAGTTCGCACAACCATAATGGCCACAAGAATGGTAATGGGAATGGAGGAAGCAACGGCCAGAACCGTACCACCCCATCAACCCCAGCCAAGAGAGATCTGAGTCAAGTCACCTGTTTCAAGTGTTCCAAGACCGGACATTATGCCAATGAATATCCCGAAGGCCAAAACGGAAATGGAAGCTCTGTAAAGAAGCCAAACCCTTTCAATAGGGGACAGGTGAACCACGTTAATGTGGAGGAGGTTGAAGCTCAGCCTGATGCAGTAATCGGTAAGTTTTTGGTTAAGTCATTTACTGCACTCGTTCTTTTCGATACTGGTGCATCACATTCATACATATCAAGGGGATTTGTGGAAAAATATAACCTGCCCACTAGGGTTCTTAAAACACCTATGCTAGTAAGCTCGCCAGGAGCAGAGTACATGGCCAGACAAGGATGTTTTCAAGTGCCCCTAAGTATAGGAAGGCATGTTTTCCCAACGGATTTGATTATTCTGGAATCCCAAGGTCTGGATGTAATTCTCGGTATGGATTGGCTGTCGATGTATGGAGGAAACATCGATTGCGCCAGTAAGACAATTTTGCTCACAACACCAGAAGGAAGAAGGATCAAGTATGTATCCCGACATACGCCAAACAGGACACAAGTAAGTTCTTTATCAGGAGTTGTGCAGGAAGAAGTACCAGTGGTGAAGGATGTCCCTGATGTATTTCCTAAGGAATTGCCAGGAATGCCACCTGATAGAGATATCGAGTTTTTAATTGATCTTTTGCCAGGCACTGGGCCAATATCAAAGAGACCGTACAGGATGCCCGCACAGGATTTGGCGGAAATTAAGAAGCAGATTAAGGAGTTATTGGATAAAGGGTATATTCGCCCAAGTTCTTCGCCTTGGGGATCACCCGTACTTCTAGTGGAGAAGAAGGATGGATCGTTAAGAATGGTTGTTGATTACCGTGGATTGAATGAAGTAACCATCACGAACAAGTACCCACTGCCAATGATAAATGATCTGTTTGATCGTTTGCAAGGAGCTAAAGTGTTTTCTAAGATCGATTTGCGATCAGGGTACCATCAGTTGAAGATTCAAGAGCAGGACATACCTAAGACAACTTTTACCACGAGATACGGATTGTATGAGTATACCGTTATGTCATTGGGATTGACTAATGCACCTGCCTATTTTATGAACCTGATGAACAAGGTATTTATGGAGTTTTTGGATAGGTTCGTCGTAGTGTTCATTGATGACATTCTGATTTTCTCAAAGAATGAAGAAGAGCATAAGGAACATTTGCGTTTGGTTTTGGAGAAACTAAGAGAACATCAGTTGTATGCCAAATTCAGCAAATGTGAGTTTTGGTTAAAGGAAGTTGGATTTCTTGGACATGTTATATCCGGAGAAGGGATAGCAGTTGACCCCAAAAAGGTTGAGACCGTAACCGAATGGGAAGCACCAACAACAGTTGGAGAGATCCGGAGTTTTCTTGGACTCGCAGGATACTACCGGAGATTCATTGAGAATTTCTCAAGGATTGCAAAGCCTATGACTGAATTGTTGAAGAAGGATACCAAGTTCAATTGGACTGAGGAATGTGAGGCCAGTTTTCAGGAGTTGAAGAAACGATTGGTTTCCTCACCAGTATTGATTCTGCCAGATCAGAACAAGGATTATGAGGTGTATTGCGACGCTTCACGTCGAGGACTTGGAGCAGTGCTTATACAGGAAGGAAGAGTTGTTTCGTATGCCTCACGACAACTGAAACCTCATGAATTGAATTATGCCACACATGATTTGGAGTTAGCAGCCGTAGTGCATGCATTGAAGACATGGAGATATTTCCTCATTGGGAATCATTGTGAGGTGTACACGGATCACAAGAGTTTGAATTACATTTTCACGCAGAAGGAGTTGAACCTCAGACAAAGGAGATGGTTGGAACTCATCAAGGATTATGATATGAGATTGCATTACCATCCCAGAAAGGCTAATGTAGTAGCCGACGCATTGAGCCGTAAGAGCCATGTCAATACCCTAATGACGGGAGAAATACCAAGGGAGTTGGCAGAAGATCTTCGTGAACTATGTTTGGAGATAGTTCTGAGAGGCTATGTAGCAGCATTGGAGATTCAGTCAACATTGATGGATAAAATCAGAGAGGCTCAGAAGTCTGACAAAGAGATTGCTTCTATAAAGGAGAAAATGAGCGAAGGAAAAGCAAAGGGATTTCGTGAGGATGAGCACGATACCCTATGGTTTGAGGACCGTATTTATGTGCCAAATGACCCGGAGATCAGAAAGTTGATTCTGCAAGAGGCACATGATTCACCCTACTCGATTCACCCCAGAAATACCAAGATGTATTTGGATTTGAAGGAAACATTCTGGTGGACCGGAATGAAGAAGGATATTGCAGCATATGTAGCAGTTTGTGATGTGTGTCATAGAGTAAAAGCAGAACATCAGAAGCCAGCCGGATTGTTACAACCATTGCCGATACCCGAATGGAAGTGGGATAAGATAGGCATGGATTTTATCACAGGACTACCCAGGACGAAGGCAGGCTATGACTCGATATGGGTAGTAGTTGATCGTTTGACGAAGGTAGCTCATTTCATCCCAGTAAAGACCACTTACACCAGTGCTAAGTTGGCCAAGATATACATGACTAGGATCATTTGTTTGCATGGAGTTCCGAGGAGTATCGTATCAGATAGAGGAACCCAATTTACCTCAAAGTTTTGGAATCAGTTACATGAAACTTTGGGAACCAGACTAGAGTTCAGCACAGCTTTTCACCCACAGACGGATGGATAGACCGAGAGAGTCAATCAGATTTTGGAAGATATGCTGAGAGCTTGTGCACTAGATTATGGATCTAGTTGGGACGATAACTTGCCATATGCGGAGTTTTCTTATAACAACAGTTACCAAACCAGTTTGAAGATGGCACCTTTCGAAGCCTTATACAGAAGGAGGTGCAGGACACCGTTGTCATGGGAGGAAGTTGGAGACCGTCAGTTCTTTGGACCAGATTTGATTAAGGAGTCTGAACAGAAGGTTAAGTTGATTCGCGATCGGCTCAAGGTAGCCCAATCCAGGCAGAAGAGCTACGCAGATTCTAAACGCAAGGAGACAGTTTACGAAACCGGAGACAGAGTTTATCTTCGAGTATCCCCACTTCGAGGAGTTAAGCGCTTTGGAGTTAAGGGAAAATTAGCACCGTGTTTCGTTGGACCGTATAAGATTTTGCAACGTATGGGAGAAGTCGCTTATAAGTTGGAATTACCAGAGGGACTGTTAGGAGTTCATGATGTATTCCATGTTTCTCAGCTGAAGAAATGTCACACCGAGATGGCGGAGGTACCGCTAAGAGATACAGTGCCGCTTGAAGCAATTCAGTTGAAGGATGACTTAACGTATGAAGAGAAACCAGTCAAGATTCTCGATTTTGCCAGCAGAGTTACCCGCAGCAAGGTTATCAAGTTTTGTAAAGTTAAGTGGAACCACCACTCAGAGGATGAAGCCACCTGGGAGAGAGAAGAATATTTGCTCAAGGACCACCCTCACCTATTTTCTAGCCAACCCAAATCTCGAGGGCGAGATTCATCTTAAGGGGGGTAGGTTCGTAACATCCCAAATTTTCAATTTGGAATGTTATACATTAGATCATCATGCATATCATATTTTCTTGCATTTTGATCGATCCTAGAAATTTCACGCAACTCAAGGACCCTCGGAGAGAGTTGGAGATTTCAGTATTTTCGTATTTGAGTTTTCTCAAATTCAGAAAAGAGGATCAGTTGATTTTATTTATTTCATCTTCAATTATTTTTCCAATATCAAAAAATATGAGACGGGAATAATATGACTTTCCCAAATTTAGGAAAAATGAAGATTTAATAAATAAATCAAATTTTGGATTTTCCGGAGTTTATTTGCATTTTATTTGCATTAGGGAAAAATGCGTGTTTTAAAAACTTTGCATTTAGGCCCCGAGTAAAAGTTCATTTTGTTCGACTCATTTTCAGGAGTCGGGGAAAATTTACTTCGTAAATTTTGGAGTTCGTTAGATTTTCTTTTCTTCATTTTTTTCTGTGCGTGGAACTATTTAAAGAAAAAAAACCAGCATCGCGCCCCGCCTGGGCCAAGGCCCGGCCGGCCCAGCCGCCGCCCCCTCGCGCGGCCGCGCAGCGCCGCCGCCCGCGCCTGCCGCCGCCGCCGCGTCCTAGTCCGAGTCGGACTCGGACTCCTCTTCCCCCCCTCTTTTCTTGCCCCCTCCCCCAAGCCACATCCCCTCCCCCCTTTAAATACCCAACACCCCCCTCTCCTCCACACCGCCGCGCCCCGCCCCGCAGCAAGCAGCAGCCGCAGCAGCCGCCGCCGCTCGCGCCGCCCGCCGCCGCCGCCTGCCGCCGCTGCCCCGCTGCCCCGCCGGAGCCTCCCGCCGACGAGGTAGCCCCGCGCCGCGCCACCCCTCCCCCTCGGTTCGGTTTTTATAAAAACCGTTCTGGTTTATTTTTCATTTCGTTGTTTCGGTTTTTTTTCAAAACCCTAGATCGGTTTTCGTTTTTTTTTCGGTTTTGTTATTTAGCGAGCGTTCGCCGGACCGTTCATCTTAACGAACGTGATCACCGGTTATTCTCGGTTAACGAACGTCCATTTGTTTAACCATTCTTCGTTTTCTTTTTCGTCGGATTTATTCCGCGATTTTCAAATCGCGATTTCAGATCCGATCTTCGTTCTAGTTTATCTTCTCGCTTGTTTATCGGAATCAGGTGATTCAAGCGCCTGGAGTTTCGTTTCGAAACTGCCGTTCCGACTAACCAACTTAAACAAGTTTTTGCTACTGTAAAATTTGACCTAGTTTCAACTTGCTAGAACCGAGTTGTTTTCTTCCGCCGTTTGTTTTCCGTTGCTTTGTTCGATTTGATTCTTTTTGCAACTGGAGTTCTTAAGTTTGCTCTCTTGTTCGAGTTTTACCTGTGCATTAGATGGGTACTTATTGTATGCTTGTTGTTTGTCTGCGATAGATCACCCGGAGTGCGCCGCCTGTTATTTCGAAGCTCTAGGTTTCGCAGATCCTCAGCAAGGCAAGTAACACTTTGATCATACCCTTTTCTACTACCCAGTTTTATTGCATTAGATCAATCCTCAAACATTGCATGACTAGGACCTATTAAATTGTGGGATGGGAAGTAGATGAGGTAGTACCTATTACCTGTTTTACTTATGAAACCTTTGGGAGTTACTTCTATGTTTGCTTATTATGCCATGCTATGCTAGTAGGCGTGGATTGGGTGAGTGATATCCATGACAGATGTGAGTTTGTTAATTTTAATGGTTTACTTAAGGTGTCAACTTAAACACACATCTGGGTGGATTGAGGCACCTGGTTTCTATCAGGACTTGCCTGTTTTTCTTTGGACCACCACCCAGGCTCAAAGGGATCATAAGATCATTCATGCTAGTAACTTCCATGTGCAGCCACAAGCCATTATGGGCTCTGGCATAGTTGATTAAGTCGTGCGAACTCTTACAGGGTAGACTAGCAGATGTAGGGGAAAGTAGGTGTACCGGTCTATCTAACATAAGGTGCTAGCGCTTCTGAAAGACTATGTCTGGGTCATCCGTTTCTCAAACACCATGTAGTGCGAGAAACCAAACGGAGGCGATCGAGTCTTGTGGGGAAAAGTGCGCAAACCTCTGCAGAGTGTACAAACTAATCATGATTAGCCGTGTCCCCGGTTATGGACAATTTGAGTATCTAGTACTTGGATATCATGTGAATCTCATCATGTTACTTCTAAATTAATATTGTTGGGTTATTGATGATTACTTTTAATTGGGATTGAGGATGCTGTCAACCATTCTCAATGTTTAACAACCACCATGATAGTTAAATAAATTTATTCCTTTGCAGTAGGGAAAAATTGGCTTTACGCAAAACTGTAACCATAGAGCTTTTCCACCAGCCTTAAATGCATGTAGTATAGGCTTATCATTCATTATTCTCTATGTGTTACATTGCCAACACATTCCATGCGCTGACCCATTTTCGGGCTGCAACTTTCATGTTGCAGACTTTTCAGACGACGAGTAAGGTGCTTTTAGGTCGTGGTTCTATACTCAGTGATGCCGTTGGAGTTGATGGACTCACTTATCTTCCAAGTATTCCGCTGTTATCATTATTAGATGGCCTTAAGCCATATTTAATGTAATAAGTTCTCTTTGAGACACCGATGTAATAAGTGTGTGATTGCTACTCTGTTATAAATCCTTCGAAGTACTGTGTGGTGTCAGCATTACTGATCCAGGGATGACACCGGACCATCTGAGGTCGGGTCGCTACATCTTTTTGCAGAAGATTAATATACAAATTGCTCTGGTCGTCCTATTTTTTCAGAATTTTTGGAGTTCCAGAAGTTTTCGAAATAGTCAGATTGCTACAGACTGTTCTGTTTTGACAGATTTTGTTTTCTTTGTGTTGTGTGCTTATTTTGATGGCTCTATGGTTTTCTTTGATGAGTTTTTGCCATAGAAAAGTTGGAATACAGTAGATATAATACAAAAAAAATATGAATTGGTTTGATACAATACTTATAGTAGTGGTTTGCTTTCTTATACTAACGGATCTCACGAAGGTTTTGTTGTGTTTTGTGTGATCCAAGTTTTCAAGTTTTGGGTTATCTTACGATGGATGAAGGAAGGATAGAAGAGCCTAAGCATGGGGATGCCCCAGCATCCCAAGCTATTATCCAAAAATGAGCAACCAACTAAGCTTGGGGATGCCCCCGAGTGGCATCCCCGCTTTCTTCCAACGACCATCGATATTTTACTCGAAACTATATTTTTATTCGTCACATGATATGTGTTTTGCTTGGAGCATCTTGTATGATATGAGTCTTTGATTGTTTTATTTTGTGTTTTAAGTCATCAATCCTTGCTGGACACACCTATTTGAGAGGGCCAAAATTATGTCATGACTTGTTAGAATTGCTCTCTTTGCTTCACTTAAATTTTTTATGAGCAATGGACTTGCTCTAGTGCTTCACTTATATCATTTTGAGCATGGTGTGCTTATTATTTTGAAGAAATGCTCTCTTGCTTCACTTAGATTTATTTGAGAGTTAGTGAAATTTTCAAGAAATTCTCTCTTGCTTCACTTAAATTATTTTGAGAGAAAGTAAACGAATTATGCTCTTGATCTTCACTTATATTTGTTTGATCTTATGAAAAGCAACACATGAAAATTTGTCCCAAAGTGATAGATATCCAAGAAGGATATAATAAAAACTTTCATGAAGATCATTGGACAAAATAAACTTGATTCTTAGTAATAGTTCCGAGATATGATGATGTGATATGTGAGTTGTGTTGATGAGTAATTATGCTTTAGTAAGAATATTGGTGTTAAGGTTTGTGATTCCCTATGCAAGTACGGAAGTCAATAGTCATGCAATGAAATTATATCCTACTTGTGGTGCATTATTCGGTGTTATTTATGCTTAATGCTTGCTCATGAGGTTATTCGTTTCTTGGTTAGTAGCTTCTCAATCTTTTTCTAGCCTTCATTTTGTACCAAGTATGATCTCTACTTGTGTATCCAAAATCCTTTAAACCAGTTTTGCAACATGAGTCCACTATATCTACCTATATGCGGTATTCTTTTACCGTTTCTAAGCAAATTTGCATGTGCCATCTCTAATTTTCAAAATAAACTTCTCTTTTTGTTTCGCTCGCGGAGCGGTGAGGGGTGGCTAATATTTTCCATGCTGGATGTGTTATTCTCACGATGAGTGTTTATTCACTTGTCATTGCACGAGAGTAAGGCAAAGGTTTTAGGGATGCCTAGTCCCGAAATGCAAAAATGAATTTACTTTATGTTGTCAAATAATAAATTCCTTGGGAAGTGTTGGTATGGAGGGCAACCATGGATACGGCTAGCCATGGAAAGTGAAAGTATGGTGGAAAAAGGAATAAACTTTATTTTCTGTTTGGGAACCGCCTATGATATATCTAGCATGGAAAGTGTTGGGAACTCTAAGCCGTTTTCGTTGGTGGGCTGGATACACCTCCCAAAATGTTTTTATCTCTAATTTTTTCGCTTTGAGCTGTGGCACCTCTACAAATCCCTACTCCCCTCTGCAAAGGGCCTTTCTTTTACTTTATGCAACTTTTATTTGAATTTGAGTCTCCATCTTCTCTTATAAAAGCACCAACTAGGAGACAATATGACCGTACTTAAGTATTGGGTGTAGCTAATATTCGAGTGTGTTTCATGAATGGATCAATGGTTGAGCATGATGGGCTAGGGATAACTTATTTTAGCGTTGATATTTTGAAAGACATGGTTGCTTGTTGATATGCTTGAGTATCTAAATTATTATGTCAAAACTAGACTATTGCTTTGAATCAGATAAAAGTCCAAATGTCCATGCTATAAAGAAAAGAATATGATATGACATGTTAGGCAACATTCCACATCAAAAATTCTGTTTTTATCACTTACCTACTCGAGGACGAGTAGGAGTTAAGCTTGGGGATGTTGATATGTCTCCAACGTATCTATAATTTTTGATTGTTCCATGCTATTATATTATCAATCTTGGATGTTTTATAATCATTTTATAGTCAATTTATATCATTTTTTGGTACTAAACTATTGACATAGTGCCAAGTGCCAGTTGCTGTTTTCTACATGTTTTTTACATCGCAAGAAATCAATATCAGACGGAGTCCAAATGCCACGAAACTTTATGGAGAATTTTTATGGGCCAGAAGGAACACAATGGGCCCTGGCTGCGCCTAGGGGCTGCCCCGAGGGGGGCACAACGCACGAGGGCGCGCCAGGAGGCCCTGGCTGCGCCTGGGGGCTGCCTCGAGGGGGGCACAACGCACGAGGGCGCGCCAGGAGGCCCATGCGCGCCCTGGTGGGTTGTGCCCACCTCGGGTGCCCCCGGACTGCCTCTTTGCTCTGTAAATACCCGAATATTCCAGAAACCTTAAGAGTGTCGGCGAATTATTCATCCAGCTGCCGCAGAGTCCATAACCACGAGATCCAATCTAGACACCATCTCGAATGGGGTTCACCACCTCCATTGGTGCCTCTTCGATGATGCGTGAGTAGTTCTTTGTAGACCTTTGGGTCCGTAGTTAGTAGCTAGATGGATTTTCTCTCTCTCGCTGAATTCTCAATACAATTGTCTCCTCGAGATCCATATGATGTAACTCTTTTTGTAGTGTGTCTGTTGGGATCTGATGAACTTTGAGTTTATGACCAGTTATATCTTTTTATATCCATGAAAGTTATTTGAGTTTCTTTGATCTCTTATATGCATGATTGATTAGAGCCTCATATTTCTTCTCCGAAATTTGGGTTTTGTTTGGCCAACTTGATCTATTTATCTTGGAATGGGAAGAGGTGCTTTGTAGTGGGTTCGATCTTACGGTGCTTGATCCCAGTGACACAAAGGGAACCGACACGTATGTATCATTGCTACTAAGGATAAAACGATGCAGTCTATCTCTACATAGATAGATCTTGTCTACATCATGTCATCGTTCTTATTGCATTACTCCATTTTTCCATGAACTTAATACACTAGATGCATGCTGGATAGCGGCCGATGTGTGGAGTAATAGTAGTATGCAGGCAAGAGTCGGTCAACTAATCTTGGACGTGATGTGATAACCCACAAGTATAGGGAATCGCGATAGTTTTCGACGGTAAAATATTTAACCCAAATTTATAGATTCGACACAAGGGGAGCCAAAGAATATTTGAAGGTATTAGCAGCTGAGTTGTCAATTCAACCACACCTGGAGATTAATTATCTGCAACAAAGTGATCAGTAGCAAAGTAGTTTGATAGTAGTGACAGTAGCAACGGTAACAGTAGCAGCGATAGCAGTAATTTTGTAGCTAGTGTAATAGTGATGATAGCAATAATAACACAGCAAGATCAATAAGGATAAATTCGTAGGCACTGGATCGGTGACTTGTTGGATGATATTCATCATGTGACAGTTATAACCTAGGGCGATACGGCACTAGCTCCAGTTCATCGATATAATGTAGGCATGTATTCCGTAAATAGTCATACGTGCTTTATTAAAAGAACTTGCATGAGATCTTTTGTCCTACTGTCCCGTGGCAGCGGTGTCCATATTGGAAACTAAGGGATATTAAGGCCTCCTTTAAGAGAACCAGAACAAAGCATTAACACATAGTGAATACATGAACTCCTCAAACTACGGTCATCACCGAGAGTGGGCCAGGTTGTTGTCACTCCGGGGTTGTCGGATCATAACCGTAGTAGGTGACTATAACTCGCAAGATCAGAACTAAAACATGGATATAATGATGAATTCATAAACGGTTCAGATATGAGTTCATGGCACCCGGGCCCAAAGTGACAAGCATTAAGCATAGCAAAGTCATAGCAACATCAATCTAAGAACATAGTGGATACTAGGGATCAGGCCCTAGCAAAACTAACTTGATTACATGATGAATCTCATCCAACTCCTCACCGGCCAGCGGGCCTACGAAGGAATTACTCACTCCCGGTGGGGATCATCATGGAATTGGCGATGGAGAAGGGTTGGTGATGACGAAGAACGAAGGTCCCCCTCTCCGGAGCCCCAAACAGACTCCAGATCTGCCCTCCCGAGGAAGAACAGGGCTTGGCGGCGGCTCTGTCTCGTGGATCGCGATAATTCTTTCTCCCTGATTTTTTCTAGAATAATGTGATTTTATAGTATCAGGGGGTCATCGGCGGGGCCACCAGGTGGGTACAACCCACCTGGGCATGCCAGGAGAGGGGGCGCGCCCTGATGGGTTATGCCCACCCAAGGGCCCCTCTCCGAGAACTTTTATTTCTGCACAAAAAGAACACCATGGTAGTTCTGCTGAAAACAACGTCAGTCCGGGGTTAGTTTCATTCAAATCATGCAAATTAGAGTCCAAAACAAGAGGAAAAGCGTGAGAAAAAGTAGATACATTGGACACGTATAAACTCCCCCAAGCTTAAACCTTTGCTTGTCCTCAAGCAATTCAGTTGATAAACTGAAAGTGAGAAGGAAAAACTTTTACGAACTCTTTTGCTCTTGTTTGCATAAATAAGCTTAAACATCACCCAGGTTTTCAGCCAACATTATAACTAACCATGTCAACAATAACTCTTAAAGATTATAATGATTCATATCAATGACATAATCAGATAGCGAGCAATAATAAGATATCTCAAACAGCAACATGTTGTCAAAACAACCATGATATAATATGACAATAGTGGTATCTCGCTAGCGCTTTCTGAGACCGCAAAACATAAATGCAGAGCACCTCCAAAGTTCAAGCAGCGACTAAACATTGTAATTCATGGTAGAAAAGATCCAGTCATGATGCACCCAACATTAGCTATACACAATGCATAAATCATGACGGCTGTGCTCTACTCAGTTTCTGGCGCTTGTTTTTAGAAGGTGGTGACACAACATAAAAGTAAATGGAAAGTCCCTTCGCAAAGGGAAGAAGTGATTTGCAGAGGTGCTAGAGCTCAATTTTTAAAACAGAGATAAATGATAATTTTGAGACATGCCCCCTTCTCGTTCACTTCACGACCATCAATTATCAACACCATGCTAAGCACGCTAGTGGCGGTTCCCAAGCAGAAAGTAAAGGTTTTGGCTCCATTGGGAGTTTTTGTTTGATTATTCAAGAGATGAACTCTTTTTCATGTTTGCAGTTTGGGACTGGGCATCCCTATTACCGCCCATTTCCTTGTGCGATGGCGAGTGAATAAACACTCGACCTGAGGATAACCCGCTTAGCACGGACGATATCGACCACCTCCTGTCGTTCCATGAACGATCCAGGCACACAAAATGTATAATTTTTTATAAGTTTTTAGAGGTGGCACATGCAAATTTACTTAGGACGGCAGGGTAATACCGCATATAGGTAGGTATGGTGGACTCATCTAGAATAACTTTGGGTTCAAGATTTTTGGATGTACAAGCAGAATTCTCACTTAGTACAGGCGAAGGCTAGCAATTACGATTGGGAAGCGGCCAGCTAGAGAGCAACAACGATCATGACTAGGCATTATGCATAAGTAACATTGGACACTAGCATGAGTAGGATATGAACTGAACATAAACATTATAGATGCTATGTTGGTTTTGATTCGATTACATGCATGAACATGTACCAAGTCAAGCCACTCGAACATTCCGAGGAGGATACCATATCATCATACTACATCACAATCATTTTAACGCTATGTTGATATCCAAGATAAATCATTATCAACTCCCAGCTACTTATGCATGGCATGAGAAACTATAATCTCTAATTGTCATTGCAAACATGTTTAATCATAATGGGATGAAGCCTGGATACTATGTTAAACATATTTACACAAATAGAACAAGTCGAGTTCATACCAGTTTCTCTTTGCCACGGCCAGTTCATCGAATGTCGTCATTATTGCCTTTCACTTGCACGCCCGAACGGTATGAAAATAATAATAGTGCAAGAGTGCCGTGGACTAAGATGGAATCTGCAAAACATTTTATTCAATAGGAGAAGACAAGGTAAAATGGGCTCTTTATTAGTTCAACAGTTATTCATATGAGAGCCACTCAACATTTTCATCGTGGGCTTCTCCTCGGTACAACTCGAATAAAAAGAAAAGAAATTCAGAGAAACACACTGAAGTATTTTTGGAGTTTTAGGTTTTCTTCAACAAGCAAATAAAAAGCAAAAGCGAAAACGAGAGAAACTATTTACATGGGAAAACTCCCAACAAGCAGAAGAAGACCAAGGAAATCTTTTTGGATTTTCTTTTTAGTACTACTACTAAGCATGCATAGAAAGTAAATTACTACAACTATTTTTTTGTTTTTCAAAAGTTTATCAAACACACAATAAGAAAGCAAGAAAATAAATCTAAGCATGGATGATACAATGAAAAAGTGTGAGCACCGACAAATAGAATGATATGTGAACATGGATATAAAGTCGGTGGAAACACGTACTCCCCCAAGCTTAGGCTTTTGGCCTAAGTTGGTAATGGATTGATGTCTACTACACAACCTTCTTCTTGTAGAGGTTGTTGGGCCTCCAAGTGCAGAGGTTTGTAGGACAGTAGCAAATTTCCCTCAAGTGCATGACCTAAGGTTTATCAATCCCTGGGAGGCGTAGGATGAAGATGGTCTCTCTCAAGCAACCCTGCAACCAAATAACAAAGAGTCTCTTGTGTCCCCAACACACTCAATACAATGGTAAATTGTATAGGTGCACTAGTTCGGCGAAGAGATGGTGATACAAGTGCAATATGGATGCTAGATATAGGTTTTTGTAATCTGAAAATATAAAAACAGCAAGGTAACTAATGATAAAAGTGAGCGAAAACGGTATTGCAATGCTTTGAAACAAGGCCTAGGGTTCATACTTCCACTAGTGAAAGTTCTCTCAACAATAATAACATAATTGGATCATATAACTATCCCTCAACATGCAACAAAGAGTCACTCCAAAGTCACTAATAGCGGAGAACAAACGAAGAGATTATTGTAGTGTACGAGTCCACCTCAAAGTTATCCTTTATGATCGATCTATTCAAGAGTCCGTAGTAAAATAACATGAAGCTATTCTTTCCGTTCGTTCTATCCTAGAGTTCATACTAGAATAACACCTTAAGACACAAATCAACCAAAACCCTAATGTCACCTAGATACTCCAATGTCACCTCAAGTATCCGTGTGTCGGTGTACTAAAGTAGGGGTACCTTAGTACCCCGAACTTGTGCACGGGCAGTAGTAGCCTCCCGCGGCAAGGCCTGCCGGGGGAGCGACAAGAGTCTCCACGGCCCTTTTTCCGGGCCGGACGAAGGCCAAGTGATCGAGCCTAGAAGACCAAGCCCCGGCAAGAGGAGCTTGCCGGGTCGAGAAGGCAAGGTCCGGCAAGAGGAGCTTGCCGGGCCAAGGCGACAAGGCCCCGGCAAGAGGAGCTTGCTGGGACGACTGAGCCGAAGCACCAAGACCCCGGCGGGAGGAGCTCGCCGGGACGGCCAAGCCAAGGCACCCCAAGAGAAGCCCGCCGCGGCGCGCCGCGCGCCCCGGCAAGGCCTGGCGAGCAGCAAGCTCCCAGGTGCGGCAAGACAACTACCGCGGCAAGCCACTTGCCGCGGCAAACCACCATATCAGGCCCGCGCTCCAGCTCACCTGCCCACGCGTCGCTCTGGGGCTTCCCCGGAGGCACGTGGCGGGACGCCGCGCAACCTGAGACGCGCGGTGGCATGCGACGTTGGCAGAGTCGCCCCCGTGGCGAGCGGAGGCGCTCCTAACGGTCCGCCTCGGCACTGTTCAGGCGATCCAGACGGGCATTTAATGCCCTTGTCCCCCGCCGTCAGAGTTAGGTGCGATAGCACTGTGCGGCCACTATTCACACAATCCCTTGCCATTTTTACCCTCACCTGCGTCGCCCCCTGTGGGAAACCCCTTGGCATATAAAAGGAGGCCCATGCGCACGTAGAGGGGGGATCGGACCCAATAGGCCCTCGCCTACGTCCAGCTTCGACTTACTGTAGCTTCTTGCGCTCTAGAGCAAGAACCCGAATCAACCAGACATGCAGCAGTAGGGTTTTACGCATCCATGCGGCCCGGAGCTGGGTAAAATCGTTGTGTGTGTGTGTCGCCTCGATCTGCTCTTTGTGCATCCTCCGCCCCCGCCGAACCGACAAGGGGCTCCGTCCCCATAGGTGCTCGTGGAGGCCCGATTTCCCCCGACATCTTTGGCGCGCCAGGTAGGGGGCACATCGAGGTTGTGCGAACCAGATCCGGCGACCACAGGCAAGCTCAGGTATGGCCAGGGACTTTTCCGCTCTGATCCGCTGGGCGGAGGTATCCCTCCTCACGGACCTGTGCACGGCCCTCCTCGAGTACCCACTCTCGCAGAGTCCGGGCAAGAGCAGTTGCTCCTTGAGGAGGACCGCCTTTCGGCCGCTGAGCGAGTTTCTCGCCTCCAGCAAACTCTGCGCCGCTCCCGTAGCCGCAGAAGTTAGCGCCGGAAGTTGCGGGAAAGGCGACCTCGTTCTTCGGCGAGCCCAGGCCGCCAAGATCCAAACGAGCCGACGCCGACCGTGGGAGGAACCTCACCAGCGCGGCGGTCGGAACCCGTCCCATCGGCCATCCTCTCTGTCCAAGTCTTGCCGCAGTTGCATGTAATCCTTGGTACAGAGGCGGGCGCAGATCCCGAGCATAGCTTATGTGCCCCACACGTCTTGTCGATTTCGCGCCTCTCCGCTTGGCGCAGGCATCTTTCGACACGATTGTGCAGCACTCGTCTCCGGCAAGCGGTGGCAGGCCGTCAGGCCCCGAGCCTGGGCTAGGCGTCGCCCAAGGAAGCTGCGCCTTGCCGGACGGCAAACGACAGAGAAGCTAAGTTGCCAAAGTTTGAGCGACTAAGCTCCTTTTTATTCTTAAGTTATCTTCCTCGAACGACCGAGCTTCGTATGGGAAACCTGTGCGCGGAGGGGCCGGCTCGTGGCTGGTTGCGCCCTTATTTCGTTTCGAGCCCCGCTCAACGACTTAAGTGTGCTACATCCCGAGTAGCGTCCTTACTTGTTTCGAGCTCGCTCGGCAGCTTGAGCGTGCCGCGACTGCAGTCGCCACGCCTACCTCGCCCCGAGCCTGCTCAACATTTAAGTGAGTTGCGCCAGCCGCGGCAAGGTTTCTTTCCGGTGGAAGCCCCGTCAGCGGGTTGTTGAAGTCCCGCACTCGGCACCCGTGGCAAGGCGGAGACTTTCGCCGACAAGTTCCTGTGAGCGTAGGGCACGAACGTACGAAGCACGAGGTCGAACAAGGGAGATAACAGTGCAATGAACTGCCTAAGATAAAAGTTATATTACAAAATAACTTGCCGCTGCTCTAATCAGCCGTTTCTGTGGCATGCTCGGCAGCAGCGAGAGAAGAAAGGAAAGAGGTGGGCGGCCTAATCCGCGCGGTCGCCCTCGACCCGCCTGATCCCCGCCACCCTTTCCACGATGGGGGTGACGAGGGCCCTGATCTCCGTCAGGTCAGCATCTTCCGGCAAGTGCCTGAGGACGTTGGTGAGCCTGATGGTGGGGTTGCAGAAGACGATCTTCACCAACACCCTCTCGAGGGCCCCGGAGACGGCTTCCCGCGTCTCCTCGGCCAGCTGTATTGGGATCGATTCCCGGAGGTGCCGGAGCACCCCCACCAAGCCCTTGAAGAAGGAAGTGAGCTTGGCGCTCGGCGGGACGTCCTCGCCGAAGGGGTACTCGTGGCCCTCCACCCCCAGCAGCTTCAGCTCCTGGTCGATGGTGGAGGCGATGTCGACGAGGCCTTCCGTCCACCGCTCCACCGTCTCTCGGAAGGCGTTCTGGGTAACAGCGACGCTCCTCAACAGCTCCTCGTTGCCAACAACCTCCTTCCGCAAGGCCGCCTCCTGCTCCTTGGCGCTCTCCAGCGCCTTGGCCAGGGTGTCTAGCTTCAGCTCGAGGACAGCCTTGGAGTCCTTGGCGGCGTCGAGCTCCTGGATCTTCTCGGCAAAGCGGCCCTGCAGCTCGCCAAGGGAGTGAGCGCCCTTCTCGCGCTCCAGTTTGAGCGCGGCAAGCTCCTCGCCGCTCGCCTTGAGGTCGCTGACGAGCTGCGCCACCCTCGCCTCCAGCTCCCCCTTGGCGACCTCGGCGGCCGCGGCGGCATCCTGCGCTTTCTGCAGGTCCCCGCCAAGCGCCTGCTCGCGCGCGGCAACCTCCTCCTCGTGGCTGGCGAGGCTGGCCCTCTGCTGCGCCAGCTCGCTTTCCCGCGCGGATAGCCCCGCAGCGGCAAGCCTCTGCTGCTCTTCAGCCTCTTCCTTCTCGAGGATGAAGGCCGTCCGTGCCTCGTCGAGCAGCCTCCGCTCCTCCGCCAAGGACCGGAGAGCCTCCTGGTTGAGATCCCGGAGCTCCCCGGCGCGCTTCTCCATGTCCGCGCCGGCCTTCGCGACGAGTGCCTCCTGGCGCTCCACCTTGGCCTGCCGGGCGCGGTAGAGCAACACAAGCTTCCGGAGAAGCCGCTCCTCCTCGGACTCGCCGCTGCCGGTGCTTGGCGCGTCGACCACTGTCAGCCCGATGGAGGCGAGCACTTCTCCGTCCAAGGTCTCTCCCTCGACTGGCGCCCTGGAGCTAGGCTCCCAGGGGAGCCTGATGAAGACGCCATCGCCGGCCTGTAGGTAGGCGCCTGCCAGGGGCTCCTCGGGGCCCGACGTGGTAGCAGCGGCGGGATCGCCGGACTGTGGAGTGCTTGACGCCCCGGCCTCCCCGGTGCCGTCAGCACGGTCGCCGGTCCCCTCGCCGCTCGCGGCAGCGGCGGCCTTGGCGGCTTTAGCCTCCTCGCTGCCTACGGGGTCGTCGGCGCCTTCCGCCTCCTCGACGACGACGACATCGTCGCCGTCGCCGCGCGCGCCCTCCTCGACGACGACCTCGATCTCCATCGGGTCCGCGGTGGGCGGGTCTGATGGCCGGAAGAGGGGAGAAGAATCAGCTGAACAGCCAACAAAGAGGCTCATAAGAAAAGATAGCCAGGGGAAGTTTTCCGTGCAGGGGGGCTTACCGGTGACAGGGTCCGTGGCCGTGGCCTCCGCTGCCGGGGGATCGCTGGCCGCGTCCCTCGCCGGAGATCCCTCCCTTGCCGGAGAGGTCTTCCTTGCCGGGGGCTCCTCCCTTGCCGGGGAGGTCTCCCCTACCGGGGGCTCCTCCCTTGCCGGAGATTTCTCCCTAGGCGGGGTGGTCGAAGCGGACGGCGTGGCAGGAATGCCCCCCGGGGACGCCTGCTGGGGCTGCTCTGCTCCTACCCAACGACAACAACAACAGCCACATGTTAGCAAAAAGAAGGGAAGCTCGCGCGTGCGCCAAACGGCAAGAGTTAGCCGTACCCTCACCCTGGGGGCTGCGCTGTGGGCTGCCCTGCGGGCCCGCTGCCAGGTCCGGCAAGGTCATCTCCGGCACCTCCTCAGTTGCCGGAGGAGATTCGCCCTCAAGGACGACCAGCGGGATGTTGGCCCTCTTCGCCCTCCTCTGGGCCAGCGTCCTGAAAAGGGAACGGTTTCGGGGGGGGGGGGGAGGGGGATGAATGGGCTGCGAAACAAGGCGAAGCAACAGAAATCAAGAAGATACAAGCTCTACCAGGAACTTACTCTCCGTCCTCCTCTTCGTCGTCGGAGCTGAGCGCGGAGTAATCAAAAACCGGCTTGCTCCAGGCGCGAGGAGACAGGGGGGTGGGTTCCCGGGACCGCTTGGCGGGGGCGGTGGACGACCCCGCCCCCGTCGCCGCCACGGAACGAGGAGCGGCAGGAGCAGAAGCTGTGGCCCGTGAGGACCCCGCTCCCGCTGCTTCAGAGGCGCGCGTCACCCTGGGCTGCGGTTGCTGGTCGGCCTGCCGCACCACCTCTCCGGCCCTGCGGATACGCCTCCTCGGCTGGGCAGGGGGCTCCTCCTGCGACGAGCTGCCCGGGAGCTGCGAGGAGGGCGCGTCCGCCTCCGGCAAGCCACCCGCGTCCTGGGCGGGCTCGCCCGCACCACCGTGCCCGGCTGGCTCCTCCGCGCCGGCGAGCTCCATCTGGTCGGCGAGGCTCTCTGCCTCCGCCGCGTCTGCCTCGGCCAGGGTGAAACCAGACTCGCCCGCGGCCGCGGCGGACGCCGCCTCCTCCATCCTGGAGGCGATGTAGGCCAGCTCCTCGGGGGTGGTGTCCCGCGTGAGGCCCCTCTTCTCGTCGGGGTCGACCGGCACCTCCTCCAAATTGTCGAAGAAGGCCTGCACGACGTCGTCCGCCGGCTCCTGCCAGGTTGCGTTGATCCCGTGCGAGTCGCACAGCGGCATCATCGTGAGGATGCGGCTGAGCGCTGAGTTGTTGCACAGGGGGACGACGCCCGGCGGCAACCTGAACCATTCTGGGTGCTCGGAGTCGTGTTTGAACAGCTCCTTCAACACTCCGTCGAGCTCCAGAACGGTGAAGTTGAAGTTGAGGCCCGGGCGCAGCCTCATGATGTCCGCCGCGTTTTGGAATTCCCAAGCCGGTTTCCCCCTCTCCTGCAGGGGGGCGACACGCCGGCGAAGGAAATCCGCGCCGACGGCGTCGACGGTGAGCCCGGCAAACCTGAGGCGCAGGATGCGGGTGGCGGCAATCTTCAGCTTAGCGTCGTCCGGGGCCAGGTCGCTCCAGTCGCGGCCGCGCACCACTGGGGTTCGCCGCACGACGGTGAATGGCGGTGGGTTCTCCTCGACGATCAGGCACCACTCGGCCCTCCACTCCTCCCATCTGCCACGGAGTTCCCCCTCCAAGTAGGCCTCTTTCTTGCCGGTCCTGGAGACCCAAGCTACTCCGCCGGACATCGGCTCTCCTTTCTCCACCCGGGGAGTAAAGAAGTGCCGGAAGAGGGCTACGTTGGGGCGGACTCCGACAAAGTTCTCGCAAAGGTGTGCAAAAACCGCCATTGTCAGAACGGCGTTGGGGGTGAAGTCAAGAAGGTGGAGGTTGTAGGTGTGCATGATGTCGCAGAAGAACTCAGAAAAAGGCGGGCAGAGCCCGCAGAGGAAGAACACGACGAAGAAAGGGTACCCGGTCGGGTACAGCTTCTGGGCGATGGCGGGAAGAACTCGCGTGCGCGGGTGCGCTCGCGTCGTCGTCGACCAGAAGAGGAGGTATTCGTTCTTCAGCCTCAGCGCGTCAAGCTGGGGAGGGAACATCGCCGTCTCCTTCCGAAGCGCCTCCAGTCGCAGCGCCTCGGCCGACTTCACGGCCTTTCCTTTCTCCTTGTCGCTCTTCGGGGCCATGGCCGAAACGGGGAGGGGGAGTTGTCGGCGTTAGCGGCGCCGGGGGCTGTGAGAGCAAATCGCTGCTTTCTCTAGCAAGGAGGAGGCGGCGGAGATTTTCGAGGAACAACAATCGGCGGAATGGCGAGCTGCCCCTGTTCCCCTCCGCTTATAAAGGGGGAAGGAGCGGGGGCGGACGCTCCGCCTTCCAAATAAAAGAGATCGTGCACGATGTGACGTATGCCTGCGGGCCTCAGCCCCGCGCACGCCACCCACGTCACGCACGCCTCGCACGCCTCGCCCCCCCCCCCACGACGCCGCGATAAGCGCGCGCCACTTGGGGAGGGCGAGACGAGCACGGAGTTAAGGAGCAGCGCAACCCATGCCACGCGTGCCCGTGCACTGTTAGGGCCTGGCCCAACAACGCTCGGCACCGTGTATGGCCCAGACCTGGGGGCTCCTGTCGGTGTACTAAAGTAGGGGTACCTTAGTACCCCGAACTTGTGCACGGGCAGTAGTAGCCTCCCGCGGCAAGGCCTGCCGGGGGAGCGACAAGAGTCTCCACGGCCCTTTCCGGGCCGGACGAAGGCCAAGTGATCGAGCCTAGAAGACCAAGCCCCGACAAGAGGAGCTTGCCGGGTCGAGAAGGCAAGGTCCGGCAAGAGGAGCTTGCCGGGCCAAGGCGACAAGGCCCCGACAAGAGGAGCTTGCCAGGACGACTGAGCCTAAGCACCAAGACCCCGGCGGGAGGAGCTCGCCGGGACGGCCAAGCCAAGGCACCCCAAGAGAAGCCCGCCGCGGCGCGCCGCGCGCCCCGGCAAGGCCTGGCGAGCAGCAAGCTCCCAGGTGCGGCAAGACAACTACCGCGGCAAGCCACTTGCCGCGGCAAACCACCATATCAGGCCCACGCTCCAGCTCACCTGCCCACGCGTCGCTCTGGGGCTTCCCCGGAGGCACGTGGCGGGACGCCGCGCAACCTGAGACGCGCGGTGTCATGCGACGTTGGCAGAGTCGCCCCCGTGGCGAGCGGAGGCGCTCCTAACGGTCCGCCTCGGCACTGTTCAGGCGATCCATACGGGCATTTAATGCCCTTGTCCCCCGCCGTCAGAGTTAGGTGCGATAGCACTGTGCGGCCACTATTCACACAATCCCTTGCCATTTTTACCCTCACCTGCGTCGGCCCCTGTGGGAAACCCCTTGGCATATAAAAGGAGGCCCATGCGCACGTAGAGGGGGGATCGGACCCAATAGGCCCTCGCCTACGTCCAGCTTCGACTTACTGTAGCTTCTTGCGCTCCAGAGCAAGAACTCGAATCAACCGGACATGCAGCAGTAGGGTTTTACGCATCCATGCGGCCCGAAGCTGGGTAAAATCGTTGTGTGTGTGTGTCGCCTCGATCTGCTCTTTGTGCATCCTCCGCCCCCGCCGAACCGACAAGGGGCTCCGTCCCCATAGGTGCTCGTGGAGACCCGATTTCCCCCGACACCGTGGGTATGATTATACGATATGCATCATACAATCTCAGATTCATCTATTCAACCAACACAAAGAAATTCAAAGAGTGCCCCAAAGTTTCTACCGGAGAGTCAAGACGAAAACGTGTGCCAACCCCTATGCATAAGTTCACAAGGTCACTGAACCCACAAGTTGATCACCATAACATACATCAAGTAGATCACGTGAATATCCCATTGTCACCACAGATAAGCACATGCAAGACATGTTGGGGAACGTAGCAATTTCAAAAATTTCCTACGCACACGCAAGATCATGGTGATGCATAGCAACGAGAGGGGAGAGTGTTGTCTACGTACCCTCGTAGACCGAAGCGGAAGCGTTGACACAACGTAGAGGAAGTAGTCGTACGTTCTCCTCGCGATCCAACCGATCACAGCACCGTTACTCCGGCACCTCCGAGTTCTTGGCACACGTTCAGCTCGATGACGATCCCCGGGCTCCGATCCAGCAAAGCGTCAAGGAAGAGTTCCGTCAGCACGACGGCGTGGTGACGATCTTGATGTGTTACCGGCGCAGGGCTTCGCCTAAGCACTGCAACGATATGATCGAGGTGGAATTTGGTGGAAGGGGGCACCGCACACGGCTAAGGAACGATCCGTAGATCAACTTGTGTGTCTTTGGGGTGCCCCCTGCCCCCGTATATAAAGGAGCAAGGGAGGGGGTGGCCGGCCTAGGCAAAAGGTGCGGCCAGCATATGGAGTCCTACTAGGACTCCAAGTCCTAGTAGGAGTCCACCAAAAGGGGAGGAAGGGAGAAGGAATAGGAGGAGAAGGAGAGGTGGCCGGCCCCCTTTTCCCTAGTCCAATTCGGACCAAAGGGGAGGGGGGGCGCAGCAGCCTTTTCCTCTTCCCACTAAAGCCCATCAAGGCCCATTACTTCTCCCGTAATCCCGTAACTCCCCGGTACCTCCGAAAATACCCGAACCACTCAGAACCCTTCCGATGTCCGAATATAGTCGTCCAATATATCGATTTTTACGTCTCGACCATTTCGAGACTCCTCGTCATGTCCCCGATCTCATCCGGGACTCCGAACTCCTTCGGTACATCAAAACTCATAAACTCATAATATAACTGTCATCGAAACCTTAAGCGTGCGGACCCTACGGTTCGAGAACAATGTAGACATGACCGAGACACGTCTCCAGTCAATAACCAATAGCGGGACCTGGATGCCCATATTGGCTCCTACATATTCTACGAAGATCTTTATCGGTCAGACCGCATAACAACATACGTTGTTCCCTTTGTCATCGGTATGTTACTTGCCCGAGATTCGATCGTCGGTATCCAATACCTAGTTCAATCTCGTTACCGGCAAGTCTCTTTTCTCGTTCCGTAATACATCATCTCGCAACTAACTCATTGGTTGCAATGCTTGCAAGGCTTATGTGATGTGCATTACCGAGAAGGCCCTGAGATACCTCTCCGACAATCGGAGTGACAAATCCTAATCTCGAAATATGCCAACCCAACATGTACCTTCGGAGACACCTGTAGAGTACCTTTATAATCACCCAGTTACGTTGTGACGTTTGGTAGCACACAAAGTGTTCCTATGGTAAACGGGAGTTGCATATTCTCATAGTTAAAGGAACATGTATAAGTCATGGATAAAAGCAATAGCAACATACTAAACGATCGGGTGCTATGCTAATGGAATGGGTCATGTCAATCAGATCATTCAACTAATGATGTGATCTCGTTAATCAAATAACAACTCTTTGTTCATGGTTAGGAAACATAACCATCTTTGATTAATGAGCTAGTCAAGTAGAGGCATACTAGTGACACTCTGTTTGTCTATGTATTCACACATGTATTATGTTTCCGGTTAATACAATTCTAGCATGAATAATAAACATTTATCATGACATGTAAGGAAATAAATAATAACTTTATTATTGCCTCTAGGGCATATTTCCTTCAGTCTCCCACTTGCACTAGAGTCAATAATCTAGATCACATCACTATGTGATTAACATCAATAGTTCACATCATCATGTGATTAACACCCATAGTTCACATCGCTATGTGACCGACACCCAAAGGGTTTACTAGATTCAGTAATCTAGTTTACATCGCTATGTAATTAACACCCAAAGAGTACTAAGGTGTGATCATGTTTTGCTTGTGAGAGAATCTTAGTCAACGGGTCTGCTACATTCAGATCCGTTATGTATTTTGCAATTTTCTATGTCTACAATGCTCTGCACGGAGCTACTTTAGCTAATTGCTCCCACTTTCAATATGTATCTAGATTGAGACTTAGAGTCATCTAGATTAGTGTCAAAACTTGCATCGACGTAACCTTTTACGACGAACCTTTTTGTCACATCCATAATCGAGAAACATATCCTTATTCCACTAAGGATAATTTTGATCGCTTGTCCAGTGATCTACTCCTAGATCACTATTGTACTCCCTTGCCAAACTCAGTGGTAGGGTATGCAATAGATCTGGTACACAGCATGGCATACTTTATAGAACCTATGGCTGAGGCATAGGGAATGACTTTCATTCTCTTTCTATCTTCTGCCGTGGTTGGGTTTTGAGTCTTACTCAATTTCACACCTTGTAATACATGCAAGAACTCTTTCTTTGACTGTTCCATTTTGAACTACTTCAAATTTTTTTCAAGGTATGTACTTATTGAAAAACTTATCAAGCGTCTTGATCTATCTCTATAGATCTTGATGCTCAATATGTAAGCAGCTTCACCGAGGTCCTTCTTCGAAAAATCCTTTCAAATACTCCTTTATGCTTCACAGAATAATTCTACATTATTTCCGATCAATAATATGTCATTTACATATACTTATCAGAAATGCTGTAGTGCTCCCACTCACTTTCTTGTAAATACAGGCTTCACCGCAAGTCTGTATAAAACTATATGCTTTGATCAACTTATCAAAGCGTATATTCCAACTCCGAGATGCTTGCGCCAGTCCATAGATGGATCGCTGGAGCTTGCATATTTTGTTAACACCTTCAGGATCGACAAAACCTTCTAGTTGCATCGTATACAACTCTTCTTTAATAAATCCATTAAGGAATGTAGTTTTGTTTATCCATTTGCCGGATTTCATAAAATGCGGCAATTGCTAACATGATTCGGACAGACTTAAGCATAGATACGTGTGAGAAACTCTCATCGTAGTCAATACTTTGAACTTGTCGAAAAACCTTTTTCGACAATTCTAGCTTTGTAGATAGTAACACTACTATCAGTGTCCGTCTTCCTCTTGAAGATCCATTTATTCTTAATTGCTTGCCGATCATCGGGCAAGGCAACCAAAGCCCAAACTTTGTTCTCATACATGGATCATATCTCAGATTTCATGGCCTCTAACCATTTTGCGGAATCTGGGCTCATCATCGCTTCCTCATAGTTCGCAAGTTCGTCATGGTCTAGTAACATGACTTCCAGAACAGGATTACCGTACCACTCTGGCGCGGATCTCACTCTGGTTTACTTACGAGATTCGGTAGTAACTTGATCTTGAAGTTACATGATCATCATCATTAGCTTCCTTACTAATTGGTGTAGTAGTCTCAAGAACAGATTTCTGTGAGGAACTACTTTCCAATAAGGGAGAAGGTACAATTACCTTATCAAGTTTTCTACTTTCCTCCCACTCACTTCTTTCGAGAGAAACTCTTTCTCTAGAAAGTTTCCGAACTTAGCAACAAAAGTCTTGCCTTCGGATCTGTGATAGAAGGTGTATCCAACAGTTTCCTTTGGATATCCTATGAAGACACATTTCTCCGATTTGGGTTTGAGCTTATCAGGTTGAAGCTTTTTCACATAAGCATCGGAGCCCCAAACTTTAAGAAACGACAGCTTAGATTTATTGCTAAACCATAGTTCATACGGTGTCGTCTCAACGGATTTAGATGGTGCCCTATTTAATGTGAATGCAGCTGTCTCTAATGCATAATCCCAAAAACGATAGTGGTAGATCGGTAAGATACATCATAAATTGTACTATATCTAATAAAGTACGGTTATGACGTTCGGACGCACCATTATGCTGCGGTGTTCCAGGTGGCATGAGTTTGTGAAACTATTCCACATTGTTTTAATTGAAGACCAAACTCGGTACATATTCCATATTGGCTCCTACATATTCTACGAAGATCTTTATCGGTCAGACCGCATAACAACATACGTTGTTCCCTTTGTCATCGGTATGTTACTTGCCCGAGATTCGATCGTCGGTATCCAATACCTAGTTCAATCTCGTTACCGGCAAGTCTCTTTTCTCGTTCCATAATACATCATCTCGCAACTAACTCATTGGTTGCAATGCTTGCAAGGCTTATGTGATGTGCATTACCGAGAAGGCCCTGAGATACCTCTCCGACAATCGGAGTGACAAATCCTAATCTCGAAATATGCCAACCCAACATGTACCTTCGGAGACACCTGTAGAGTACCTTTATAATCACCCAGTTACGTTGTGACGTTTGGTAGCACACAAAGTGTTCCTATGGTAAACGGGAGTTGCATATTCTCATAGTTAAAGGAACATGTATAAGTCATGGATAAAAGCAATAGCAACATACTAAACGATCGGGTGCTATGCTAATGGAATGGGTCATGTCAATCAGATCATTCAACTAATGATGTGATCTCGTTAATCAAATAACAACTCTTTGTTCATGGTTAGGAAACATAACCATCTTTGATTAATGAGCTAGTCAAGTAGAGGCATACTAGTGACACTCTGTTTGTCTATGTATTCACACATGTATTATGTTTCCGGTTAATACAATTCTAGCATGAATAATAAACATTTATCATGACATGTAAGGAAATAAATAATAACTTTATTATTGCCTCTAGGGCATATTTCCTTCAAGACATACATCAAGTGTTCTCAAATCCTTAAAGACTCAATCCGATAAGATAACTTCAAAGGGAAAACTCAATCCATTATAAGAGAGTAGAGGGGGAGAAACATCATAAGATCCAACTATAATAGCAAAGCTCGCGATACATCAAGATCGTGCCATATCAAGAACACGAGAGAGAGAGAGAGAGAGAGAGAGAGATCAAACACATAGCTACTGGTACATACCCTCAGCCCCGAGGGTGAACTACTTCCTCCTCGTCACGGAGAGCGCCGAGATGATGAAGATTGTTGGGGATGTTGCTATCCGGGGTAAACCGGCCTGCAGGGCCCGGGTTACCTCCGTCGACAGACCCGAGATGTTAAAACCCAAGGAGAGATAGAAGGGCCTAAGGCCCATAATCGGTTTAAAAGGTTTATAGTGTAAACCGGCCTGATGTAAACTTGTATTGTAAGTTAGGAATAGAGAGACCGACCCGGGCACGTTTATTAGCCGGAGGTTGGGACTTTGCAGACCGACGGGCGTCACCTGTGTATATAAGGGGATGACCCGGCGGCGGTTTGGGACAGAAAAAGAAGAACTCGAGGTTTAGGCGAAGCATATCGCTCCCTAAGCCCTCGAAACCCATCAATCCCATCACAACTAGACGTAGGCTTTTACCTTCATCGAAGGGGCCGAACTAGTATAAAAACCGTGTCCTTGTGTCCACTTTAACCCCTTCAAGCTAACCCGTTGCGATGGCTCCACGACTAAGTCCTCTTACTAGGACATCTGCCGTGACAAATCCACGACAGTTGGCGCCCACCGTGGGGCTATCGCGAGATGGTTTCAGGTTCTTGGAGGGCCGCTTTGAAGGACTCGAGGGTTACGCTGTGGGACGGATGACCAAGAGCCGCCGCGGAAAACTCTACATCGACAGCACAGGCTGGGGCCCCGACGCCGGCTCGATCGAGTACGGGTACCGGGTCCCCTTTGGCGGCATCCATGTTTTCATCGGCAAGATCGGAGAACCGGGCCCCGAGTTAGGCGTCTGCGCCGACCTCATCGAGACAGCTCAGTGCACGAGATCGACCCCGGCTAAACCGACCAGGAAGCGTGCCTTCGTGGGAGTCATCCACGGGGGAAGCTACGAGGAAGGATCCGAATCTGGTGACGAAACCGCCATCTACTCTGGCGATGAAACGTCGACCGGGGAGACCGAATCTCTTTACCAGCTACAAGATGATCGGGTTGGGGGTGGCTCCGATGGCAGAAGTATTCCGGACCCCTCTGATCTGCCCTATCGGGTTGGGATCTTCATGGCTGGGACACAGGCGGCGCCACGATCAACTGCAGCAGCAGCGATCTCCGGATCGGCAGCAGCAACGGCTGCGCGGGCAGGAGGCCCTACGGGTTCACCAGCCCAAGTTTTGTCAGACCTGTTTGACGCACTAGCAGCGCTCATGGCGGAAGCCAACCCGGTGGATCAGGAGGTTCACAATGCTGAGATTGCCAAAGTGAGAGAGCAGATCACTCGGGCTAAAGCGGAGCTGGCAGCAGAAGAGATCAGGATGACGGCGGAGCGCGCCGCTTTAGATGCACAGGCTTACAGGCTCATGATGGACCAGAAGGCGTCTCAGGAGGTCCTGAAGAGAAAATCCCGGTCTCGGTTGCCCGCCGCCCTCGACGCTCGAAACCTCTTCAACACCCCGGGGGTAAACCGTGCGGAGGCGACGGCCGGTGCCCCGGTTCAGCACCGAATTATAAACCTGCCTCGTCATAACACTGATACGCCACCGGCCATGCCAACGCCGTCAGGTCATTATTCCAACCCGATGGATAACCTCGTCGCGGCGGCGGCTCGGTTGGAAGCCATTCCGATCGAAGGAGATTCACCGCAGGATGAAGAGACACGCCGGGTCAAGGAGCTCCTTAGGACCGCGTTGGCCCAGCATGAAGCGTATTCGCAAAGCCGTGATCGGATTCACTCCACCCCTCGCCCCAGCAGGAGCTATAGTAGGCGCGTGGAGGAGCCGGCCGTTTCTTCTAACGACAGGCGTGAAGCGCTCCGCGGCAACAATCCGGCGGGCGTCGACAATGCTCACGAGAATGTGGATCGCACCCGTGCACGGGAGGCCGGATTAGCAGCGCAGCATCAGGCTCGTCAGCTTACACCTATCTTCCCAGCAGCTACGGTTGAACCGGGGGTGGTTTCCAGTTCTTTGGGAGTACCGTGCCTTGTTCCCGTTTTACGCAACGTGCGCCTGCCCAAAGACTTCAAAGGCCCCCGCAAGGTACCAAACTACACGGCAGATCAGCCTCCGGAGACATGGGTGGAGAGCTATGAAATGGCTATGGAGATGCTGGATGTGGATGACACGGCGTGTGCCAAGTATTTCACTATGATGTTAGAAGGAACGGCCCGGACTTGGCTAAAGAGCTTACCGCCTAATTCAATTAGTTCATGGGCCCAATTGCGCGCCCGGTTTATCAAGAATTTCAAGGACACGTGCAAACAGCCAATGTCAATAGTTGACCTGGCAGCCTGCGTTCAACAAGAAGGGGAATCAACTACCCATTGGGTACGACGAGTATCAGAAGTTTTGCACTCATCAGATCACATCAACGCAGACACCGCTGTAGTGCTGTTGGAAAGCAACTGTCGGTTTGGCCCTTTGAAGCTAAAGCTGGGCCGGATGAAGCGTGATTGTACAGATATAGGAACGCTCATGACCGCTTTAGTGAAGTATGCGGATTCTGACAGTACCAAGGATCCTGACTCTGGTGATGACAAAGCAGGGAAGGGAAGGAAGAATAGCAACACCAAAGGCCAGCAGCATCGACCGACAGGTAATGGAGGCGGAGGAAAACGTAAACCGGACGGGAACATGGACTTGGTGGCCAGCACAAGTGCACAGGATAAAGGCCAGCGGCGTAAGGGAAAACAGCCAAGTTTTCGCGCACATCCCGGTCCTAACCCGGAGCGTTTGAACTTTTTCTTAAACCAGCCCTGTCCGAAGCACGGAACGAAGGAGGAACCAGCAGCCCATCTTTGGAAGGATTGTTATATCATGAAGGAATTCAAAAGCTCAAACACTTTCCAATATGATCACAGCTCCGGCGGCGGTTCCGGTTCCGGATCAGGGTACGGTGGCGGGAATTCCGGTCCAGGGTTCCAGGGTAACCCGGGCGGACAGGTCAGCCAAAATAATCAGAATAATCAAAGTAATCAAAGTGGTTATCAGAGCAACCCGAAACAGTTGAGTGGGGGACAGTATCATGTCTTTACTACGAGCTTGGATAAACGAGATCGGAAGCTTCAGAGGCGAGCAGTCAGTGCTGTCGAACCGGCCACGCCTCACTATCTGCGTTGGTCGGAACAGCCTATCATATGGAGCCGAGAAGATCATCCTCCCAGGGTGTATAATCCGGGTCAGTTAGCACTGGTGGTAGCGCCTCAGGTGGGAGGTTATAAGCTCACCAAGGTGCTCATGGACGGAGGGAGCAGCATTAACATCTTGTATTATGAGACCTTCCGTCGTATGGGACTGGTAGATAAGGATCTCAGACCGACCAATACAGTGTTCCACGGGGTGGTGCCTGGCAAGTCTGCGTATCCGGTTGGTAAGATAGCCCTTGAAGTGGTATTTGGCGATAGTCACGATTCCAGATCAGAGACGCTGACGTTTGAGGTGGTTAAAATCCAAAGTCCGTACCACGCTTTGTTCGGGCGGCCAGCTTATGCAAAATTTATGGCACGGCCCTGCTACGTATATCTGCAACTTAAGATGCCAGGTTACAAGGGCACTATAACGGTTCATGGGAGCCGCCGAATCGCTTTGGAATGCGAGGAAGGGGATGCGACTTATGCTGAATCGGTTTGTGCTACGGAGGAGCTAAAGCAGTATAAAGACAGTGTTGATCCGGAGGATATGACTTCATTAAAAAAGCCAACTACAGACCACGATCCGGCCTTGAAGTTCAAGTCAGCGGCCGAAACTAAGCTTGTTGACTTCGTACCTGGCGATTCATCCAAGCAGTTCAGCATCAGTGCAAACTTGGATCCAAAATAGGAAAGCGCGCTCATCGAGTTCATCCGTGAGAATCGGGACATCTTTGCATGGAAGCCATCTGACATGCCTGGTGTACCGAGGCAACTCGCTGAGCACACCCTTAATGTGGATCCTAAGTACAAGCCGGTAAAGCAGTTCTTACGGCGGTTTAACGAAGAAAGACGTAAAGCGATTGGTGAGGAAGTGGCCAGGCTCCTGGCAGCTGGGTTTATCATTGAGGTTTTTCATCCTGAATGGCTCGCTAATCCGGTGCTAGTTCTTAAGAAAAACGGCACCTGGCGCATGTGTGTGGATTACACAGACTTGAATAAAGCTTGCCCAGCAGATCCTTTTGCTCTCCCCCGGATTGATCAGATCATTGATGCTACGGCAGGTTGCGAGCGTTTAAGTTTTTTGGATGCTTATTCGGGTTATCATCAGATCAAGATGGCAGTTAAGGACCAGGAGAAGACAGCGTTTATCACTCCCTTTGGAGCCTTCTGCTATGTGTCTATGCCCTTTGGGCTTAAGAGTGCGCAGGCTACTTATCAACGATGTGTGCAAAATTGCCTCCACGAGCAGATTGGTCGTAATGTGCATGCTTATGTGGATGATATTGTGGTCAAGTCACGAAAGAAGGAGACCCTGGTTGACGATTTGAAGGAGACTTTCGATAACTTGAGAGTGTACCAAATGATGCTCAACCCGGCTAAATGTGTTTTTGGTGTACCTGCAGGCAAGCTGTTGGGATTTTTAGTGTCCCATAGAGGAATTGAGGCCAATCCAGAAAAGATCACAGCCATCACCTCCCTGGCCAAACCGAAATGCATCAATGATGTTCAGCGCATGGCTGGGCGGATTGCAGCGTTAAGCCGGTTTATCAGTCGCCTTGGTGAAAAGGCGATCCCCTTGTATCAAATGCTCAAGAAGACGGATCAATTTGTCTGGAGTCCGGAGGCTGATAAAGCATTTGAGGACTTGAAGCGACAGCTAGTCAATCCGCCAGTTTTGGCAGCCCCTGTAGATAAAGAGCCACTCCTGTTATATGTTGCGGCGAATGCCAGAGCAGTCAGTGTGGCGATGGTGGTAGAACGAAAGGAGGCTGGAAAGGAACATCCGGTTCAGCGACCGGTTTACTATATCAGTGAAGTACTTATCGAGTCCAAACAAAGGTATCCGCATTGGCAGAAGCTGGTATATGGCGTTTTTATGGCAAGCCGGAAGCTGAGGCAATATTTCCAAGGACACCCAATCACGGTGGTCAGTTCTGGTCCTTTGGGTGACATTATACAGAACCGGGAGGCGACCGGTCGGATTGCCAAGTGGGCTATCGAGCTCGGGCCGCACGATTTAAGGTACGTACCCCGGACGGCCATAAAATCACAGGCACTTGTCGATTTCATAAACGATTGGACAGAGTTACAAGCGCCTGAGGAGAAGCCAGATAACACCTATTGGACCGTTCATTTCGACGGGTCAAGACAATTGGAAGGCTCGGGGGCTGGAGTCGTTTTAACTTCCCCACGAGGAGATAAGTTTTGTTATGTCCTCCGTTTAATGTTCCCCTGTACAAACAATGCGGCTGAGTATGAAGCTTTGCTTCATGGACTTCGGGTGGCTAAAGAGATGAATTTGAGCAGAGTTAGGTGCTTTGGTGATTCGGATCTGGTGGCTCAGCAGGTATCTGGCACCTGGGATTCTAAGGATCCGCTTATGGCTGCGTACCGACGTGAAGTAGATATGGTGGCTGGGCATTTCAAAGGTTATCAAGTGGATCATGTGGACCGCAGAAAGAATGAGGCAGCGGACGCTTTAAGTCGCTTGGGCTCTCAGCGTAAACCGGTCCCACCCAATGTTTTCTTGGATGTATTGTACCACCCATCGGTACAGCTGCCCGGTGAGCTGGAGTTGGCTGTTCCTGATCCGGAGGCTCAGTTAGTGGCGGCTCTTCACGCCACCCCGGATTGGACGCTCCCTTACCTGGCATATATGAACCGGGGTGAGTTGCCAGAAGATGAAAGCTTGGCTCGACAGATAGTACGACGGTCCAAGTCTATGACCATTTTCCAAGGAGAGTTACATCATCGCAGCGTATCAGGAGCGCTGCAACGGTGCATATCCCCTAAGGAGGGGTGCGAGATATTACGAGAAATACATGAAGGGGATTGCGGCCACCACGCCGGTTCAAAATCATTGGTGGCTAAAGCGTTCCACCACGGTTTCTACTGGTTAACTGCTCATGCTGATGCGGAAGACCTGGTCAGATTATGTGATGGTTGCCAGAAATTTTCCAGACGAGCACACATACCGGCTCAAGAATTGAGGATGATTCCAATCACTTGGCCGTTTGCGACTTGGGGGCTTGATATGGTTGGGCCTTTTAAGCGTTCCAAAGATAAGAAGACCCACCTACTGGTGGCGGTTGACAAATTTACAAAGTGGGTAGAGGCAGAACCTGTCAGTAAGTGTGATGCAGCCACGGCGGTTCGGTTTATAAAGAAGGTGATCTTCCGGTTTGGTTTTCCACACAGCATCATCACAGATAATGGTACCAATCTATCCAAGGGGGCCATGAAGGAGTTCTGTGCACGGGAGCATATACGGCTTGATGTTTCTTCGGTAGCGCACCCACAGTCTAATGGTCAGGCAGAACGAGCGAACCAAGAGATCTTGAGAGGTATCAAACCCCGGCTTCTGGTCCCTTTGCAAAGGACGCCGGGTTGTTGGGTGGAGGAGCTACCGTCTGTATTATGGAGCATCAACACCACGCCTAACAGATCCACGGGGTTTACGCCGTTTTTTATGGTTTATGGAGCAGAGGCGGTTCTCCCAAGTGACATACGACATGACTCACCTCGCGTGGCAGCATATGTTGAAGCGGATAATGAGCAGGCACGGCAGAACGCTCTTGACTTGTTGGATGAGGAGCGTGACTTGGCAGCTGCCCGTTCAGCGATTTACCAGCAAGATCTTCGCCGTTACCACAGCCGTCGGGTTAGGACCAGAACCTTTCAGGAGGGGGATTTGGTGCTTCGGCTCATCCAGGATCAATCTGATCAGCATAAATTATCCCCGCCGTGGGAGGGACCTTTTGTGGTCAGCAAGAATCTGAATAATGGGTCATATTACCTGATTGATATTCGAGAGCGCAAGGATTCACGCACATCAGAGGAGGAAACCAGCAGGCCGTGGAACATAGCTCATCTTCGACCTTATTATACATGAGCCCTGGGCTCTGTTTATGTACATATCATGACCATGTATATATTATGATTAATACAATAAACCGGAGCCTCGAGTAAAACAGGGTCTCTACTGTCCTTCACATCATGTGTGCTTACCCCTGGAGGTCGTTTCACAGAAATTCAAATTATAGACTCCGGTTTAAAAGCCGGTTCAAGGGAAGATGTCTCCTACAAGGCTGTGAAGCTCTTAATATCCGGTTCAATATCCCGGTTCAAGTATAAGGCTTACTGTTCAAACATAGGCCGTATTCGAGCCAAAGAGAACATAGCCATTCAGCATGAGGCTTCCTGTTCAAACATAGGCCGTATTCGAGCCAAAGAGAACATAGCCATTCAGCATGAGGCTTCCTGTTCAAACATAGGCTGTATTCGAGCCAAAGAGAACATAGCTATTCAAACATGGGGCTTCCTGTTCAAACATAGGTCGGGTTCGAACCAAAGAGAACATAGCTAAACCCTATAAAGTCAGTTGGGGACCTAGTCGGCCTGAACCGTAGCCACACCTCCGGGGGGCTTGGTCATGTCTTGACGATGGTAATGCCTTCTGGCTGGCATATTTGCCACTGAATCAGTTGGGGACCTAATCGACTTGAACCGTAGATTACGCCTTATGGGAACCCGGTCATGTCTTGATGATGGTAATGCCTTCTGGTCGGCTTTTTAGCCAATGAATCATTTGGGGGCTTGGTCGTGTCCGAACCAACGCAATGCCACTTGATCGGCCCTTGGCCATTGAGTCACTTGGGGGCTTGGTTGACGAACCAATGCAATGCCATTTGGCCGGCATATTTGCCACGATTCAGTTAGGAACCTAGTCGACCTAAACCGTAGCTACACCTCTTGGGGGCTCGGTTTTGTCTTGACGATGGTCACGCCTTCTGAACGGTTCATAGTAACCATTATTTGCATGCGTTTTACTATCGCGTTGCCTTTTCATATTTGGTTTTTGTTTTCTGCCTTTATTGTGGTATTTTTATTGTTCTTCGGAACGTCAAGTATCTTTAAACCGATTCAGCTGACATAGCCTGGTCCGTTTTTTAACCCAGAGGCAAGTTGCCCGGTTTGGCAAAGGCGCAGCACGGTTCATAGGGTTGGAAGATCTTGTGTACTCAATAAGGACAGGAAACAGAGTTGGAAAACGTCATTGGAACGTAATGCCTGAATATATTGTTCGTAAAGGCACAGCACGGTTCATAAAGAGCATCAGTACCAGTGCGCGAAGGCACATTCAAATGCAGAGGTATTAAACTATCTTATTACAAGGCAACGTGGTGCCTGAATATATTGTTCGTTGACGGATTAAAACGTCACCAATTAAGGTGAACCGGAGCGTTGATTACGCCTGTTCGCCGCCTCGGTTCGAAGGCTAGGGATCGTCTTGTGCCGCTTCAGCTCTATCTTGGTTACCCATTGGCTGGAAATCAGCAGTTGTCCAGTCGATTCCCATTAGCGCTTGAAAGACGGCTTCTTCGTGAATCAGCAAAGACGGTTCAATGTCAGGGGCGTAAGTGTGCTTACGGTTTGGAGGAATAAGGTTTCCCGCTTCAGGGACCGGGGCAGCCACTCGTTTGTTCTGATTGTCGTAGTGGGCCTGGTAATGTGACAGATCTGCTTCCTCAGCCAATTGACAAGCTAGGGGGCGCACCGCCCGGTTTATCGCCCTCAAATCGTCCTCACCAAAGTCTGAACCGTCTTCCTTCAAGCTGGGGTATCCTTGGGCTGCTTCGACAGGATCGAAATCTGGTACCCACGCTTTGGCCCGGATCAAGGCAGTAATGGCTCCAGTTCGAGCAGCTGATCTCTTCAACTCTTCAATCCGGGCTGGAAGCATGGACAGCCTCTTTAATGTGTCCTGAATCAGAGACGGCGCAGGGTTGTTGTGCGATGCAGTGGTGATAGCTCTTTGTGCTCCGGTGTACAACTGTTCAATCAGAGTGTAAGCAGCTTTGAGTTTCATCCGCACATCAGAACCCAAATGTCCAATACGTGAGCCTGCAGTGTTCCAAGATGGATTACAAACCGGACATAGGATGTAGCAGACAAGGTACAAATTGGAAGAAGGGCGGCGAAAAGCTTACCAAAGACGGCAGAGGTCATGGAGTGTATCTGTCGCTTCACGGTGGATAATTCATCAACCACCGGTTTAAGAGCAGCTTCGGCATTTTCAGCCCTCTTCGTCAAAAGAGCTCTCTCAGTAGCCCAATCAGCTTGTTCTTTTTTGTGGCTTTCTTTCAGCTGTTCCATAACGGTTAAGGCATGGGCCAATTCGTCCTTCGTTTTTTCAGTTTCAGCCTGTTGGGTTTTTAAGATTTCCTGAAGGTCCGAGACTTGTTTCGCTTTGGTCTTCAGATCCCCCTGCAGCAGGTCGTCAACAGTGTTCAGAAAATATTGCACGGTTTGGAAGTATCAACCACACAAGCAAGTTATGCGCTCGATACTTGGGGGCTAATGCATACTTGATTTTAACGCAAGTTTTCCATTATAAAAAGTCCCAAGATTAATACAAGTATTTAAACTTGGCACTTGGGGGCTAATGGTTATCTGATGATGTTTTCTGATTATGACCTATGTTAAAGCCTTGGGTTTTCTAAACCGGACCTTAATTGTCAAGGCAGCCCGATCCGGTTTACCATCTCGTTTTGGAAATATTGATAAGTTAAGTTGCAATGAAATGAAGCATAAAGGAGTTACCTCAAGTTTCTCCTTCATCATCTTGATCATGCCAGCTTCATAATCCCGGCTGGTGTACAGTCGGTTCAGGTACCCAGAATAAAGATCCGGGGCGCTTAAAGCGGCATACGTGGAGGAGTCAAGGTCCCATTTGCCCTTTATGGCCGAGATTTCGTCCTTGGCAGTATGCTTGGCCAAAGTAGCAGTGTTCCCCGGTTCAGAGCGGCCAATGCCGGTAATCACAACATCATCATCCTTCGAATCGCTGCTCTGCAGTGGCCCTGTCGGTTTATCAACAGTTCCAGAAGGGGGGATGGAATTCTCAACCCGAACAGGACTGGCGGGCGGATCAGTACGGCTGGCAGGTTCGATAGTCCTTTCTTCAGCGCAGATGTCATCTTGCGGAGATAGATAATTCTGAGTATCTTCACGACCCAGAGTGTCAGCACCAGGAGTTTCTTCCGGTTCAGGAGCGGCAGTCCCTTCAGCCGGGTTATCCAGACGAGCCTTCTTGCTCGGTCTAGGTTTAGCCCTGAGAAAAAAAAAAGCCCAAAGATTGAAAAAACGGTATAAGATGGATTAAGAGACCCATACAGAGATATGTTGTGATCAGTCCAAATTACCCAATAACTGTCTTCAACGGTGGCAGTTGAGTGGCTGAAGATTCACCGGAAGAGGAATGGGAAGTGACCTGATAATCGGAGTCAGATGGATTTAGAGGCTGACGAGTTAAACCTGCTTTAGGAGGAAAGCTAGCGCATAAATCGGAGACCTCTGAGCGGCGTTTCCGAACCGGGCTGTTCGGTAAACCGGCGGAGGTAACTACCTGGCCGCTATGCCGGGTGGTGCGTCGGGCTTCATGTTGCTGGGTCTTCACAAGAAATTTGGGATCCAAGTAAGCAAGAGGGTGAGAAAATTGAATTTTCCGGTTTGCTTGGCGAGGGTTTTTCAAAGGCAAAGGAACGGCATCAGAAGAAAGAATAGTTACCTCTGGGCCTTCAGCATTGCTCGCTTCAGCGTCGTCCTGACAAATATCATCGTCAATAAGACGTACAAAAAGTAAGCCAACTGAATCAAGGTCTACCCCAAGGTCCGGATTACCCACATCATCCTCCTCTAAATCGGGGGTACAGGAAGCAGTGTGCCTTTTCTTTGTAGCAGGCTTCTTCACCCTTGTCTTGGGTCTGATTATCTTTTCGGTTGGCTCCTGAAGCTTCTTGCTCCAAAACGGATCATCTCCCTGTTTCGGAAAGGGCTGGAAGTTAGCAATGTATATAAGGAGATCAAAAATTCTATAAACAGGGGGAGTTACTTACAGCAGGTGGTTTGTTTGTGGCGCAAAATGGAAGCAGGCCGGTTTGAGCGCAAACATGTTCCGGTTCGTTCAGCATCTTTTTCACGGCTTCAGCGACTTCGTCCTCCGTCAGCTGAATGTTGCAGTGCCTCAAAGGATCATCAACCCGACCCGTGTATTGGCACATCAAACCGGAGCGGATGCTAAGGGGCAGGATGCTCCATGAAATCCAGCAACGAGCAAGATCAACCCCCGTTAAACCATTAGCCATGAAGGCTCTGAGCTTGGACAGCTGAGGGGCATACTTACTCCTCTCTTTGGCAGTTAGCCGTGGGGGGAAGGGGTGAGTGTTGCTAAGTCTCTCTGGACGGAAACCGGGCAGTGGATTTTCCTCAGCAGAGGAAGTATCCTTGCAATAGAACCAAGTGCAATTCCATTCTTGCGGATGGCTATGCAACTTGGCGTGAGGATAAGTCACCTCTTTCCTTTTCTGAATCGCCATACCACCCAGTTCCATATTAGGGCCGTCGGTAAACTCAGTACGTCGGTTCAAATGGAAAAAGTCCCGGAACAGCTCTACAGTAGGTTCTTCTTGGAAGTATGCCTCGCAAAGTACTTGAAAATGGCAGATATTCGTGACTGAATTTGGACCAACATCTTATGGGCGCAGCCTAAAATTAGCCAAGACGTCCCGATAAAATTTTGAACCGGGTGGATTAAACCCCCGGGCCAGGTGATCCGCAAACACCACCACTTCTCCCTCCTGCGGGGTAGGAGGACATTCGTCTCCTGGAACCCTCCAATGGATGGTACTTTTGCTACTCAAAGCACCAGTCAGAACTAAGTTGTTTAGTTGGGTCTCAGTGATGCAAGAGGGAACCCAGTTGCATTCATACACCTGTTTTGCCATGAGGAAATCTACAAGGCAAAGGTATTCCGGTTTGAGAGCAAGTATGATTGTAAACCGAAGATGCTCTTATATAGAGTCAGGCTATCTACAATAATATCAACCGGCGGTTCATCAAGGGGACTAATGGATGTGTAGATCGGTTTGTTCGCTTTGCTAAGAGTTAAACCGACCAGATCTAAACAGTTGTGAGTATGAAAGCAGAAACAGATCCCGTACGGATTCTTTCAAAGCAATGGATCTACAGCTAGGGCGAAAAAGAAATAAAAACAGGTAATATGAAGTCGGGCTCACAGCAGAACAACATAAGCTCGACAAGCAGGAACAAGAGTGAGATCTAAGGAAATGAGTGCAGATTTATGGCGACTGCTAAGAGGAACTACAAATCCAGATACAGGTAGCATCGTCTATTCGCAAAGGCTGCTATGGGGATGAGCAAGAAACAGTAGCAGGACGATGAACCCTAGAACAGATCTAAAGCAACAGGAACAGGGGCCTTACCGGGGTCCAAGCAGATGCGGAAAGTCGCCGCGGTGCTCTGATCCGATCAGGTTGATGCAGCGGCCGGAGTTGGTGCAGCAGCTGACGGCGGCGGCGGAGCTCTGAGGTCTGGGTCGCGAGGAAGACGAAGAAGGGGAGGAAAGGAAGATGGCCTTCAAGTCATATTTATAAGGCGCGACGCGCGTGTCAGGCGCGCGAATCCAGGGGCCGGAGATTTCGGAAGCCCAGCCGTCGCCCTGATTCTTGCGGGTTAGCGAAAGGAGACGGTAGCTTGCGCTGACATCATATCGGTTTACCACAGCAAGAGGAGACGGATAAACGACGGTTTAACAAGTCACTGGAAGACATTTGAAGACAGAAATTCTTATTAAGGATTGACATGAACCTGTTCAAATCAATCTGGGGCCTAATGTTGGGGATGTTGCTATCCGGGGTAAACCGGCCTGCAGGGCCCGGGTTACCTCCGTCGACAGACCCGAGATGTTAAAACCCAAGGAGAGATAGAAGGGCCTAAGGCCCATAATCGGTTTAAAAGGTTTATAGTGTAAACCGGCCTGATGTAAACTTGTATTGTAAGTTAGGAATAGAGAGACCGACCCGGGCACGTTTATTAGCCGGAGGTTGGGACTTTGCAGACCGACGGGCGTCACCCGTGTATATAAGGGGATGACCCGGCGGCGGTTTGGGACAGAAAAAGAAGAACTCGAGGTTTAGGCGAAGCATATCGCTCCCTAAGCCCTCGAAACCCATCAATCCCATCACAACTAGACGTAGGCTTTTACCTTCATCGAAGGGGCCGAACTAGTATAAAAACCGTGTCCTTGTGTCCACTTTAACCCCTTCAAGCTAACCCGTTGCGATGGCTCCACGACTAAGTCCTCTTACTAGGACATCTGCCGTGACAAATCCACGACAAAGATGGCCACTGGTGAGGGATCCTCCCTCCAGCAGGGTGCCAGAATAGGGTCCCGGTTGGTTTTTGGTGGCTACAGAGGTTTGCGGCGGCGGAACTCCCGATCTAGGTTTCTTTTCGGGGGTTTCTATATTTATGGGGATTTTTGGCGTCAGGAACAAGTCAGGGAGGTCTCCGAGGCGGCCACGAGGTAGGGGGGCGCGCCCAGGGGGGTAGGGCGCGCCCCCACCCTCGTGGGTGCCTCAGGACTCTTCTGGTCCATCTCCGATACTCCGTGGGCTTCTTTTGGTCCAAAAATAATCTCTGTGAAATTTCAGGTCAATTGGACTCCGTTTGGTTTTCCTTTTCTGCAATACTCAAAAACAAGGAAAAAACAGAAACTGGCACTGGGCTCTTGGTTAATAGGTTAGTCCCAAAAATCATATAAAATAGCATATAAATGCATATAAAACATCCTAGATGGATAATATAATAGCATGGAACAATAAAAAATTATAGTTACGTTGGAGACGTATCATCGATCAGTAGCCTGGAGGGTAGTAGTTGGCGTGGTAGCTCACGGAGGCTCTCGGTGCGGATGCCTCGGCCTGCCGGGCTGCCACCACTGCTGCGTTGTGAGCTCGGGCCTCGCTCTCAAGAATAAAATATCTCCCCTTGTTGTGACAATCAAAGAGAATAGGCGCAGTCAAATATGTGTCCACAACATGTGATTGGTTAAACAACAAATTATAAGTGAAGTTATCAACCCTTCCTTTGAGAATCTTATGCTCCTTTAAGGCATCAAAATCTAAATATCGAGTGGGTAAGATAGGGTCAAAGGGCAAAGGTGCAACACCCAGTCCTCGTGCTAAACGTATGGCATAAATTCCACCATAGAACCAGCCACTTTTGGCGCTATGCTGAAGTCTACGTGCAACAATCGCTCCAAGGTTATAATTCCTTTCACCAGAGAGAGCGGTGTGAATGAGGCTCAAGTCTGGTGAGAAAAGTATGCTGCAGTCTTGCTTGCCTACTATGCATTTCCCGTTAAATAACGCAAACTACTGAATTGCGGGAAAGTGAATGCTCTTTATTCTTCCTTGTCTCACTCCTCTGTTTTCATCGTAACAAAGGCTAGTCAAGAAAGACTCATACACAACCTTTGATGGCTCATCAAGTGAACCCCAAAATGGAAGTTTGCAATGGTAAGCAAAATTCTCTAGTGAGATAGTAAATGGTTCATCATAAAGCATAAAAGACACCCTAGACTCACGTGGAAAATATTTAAATCCTTTGACAAATGATTCAATGAGAAGATGACACTGTTCACACTTATCTGAGAGGTAGGGACCGAGATCTGCATTGTGAACATATTGCTCAAATTCCATAAGCATGTTTTGGTGGCGGCATCTTGCGTGGAACTTTCACTTGGTTCAACATAGGACCGACGAGCAGAACTGTCACTAGAAGATGCCCCCGAGGATCGTCTCCTCGAGGAACTCCTTCCAAATAGGTTCATCATGTCCGCGTATAATTTTTCCTATGAACAAAAATCTGAATTTTTAGTTCAGAATCTTTTTCCAACAAAACTTCACAAAACTAATAGCAACTACTCATAGGGATACATAGAGGCCATAATAAGCATTCAAACTACTTAGAACACTAAGAATTGAACATGCAAGCACATATACATCAGCACCAAGAGTAGCTATTTATTCAAAGTATAAACCACTAAAACAAAAACTAATTGGACAAATGATGGAGTCACATACCAAGCAACAATCCCCCGAAACAGCTTCGAAAACGGAGCTTCGAGCAAAGAGATCAAAATCCGCGGGTTTGAGCTCAAGAACACGGGAGAGAGAGCAAGAGTGATTTTTTTTTCTGGAGGTAGGTGACAATGTGGGATGAAGAGATAAGTGAGGGGGCCCACATGGGGACCACAACCCACCAGGGCGCGCCTGGGGGCTCTGGCGTGCCCAGGTGAGTTGTGCCCACCTGGTGCACCTCCCTCTGGTAATTTTTGCACCAAAAATTCTTAAATATTCAGGAAAAAATCATATAAATTTTTCAGGGCATTCTGAGAACTTTTGTTTTTTGGGTCATTTTTTATTGCATGGAAAATTCAGAAAACAGACAAAACATGGCATTTTATTTTATTTAACTAATAAAAACAGAAGACAAAAGGTAGGGACAGAAGGTAGTGCTAACTAAATTCATCAACTTCATACCGTTCAAAAATGATCCATTAATAAGGTTGATCAGGTCTTATTAACAACCACTTTCGATTAGCATGAAACCGAAGAACTTTCGTAAATCACTAAGTTACCTCAATGGGGATATGCATTTAATATTTCTTTTTGACAGTAGGTAGAGGTATTTGAAAACTTCCAATAGTGATTGTTGAAATTTTTTCAATAACATTAATACCATTCACTTGGAATTGTTTCTTCGGAAAGTGCACCATATGCTCATTGCCATTAATATGAAAAGTGACCTTGCTTTTATTGCAATAAATAACAGCCCCTGCAGTGTTCAATAAGGGTCTACCAAGGATAATTGACATGTTGTCGTCCTCGGGCATCTCAAGTATAACAAAGTCAGTCAAAATAGTAACATTAGCAACAACAATGGGCACATCCTCACATATACCGATAGGTATGGCAGTTGATTTGTCAGCCATTTGCAAATATATTTCGGTAGGTGTGAGTCTATTCAAGTCAAGTCTTTTGTATAAAGAGAAAGGCATAACACTAACACCAGCTCCTAAATCACACAAAGCAGTTTTCACATAATTCTTTTTGATAGAGCAAGGTATAGTTGGTATTCCCGGATCTCCAAGTTTTTTAGGTACTCCATCTTTGAAAGTATAATTAGCAAGCATAGTGGATATTTCAGCTTCCGGTATTTTTCTCTTATTTGTGATGATGTCTTTCATATACTTTGCATAAGGAGGCATTTTAAGGATATCAGTCAAGCGAGTACGCAAAAAGACTGGTCTCAGCATTTCAACAAAGCGTTCAAATTCTTCATCATCATTCTTTTTAGTTGACTTGGGTGGAAAAGGCATAGGTTTTTGAACCCACGGTTCTCTTTCTTTACCGTGTTTCCTAGCCACAAAGTCTCTTTTATCAATATCTTTTATTCTTAGGTTGTGGGTTATCAAGATCAACAGGAGGTTCTATCTCAACATCATTGTCTGGTTATTTTTCACTGTTTAGTTGAGAGTCTTCATGAACCTCATCATTATATTTTTCATTATCACTAGGTGAGTGTTCATTACCAGGTTGAGTTTCAACATTAGAGATAGAAGTTTCATTTTCATTATCAGGAGGTTTTTCTATTTCAGGTTCACTAGAAGTATGCAAAGTCCTATCATTTTTGTTTTTCTTTTTAGAAGGACTAGGTGCACTAGTGTTAGCTCTTTGTGAATCTTGTTCAATTCTTTTTGGTTGTCCCTCAGGATGAAGTGGTTCCTGAGTCATTTTTCCTCCTCTAGTTGCAACTCTAACAGCAAAGTCATGCATATTATGATTCATTTCATCAAGCAATTATTTTTGTGATTTAGCAAATTGTTCTAATTGAGTTTTAACCATAGAAGCATGTTTTCCAACACCTCTAACATCATTTGAGATTCTAAATAACAAGTCACTCAAGCAAGCAATCATATCCGAATTATATTTCAATTGTTTCATAACATTTGCATTGAAGTGATCTTGTTTTCTAATGTAGTTTTCAAACTCATAAAGGCATTGAATAGGATGCATATTGTGAGGATTATCATTTTCATTGAACTTCATAAGAGAATTTACCTCTACCACCTTAGTCAATGGTGGTGTATTAAGCCCATCTATTTCTTCAATAGGAGGTAAATTTTTAACATCCTCTGCTTTAATACCTTTTTCCTTCATAGATTTCTTTGCCTCTTGCATATCTTCAGGTCTGAGATATAATATACCCCTCTTCTTCGGAGTGGGTTTAGGCGGTGGTTCAGGAATTGTCCAATCATCATAATTTTTCAATATGTTATTCAATAATTCTTCAGCTAATTGTCCAACAGTTCATTCCCTGAAAACACAACCAACACAACTATCTAGGAAGTCCCTAGAAGCATCGGTTAGTCCATTATAGAAGATATCAAGTATTTCATTTTACTTAAGAGGATGATCAGGCACAACATTAAGTAATTGGCAAAGCCTCCCCCAAGCTTGTGGGAGACTCTCTTCTTTAGTTTGCACAAAGTTAAATATTTCCTGTAAGGCAGCTTGTTTCATATGAGTATGAAAATATTTTTGAGAGAAGTAATAAACCATATCCTGGGGACTACGCACACAACCAGGAGCAAGAGTATTGTACCAAGCTTTAGCATCCCCCTTTAATGAGAAAGGAAATAATTTGAGAATAAAGTAATAACGAGTTTCTCATCATGAGTAAAAGGGGTGGATGTATCATTCAACTTAGTAAGATGCGCCACAACAGTTTCAGTTTCATAACCATGGAAAGGATCAGATTCAACCAAGGTAATTAACTCTGGGTTAACAGAGAATTCTAGCATTCAGAGATTTTTCTTTATACTTGCATAGTAATTTCTCTAGATCATCTCTATCATTGCAAGCAAGAATATCTCTAGTTGCTTCTTCACTCATAACATAACCTTCAGGTACCTTAGGCAATTCATATCTAGGAATACTAGTTCTAGCAGGTGTTTCAGGAGTTTCAGTTTCAAGCTCATCATCAGATTCAACAACATCATGTTGTATTACTCTAGCAATTTGTTTATCAAGAAAATCACCAAGTGGCACATCATCATTATCAAGCAAGGCACTAGCATCATCATAAGCATCATTCATAGTAGAACTGGCATCATCAATAACTTGCGACATATTAGAATTCATAGCATGTGGTGGTGTTGCAAGTTTACTCATAACAGAAGGTGAATCCAAAGCAGAACTGGATGGCAGTTTCTTACATCCCCTCGTACTTGAGGGAAATATCTTCAGTTTAGGATCCTTCAGATTCTTCATAGTGATAACATGATAATAATCCCAAGTGACTCAACAAATATAGCTATGCTCCCCGGCAACGGCGCTAGAAAAAGGTCTTGATAACCCACAAGTATAGGGAATCGCAACAGTTTTCGAGGGTAAAGTATTTAACCCAAATTTATAGATATGACACAAGGGGAGCCAAAGAATATTTGAAGGTATTAGCAGCTGAGTTGTCAATTCTACCACACCTGGAGATTAATTATCTGCAGCAAAGTGATCAGTAGCAAAGTAGTTTGATAGTTTTGATAGTAGTGATAGTAGCAACGGTAACAGTAACAGTGATAGCAGTAATTTTGTAGCAAGTGTAATAGTTATGATAGCAATAATAACGTAACGATATCAATAAGGCTAAATTCATAGGCATTGGATCAGTGACTTGTTGGATGATATTCATCATGTGACAGTTATAAACTAGGGCGATACGACACTAGCTCCAGTTCATCGATATAATGTACGCATGTATTCCGTAAATAGACATATGTGCTTTATTAAAAGAACTTGCATGACATCTTTTGTCCTACCCTCCTGTGGCAGCGGGGTCCATATTGGAAACTAAGGGATATTAAGGCCTCCTTTTAAGAGAACCAGAACAAAGCATTAACACATAGTGAATACATGAACTCCTCAAACTGCGGTCATTATCGAGAGTGGGCCCCGTTGTTATCACTCCAGGGTTGTCGGATCATAACCGTAGTAGGTGACTATAACTTGCAAGATCGGATCTAAAACATGGATATAATGATGAATTCATAAACGGTTCAGATCTGAGTTCATGGCACCCAGGCGCAAGTGACAAGCATTAAGCATAGCAAAGTCATAGCAACATCAATCTAAGAACATAGTGGATACTAGGGATCAAGGCCTAACAAAACTAACTCGATTACATGATGAATCTCATCCAACTCCTCACCGACTAGCGAGCCTACGAAGGAATTACTCACTCTCGGTGGGGAGCATCATGGAATTGGCGATGGAGAAGGGTTGGTGATGACGAAGAACGAAGACCCCCCTCTCCGGAGCCCCAAACGGACTCCAGATCTGCACTCCCGAGGAGGAACAAGGCTTGGCGGTGGCTCCGTCTCGTGGGTCGTGATAATTCTTTCTCCCTGATTTTTTTCTGGAATAATGTGACTTTATAGCGGGGCCACCAGGTGGGTACAACCCACCTGGGCGCGCCAGGAGAGGGGGCGCACCCTGGTGGGTTGTGCCCACCTAGGGCCCCCTCTCTAGTGGGTCTTGGCTCAAAAAATTCCGATTATTGGTATAAAAAATCCTCGCAAAGTTTCGTTCCATTTCGAGAACTTTTATTTCTGCGCAAAAACAACACCATGGTAGTTCTGTTGAAAACAACGTCAGTCCGGGGTTAGTTTCATTCAAATCATGCAAATTAGAGTCCAAAACAAGAGGAAAAGCGTGAGGCAAAGTAGATACATTGGAGACATATCATGATGCCTATATAATGATCATTGCCTGGATATCGTCATGATTATTCAAAGTTCTATCAATTGCCCAACAATAATTTGTTTACCCACCATTTGCTATTTTTCTCGAGAGAAGCCACTAGTGAAACCTACGGCCCCCAGGTCTTCTTACTTATATATTTGCCTTTGCGATCGACTTTTTCTTGCATTTATTTTCAGATCTATTAAACCAAAAATTCAAAAATACCTTGCTGCATTTTATTTCTATTTACTTTTTTGCGATCTATCTTTCAATCTACTACGAATTTATCTCACATCAGTTTGCCTATCTTGAGGCGCCGTACCCCGAAAGGGATTGACAACCCCTCTAACACGTCGGGTTGCGAGGATTTGTTATCTGTGTGCAGGGGCTGTTTATGTTGTGTTGCTTGGTTCTCCTACTGGTTCGATAACCTTGGTTTCATATCTGAGGGAAAACCTACCGTCGCTGTGCTGCATCATCCCTTCCTCTTTGGGGAAATACCGACGTAGCTTCAAGCGACATCATAAGATAGTTTTGCACATGCAGAATACTTGGGTTAAACTTGACGAGCCTAACATGTACACACATGGTCTCAGAACACTGGAAACCGAAAGGTCGAACATGATTCATATAGTAGATATGATCAACATGAAGATGTTCACCATTGAAGACTACTCCATCTCACGTGATGATCGGACATGGTTTAGTTGACTTGGATCATGTGCCACTTAGACAACTTGAGGGATGTTGATTTAAGTGGGAGTTCATTAGTAATTTGATTAATTGAACTTAATTTATCATGAACTTAGTCGTGATAGTATTTGCATATCTATGTTGTAGATCAATAGCTCACGGTTTAGCTCACTTATTTTTGATATACTCCTAGAGAAAACTAAGTTGAAAGATGATAGTAGCAATGATGTCCGTGATCTGAGGATTATCTTCATTGCTGCACAGAAGAATTATGTCCTTGATGCACCGCTAGGTGACAAACCTATTGCAGGAGCAGATGCAGACGTTATGAATGTTTGGTAAGCTCGATATGATGACTACTTAATAGTTTAGTGCGTCATGCTTTACGGCTTAGAACCGGGACTTCAAAAACGTTTTGAACGCCACTGAGCATATGTGATGTTCCAAGAGCTGAAATTGGTATTTCAGACTCATGCCCGTCTGGAGAGGTATGAGACCTCTGATAGGTACTTTGCCTACAAGATGGAGGAGAATAGCTCAAGTAATGAGGATGTGCTCAGAATGTCTGGGTACTACAATCGCTTGAATCAAGTGGGAGTTAATCTTCCAGATAAGATAGTGATTGACAAAGTTCTCTAGTCACTATCACCAAGCTACTAAAACTTTGTGATGAACTATAATATGCAAGGGATGAGAAAGAGCATCGAGTGTTGATGGTTAACAAGACCACTAGTTTCAAGAAAAAGGGAAAGGAAAATATAGGGAACTTTAAGAAGAATGGCAAGCAAGTTGCGGCTCCCATGAAGAAGCCCAAAGCTGGACCCAAGCCTGAAACTGAGTGCCTCTATTTCAAAGAAAATGGTCACTAGAAACGAAACTGCCCCAAATGCTTGGCGGATAAGAAAGATGGCAAAGTGAACAAAGGTATATTTGATATACATGTTATTGATGTGTACCTTACTAGTATTAATAGTAGACCCTGGGTATTTGATACCGGTTCAGTTGCTAAGATTAGTAACTCGAAACAGGAGTTGCAGAATAAACAGAGACTAGTTAAGGGTGAGGTGACGATGTGTGTTGGAAGTGATTCCAAGGTTGATACGATCACCATCGCACACTTCCTCTACCTTCGGGGTTAGTGTTGAACCTAGATAAATGTTATTTGGTGTTTGCGTTCAGCATGAATATGATTTGATCATGTTTATTGCAATACAGTTATTCATTTAAGTCAAAGAATAATTGTTGTTCTATTTACATGAATAAAACCTTCTATGGTCATACACCCAATGTGAATTGTTTATTGAATCTCGATCGTAGTGATACACATATTCATAATATTGATGCCAAAAGATGCAAAGTTGATAATGATAGTGCAACATACTTGTGGCACTGCTGTTTAGGTCATATTGGTGTAAAGAGCATGAAAAAACTCCATGCAGATGGGGTTTTGGAATCACTTGATTATGAATCATTTGATACTTGCGAGACATGCCTCATGGGAAAGATGACTAAAACTCCATTCTCTGGAACAATGGAGCGAGCTAATGACTTATTGGAAATAATACATACCGATGTATGCGGTCCAATGAGTGTTGAAGCACGCAGCGGGTATTGTTATTTTCTGACCTTCACAGATGATTTGAGTAGGTATGGGTATATCTACTTGATGAAACACAAGTCTAAAACATTTGAAAAGTTCAAAGAACTTCAGAGTGAAAGTAGAGAATCATCGTGACAAGAAAATAAAGTTTCTATGATCTGATTGCGGAGGCGAATATTTGAGTTACGAGTTTGGCCTTCATTTAAACAATGTGGAATTGTTTCACAACTCACGCCACCTGGAACACCATAGCGTAATGGTGTTTCTGAACGTCGTAACCATACTTTATTGGATATGGTGCATTCTATGATGTCTCTTATCGATTTACCATTATCATTTTGGGTTATGCATTAGAGACAGCCGCATTCACGTTAAATAGGGCACCGTCTAAATCCGTTGAGACGACACCGTATGAACTATGGTTTGGCAAGAAACATAAGCTATCGTTTCTTAAAGTTTGGGGATGCGATGCTTATGTCAAAAAGCTTCAGCCTGATAAGCTCGAACCTAAATCGAAGAATTGCGTCTTCATAGGATACCCTAAAGAAACCACTGGGTACACCTTCTACCACAGATCCAAAGGCAAGATCTTTGTTGCTAAGAATGGGTCCTTTCTAGAGAAGGAGTTTTCTCTCGAAAGAAGTGAGTGGGAGGAAAGTAGAAGTTGATGAGGTAATTGTACCTTCTCTCGAATTGGAGAGTAGCACATCAGAGAAATCTGTTCCCGTGATGCCTACACCAACTAGAGAGGAATCTAATGATGATGATCATGAAACTTCAGGTCAAGTAACTACTGGACTTTGTAGGTCGAACAGAGCACGTTCCGCACTAGAGTGGTACGGTAATCCTGTCCTAGAAGTCATGTTATTAGACCATGGCAAACCTACAAACTATGAAGAAGCTATGATGAGCCGAGATTTCGATAAATGGCTTGAGGCCTTAAAATTTGAGATAGGATCCATGTATGAGAACAAAGTGTGGAATTTGGTGGATTTGCCCAATGATCGGCAAGCCATTGAGAATAAATGGATTTTCAAGAGGAAGATGAACGCTGATGGTAATATCACTATATACAAAGCTTGACTTGTCACAAAAGTGTTTTCGACAATTTCAATGGGTTGACTACGATGAGACTTTCTCACCAGTAGCGATGCTTAAGTGCGTTTGAATCATGTTAGCAATGGCTGCATTTTATAATTATGAGATCTGGCAAATGGATGTCAAAAACTGCATTCCTTAATGGATATTAAAGAAGAATTGTATATGATGCAACCAGAAGTTTTTGTCGATCCTAAAGGTGCTAACAAAGTGTGCAAGCTCCAACGATCCATCTATGGACTGGTGCAAGCATCTCGGAGTTGGAATATACGCTTTGATGAGGTGATCAAAGCATATGGTTTTATACAGACTTATGGTGAAGTCTGTATTTACAAAAAAGTGAGTGGGAGATCTATAGCATTTCTGATATTATATGCGGATGAAATATTATTGATTGGAAATGACATAGAGTTTCTGAATAGCATAAAAAGGTTACTTGAATAAGAATTTTTCAATGAAAGACCTCGGCGAAGCTACTTATATATTGGGCATCAAGATCTATAGGGATAGATCGAGACGCTTAATAGGACTTTCACAAAGCACATACCTTGACAAGATTTTGAAGAAGTTCAAAATGGATCAGTCAAAGAAAGGGTTCTTGCCTGTGTTGCAAGGTGTGAAGTTGAGTAAGACTCAAAACCCGACCACGGCAAAAGATAGAGAGAGAATGAAAGTCATTCCCTATGCCTCAGCCGTAGGTTCTATAAAGTATGCCATGTTGTGTACTAAATCTATTGTGTACCTTGTCATGAGTTTGGCAAGGGGGTACAATAGTGATCCATGAGTAGATCACTGGACATCGGTCAAAATTATCCTTAGTTACCTAAGAGGACTAAGGAGATATTTCTCAATTATGGAGGTAATAAAGAGTTCGTCGTAAAGGGTTATGTCGATGCAAGCTTTGATGCCGATTCGGATGACACCGAGTCTCAATCTGGATACATATTGAAAGTGAGAGCAATTAGCTCCATACAGAGCTTTGTAGACATAGAAATTTGCAAAAGTACATACGGATTTGAATGTGGCAGATCCCTTGACTAAACCTCTCTCACAAGCAATACATGATCACACCTTAGTGCTCTTTGGGTGTTAATCACATGGCGATGTGAACTAGATTATTGACTCTAGTAAACTCTTTGGGTGTTAGTCACATGGCGATGTGAACTATGGGTGTTAATCACATGGCGATGTAAGCTAGATTATTGACTCTAGTGCAAGTGGGGGACTGAAGGAAATATGCCCTAGAGGCAATAATAAAGTTGTTACTTTATATTTCCTTATTCATGATAAAGGTTTATTATTCATGCTAGAATTGTATTGACCGGAAACTTAAATACATGTGTGAATACATAAACAGATACCGTGTCCCCAGTGAGCCTCTACTAGACTAGCTCGTTGATCAAAGATGGTTAAGGTTTCCTAACCATAGACATGTGTTGTCATTTGATAACGGGATCACATCATTAGGAGAATTATGTGATGGACAAGACCCATCCGTTAGCTTAGCATATTGATCGTTCAGTTTATTGCTATTGCTTTCTTCATGTCAAATACATATTCCTTCGACTATGATATTATGCAACTCCCGGATACTGGAGGAATACCTTGTGTGCTACCAAACATCACAACATAACTGGGTGATCATAAAGATGCTCTATAGGTATCTCCGAAGGTGTTTGTTGAGTTGGCATAGATCGAGATTAGAATTTGTCACTCCGAGTATCGGAGAGGTATCTCTGGGCCCTCTCAGTAATACACATCACAAGCTTGCAAGCAAATGACTAAGGAGTTAGTCACAAGGTGATGTATTATGGAACGAGTAAAGAGACTTACCAGTAACGAGATTGAACTAGATATGAAGATACCGATGATCGAATCTCGGGCAAGTAACATACCGACGGACAAAGGGAATTACTTATGTTGTCATAACGGTTCGATCGATAAAGATCTTTGTAGAATATGTAGGAGCCAATATGGGCATCCAGGTTCCGCTATCGGTTATTGACCAGAGATATGTCTCGTTCATGTCTACATAGTTCACGAACCCGTAGGGTCCGCACACTTAACGTTCGTTGACGATATAGTGTTATATGAGTTGTATGTTTTGGTTACCAAATGTTATTCGGAGTCCCGGATGAGATCACGGACATGACGAGGAGTCTCGAAATGGTCGAGAGGTAAAGATTGATATATAGGACGATGGTATTTGGACACCAGAAGTGTTTCGGGACAAACCGGGAAGGAATCGGGTCACCGGAAGGGGTTCCGGGCACCCTCCCGGCAAGTTATGGGCCTTATGGGCCAAATGAGGGGACAGACCAGCCCACAAGGGGGATGATGCGCCTCCTCCCTTGTTTGGCCAGCCTTAGGAAAGGAAAGGGGGGAGGGCTAGCCCCTCCCGCCTTTCCCTCTCATGGGAGAAAGGAAGGGGGGGCGCCACCCTCCCCTGCCTTTCCCCGCGCTCCAAATAAGGAAAGCGGGCGCGACTTGGGAGGGACTGAAAGTGCTTGTTATCGACTAGAGGGGGGGTGAATAGGCAATTTTTATGAAAGTCTTCAAAACATGGAAATTCCAAAGACAAACAGTAGATATGAACCTATTGATATGCAGCGGAAGATAAACTACACAAAGCAAGCCATAGTCAAGTATGCAATAATGTGAGAGTACGATGACTAATGGCAACTCGGTAGTAAGGATCAGGATGGAAGATGGTATGAAGCTAAACAGTAACAGTAGTCAAACAATGAAGTCAAACAGGTATGTGAAGCAGGCAATGACTTCACGAAGACAAATTGTAAGTAAAGGGAAGAGAGGATAGAACCAGTCACTTGTTGAAGACACAGGATTTGTTTGACCAGTTCCAGTTGCTGTGACAACTGTACATCTGGTTAGGGAGGCTGAGATTGAACTCAGAAGACTGCGTCTTCACCTTATTCCCCTTGAGCTAAGGACACACAGTCCTCGCCCAATCACTCTGGTAAGTCTTCAAGGTAGACTTCCAAACCTTCACAGACTTCGTTCACCGGCGATCCACAATGGCTCTTGGATGCTCAGAACGCGACGCCTAACCGACTGGAGGATTCATAGTCCTCAAGTGTAATAAGTCTTCAGGTCACACAGACAGAAAGACTTCAGTGATGCCTAACACTCTTTGGCTCTGGGTGTTTGGGCTTTGTCCTCGCAAGGATTTCTCTCTCTCAAAGGCTTCGAGGTGGGTTGCTCTCAAACGACAAAAGCCGTGCACTAACTCTGAGCAGCCACCAATTTATGGTGTAGGGGATGGGCTATTTATAGCCACTAGGCAACCCGACCTGATATGTCCGAAATGACCCTGGGTCACTAAGGAACTAACACGTGTTCCAATGGTCAGATTTCAAACAAACACGACAACTTTACTTGGGCTACAAGCAAAGATGACTTATCCAGCTCTGGATAAGATTTGCTCTCATTATCTTCGCTCGAAGACATAGGATTTGGGTTGAGCATCACTTCAGTCACTCTGACTGTATTCACCTGGACCCCACTTAACAGTACGGTGGTTCCTATGACTCAACAAAGAAGAGAAGGAAACAACAAAACAACTAAGTCTTCGCGCTCCATAGTCTTCACAGAATGTCTTCTCATGTCATAGTCTTCAATATGAATATCTTCATATACCACCATTGTCGTCAATGTCTTCATACATTTTTAGGGGTCGTCTCCGGTAGGTAAACCGAATCAATGAGGGACACTACCTGTGTTATCCTGCAATTCTCACAAACACATTAGTCCCTCAACCAAATTTGTCGTCAATACTCCAAAACCAACTAGGGGTGGCACTAGATGCACTTACAATCTCCCCCTTTTTGGTGATTGATGACAAACTGGTTGAAGTTTTCAACGGGGATAAAGTATGTGAAATTGTAAGGGTAGAGGATTGTCTTGATAAGTTTCAAAGGCTCCCCCTGAAGATGTGCATATAAGTAATTTGCTTTTGGAATGCAAATGCACATGGCAGGTTGTACTTGTGGAGATCCTCTTCAACTTATGACGACAATTCATCATGCATGATAAGATATGACGAAGATAATGACATGCATAATGAAAAATGGACGTCTGCAGAATGATCTAAGTGCGGAAGTTATCATCGCACATGCGGAATTTATCATCGCATCACAGAATAGCAAATAAGTAGCAGACGCCCATCAAGTTTAAGTGTTACAACTCAAGGAACCAAATGTATCAAAACGCGAGAGTTGTAAAACACTAGGCAAAATATAAAGCAACCGCCCATATGAACCCGCTTGAAGACTATCAAACTCATATGCTTCTCCCCCTTTTGTCAGTAATGACCAAAAAGGCTTGAAGACATAGAGCATCTACTCGTCCTCATGAGGAGTAGTTGAAGCAGCAGGGTTGGTGTTGTCGTTTGGCGGCGCAGACGAGCTTGGTGCAGTGTCGATTCTTGCAGAAGGGGTCGGTGAAGTAGCATCGTCTTCTTCATCGATCACTTTGGCGTTAGCAGTTGCGGCAGAAGAGGAGTATTCAGAGTCTTCAAGAGATGGAGTTCGACGAAGAACAACATTCCGTGGAGGAGTGGAGTCAAACTTGAACTTTTCAGTGAAGCCATCGTCTTGAAGATCTGCTTCATTACTGAGCAGGGTCAAACTCTTCCATGATCACCGACACGTTTCATGCGTGACGAAGACATTCTTGGTGGCAAGATTGCGAATGCGATTGACATCCACCAAGAGGCTCTGCATTTGGCGCTTAAGCCAGTCATGATGCTTATCTTGTTTCTGATGAAGGGCAACTAGAAGCTCTCGGTCATTGAGAACGCGGGAACGCTTCTTAGGCCTTTGGGCAATTGTGCTCTCAGTGGCTTATGTTTGCGCATGATGAGGCATGCGAGTAATCCCAGCCAGCGGGTAGACTCGAGCAACATCTTGGACTCCTTCATCATTGCGAGTGAAGCTTTGATGATCAGCATTATGAAGACTAAGAGGCTCCTTTGCAGGCTCTGGGTATATGGCTTCAACAGACAAATCAACATCGGGCATAAATATGATATGATTGCGTGCAGAGGGTTGATAGTTGAAGGCTGAGTGAAGCTTGATCAGCCGCATGATCCAGGGAGTGTAGAACTTCAGACCAAAGATGTCAGATCCAGATGCAGCAAGTTGGCGAATGAAGAAGTCTTGGGCATTGAAGCGTTTGCCATGAAGAATGTGGAAAACCAAAGTCTTCATTGCGCCTTCCAGCTTGGCCTTAGGAGAGTGTCCTTTGATAGGCCAAAGAGTTTGCCTGACTATATGATAGATGGTGCGGGGCAGATACTCAAGGTCTTCAACAAAGAACACCTGCGGGTATTCAGCATCTGGAGGCAATGGCTTCATCATGCTAATCATCTGACTCATATTGGGTTCAGGCTTGTGGAAGATGCTCTCCATAGCATCAATGTGAAGCTGACAGCCAGGTTCATAAAGATCATCTGCTGAGGGCAGGCCTGTAAGCTCAATGACATCCATGGCTTTGGCTTCATGATGAACATTTCCGGTCATCCACTCAAGAACCCATGTCTTTGTGTCTTTATAGTAGCCACGAATATGGAGGGTGGCATAGAGTTGGAGCAGTAACTCTTCGTTCCAGTGCTCCTTATCAGTGACAAACTGCAGCAGCCCAGATTCTCTGAAGCAGTCCAGAGCCTCTTCCAGACAGGGCAGACTAGTGATGGCTTCAGTATCAAGACGCATATGTGGGAAAATGCGATCTTGATTGTACAGAATGCACGAGTAGTAGCTTCGCTGCTGATGGCTCCAGAACCGATCAGAAGATATTCTTTCCTTTGAGTAGGGGTTCTTGGCGCGGTCAAAGAATGTATTGTGTGCTTTGAAGCCATTGACATTGAAAGACCCTGGTGCTGATGCAATACCTGGAAACCTTGGCAACCTTGGCCGTGGCTTCTGAACCCTTGGCCTATGCTCAACATGGTAATCATACTGAGGACTAGCAGCGGCAGGCGCAGGAGTCAGAACAGGCCATTTGACAGTGATGAGTTGGCCGTAGTTGAACGCTTGCTCGATTGTGTGGGGCCTTTGTGGCGGAACAGGAGCAGAGGCGTCAACATTTGCTTCAGGTGCATAAACAGCATTGGCTTCTGGCACATTCGTCGGTGCAGGCTCCACATTTGCGTCAGCCATGACAACGTCATTGGCTTCATTGGTGTTGGTGGTGGCAGCCTGAAGATTTTCAACCTCCACTGAACGAGCTGGAGGGTCTGGCACTGGTACGTTCACATCTGGAACAGCTTCTTTGGTAATGGGGGGAGTTGGGACACGATCTTCTTCTTGATTGCCATCGGCTGATGCAGCCGGAATGTCTTCAGCACCTTTGGCTTCAGACTCAGAGACAGTCACAGTTGGAGTGGCGTCTGGAAACACTTGACATGTAACAGATTGTTGAGGCACTTCTCCTTCTGGAATGCTTGAAGTGGTGACTTGAGGCCTTGGTCCTTTGCGAAGCCTGCGTAACGCTGGTGACGCCTTTGGTGATGGAGTTGGCTGGGCCTCAAAGTCGTCATCTTGATTTCGTACTGGGGGTGTGACTTGTTGGTGTGGGGGAGTACTTGGAGTGTCTTGTTGTTGTGGGTGATCAGCCCACGAAGCATCCTGAGCAGTTGGCGTCAGGGGACGACCAATGCTGATGAGTTCGTTGTTCGTGAGAACAGGCGATGATACCAGGTTGTTTTTGATCTGAGGAAGGACTTCATCATCTTCAACATTGTCATGGTGACCAATGTCTTCAGCAGCGTTGGGGTCAACTGCTGGAATGTCTTCAGTGTCATGAGCCTCTGTGGAAGCAGGCGTATGAACTATCATCCGTCGTTCATGGTGTTCAGAGTCAGGGCGAACCATTGAAATGGGTTCAACAACTAAGGGCTCTGAGGGAGCAGCCCTATCCTTCTTGGTTTTACGCTTCTTTTTGGAGGGAGCAGCATCAGAGGCGTCAGGATTTTTCCTTTTCCTGGCTTCAGCCTCGGCAGTTCTTGTCTTCTTCAGCTCAGAAGCAGTTGATCTGACCTTTGGCTTCGAGCCGGTCATGCTAGGTGGGAAGACAATGTGCGGCTCGGCATGCCTTGAAGGAGCAGATTGGTCAGTTGATGGCTTCTTCTTCTTTGCAGCCATGCGTGGGTCGATGCTAGGACGACCAAGTGCCTTCGCTTCTCAGCCTCATTGTAGGCTTGCACACATTTGTCAGCCAGGCTCTTCATGCGCTCGCGAGAACCTTTGGCTTCTTCACGCTTCTTGAGGAAGGATTCCTTGAGCTCGTGCAGCATAATCTTGAAGTTCTTGACGTCTTGCACGCTGAGCTTGGCCACATGCTTCTTGAACAGAGCTTTCTCATAGTCGATCTTGTGCTTCAGCTCAATGATGCGCTGAGCGAGAGCTAGCTCTGAAGCAATGGCTCCATTGAAGGAGACGCTGAGGCCAATGGGAAGTTGCAGATCTTCAAAGCTGAGATTTGGGGTGTCAAACCACTCATCAATGAAGTTATGAATAATTGCCACATCAAAGAGAGGCAAATCATTTAAGATCTCTGCTTCTTCCTTGCTCTTGATCAGTTGCTCAAGGGCATCATCTGCAAGGTCTTGATCACTGGACAGATCAATGTGCTCTTCGCGCAGAATAGCAGCAGGGGTCAGTGCCTGATCAGTATGCTTGACAAGTTTCTTCTTCTTCTCCGTCTTCTTGGAGATGCGTGACAAATCTTCAGACTGCACACTATCTCCAGGAGGTGCAGTGGCCAGTGGCTTCGCACGTGAAGCTTTTGGTGGAGCAGCTGATCTTGAAGCCTTAGCCTTCTTAGGCTTCTGTGGCTTTGGAGTAGGAGCAGGGGCTTCATCAGAGTCAGCATTGTCATCAGAATGATCCACTTTGGCACCTTGAATTTTGATGTGAGCAATGAGACCATCAAGGTTGTAGAAGGGACCGATGACATTTGGTTCTGCATCACGTGAGCCATCAGCACGAGGAACAGGAGGACCAGGGTTGAAGTCTAATCCCAATGATTTCAGATTTTCCTTGGCCGATGCCTTTGCGTGCTGGAAGTTGCGCTTGAAGAGATTATCATCACGACACCAGAGCAATGATGACGGGTCGGCATTTGCAGGCTGAGGTCCACGGACCATACAAGGATAGAAACCTTGTGCAATAGCTTCAGCTCTGCTCTTGGGTGGAAGGCCTCGAAAAAGAATATCGCCCCAAGGGCTTTTGATAGCATTCTTCTCAGCGTATTCTTGGGTGACGAAACGGTACTTGAACCATTCTTCAGCCCAATATCTTCGAGTCCATTGGATTCGGGTTTTGCGCTGATTGTAATCCTCCTCAGGATCTGTCTTGTAGAGCTCAGTGAGGTCATCAGGCAAATCTCTTGATGTTCCTCCACGACGCTGTCTGCCACCCTTCCTTACTGATTTTTCTGCAGCCATGAACTTCAAACTGAATGGCTTCAGCACGTTCAGAGGCTTCAGTGGTTTTCGCTTGTTGGACAGACATGAACTGGCTTTGGGAGAGTTAATATGATGCTGTAAGAATTCTGCAAATGAATGCAGACTATGAGAACCAAGGGATTCTCCCATGGACATGTACCTGTGACAGCATTAGAGATGCGAGGGAAGGGGAAGAGGTCATATGCATTCTCAGAAAATTTGAAGATAAATCAGTTTGAAGACATTGACCTCATGTTGCGAAGACATTCACTTATGTGTTGAGAGTTGGTTCCAGATTTGTACGAATCCGCGAATAAGTACAAGTGAGGAATCTAACTTGTTGTGAAGCTTAAGTGAATATACTAGGCAGTATGAGATACAGACAGAATAGATCTAACTTGTATAGGCAGAAACCTATTTTGGTAGACAGGATGAATCTTTGAAGATCAAAAGATGGTAAAAAGAGAGTTTTATTTACCACACGAAGAACTGCTAGATGAGAAGTGTAGGAGACCGAGCAGTTCAATCCACCATGCCGTAACTTGGCGACGGAGGACACCTACGGCGGCGGCGGAGAGGACGATGTCCGCGACCGGCGTGAGGACGGCGTCGGAGAAGTCGCGGCAGCTAAGCGCTTCGTCGCCGGCGTCGTCGAGAGCTAGCGGTGGCGCTAGGGTTTTGACGAGATGGAGAGGTGGAAGAAGTTTCTTTTACCGCAGGGGACAGGTATTTATAAGGAAGTGGGCGGCACAACGCAATTACGCAGGTGTCCCTGGCGGTTCACATCTGACGGACATGTGGCAAGCATGCAACATACATAGAGTTGTCCCAGGTTCCCACGCCCGCCAGGTTTGTCGGATAGACGTTCCGGCTTCTCCAGATTTCAGGCAATGAGGATGAATCATTTAAAACAGACTTAAAGTTTGTCTCTGTATCTTCTGCTGATAAGGACCCAGAGAAGACATTCGACAGTTTCAATAGAATGCATATGATTTGGACAGATAGAGTTTGAGGTAGAAAGCATGGATAGATTGGGGTCCGATCACATTCACTTAGTTCAAAAAGTTTCAACAAGAAAACATAGCTATAAGTGAATGCTGTAGAGGACAGAACACTAGTATATATCAAACAGCAGTCAAATCAACATAGTGAAGATAATCATGAAGATAAATTAAAGCTGAAGACAAACCAAATGTGAAGACATATCAAATGCAACGCCATGAGTGAAACACTTCAAACAAAAAGTTTGGTGGTGGCGTTACCCACCGTATAGGAAGTATTAGACCCAGACACGTCGCACAATTATCATGGCGCTCCGAAGTCAAATTCCACATTAATGTATTCACACTCAGAATGTAAGTCTTCATTGACTGAAGATATACCTTACTTCGTGTGTTGCACATCTAAGTCATCAACATGCATAAGTGTTAGGATGTGTGCCTGATCACAGGACATTTGAGAATTCCAAGATATTTAGCTCACACCGTAACTTGCAAAACCTTTTCTCGTCCAAGGGCTTTGTGAAGATATCTGCCAGTTGCTCTTCAGTGTTGACGTGAATGATATCAATATCTTTCTTCATGACGTGGTCTCTGAGAAAGTGATGACGAATTTCAATGTGCTTTGTCTTCGAGTGCTGGACTGGGTTATTGGCAATCTTGATGGCACTTTCGTTGTCGCAGAAAAGAGGCACTTGTTTCAGATTGATGCCATAGTCCTTGAGAGTTTGCTTCATCCATAGAAGCTAAGCACAGCAAGATCCAGCAGCAATGTATTCAGATTCAGCAATTGAGAGTGACACGCAGTTCTGCTTCTTTGAAGACCAACAGACAAGTGATCGTCCCAGAAAGTGACATGTGCCTGATGTAGACTTGCGATCCACCTTATCACCAGCATAATCAGCATCCGAAAATCCAACCAGATCAAACTCTGAGCCCTTTGGATACCATAATCCTAGTGTTGGGGTGTGAGCCAAATATCGAAGAATTCGCTTCACAGCTAAGTGATGTGATTCCTTTGATGCCGCTTGGAACCAAGCACACATGCAAACACTAAGCATAATATCTGGCCTAGATGCACATAGGTAAAGTAAAGAACCAATCATGGAGCGGTATACCTGTTGATCGAACTCTTTACCATTTTCGTCGGGATCCAGATGATGTTTGGCTGGCATTGGCGTCGTGTAGCCTTTGCAATCTTGCATACCAAACTTCTTCAGGCAGTCTTTGGGGTATTTTTCTTGAGATATGGAGATGACATTCCTTTGCTGACGAATTTGAAGACTAAGGAAGAACTTCAGTTCACCCATCATGGACATCTGATATTGCTCTTGCATCATGTATCCAAACTCATCACTATACTTCTGGTTGGTGCAGCCGAAGATAATGTCATCCACATAGATTTGGCACACAAACAGTTCACCATCATATGTCTTCGTGAAGAGTGTAGGATCAAGGGATCCAGGTTTGAAGCCTTTGCTCTTCAGGAAGTCTTTGATCGTATCATACCAAGCGCGAGGTGCTTGTTTGAGGCCATACAGTGCTTTGTTTAGTTTGTACACCATATCAGGATGTTTTGGATCTTCAAAGCCAGGAGGTTGTGCGACGTACACTTCTTCTTCAATCTTGCCGTTGAGAAATGCACTCTTCACATCCATTTGATATAGCAAGATGTTGTTGTGGTTGGCATAGGCTAGCAATATGCGAATAGCTTCAAGTCTAGCCACAGGAGCAAATGTTTCATCGAAGTCAATCCCCTCAACTTGAGTGTAACCTTGTGCAACGAGACGTGCTTTGTTTCTGACGACTTGGCCATGCTCATCTTGCTTGTTTCGATATACCCATTTTGTTCCAATGATGTTATGCTTGCGGGGGTCAGGATGCTTGACAAGTTCCCAAACATTGTTCAGCTTGAACTGTTGAAGCTCTTCTTGCATTGCCTGAATCCATTCAGGTTCCATAAAAGCTTCATCAACTTTCTTGGGTTCTGTTATTGACACAAAAGAAAAGTGCCCACAGAAATTTGCTAACTGCGTTGCTCTTGAACGAGTAAGTGGACCAGGTGCATCGATGCTACCAATTATCTTCTCAATTTGCACTTCACTTGCAACACGAGGATGAACTGGGCGAAGAATTTGTTCTTGCTGATCATTGTCATTATTGGGAGGATTGTCTTCAGGCTGAGCATTGTCTTCAGGTTGGTTGGGTGCAGAAATGATAAGTTCCTCTTCAGGCTGCGCTTCAGTAGGCATGATTTCACCAGTTCCCATCAGCTTGATTGACTCGCTGGGTGGAGCTTCTTCAAGATTACTTGGCAGGAGCTATCTTTGTGAACCATTGGTTTCATCAAACCGCACATCTACAGTTTCGACGATTTTATAGAGATAGAGGTTGAAGACTCTGTAAGAGTGTGAATCCTTTCCGTAACCGAGCATGAAGCCTTCGTGAGCTTTTGGTGCAAATTTTGACTTGTGATGTGGATCCTTGATCCAGCACCTTGCTCCAAATACTCTGAGGTAGCTGATATTTGGCTTCTTGCCAGTGAGGAGCTCATAGGATGTTTTGTTCAGAAGCTTATGGATGTAAACACGGTTGATGACGTGACATGCAGTTTCAATAGCTTCAGGCCAGAACTTTCTTGGGGTCTTGTATTCGTCGAGCATCGTTTGAGCCATCTCAATGAGGGTTCTGTTCTTGCGCTCTACGATGCCATTTTGCTGAGGGGTGTAAGGAGAAGAGAACTCATGAGTGATTCCCATTGTATCCAGATAAAGATCAAGTCCGGTGTTCTTGAACTCAGTGCCGTTGTCACTTCTGATATGCTTGATCTTGACGCCATAATTGTTCATGGCACGATTAGCGAAGCGTCTGAAGACATCTTGCACTTCGGTCTTGTAGAGAATTATGTGCACCCACGTGTATCTTGAGTAATCATCAACAATGACGAAGCCATAGAGACAGGCAGTTGTTGTGAGGGTGGAGTAGTGAGTAGGACCAAATAAATCCATGTGTAGTAGCTCGAAGGGTTGAGAAGTAGTCATGATTGTCTTCGAAGGATGCTTGGCCCTTGTCATCTTTCCAGCTTCACAGGCACCGCACAAATGATCCTTCTTGAACTTGACGTCCTCAATGCCTATGACATGCTTCTTCTTGGCAAGAATGTGTAAATTACGCATGCCAGCATGTCCCAGCCTGCGATGCCATAGCCAGCATTTTGAAGCTTTTGTAAGAAGACATCTTGCAAGCTGTGGTCCTGCTGAGAAATCTACCATGTACAGATCATCTTTCCTGTACCCTTCAAAGACTAGAGATTTGTCAGATTCCATTAGTACAAGGCAACGATACTTTCCAAATATCACAACCATGTTCAGGTCGCAAAGCATTGAGACAGACATTAAGTTGAAGCCAAGGGATTCAACAAGCATCACTTTATCCATGTGTTGATCCCTTGAGATTGCAACTCTACCTAGACCCAATACCTTGCTTTTACCAGTATCAGCGAACGTGATGTGACTCTTATCAGATGGACGTAAAGTTGAGTCCATGAGTAGACTTCGATCACCAGTCATATGATTAGTGCATCCGCTGTCCATAATCCATTCTGAAGCACGAGGTGTCATACTCTGCATTACAGTTAGGAGGATAGGCTTCACCAAGCGCATTGTGAAGCATAAACATTTGACGAGCAAGAGGATTATGGAAGCTCAGATCAAGATAAGGACTGATAGGTGTAACATCCCCAAATTTTCATTTTGGAATGTTATACATTAGATCATCATGCATATCATATTTTCTTGCATTTTGATCGATCCTAGAAATTTCACGCAACTCAAGGACCCTCGGAGAGAGTTGGAGATTTCGTTATTTTCGTATTTGAGTTTTCTCAAATTCACAAAAGAGGATCAGTTGATTTTATTTATTTCATCTTCAATTATTTTTCCAATATCGAAGATATGAGAGAGGAATAATATGACTTTCCCAAATTAAGGAAAAATGAAGATTTAATAAATAAATCAAATTTTGGATTTTTCCGGAGTTTATTTGCACTTTATTTGCATTAGGGAAAAATGCGTGTTTTAAAAACTTTGCATTTAGGCCCCGAGTAAAAGTTCATTTTGTTCGACTCATTTTTAGGTGTCGGGGAAAATTTACTTCATAAATTTTGGAGATCGTTTAGATTTTCTTTTCGTTGTTTTTCTGTGCGCGTAACTATTTAAAAAAAACGCGCAGCGCCCGACTGGGCCAAGGGCCCAGCCGAGCCGGCCCGCATCGCGCCCCTCCCCTCGCGCGCGTGCCGCGCGCGGCCGCCGCCGCCGCCGGCCGAGTCCGAGGAGGACTCCTCCTCCTCCTCCCCTTGCCTTGCCCCTCCCCCAAGCCACCTCCCCTCCCCCTCATAAATACCCCCCTCTCTCCTCTCCTCCCCAAGCCGCCCGCCGCCGCAGCCGCCAGCCCCGCCGCCCGAGCCGCGCCCGCGCCCCGAGCCGCCGCCGCCGCCCCGCGCTGCCCCGCCGGAGCCTCCCGCCAACGAGGTAGCCCCGCGCCGCGCCACCCCTCCCCCTCGGTTCGGTTTTTATAAAAACCGTTCCGGTTTGTTTTTCGTTCCGTTGTTTTGGTTTTTTTTCAAAACCCTAGATCGGTTTTTGTTTTTTTTCGGTTTTGTTATTTAGCGAGCGTTCGCCGGACCGTTCGTCTTAATGAACGTGATCACCGGTCATTCTCGGTTAACGAACGTCCGTTCGTTTAACCGTTCTTCGTTTTCTTTTTCGTCGGATTTATTCCGCGATTTTCAAATCGCGATTTCAGATCCGATCTTCGTTCTAGTTTATCTTCTCGCTCGTTTATCGGAATCAGGTGATTCAAGCGCCTGGAGTTTCGTTTCAAATCGCCGTTCCGACTAACCAACTTAAACAAGTTTTTGCTACTGTAAAATTTGACCTAGTTTCAACTTGCTAGAACCGAGTTGTTTTCTTCCGCCGTTTGTTTTCCGTTGCTTTGTTCGATTTGATTCTTTTTGCACCTGGAGTTCTTAAGTTCGCTCTCTTGTTCGAGTTTTACCTGTGCATTAGATGAGTACTTATTGTATGCTTGTTGTTTGTCTGCGATAGATCACCCGGAGTGCGCCGCCTGTTATTTCGAAGCTCTAGGTTTCGCAGATCCTCAGCAAGGCAAGTAACACTTTGATCATACCCTTTTCTACTACCCAGTTTTATTGCATTAGATCAATCCTCAAACATTGCATGACTAGGATCTAATTAAATTGTGGGATGGGAAGTAGATGAGGTAGTACCTATTACCTGTTTTACTTATGAAACCTTTGGGAGTTACTTCTACGTTTGCTTATTATGCCATGCTATGCTAGTAGACGTGGATTGGGTGAGTGATATCCATGACAGATGTGAGTTTGTTAATTTTAATGGTTTACTTAAGGTGGCAACTTAAACACACATCTGGGTGGATTGGGGCACCTGGTTTCTATCAGGACTTGCCTGTTTTTCTTTGGACCGCCACCCAGGCTCAAAGGGATCATAAGATCATTCATGCTAGCAACTTCCGTGTGCAGCCACAAGCCATTATGGGCTCTGGCATAGTTGATTAAGTCGTGCGAACTCTTACAGGGTAGACTAGCAGATGTAGGGGAAAGTAGGTGTACCGATCTATCTAACGTAAGGTGCTAGCGCTTCTGAAAGACTATGTCTCGGCCATCCGTTTCTCAAACACCATGTAGTGCGAGAAACCAAACGGAGGCGATCGAGTCTTGTGGGGAAAAGTGCGCAAACCTCTGCAGAGTGTACAAACTAATCATGATTAGCCGTGTCCCCGATTATGGACAATTTGAGTATCTAATACTTGGATATCATGTGAATCTCATCATGTTACTTCTAAATTAATATTGTTGGGTTATTGATGATTACTTTTAATTGGGATTGAGGATGCTGTCAACCATTCTCAATGTTTAATAACCACCATCATAGTTAAATAAATTTATTCCTTTGCAGTAGGGAAAATTGGCTTTACGCAAAACTGTAACCATAGAGCTTTTCCACCAGCCTTAAATGCATGTAGTATAGGCTTATCATTCATTATTCTCTATGTGTTACATTGCCAGCATATTCCATGTGCTGACCCGTTTTCGGGCTGCAACTTTCATGTTGCAGACTTTTCAGACGACGAGTAAGGTGCTTTTAGGTCGTGGTTCTATACTCAGTGATGCCGTTGGAGTTGATGGACTCACTTATCTTCCAAGTATTCCGCTGTTATCATTATTAGATGGCCTTAAGCCATATTTAATGTAATAAGTTCTCTTTGAGACACCGATGTAATAAGTGTGTGATTGCTACTCTGTTATAAATCCTTCGAAGTACTGTGTGGTGTCAGCATTACTGATCCAGGGATGACACCGAAGCACAGAGACTTGACCATCTGAGGTCGGGTCGCTACAGAGATGGTATCAGAGCACACGCTGACTGTAGGACACGATCACTAAGTTAAAGCCATAGATCACTATTCTCCTCTCATTTTTCTAACTCCTCATCTTTTCTACTCTTTTAGGATGACGGACGCGAAGATCAAGTACGCTCAACCGGATGAAGGCACACCTTTTGGATTTCACTTGAAGGAAGTCACCAAGTACCTGAACATTGGACTACCAAGCTTCACCGGGACCTTCAACGCCACTCTGCCTGAAGAGGAGCGCCGGAAGATTCAAGCTCACGTTCCGGGAAGGACATTCGCGCCAAGCACGAAGCCCATAGATAGTGTTTTCAGTGCACCAACCTGGAGTCTGGGAAAGAGCATGGCAGCTCATATCACCATGGGACGCATTGGAGAAGTTTATCAAGAAGACCTCAAGGACACTATCTACCAGATTTGCGGACGCCGAGATGAACAATGGGAGATAGTCAGCACCAAGAAGGATAGATCCATTGCAGCTTTCATCCAGGAGTTAAACCAGCACATTCGACGCCAAGAGAACCAGATGTGCAATGATATGATAGAGTTGAAGAATGCAAAGGCAAGGATCATCGAGCTAGAAGGAGAACTGAAGGCTACACGCAAGGACTACATGGACGAGATAGTAGCTCTAGCAAGGCACAATCGCGATCTTAAGCAGGAGATTGAAGAACTCAAGGGGAGATTAGCATTCAAGAAGGAAGACAAGTACGTCGCATGTCCGGACAACTACATCATCATTGACGACACCAATTCGGATCCAAGTAAACCTGACTTTGAAGACGAAGCTGGAGCAGACATCATGGAGTCTTCCACCGATTCAAATTTCTAGATGCCAACCAAATATTAGTAGCATTTCCCCCATGTATACACTATAGTTCGGGCACTTTTGCGATAGTTCTAGACCGTTTGTAAGCCCTTGTTTGAATTGAATGAAGTGATTTTGTGTGCATTTGTCTCATGTGCATTTGGGTAGTGTTTTCTCCTTAGACCTCACTCTATTCTTAATTCTCATCTTTTCTAAACCCTCAGATGCCTCCGAGACGTGACAATGGATTTCCACCGGAGCTCACTCAGTTGATCCAGCAGCAGAATCAATTGATGCAGTTGTTAGTCCAGAATCAGGACAACAACAACAACAACAACAACAACCCTCCACCGCCGCCACCTGTTGATCACCTAACCCGTTTCCTTAGGCTGAATCCGCCGGTGTTTTCCAGTAGCACCGAGCCAATAGTAGCAGATGATTGGCTCCGCAAGACAGGAAGGGAGTTGACCACTGCAGGATGCACAGATGAGGAAAAGGTGAAGTTTGCCGCTCATCAGCTTGACGGACCCGCGGCAACATGGTGGGAGAATTTCACAGCCACTTACCCAGTTGACACTGTCACATGGGATCAGTTTCAGCAAGCTTTCCGCACTGCCCATGTTTCAGCAGGAGCTATGGCCATGAAGAAGCGTGAGTTTCACAACTTACGCCAAGGAGGAAGGACAGTTGGCCAGTACGTTGATGACTTCAGCAAGTTAGCACGTTATGCCCCAGATGACGTTGCTACGGATGCAGCTAAGCAGGAGAAGTTTCTAGAGGGACTGAATAATGAGCTAAGCATGCAGTTGATGGTAGCAAGTTTCAACAACTACCAGGAGTTGGTAGATCGTGCCATCATGATTGAAGGCAAGCAACAACAGATTGAGAACCGCAAGAGGAAATATGGACAAGGGAAGTATAACTCTGGAGCCCAGCAGAAGCCCCGTTTTACCCCTAAACCGGGAGTTCAGTTTCAGCATACCCATGGTGGAGGTAGTTCGCACAACCATAATGGCCACATGAATGGTAATGGGAATGGAGGAAGCAACGGCCAGAACTGTACCACCCCATCAACCCCAGCCAAGAGAGATCTGAGTCAAGTCACCTGTTTCAAGTGTTCCAAGACCAGACATTATGCCAATGAATGTCCCGAAGGCCAAAACGGAAATGGAAGCTCTGGAAAGAAGCCAAACCCTTTCAACAGGGGACAGGTGAACCACGTTAATGTGGAGGAGGTTGAAGCTCAGCCTGATGCAGTAATCGGTAAGTTTTTGGTTAAGTCATTTACTGCACTCGTTCTTTTCGATACTGGTGCATCACATTCATACATATTAAGGGGATTTGTGGAAAAATATAACCTGCCCACTACGGTTCTTAAAACACCTATGCTAGTAGGCTCGCCAGGAGCAGAGTACATGGCCAGACAAGGATGTTTTCAAGTGCCACTAAGTATAGGAAGGCATGTTTTCCCAACGGATTTGATTATTCTGGAATCCCAAGGTCTGGATATAATTCTCAGTATGGGTTGGCTGTCGATGTATGGAGGAAACATCGATTGCGCCAGTAAGACAATTTTGCTCACAACACCAGAAGGAAGAAGGATCAAGTATGTATCCCGACATACGCCAAACATGACACAAGTAAATTTTTTATCAGGAGTTGTGCAGGAAGAAGTACCAGTGGTGAAGGATTTCCCTGATGTATTTCCTGAGGAATTGCCAGGAATGCCACCTGATAGAGATATCGAGTTTTTAATTGAGCTTTTGCCAGGCACTGGGCCAATATCGAAGAGACCGTACAGGATGCCCGCACAGGATTTGGCGGAAATTAAGAAGCAGATTAAGGAGTTATTGGATAAAGGGTATATTCGCCCAAGTTCTTTGCCTTGGGGATCAACCGTACTTCTAGTGGAGAAGAAGGATGTATCGTTAAGAATGGTTGTTGATTACCGTGGATTGAATGAAGTAACCATCAAGAACAAGTACCCACTGCCAATGATAAATGATCTGTTTGATCGTTTGCAAGGAGCTAAAGTGTTTTTTAAGATCGATTTGCGATCAGGGTACCATCAGTTGAAGATTCGAGAGCAGGACATACCTAAGACAGCTTTTACCACGAGATACGGATTGTATGAGTATACCGTTATGTCATTTGGATTGACTAACGCAGCTGCCTATTTTATGAACCTGATGAACAAGGTATTTATGGAGTTTTTGGATAAGTTCGTCGTAGTGTTCATTGATGACATTCTGATTTTCTCAAAGAATGAAGAAGAGCATAAGGAACATTTGCGTTTGGTTTTGGAGAAACTAAGAGAACATCAGTTGTATGCCAAATTCAGCAAATGTGAGTTTTGGTTAAAGGAAGTTGGATTTCTTGGACATGTTATATCCAGAGAAGGGATAACAGTTGACCCCAAAAAGGTTGAGACCGTAACCGAATGGGAAGCACCAACGATAGTTGGAGAGATCCGGAGTTTTCTTGGACTCGCAGGATACTACCGGAGATTCATTGAGAATTTCTCAAGGATTGCAAAGCCTATGACTGAATTGTTGAAGAAGGATACCAAGTTCAATTGGACTAAGGAATGTGAGGCCAGTTTTCAGGAGTGGAAGAAACGATTGGTTTCCTCACCAGTATTGATTCTGCCAGATCAGAACAAGGATTATGAGGTGTATTGCGACGCTTCACGTCGAGGACTTGGAGCAGTGCTTATACAGGAAGGAAGAGTTGTTTCGTATACCTCACGACAACTGAAACCTCATGAATTGAATTATGCCACACATGATTTGGAGTTAGCAGCCGTAGTGCATGCATTAAAGACATGGAGACATTTCCTCATTGGGAATCATTGTGAGGTGTACACGGATCACAAGAGTTTGAAGTACATTTTCACGCAGGAGTTGAACCTCAGACAAAGGAGATGGTTGGAACTCATCAAGGATTATGATATGAGATTGCATTACCATCCCGGAAAGGCTAATGTAGTAGCCGACGCATTGAGCCATAAGAGCCATGTCAATACCCTAATGACGGGAGAAATACCTAGGGAGTTGGCAGAAGATCTTCGTGAACTATGTTTGGAGATAGTTCCGAGAGGCTATGTAGCAGCATTGGAGATTCAGTCAACATTGATGGATAAGATCAGAGAGGCTCAGAAGACTGACAAAGAGATTGCAGATATAAAGAAGAAAATGAGCGAAGGAAAAGCAAATGGATTTCGTGAGGATGAGCACGATACCCTATGGTTTGAGGACCATATTTATGTGCCAAATGACCCGGAGATCAGAAAGTTGATTCTGCAAGAGGCACATGATTCACCCTACTCAATTCACCCCGGAAATACCAAGATGTATTTGGATTTGAAGGAAACATTCTGGTGGACCGGAATGAAGAAGGATATTGCAACATATGTAGCAGTTTGTGATGTGTGCCATAGAGTAAAAGCAGAACATCAGAAGCCAGCCGGATTGTTACAACCATTGCCGATACCCGAATGGAAGTGGGATAATATAGGCATGGATTTTATCACAGGACTACCCAGGACGAAGGCAGGCTATGACTCGATATGGGTAGTAGTTGATCGTTTGACGAAGGTAGCTCATTTCATCCCAGTAAAGACCACTTACACCAGTGCTAAGTTGGCAAAGATATACATGACTAGGATCATTTGTTTGCATGGAGTTCCGAGGAGTATCGTATCAGATAGAGGAACCAAATTTACCTCAAAGTTTTGGAATCAGTTGCATGAAACTTTAGGAACCAGACTAGAGTTCAGCACAACTTTTCACCCACAGACGGATGGGCAGACCGAGAGAGTCAATCAGATTTTGGAAGATATGCTGAGAGCTTGTGCACTAGATTATGGATCTAGTTGGGACGATAACTTGCCATATGCGGAGGTTTCTTATAACAACGGTTACCAAACCAGTTTGAAGATGGCACCTTTCGAAGCCTTATATGGAAGGAGGTGCAGGACACCGTTGTCATGGGACGAAGTTGGAGACCGTCAGTTCTTTGGACCAGATTTGATTAAGGAATCTGAAGAGAAGGTTAAGTTGATTCGCGATCGGCTCAAGGTAGCCCAATCCAGGCAGAAGAGCTACGCAGATTCTAAACGCAAGGAGACAGTTTACGAAACCGGAGACAGAGTTTATCTTCGAGTATCCCCACCTCGAGGAGTTAAGCGCTTTGGAGTTAAGGGAAAATTAGCACCGCGTTTCGTTGGACCGTATAAGATTTTGCAACATATGGGAGAAGTCGCTTATAAGTTGGAATTACCAGAGGGACTGTCAGGAGTTCATGATGTATTCCATGTTTCTCAGCTGAAGAAATGTCACGCCGAGATGGCGGAGGTACCGCTAAGAGATACAGTGCCGCTTGAAGAGATTCAGTTGAAGGATGACTTAACGTATGAAGAGAAACCAGTCAAGATTCTCGATTTTGCCAGCAGAGTTACCCGCAGCAAGGTTATCAAGTTTTGCAAAGTTCAGTGGAACCACCACTCAGAGGATGAAGCCACCTGGGAGAGAGAAGAAGATTTGCTCAAGGACCACCCTCACCTATTTTCTAGCCAACCCGAATCTCGAGGACGAGATTCATCTTAAGGGGGGTAGGTTTGTAACATCCCAAATTTTCAATTTGGAATGTTATACATTAGATCATCATGCATATCATATTTTCTTGCATTTTGATCGATCCTAGAAATTTCACGCAACTCAAGGACCCTCGGAGAGAGTTGGAGATTTTGTTATTTTCGTATTTGAGTTTTCTCAAATTTAGAAAAGAGGATCAGTTGATTTTATTTATTTCATCTTCAATTATTTTTCCAATATCAAAGATATGAGAGAGGAATAATATGACTTTCCCAAATTTAGGAAAACTGAAGATTTAATAAATAAATCAAATTTTGGATTTTTCCGGAGTTTATTTGCACTTTATTTGCATTAGGGAAAAATGCGTGTTTTAAAAACTTTGCATTTAGGCCCCGAGTAAAAGTTCATTTTGTTCGACTCATTTTTAGGAGTCGGGGAAAATTTACTTCGTAAATTTTGGAGTTCGTTTAGATTTTCTTTTCGTTGTTTTTCTGTGCGCGTAACTATTTAAAAAACGCGCAGCGCCCGACTGGGCCAAGGGCCCAGCCGAGCCGGCCCGCACCACGCCCCTCCCCTCGCGCGCGCGCCGCGCGCAGCCGCCGCCGCCGCCGGCCGAGTCCGAGGAGGACTCCTCCTCCTCCCACTGCCTTGCCCCCTCCCCCAAGCCACCTCCCCTCCCCCTCATAAATACCCCCCTTCTCTCCTCTCCTCCCCAAGCCGCCCGCCGCCGCAGCCGCCAGCCCCGCCGCTCGAGCCGCGCCCGCGCCCCGAGCCACCGCCGCCCGCGCCCCGAGCCGCCGCCGCCCGCCGCCAGCGCCGCCTCCTGCTGCCGCCGCCCCGCGCTGCCCCGCCGCCCCGCCGGAGCCTCCCGCCGACGAGGTAGCCCCGCGCCACGCCACCCCTCCCCCTCGGTTCAGTTTTTATAAAAACCGTTCCGGTTTATTTTTCGTTTCGTTGTTTCGGTTTTTTTTCAAAACCCTAGATCGGTTTTCGTTTTTTTCGGTTTTGTTATTTAGCGAGCGTTCGCCGGACCGTTCGTCTTAACGAACATGATCACCGGTTATTCTTGGTTAACGAACGTCCGTTCGTTTAACCGTTCTACGTTTTCTTTTTCGTCGGATTTATTCCGCGATTTTCAAATCGCGATTTCAGATCCGATCTTCGTTCTAGTTTATCTTCTCGCTCGTTTATCGGAATCAGGTGATTCAAGCGCCTGGAGTTTCGTTTCGAAACCGCCATTCCAACTAACCAACTTAAACAAGTTTTTGCTACTGTAAAATTTGACCTAGTTTCAACTTGCTAGAACCGAGTTGTTTTCTTCCGCCGTTTGTTTTCCGTTGCTTTGTTCGATTTGATTCTTTTTGCAACTGGAGTTCTTAAGTTCGCTCTCTTGTTTGAGTTTTACCTGTGCATTAGATGAGTACTTATTGTATGCTTGTTGTTTGTCTGCGATAGATCACCCGGAGTGCGCCGCCTGTTATTTTGAAGCTCTAGGTTTCGCAGATCCTCAGCAAGGCAAGTAACACTTTGATCATACCCTTTTCTACTACCCAGTTTTATTGCATTAAATCAATCCTCAAACATTGCATGACTAAGATCTAATTAAATTGTGGGATGGGAAGTAGATGAGGTAGTACCTATTACCTGTTTTACTTATGAAACCTTTGGGAGTTACTTCTACGTTTGCTTATTATGCCATGCTATGCTAGTAGACGTGGATTGGGTGAGTGATATCCATGACAGATGTGAGTTTGTTAATTTTAATGGTTTACTTAAGGTGGCAACTTAAACACACATCTGGGTGGATTGAGGCACCTGGTTTCTATCAGGACTTGCCTGTTTTTCTTTGGACCGCCACCCAGGCTCAAAGGGATCATAAGATCATTCATGCTAGCAACTTCCGTGTGCAGCCACAAGCCATTATGGGCTCTGGCATAGTTGATTAAGTCGTGCGAACTCTTACAGGGTAGACTAGCAGATGTAGGGGAAAGTAGGTGTACCGGTCTATCTAACGTAAGGTGCTAGCGCTTCTGAAAGACTATGTCTCGGTCATCCGTTTCTCAAACACCATGTAGTGCGAGAAACCAAACGGAGGCGATCGAGTCTTGTGGGGAAAAGTGTGCAAACCTCTGCAGAGTGTACAAACTAATCATGATTAGCCGTGTCCCCGGTTATGGACAATTTGAGTATCTAGTACTTGGATATCATGTGAATCTCATCATGTTACTTCTAAATTAATATTGTTGGGTTATTGATGATTACTTTTAATTGGGATTGAGGATGCTGTCAACCATTCTCAATGTTTAACAACCACCATGATAGTTAAATAAATTTATCCTTTTGTAGTAGGGAAAAATTGGCTTTACGCAAAACTGTAACCATAGAGCTTTTCCACCAGCCTTAAATGCATGTAGTATAGGCTTATCATTCATTATTCTCTATGTGTTACATTGCCAGCATATTCCATGTGCTGACCCGTTTTCGGGCTGCAACTTTCATGTTGCAGACTTTTCAGACGACGAGTAAGGTTCTTTTAGGTCATGGTTCTATACTCAGTGATGCCGTTGGAGTTGATGGACTCACTTATCTTCCAAGTCTTCCGCTGTTATCATTATTAGATGGCCTTAAGCCATATTTATTGTAATAAGTTCTCTTTGAGACACCGATGTAATAAGTGTGTGATTGCTACTCTGTTATAAATCCTTCGAAGTACTGTGTGGTGTCAGCATTACTGATCCAGGGATGACACCGGAGCACAGAGACTTGACCATCTGAGGTCGGGTCGCTACAATAGGATGAGTGGCAAGCGTTTCAGGAACAAAATACATAGTGAGACCATTTGGGCATTTGATCTTGCGCCCTACAAGATGTTTTAGGTCCCCAGCAATAGCATCAGACGCCTTTGATTTTCGGCTGGAGACATTTCCCTGCAAAAGAAAGTTAATTCTTCTTAACCACCCACATCTTCAGGGGTGGCTTAGAAGCAATGAGTCTAAGTGCAGCATCTGAGAATTTCGGCTTTGGAGCCCTAGCAAATAGCCTTGCAGGAGATGAATGATACTCATATGAATAAGCAGAAAAGTTCTTAGTTCTATGAACACAGCGGTTTGAAGATACACGCTCGTATTCATAAGTCTGAGTACGGTTTCCCTGCAAAACATTGGCGTTAGGGTGACTCAGGTGAGTCCTCTGTCTGTATGAAGCCTTTGGACCATATGAAGCCTTAGGTTTGGGATTTGTCTTCTTCCCAGGTGGTGTCATGATGACATTCACTGGAAGCTTCTCAAGACAGCTTTTGGGAACCCAGATCTTCTTCATAGGTGGCCCATTCCTGTAGTTAGTACCAATATATCTGGCAAACACTTCACCATTCTGATTCTTGAACAGTTTATAGTTTGCATCAAGGGATTCATCAACGACAACAGGATTAGCACAGGTAAAGCCAGATAAGGTGGATGGATCCACTGAAGGTCCCTTTGCAGCAACCCATGTGGTTTTGGGATACTGCTCAGGCTTCCAGTAGGAACCATCAACATTCATTTTCCTCTCGAACCCAACACCCTCTTTCCTAGGGTTTCGGTTCAGGATCTGCTTTTTGAGGACATCGCAAAGTGTCTGATGCCCATTCAGGCTTTTATACATCCCTGTTTCAAGTAATGTCTTCAACCTAGCATTTTCATCAGCAATAGTAGTGGTATCCTCCGCAGAGGGGTTAGTTACCACATCAGTAGTTGAAGACGATGCAACAGTAACAGTAGTGGAACATCCAGCAACAGATGTAGCGTTATCACGCTCAAGGCATTTTAGACATGGTGGTTCAAATCCATCCTGAGCAGGACTGATCTGTTGAGCGCGAAGTGACTCATTCTTCTTTTGAAGATCTTCATGAGCCGCTCTCAATTTCTCAAGCTCTTGATTCCTTTGAAGTTAATCATAGGAGAGCTTTTCATGAGTGGTTGTGAGCGTATCATAACGACTTTCAAGTTCTTGGTACTTAGCATGAAGATTTTTTACGTCTTCAACTAAGGACTGCGAGCGAGTCATTTCCGCGTCCAATAGGTCATCGCTTTTGTCTAACAGTTTTTGAGTATGTTCCATAGCCTTTTGTTGTTCAGTTGCAATTTTAGCAAGTGTTTTGTAGCTAGGCTTGGATTCACAATCAGAGTCATCTTCACTTGATGTTTGAAAGTAAGCATCGCGTGATTTTACCTTGGCACCACGTGCCATGAAGCAGTAGGTAGGAGTAGGGTCGTTGGTGTGGACATCATTGTCTTCAGTGTTGAAGATGGACTTGGCAACATAAGCAGTGGCTAAAGCCAGACTTGCAACACCAGAGTCGGACTCCTCCTCAGACTCCACCTCCGCCTCCTCAGAAGCAGACTCCTCCTCTGAATCCATTTCCTTCCCAACAAAAGCACGAGCCTTGCCAGATGAGCTCTTCTTATGAGATGAAGACTTTGATGAGGACTTGGAAGAAGACTTTGAAGATTTCTTCTTTTTCTTGTCATCAGAATCATATTCCTTGCTCTTCTTCTTCTTCTCGCTGTCCCACAGTGGACACTCAGAGATATAGTGTCCAGGTTTCTTGCACTTGTGACATGTTCTCTTCTTGTAGTCATGAGTGGAAGCTTCATCATTTCTTGAGCTGGATTGTGACGACTTTCTGAAGCCCTTCTTCTTGGTGAACTTCTGGAACTTCTTTACAAGCATAGCAAGTTCCTTTCCAATGTCTTCAGGATCATCAGAACTGCAGTCAGATTCTTCTTCAGATGAGGAAACAACTTTTGCCTTCAAAGCGCGAGTTTGGCCATAGTTGGGACCATAGATATCTCTTTTCTCGGAAAGCTGGAACTCATGTGTGTTGAGCCTCTCAAGTATATCAGACGGATCGAGTGTCTTGAAGTCAGGACATTCTTGTATCATGAGGGCAAGGGTGTCAAAGGAGCTGTCAAGTGATCTCAGTAGTGTCTTGACGATTTCGTGCTTGGTAATCTCAGTGGCGCCGAGAGCACGAAGCTCATTTGTGATGTTAGTGAGGTGATCAAACATGAGCTGGACATTCTCATTGTCGTTTCTCTTGAAGCGGTTGAAGAGGTTGCGAAGAACGCTGATCCTTTGATCTCTCTGGGTTGAAACGCCTTCGTTGACCTTGGATAGCCAGTCCCAGACTAGCTTTGACGTCTCCAGAGCACTCACACGGCCATAGTGTCCTTTGGTCAGATGACCACAGATGATGTTCTTGGCAGTAGAGTCCAATTGAATGAACTTCTTGACATCAGCAGGGGTGACACCTTCACCAGTCTTGGGAACGCCGTTCTTGACGACATACCAGAGGTCGACATCAATGGCTTCAAGATGCATGCGCATCTTATTCTTCCAGTAGGGATATTCAGTTCCATCGAACACGGGGCAAGCAGCGGAGACTTTGATTATCCCTGCAGTCGACATAGCTAAAACTCCAGGTGGTTAAACCGAATCACACAGAACAAGGGAGTACCTGGCTCTGATACCAATTGAAAGTGCTTGTTATCGACTAGAGGGGGGGTGAATAGGTGATTTTTATGAAAGTCTTCAAAACATGGAAATTCCGAAGACAAACAGTAGATATGAACCTATTGATATGCAGCGGAAGATAAACTACACAAAGCAAGCCATAGTCAAGTATGCAATAATGTGAGAGTACGATGACTAATGGCAACTCGATAGTAAGGATCAGGATGGAAGATGGTATGAAGCCAAACAGTAATAGTAGTCAAACAATGAAGTCAAACAGGTATGTCAAGCAGGCAATGACTTCACGAAGACAAACTGTAAGTAAAGGGAAGAGAGGATAGAACCAGTCACTTGTTGAAGACACAGGATTTGTTTGACCAGTTCCAGTTGCTGTGACAACTGTACATCTGGTTAGGGAGGCTAAGATTCAACTCAGAAGACTGCGTCTTCACCTTATTCCCCTTGAGCTAAGGACACACAGTCCTCGCCCAATCACTCTGGTAAGTCTTCAAGGTAGACTTCCAAACCTTCACAGACTTCGTTCACCGGCGATCCACAATGGCTCTTGGATGCTCAGAACGCGACGCCTAACCGGCTGGAGGATTCACAGTCCTCAAGTGTAATAAGTCTTCAGGTCACACAGACAGAAAGACTTCAGTGATGCCTAATACTCTTTGGCTCTGGGTGTTTGGGCTTTGTCCTCGCAAGGATTTCTCTCTCTCAAAGGCTTCGAGGTGGGTTGCTCTCAAACGACAAAAGCCGTGCACTAACTCTGAGCAGCCACCAATTTATGGTGTAGGGGATGGGCTATTTATAGACACTAGGCAACCCGACCTGATATGTCCAAAATGACCCTGGGTCACTAAGGAACTGACACGTGTTCCAACGGTCAGATTTCAAACACACACGGCAACTTTAATTGGGCTACAAGCAAAGCTGACTTATCCAGCTCTGGATAAGATTTGCTCTCATTGTCTTCGCTCGAAGACATAGGATTTGGGTTGAGCATCACTTCAGTCACTCTGACTGTATTCACTTGGACCCCACTTAACAGTACGGTGGTTCTTATGACTCAACAAAGAAGAGAAGGAAACAACAAAACAACTAAGTCTTCGCGCTCCATAGTCTTCACAGAATGTCTTCTCATGTCATAGTCTTCAGTATGAATATCTTCATATACCACCATTGTCATCAATGTCTTCATACATTTTTAGGGGTCGTCTCCGGTAGGTAAACCGAATCAATGAGGGACACTACCTGTGTTATCCTGCAATTCTCACAAACACATTAGTCCCTCAACCAAATTTGTCGTCAATACTCCAAAACCAACTAGGGGTGGCACTAGATGCACTTACAGGGACCCCAAGTAGGATTCTTCCTACTTGGGCGCCTCCTTTGGCTGCTCCTCCCTCCCCCCCACCTATATATATGTGGGAGGGGGGCGCCTAGCACACCCCATACAATTGCCTAGCCGTGTGCGGCGCCCCCCTCCACAGTTTACACCTCCGGTCATATTTTCATAGTGCTTAGGCGTGCGGAGATCATTTCACCATCACCGTCACTACGCCCTCGTGCTGTCGGAACTCGTCTACTACCTCGCCGTCTTGCTGGATCAAGAAGGCGGAGGACGTCACCGAGCTGAACGTGTGCAGAACGCGGAGGTGTCATGCGTTTGGTATTAGATCGGTTGGAGCACGAACACAATTCGACTACATCAACAGCGTTGTGAAACGCTTCCGCTTACGGTCTACGAGGGTACGTAGACATACTCTCCCCCTCATTGCTATGCATCTCCATGGATAGGTCATTGCGTATGCATATAATTTTTTTTGTTTTCCATGCAACGTTCCCCAACACTCAGGACCAGAAGAGGACTTTCGGAGAATCTCGCATTTTACGTCAACACTTATTCTGTAAGCTTATTTTTTAGGGAAGGGGGATCAAATGTTTTACAATTCATGATTTTAGCTACTTTGAAGATGATTGGTAAAAAGCGTCAATCGCTTGTATAATTTCCCATATACAACTCTTGGTTAATTGTGCCTCTTATCGTGACGCTACTGTTGTTGTGTGGACTCGATTTCTTTACTTAATTTGTTGGTCCGGGAAAGGCTAGGGGAAAATTGAAATCATTACTTCGAGACATTATATTGTAATCATGTCGAACTTTATCATCCATACCTCCGCAAGTGATATACCATGATTTGAATATGCGAATATGGAAACAAGCATACATAAAATGCAAAGTAAATATAGTTCATGAATTATGAAGTTATAGACTTTTTTAGGGGGGGAAGGGGGTGGGTCATGAACTGCAAATTCATGATCGTAGTTCAACGCTTGTTGTGTGCGGTTCTTTGGGGGGGGCATCAAATGTTTTACAATTCATGATTTTTGCTACTTTGAGGGCGATAGGTAGAAAGAGTCAGAATGCATTTGGTTTATTTTATGTATTTTGATTTGGATAAGACCGGTGTTAAGCAATGCGGGATAATGTGGATTTTAGTTGACCCGCGAAAGGCCAAGGCAAAATGTATGTACTCCCAATTGTCAGTCGACAACATATAATATGCACATGTGTATCCAAAACTAGTATGAATGAAGCGTGAATTATATGTTACGACTATAGTATGAATATTTTGGCTACTAGATGTATAATTGGTTGTGGTAAATTTCAATTTGAAAATGCTTCTATCAATGTGTTTATCTTGAATTGGATTGGGCTAGGTTGACACCGACAACATCACAATGTAAGGTTTGTGTTAGCATTTTCATTCAAATATAAAATCATTATTATATTCTTAATTAATGCAGTTTGTAATTACTTAAACATGCAACCAATCAATAATTTTTTACTTTTACCTCTGGAGAGTCAATAAACAACGTAAGACATTCTTATGGATTATTGCATGTATATCATATTATAATTAACATGTATGTTTTGTACAGAATCATATACCATCTAGCGTTTGTTCTTGTCAAACCACAACTCTTGTATTTTGGCATAACCAAGTCCAACATAGTTCTTCTTTGCAAATACATCCACAACTCAAACTTAACATGGCATTTTTTGTAGTCAGCATTTGAGTCACTATGAGGCTCATTTTATGCGCTAATTCAATCGATGGCTTGGTGGCATATTCATACATGCAAGCAAGGAGATGTACTGGTTGCCCGCAACACACATATGCATATAATTATGGTATATCGATCACATGTTTGTATTCGAAACATAAGTTTGTGGCATTTTACGCACAAAAAGAAGTGGCGTCGATCATCATGATGATGAGTCATCGTGTATAGTATGGTGCTTGAGTTGAGTTCTTAATTTCCATATATATGCAAAATTTGGACTTAACTGAATTTAAATAGTGTATTTTGTGTTAGTTGACATGAAAAGTTTGGGAAGCACTTTGAAAGTCCATGTAAAACAGTAGGGATGCACAATGAATACATCCTCCGAAATGATAAAGCCGATTATGTACAACCAAGTGGAGGCGCCCTATATATTCCAAATACATCTGACTCTCTTAAAGTACTGTAATTTTGTTGGAAAATATCATGAATATATCAAGCTATATGATGTACATCTCAAAGTTTTGATGAAAAGAATGTGACGTATTGTCATGTTTTCACCTGTGTGAAGGTCTGGGCTATTGGTGCTTTATGTATAGTGACACCTGTACTGAGAGACCACTACAATTAACTAAATGAAATCAGGGATCTCTCACTAGTTAAAGAAAAGAGAATAAGGAAAAGAAACCGGGATTTGGTCGCAAGGTAGCAGAACGGTCCGACTACGATGCCAATACCAGCAAAGCTCCGACGCACAAGCTGAACGGTGGAACAGAACCGTGGCAGCAGCAGCAAAAGAACAAAAGTGCGGCCACAACGGGTCCTGATCAATGTTTGGTGGCATGTCTGGAAAGAAATAAACAAAAGAGTTTTCAAGGGCAGGCTACTCGAATAAACATTTAGTGTCTTTCATGGCACACAAAAAATATTTTGACGCGGTGGATGGCTTTGACACATCCACAAAGTAGCGCCAATGGCGCAATCAAATAAGTAGACTTTGGCTTTGGGGATTTGCGATCTTTTTTCCTTCCAAACAAGACCTGATTTTGTATTATAAACTCGCATTCTCTACGAGTATGCCACCAAGCCATCTTTCTTGAAAAGGGAAAAAGGAAAAACCATTGCAGTTCACTCAAGGCAGGTGACCAGAACTTATGAATATCTGTACCACAAATAAGATCTAAATCTCACAAAAGGTTAGCATAAAATTGAAACAGCAATAACTCGTAAAAGGTTGCTCCTGCTTCATTCCCCAACTAGTAGATAACCTCGTCCACTTTCACCGCCTAATAGATTGCTTGGAACTTGTACACCACAGTATGATTGCATGAATTATATGTTGGAAACTACTCCCTCCGTCCCATAATATAAGAGCGTTGGGACGGTTGCAACAAAACCTTGCATCTGATTTAATATTATTTGCTACAACCTCATTTGTTGTAGGATGAAATCATTTTCTGGACAATTAGAAAGGGCATCATCATATCTCAAAGAGTTGAATGCACTATATGAATCACTTTAACATGCTCGAGGCTCGTACAAGCCATCGAGAAAAGAACATTAACCTTCATATACCATGCTACTACTACCTAATATGGAGAGACAGCTGAGTATGCTGACCTCAAATGAATTGTATCCTCACGCAATACCTATATTAAATTTCACTGCAACAATACACTACTTATATTACATTGTAAACAACATTATATCCATCTATGCTCCAGGGAAAATCTGCTTCCGCGCTACCAGTCAATATTTCAATTCAGCTGAATTGATGAATTGCCGCAGGTTCAACCCCAGTGGTATCCTTATAAAGAACCATCTAATTTAAGCACCTTCAGCTTTCTTCTTTATTTTGAGAGCAGCTCTGACGACATTCCCCCTTGTGATCATCCCAACCTAGTTCAGGATAGAAATTTCGTTTTAAGACACCGAGCTAAAGAGAGAAAAGGGGAGTCATAGATTCATCCACTCACCAAATTTCCCGTGCTATCAACAACAGGCAATCTGTGGTATTTGGTTTCAAGCAGCAACCTGTTGAACAATACAAAGAACACCACTCTCAGTACTAATAAGTCGGTAGAATTAGCCCTGGGGATTCACACAGATTAGTTGAAAATACCTTGCAGCAGCATCGAGGTTAGTAGTTTCACGCACCACAAGAGGTGAGGGAGTCATAACATCACCGATAACTTTGCCACTGGTTTTGCTCAAGAGTCTCTGGATCTCGCGAAATGTCTGCAGACAAGTGATTAGGAAGGAGTCTGTAAGTTACTGAACCGAGAACATTGAGTGGGAGCACACAATGAAAGATTAACTTATGTATCCCGGGGCCCTGGATTAATTGTAAAAATGGTCTCCAGCAAGGTGACCCACTATCCCCCTACCTATTCATAATCGTCGCCGATCTGCTACAGCGCTTAATCTTAATCTTACAGGCATTCTCTCCCAACCAGCTCTGCCACCCGATCTACATGGATCGCCCTCCTACTGTGCTCCAGTACGCTGACGACACACTAATCATTGCCCTTGCCTCTTCGCAAGCCGCGAACAGCCTCAAAGATATCCTAGACAAGTTCGCCCTCGCTACTGGTCTTAACATCAACTTCCATAAAACTACCTTTGTTCCCATCAACACGGATACCATCACTAGCCAAAACATCGTCTCCACCTTCGGCTGTGACCTATCCTCCTTCCCCCAAATTTATCTCGACCTACCCCTATCCCAAACGCGCCTGCCTTCCTCTACTTTTGAACCTATCATCCAACGTTTCCTAAAGTACCTCTCCGGTTGGGCGGCTAAACTACTCTCTCGCGGCGCTAGACTAACGCTTATCTCCTCTACTCTCGACGCCCTTGCTACTCACTTCATGTCCGTTTTTAGGCTACACAAGAAAATCATCAAAAGGTTAGACGCTATCCGTAGATCCTTCTTCTGGGCCGCTGACGAAACATGCTCGGGGGCCAAGTGCCTTATCGCTTGGAAAAATGTATGCACACCCAAAACTGCTGGGGGTCTAGGCATCAAAAGCCTGCTTCTCCAAAACAACTGCTCGTGAAATTTGCCTACAAGCTTCTCCAAAAACAAGACTCCCCTTGGGTTAACTGGTTTTTCCAACACTACTCTCTTGACTTCGAAAACAAACCTCACCACCCCTCATACCTACGGAGAATCATAAACGAACAGCTCCGCCCCCTCCACAAAATCTCCTTTGTCCTTACCAACAATGGCACCTCCACCTTCTGGCTAGACGCCCGACTACGCTCGCAGACACCTACCCACACCTTTTCTCCCAGTCCACCTCAACCTCAGTCCTGGTATCACATGTCATGCAGAATGGCCTACTCGCTACTCTGAGGAACCGCCTAACCAATGTTGCTTCTGTAGAGCTTGCGTCTATTTTGTCTTTGTTGCAGGATGTTGCCACCAACGACGCACCTGACGACAGGTTCCTCACCCACAGCTCGCCGTTCTCTTCAAGGTGCGCCTACTCACTGCTCTCCTCCGACCAAGAGATCAATCTCAACGCAGGGTACATCTGGAGCTCCAAGGCACCGATCAAGGTCAAGATCTTCGGCTGGCTTCTCTGTCGTGATCGATTGAGCACGATGGCGAACTTACATCGCAAGACCATCTCCTCTCATTCGGACTGTCCGCGCTGCGACTTCACTCATGAGGCCGCGACGCACCTCACCCTCCTTTGCCCATGCGCGGCACAGGTGTGGTCCCTCTTGGGGCTGCAACCACCTCCCTCCATCAACTTCATGTGGACTAATACGACACTGGCCGGCCTCGACATCAACATTTGGCCCACCGTCTCCCTCGTCATCCTCTGGAAGCTATGGGACTCCAGGAACGCTCGTGTCTTTCGAAACGAGCTACACTCACCCCTAGATACTCTTTGCAACATTATTTCAGACTTTACGCTTTGGGCCTTCAGATTTAAGGACCCCGTTAGTAGCGAGGCTGCCGTGTCTTGGCGCCTATACCTCTCCTCTCGTTGTAATCCGTGATGAAACTTGCCCTTTGGGCCTTTGAGTAATATATACAGGTGGGGACAGTATAATATACTGTTCAATCAACAATATTATATAACTATTACCAAACATATTTTAATCCATTAAATGTGAAGGTGCTGAAACATTTGCTAGATCACTGTTTCTCAACATAGAAAGATGATAAATTCCTATCACAGAAAATTCCTGCCTTGCAAACCATAACTTCCCATCCCAACACATGGAAGTTATAAAACTCAACATATGAAAAGATATGCACACTTAGGAAATATAAAACATAAATCATCAATCAAGGTCTTACAGAATATACCTTCCAAGTGCTATCTACTTCAGGGAACATACTTGAATTTGTATCAGCCAGTCCACATCCTGAAACATGAGAATGTATTCAAATATTGATGAAACTACTTGGTAAGATTCATTGTGTTGTAGATATAATCTCAGTACATCTGAGAGTGCTACAAAAGCACTGGAGTCTGGGAATGAATGTTCAAGTTTATCCGTGAATCATAAAGCAGGAAACAAAAATTATGACCATAGCTGTTAGCATCGTTATGTTGTAGATATTATATCCCGGTTTTTCTAATTTTACCTTCAATACAGGATTGGAAGATCATAAGACAGCGGCCATTATTTAAACCGCTCCTTTAAATTAAGATTCTGAGAACCTTTTGGGATGACATGCAACGGTAACGCAAATGTGAATTGATTTTTACAGCTCACAAAATATGTTTTAATGTGACTATGATTTCTTTGCAAGAAAGTGATTAAAAGTTCAAGATGGAATACCTGCCATTGAGTCCAAAGCTAATAGATCATAATCTGAGACAACGCCAACCTGCAGGTGGAAATAAAGTTGTGCAGTTGTTGCTGAGTATTTCATTACAGAAATGCAACCCAAACCAACAGAAAAAGGTCAAGAAGAAAGCATGTGAAAGTTAGCCAGTTCATCATTGCAATATAATGCTTCCTAAGACATAACATGATACAGAACAACAGAAGGGCTCTTTCCTTTTTCCTTGGGAAGAACCTTTCTCTTAACCCTCTCTAAAAATCAAGAATCTAAAACAGTAGGAAGAGGATTGATTTGTCATGGCATATTAATCCCACATGGATTGCTTAGAAAAGTTATTCTGATGCCGCACATCAATAATTAGAGAGAATCAGAGAAGGAGAGAGAAAGAGCTTAGATACATCCAGACTATCAAAAGGAAATTTCCATGATCAGGTTAGAGCTCATATTTAACTTCCTCCAATATTTGTAGGAAACCCCTATTCTATGAAATTCTTTTGATGCAATCATTTGGTCCAAATGCATGGATAGGAATTTTTAGTTGGGATTGCAACACTCTATTTGCTGCCCAAAATCCTTTGTTCCGAAAAAGGACTGGTATCTTCTGAGATTAGCTATGTCATAGAAAACATGGACTAGGAAACAAGAAGAGCGGGTTAAATGTAAATGGCACTAACCAACTTCCAGTCGTCATCGATAACAGGGAAACCAGAGATCCTGTTCTGCACCAGCATCTCGAGCGCTGCACGCAAACCAGAGAACTAGTCACAATTTGGAAGCTGGTCCGTAAGCAGAAGAGAAGTACACAACTAAGAAGGGGCCACACCTTCATCAACCGGGGTTGACGCTTTGACGACATGGAGATCCTCCCTTTTCGTCATGAAGTCTCCAACAGTGTACCCTCCGTTGTTATTCTGAGTAAGCAGGATGTAACACAAGCAAATTAATTATTTGAGGCTGAACATGAACACTCAGCAGTAAGAACATTTTGTCCAGTATTTGCGGAGAGGAATATATGTGCAAGAATGAAACGAGATGGGCAGTGGAATTTGAGCCGTCGGCCAAGTTCCTCTGGTGGTGGAGTGGCACAAGATATGCCTCTCGGCTTATGTGGAGATATTGCCTCCACACAACAATTTGCTTCTCAGGCAACCCCAAGCATAGCAGATGATACATCATTTCTTTTCTTTCTGAAATGGTTCATTCCCTTATATTACTCGGAAATAATCCCAGCTGCTTTGTCGTTGTTGCTAGAAAAGCAGGCTGAGTGCTTACCAATTAAGGGGAGCACGAAAGCAAGCGAGCTAGTTGCTTAATCCGTGCACTACACGTAGACCAGAAAAGCAAGTGACGCAAAATTTGCGCTGAAAGTAATTAGCTTGTTGCAGAAGAGAAAACAGAAAAGCCGTGCGGCACTCACCGGGACGAGGCCTTTTCCAGAGGCCGGCGCTGGCGCGGCCGCCGCGGCGTACGCGCGGGCGGACGCCCACCGGCACCTGCTGGGCGCGGTGCCCCGCCGTGCCGCGCGCGCGGGCCGAGAAGGGACGAGGAGGAGGCGGCGGCCGGCGGCGAGGGGCGCGTCGGCTGAGAGGAGCAGCGTGGACGCGGCGGCCTCCATGGCGAGCGCGGGGGCAATCAGAGAGGATGGGTGGGAGGGAGAGAGAGGCTGGGATGATACGATGGCAGGAGAGAGAGAGAGAGAGAGAGGGGGGGAGGGAGGGAGACCGCCGATGGATGGGAGAAGGGATGGATGGGCTTGGATTTTTATAGCGGGTCGGCGGGCGAGGAAATGGGGAAGGAAGGGAGGCGTGTTGGTTTTACTTTTGCTCCCTCCGGCGGGCGGGTGGATGGACGGAGACGGGAGTGAGGGGGACGGTCGCGGCGGGGCGTGTGGTTCTGCTCGGTTCTTTCTGGCGCGGGAGATTCACCGGCGCTGCCTGCACGTGATCGTTTACTTGTTTCTCGTTCGTTTCTGACTTGCGGTTTCTGGACTTCTTCTGGCGGGCGTGATGCCGATCGATGCACGGTGGACTATGTATGAATCGGCGATGTGAATTCGGGGAATTCGGAGGCAGCAGCCCGTTGGTCTCCTCTACGAATGAAACACGAACAGGCTGACAGCTGCCAAACCGGGTCGATGTACGGTTCGAATTCAACCAAGGGGGGAACAATGGAGTTCTAAAATATGTGAACACCGTTTTCTTCTTCTTCCGCGGAAGCACCGAGTTTTATTCCATATCAAAAAGTTCTACTATAATCCGCTAATTCTTTTTCTTTTGCATGGTAATATACATGTCTCATTTATATATCGTCATAAGAATCATAGTAAAAGACACCAAAATAAAATGAATCTGGAGCGGACTCTCCCACACACCGTCGAGGCTGTTGCGCATGAACGGGTGTATGTAGTAGATCTGTAGATGTTGAAACAACAACAACACCTTTTGCAGCGGAGACAAAGAAACCTAGCCCCCACGCCAGCCCTCCGGTGGTGGCCACCAGCCGCCTGGCGTCTGCCACTCCGGCGGCGTCAGCCACCACATAAACCCACTGCAGGGCAGCACTCCGCTACCTTCAAACACACATCATGGCTCTTTCGGGCCTTCGTTTTCAAGGAGGCTTAGATTTCGACGACAAGATGAGAAGGAGTTTTGGCACTCCTATCAACTTTATCGAGGGAAGTCGTTCACGAGGATTCTTCCTAGTTGCTCAGTTCTCTCGATCCAAGTTACGTTTGAATCCAGATTCGGTGGGTCTCATTCTGCAGACATGTTTTGAAGGTAACGCTGCTCGATTCAAAGTCTCTTTTCTTGTGGATTGGTGCTTCAAGTTTTCGGTTGCTTCCAAAGATATTGGCTTTGCAATTTACAATGCTGGTAATGTTGCCAATGTGACCTTCAATGTTCATTTCTTCCTATGGGGCAACAGAGGACCAAATTTTCAGAGGGAATTCAAGCAATATTGCAAAGAACAGGATAATGAATGGACAATTGTTGATTGTTCAAAGAATTCTGCTAGATCTTTTGCAGATGTTGTCAGATCTCCATGGTTTTTCAAAAAATCTGATTTCAAATCTTTTAATTCGGAGGCAAATAAGGGATCGGTTTTTAAGCGCCTTTAATGGCCAGTGAATGGGAATAAAGAGGGGTAATTCAAGGATTATATGAAGGCGGGATATTCGGATTTTCAAAATGCGGCCCAACAACGCTTTGCCTCTAGGCCATCCAGAGGTTCTCAAGAGTTTTGCCCACGTTGTCTGTTAATGGCCCATGCCCGTGCCAATGCCCAAACAAGATCAAATGCAAAAAAATGTGGAGGGTGGGTGCATATTGCAAAAGATTGTTGGTCCTGAAAAAATCTTCCTGTTGACGCCAATTCTGGCAAAATTACTGCAAATGACCGGTATCTCCCACCACCTGCAGTTTGGAAAAAGAAGGCCCAATTAATGCCGGGTCCTGATACGTCCATTTTGCATCATGTTTACCTACTGTTATTTATGATGTTTTTATGCATAATAATGCTTTTGGAGTAATTCTAATGCCTTTTCTCTCATAATATGGAAGGTACACACAAAGAAGCAGAATTCCGGCAGCTGGAAATCTGGACCTGGAAAACCTGCGTCACGCTACCTATTCTGCACAACTCCAAACAAGCTGAAACTTCACGAGGATTTTTTATGGAATAAATAAAAAATACTGGAGCAAATAATCACCGGAGGGGGCCACCTGGTGAGCACAAGACACCAGGGCACGCCTGGCCCCCCAGGCGTGCCTTGGTGGGTTGTGCTCAGCCCGGCCCACCTCTCGTGCTCATCTTCTGGTATATAAGTCATTTTGACCTAGAAAAAAAATAAGGAGAGGACTTTTGGGACGGAGCGCCGCCGTCTCGAGGCGAAACTGTTGGGGAACGTAGTATTTCAAAAAAAAATCCTACGATCACGCAAGATCTATCTAGGATAAGCATAGCAACGAGCGGGGAGAGTGTGTCCACGTACCCTCGTAGACCAAAAGAGGAAGCGTTAAGTAACGCGGTTGATGTAGTCGAACGTCTTCGCGATCCAACCGATCAAGTACCGAACTCACAGCACAAACCGATCAAGTACCGAACGCACGGCACCACCGCGATCTGCACACGTTCAGCTCGGTGATGTCCCTCGAACTCTAGATCCAGCTGAGGCCGAGAGAGAGTTTCGTCAGCACAACGGCGTGTTGACGGTAATGTTGAAGTTACCGATGCAGGGCTTCGCCTAAGCACTACGACAATATGACCGAGGTGGAAATCTGTGGAGGGGGGCACCACACACGGCTAAGAAATCAACTTGTGTGTGTATGGGGTGCCCCCTCCCCCGTATATAAAGGAGGGGAGGAGGGGGCCGGCCGGCCTCATGGGGCGCGCCCCAAGGGGGGAATCCTACTCCTACTAGGAGTAGGTTCCCCCCTTTCCTAGTCCAACTAGGAGGGGAAGGAAAGGGGAAGAGAAGGAAAGCCCCCCCCCCCCACCCAATTCGGATTGGGCTTGGGGGGGCCTCCACTTGGCCGCCTCCTCCTCTCTTCCACTAAGGCCCATGAAGGCCCATTAACCCCCCGGGGGTTCCTGTAACCATCCGGTACTCCGGTAAATACCCGATACACCTCGGAGCCATTCCGGTGTCCGAATATAGTCATCCAATATATCAATCTTTATGTTTCGACCATTTCGAGACTCCTCGTCATGTCCGTGATCTCATCCGGGACTCCGAACTACCTTCTGTACATCAAAACACATAAAATCATAATACCGATCGTCATCGAACGTTAAGCGTGCGGACCCTACGGGTTCGAGAACTATGTAGACATGACCGAGACTCATCTCCGGTCAATAACCAATAGCGGAACCTAGATGCTCATATTGGCTCCTACCTATTCCACGAAGATCTTTATCGTTCAAACCGCATAACAACATACGTTGTTCCCTTTGTCATCGGTATGTTACTTGCCCGAGATTCGATCGTCGGTATCATCATACCTAGTTCAATCTCGTTACCGACAAGTCTCTTTACTTGTTCCTTAATGCATCATCCCGTAACTAACTCATTAGTCACATTGCTTGCAAGGCTTATAGTGATGTGCATTACCGAGAGGGCCCAGAGATACCTCTTCGACAATCGGAGTGACAAATCCTAATCTCGATCTATGCCAACTCAAGAAACACCATCGGAGAGACCTGTAGAGCATCTTTATAATCACCCAGTTACGTTGCGACATTTGATAGCACACTAAGTGTTCCTCCGGTATTCGGGGGTTGCATAATCTCATAGTCACAGGAACATGTTGCTACCTCTTGAGCATGCGTTGGTTTTCTCTTGAAGAGGAAAGGGTGATGCAGCAAAGTAGCGTAAGTATTTCCCTCAGTTTTTGAGAACCAAGGTATCAATCCAGTAGGAGACAACACACAAATCACCTAGTACCTGCACAAACAATCAAGAACCTTGCAATCAACGCGATAAAGGGGTTGTCAATCCCTTCACGGTCACTCGCAAAACTGAGATCTAATAAAGATAGTAAAGTAAATATTTTTGGTATCTTCGTTGTATAGATTGGAAAGTAAAGATTGCAAAATAGTAAACAAGATGCGATGTAAATAAAAGAGATGCAATATAATAAGAAAGAGACCCCGGGGCCATAGGTTTCACTAGTGGCTTCTCTCAAGATAGCATGTATAATGTATTACGGTAGGTGAACAAATTACTGCCAAGCAATTGATAGAAAAGCGCATAGTTATGAAGATATCTAAGGCAATGATCATGAATATAGGCATCACGTCCGTGTCAAGTAGACCAAAATGATTCTACATCTACTACTATTACTCCACACATCGACCGCTATCCAGCATGCATCTAGAGTATTAAGTTCATAAGAACAGAGTAACGCATTAAGCAACATGACATGATGTGGAGGGATAAACTCAAGCAATATGATGAAAGCCCCATCTTTTTACCCTTGATGGCAACAGTACAATACGTGTCTTGCTACCCTTACTATGTCACTGGGTGAGGACACCGTAAGATTGAACCCAAAACTAAGCACCTCTCCCATTGCAATAAGAACCAATCTAGTTGGCCAAACCAAACCAATAATTCGAAGAGACTTGCAAAGATATCAAATCATGCATATAAGAATTCAGAGAAGAACCAAATAATATTCATAGATAATCTTGTTCATAAATCCACAATTCACCGGATCTGGGCAAACACACCGCAAAAGAGTATTACATCGAATAGATCTCCAAGAACATCGAGGAGAACTTTGTATTGAGAATCAAAGAGAGAGAAGAAGCCATCTAGCTAATACTATGGACCCGAAGGTCTGTGGCAAACTACTCACTCTTCATCGGAGAGGCAATGGTGTTGATGTATAAGCCCTCCGTGATTGATTCCCCCTCCGGCAGATCGTCGGAAAAGGCCCCAAGATGGGATCTCACGGGTACAGAAGGTTGCGGTGGTGGAAAAGTGGTTTCGTGGCTCTCCCTGATCGATCTAGGGTATAAGAGTATATATAGGCGAAAGAAGTACGTCAGTGGAGCTACGAGGGGCCCACGAGGGTGGGGGCGCACCTACCCTCCTGGGCGCGCCCTCCTGCCTCGTGACCGCCTCGTGGCGTTCCAGACTTCAACTCCAAGTCTTATGGATTGCTTTTGGTCCAAGAAAGATCATCGCGAAGGTTTCATTCCGTTTGGATTCCGTTTGATATCCCTTTTCTGCGAAACACTAAAATAGGCAAAAAAACAGAAACTAGCACTGGGCCTCCGCTTAATAGTTTAGTCCAAAAAATAATATAAAATATCATATTAAAGCCCATTAAACATCCAAAACAGATAATATAATAGCATGGAACAATAAAAAATTATAGATACATTGAAGACGTATCAAGCATCCCCAAGCTTAATTCTTGCTCGTCCTCGAGTAGGTAAATGATAAAAACAGAATTTTTGATGTGGAATGCTACCTAACATAATTATCAATGTAATTTTCTTTATTGTGGCATGAATGTTCAGACCCGAAAGATTCAAGACAAAAGTTTAATATTGACACCAAAATAATAATACTTCAAGCATACTAACAAAGTAATCATGTCTTCTCAAAATAACATGGCTAAAGAAAGTTCATCCCTACAAAATCATATAGTTTGGTTATGCTCCATCTTCGTCACACAAAATGTTCAAATCATGCACGACCCCGATGACAAGCCAAGCAATTGTTTCATACTTTAGTATTCTCAAACTTTTTCAACTTTCACGCAATACATGAGCGCAAGCCATGGACATAGCACTATAGGTGGAATAGAATGGTGGCTGTGGAGAAGACAAAAAGAGGAAGATGGTCTCACATCAACTAGGCGTATTAATGGGCTATGGAGATGCCCATCAATAGATATCAATGTGAGTGAGTAGGGATTGCCATGCAACGGATGCACTAGAGCTATAAATGTATGAAAGCTCAACAAAATAAACTATGTGGGTGTGCCCAATTTGCTTGCTCACGAAGACCTAGGGCATTTTGAGGAAGCCCATTGTTGGAATATACAAGCCAAGTTCTATAATGAAAAATTCGCACTAGTATATGAAGGTGACAAAATAAGAGACTCTCTATCATGAAGATCATGGTGCTACTTTGAAGCACAAGTGTGGAAAAAGGATAGTAGCATTGTCCCTTCTCTCTTTTTCTCTCTTTTTGTTGTTGTTTGGCTTCTTTGGCCACTCTTTTTTTCATTGGCTTCTTTGGCCTCTCTTTTTTTCCTCACACGGGACAATGCTCTAATAATGATGATCATCACACTTCTATAACTCAAGGATTACAACTCGATACTTAGAATAAAATATGACTCTACATGCGTGCCTCCAGTGGTGTACCGGGATGTGCAATGAATCTAGAGTGACATGTATGAAAAAAAATTATGAATGGTGGCTTTGCCACAAATACGATGTCAACTACATGATCATGCAAGACAATATGACAATGATGAAGCGTGTCATAATAAACGGAACAGTGGAAAGTTGCATGGCAATATATATCGGAATGGCTATGGGAATGCCATAATAGGTAGGTATGGTGGATGTTTGAGGAAGGTAAATGGTGGGTTTATGGTACCGGCGAAAGTTGCGAGGTACTAGAGAGGCTAGCAATGGTGGAAGGGTGAGAGTGCGTATAATCCATGGACTCAACATTAGTCATAAAACTCACATACTTATTGCAAAAATCTACAAGTCATCAAAACCAAGCACTACGCGCATGCTCCTAGGGGGATAGATTGGTAGGAAAATAACATCGCTTGTCCCCGACTGCCACTCATAAGGAAGACAATCAAAGAAACACCTCGTGCTTCAAATTTGTTACACAACGGTTACCATACGTGCATGCTACGGGACTTGCAAACCTCAACACAAGTATTTCTCAAATTCACAGTTAATCTACTAGCATGACTCTAATATCACCATCCTCATGTCTCAAAACAATCATCAAGCATCAAACTTCTCATAGTATTCAATGCACTTTATATGAAAGTTTTTATTATACCCATCTTGGATGCCCATCATATTAGGACTAGTTTTATAGCCAAAGAAAATTACCATGCTGTTCTAAAAGACTCTCAAAATAATATATGTGAAGCATGAGAGATCAATAATTTCTATAAAATAAAACCACCACTGTGCTCTAAAAATATATAAGTGAAGCACTAGAGCAAAATTATCTAGCTCAAAAGATATAAGTGAGGCACATAGAGTATTCTAATAAATTCCGATTCATGCGTGTCTCTCCCAAAATGTGTGTACAACAAGGATGATTGTGGTAAACTAAAAAGCAAAGACTCAAATCATACAAGACGCTCCAAGCAAAACACATATCATGTGGTGAATAAAAATATAGCCTCAAGTAAAGTTACCGATAGACGAAGACGAAAGAGGGGATGCCTTCCGGGGCATCCCCAAGCTTAGGATTTTGGTTGTCCTTGAATTTTACCTTGGGGTGCCTTGGGGATCCCCAAGCTTAGGCTATTGCCACTCCTTATTCCAAAATCCATCAAATCTTTACCCAAAAACTTGAAAACTTCACAACACAAAACTTCAATAGAAAATCTCATGAGCTCCGTTAGTATAAGAAAATAAACCACCACTTTAAGGTGCTGTAATTAAATCATTATTTATTTATATTAGTGTTAAACCTACTGTATTCCAACTTCTCTATGGTTCATACCCCCCGATACTACTCATAGATTCATCAAAATAAGCAAACAACACACGAAAAACAGAACAGTCTGTAGTAATCTGACTTGTTCGAATACTTCTGGAACTCCAAAAATTCTGAAATAAATTGGTGGACGTGAGGAATTTGCCTATTAATCATCTTCAAAAAGAATCAACCTAAAAGCACTATCCAGTAAAAAATGGCAGCTAATCTCGTGAGCGCATAATTTTCTGTTTTTACAGCAAGATCGCAAAGACTTCACCAAAGTCTTCCCAAAGGTTCTACTTGGCACAGACACTAACTAAAACATAAAACCACATCTAATTAGAAGCTAGATGAATTATTTATGACTAAACAGAAACAACAAGCAAGGAACAAAAATAAAATCGGGTTGCCTCCCAACAAGCGCTAGCGTTTAACGCCCCTAACTAGGCATAAAAACAAGAATAGATCTAGGTATTGGCATAATAATGATAAGGCAAATCGTGAAAACTCATCTCATACTCCCTACGTTCAGCAGCAAGTTTTCTTTGTGGCGGGCAGAAGTAATCAAAAGGGCTAAATTTAATGGGACAAAAGTCCCCAAGATCAAGCTCGGAAGGTATTGGTTCCTCCTTTGGCCCCTCATATTGCACAACCAATTCATCATTATAAGCATTCTTTTGGCAAAAAGTCATGAGCCTTTGTTCAAGAGAAAAACCTAACCCATTGTTCTGAATAGCAAAATTATCATTAAGTTCAGAAATACTGTCAACTAGAACATCGGTAGGAACCTTTTTTCTAAGGTTTTCATTATAAGCAACATGATCTAAAGATCGTAAACGCATTATGTCTTCTTGATTAAAAAGGACTGCTTCTATGGGAGGACGGCCATCATCCACCCTATAATGCGCAAAAATTTCATTGGCCTCTTTTATTATAAATCTGAACTCATGTGCTAAAAAGATGGTAGCTGCTCGCTTAACAGAAGAATGCTCAATATTAGAAAATTCTAGAAAAATCCTTTGTATGCAAGGATGCATGTGGATAAATTGTCTTTCAAATTCAACCACGAGCAAAGATATAGCATCCGCAAGACTACTAGTTCTATGAAGAATAGACCCACCCATAGTGGGCAAAGCACCGACGCAAGTAAAGAAATCTTGAATAACTCCTTTTCCAATAATATTACCACTACCAATCCGAAACTTTTTAGTCTGTAAAATAGTAGGTTCTTCATGAGGATTATCAAAAGCATCAAAGTTTCCCCCATCGTTACCACTATCCTTTTCAATGATAACCTCCCCAGTTTCAGACATGATGACAACAAACCGCACTAAGAACGAACACACAAGAGGCAAGCGAAAAGAGACGAACGAAAAAGGGCAAAGAAAAGGCAAAGGTTTTCGAAAATCGTTTTAGAAGTGGGGGAGAGGAAAACGAAGGCGAATGGCAAATAATGTAATGCGAGGGAGAAGAGTTTATGATGGGTACTTGGTATGCCTTGACTTGGCATAGATCTCCCCAGCAACGGCGCCAGAAATCCTTCTTGCTACCTCTTTAGCATGTGTTTGTTTTCCCTTGAAGAGGAAAGGGTGATGCAGCAAAGTAGCATAAGTATTTCCCTCAGTTTTTGAGAACCAATGTATCAATCCAGTAGGAGATAACACACAAGTCACCTAGTACCTGCACAAACAATCAAGAACCTTATAACCAACGCGATAAAGGGGTTGTGAATCCCTTCACGGTCATTTGCAAAAGTGAAATCTAATAAAGATAGTAAAGTAAATATTTTTGGTATTTTTGTTGTATAGATTGTAAAGTAAAGATTGCAAAATAGTAAACAAGATGCGATGTAAATAAAAGAGATGCAATATAATAAGAAAGAGACCCGGGGGCCATAGGTTTCACTAGTGGCTTCTCTCAAGATAGCATGTATTACGGTGGATGAACAAATTACTGCCGAGCAATTGATAGAAAAGCGCATAGTTATGAAGATATCTAAGACAATGATCATGAATATAGGCATCACGTCCATGTCAAGTAGACCGAAACGATTCTGCATCTACTACTATTACTCCACACATGGACCGCTATCGAGAATGCATCTAGAGTATTAAGTTCATAAGAACAGAGTAACGCATTAAGCAAGATGACATGATGTAGAGGGATAAACTCAAGCATTATGATATATAGGCGAAAGAAGTACGTCGGTGGAGCTATGAGGGGCCCACGAGGGTGGGGGGCGCGCCCTCCTGCCTCGTGGCGTTCCAGACTTCAACTCCAAGTCTTCTGGATTGCTTTCGGTCCAAGAAAGATTATCGCGAAGGTTTCATTCCATTTGGATTCCGTTTGATATTCCTTTTCTACGAAACACTAAAATAGGAAAAAAAAACAGAAACTGGCACTGGGCCTCCGTTTAATAGGTTAGTCCCAAAAATAATATAAAAGAGCATATTAAAGCCCATTAAACATCCAAAACAGATAATATAATAGCATGGAACAATAAAAAATTATAGATACGTTGGAGACGTATCACATGTATAAGTCATGAAGAAAGCAATAGCAATAAACTAAACGATCATAGTGCTAAGCTGACGGATGGGTCAAGTCAATCACACCATTCTATAATGATGTGATCTCGTTCATGAAATAACAACTCATGTCTATGGCTAGGAAACTTAACCATCTTTGATTAACGAGCTAGTCAAATAGATGCATACTAGTGACACTCTGTTTGTCTATGTATTCACACATGTACTAAGTTTCCGGTTAATACAATTCTAGCATGAATAATAAATATTTATCATGATATAAGGAAATATAAATAACAACTTTATTATTGCATCTAGGGCATATTTCCTTGAGTCCCCACTTGCACTAGAGTCAATAATCTAGATTACATAGTAATGCTTCTCACACCCATGGAGTCTTGGTGCTGATCATGTTTTGCTCGTGAGAGAGACTTAGTCAACGGGTCTGCAACATTTAGATCCATATGTATCTTGCAAATCTCTATGTCTCCCTCCTTGACTTGTTCGCGGATGGAATTGAAGCGTCTCTTGATGTGCTTGGTTCTCTTGTGAAATATAGATTCCTTTGCAAGGGCAATTGCACCAGTATTGTCACAAAAGATTTTCATTGGACCCAATGCACTAGGTATGACACCTAGATCGGATATGAACTCCTTCATCTAGACTCCTTCATTTGCTGCTTCTGAAGCAGCTATGTACTCTGCTTCACACGTAGATCCCGCCACGATGCTCTGCTTGTAACTGCACCAACTTACAGCTCCTCCATTCAATATAAATATGTATCCGGCTTGTGACTTAGAGTCATCCGGATCAGTGCCAAAGCTTGCATTGACGTAACCATTTACAACGAGCGCTTTGTCACCTCCATAAACGAGAAACATATCCTTAGCCCTTTTCAGGTATTTCAGGATGTTCTTGACCGCTGTCCAGTGATCCACTCCTGGATTACTTTGGTACCTCCCTGCTAAACTAATAGCAAGGCACACATCAGGTCTGGTACACAACATTGCATACATGATAGAACCTATGGCTGAAGCATAAGGAATGACTTTCATTTTCTCTCTAGCTATCCTCTACAGTGGTCGAGCATTGACTCTGACTCAACTTCACACCTAGTAACACAGGCAAGAACCCTTTCTTTGCTTGATCCATTTTGAACTTCTTCAAAACTTTATCAAGGTATGTGCTTTGTGAAAGTCCAATTAAGCGTCTTGATCTATCTCTATAGATCTTGATGCCCAATATATAAGCAGCTTCACCACGGTCTTTCATTAAAAAAATCTTATTCAAGTATCCTTTTATGCTATGTAGAAATTCAGTATCATTTCCGATCAACAATATGTCATCTACATATAATATCAGAAATGCTACAGAGCTTCCACTCACTTTCTTGTAAATGCAGGCTTCTCCAAAAGTTTGTATAAAACCATATGCTTTGATCACACTATCAAAGCGTATATTCCAACTCCGAGAGGCTTGCACCAGTCCGTAAATGGATCGCTGGAGCTTGCACACTTTGTTAGCACCTTTTGGATCGACAAAACCTTCTGGTTGCATCATATACAACTCTTCTTTAAGATATCCATTAAGGAATGTAGTTTTGACATCCATTTGCCAAATTTCATAATCATAAAATGCGGCAATTGCTAACATGATTCGGACGGACTTAAGCATCACTACGGGTGAGAAGGTCTCATCGTACTCAACTCCTTGAACTTGTCGAAAACCTTTCGCAACAAGTCGAGCTTTGTAGACAGTAATATTGCCGTCAGCATCCGTCTTCTTCTTAAAGATCCATTTATTCTGTATGGCTTGCCGATCGGGCAAGTCAACCAAAGTCCACACTTTGTTCTCATACATGGATCCCAACTCAGATTTCATGGCCACAAGCCATTTCACAAAATCTGGGCTCATCATTGCTTCCCCATAGTTCGTAGGTTCGTCATGGTCAAGTAAAATGACTTCCAGAACAGGATTTCCGTACCACTCTGGTGCGGATCTTACTCTGGTTGACCTACGAGGTTCGGTAGTAACTTGATCAGAAGTTTCATGATCATCATCATTAGCTTCCTCACTAATTGGTGTAGGAATCACTGGAACTGATTTCTGTGATGAACTACTTTCCAATAAGGGAGCAGGTACAATTACCTCATCAAGTTCTACTTTCCTCCCACTCACTTCTTTCGAGAGAAACTCCTTCTCTAGAAAGGATCCATTCTCAGCAACGAATATCTTGCCTTCGGATCTGTGATAGAAGGCGTACCCAACAGTCTCCTTTGGCTATCCTATGAATACACATTTCTCCGATTTGGGTTCGAGCTTATCAGGTTGAAGCTTTTTCACATAAGCATCACAGCCCCAAACTTTAAGAAACGACAACTTGGGTTTCTTGCCAGACCACAGTTCATATGGTGTCGTCTCAACGGATTTAGATGGTGCCCTATTTAACGTGAATGCAGCCGTCTCTAAAGCATAACCCCAAAACGATAGCGGTAAATCAGTAAGAGACATCATAGATCGCACCATATCTAATAAAGTACGATTACGATGTTCGGACACACCATTACGGTGTGGTGTTCCGGGTGGCGTGAGTTGCGAAACTATTCCGCATTGTTTCAAATGAAGACTAAACTCGTAACTCAAATATTCTCCTCCATGATAAGATCGTCGAAACTTTATTTTCTTATTACGATGATTTTCCACTTCACTCTGAAATTCTTTGAACTTCTCAAATGTTTCAGACTTATGTTTCATCAAGTAGATATACCCATATCTGCTTAAATCATCTGTGAAGGTCAGAAAATAAGGATACCCGCCGTGAGCATCAACACTCATCGGACCGCATACATCAGTACGTATTATTTCCAACAAGTTTGTTGCTCGCTCCATTGTTCCGGAGAACAGAGTCTTAGTCATCTTGCCCATGAGGCATGGTTCGCAAGCATCAAGTGATCCATAATCAAGTGATTCCAAAAGCCCATCAGCATGGAGTTTGTTCATGCGCTTTACACCAATATGACCTAAATGGCAGTGCCACAAATAAGTTGCACTATCATTATTAAACTTATATCTTTTGGCTTCAATACTATGAACATGTGTATCACTACTATCAAGATTTAGTAAAAATAGACCACTCATCAAGGGTGCATGACCATAAAAGATATTATTCATATAAATAGAACAACCATTATTCTCTGATTTAAATGAATAACCGTCTCGCATCAAACAAGATTCAGATATAATGTTCATGCTTAACGCTGGCACCAAATAACAATTATTCAGTTCTAACACTAATCCCGAAGGTAGATGTAGAGGTAGCGTGCCGATGGCGATCACATCGGCTTTCGAACCATTTCCCACGTGCATCGTCACCTCGTCCTTAGCCAATCTTCGCTTAATCCATAGCCCATGTTTCGAGTTGCAAATATTAGCAACAGAACCAGTATCAAATACCCAGGCGCTACTGCGAGCATTAGTAAGGTACACATCAATAAAATGTATATCAAATATACCTTTCACTTTGCCATCCTTCTTTTCCGCCAAATAATTGGGGCAGTTCCGCTTCCAGTGACCAGTCCCTTTGCAGTAGAAGCACTCAGTCTCGGGCTTAGGTCCAGACTTGGGCTTCTTCACTTGAGCAGAAACTTGCTTGCCGTTCTTCTTGAAGTTCCCCTTCTTCCCTTTACCCTTTTCATTGAAACTAGTGGTCTTATTGACCATCAACACTTGATGCTCCTTCTTGATTTCTACCTCCGCAGCCTTTAGCACTGCGAAGAGCTCGGGAATTTTCTTATCCATGCCTTGCATATTATAGTTCATCATGAAGCTTTTGTAGCTTGGTGGTAGTGATTGAAGAACTCTGTCAATGACACTATCAACCGAAAGATTAACTCCCAGCTGAGTCAAGTGATTGTGGTACCCAGACATTCTGAGTATATGCTCATTGACAGAACTATTCTCCTCCATTTTGCAGCTGTAGAACTTATTGGAGACTTCATGTCTCTCAATCTGGGCATTTGCTTGAAATATTAACTTCAACTCCTGGAACATCTCATATGCTCCATGACGTTCAAAACGTCATTGAAGTCCCGGTTCTAAGCCGTAAAGCATGGCACACTATACTATCGAGTAGTCATCAGCTTTGCTCTGCTAGGTGTTCATAACATCTGGAGTTGCTCTTTTAGTGGGTTTGGCACCTAGCGGTGCTTCCAGGACGTAATTCTTCTGTGCAGCAATGAGGATAATCCTCAAGTTACGGACCCAGTCCGTGTAGTTACTACCATCATCTTTCAACTTAGATTTCTCTAGGAACGCATTAAAACTCAATGGAACAGTAGCACGGGCCATTTATCTACAACACCATAGACATGCAAAATACTATCAGGTACTAAGTTCATGATAAATTAAAGTTCAATTAATCATATTACTTAAGAACTCCCACTTAGATAGACATCCCTCTAATCATCTAAGTGATCACGTGATCCATATCAACTAAACCATGTCCGATCATCACGTGAGATGGAGTAGTTTTCAATGGTGAACATCACTATGTTGATTATATCTACTATATGATTCACGCTCGACATTTCGGTCTCAGTGTTCCGAGGCCATATTTGCATATGCTAGGCTCGTCAAGTTTAACCCGAGTATTCTGCGTGTGCAAAATTGGCTTGCACCCGTTGTATGTGAACGTAGAGCTTATCACACCCGATCATCACGTGGTGTCTCGGCACGACAAACTGTAGCAATGGTGCATACTCAGGGTGAACACTTGTACCTTGAAATTTAGTGAGAGATCATCTTATAATGCTACCGACGTACTAAGCAATAATATGCATAAAGGATAAACATCACATGCAATCAATATAAGTGATATGATATGGCCATCATCATCTTGTGCCTTTGATCTCCATCTCCAAAGCACCGTCATGATCACCATCGTCACCAGCTTGACACCTTGATCTCCATCGAAGCATCGTTGTCGTCTCGCCAACTATTGCTTCTACGACTATCGCTATGGCTTAGTGATAAAGTAAAGCAATTACATGGTGATTGCATTTCATACAATAAAGCGACAACCATATGGCTCCTGCCAGTTGCCGATAACTGTTACAAAACATGATCATCCCATACAACAAATTATATATCATCAAATCTTGACCATATCACATCACAGCAAGCCCTGCAAAAACAAGTTAGACGTCCTCTACTTTGTTGTTGCAAGTTTTACGTGGCTGCTACGAGCTTCTAGCCAGAACCGTTTTTACCTACGCATTAAAACCACAACGATTTTTTTGTCAAGTTTGTTGTTTTAACCTTCAACAAGGACCGGGCGTAGTCACACTTGATTCAACTAAAGTTGGAGAAACAGACACCCACTAGCCACCTGTGTGCGAAGCACGGCGGTAGAACCAGTCTCATGAATGCGGTCATGTAATGTCGGTCTGGACCGCTTCATCCAACTATAATGCCGAATCAAAGTATGACATGCTGGTAAGTAGTATGACTATTATCGCCCACAACTCTTTGTGTTCTACTCGTGCATATAACATCTACGCATAGACCTGGCTCGGATGCCACTATTGGGGAACGTAGTATTTCAAAAAAATCTTATGATCACGCAAGATCTATCTAGGAGAAGTCTAGCAACGAGCGGGGAGAGTGTGTCCACGTACCCTCACACCGAAAGCGGAAGCATTAAGTAACGCGGTTGATGCAGTCGAACGTCTTCGCGATCCAACCGATCAAGTACCGAACGCACATCACCTCCTTGATTTGCACACGTTCAGCTCGGTGACGTCCCTCGAACTCTAGATCCAGTTGAGGCCGAGGGAGAGTTTCGTCAGCACGATGGTGTGTTGATAGTGATGATGAAGTTACCGACACATGGCTTCTCCTAAGCACTACGATAAAATGACCGAGGTGGAAATCTGTCGAGGGGGGCACCACACATGGCTAAGAAATCAACTTGTGTGTCTATGGGGTGCCCCCTCCCCCATATATAAAGGAGGGGAGGAGGGGGTCGGCCGGCCTCATGGGGCGCGCCCCAAGGGGGGGAATCCTACTCCTACTAGGAGTAGGTTCCCCCCTTTCCTAGTCCAACTAGGAGGGGAGGGAAAGGGGAAGAGGGGGAGAAGGAAAGGCCCCCCCAATTCAGATGATTGGGCTTGGGGGGGGGGCGCACCTCCACTTGGCCGCCTCCTCCTCTCTTCCACTAAGGCCCATTAACCCCCTAAGGGGTTCCGGTAACCCTCCGGTACTCCGGTAAATACCCAATACACATCAGAACCATTCCGGTGTCCGAATATAGTCATCCAATATATCAATCTTTATGTTTTGACCATTTCGAGACTCCTCGTTGTCAGTGTCAAAACTGGCAGGTCTCGGGTAGGGGGTCCCAAGCTGCGTGTCTTAGGATCGATGGTAACATGGACACGGGATTTTACCCAGCTTCGGGCTCTCTCGAAGAGATAATACCCTACATGCTGCTTTTGATTGTATTCGATGCGTATGATTACAGAGTTGATCTACCTTGAGACCATATGTTGTGGTCTAAACCCTAGAGGTATGATGAGTAATGTCATGATCGTCTATTGACTAGCTTGGCCTCGGCTTATATAATGTACCGGAGGCCCAGGATAACAAGAGTCCTAGTCGAATACGTTGGTGGAGAGGAGTCCTTGTCTTGATCATCAAGTCTTGTGGAATCTCCCTCGTGTGCGGCATGGGCTGCCCGAAGTGGCCCATGAGTGAACCGCCATGGGGGTCCTCGACCCGATCCAGCTGGTCGGGAGACGACGTGGTGAGTACCCCCTAGTCCAGGACACCGTCATTAGCCCCCTGAACTGGTCTTCAAGTTGGGGACGCTCCTAGATTCTTCCGAACTGTTCTTCATATTCGGTCATCGGTCTTGAAAACTGGTTCAACAAATCTTCTTATATTCGATCTTGAGGTTCGCCGAAGTAATCTGAAGAGTTTACACGTCGGGTATCCGAGGAGCCCCATTAAGTTATCGACTTTTATCAATTCCTTGTTATTTTTAACGCCGCCTCGGGTTTGAAGTGTTTCCCATGCGCCAGTGTCCTCTCGCACCCGAGCTCCAACGTCGGGCTGCATTCGAGGTATCTTTTGCAGCCGAGCACCAACGCCGGGTTATATGTGAGCTCCAACGTTGGACTATATCCGAGGTGTCATAGATCACCTTGGCTTGAAAAAGTCGGAAGGAGGTTATCCGAGTTTAACGCTGAAAAGTTCTCTATGGAACGAGCCATTCGAATTCGAGCTTTATGCCGGACCACTTCCGAGTTCCAACAATGGTCAGCGTCCGAGGTGTCGTAAACTACCTCAGTATTTTAAAAGATTGAACGAATTCAGCCGAGCTTAATGGTGGAAATGCCCTCTATGGAGCCAGCCACTGGCGCCCGAGCTTTATGCCGGACTACTTCCGAGGTGGTGCACCACCCCGACCGCGGGCTGATTTTTTCGTGAATATTTTTGATTGGTGCAATTTATTCCCTGCCGAGATATATAGCCAGTATATGTATATCCAGTAGCCCTCAAGGTGTGTGTCGGTCTAAAACCCGAGATGCACCTGAAGGAAAACATAAAACCGTTGATCCTAGTAGCCCCTGAGACTCAGGTCGATTTGCAAAATCAGCCTGAGGATCAACTCCTAGCTCGGCAGCATACGTAGGAATAGAATCGCAGTGTAATATATTAGAAATAATGATTGGCAGACAGGCCCCTGAGAGAGGGTTGTGAAAAGTCGCTGTGATATATTAGCGTGATGCCGGATAAGTCCCAGATGGTACTTACTGTTGTTCGAAGACGCTCTTGCCCATAGTTCGGTCATGCCGAACACTGAGCACTTTGAATTCTCTGCATTGAATAAGCAATGTAGTAGCCCCCGAGACACTGGTCGGGTGGCAACACCAGATCATGGGATCGATGTGCCCCTTTAATATTTATAAATAATGAGCGCAAAACCCAGTAGCCCCCGAGCCTTAATGTGGGCACGTGTGGCCGAATTAAGGATCGATATCCGTTTGATAGAAAATTTTGTTGTGTTTAACACAAACTTCTCGGAAAGAGAATAAAGATCTCTTAAAGGAGCTTCGAGCTGGTCGAAATCCGAGCTCGCCAAGGTAGGCACCAAGGGGTTTAAAATATGGATTGCAGTAGATGGACTTTACTCACAATTTTTATGTGTAATGATTCTATGTATCCAAGTACTTTACATCATGAATGCTCGGATCCTCATTGTACACCACCTTGTTGACCGACCATCGACTTCAACCTCCTCGGCGAGTGGCCGGGGAGTGTTTGTCCTACTTTATAAAGCCTTTACAAGGGCAAAGGTTTAGGACAAACAAGGCAATCCGACCATATGGTTTTATAAACAAAGGTATGCGGAGAGAATGTTATATTACTATTTGATGTAAGAAACATCTCCCAAAGAAAATAATCCCGCTATTGGTTCCTTTCTTTGGGTTGTCATGCTGACCATGATCATGAAACCTCAACTCCGATCGATGCAGGAGAAAAATATTGAGGATTTAATTAGGGGTAAGTTCCCGATCTCTGTGACTTTTAATGGACCAAAATTTTCACTTCCATCGTTGCTGACCAATTATATTCTTTAAGATGGCTAGTTTTCGGCTTCTCCCAGTCTGAGGTACTAACACAGATGACCCGGAAGTAACAATCACAGAGGTGCTCCCTTTACCTCCTAGCCGAACAATCGAGAACGTAGGGGTAATCACAGGAGCCAGGCAACCCAGCTTGGCCGAAATCTTAAGTCAAATTGATGCATATTTATGGCTTTATAACGATGATTACGGAAGGCGGCCCTTGTATATTAACTACAAATGCCGATGATATGTTTATTTTGACTCTGTTGCGACCGTTTATCAGTTGAAAGTGGCCCATCGTCGGCTTCCACCCCCTTGTAGATGCTACACATGGTGTTTCCGCAATAACAAACAACCCTTATCCGACGTCTTGGTGCCGAGGGCGGTTGTGTTAGCGGAAACGAGGCAATCAGATATACGACCTTTATAACTTTCACTTAGTCATAGGAGCTTAAAGTTGGGAGGCCAGCTACTAGCCCCTGGTTAGTGTTCGGCGACAGCCGAGGTCAAGCCGTAAACACTTCGGCCAATGTTATGAACGGCTGCTACCTCTCGAGCACTGCATTGGTTTTCCCTTGAAGAGGAAAGGGTGATGCGGCAAAGTAGCGTAAGTATTTCCCTCAGTTTTTGAGAACCAAGGTATCAATCCAGTAGGAGGCCACGCTCAAGTCCCTTGCACCTACACAAACAAATAAGAACCTTGCAACCAACGCGACAAAGGGGTTGCCAATCCCTTCACGGCCACTTGCAAAAGTGAGATATGATAGAGATGATAAGATAATATTTTTGGTATTTTTATGATAAAGATCAAAAGTAAAGATTGCAAAGTAAACAAAGATAGAAATAGCTTGTTGACGGGAGATTAATATGATGAAAAATAGACCCGGGGGCTGATATGTCTCCGTCGTATCTACTTTTGCAAACACTTTTGCCCTTGTTTTGGACTCTAACTTGCATGATTTGAATGGAACTAACCCGGACTGACGCTGTTTTCAGCAGAACTACCATGGTGTTATTTATGTGCAGAAACAAAAGTTCTCGGAATGACCTGAAACTTCACGGAGATTATTTTTGGAAAATATAAAAAATACTGGCAAAAGAATCAAGGCTAGGGGGCCCACACCCTTTCCACGAGGGTGGGGGCGTGCCCCCCTACCTCGTGGGCCCCCTGGTGCTCCACCGACCTCAACTCCAACTCCATATATTCACGTCCGGGGAGAAAAAATCAGAGAGAAGGATTCATCGTGTTTTACCATACGGAGCCGCCGCCAGGCCCTAAACTCTCTCGGGAGGGTTGATCTGGAGTCCGTTCGGGGCTCCGGAGAGGGGAATCCGTCGCCATCGTCATCATCAACCATCCTCCATCACCAATTTCATGATGCTCACCGCCGTGCGTGAGTAATCCATCTTAGGCTTGCTGGACGGTGATGGGTTGGATGAGATTTATCATGTAATCGAGTTAGTTTTGTTAGGGTTTGATCCCTAGTATCCACTATGTTCTGAGATTGATGTTGCTATGACTTTGCTATGCTTAATGCTTGTCACTAGGGCCCGAGTGCCATGATTTTAGATCCGAACCTATTATGTTTTCATGAATATATGTGAGTTCTTGATCCTATCTTGCAAGTCTATAGTCACCTACTATGTGTTATGACCCGGCAACCCCGAAGTGACAATAATCGGGACCACTCCCGGTGATGACCGTAGTTTGAGGAGTTCATGTATTCACTATGTGTTAATGCTTTGGTCCGGCACTCTATTAAAAGGAGGCCTTAATATCCCTTAGTTTCCATTAGGACCCCGCTATAACACCCTCGATGCGGCTATATCTCCCACGTGTCGAAGCACAACTTAGAGGCATAACCGCAATGAAAGCAATGTCGCAAGTGAGGTAATCTTCACACAACCCATGTAATACATGAGGGAAAAAGATACATAGTTGGCCTACAATCGCCACTTCACACAATTACAAGAGTAAAGCATTACATCAACCAAGTACAATCAGGGCCCGACTACGGAGCAAAAATAAAAGAAGAAACCCCAAAAGCGACAAAGGTCCACGATCGACCCCAACTGGGCTCCACTACTGATCGACTAGAACGAAACAACATAAAGGGCAAGATCTCCATCGAACTCCTCCTTGAGCTCGGGTGCGTCACCTACACGGTCTCAGCGGCACCTGCAAACTGGTTTTGGAAGTATCTGGTGAGTCACGAGGACTCAGCAATCTCACACCCGCGAGATCAAGACTATTTAAGCTTATAGGTAGGGTAAAAGGTATGAGGTGGAGCTGCAGCAAGCGACTAGCATATATGGTGGCTAACATACGCAAATGAGAGCGAGAAGAGAAGGCAAAGCACGGTCGAACAACTATGATCAATAAGTGATCCTGAACTACTTACGTCAAACATAACTCCAACAACCGTGTTCACTTCCCGGACCCCGCCGAGAAGAGACCATCACGGTTACACACGCGGTTGGTGTATTTTAGTTAAGATCAACTTCGGGTTTTCTACAACCGGACATTAACAAATTCCCATCTGCCACATAACCACGGGCACGACTTTCGAAAGTTCAAACCCTGCAGGGGTGTCCCAACTTAGCCCATGATAAGCTCTCGCGATCAACGAAGGATATTCCTTCTCCCCGGGAAGACCCGATCAGTCTCGGAATCCCGGATACAAGACATTTCGACAGCAATAAAACAAGTCCAGCAAAACCGCCCGATGCGCCGACATCCTGATAGGAGCTGCACATATCTCGTTCTCAGGGCAACACCGGATAAGTCAAGCTACGAGTAAAACCAGGCCTCGAGTTTCCCCGTGGTGGCCCCGCAGGTTGCTCGGTTCGGACCAACACTTAGACAAGCATTGGCCCGGGGGGTGGCTAAATAAAGATGACCCTCGGGTTGATCGGACCCAAGGGAAAAGGATAGGTGGTAGACAAATGGTAAAACCAAGGTTGGGCCTGCTGGAAAAGTCTTATTCAAAGCGAACTGTCAAGGGGGTCCCATAAATCACCCGACCGCGTTAGGGACGCAAAATCCGGGAACATAACACCGATATGACGGAAACTAGGGCGGCAAGAGTGGAACAAAACACCAGGCATAAGGCCGAGCCTTCCACCCTTTACCAAGTATATAGATGCATTAATTAAATAAGATATATTGTGATATCCCAACAAGTAAACATGTTCCAACAAGGAACAACATCTCCATGTTACAACAAGGAACAAACTTCATCTTCACCTGCAACTAACAACGCTATAAGAGGGGCTGAGCAAAGCGGTAACATAGCCAAACAATGGTTTGCTAGGACAAGGTGGGTTAGAGGCTTGGTTTAACAATATGGGAGACATGATAAGCAAGTGGTAGGTATCGCAGCATAGGCATAGCAATAGAGCGAGCATCTAGCAAGCAAAGATAGAAGTGATTTCGAGGGTATGGTCATCTTGCCTGAGATCCCGCAAGGAAGAAGAACGAGTCCATGAAGAAGACAAACAAACGTAGACGAACGGATCCTCACAATCGCAACGTTATCGGAACTAACCCGAAGAAGAACCACCGGAAAGAAGCAAAACAACAAGGTAAACAACCACCACATAAACATGGCATGATATGCGAGATGGTATGCAATGCATATGCATGCTTTGGAAGGAAAAGGATGAACAAGGCATAATCTTGGCAAACCAAGTATGCCACTGGATAGGTGAAGTGATTTCGGTTGAAATCGTTATAAAGATCACCGGAATCGGATGCACGGTTTGCAAATGACAAGGAAAACAAGAATGACAAGAATCTGCCATTAACAGCATGATGCTACTTAGCAAGCAACAAGAAAATAAGCTACTGCACCCAAACATATCAACAAGGCATATGCCAGTAATCTACTCAAGATTCTTGACAAAAGATGAACACTGAGCTACGGATAAATCACTCCATAACAGGTTCAAACAAGCATGGCAAAAGTGCAAAAGATAACAGGTTCTCAGACTTGGTGAAATTACTCTCTGAAATCAGCAACATTAAGTACCCTAGTTTGCATGCTTGTGCTAGTTAACACAGAGGTCACAAAAATACATGGCATAATTCTCTGGAAAGGCAACATGGCATATTACAAAACTCATGTAGGACTCAACTCCATAGGATGCACACATCAATCATGGCGAAAAAGACAAAAGTGCATGTTCTGATAAGAATCAGAAACTAACATCACATAGCCCTCTTCTAACAGCATTTAGGGCATCAAGATGAGCTCAAATTAAAATGATGCAATGACAAGAAATGATGTACTCTTCGAGGCCAACAATTTGACATATTATACGCACGAAAAGGAGCTACGGATGCAAAGTTACGACGCGATGAACATGTGACGATAATGTGAAAATAAGAGGACTTAGAAAAAATCGGGAGAGAGGAGAAGAAGTCAACCGGGCGCGCGGTCGCCGAGGATCGCCGGAATCCGGGCGGGGCAGCGCGGGGAAGGCGCGGGCGAGGTGGATCCGGCCGGATCCGGGCGGATCCGGCGCCGGCGACGTGCGGCGGAGACGAGGCGGCGGCGGGATGGCGAGGCGGGCGGCGCGCTCGGGCGCGGCGGCTCAAGGCGGCGGCGAGAGGAGGCGGCGGGGCTGGCGTCGGGCGGGAGGCGCGGAGCAGCGCGGGGCGCCGGTGGCGCGGGCCTCGCGCGGGCGAGCGGCGGCGGCGAATCGGGCCCGCGCGGGCCCCGGATGGGCTCCGCGGGCCGGCGGCGGAGGAGAGAGAGGGACGGTGAGGTGGCGGGCGCCAGTTGGGCGAGGAGGCGGCGTCGATGACGTGGCAAGCTCCCATTGGCTGGAGTGATGTGGAGGCTGGACGCGTCCGGCGTGGACGGACGTGTCCGGCGGCGCGCGGGGAGCGGGGCTAGGGTTTGATCTGCCCGAAAATTCCGAGGGGAGCACATATTTATAGGCAGAGGGGGCTAGGAAGCTCCAAATGGAGTGCGGTTTTCGGCCACGCGATCGTGATCGAACGACCGAGAGGATGGAGATGACTTAGATGGGTTTTGGGCCACTTAGAAGGGGTGTTGGGCTGCACACCAAAGAGGCCTTTGCGGATACCCGGTTAACCGTTGGAGTATCAAACGACCTCCGATTGACCCGAAACTTGACAGGCGGTCTACCGGTGCTATACCAAGGCCACATGACAAACCTCGGTCCATTCCGAGACCGTTTAACACCCGCACATGAAAAGAGGTAAAAGGGGACGCCGGGGAACATAGGAGCGCCGGATTGCAAAACGGACAACGGGAAAAATGCTCGGATGCATGAGACGAACACGTATGCAAATGCGATGCGCATGATGGCATGATATGAAATGCAGATGATGACATGGAAAAGAGCGACACGCAAGCACATGACATGGCAACGACGGCGAATAACTGGCGGACACCTGGCGCATCAGATCCGGGGCGTCACACCGCTGCCACGGGAGGGTAGGAAAAAAGATGTCATGCAAGTTCTTTTCCATAAGCACGTATGACTATATTCGGAATACATGCCTACATTACATTCATGAATTGGAGCTAGTTCTGTGTCACCCTATGTTATGACTGTTACATGATGAACCGCATCCGGCATAATTCTCCATCACCGATCCAATGCCTACGAGATTTTCACATATTGTTCTTCGCTTATTTATTTTTCCGTTGCTACTGTTACAATCACTACAAAACCCAAAAATATTACTTTTGCTACCGTTACCGTTACTTCCATATTACTTTGCTACTAAATACTTTGCTGCAGATACTAAGTTATCTTGGTGTGGTTGAATTGACAACTCAATTGTTAATACTTGAGAATATTCTTTGGCTCCCCTTGTGTCGAATCAATAAATTTGGGCTGAATACTCTACCCTCGAAAACTGTTGCGATCCCCTATACTTGTGGGTTATCAGGGGCCATAGGTTTCACTAGTGGATTCTCTCAAGATAGCATAAGTATTACGGTGGGTAAAGAAATTACTGTCAAGCAATTGATAGAATAGTGCATAATTATGAGAATATCTAGGCGTGATCATGTATATAGGCATCACGTCCGTGACAAGTAGACCGACTCCTGCCTGCATCTACTACTATTACTCCACACATCGACCGCTATCCAGCATGCATCTAGAGTATTAAGTTCATAAGAACAGAGTAACGCTTTAAGCAAGATGACATGATGTAGAGGGATAAACTCATGCAATATGATATAAACCCCATCTTTTTATCCTCGATGGCAACAATACAATACGTGTCGTTTCCCCTACTGTCACTGGGATCGAGCACCGCAAGATTGAACCCAAAGCTAAGCACTTCTCCCATTGCAAGAAAGATCAATCTAGTAGGCCAAACCAAACTAATAATTCGAAGAGACTTGCAAAGATAACCAATCACACATAAAAGAATTCAGAGAAGATTCAAATATTGTTCATAGATAATCTTGATCATAAACCCACAATTCATCGGATCTCGACAAACGCACCGCAAAAGAAGATTACATTGAATAGATCTCCAAGAGAATCGAGGATAACTTTGTATTGATATCTAAAGAGAGAGAAGAAGCCATCTAGCTAATAATTATGGACCCGAAGGTCTGTGGTAAACTACTCACACATCATCAAAGAGGCTATGGTGTTGATGTAGAAGCCCTCCATGATCAATGCCCCCTCCAGCGGAGCGCCGGAAAAGGCCCCAAGATGGGATCTCACAGGTACAGAAGGTTGCGGCGGTGGAATTAGGTTTTCGTGGTGCTCTCCGATGGTTTGGGGGTACGTAGGCATATATAGGAGGAAGAAGTAGGTCGGTGGAGCCACGAGGGGCCCACAAGGGTGGAGGGCGCGCCTAGGGGGGTAGGTGCGCCCCCTGTCTCGTGGCCTCCTCGTTGGTTGCTTGACGTCCACTCCAAGTCCTCTGGATCATGTTTGTTCCAAAAATCATGCTCCCGAAGGTTTCATTCCGTTTGGACTCCGTTTGATATTCTTTTTCTGCGAAACACTGAAATATGCAAAAAAAAGGCAATTTGGGCTGGGCCTCCGGTTAATAGGTTAGTCCCAAAAATAATATAAAAGTGTATAAATAAGCCCATTAAACATCCAAAACTGAATATATAATAGCATGGAACAATAAAAAATTATAGATACGTTGGAGACATATCAAGCATCCCCAAGCTTAATTCCTGCTCGTCCTCGAGTAGGTAAATGATAAAAACAGAATTTTTTATGTGGAATGCTTCTTAGCATAATTTTCAATGTAATTATTTTTATTATGGCATGAATATTTAGATCCAAAAGATTCAAGATAAAAGTTTAATGTTGACATAAAAACAATAATACTTCAAACATGCTAACCAAGCAATTATGTCTTATCAAAATAACATAGCCAAAGAAAGCTTATCCCTATAAAATCATATAGTTAGGCCATGTTTCAATTTCGTCACACAAAACATTCTCATCATGCATAACCCCAATGACAAGCCGAGTAATTGGTTCATACTTTTTAACGCGCTTCAGCCTTTTCAACCCTTACGCAATACATGAGCGCAAGCCATGGGTATAGCACTATGGGTGGAATAAAGTATAATGATGGGGGTTATGAGAGAAGACAAAAATGTAGAAGGTCTCACATTGACGCGGCTAATCAATAGGCTATGGAGATGCCCATCAATTGATGTCAATGAGAGGAGTAGGGATTGCCATGCAACGGATGCACTAGAGCTATAAATGTATGAAAGCTCAACAAAAGAAACTAAGTGGGTGTGCATCCAACTCGCTTGCTCACGAAGACCTAGGGCATTTTGAGGAAGCCCATCATTGGAATATACAAGCCAAGTTCTATAATGAAAAATTCCCACTAGTATATGAAAGTGACAACATAGGAGACTCTCTATCATGAAGATCACAGTGCTACTTTGAAGCACAAGTGTGGAAAAAGGATAGTAGCATTGTCCCTTCTCTCTTTTTCTGGAAGCACAATCATGCGAGCTGGAAGCAGAATCGCAGTGGTTCTCCCTTTGCACACCTAGCCGACCAAAGCGGACGTAGGGGGCAAGCACAGGAGCCGCGCAACCCAACTATTGACCAAAGACACAATTCAAAACCGATGCATATATAGCAATATCCGAGAATGTTTTTGCAAAATCTCTAAAGGTGTCCGGCGTTGCACTACAAGACTTATCCTGGAAACACACCAATAGTTTAAAAGTGCCATATGTTCGAAAAGCCAAAAACTTCTGTAAAAGCTTGACGTCCGGACTAAACCGAGATTTTGGTGCCAATCCGGAAATTGTTTTTTTTTTTAAATTGTGCTTCTGTCGTGCTTTAACATGACACATCCGATCTCAAGACTTCAAGCGGGTCAGCGACGGCTTCAAGCTCCTTATCCCGAAGGCAGAGTGCTTTTCCAAGGCCAGTTTAGCGAACTAAACTCAAGCGGCTTTAGAGATAAGCTAGGCTATCCGGCTATTGACCATACACTCTAGTCGAAAAAGGAGCGGTAGAAAAAGACTTTGCAACGACCAAGAAGAAAACATATTATTGTAGAACGGCTCATGTAAATTTTAAGAGCCCCCAGTAAACATGGATAAGGGGAGTTTCTTTTAATGAACAACGTATGTGAGCATGGTCGAACCGAACACAAGTTAAGAATTTAAAACTTTGAGCATGAAAGCGACTTAGATGGTTAATGTGTTTGGCATTGATGATGCGGTCCGAGCTTGAAGCAGGACAAGGTTCCATGCCCCAAGCCGGTCCCGCGGTGGCGGAGCGAAGATCTCGACACTCCGAAGTGGTGACATAGCACGGCCAATGCAGGCTGGCAGAGTGACGTCGAAGTCCTGGCGTGGGTTAATGAAGTGTTGACAAAGCGCCCCGTCCAGTCGAGGTGACGTGGTATGTCAGTACGCCAAGGTGACAACACTGCCTGACCCGAATCATTTACCTGTGCACAAAAAATAGTGCAAACCGGAGATAATAGTAATAATAATAATTTTTTAAAAATGTTGCATAATAAATAATTTATGCAAAGTGAGTAATAAAAAGTATATGGCCCGTGCGTCGAACGCTCGATGAGGTAGAGCTCTCTCGGCGATGCCGAAGTCCCCGAGGCAACCGAACACGTCGGTATGGCAACACGACCAACAAGGTTACGCCGATTGGGACGACGGCGTCGGCTTGCCGAAGAGACCACGTGACACAGTCGAAGTTCATTACCTGCACATGTAAAATAGTGCAGGCCAACAATAATAGTATAAAAATCCTCGCATAATTAATTTACGCAAGATAATTTATTTAGAAATATGTGGTCTGACGCCGAAGTCAATGTCGTTGCAGGGCGTCGACGTGATGCGGTAAAGGCGTGGCAAAGCCTGAATTCACAGGTCGGTCTGAGTTCCGGATGCGACATTCGCTGAAATATGTACGGAAACTGACTGAACCACCACGCGACCGTCGTTAATGCGGCCGCCATTTGATAGACCTATGTATAGATGATGAAACAAACCAGAGTAATAATTCCATGGGAAAAATAAACCCAAATAGCAAAAATTTCTAGGATTAATAGCACCTGGTTTATTTGTTGTAGTAGTCCGAAGAAAAGTGACTCCCAAAATTGGGACTCGATCCGCACACCCATTGCCTGATGGGCAGTGAAGCGATGGCATGGCAATGCTAGTAAAGGTTGGCTCGCCGAGGCAAAGCCCCCGGTCTAGCTAACATGATGAAGCTGGTCGGCTGACGATGCCGAAGTCTCTGGAGGAGGCTGAGGAAGGGATGTCGAAGCCCCCGGTCCAGACAATGTGATGGAGTAGGTCGGTAAGGAGAAGTTGCAGCTGCCATGTTAGCTGAGGTGTTGAAGTACTTCGGCATGATGGACATCGGCTCGAAGAAGCAACGGTGCGGCCATGCCGTTGCAGGTCATAACTCGTGACGTGGTCAATGCCGACTTGATGAAGTGACCGCGGGGCGATGTCGATGTGCCCGCTTCGTGTAATCCGTGGGGGCGGCAAGGTTGGTGATGATTTATCCTTTGCTACACCGAAATCTTGTTCAGCTTTCCGAGATGATGATCCGAAGAAGTTGAGCTCGGCTCAACAAAGCGACGACGTGTCTAGTGCAGGCCGGCAGTCATGGAGCAACGTTGTCGGGCTAGTTTGACACCGGCGCGATGGTGAAGATCATATTGGAAAAGACTTCATAATTAGTGGGTTGTGTTTGGGAACAAAACACAATACCCCATACAAAACTTCCTTCAAAAAGGATGTCCGAAATCCCGTTCATAAAAAAGATGAACTCGGGTCGAATTCGTTCTCGCGTAGAAAATAGATCTGAAAAGCGATGCAATAATCGGAAGGTTCCTGGAGTTTGCACGGTCGAAACAAGCTGAAATTTGGAGGGGTGGTAGATATAGGAATTCCGCAGCCGATCAATGGTTGGATCTTCCAAAGGACGTCCGAGCTAGGTGCTGGACACCATGTCCAAACTCGTCCAGATTCCTGTCCAGATTCGACGGGGCTCCGGTTTATTGGAGACCGGCGGAGATTTCTCCATAGAAACGCGACGAAATTTTACAGTGTTATTGTAGACTCAATTTCGCATAATTCCACCAAAGGAATTGTCAAAACGATGCTGGAGGAGGTGGTGGTAGCGGAAGCAAGTTCGCTGTTCGCAAAAACAGCACGGTCGCCCGAGGGCAATGTTGACGTTGAGCCCCCGAGCTCCATGGATGATTCCTCCATGATCTTGATAGAGATCGGAGTTGATGTTGATAAAGGCCCTCATCCTAACATGATGATTGGAGATAGGGCACAGTCCTCGGTCAAGCCAAGGTGACCAGTCGAGGCGGCGATGAAGACGCCGACGACGCAGTTGATCTGCAGGCGAGCCATTGATCCTTTTGCTGACCACACAACAGAACTCTCAATGAAAGCACCATTATCGGTGTCAAAACCGGCAGATCTCGGGTAGGGGGTCCCAAGCTGCATGTCTTAGGATCGATGGTAACATGGACACGGGATTTTACCCAGCTTCGGGCTCTCTTGAAGAGATAATACCCTACATGCTGCTTTTGATTGTATTCGATGCATATGATTACAGAGTTGATCTACCTCGAGATCATATGTTGTGGTCTAAACCCTAGAGGTATGATGAGTAATGTCATGATCATCTATTGACTAGCCTGGTCTCGGCTTATTATAATGTACCGGAGGCCCAAGATAACAAGAGTCCTAGTCGAATACGTCGGTGGAGAGGAGTCCTTGTCTTGATCATCAAGTCTTGTGGAATCTCCCTCGTGTGCGGCATGGGCTGCCCGAAGTGGCCCATGAGTGAATCGCCATGGGGGTCCTCGACCCGATCCAGCTGGTTGGGAGACGACGTGGTGAGTATCCCCTAGTCCAGGACACCGTCACTCGTCATGTCCGTGATCTCATCCGGGACTCCGAACTACCTTCGGTACATAAAAACACATAAACTCATAATACCGATCGTCATCGGACGTTAAGCATGCGGACCCTACGGGTTTGAGAACTATGTAGACATGATCGAGACTCATCTCCGGTCAGTAACCAATAGCGGAACCTGGATGCTCATATTGGCTCCTACATATTCTATGAAGATCTTTATCGGTCAAACCACATAACAACGTACGTTGTTCCCTTTGTCATCGGTATGTTACTTGCCCAAGATTCGATCGTCGGTATCATCATACCTAGTTCAATCTCATTACCAGCAAGTCTCTTTACTCGTTCTGTAATGCACCATCCAGTAACTAACTCATTAGTCACATTTCTTGCAAGGCTTATAGTGATGTGCATTACCGAGAGGGCCCAGAGATACCTCTTCGACAATCGAAGTGACAAATCCTAATCTCGATCTATGCAAACTAAACAAACACCATTGGAGACACCTATAGAGCATCTTTATAATCACCCAGTTACGTTGTGACGTTTGATAGCACACTAAGTGTTCCTCCGGTATTCGGGAGTTGCATAATCTCATAGTCATAGGAACATGTATAAGTCATGAGGAAAGCAATAGCAATAAACTAAACGATCATAGTGCTAAGCTGACGGATGGGTCAAGTCAATCACATCATTCTCTAATGATGTGATCGCGTTCATCAAATGACAACTCATGTCTATGGCTAGGACACTTAACCATCTTTGATTAACGAGCTAGTCAAGTAGAGGCATACTAGTGACACTCTGTTTGTCTATGTATTCACACATGTACTAAGTTTCCGGTTAATACAATTCTAGCATGAATAATAAACATTTATCATGATATAAAGGAATATAAATACCAACTTTATTATTGCCTCTAGGGCATATTTCCTTCAGGAACTTGGGTAGGAGCACGTTTGCCCTCCGGCGGAGCGATTCCGCCGGGGGAACTTCCCTCCCGGAGGGGGAAATCATCGTCATCACCATCACCAAAAACTATCCCATCTTGGGGAGGGAAATGTCCATAAACATCTTCAACATAACCATCTCATCTCAAACCCTAGTTCATCTCTTGTGTTCAATCTTGTTACTGGAACTATACATTGGTGCTTGTGGGTGACTAGTAGTGTTGATTACATCTTGTAGTTGATTGCTATATGGTTTATTTGGTGGAAGATTATATGTTCAGATACATTATGATATTTAATACCCCTCTGATATTGAGCATGATTATCATTTGTGAGTAGTTACTTTTGTTCTTGAGGTCACGGGAGAAATCATGTTGCAAGTAATCATGTGATATGTGTTTGATATTTTGATAGTATGTATGTTGTGATTCCCTTAGTGGTGTCATGTGAACGTCGACTACATGACACTTCACCATATTCAGGACTAAGGGAATGCATTGTGGAGTAGTTATTAGATGATGGGTTGCGAGACTGAGAGAAGCTTAAACCCTAGTTTATGCGCTATACCGTAAGGGACCGATTGGATCCAAAAGTTTAATGATATGGTTAGAATTTATTCTTAATACTTTTATCATAGTTGCGGATGCTTGCGAGGGGGTTAATAATAAGTAGGAGGTTTGTTCAAGTAAGAACAACACCTAAGCACCGGTCCACCCACATATCAAATTATCAAAGTAGTGAACACAGATCGAACCAACATGATGAAAGTGACTAGATGAAATTCCCGTGTACCCTCAAGAACGCTTTGCTTATTATAAGAGAGCGTTTTGGCCTGTCCTTTGCCTCAAAAGGATTGGGCTATCTTGCTGCACTTTTGTTACTATTATCGTTACTTGCTCGTTACAAATTATCTTGCTATCAAACTTCTCTGTTACTCACAATTTCAGCACTTGCAGACATTACCTTGCTGAAAACCACTTGTCATTTCCTTCTGCTCCTCGTTGGGTTCGACACTCATACTTATATAAAAGGGTACAATTGATCCCATATACTTGTGGGTCATCAAGGCTATTTTCTGGCGCCGTTGCCGGGGAGTGAAGCGCTCTTGGTAAGTGGAAATCGGTAAGGAAAAATTATTACTACGTGCTGAAATTTATTGTCACTTGTTACTATGGAAAACAATCCTTTGAGGGGTTTGTTCGGGGTATATTCACCTCGGCCGAAGCCACAATTAGTTACCCCTCAACCTACTGCACCTACTGAAAATATTGAATATGAAATTCCTTCGGGTATGATAGAACAACTGCTAGCTAATCCTTACACAGGAGATGGTACTGAACATCTTGATACGCACTTGATATATGTGGAAGAAATTTGTGGATTGTTTAAGCTTGCAGGTTTACCTGGAGATGATGTTAAGAAGAAGGTTTTCCCTTTATCTTCGAAGGGAAAATCGTTGGCATGGTATAGGTTATGCAATGATATTGGATCTTGGAATTGGAATCGATTGAAATTGGAGTTTCACCAAAAAATGTATCCCATGCATCTAGTTCATCATGATCGGAATTACATATATAATTTTTGGCCTCGTGAAGGAGAAATTATGTCTCTAGCTTGGGGGAGGCTTAAGTTAATGTTATATTCATGCCCCAATCATGAGCTCTCAAGAGAAATTATAATCCAAAAATTTTATGCTCGGCTTTCTCATAATGATCGATCCATGCTTGATACTTCTTATTCTGGTTCTTTTATTAAGAAGACTATTGTGTTCCGGTGGGATCTCTTAGAAAGAATTAAACACAACTCCGAAGATTGGGAACTCGACGAAGGTAAAGAGTCAGGTATTAAGCTTAAGTATGACTGTGTTAAATCTTTTATGAATACCGATGCTTTTCAAAAGTTTAGCACTAAATATGGACTTGACTCTGAGATAGTAGACTCCTTTTGTGAATCATTTGCTACTTACGTTGATCTCCCTAAAGAGAAGTTGTTTAAATATCACACACCTATTAAAGAAGAAATTAAAGAACCGGTACTAGCTAAAGAGGAAACTATAACTTATAATGTTGATCCAGTTGTTCCTACTGCTTATACTGAAAAACCACCTTTCCCTGTTAGGATAAAGGAACATGCTAAAGCTTCAACTGTGGTTAACAAAAGTTATATTAGAACACCTAAACCTGATGAACAAATCAAAGTAGAACCTATTATTGCCATGGTTAAGGATCTCTTGGAAGAAAATATAGATGGGCATGCTATTTACTTATGTGAAGAAGCTGCTAGAATTGCCAAACCCAATAAAAGGGATAAAGATAGACCTATTGTTGGCATGCCCGTTGTCTCAGTTAAAATAGGAGATCGTTGTTATCATGGTTTACGCGACATAGGTGCTAGCGTGAGTGCTATTCCCTTTACCTTATATCAAGAAATTATGAATGAAATAACACCGCTGAAATAGAAGATATAGATGTTAGTATTAAACTTGCTAATAGAGACACAATTTTACCAATTGGGATTGTTAGATATGTTGAAGTCTTGTGTGAAAAAATAAAATACCCTACAGATTTTCTTGTTCTTGGTTCCACAAGATGATTTATGTCCCATTGATGACCCACAAGTATAGGGGATCTATCATAGTCCTTTCGATAAGTAAGAGTGTCGAACCCAACGAGGAGCAGAAAGAAATGACAAGAGATTTTCAGTAAGGTATTCTCTGCAAGCACTGAAATTATCGGTAACAGATAGTTTTGTTATAAGGTAATTTGAAACGGGTAACAAGTAACTAAAGTAAACAAAGTGCAGCAAGGTGGCCCAGTCCTTTTTGTAACAAAGGACAAGCCTAGACAAACTCTTATATAAACGAAAGCGCTCCCGAGGACACATGGGAATTATCGTCAAGCTAGTTTTCATCATGCTCATATGATTCACATTTGTTACTTTGATAATTTGATATGTGGGTGGACCGGTGCTTGGGTATTGCCCTTCCTTGGACAAGCATCCCACTTATGATTAACCCCTCTTGCAAGCATCCGCAACTACAAAACAAGTATTAAGGTAAACCTAACCATGGCATGAAACATGTGGATCCAAACCAGCCCCTTACGAAGCAATGCATAAACTAGGGTTTAAGCTTGTGTCACTCTAGCAACCCATCATCTACTTATTACTTCCCAATGCCTTCCCCTATGCCCAAATAATGGTGAAGTGTCATGTAGTCGACGCTCACATAACACCACTAGATGAAAGACAACATACATCTCATCAAAATATCGAACGAATACCAAATTCACATGACTACTTATAGCAAGACTTCTCCCATGTCCTCAGGAACAAACGTAACTACTCACACATCACATTCATGTTCATAATCAGAGGGATATTAATATGCTTAAAGGATCTGAACATATGATTTTCCACCAAATAGACCAACTAGCATCGACTACAAGGAGTAATCAACACTACTAGCAACCCACATGTACCAATCTGAGGTTTTGAGAAAAAGATCGGATACAGGAGATGTACTAGGGTTTGAGATGAGATGGTGCTGGTGTAGATGTTGATGGAGATTGACCCCCTCTTGATGAGAGGATCGATGGTGATGACTTCCCCCTCCCGGAGGGATGTTTCCCCGGCAGAACAGCTCCGCCGGAGCCCTAGATTGGTTTCGCCAGGTTTCGCCTCGAGACGACGGTGCTTCATCCCGAAAGCTTCCTTCTAATTTTTCCTGGGCAAAAGGCTTCATATAGCAGAAGATGGGCACCAGAGGCCTGCCAGGGGCCCACGAGGCAGGGGCGCGCCCACGGAGGTAGGGTGTCGGTGTCAAAACCGGCGGATCTCGGGTAGGGGGTCCCGAACTGTGCGTCTAAGGCGGATGGCAACATGAGGTGGGGGACACAATGTTTACCTAGGTTCGGGCCCTCTCGATGACGGTAATACCCTACTTCCTGCTTGATTGATCTTGATGATATGAGTATTACAAGAGTTGATCTACCATGAGATCGTAGAGGCTAAACCCTAGAAGCTACCCTATGGTACGATTGTTGTTGTCCTATGGACTAAACCCTCCGGTTTACATAGACACCGGAGGGGGCTAGGGTTACACAGAGTCGGTTACAAGGGAGGAGATCTACATATCCGTATTGCCAAGCTTGCCTTCCACGCCAAGGAGAGTCCCATCCGGACACGGGTCAAAGTCTTCAATCTTGTATCTTCATAGTCCAATAGTCGGGCTGTCCGAGGACCCCCTAATCCAGGACTCCCTCAGTAGCCCCTGAACCAGGCTTCAATGATGATGAGTCCGGCGCGCAGATTGTCTTCGGCATTGCAAGGCGGGTTCCTTCTCTGAATACTCCATAGAAGATTCTGAACACAAGGATAGTGGCCGGCTCTGCAAAACAAGTTCCACATACCACCGTAGAGAGAATAATATTTCCTCAAATCTAATCTGCTGACACGTTTGGCAGCATGACATCATGCCACGTCCCGGTCATTACTCGAACCATTTTTCTCAATTAACCTGCCACTGCATGTTTTGCGAGGCGATTTTATTGGCATGTCTTGTAGAAGCAGAGATCGTGTCCCCCTTATTACGGGATTCTCATCAATACGGACGTGGGTAACCCGATCGTGCCCGTTGGTATGACTCCTTGATTTTAGGCAAGTCCCAAATAGCCACGAGGAGGACTCTTGATATTCACCCTCTTTATAAAGAGGCCAAGGCCTGTCCTTTTTTCTTCTCGTACTCAATCAAATCCTTCCCCCGCCTCGAGTTTCAACACCCAAGGCTTAGGTCAGGCGCTTCGGACCTTCAACCATGTTCGGATCCAACCTGCAAGGTTGGTGGATGCCCTCCTCTGTCACAGAGGAAGACATCAAGGGCAGGTCATTTGACCGGGAAAATCTCGCACAGGCCGCCTGCTCGAGGGCAGGTCATTCCCACTCCCGAACCCGGCGAGAGCGTTGTATTCATATCTCACTTCCTCCGAGGGCTAGGCCTTGCTCTAGATCCCTTTGTTAGGGGGCTCATGTTCTATTATGGGCTGGATTTCCATGACCTGGCCCTGGATTCCATCCTTCACATCTCGTCGTTCTTCGTCGTGTGTGAGGCCTTCCTCCGCATTACCCCACACTTCGGCCTATGGCTCAAGACCTTCAATGTGAAGCCGAAGATGATTGAGGGGCGTTACGCAGAGTGCGGAGGTGCCGTAATAAGCAAAGGCGCCGATGTTCCATGGCCAAATGGTTCCTTCCCGGAGGTGTCCAGTTTATGGCAATAGGAGTGGTTTTATATCACAGCTCCCCGGGGTACCAAGTGGGTGGCCGCTCCTGCCTTTCATTTGGCCCCCCCGCCACAACTGATGTCATGGATCAACAAGGGGCTGGACTGGGGGCCAGTTTATGATGTGCCGATATTGCAGAGTCGCATCCGATATCTCCTCAAGAGAGATGTCAGCCTGGTCACGGTAATGCAAGTCATGCTAGTTCGTCGAGTCCCACCTTGCAAACGTCGACCCCTCTGTATGTGGGAGTTCAACCCAGAAGGACCGCGGGCTATTCAACACTTCCTCGGCATGACGCTCGAACAAATGTACAAGTGTCCGGACACCACCGAGGATGCGGGTCTGAGCTGCAATCGTCCAGATACCGAAGTAAGTAGTCCCGTGGCCGAACACGTTGTCTTTTAATTTATCACAACATCATCCTGAAAAGTCGCCTATTGACCAGGACTGGATAAAAGAGGCAAAGATGATCAGGTGTCCGGCCCCCCTTCCTGAGGGCTCAGCAGATCTGGTACTGGCCAGAATGCTTGAGTTGGTGCCTTATCATGCGCCCTCAGGGGAAGATAAAGGGAGGAACGAAGAGGCCGAGAGCGAGCCTCACTTACTATTCATCCAGACCGGGGGAATCAGTGCCTCCTCGAAGGAGGATAACCGGGGGAAGAATCTAAAATTCCCTCTCCCTAGGGAAGGAAGAGGACTGCCTCTGAAGACTTGGAAGTGATGGTCTCCAAGCGAGGGAAGAAATCTTCGCCAAAGGGTCTGGCCCCGGAGGGTACCCTTGCCGCACAGTGCCCGCAAGGGGATCAGCCCTCCACCTAGCTGTAAGTAAACAAAGAGTACTTAATAGTAAATATATCATGCTTTTCTTCCAAGGACAATAACCGAAGCATATGTCTTGTAGTTCGGATCATAGCCCTTCTCGACAGAGTTTGTCTTCGGGGGATCTTCTTCCGGAGATGATGGAGAGCGAAACGCCTCCCCATGCCACCCCGCCTCATGAGGCGGGCGACCCTGAAGTTTCGTCACGGAGGGTTTCTCCTGATCCGCCAAGGCCAGAGGGTAATCCTTCAGCCACCCGAAGTCCGAAGTATTCGGCTCCTAAGTAGAGCAACAGAAAGAGTCCGGAACCGTCCGGTGTGCGATCGGACACACTAAAGGATCTTCTGGAGCAAGCAGCTATCTCATAAGCTCATCGTACGCTAATGGGTACGGTGGTTGCAAGGATATCATCCGCCGAAAGTGGGTTGCATGAAGCTTTTATGAGTCTGCTGAAAGGCTTTGAGGTACATGAAATAGTGTATGTTTTTGACGGTACCGCACACGTTAGGTGTGCCCTATGCAGATAGTAGCCCCTGAGACTCTGGTTGCTGTCGAGAACGGCGACAAAAAGAGGATCATAGTCCCAGGTAATAATCAGGCCGCCTTCATGTGCAGGTGGCGGAAGGTCCGGTGGCTAGCCGGACTGGTGAGTTTGCCGAGCTAAAGTAGCAACTTGATGCGGCAGATGCCGACATCGTGATTGTAAACAAACGGCTCGACGAGGCACAGGGTATGTGATTTCTCCGGTGATCAACACATAGTAATAGTAGCATGATGCTAGTATCTTTAATATGTTGTGACTGCAGATGGAGCTGCCGCCATGGAGACCCTTCGGGCGGAACTTGCCCGAGCCAAGGAACAAGCCAGGGAGAGTGATGCGGCCGCTCTAAAGGCGGTCGAAGAGCTGATAGACGAACAGGCTGCGCATTGCCAAAGCAAGGATGAAATAACCAAAATGGTTGTTGAATTGAAGGATGCCGCCGACCGTTACGAGCTTCTTGAAAATGTAAGTCGAGCGAAGATGAAGGACCTAGAGAAGGCCATGGTATCGGCCAAGGACGCCCGCTCTAAAATCAGAGCGGCGAAGGAGGAGCTGCGTCAAGCCGGGGATATCGCGGCTGGGAAGCCCTTTTTGTTGCGGATGAAGTTCGAAGATCCTAAGTATGCCCCTCTTGATCACTATGGAGTTCTGCAGACGCATACGTGGATTTGGCAGCAAGTGCTGCTGATGCGGCCGAGTATTTCAAAGATCAGAAAGATCGTGAAGTGGAAAAGCTGTTCTGGTCATAGTTCAATGTTCCAGTGCGTCCGCTTCTGTTGAATGAGCGAATGGCCGAGTGGGCCGAGCTCCATAGGTTGTCCGGGCTTGCCATGAGGTCTGTTGTGGATCATCTGTGGCCAGAAGGGTCAAGGCGGAATAGTTATTTTAGTTTAGTGCAACAGTTCCTTGGTGCTGTGCCGCACATCGACGCTATGAAGAGGTCAGCGTGCATAGAGGGTGCGCGGATGGCTCTTGCCCGTGTCAAGACATACTGGGCAGAGATGGAGGCCACCGCTATTGCAACCCAGAGTTTGGCCGTGGGCCGAGTATCTGCCGAGCACTACTTTGAAGAAGTCCTTGAAGGCGCTCGTTCAATAGAGGCACAGTGCTCAAAGAATATTATGTTCTAATGACATGTATTCCCGTTGTAAGAACAATGTTTATTAAATTATAAAGGCTGTGTTTATACTTTTGCCTGAAAGTATTATGATGCCTCATGTGCGGCCGTTTATGCATATACGTATATAACCTGAAAGTTTGTAGTCGTCGGCTTCAGCCCCCACGCATATAATGCGGGGGTGTTCACAAAAAACACGTATTCACACTTGATCCAACGTCTTGGTCCATTAAGGAGGTGGTATCACAGCGAACGAGGCAATCCGACTATATTGCTTTAACACTTTCACTTAGCCATAGGAGTTTGACAGTGGGACTACTATATAGCCCCTGGTACCTCCGTGTTCGTCCGAATACAGGGCGCGTACATACCTGACCGGGAAACGGCCCTTCGTTAATGCGGAGGAATCCCGAAGATTCCGCTAAGTCATTGAGTGGTTGACCAGTCTCGCGCTTTATCATGATAGTCAGTTTTCGTCTTTCTCTACTGAGGTGCCCATCCGGATGAACCAGGGCACAATCGCAGTAGTTCTCCCAGTGCCACCTTAGCCGATAGAGCGAAACGTAAGGTAGCAAAACACGAGAGCCGGGCAAGCCCAACATTTGACCAAAGACATGATTCGGAGCTGATGCATATAAGGCCAAACTCGCGACGCTGAACACTCCCGAAGGTATTCGGTCTTTATAACATATGCCGGGCTGAGCAATGCCCTTGATAATGAACCCCGAGTATCCAGGTACGTGCAATGTTCTGACGTGGCCAAATGCCAATAATGGCAGCATCCTTCTCAGTTGTACTAAGTATCCGGAGAATGTGAACAAGAAGAGACAGTAAAAAAGGTTTACACAGGGTCTTAATCTAAAAAGAAACCTTTGAGCGGGTCCCTGCTGCACGTCTGCGCCTGTGTCTCCGTTGTGCCGTATGCTGGAAGGGTGTAGCACAATTATCATCTGTAGAAGAGAAGAACTTAGGTGAAAGTTGTCGTGCGAAAAACTGGTTATTCTCAATAAACCATTAAAATTCAAGGTAAGTAAAGTTGAGCCAAACTAGTCCTGTTTACACGCGGGAAGCCCCTGGTACCGTCTATGGGGGTATAATCATCAAACCAGTCTTGGGTTTATCTAAGCTGTTATAGCTAATAATGCGTCGGACCCGTCTAGCCATGTCCGCGGTCTTGACGACCGATCATTTATTCTGGTTGGAGGGGTCGTTTAGTGTTCGGCTGTTAAAGCCGTCGCACATTCTTTCGCGTGTAAGGAACGCTCAATGTTTCCACTAACTGTGATGGTGCTACGTGGACCGGGCATCTTAAGCTTAAGAGAAGCGTAATGTGGTACTGCATTAAAACGAGCAAAAGCTGCTCTTCCGAGTAGTGCTTGATAGCTGCTTCAGAATGGAGCGATGTTGAAAGTTAACTTTTCGCTTCGGAAGTTGTGGGGAGAGCCGAATACAACCTCTAGTATTAGCGAGCCCGTGCAGCGGGCCTTTGGGCATGGTATTACTCCCTTGAAGGTAGTATTACTGTGGTTGATTTTTGTCGGGTCTATCCCCATTTTGCGGACTGTGTCCTGATATATCAGATTTAGACTACTGCCGCCGTCCATAAGGACTCGCGTGAGATGGTATCCGTTTATTATTGGGTCTAACATTAAGGTAGCCAATCCTTCGTGCCGGATGCTTGTCAAGTGATCCCTGCGATCAAAAGTGATCGGGCAGGCCAACCAGGGGTTGAACTTAGGGGCGACGGGCTCTGCGGCGCATGTGTCTCGGAGTGCATGTTTGCTCCTCCTCTTCGTCACGTGGATCATGTTCACTGTTTTGACCTCTGGTGGGAATTTTTCTGTCCCCCAGTGCTTTGCTGGCGAGCCTCGTCCTCGTCTTCACTTGGTGTCTCCCTCCCCTTGTGTTCGACGTTTAGCTTACCGGCCTGCTTGAAGACCCAGCATTCTCTGTGGGTGTGATTTGCAGGTTTATCGGGGGTGCCATGAATCTGACATAGTTTGTCTAGAATTTTGTTTAGGCTGGACGATCCATCTCTGCTGCCCTTGAAAGGCTTTTTCTGCTGACCTGGTCGAGAGCCTCTGAATCCGGCATTTACCGCCATGTTATCTGGGCTGTCTTCTTTATTTCGACGCTTGCTTTTACTGTGTCGTGGTTTTCCATTGCCATCCCTGACTTCGGATGTGCGTGGGTCACTTGTGCTACTACGGGCTAGCCAGCTATCTTCGCCCGCCCAAAAGCGGGTCATGAGGCTTGTCAGGGCTGCCATTGTTCTCGGTTTTTCTTGGCCGAGGTGTCTGGCGAGCCATTCGTCTCGGACGCTGTGTTTGAAAGCTGCTAAGGCTTCGGCGTCCGGGCAGTCGACGATTTGGTTCTTCTTAGTGAGAAATCTATTCCAAAGCTTTCGGGCTGATTCTTCGGGCTGTTGAATTATATGACTTAAATCGTCTGCATCCGGAGGTCGGACATAGGTCCCTTGAAAATTAGCCCGAAAAGCATCCTCAAGCTCCTCCCAACTTCCAATTGAGTTTTCGGGGAGGCTTTTCAGCCAGTGCCGAGCTGGTCCTTTCATCTTGAGGGGCAAATACTTGATGGCGTGGAGATCGTCTCTGCGAGCCATATGGATATGGAGGATAAAGTCCTCAATCCAGACCCCAGGGTCTGTGGTTCCGTCGTACACTTCTATGTTCAGTGGTTTGAATCCTTCTGGAAATTCGTGGTCCAGCACCTCATCTGTGAAACATAGGGGGTGTGCGGCACCCCTGTATTTGGATGTATCATGGCGTTCGGACGGTTGTAGTATTCGGTTTTGATTTTGTGCCGGAGCACGCTTCCTAGATCCATAGATGGATCTGGTCATACTGGAATTTTGGCGCAAGTCCTCACGTAGATCGTGTGTTGACTTATGTGCGGCATCGTTGGCCGCCCTATCGCCGGCCGTTTTATTTTTCAGCTGTGTGGGCTCTAAGGCCTCATCATCAAATTCAGGCATCAGCTTGCGCTTTGGATAGCTCTTTGTGTGGTAACTATCACCATACTTTTCTTCATTGGCGGGCACTTTGTTCCATCTACTGTTGAGCGTATTCTGCGCAGCCTTAAGCCTTTGCTTCTGCTTCTTCAGACTCCTCATGGTGGCAATAAGCCTTCTGCGGAGGTTCTCTTGTTCCAAGTGCCTTTCCGGGATGATGTGTGCATCTTCGTATGGACTGTTTTCCTCTCCGGAAGGAGGTTGATGAGCTTTATCCTCGGCGTCGCCGTGTTCGGACAGCGGATCCGTACTATGTTCGCCGTTTGCTGGTTCATCCTGCTCTGCCACTGGGTCAATGTGGTCGTCGTTCCCTTTGGAGTCGACTGGGGTGTTATTTTCTCTTGCGCTATTATCGCTATTTTTGCCAAGGCGGGATTTGGAGCGGCGCCTACGCCGACGCTTTGTTTGCTTCTCGAGGGAGCTATCCTTCGCTGCATCCTTCCGTCCATCGTCATTGTTTTCTTTGGGTGTATCCACCATGTATATGTCATGTGATGAAGTGGCTATCCAGCGCCCTGTGGGCGATGGTTCCTGTTCCTCTCCTGCATCGTCGTCCATGCCGTCGATGTCTTTGGAGTCGAAATCGAGCATGTCGGTTAAATCATCGACAGTGGCTACTAAGTGGGTGGTGGGTGGGTCGCGAATTTCCTCGTCGTCCTCATCCCATTCTAGCCGGACATAGTTCGTCCAAGGTTCTCCTGACAAGGAGAGGGACCTTAATGAATTTAGCACATCGCCGAAAGGCGAGTGCTGGAAGATATCTGTGGAGGTAAACTCCATGATCGGCGCCCAATCAGATTCAATGGGCATGGACACAAGCGGCTCGGAGTCCGTGGCCGGGGACGAATCCGATGATTCGGCAACACGGGTCTCGTGGGAGGTGAAGTCAGTATTCGGCTCTATCGCCACTGAGAGTGCGGCTTTCGTGGCGGGGCCTATCCACCCGTCCTCCAATGGCGCAATTTGTTCCGGATTAAGGGCCGAAGTAGTTGCAGGCGTGATCTCCAGAACACTGTCCGACGACAGAGCTAAATCATGCTCGTCATGATCGTGCGGCCTACCTGACATGGGCTCGAATCCGTCGAAGATCAAGTCTCCGCGGATGTCGGCAGTATAGTTCAAGTTTCCAAACCTGACCTGATGGCCAGGGGCATAGCTCTCGATCTGCTCCAGATGGCCAAGCGAGTTGGCCCGCAGTGCGAAGCCGCCGAATACAAAGATATGTCCGGGGAGGAAAACCTCACCCTGGATCGCATCGTTGCCGATGATTGAAGGAGCCATCAAGCCTTGCGGTGACGTCACAGTGGAACTCTCAATGAAAGCACCAATGTCGGTGTCAAAACCGGCGGATCTCGGATAGGGTGTCCCGAACTGTGCATCTAAGGCGGATGGTAACAGGAGGCGGGGGACACAATGTTTACCCAGGTTCAGGCCCTCTCGATGGAGGTAATACCCTACTTCCTACTTGATTGATCTTGATGATATGAGTATTACAGGAGTTGATCTACCACGAGATCGTAGAGGCTAAACCCTAGAAGCTAGCCTATGGTATGATTGTTGTTGTCCTACAGACTAAACCCTCTGGTTTATATAGACACCAGAGGGGGATAGGGTTACACAAAGTTGGTTACAAGGGAGGAGATCTACATATCCATATTGCCAAGCTTGCCTTCCACGCCAAGGAGAGTCCCATCCGGACACAGGTCGAAGTCTTCAATCTTGTATCTTCATAGTCCAATAGTCCGGCTGTCCAAGGACCCCCTAATCCAGGACTCCCTCATAGGGCGCGCCCCCACCCTCGTGGACAGGGTGTGGCCCCCTCTGGTGCTTTCTTCGCCCAATATTTTTTAATATATTCCAAAACTGACTTTCATGGAGTTTCAGGACTTTTGGAGTTGTGCAGAATAGGTATCTAATATTTGCTCCTTTTCCAGCCCAGAATTCAAGCTGCCGGCATTCCCCCTCTTCATGTAAACCTTGTAAAATAAGAGAGAATTGGCATAAGTATTGTGACATAATGTTTAATAACAACCCATAATGCAATAAATATCGATATAAAAGCATGATGCAAAATGGATGTATCACCCGTTATCTTTGGTAGATCTTTCTTGAACACCGTTAATGTTAAAATAGATTGTGAGAAATAAACTATCGGTGTTAGCATTGGTGATGAGTCTCATGAGTTTTATTTTTCCTAGTTTAGTAGAAAACCTCATAAAAAAGAACTACCTAGTAAGGATCAAATAATTGGTATTGCTTCTATTGTTGTGCCTCCTACTGATCCTCTAGAACAATATCTGCTAGACCATGAAAATGATTTACATATGCATGAAAGAAATGAAATAGATCAGATTTTGTTTGAACAACGTCCTCTGCTTAAATACAATTTGCCTATTGAAACTCTAGGAGGTCCTCCTCCACCTAAAGGTGATCCTGTGTTTGAATTAAAACAATTGCCCGCCACTTTGAAATATTCTTATTTTGATGAGAAGAAGATATATCCTGTTATTATTAGTGCTAAACTTCAGAACATGAAGAAGAAAGATTATTGAAAGTTCTAAGGAAGCACTGAGCTGCTATTGGATATACTCTTGATGATTTAAATGGCATTAGTCCCACTCTATGCCAGCACAAGATTAATATGGAACCTGATGCTAAACCGGTTGTTGATCACGAACGTCGGCTAAATCCGAAGATGAAGGAAGTGGTAAGAACGGAAATATTAGAACTTCTGGAAGCAGGTATAATCTATCCTATAGCTGATAGTAGAGGTAAGTCTTGTTCATTGTGTCCCTAAGAAGGGAGGTATTACTGTTGTACCTAATGACAAGAATGAACTTATTCCACAAAGAATTGTTACAGTCTATAGAATGGTAATTAATTTTAGAAAATTAAACAAAGCAACTAGGAAAGATCATTACCCTCTACCTTTTATTGATCAAATGCTAGAAAGATTATCTAAGCACACACATTATTGCTTCCTTGATGTATATTCTAGTTTTTCACAAATACCTGTTTCTCAACCTGATCAAGAAAATACCACTTTTACTTGCCCCTTTGGAACTTATGCTTATAGACGTATGCCTTTTGGTTTATGCAATGCACCTTCTAATTTTCAAAGATGTATGACTGATATATTCTCTGACTTTTTATAAAAGATTGTTGAGGTTTTCATGGATGACTTTTCTTTTTATGGGAAGTCTTTTGATGATTGTTTAAGCAATCTTGATCGAGTTTTGCAGAGATGCGAGCAAACAAATCTTGTCTTGAATTGGGAGAAGTGCCACTTTATGGTTAATGAAGGTATTGTTTGGGGCCATAAAATTTCGGAAATAGGTATTGAGGTTGACAAAGCTAAGGTTGATGCAATTGAGAAAATGTCATGTCCTAAAGATATCAAAGGTATACATTGTTTCCTAGGTCATGTTGGTTTCTATAGGAGATTTATCAAAGACTTTCCTAGAATTTCTAGGCCCCTTACAAATCTTTTCCAAAAGGATGTTCCTTTTGATTTTGATGATGATTGTTTAGAATCCTTCAAAACACTCAAGAAAGCTTTAGTTTCTGCACCTATTATTCAACCACCTGATTGGAACCTACCTTTCGAAATTATGTGTGATGCTAGTGATTATGTTGTTGGTGTTGTTCTAGGACAAAGAGTTGATAAGAAACTAAATGTTATTCATTATGCTAGTAAAACTCTAGACAGTGCACAAAGAAATGATGCTACTACTGAAAAAGAATTTCTAGCAGTGGTGTTTGCTTGTGATAAATTTAGATCTTAAGTTGTTGATTCAAAAGAAATTGGTCACACCGATCATGATGCTATAAAATATCTCATGGAAAAGAAAGATGCTAAACCTAGACGTATTCGATGAGTTCTCTTGCTACAAGAATTTGATTTACATATCACTGATAGAAAAGGAGCAGAGAACCCCGTAGCTGATAACTTGTCTAGGCTTGAAAATGGTCTTGATGACCCACTACCTATTGATGATAGTTTTCCGGATGAGCAGTTAGCTGCAATAAATGTTTCTCATAACACTCCTTGGTATGCTGACTATGCTAATTACATTGTTGCTAAATATTTACCACTTATCTTTGCATACCAACAAAAGAAAAAAATCTTCTATGATTTAAGACATTACTTTTGGGATGAACCACATCTTTATAAAGAAGGAGTAGATGGTATTATTAGACGTTGTGTACCTGAGCATGAACAGGGACAAATCCGACAGAAATGTCACTCCGAGGCTTATGGAGGACATCATGCTGGAGACAGAACTGCTCATAAGGTATTGCAGTCTGGGTTTTCCTGTACTCTTTTCAAGGATGCTCGTAAGTTTGTCTTATCTTGTGATGAATGTCAAAGAATAGGTAATATCGGTAAGCGTCAAGAAAAGGCTATGCATTATTCACTTGCTGTTGAACCATTTGATGTTTGGGGTTTTGATTACATGGGACCTTTTCCTTCCTCTAATGGGTATACACATATTTTGGTTACTGTTGATTATGTTACTAAATGGGTAGAAGCTATTCCAACAAGTAGTGCTGATCACAACACCTCTATTAAAATGCTTAAGGAAGTTATTTTCCCAAGGTTTAGAGTCCCTAGATATTTAATGATTGATGGTGGTTCACACTTTTTTCATGGTGCTTTCCGTAAAATGCTTGCCAAGTATGATGTTAACCATATAATTGCATCACCTTATCATCCTTAGTCTTGTGGTCAAGTTGAACTTAGCAATTGAGAAACAAAATTAATTTTGCAAAAGACTGTCAATAGGTCCTGGAAGAATTGGTCTAAGAAATTAGATGATGCACTTTGGGATTATAGAACAGCATACAAAAATCCTATGGGTATGTCTCCTTATAAAATGGTTAACGGAAAAGCTTGTCATTTGCCTCTTGAGTTAGAACATAAAGCATATTGGGCAATCAAAGAACTCAACTATGATTTCAAACTTGTCGGTGAAAAGAGGTTATTTGATATTAGCTCATTAGATGAATGGAGAACCCAAGCTTATGAAAATGCCAAGTTATTTAAAGAAAAAGTTAAAAGATGGCATGATAAAAGAATCCAAAAGCGTGAGTTCAAAGTTGGAGAATATGTTCTTTTGTACAACTCTCGTTTTAGATTCTTTGCAGGAAAACTCCTCTCCAAATGGAAAGGACCCTATGTTATCGAGGAGGTTTATCGATCTGGAGCTATCAAAATAAATAATGCTGAAGGCACTAACCCGAAGGTTGTTAATGGTCAACGAATAAAACATTATATCTCAGGTACGCCCATTAATGTTGAAAGCAATATTATCCAAACTTTGACATCGGAAGAACACATAGAAGAGACCTTCCGGAACACTCCAGAATCGTGAAAAAGAGGAGGTACGTGATACGGTAAGTAAACTGACTCCAAAAAATCTGCAAAAATATTTTCTGTCTGTTTTGGAAAATAACAAAAAATAGGAAAATAAGAAACTACCGGGAAAGTCACCCTGGTGGACACATGACACCAGGGCGCGCCTGGCAGGCCAAGCGCGCCCAGATGGGTTGTGCCCACCTCGGGTACCTTCCGGACTCCGTTTCTCTTCCGTTTGCCTGTTTCCCAAGTTAAAATCTTTATATACCCCCGAACCTATTGACCATCGTATCACAGAGAAATCTTATTTTTTTTCTTTTCTTGTTGTTTTCCTGATAGATCTAAAAATATGTCATCCCAAGACTCGGAGGGTGAGAGCTATGTTGCTGATTTTACTGCAAACCCCAAGTCTTATGGGGATGTGGAGCACTATGGCTGGACTTTGGAGGAACAGGAAGAATATTATCCTAGGGAGAAGGAGGAGACAAGTCCAGACGAGGACGAAGCCCCATTGCATCATCCTGGGGACATGCATGTGGAATTCAAGAAGTCAAGCCTCCCCAACAAAGCAAAGAGGCCTAAGGTTCAGTTTATACCCTTTCGCCTTTTGTAGGAAAACAAGCAAGATTTATGCAAAAAGGTACCAGAGCTTGAGCAGGAGATCAGTGAATAGAAGGAGGAAAACTCCATCCTCAAGCGTAAGCTAAGGAAGAAGGACATACCCTCTACTTCATCACCACCGCCTTCTTCTTCACCACCAAAGGAAAATTGAGTATCGGGTATGGGCACTCCCCTTGGCTTTAGCCAAGCTTGGGGGAGGTGCCCCGGTATCGTATCACCCCCACTATCTTTTTCCTTTACTTATTTTAGTTCGATCCATAGTTATCTTTTTCTTTAGATGAATAGAAGTTAATTTCGATCCTTTCTTTTCGAGAGTTTGCTTAGTGATCTATCTTTGTAATCGTGTGTGAGATATATAATAAAGTTTAGTTTGAGTTTTGATTTCTTTACTTTCATGTTTCAATGAAAAGAAAGGAAATAAATGAAAAAGATCATATGCTAATCTTATGGTAGGTGATGACGCCACATAAGGAAAAGTATAAGTAGAAAATTTTATTAGAGATTGACAAACATTACATTGGTCAATGATGCAACTCATGAAAAAATTAACAAGGGAAGAGAAGATTCACATATAAATACACTATCCTGGAAAATATTTTGTGATTGTGAGCCCCCATCAAAATATTATATGCCAAAATTGTTGACGTTGGACAAGGAAGACAACGTAATGATTTATGTTTGTTCATATTCACATAGAAGTTGTATTGTTATAGATCCTTCAACATGTGGTTCTTGCCCCTATCTTTGCTAGCCAAAAATTCCGCACCAAGTAGAGATACTACTTGTGCATCCAAAAACCCTTAAACCCGAATCTTATTTTCAAGAGTCCACCATACCTACCTAGGGATTGAGCAAGATCCCTCAAGTAAGTTGTCATCGGTGCAATAAGGCAATAAAAATTGCTTCTAAAAATGTTAGATCATTTAGTGTAAGAGAAAATTGAGTGTTGTACGAACTTGTGATAGCAAAGAAATAAAAGCGACAGACTGCATAATAAAGGTTGCTATCACATGGGGCAATATAACGTGAAATTCTTTTGCACTAAGGGGTTGAGCATACAAACAAATAAGTGCATGACAACCTTTGCTTCCCTCTGCGAAGGGCCTATCTTTTACTTTTTATGTATTTACTTTTATGCAAGAGTCAGAGTTTCTCTCTCTATTCCTTTTTATTTTTCTCCTTTGGCAAGCATCATGTGGTGAGGAAAGATCTAGGCACATATGTCCAGTTGAATATTGGTAGCATGAGTTATTATTGTTGACATCACCCTTGAGGTGAATACGTTGGGAGGCAAAACTATAAGCCCCTATCTTTTTTTGTGTCCTGTTGAAACGTTTTGCTCATGTGTATGCGGTGAGTGTTAGCAATCATAGAAGACTATATGATGGTTGAGTATGTGGACTTTCCAAAAGGCTCTGATACGCGACCCTTCCTGAAAAGAGGATGAATTGTAGTTGCAAAGTTGACTGAGAACATAGTTTGTTGGTTTCCAATAGAGTTTATGCTTTATACTTAGATAGTGTGATGAATTGTTACTTATTCATGAGAAGTCTATGATAAATTTTTTATGTTTATGTTTGTTGCTGTTATAATGATTCACATGATGCTTTTATGTTCGTATTTTTTTATCGACACTTCTCTCTCTAAGCATGTGGACATGTTTTTTTATTTTGGTTTTCGCTTGAGGACAAGCGAGGTCTAAGCTTGGGGGAGTTGATACGTCCATTTTGCATGATGTTTACCTACTGTTATTTATGATGTTTTTATGCATAATAATGCTTTTTGGAGTAATTATAATGCCTTTTATCTCATAATATGCAAGGTACACACAAAGAGGGAGAATTCCGGCAGCTGGAAATCTAGACCTGGAAAAGCTACGCCAGGCTACCTATTCTGCACAACTCCAAACAAGCTGAAACTTCACGAGGATTTTTTATAGATTAAATAAGAAACACTGGAGCAAATAACCACCGGAGGGGGGCACCTGGTGAGCACAAGACATCAGGGCACGCCTGGCCCCCCAGGTGCGCCCTGGTGGGTTGTGCTCAGCCCGGCCCACCTCTCGTGCTCATCTTCTGGTATATAAGTCATTTTGACCTAGAAAAAAAATAAGGAGAGGACTTTTGGGACGGAGCGCCGCCGTCCTGAGGCAGAACTTGGGCAGGAGCACTTTTGCCCTCCTGTGTAGCGATTCCGTCGGGGGAACTTCCCTCCCGGAGGGGGAAATCATCGTCATCATCGTCACCAACAACTCTCCCATCTTGGGGAGGGCAATCTGCATCAACATCTTCAACATCACCATCTCATCTCGAACCCTAGTTCATCTCTTGTGTTCAATCTTGTTACCGGAACTATAGGATTGGTGCTTGTGGGTGACTAGTAGCGTTGATTACATCTTGTAGTTGATTACTATATGGTTTATTTGGTGGAAGATTATATGTTCAGATCCATTATGCTATTTAATACCCCTATGATCTTGTTCATGATTATCATTCATGAGTAGTTACTATAGTTCTTGAGGTCACGGGAGAAATCATGTTGCAAGTAATCATGTGAACTTGATATGTGTTCGATATTTTGATAGTATGTAGGTTGTGATTCCCTTAGTGGTGTCATGTGAACGTCGACTACATGACACTTCACCATATTTGGGCCTAAGGGAATGCATTGTGGAGTAGTTATTAGATGATGGGTTGCGAGAGTGAGAGAAGCTTAAACCCTATTTTATGTGCTATTCCATAAGGGACCGATTGGAACCAAAAGTTTAATGCTATGGTTAGAATATATTCCTAATACTATTCTTGTAGTTGTGAATGCTTGCGAGGGGGTTAATCATAAGTAGGAGGTTTGTTGAAGTAAGAACAACACCTAAGCACCGGTCCACCCACATATCCAATTATCAAAGTAGTGAACACAAATCGAACCAACATGATGAAAGTGACTAGATGAAATTCCCGTGTACCCTCAAGAACGCTTTGCTTATTATAAGAGACCGTTTTGGCTTGTCCTTTGCCTCAAAAGGATTGGGCTATCTTGCTGTAGTTTTGTTACTGCTATCGTTACTTGCTCGTTACAAATTATCTTGCTATCAAACTACTCTGTTACTCACAATTTCAGCACTTGCAGACATTACCTTGCTGAAAACCACTTGTCATTTCCTTCTACTCCTCGTTGGGTTCGACATTCATACTTATCGAAAAGGGTACATTTTATCCCATATACTTGTGGGTCATAAGGTCCCTCGGCAGTCAAGGAATTGGTCAAGCCTAGTGATGAAGGTGTAAGTGCATCTAGTGCCCCTTAGTGATTTTGGTGTATTGAAGACTTATAGGTTAAGGATCTAACGTGTTTATGAGTGTACACAGGTCTATAAGTCTATGAGGAGTTTGATATTTACAGAGAAAGTCGACCCCTAAAAATGAAGTTCTTCAACTGAAGACTTTGATATTCTGAAGACTTTCTGAAGACTTTGAAAGTGAAGAAATTGGTGTGACCTTGAAGACTTGGTTATCATTCGAGGAATATGAAGCGTGAAGACTTTTGTTTTCGTAGTTTCATTTTCTCTTTATTGAGCCATAGGAAACACCGTACTGTTAAAGGGGGTTGAGGAAATACTAAGGAGAAAATTTACATGTGATGCTCAACTCAAATCCTACACCTACCAATCCCTTCGAGTGAAGCCATTGGAAATCTCATACAGTTCAGTCAATTTCTTCAGTGACAGAGACGCAGTTCTTCTGGTCACTAAGGACTTTGCTTTGACTGAGGAGTTAGGAATTCGCCAGTGCGAATTGCCTACACAGTGAGGAACATGATAGCCCTGAGGAATTTGTACCTCAAATTTCCGACCGTTGCTGTGCTACGCGCCAGCTGTCCTAAAATATGTTATCCATCCAACGGTCATATCATTGAAGGGCATTTATATCTTATCATGTCGGGCTTCTCCCTAGGCTATAAATAGCCGCCCCCTACAACCACTAGCTGGTTGGCTGCTCCGAGAGAAACTGACACTTGTCATTTGAGAGCAACCCATCCTCCGAGGACTTTGAGCGAAAATCATCAGGTGAGGAAAATCCAAACCCAAACCCAAAACACCTTCAAACCCAAAGTGATTGAGCATCACTGAAGAGATTGATCCTGCGTGGATCCGACGCTTGTTACCTTTGAAGACTGTGCTTCTTCCAGATGGTTAGGCGTCAAGGTCTAGAGCATCCAAGAGGAATTGCGGATCGCCGAGTGACCAAGTTTGTGAAGGTTTGGAAGTCACCTGAAGACTTACCACGAGTGATTTGGGCGAGGACTGTGTGTCCTTATCTCAAGGAGAATACGGTGAGGACTGTGTGTCCGGGACTAGGTGTCCTCGAGTTTAAATACTCAGCCGCTCCAACCAGATGTACAACTGAGACAACAGTTGGAACTGGTCTACCAAATCATTGTCTTCACCAAGCCAACTGGTTCTATTTCCTCAACACTTTCATTTCCTCATTACTGTGTTGTGTGTTTGTTCATATATGTGTTTGAAGACTTTGACTGAAGACTTTCTCAATTTCCTCAGTTCAATTTCTTCAGTCTGTTTGTCTTCATCTTGTGCTATCCTGTGTTTACGCTTTCTGTACTCTGTGTTTATCTTCATTTCATCATGATGACCATGCATGTATTCTGCTATGTTTACTTTTGAGTACTTATTCCGCTGCTAGTAGTTCTTCGCTAAGGAATTTCCTCACCAGCAAATTTCTTAGTGAAGAATTTCAAAAAAATCGCCTATTCACCCCCCTCTAGTCGATATAACGCACTTTCAATTGGTATCAGAGCGAGGTACTCCCTTGTTTTGTGTGATTTTGGTTTAACCGCCTGGAGTTTTAGTTATGTCAACCGCATGTATGAAGAAAGTGACATGCCCTATCTTTGACGGTCACGAGTATCCCAAGTGGAAGGCCATGATGAAGAAGCGTCTCATGGCGATGAACAGCAAACTGTGGACCGTTATTGAGATTGGTCTTACCGATCTATGCAAGACGGCGGGAGCTGATGACATTCGCAAGTACACTCTTCTCAACCTCACGGCGAAGGACGTCATCTGCTCCTGTCTGTCTCAAAATCAGTTCAGGAACGTCATGCATCTTGACCATGCGAAGCTTATCTGGGACCGGCTCTCTGAGGTCTATGAAGGTCATCGAACCCGTCATGATCCTTGGTTTGAGGATTTCAAGGAATCGCTCAAATCGATGACATTCGAACCAGAATCATCATCCTCTACTCCATGCCTTATGGTAAAAAGTGCTGAGGTAACTGAATGCTACCTATCTGAGTCCAGTGATGAAGAATCTGGTGATGAATTTGGACCCAGTTATGTCAAACTTGCTTCCCTTGCTACTAAACAACAAAGAGCTTTGGAAAGGTCTAACAACATGCTTAGTAAGAGCAATGATATGTTGGGTGAAGAAATGGATCAGTCACAAGCTTTGGCTGAAAGTCTTCAGAGACTTCATTCTAAGTATGACTCCCTTCAAGATCAGCATAACTCTCTCTTGTCAGATCTTGAGAAGCTAAGAGTGAGTTATGAAGATCTTCAGAAGGAGCACGATTCATTGCTTGCTCAACAAATCAGCGCTGCTCAGGAAGAATTTATTCCTCCATGTTTAAAATGCATTGAACGAGAATCTGCTAATTCTTCACCTGAATGTTCAAATGCTTCTAATGTTACAAATTCTTCACCTGCCTCTGCTATCACTAATTTCTCATCTGAGGACATTGCTAGTATCACTGACGATGCAGGGCTGAAGGAATTGTACATGACAGGCATGTACAAAAGCCTCAAAGGGCATCAGACTCTTTGTGATGTGCTTAAAAAGCAGATCCTCAATAGGAACCCTAGGAAAGAGGGTATTGCCTTTGAGAGGAAACTCAATGCTGATGGTACATATTGGAAGCCTGAGCAGTACCCCAAAACCTCATGGGTTGCTGCAAAGGGACCTCCAGTTGATCCATCTAATTTATCTGGTTATACATGTGAATCTTCTCATTCTTCTGATGAGTCATTTGACTCCAACTATAAACTATTCAAAAATTGGAATGGTGAAGTAATTGCTAGATATGTTGGCACTAACTGCAGGAACGGTTCCCCTATGAAGAAAATCTGGGTTCCCAAAAGGTGCCTTGAAAGTCTTCAGGTGAATGTCCTCATGACACCATCTGTGAAGAAAAGGAACCCCAGATCAAATTCTTCATATGGACCAAATTCTTCATATGGATCCAAGTCCTCATACGGACCAAATTCCTCAAGGGGATCAAATTCCTCACATGGATCAAAGTCCTCATATGAACATCATCGCGCTAACCACTCTGTTTCGCAGGGAAGAGCCAAGGGCTATGAATATGAGCATTATTCTTCAAATTATTATGTTCATAAGTCCTCGAAGAATTTCTCTGCTTATTCATATGCTTACCCTAATCCCTCTTATGTGAAACGTAATGGTTTGGCCGCTATGCCACCATTCTCATATGGAGCTCGCAGAGTTATGAACTCTTTGCCACCCCTTCAGATGTGGGTGGTGAAGAAAAAGAACTAATCTCTTATGTAGGGTCGGGTCTCCAGACGTACTATAACGTCTGAAGAATTTGCTGGCGACCTGACAAATTGCCTGAAAGGACGCAGGCTAACCATGATGAAATGAACTTTCATTTCACACGTCCTCCCTCTGTTTTATCTGTCCTACTGCTTGATGAAATTGATCTGATGAATTGTGATATCACATTCTTCACTACTGAAGTATATGAGGTCGTAAGTTGCACTAATTCATCTGCAGGATGATCAACCCAAAGCCACTGAATGGGTACTTGATAGTGGATGTACAAATCACATGACTGGTGACAGGAATCTGTTGATGGATGCTCCCTTATCGTCATCACATCTGAAGCATATCATCTTCGCTGATAAAAGCAAAAGTCAGGTATTGGGTCTAGGTAAAGTTGTTATCACAAAGGATCGACACATGGACAAAGTCATGCTTGTTGAGTCCTTAGGATTCAACCTTATGTCTGTCTCAATGCTTTGTGATCTTGATATGGTTGTTGTCTTGGCAAGTATCGTTGTGTTGTGATTATGGAAGCTGACAATTCCAAATTCTTCGAAGGCTTTAGGAGAGGAGACTTGTAGATTGTTGATTTCTCTGCAGACTCACAACCGGCCGTGTGCATACTTGCAAAAGCTTCAGAAGGATGGCTATGGCATCGACGACTTGGTCATGCAGGCATGAGGAATTTGCACACGCTTGCGAAGAAGAAGCATGTTATTGGCATTGAGAATGTCAAATTCCTCAAGGATCACTTATGCGGTGCCTGTGAAGCTGGAAAGATGACCAAGGCCAAGCATCCAGCAAAGACCATCATGACCACTACTCGACCATTCGAATTGCTTCACATGGATCTCTTCCCTCCTAATCATTATTCTTCTGTTTAAAATGAAGCATCTCAATATGGCTTTGTTATTGGTGATGATTACTCTCGTTACACATGGGTACACCTTGTCTCTTACAAACATGAAGTGTAGGAAGTCTTCAAACGATTTTCCTCGAGGGCTTCAACCAACATTGGTGTGAAGATCAAGCACATCAGAAGTGACAATGGCACTGAGTTCAAGAATTCGGGTCTCAATGAATATCTTGATGAACTTGGTATTACTCATGAGTTATCTGCCCCTTATACTCCTCAACAGAATGGCGTTGTGGAGCGCAAGAACATGACTCTTGCTGAGATGGCTCGCACTATGCTCGATGAGTACAAAACCCCTCGTCGTTTCTGGGTTGATGCAATTGATACTGCGTGCCACATCATCAACAGAGTATATCTTCACAAATTCTTCAAGAAGACTGCCTATGAACTCCTCACTAACAAGAAACCAAATGTGATTTATTTCAAAGTCTTCGGTGCTCAATGCTGGATTAGAGATCCTCATCACAACTCTAAATTTGCATCGAAAGCACATGAAGGTTTTATGCTTGGTTAGGGAAAGGACTTGCACACCTACAGAGTCTTCAACAATGTTCTTCACAATATTGTTGAAACTGTAGATGTGCGGTTCGATGAAACTAATGGCTCGCAAAGAGAGCACCTACCTTCCGTGTTAGATGAACCAACACCCGAGGATTCAATCAAACACAAGGCTACTGAAGATGTCATTCCTACTGAAGAATCTGCTGAAGAATTCATTCCAGAACGTGAAGAACGTCGAGCTGATGAACCTGAAGAAAATGCTAAAGTAAATGCTGATCAAATTCTTCAACGACAACCAGCTCATCCTCGCGTTGCAAAAGAAGTGCAAGTGGAGAAGATCATCGATGACATTAGAACACCAGGTCCTCTCACACGCTCAAAAGCTTCACACTTATCTAACTTTTGTGGGCACTTTGCCTTTGTCTCTATCACAGAGCCCGCTAAGGTAGATGAAGCATTTCTGGAGCCTGAGTGGATTCAGGCTATGCAAGAAGAATTACATCAGTTCAAGCTCAACAACGTGTGGGAACTAGTCAACTGTCCCGATCCTCGCAAGCATAACATCATTGGCACAAAGTGGATCTACCGCAACAAGCAAGATGAAAATGGTGTTGTGGTGAGGAATAAGGCACAACTAGTAGCTCAAGGCTACACACAGGTTGAAGGAGTTGATTTCGATGAAACTTTTGCACCTGTTGCTAGACTTGAGGCTATTCGCATATTACTTGCTTATGCTAACCATCATGATATCATCTCATATCAAATGGATGTAAAAAGTGCATTCCTTAATGGTAAGCTTGAGGAAGAAGTATATGTTGCTCAACCCCCAGGTTTTGAAGATCCAAAACATCCTGACAAAGTCTTCAAACTTAACAAGGCCCTCTATGGCCTCAAGCAGGCCCCACGGGCGTGGTATGATACATTGAAGGAATTCTTCATGAAGAAAGGCTTCACACCCGGTTCACTCGATCCCACTCTCTTTACTAAATCTTATGATGGTGAACCGTTTGTGTGCCAAATATATGTGTATGATATCATCTTTGGCTGTACTGACCAACGTTATAGTGATGAATTTGCCTATATGATGAGTGAAGAATATCAAATGTCTATGATGGGAGAGTTGAAATTCTTCTTAGGTCTTCAAATTCGTCAACAGCGCAATGGCATATTCATATCTCAGGAGAAATACCTCAAGGATGTCCTGAAGAAATTCGTCATGCAAGATTGCAAAGGCATCAAAATTCCTATGCCCACAAATGGTCATCTATGCACTGATGAAAATGGTATTGACTTCGATCATAAGGTATACCGCTCCATGATTGGCTCTTTATTGTACTTATGTGCATCTAGGCCAGATATAATGCTTAGTGTTTGCATGTGTGCTCGATTTCAAGCTGCACCGAAGGAATCACACCATAAGGCTGTGAAGCATATTCTTCGATATCTAGCTCACACACCAACACTAGGATTATGGTATCCCAAGGGATCGGATTTTGATCTCATTGGATATTCTGACTCTGACTATGCTGGTGACCGTGTGGACCGCAAGTCAACATCTGGTACTTGTCATTTCCTCGAACGATCCTTGGTCTGTTGGTCCTCGAAGAAACAAAACTGCGTATCACTGTCTACTTCTGAAGCTGAGTTGTCGGGGTGGACGGCGTCCCCCGCGAGCACCTATGGGGCCGGAGCCCCTTTCGTTGTCCGGTGAGGGGGGCGGAGGGAGCACGGAGAGCAGATCGAGGCGAGCACACGGGCGGTTTACCCAGGTTCGGGCCGCGATGGACGCGTAAAACCCTACTCCTGCTTGGTTGTATTGAACTGGGGAGCTCGGGAGCTTGGAGAGCTAGCTACACCGAGCGTATGGCTGTCTGGATTCCCAGTCTCCGAACCTCCGGATCCGAACCTCCGAACCCCCTCTACGTTGCACACGGGCCTCCTTTTATAGCGCAAGGGGTCACCGACAGGTGTCAACGTAAGAGAAAGGGGTAAAAGTGTAAAAGGGGTGGAAGTTGTAACAGTGCGGGAACAGTGGCGCTACAGTGCGGCACAGTGTTATCATACCTACTTCTGACGGTAGGGGACAAGGGCATTAAATGCCCGTCACGGTCGCCTGGACAGCACCGAGGCGGACCGTTAGGTGCGCCACCGCTCGCCACGGTAGTGGCTGCATGCCACCGCATACCCCAGGCTGCGCGGTGCCCCGCCACGTGCCCTTGGGGGAAACCCCGGAGCGATGCGTGGGCGGGTGAGCTGGAGCGCAGTCCTGAGGTGGCGATTTGCCGCGGCAAGTGGCTTGCCGCGGGGGTCGTCTTCTTGTGCCTGATAGCTTGTCGGCTATCAGGCCTTGCCGGGGCGCATGGCGCGCCGTGGCGGGCTTCTCTTGTGGTGCCTGGGTTCGGCCTTCCCGACAAGCTCCTCTTGTCGGGGTCTCGATCTTCTGTCCCGTATACTTTGTTCTTGGATGGTATTACACGGGCTCAGTCGTCCCGGCAAGCTCCTCTTGCCGGGGTCTTGTCTTCTTGGCCCGGCAAGCTCCTCTTGCCGGGGGCCTTGTCCTCTTGGCCCGGCGAGCTCCTCTTGCCGGGGGCCTTGTCTTGAATGCTTGGTCTTCTCTTGGCGCTTCCTGGGCGGGCCTCGCCGCAGGGTGCTACAACTGCCCGTGCACAAGTCTGGGGTACTAAGGTACCCCTACTTTAGTACACCGACAGGAGCCCCCGGGCCTGGGCCACACACGGTGCCGAGCGTCGTTGGGCCAGGCCCTAACAGTGCACGGGCACGCGTGGCCTTGGTCGCGCTGCTCCTTAACTCCGCATCCGTCGCACCTTCCCCAGGCGGCGCACGCTTATCGCGGCGCCGTGGGGGCGAAACGCCCGTTCCCTCTTTAAGTGGAGGGAGGTGCGGAGGCGCGGCTCGATAAATGAACGGGGGTGAGGCGCGGCTTTCGAGGCGTCCGTTCCCCATAATCATGGAATGGGGAGAGGTCGTCCCACCCGTCGCCTCGGTTCTGCGCGCCCACCACGCGGTCCTCATGCACTCGGAGTCGCGGCGGCGGAGGCAGGGAGTCGGGCCGGCGCGGGTTGATGCAGTGGGTCGGCCCCAGTCGCCTGCCCTTCCTCCGCTTCTATTGGAGGAGTGAGGCGGCCGCGTTCCCACTCCGCCCCTTTATAAGGAGCGAAAGGGGGCGACGGAAATCCGCACCCCATCTCCTTCCTCCTTCTGCTTCTGGTTTCCTTCCCCCATCTGCGATGGAGGGGGGGAACCCTGGTTCTTCTTCGGTTGCCGCGAGGGTGTCTGCTAGGCAACGCGCCCCTCCTCCCCTTGCGCCCGCGGCGGCGGAGCCGGTCGTCAGGGGAAGAGGGAGAGGGCGAGGTCGCGGACGAGGTCGTGGACGGGGCCGAGGCGCTCGGGGCGGACGGATCGGTGCGCCGTCCTTGCCTCCGCCAGCGGCTCCGTTCCTTCCCGCGGTCCATCTCGGGGACGACCCCCGTGAGTTCATTATCAGGCTGCGTCGGGCGCCTCGTCGCCGCCTCTGGCTTCCCGCTCCATTCGCGAACGTGTTGGAGGTGGAGCAGCCTGAGACGTTAAACCTGCGCATGAGGGGCTGCGGGATCAGTGGGACGCGAGTCCACGTCGAGTCCCGAGCCCCCGGCGTGGTGTGTCTGGGCCGCGGGTGGAAGACGTTCGCCCGGATCCACAGCTTGACGGAGGGGTTCACCCTCCACTTTAAGCTAGTGGGGGAGGACCTCCTCTCCGTCAAGGCCTTCCGGGGCTTCGGCATCCGGGCCCGGTGCTGCGAAGATAGCTCCTCCGACAGCGAAGGCTCCTCCTCGAGCAAGAGTGACGAGGAGGGGAGCGACAGCGATGACGAGGGGAGCAGCCGCCGGGATGACGGGTCCGACTAGGCGTCGGTCGCAGCTCCGTGTGGCACCGGCGGCCCCATCGTCCGCGCCGGGCTCCGTGAACTCCCCGGGGTCGTCTCCTTGGGCGGCTGGCGTAGGGGGGCTGCTGAGGAGGACAGAGGTCGGACGTCGAAGGCCGCGAAGTCGGAGTACGGGCCGACTTCGACAGCTGGCCGACGCTCCGGTGCCTCGTGTTCCAGATGCGCCCCAGACGCCGTCATCACCCTTGCTCTCGGTGACGACCACCGGGGTCTTCTCTTCGGCCCGGCAAGCTCGTCTTGCCGGGGGCTTGATCTCCTCGGGCGGCCGGAGTGGCGAGGCTGGGGAAGAGGAAGAGGCTGGCGGCAAGGCCGCTGCCTCATCTTCCAGCTCTGCCTCCGGCGCCTCCGTCTTCTTCAGCCTCCCGAGACCCCCGGGCGGAGCCCCCGGATCTTCTCTTGGTGCCTTCTGCCACCCGTAGCTCGCCTAGGTGCCCCTTTCGCCCTCTTCGCCTACTTGCCCTACCTCCTGAGGAGAGAGACAAGAAAGGGATTACGGGCACCTTATCTCTTTTCAGCTTGTAAGCCTTCGGGCCTTAGTTGCGTTTAAGCCTTGTAATCCCCCCTTTCATGTTTTTCATTCTCTCTGAACTGTACCTGAGTGGAATGTTTTTAATGAAAAGGGGATGTTTGCCGGATCATTTGTCTCGCGGGTGGAAACCGCGGTAAGGAACGAATCCTTTACATCGTTAAGATAGACGGTTTCTCGCCCTGCAACAGGCCCAGTCGCTCCCCCGCACTGCTCGACCTTTCTCACGCCCTTGGCGGAGGCGGGGAGCAGGCGGGTTCCGGCCCCTCGCTTCCCTCCCCCCTTGCTGCCGCGGCTGCTATCGAAACGGGCCCCAGGAACGCGCTCTGGGGCTTGCCGCTAAGAGAGCACGGTAGCTTTTCAGGAGGAAAGGAGGCTTTCGAATTCCACAGTCCATAAGAGAATGCATGATGAGGGATGCAAAAACTTATCTGAGGTTGCAGCCCCCGGCGACTCTGGCTCGCCGGGGCGTAGGTGTTGGCTCGTCCTTCTCCTCTTCCTTGTCCTTGAGCGGCCCGACAAGGACATTCAATTCCTGCGAGCCAAAAGGGAAAGGACGGGAAAAAGACGCGGACTCGACCTCTAAGTTAGGGGTTAGCGACAGTTAGGAACTGACAACCCTAACCAAGGACGAGACTCTGACTCAGCATGCATGCTAAAATCTAGGGCGCCAGCGCTTCTTTATCTTTGGCCAGGGGCTTCGCCTGGCTTTGTACGAGGGCTTACATGCAACATCGGCAAGGCCTGCACAAACCGGTGGTTGCCGGAGCGGATCACGGCAACCGCGCCTTATGGGCGAAACTTGCGAAGATGCTCTATGTTCCCAGGAGTTGCTCACTGGTAGGCCCTCTTCGGTCTTGAGGCGGACAGCGCCGGGCCTCGCGACTCGTCTCACCCGATAAGGGCCTTCCTGCTTCGGCGTCGACTTGTTATAATTCTTGGCCGACTGAACGTGCCTAAGAACAAGGTCGCCTAACAGGGCAACTTTATCTGATGCCAGGGGCTTCGCCTGGCTTTGTACAAGGGGTTACATGCAGCAGCGGCAAGGCCTGTACAAACCGATGGTTGCCGGAGCGGATCACGGCAACCGCGCCTTATGGGCGAAACTTGCGAAGATGCTCTATGTTCCCAGGAGTTGCTCACTGGTAGGCCCTCTTCGGTCTTGAGGCGGACAGCGCCGGGCCTCGCGACTCGTCTCACCCGATAAGGGCCTTCCTGCTTCGGCGTCGACTTGTCATAATTCTTGGCCGACTGAACGTGCCTAAGAACAAGGTCGCCTAACAGGGCAGCTTTATCTAGTGCCAGGGGCTTCGCCTGGCTTTGTACAAGGGGTTACATGCAACAGCGGCAAGGCCTGTACAAACCGATGGTTGCCGGAGCGGGTCACGGCAACCGCGCCTTATGGGTGAAACTTGCGAAGATGCTCTATGTTCCAGGAGTTGCTCACTGGTACGCCTTCTTCGGTCTCGAGGCGGACAGCGCCAGGCCTCGTGACTTGTCTCACCCGATAAGGTCCTTCCCACTTTGGCGTCAACTTGTTGGAATTCTTGGCCAACTGAGTGCGCCGAAGAACAAGGTCGCCCTCTTCGAGACTCCTGGCCTTGACCTTGCGGCTATGGTAGCGACGCAAGGCTTGCTGGTATCGAGCAGCTCGTACCGCAGCCTGGAGACGTCCTTCCTCAAGGAGCAGCGCGTCATCTTGGCGCAGCCGCTCTTGCTCGAGCTCGTCATAAGCGAGCACCCGAGGAGATCCGTATACGAGTTCCGTGGGGATAACTGCTTCCGCTCCATAGACTAGAGCAAAGGGTGTCTGTCCGGTGGCTCGGCTCGGTGTCGTTCTGATTGACCAAAGAGCCGCCGGCAGCTCCTCAATCCAATTTCTTCCGCACTTGTGCAGCCTGTCGAAGGTCCTGGTCTTGAGTCCGCGCAGCACTTCAGCGTTGGCCCTTTCTGCTTGACCGTTGCTCCTGGGGTGAGCAACCGAAGCGAAACAGACCTTGGCGCCGAGATCCTGGGCGTATTGCATGAAGGCGCGACTTGTGAATTGTGTCCCGTTGTCGGTGATGATTCTGTTGGGGATTCCGAAACGGCAGACGATCGACCGGAAGAACTTGACTGCTGACTGCGCGGTCACCTTCCTCACTGGCTCCACTTCTGGCCACTTCGTGAACTTGTCGATTGCAACGTACAAGTACTCGAAGCCCCCGACGGCTCGGGGAAAAGGGCCGAGGATATCGAGCCCCCAGACCGAGAAGGGCCAGGATAAAGGGATTGTTTGGAGAGCTTGAGCTGGCTGATGAATCTGTTTTGCATGGAACTGGCACGCTTCACACTTGGTTACTAGTGCAGTTGCATCTTGGAGGGCTTCTTGCCAGAAGAACCCTTGCCGGAAGGCTTTCCCGGCAAGTGCTCTTGCGCCAATGTGATGGCCGCATATGCCTCCGTGTATCTCCGCCAACAGCTTCTGTCCGTCTTCCCTGGAGATGCACTTCAATCTGACACCGTTGAGTCTCCTTCTGTACAGCTCGTTGTCCACGAACTGGTACATACTTGACTGCCTGGTGATCTTCTCCATCTCTTCTGGGTCGTCGGGAAGTTCTCCAGTTTGCAGAAAACGGACGATCTGCTGCGCCCATGCCGGAGCCCGGGGCTCGACGGCAAGGACTAAAGGCATGAAGGCCGCTGCGGGGACCCCGGCTTCTACGGCAAGAACCTCTGGTTCCGCCGGAGCCGGTGATCCCCCGGCAAGCTTGCCGGGGCAAAGCTTGTCGGGAACCCCCGCTTCAACTGGACAGATCCTCGGATCCGCAGGAGTGGACTGTTCCTCAGCGTTCAGACTGCTGATCCGCTTGCCGGAGCAAGGCTTATCGGGGACACCTGCTTCGACTGGACGGATCCTTGGATCCGCAGGAGCGGGCTGTCCCCCGGCGTTCTGGTTGTTGATCTTGGGGACCTTGGCGGCGGCCTCAGGAAGGTTCGCCTGCAAGTAGTCGCTGGAGACCAACTTCCTTTTCTTGGACTGCCCAACTGATGGTGTAACGGATGGTTGAGTCAGCTTGAGTAAGAAGGTCCCTGGTTCCACAGGTAACTTCAACGAAGCACACTTCGAAAGGCCGTCTGCTATCTCATTCTGAGCTCTCGGGACGTGCTCCATTTGCAGCCCTTCAAAGTGTTCTTCCAGCTTCCTCACTTCATCTACATAAGCTTCCATCAGAGGGCTCTGGTAGCTCTTGTTGACTTGCCGGACCACCAGTTGAGAATCTCCCCGCACAATCAGCTTTCTGATCCCAAGTTCGGCCGCAATCCTGAGGCCGGCGAGCAAGCCTTCATACTCAGCAGTATTGTTGGTTGCTTGCTCTCTTGGGAAGTGCATCTGGATAACATACTTGAGGTGCTCTCCGGTGGGCGCGATGAGTACCACGCCAGCACCGGCGCCTTGCAGCGAGAAGGCACCATCGAAGTACATCACCCACTCGCTTGTTGCTTCTTGTACGGGCGCGCTTGTTTCTTGGGCTTCTCCATCTGGCGTCGGGGTCCACTCAGCTATGAATTCTGCCAAAGCTCGGCTCTGTATGGTTGAAGTACTTTCAAACTTGAGTCCAAAGCTCGACAGCTCCAGTGCCCACTCGACGATCCTGCCTGTTGCCTCGGGATTGTGCAATATCCTCTTCAGCGGAAAGCGAGTGACTACTGTTATCTCATGTGCTTGGAAGTAATGGCGCAGCTTTCTCGAGGCCATGAGGAGGCCGAAAAGCAACTTCTGCACCCCAGAGTATCTTGATCTAGCCCCCTGCAAGAGGGAACTCACAAAATACACCGGGCGCTGCACCATCTTCTTCCGCGCTCCATCCTGTTCCCGCGCAGGGTTGTCCTTGTCGGGGCCAGAGCTTGCCGGAGCAGCCCCCCGCTTGTCGCTGGATTCGCTTGCAGGTGGTATAGACTCCTCGTCGGTCTCCCTCTCCGCCACTAACGCAGCACTAACCACCTGGTTGGTTGCCGCTAGGTATAGCAACAACTTCTCCTGTGGTCTAGGTGCGACAAGTATTGGAGTGGAGGATAGGTACCTTTTCAAATCTTGCAGCGCTGCCTCCGCTTCTGGAGTCCACTGCATGGGGCCTGCCTTCTTCAAGATTTTAAAGAAGGGCAGGGCGCGTTCTGCAGACCTTGAAATGAACCGACTGAGGGCGGCCACACAACCTGCAAGCTTTCTGACGTCCTTGACGCGCTCTGGGGCTTCGATCTGCTCGATGGCTTTGATCTTGTCGGGATTAGCTTCAATCCCCCTCTGTGACACAAAGAACCCGAGAAGCTTGCCGGAGGGGACTCCGAAAACGCACTTCTCGGGGTTCAGCTTGAGCTGTATCTTGCGCAGGTTCTGAAATGTCTCTTCTAGATCTTGGACCAGGGTTTCCTTGCTCCTGCTCTTCACCACGATGTCATCCATGTAGGCCTCCACGTTCCTATGGATCTGTGGCTCGAAAGCAGTGTGCACTACCCTTGCAAACGTTGATCCCGCATTCTTCAGTCCAAACGGCATGCGTATGAAGCAATAGGTGCCGCACGGAGTGATGAATGCGGTCTTCTCTTCATCTTCTTTGGCCATAAAGACTTGGTGGTAGCCTGAATATGCATCAAGAAAAGAGAGTAGCTCACATCCGGCAGTGGAGTCAACAATCTGGTCAATGCGCGGCAAGGGAAATGGATCCTTGGGACATGCTTTATTCACATCGGTGAAGTCTATGCACAGTCTCCACTTCCCATTGGCTTTGCGCACGACGACCGGATTGGCCAGCCACGTTGGATGGATCACACCTCTCACTAGGCCTGCTGCCTCTAGCTTCTTGATCTCTTCGCTGATGAATTCTTGGCGCTCCATGGCTTGCTTTCTCACTTTCTGCTTGACGGGGCGCGCGTGAGGACAGACAGCGAGCTTGTGCTCAATCACCCTCCTGGGAACACCGGGGATGTCGGACGGTTGCCATGCAAACACGTCGTCATTCGCCCGCAGGAAGGCAACGAGCGCGCTTTCCTATTTGCTGTCAAGCGTGGCACTGATGGTGAAGGTACCGCCAGTGCCGTCCTCCTTGGCGGACACCTTCTTGGTTGCCGGAGGGGCGGCCATTCCCTTCTTGTACTTGCCGGTGGAGCTCGATGGAGCGTCCTCGACGGCGGCGCAGCACTCCGAAGAGGTGCGGTTGCCGGAGTGGGCCCCAGAGCACTTACCGGACTTGGTCCTTGTCTTCATCCGCCCGGGGGCTTCAGCGGCAAGTGTGTCCTTCTCTGCCGCGGCTGCTACATCCCGGTAGATCTTGTCGGCGCAGATAAGCGCGTCCTTTTTGTCGCCATGGACAGTGATGACGCTTATCGGCCCCGGCATCTTGAGTACGTTGTAGGCGTGGTGGGAAGCTGCCATGAACTTGGCGAGAGCGGGACGGCCGAGGATCCCATTGTATGGTAACGGGATATCAGCGACGTCGAACGTGATGCGCTCAGTCCTGAAGTTGAGCTCGCCGCCGAAGGTCACAGGCAGAGTAATCTTCCCCTTGGGCTTGCTCCTCCCCGGGTTGATTCCTTGGAAAGATCCGGTCTCTTCGAGCTCGCCGTCTGGGATCTGGAGTTTCTTGATCACAGCGGAGGAGATCAAGTTCAGCCCGGCCCCGCCGTCTACCAACATTTTGGTGACCTTGAGGTTGCGGATGGTGGGTGAGACCAGCATCGGCAAGCACCCGACCGCGGTTGTGCGGTCGGGGTGATCCTCAAGATCGAAAATGATGGGCGTGCTGGACCATTTGAGGAGCCTGCGCGACTCCACGGGCGGCTCTGCTGCGTTCACCTCTCGCGCCCACCGCTTAAGCTCGCGGTGGGAGGTGTGCAGAGAGGCGCCGCCGTCAACGCATAGGACCTCCGTGGCCTTCTGGAACTCCTGCTCGCTGTTATCTTCGTCTTCCACGTCTTCGTCGTCGTCTTCTTCATCATCGTCGCGGCCCCGGGGAGGCCGATCGCCTTGCCGCTGCTTGGCCTTGCCGCGGCGTCCTCCCCGGCCGATGGGCGGCCGCTTCTTGCTTGGTTCGCCACCTCCACCCTGGGCCTTCCCCTTGTCACGCCTCTCGTACTCAGCCTTCTGCTGCACGACGAGGTACTCGACGCTTTTGCAGTTGGAGAGATCGTGGCCCTTGGTGCGGTGGATCTTGCAGTATTGCTTGTCGGAGCTGTCCTGCTTGTCGGCTGCCGCCACGGGGGCAGGCTCCTTGCCGGAGCCGCCAGCCTGCGTTTGCTTGGCGGGAGCCTCCTTGCCGGACTCCTCGACGGCAAGCACCTCTTTCCTGTTCTTCCTCCTATTATTCCGCCGCTGGCTTCTCTTCGCCGGGGCGGTGCCATCACTGTCGCTTTCTCCTGCGCCAGCATCCTCCCCGGGGAGTTTCCTCCCCTCCTCCGCGCGCGCGCACTTGTCAGCCAGGGCATATAGCTCGCTGACGTCCCGGATCTTGGTCATGGCCATTTCTTCACGCATGCGGCGGTTACGCACGTTCTGGTGGAACGCGCTGATAACCGCGGCAGGGTGAACGTCGGGGATGTTGCGATGCACGCGGCTGAAGCGCTGGATGTACTTGCGCAGGGGTTCTCCTTCCTTCTGGGCTAGGATGTGGAGGTCGCTATCCTGGCCATGAGGTTTGTGGCCGCCTGTGAAGGCGCCAACAAACTGATGGCAAAGATCCGCCCAGGAAGAAATGGAGCCTTCCGGCAAGTGCATAAGCCACGAACGAACGTTCGGCTTAAGCACGAGCGGGAAGTAGTTCGCCAATATCCTCTCGTCGCGCCCCCGGCAGCTTGTACAGCGATCGTGTAGATGCTGAGAAACTCCGAGGGGTGCGTCCTGCCGTCGTACTTCTCCGGTACGTCGGGCTTGAAGTTCTTCGTGCTGGGCCACCGGACGCGCCGCAGCTCACGGGTGAACGCAGGGCAACCTGCCGCGTACGGTAAGTCACCTGGTTCACCGGGCGCGTGCGCGTCGACAGCGTTCCCAGCCCGCTGGTCTGATTGCCGCCGAGTTTCTCGGCGGCGCTCAATCCTTGTTCGAGCGTCTTCTTGCTGCCGCTCGTCGAGGACTCGGCGCTGGTCCCGGCGGGTCCGCGGGTCTGACGACGCTGTAGAGCCGTCGTCGGTGTTGCTCCAGCGGGGCGGCGTCTTCTGCTTCTGCGCCGGGGAGTGCATGGTGGTTGCACCCTCGGCGGTCTTGTCGCCGTCGGCCTTCGTCTTCTCGACCTGCCGTGGCCGTGAGGTCGCCGGCTGCTGCGGCGTGTCGTTGTTGGCGAAGGCGATCAGGCTCTGGATGGTGGCCCTCCAGCATTCGGCCTTGTCAGCCGCTGGAGGGTAGTCGAGGAGCAGTTGCGCTCTCGCGAGCGCTTCTGCCGGAGTGGAGGGGAGCGGGGGCGAGTGGCGCGAGGAGCGGGATACGCTCGGACTCCTAACAATGTTAGAAAGAGCGGGGTCCCTCCCCGGCGCCTTCGCCTTGCCCGTGTCCGGACGGGGGTCCGGGGCGTCCCGTGAACCTCCAGTTTGCCCTTGGTCCAGCAAGCGGATGCCACCTCCTGTGGCATGGCGCTGCTGGGTCGTCGTTTGTCGGGTCGGATGCGACGCGCCCTCGGAGGCCGAGGCTCGGTCGTCCGCCCTGTTCTTGGATTTGGTGGCGCCGCGAGTGTTCTCGCCGGTGGCCACCCCTCCGACGACGTCTCCCCCGCCCACCGTTGGCTCCGGTAGCGGTGGAAGAGACGCGGACGGGCCCGCGACCTCCGAAGCCTTCTTCTTCGGGGCCATGGTGTTGATGAAGCTAGCGAATTCGGAGAAGCTGACGAAGAGCGCGCTCGCGCGAACGCCGGATCTGATCCGCACAACCTCGACGCTCCCCCTACCTGGCGCGCCAAAGATGTCGGGGTGGACGGCGTCCCCCGCGAGCACCTATGGGGCCAGAGCCCCTTTCGTTGTCCGGTGAGGGGGGCGGAGGGAGCACGAAGAGCAGATCGAGGCGAGCACACGGGCGGTTTACCCAGGTTCGGGCCGCGATGGACGCGTAAAACCCTACTCCTGCTTGGTTGTATTGAACTGGGGAGCTCGGGAGCTTGGAGAGCTAGCTACACCGAGCGTATGGCTGTCTGGATTCCCAGTCTCCGAACCTCCGGATCCGAACCTCCAAACCCCCTCTACGTTGCACACGGGCCTCCTTTTATAGCGCAAGGGGTCACCGACAGGTGTCAACGTAAGAGAAAGGGGTAAAAGTGTAAAAGGGGTGGAAGTTGTAACAGTGCGGGAACAGTGGCGCTACAGTGCGGCACAGTGTTATCATACCTACTTCTGACGGTAGGGGACAAGGGCATTAAATGCCCGTCACGGTCGCCTGGACAGCACCGAGGCGGACCGTTAGGTGCGCCACCGCTCGCCACGGTAGTGGCTGCATGCCACCGCATACCCCAGGCTGCGCGGTGCCCCGCCACGTGCCCTTGGTGGAAACCCCGGAGCGACGCGTGGGCGGGTGAGCTGGAGCGCAGTCCTGAGGTGGCGATTTGCCGCGGCAAGTGGCTTGCCGCGGGGGTCGTCTTCCTGTGCCTGATAGCTTGTCGGCTATCAGGCCTTGCCGGGGCGCATGGCGCGCCGTGGCGGGCTTCTCTTGTGGTGCCTGGGTTCGGCCTTCCCGACAAGCTCCTCTTGTCGGGGTCTCGATCTTCTGTCCCGTATACTTTGTTCTTGGATGGTATTACACGGGCTCAGTCGTCCCGGCAAGCTCCTCTTGCCGGGGTCTTGTCTTCTTGGCCCGGCAAGCTCCTCTTGCCGGGGGCCTTGTCCTCTTGGCCCGGCGAGCTCCTCTTGCCGGGGGCCTTGTCTTGAATGCTTGGTCTTCTCTTGGCGCTTCCTGGGCGGGCCTCGCCGCAGGGTGCTACAACTGCCCGTGCACAAGTCTGGGGTACTAAGGTACCCCTACTTTAGTACACCGACATGAGTATATTGTTGTTGGTTCTTGCTGTGCTCAACTGCTATGGATGAAGCAAACACTCAAGGACTATGGCGTCAACGTGAAGAATGTGCCTCTCCTCTGTGACAATGAGAGTGCCATCAAGATTGCTCACAACCCAGTTCAGCACTCGAAGACAAAGCACATTCAAATTCGTCATCATTTTCTTCATGATCATGTGTTGAAGGGCGACATTTCTATTGAGCATGTGAAGACTGAACAACAACTAGCTGATATCTTCACTAAGCCCTTGGATGAGAAGAGATTTAGCAAGTTGCGGTGTGAGCTAAATATCTTAGAGTCTTCGAATGTACTTTGAAAAAGGCACTCATCCTAACACTTATGCAAAATTGATGACTTAGATGTGCAACACATGAAGAAACGTTTTTCTTCAATCAATGAAGAATAACACTCTAAGTGTGAAGAAATTAATGAAGAATTTGATTCTCAGAACCCTACGACAATTGTACGCGGTGTCTGGAATCATCATTCTTATACGGTGGGTCACGCCACCACAAAAGTTGAAAATCTTCAATTTGAGTTTTTCTTCAACTTTTGAAATTCCTTAGTTGTTCAAATTCTTCAAATTGTAAAATCCTCACTTATGCCGTCGTTTTTCTTCATTGGCGATATATATACATGAGTTTATGTCCTCTACAACATTCACTTATAGCTATTTCTTCAAGTTGATTTTTCTGCTAAGTGAATGTGATCGGACCCTTCCCCTCTATGCTATACTCAATCCAATCTATTCACAAATTCTTCATGTGCGTTCTATTTGAAACTCGTTCAAATTCTTCACTGTGTCCTTGTCAGCTGAAGAAATTGCGAACGAAACGTTAAAACTAATCTTATCCAAAGTTTCGGTTTTGCCGCTCAAACCGTTCCGCATCCCACGTTGCATTATTTTACTCACCCACGATCTTACATGATCTCCACTACACAGTACGTGGGTGACACATGTCGTGAGAAGGAGAATGGTCAGGGGCACGTTTGTCCTAAATCTTCGGGCAAACCGTTTTTCACTGCCTCTATAAATACCCCTCTCCCCTTCCTCACTTCTCTTACTCCACTCGATCTCTCTCTCCCGCTCGAGCTTCCCGAACCCTAGCGCCGCCGCTACTCCATCGTCGCCGGTGAGGAAGAGCTTCACTGCCTCGACCTCGTCGCCGTCGTACTCGCGCCGACCGCGGAAATCTTCACCTCCGCCGCTGCCGTAGACGTCTTCCTCCGCCGAGTTAGGGCGTGGAAGATCTACATCGATGAACTCCACTGTTTCATCTCACTGTTCGTCGTGTTCTTCATTCAGGGTAATTAAAAGTTACTTTTACTACCCTCTTTGATTCGAAATTTTTCTACAAAATCTTCAAAGGTGTTTTATTCTTCAAATCCTCACACACAAAACACCTCACATGTTATCTGTTCTTGATTCATTTCCCTAAGCATCATTTTCTTCAATATTCCTCAATTGTGTGGATCTTCGATCTATACAACTCTGGAACCTAAGATATAACGCGCTTAGTGAAATTCTTCAAGACGCATCTGGTCAAATTCCTCAAACTTGTTCTTTTTGAAAAACCCTCTGAGAACGCATATGACCTCTCCAAATTCCTCGCAACTATACTCTGTTCACAGGTACACATGTCCGCTGCTGAATCATTAGGTTCTCATCAACTTAACTCATTTGCAGCGTTCCTCGAAGAAAAGTTGCTTACTTCTTCAGAGAATTCGATTGTCAAATTCCTCAACTGAAGAAAATGGCTGACGGTAGAAGGCCACAGAAAGGAGGAAAGAAGCCTGAGGTCATGACTGCCTTTGAAATCCCTGAGGATTTATATAAAGATTATTGCACGCCTGATGAAGCCAAGTTTGGCAAAGAAGATAAGAATCAGCGCAAGGTGCGCATTCAGAGGATAGAACGGAGATGGGCACGTGAATGGAGGGAGTACAGATATGTTACTCCAAAGTACATGAAGAAATTCGCTCTCAAACCTCCATGCCCAAGAGCCCCATTGGCACCTGGCCAAGTGGCTGAGCCCACTAGCATCAAACGCGGTGAGGACTTTCCTGAGGAATGGGCAAAGCGCCAAGCCAAGTTGGCCAAGCAAGCCAGAGAAGCAGTGAGGAAATTCAATGAAGATTCTGCTGCTGCTGCCACTGAGGCCTCTGTCAAGCCGAGGAAATCAATGCTTAAGAAGCCCGCTCGAAAGCCAAGTGCTTCACCAGCAATGCCCTCACGGCCAAGTTCCTCAGCTGCGCCCTCACGACCAGAAACTTCAAAATCTTCAAGGCAAATTCCCCAAGCTGCCCCTGCTCCTCCGAAATCCTCAACACCTCCGACCAAGTCCTCAGCTGATCCGACAAAGTCCTCAGCACCTGCGCATCCTGCCACATGCCAAAGGACTGTAGGCATCTCTATTGCCTCTGGTGTCTCAGCTAGTTCCTCAGCTGCACCAAGTTCCTCAGCTGGACCCTTTCTGCTGAAGAAAAAGGCTACTGCTGGACGCGGTACTCGCCCAAGTCCTAAGAAGAAGCAGGTAGTCTTCAGTGTACCGTCTGATGATGATGAAGCTGATGAAGAAGAACTTGCTGAAATCATCAGAGATAGGCAAGCTAAGGCCGCTAGTGCCAAAAGAAGCAATGTGCCGATGCTTATTGATCCAAGGTTGATCCTAGATTTCATTGATCTATGGCACAAAGATCCCAATACGCCTGTGCCGGAGATGAACCTCACTCCTGGTCAAAGTCATGTCTTGACTGCTTTCATTCAAGAAGAGAAATAGAAGTATGATAGGGCCAGGCAGATCAAGAAATCGCAGTACAGGAAAGAGAAACTGCTGAGGAAAAATGTTCTCACGATGAAACCTGAAGAACTCATCAAGATGCAGGCTGACATCAAAACCCTCAACGATGAATTTGATGCATACTATGCTGACTGGAAAGGAGCAAAAGTCAAGTTTGTGAAACTGACTGAGAAATTCACAAATGTTGCAGCCCCATCGCAACAAGAAATTCCTCAAGCTGAACCTTCAGCACAGCTCACTGAAGAACATGCCAGCACCGCTGATGACTTTCAGGCTGCTGAAGGAAATGCTAGTTCCTGGGCTGATGACTCCATTCCAGCTACTGAAGAAATTGCCAGGGCATCCACTAGTGGTGCGCCTGAAGAAACTAAAGAAGTCAGGGCAACTGCAATAGTTGCGCCTGAGGAAAATCAACCAGATTCCTCAGCTCCACCTGCGCCTACCCCAACTCCTATCCTTCCATCTGCATTAGATGTGAAGAAGACCAAGGCTGCAGAGCGAGCTGCAGTGAAGAAAAGGAAAGCATCAAATGCTTCAGAATCTTCAGCTCCCAAGAAGATGAAGCCGATGACCAGCTCGTTTGCAAATCCCATCGATGCTGTTCCAATCTCAACCATGCCATCAAAGGACCTTGTTCCTTTTGGTGAAGACTATGAGATCCCAAGTGGATCAGATGAAGAAACTCAATCTGCTGCTTCCTCAGAGCAGATTGATGAAGAAATTGAAGTGGATGGAATCCCTTCAACCCCAGTGGTCTCATCACCAATGCCTCAGTTTACTGCTGAAGAGGCTGGCTGGTGTTGAAGAATTAGAAGATGAAGATGTGGACATTGGAAGCACAACTCCAGTGATGAATGACGACTTTTGGGAAAGTCAGCATCCCAATTCTCCACTCTTCACTCCACTGCAGCAAATCCCTCACTCTCCTGCACCAACAGTTCAATTGGGCTCTGAAGAAACTCATCCCACTACATCTGTGCATGAAGAAATTCCATCCACTAGTGCTGAAGAAACTGCTGCAGCTGATGAAAATGTGACTGCACCTGAGGAAGAACCTGAAATTCCTCAGCCTGAAGAACCTGAGATCGCGATTCCTGAGGTAGTGATGCAACTCACTGACACTCCTCTGCCCAAACCAAAGGATCCGTTCTCAAGGAAACAAAAGTTCAAGGCTGAAGACTTCTTTGGCAAGCACGTGTTCTTCACAGAGTATAATCCATATGACTCTACTCGCATAAGGAAGAGGCGTTTCTGGACTGCAAGTCAAGCCAATTTCTATTTCTCAGTGCTATTCAACAAAGACAAAGTCTTCGACCATGCACATATTCCTCACGTGGATATGGAGTCTATGTCGTGCTTCACGCCAGTCCTCGGTGTTCTTCACGACGCTGGGCTCCTCAACTTCTACACTGACATCTGTGATTGGAATGAAGAACTCATTCTTCAGATCTACGCAACACTGCACATCACCGGCAACTCTGAAGATGTGAACTCATGGGTTCTGGACTGGATGACTGAGAACACTTATTACAAGGCACCAGCATCTGAATTGCTTCGTGCCCTTCCTCTATGTCCACCCCTTGAAGATGCACGCTGTGTTTACAATGAACCCGAGCTTTCAAATCACTATATGCAAGTGCTGATGAAGCCTTTGAAGCCAGGGCATGCCCCTCGAACCAAATTCCTCGTCAAGGAATTGTTGTATGTGCCGCGGACTGTCTATCGCATTCTGACAAAGACAACGAGTCCCATCAAAGGCCATGACTCAACTGATGAAGAAGTCGTTGGCATCATGAAGAATATGCTTTTCAACATCTGTCATGGTGTTCCTGTCAACTTCCATGATTTCTTCATGAGGACTCTGGCCAACATTGCTATGTCACCATTTGAGCTGAAGCCTTATGCGCCATGGATTATGAGATTCATCAGGACAAGGTCTTCACTCAATTACAAAGCTGAAACTCTGAACCACTGCAACTACTTGCCCCCTATTGAAGTCCTCAAAAGGACATTTTCCTCAGCTGAAGAAAAGTGCAAAGCTACTGCTGTGATAGATGAAGGAATTCGTCCATTGGATGGTCAATTTCGCAAGGCTGCATCTTACTCCACCAATGATGAATCTACCACACATGACACTGCCGCCAACACTGCCAAGCCAAATCCTCAAGCCACAGCACCCAGGGTGATGACTGATCGTGAGTTACTCCTCAGTCTTCATCAAAAGGTTGATCGCAATCACAAATGGGTCAAGCGGCAGTTTGGTTCAATTCTTCACAAGATGACTGCAACACATGATGCAGTGAAGAAAAACCACTACTACCTTCATGAAACCCTCAACTGCACCTGGGCTGTTCTGCCTCAAGTTTACAACGCTGATGATTTGAAGCAAATGGGTCTCAAAGAAGAGTTTGACTGGTCTGCACCTCCTCCGAAGAAATACAAGAAGGTCAAGGTTCCTTCTTTAGTGGCCAGTTCATATTCTTCATCGCGTGAGACTGATGAACATGAAGACTTGGACGACACTGCGGTAGGCCCTACTTCAACCACCGACCCCAACAACGCTGGCGCTCCTTCATGATCATGAATATCTTCAGGGGCGTTAGTCCTCAGTTTCGATCCTTTTGGTCATTTGATGACAAGGGGGGAGAAATCTGAGTTAGTCTTCAAGCGGGTATATTATAAGGGCGTCTTTTTGCTAAGTTACAACTCTCGTTCTTCTGAAACTTTATTGGATCGAGTTGTAATCTTAAACCCGATGGTGCGCTGATACTTTTATTGCACTAGGCTCTGATACTTTTGATGCACTATTCGGCATGCTTATTCCTTATTAATATCACTGCACACATGCTGAATTTCATCAGGCACCATATTTCATCATGCATTTCAAATTTTTCATATTATATATCAAATGCGTGTATGAATTACAAGATATAGGGGGAGATCTCCATGATTCATCTCTTCAAGTGTGCATTGCTTCAAAAGCAAATTCCTCACTATGCACATCTTGAGGGGGAGTTCTTCTATATCTTGCAATCAAATTCCTCAATATCAGTATTTACACTTCATATGTTTATCCCCGTTGAAAACTTAACCTATATTCTCATCAATCACCAAAAAGGGGGAGATTGTAAGTGCATCTAGTGCCCCTTAGTGATTTTGGTGTATTGAAGACTTATAGGTTAAGGATCTAACGTGTTTATGAGTGTACACAGGTCTATAAGTCTATGAGGAGTTTGATATTTACAGAGAAAGTCGACCCCTAAAAATGAAGTTCTTCAACTGAAGACTTTGATATTCTGAAGACTTTCTGAAGACTTTGAAAGTGAAGAAATTGGTGTGACCTTGAAGACTTGGTTATCATTCGAGGAATATGAAGCGTGAAGACTTTTGTTTTCGTAGTTTCATTTTCTCTTTCTTGAGTCATAGGAAATACTAAGGAGAAAATTTCCATGTGATGCTCAACTCAAATCCTACACCTACCAATCCCTTCGAGTGAAGCCATTGGAAATCTCATACAGTTCAGTTAATTTCTTCAGTGACAGAGACGTAGTTCTTCTGGTCACTGAGGACTTTGCTCTGACTGAGGAGTTAGGAATTCGCCAGTGCGAATTTCCTACACAGTGAGGAACATGATAGCCCTGAGGAATTTGTACCTCAAATTTCCGATCGTTGTTGTGCCCCCTACAACCACTAGCTGGTTGGCTGCTCCGAGAGAAACTGACACTTGTCATTTGAGAGCAACCCATCCTCCGAGGACTTTGAGCGAAAATCATCAAGTGAGGAAAATCCAAACCCAAACCCAAAACACCTTCAAACCCAAAGTGGTTGAGCATCACTGAAGAGATTGATCCTGCGTGGATCCGACGCTTGTTACCTTTGAAGACTGTGCTTCTTCCATACGGTTAGGCGTCAAGGTCTAGAGCATCCAAGAGGAATTGTGGATCGCCGAGTGACCGAGTTTGTGAAGGTTTGGAAGTCACCTAAAGACTTACCACAAGTGATTGGGCGAGGACTGTGTGTCCTTAGCTCAAGGAGAATACGGTGAGGACTGTGTGTCCAGGACTAGGTGTCCTCGAGTTTAAATACTCAGCCGCTCCAACCAGATGTACAACTGAGACAGCAGTTGGAACTGGTGTACCAAATCATTGTCTTCACCAAGCCAACTGGTTCTATTTCCTCAACACTTCCATTTCCTCATTACTGTGTTGTGTGTTTGTTCATATCTGTGTTTGAAGACTTTGACTGAAGACTTTCTCAATTTCCTTAGTTCAATTTCTTCAGTCTGTTTGTCTTCATCTTGTGCTATCCTGTGTTTATGCTTTATGTACTCTGTGTTTATCTTCATTTCATCATGATGACCATGCATGTATTCTGCTATGTTTACTTCTGAGTACTTATTCCGCTGCTAGTAGTTCTTCGCTAAGGAATTTCCTCACCAGCAAATTTCTCAGTGAAGAATTTCAGCACTTGCAGACATTACCTTGCTGAAAACCACTTGTCATTTCCTTCTGCTCCTCGTTGGGTTCGACACTCATACTTATCGAAAAGGCTACATTTTATCCCATATACTTGTGGGTCATCAGGTCCCTCGGCAGTCAAGGAAGTGGTCAAGCCTAGTGATGAAGGGGTTGCCCCCTTCGGCTTCTACCCAAACCGCACCGACTAGAGTCTCCACTCCCAGCCCTGCAGTCTTGGTTTCTGCTCCCCCGTCATCTATTCATCCATACTCTACTACTGCAACTCAGGATAGTGGCCCAAGAGACTCGATGGAAGCATTTCCATTCGATCCTGCGTCGTTCCTTCCAGTGGGGCATCAGGCAATCCAAGTTGAAGGTCGTCCTTCTCAAGTGCGCATGGTGAGTTCGCATTTCCGTGATGAAAATGAGGATTTGGGGATTGTTACTTTTCTGCCTATGCCAGAGGGCGAGGTTGCTTTTGTGAATGTCCGGGAAATATTGCAAGAATTTCTTCAAGAGAAAAGATTAGGGTTCAAGGAAACCAGTAAATGCCCCTTTGGCCAAGCTTATATTAAGATGAACTCGGTTTTATTTGGAATCTATCATTATAAAAAGTCCACACCAACATGATGATATTCACATTGTTTTCAAGCACATGATGGAGGATTTAATTGGAGGAGATATAATCTCAACAGGCAAGCTTGGATGCTACTTGTTGGCTTTCACCAAGATATGAGAAATTACACTGAAATTGTAAATGCAGTCAACAGCTTTGGAAAACTTCTTACCTGGGACAGAGAAAAGAGCACTAGAGCTGCTATTATGGTTAAGGTCGAAGTGGAAGATCTCTCTTTAATTCCTGCTAGTATCATCCAATCAAAGGCAGATGAGTTCATGGTTTTTTTTGGGTTGTTCCTGTGGTTATTGTGCAGGCGGAAATATTAGGTGGGGGCCTGCAGATGAAGTTCCTTTTCCACCAAATGAGAACCCTAACCCCCTGCCTAATGTGACCCATTTTCATCCAAATCAAGACATCTTGGTGGGACCTTTTGCTCAGAACCTCCTAGTAATTTACTTGGAGCAAATTGAAGAGGGAGAAAATGAGTGGGAAGAGGGGCATTGGGCCTTGCCTCAAGCTCATAATGAGAACTTAGTGGATGTAGAGATTGAAGGAGGAGAGTTTTTAGAACCAAATGAGATTATGCAACCACCGGACGTGGATCTAAATGTTCCAACACTTCAAGAAAATAATCAGATGGAGGAAGTCAACCACAATGATGTGACCATGTTAATTAATTCTAGTGGTAATGTGAGCACCGATGGATCTGTGGCTGGTCCTGCTCAAAATGGCCTTGCCAATTTAAACATTGGGCCCCTGGGCCCTCCTATTATTGAGCCCAATGTGGCCCTCCTTCTGATGCCAGATATTGATGAGTTTCTTCAAAATGGGCCTGCCTTAGAGGCCCAACAGGAGAGAAGTGATGGGCCTCAACTAGAAGTGCACCCTTTCCTCTTGTTACCTGTGGAGCAAGCCCACCATGGACAGGAATTGGACCTTCAAATCAATTTGGCAGCTGTCATATGATGTCTACTATGCAACTTTATTCTTGTAGACACGTGTTGGGCCTCCAAGCACAGAGTTCTGTAGGACAGTAGCAATTTTCCCTCAAGTGGATAACCTAAGGTTTATCAATCCGTGAGAGGTGTAGGATGAAGATGGTCTCTCTCAAACGACCCTGCAACCAAATACAAGAAATCTCTTGTGTCCCCAACACACCCAATACAATGGCAAATTGTATAGGTGCACTAGTTCGGCGAAGAGATGGTGATAAAAGTGTGATATGGATGGTAGAAATATATTTTTATAATCTGAATAAATAAAAACAACAAGGTAGCAAATAGTAAACAGGCACAAAAACGGTATTGCAATGCTTGAAAACAAGGCCCAGGGTCCGTACTTTCGCTAGTGCAATTTCTCAACAGTGCTAACATAGTTGGATCATATGATTATCCCTCAAAGTGCAATAAAGAATCACTCCCGAGTTCCTATTAGTGGAGAACAAAAGATAGAATTTGTTCGTAGGGTATGAAACCACCTCAAAGCTATTCTTTCCTATCAATCTATCCTAGAGTTCATACTAAAATAACGCAAGCTATTCTTTCCGATCGATCTAATCAAGAGTTCGTACTAAAATAACAGCAAAGCAAATTCATATTCATAATACTCAATCCACACAAAGAACTACATAGAAACCCCAAAGTTTCTATCGGAGAAAAGATAATAAAAACGTGCATCAACCCCTATTCATAGATTACCCTAATATCACCTCGGGAATCCGCGAGTTGAGTGCCAAAACATATATCAAGTCAATGAATACGATACCCCATTATCACCTCAAGTATTCATACCGCAAGACATACGTCATGTGTTCTCATATCTGAATATTCAATCCAACAAGAGAAAACTTCAAAGGGTAAAGATTCAATTCATCACAACAAGAGTATAGAGGGGAGAAACATCATATGATCCATCTATATTAACAAAGCCCATGATATAGATAACGAGAGAAAGAGAGAGATTAAACACATAGCTACTGGTACAAACCCTCAGCCCCGAGGGTGGACTACTTCCTCCTCATCGCGGTGGCCATCGGGATGATGAAGATGCCCACCGGTGATGAATCCCCCCTCCGGCAGGGTGCCAGAACAAGTCTAGATTGGTTTTCGGTGGCTACAGAGCCTTGCGGCGGTGGAACTTCTAATCTAGGTTCACCCCGAAGGGTTTTGGAATATTTGGGAATTTATAGTGCAAAGAGGGGGTGCGGGAGGCCACCGAGGTGGGCACAACACACCTGGGCGCGCCTGTGGGCCCAGGCGCGCCCTGGTGGGTTGTACCCCCCTCGGGATACCCCCAGGTGCTTCTTTGGCCCACTGTTGGTCTTCTGGTCCATAAAAAATCTCCGGAAGTTTCATTGCATTTGGACTCCGTCTGGTATTGATTTCCTATGATGTAAAAAACAAGCAAAAAATAGCAACTAGCACTGGGTCAATAGGTTAGTCCCAAAAAATGATATAAAGTTGCTATAAAATGATTGTAAAACACCCAAGAATGATAAAATAACAACATGAATACTTCATAAATTATAGATACGTTGGAGACGTATCAGCATCCTCAAGCTTAATTCCTACTCATCCTCGAGTAGGTAAATGATAAAAGGAATAATTTATGAAGTGTGAATGCTAGCAAAGTGCACAAGTTTGATCAATGACAATTTCAATCACTTTCCTAGCATCATAACAACAATTCTTTCTTATAAAACTTCTCATGTCATAGTAGCAACCAATTCACATGTTAAGGTTCAAACAATGAATTCTCTTGAAACCCAACAACCTTTGTTCTTAGTCACCAAGCAATTGCAATTCAACCTATTCAATGGAGTTTAAGTAAGAGCTCCACATACTCAACCATCTTATAGTATTCTATGATTGCTAATACTCACCGCATACACATGAACAAAACGTTTCAACCAGACACGTAGAAAGATAGTGTAACATCCCAAAATTCTAAATTTTGGAATGTTATATTAATTAAATAGTTTTGATTTATTGTTTGATTGTGGTGTGGTTGCTTGTGTGAAATTGGTTGAAATTTGAAACTTTTTGAAAGTTAAATGAGAGGGAATAAAAGGACTTTCCCAAACTTTCACCTTGCATTTATGATCTCCATGAATTCAAATTTATTTCATCACAAAACCCTAGAGAGAAGATGGCATGACTTCTTCCATGTAAATAAATGAAAAGGGTTGTTGAAAATATTTGAATTTCATTTTAAAATATTTCGAATTCAGAAACTTTATGCAACTCAATGATTTTCATGAGAGAAGATAAAATGACTTCTTCAAATCATATGAAATACGAGTTGGAAGTTTAAAAGAATCAGATTTAAAGTCCCTTCGAAATTATTTTCAATTTAGAGTTATTTGGGTTTTATTCAAATTATTTTTCTCCAAAAATAAAATATATGGAAATTAGGGTAAAATGATTCCCTACAATAGAAAAATGGAGAGAAACAAATTTGAAATCACTTTGGTATTTTAAAATATTTTTATTTGATTTTTTTAAATGAACCAATAGCACTGTTTGCTTTATTTAAATTTTTGTGGAATTTATTTGCCCTTGAAAAATAGTTCATGTTTTAGAAAAAAATCTGAAAATTCTGACATATAAAAGGATATATAATACTTTTTATTATTTTGCTATTTAATTCTATTTGTGTTGTGTGAGTTAAAAAAACAAAAAACAAAACTCGGACCGCCGAACTGGGTCGGCCCGTTACCGCCAGGCCCAGCATCTCCCCGCGCCCGAATCGACTTCGGCTCACTCGCCCGCTCACAGCCCCAATTGGCCGCCTCCTCTCTGCCACCGACAGGTGGGTCCCACGTGTCGGGTTCAACACCGACCTCCCCCCGGAGTCCCGCACGCACACGATTCGCCCGCCGACGCCGTGCTCAACCCGGACGCCTTCACCCAAGGCGACCCCCTTTATAAGCCGAGTCCCTGGCCTCGTTTTGCCTCAAACTGCAGTGCCTGAGCCCCTCTGCACGCCCCGCACAAGGTCCGCCGAGCTCCGCCGCCAAGCCCGCGCCGTTCCGACTCCGCAGCCAAGCACCGACACCGCCACCGCCTTCCTCTCGTCGAGCCGCACCTCTCCATCTACTCCGCCGGCCCCGCCGAGCCCTGGAGCCGCCGTCCCGTTCGAGCCGCCTCCGCCGCCTTCTTCTCCGACGCCGACGACGTAACCGCCGTGGTAAACCCCCCCTCTCACCTCGCCCGTCCGATCTTAGAGATACGGTTAGGATTAGATATGTTTGTTTTTTAATTTTGAACAGGTATGCACTAAATAGCGAACGTCCATCGTCTTAGCCTCGCAGCGAACAGTTTTCGGCCAGTAGATTTCTGACACGTAGCCAGGGACCTAGTTGCAATTACTTTCTTTACAGATTAACCCTTGATCTTTAAACGGTCACTACTTTTTGCTCGTTTATCCAAAACCAACGAAACCAACGCCCACTTCTTTGTTATGTTCCCCTCTGTCCAGTAAAACAACTTAGACATATTTTTTGAAATTTTAAAATTTGATTTCAAACAGATTTGAATTCAAACTTCTTTTGTTCATAACTTGAGTTTCGTAACTCCGATTTAATTGGTTCTTTTTGCTAATTGTAGCTCTTGACCTAAACTTTCTGATAAGACCAAATCCACCTAATTTTGGTACGGTTATAAATTGTTTTATGTTGCAAGAGGTAATTCCTTGTTTTCGAAGTTTTCCGAGATCTTTTCTTTGATTCTTTTGCATGATTGCTTATGTATGCAATTGCTTGCTCACGATAGATTGGCCGGAGTGTGACGAGTAGAACTATCAGGAGTTATGAGTGTGAATCATCTTCATCAACAGTACAAGGCAAGTTCACACTTTTATCATATCCCTTTACTACCCAGTTTTTTTATGCATTGGTTCCAACCCTCAAACATTGCATGAGTAGGAAGTGTTAACATGTGGGTATTGGAAGTAGTTGATGAGGTAGGAACCTATTGTCTTGCATTCAAATGCAGGGTATTATTGCGTTATGCTTGCACTACTTTGCTATGCCCGTGGACGTGGATTGGTCTGTGAGATTCATGAAAGATGTGAGAGTTATTTATATCTAAGGGTTAACCTAAGGTGGCTACTTTAATACACATCTGGGTGGATTGGTTGGGGCACCTTGGGGATACTAGTGGTTTGCCCGGACACCTGGGGAATCCAGTGTTGTCCTAGGAGATCTCGGGGTATCCGTGTGATCACCCTATGGTTTGCTACCCAGGCTCAAAGGGATCATAATGTTATTCATGCTGGAAACTTCCGTGTGCAGCCACAAGCCATTATGGGCTCTGGCATAGTTGAGTATGTTGTGTGACCTCTTACAGTGGTAAACTAGCACATGTAGGGGATGTAGGTGGTACTGTCTACCTGTCATAACGAGCTAACGCTTCTGAAAGACTGTGTCTCGGTCATTCGTTTCTCAAACATCATGCAGAGCGAGAAATTTAACGGAGGAGATCGAGTCTTGTGGGGAAAAGTGCGCAAACCTCTGCAGAGTGTACAAACTAATCATGATTAGCCATGTCCCCGGTTATGGACATCTTGAGTATCTGGTGCTTGAATTATTATGTTGATCTCATCATTCTACTTAATTAATTTTGTCGGGTTATTTAACTTTTAGTAGGGATTGAGTTGGGGTTACCTTCTCAATGTTTTCAACCAACTTTGTAGTTAAAAAATATATTCTTTTGTTGTAGGAAAAAAATAGCTTTATGCAAAATTTAAACTTAGAGCCTCCACCAGCCAAATATGCATGTAGTGATAGCCCTTTTCAGCATTGCTCTACATTGTGAAATTGCCAGTACATTCAATGTACTGACCTACATGGCTGCAACATCTCATGTTGCAGGATTCTTATGAGGGGTAAGTGATACGTTAGGGTTACGATTTCTACACTCAACTTTGCCGTTGATGTCGATGGGAATCCACAACCTTGTTTTTACTTCCGCTATTTGGATTGAGGTAATAGTATTTACGTTACTTTGTACATGTGATTTACCTCTGTTATAAATCCTTGAGTACTGTGTGTGTCAGCATACCGATCGAAGGATGACACTTAAGCACAGAGACCTGATCTATTCGGGTCGGGTCGCTACACATTGGGGCTTATTGTTTTGCCTCCCAACGTATTCACCTCAAGGGTGATGTCAACAATAATAACTCATGCTACCCATATTCAACAGGACATATGTGCCTAGATCTTTCCTCACCACATGATGCTTGCCAAAGGCGAAAAATAAAAAGGAATAGAGAGAAAAACTTTGACTCTTTGCATAAAAGTAAATACATAAAAGTAAAAGAAAGGCCCTTCATAGAGGGAAGCAGAGGTTGCCATGCGCTTATTTTTTTGTATGCTCAACCCCGTTAGTGCAAAAGAATGTCACGTTATATTGCCCCTTATGATAGCAACCTTTATTATGCAGTCTATCACTTTTATTCTTTGCCATCACAAGTTAGTACAACGCTCAATTTTCTCTTACACTAAATGGTCTCACACTTTTAAAAGCAATTTTTATTGCCTTATTGCACCGATGAAAACTTACTTGAAGAATATTATTCAATCCTTAGGTAGGTATGGTGGCCTCTAGAAAATAAGATTTGGGTTTAATGGTTTTTGGATGCACAAGTAGTATCTCTACTTGGTGCAGAATTTTTGGCTAGCAAAGATGGGGACAAGCACCACATGTTGAAGGATCTATGACAATATAACTTCTATGTGAATATGAACTAACATAAATCATTACGTTGTCTTCCTTGTCCAACGTCAACAATTTTGGCATATATTATTTTGATGGGGGCTCAAAATCACAAAAGATTTCCAAGATAGTGCATTTGCATGTGAATGTTCTCTTCCTTACACTAATTATTCGTGAATTGCTTGTATAACCAAAACTGTGATTGTCAAGCCTTAAAAGATTTCACTTTCTAAACCTAATGTGAGGCTACCACTAGGCATGATATGATTTCAACTTCATGACATTCAATTTATTCTACAATTTACTCATAGGATATAACTGAAGCACAATAGCAATTCCAAAGAAAAGAGCTTAGTTGACTGGATGTAAATGCCGCTTACTTAGCCTCCTTGGCAACTCTTTGAGGGCTCTATTTTATTTAAAAACTTTCAGATATAAGTATTTTATTAAAACAGCAAGTAAAACAAAAATAAAATGACATTTTAAGAATAGCACAACTCATGTGAAGAAGCAAAAACTTAGGCTCAACCGATACTAACCGATAATTGTTGAAGAAGAAAGGTGGGATGCCTACCGGGGCATCCCCAAGCTTAGATGCTTGAGACTTCTTGAATATTATCTTGGGATTCCTTGGGAATCCCCAAGCTTGAGCTTTTGTGTCCCCTTAATTCTTCTCATATCACGGTTTTCCTAAATCTCAAAAGCTTCATCAACACAAAACTCAACAAGAACTCGTGAGATAAGTTAGTATAAACTAATGCAAAAACCTTATCATTCTCTACTATAGAAAATCACTAAAATTATTATTCAACATTTCATTTTAAATTCCTCTGCATATTTAATACTCCTATCCTCAAATAGGATCACTAAACAAGCAAACATATGCAAACATAACAACAATCTGCCAAAACAGTACGGTCTGTAAAGAACGCAAGAGTATCAATACTCACTCAACTCCAAACATTATGAAATTCTACCACACTGTAGAAAACTTATAAGAGCTTATTATGCAAAAAGTTTCAACATTTTATCACATTCTGACTTTTCTAGGGATTTTTTGCAACAGCGGTAAACTTTCTGTTTTGAAACAACAACAAGTATACTTGCAAGATAAGCATAGAAAAGGCTATCAATTCCAATTTGTCGGGGCGGACCGCGTCCCCCGCGAGCACCTATGGGGCCGGAGCCCCTTTCGTTGTCCGGTGAGGGGGGCGGAGGGAGCACAGAGAGCAGATCGAGGCGAGCACACGGGCGGTTTACCCAGGTTCGGGCCGCGATGGACGCGTAAAACCCTACTCCTGCTTGGTTGTATTGAACTGGGGAGCTCGGGAGCTTGGAGAGCTAGCTGCACCGAGCGTATGGCTGTCTGGATCCCAAGTCTCCGAACCTCGGAACCCCGGAACCCCCCGGGACCCGGGACCCGGAACCTCCTCTACGTTGCACACGGGCCTCCTTTTATAGCGCAAAGGGGTCACCGACAGGTGTCAACGTAAGAGAAAGGGGGTAGAAGTGTAAAAGGGGTGGTAGTTGTAACAGTGCGGGAACGGTGGCGCTACAGTGCGGCACAGTGTTATCATACCTACTTCTGACGGTAGGGGACAAGGGCATTAAATGCCCGTCACGGTCGCCCGGACAGCACCGAGGCGGACCGTTAGGTGCGCCACCGCTCGCCACGATGGTGGCTGCATGCCACCGCATACCCCAGGCTGCGTGGTGCCCCGCCACGTGCCCTTGGGGGAAGCCCCGGAGCGATGCGTGGGCGGGCGAGCCGGAGCGCAGTCCTGAGGTGGCGATTTGCCGCGGCAAGTGGCTTGCCGCGGGGGTCGTCTTCCTGTGCCTGATAGCTTGCCGGCTATCAGGCCTTGCCAGGGCGCATAGCGCGCCGTGGCGGGCTTCTCTTGTGGTGCCTGGGTTCGGCCTTCCCGACAAGCTCCTCTTGCCGGGGTCTCGATCTTCTGTCTCGTATACTTTGTTCTTGGATGGTATTACACGGGCTTAGTCGTCCCGGCAAGCTCCTCTTGCCGGGGTCTTGCCTTCTTGGCCCGGCAAGCTCCTCTTGCCGGGGCCTTGTCTTCTTGGCCCGGCAAGCTCCTCTTGCCGGGGGCCTTGTCTTGAATGCTTGGTCTTCTCTTGGCGCTCCCTGGGCGGGCCTCGCCGCAGGGTGCTACAACTGCCCGTGCACAAGTCTGGGGTACTAAGGTACCCCTACTTTAGTACACCGACACAATTTTATTGAAATAAAAGATGCAAAACATTATTCTAAATAATAGCAAGCAAATTATTAACAAAATAAATTGATGCTCCAAGAAAAACTCATATCATGTGACGAATGAAAACATAGCTCCAGGTGAGGTTACTAATAATGTTGGAGACGAAAGAGGGGATGCCTTCCGGGGCATCCCCCAGATTAGTTGCTTGGATATTCCTTGAGTATTATCTTGGGGTGCCCTGGGGCATCCCCAAGCTTAGGGTCTTGTCACTCCTCATTCTCCTCATATCTATATCTCACCGAAAACTTGAAAACTTCAATCACACAAAACTTAACGGAACTTCGTGAGATAGGTTAGTATGATAAAGAGCAAACCATTTCACTTTTGGTATTGTCAAAGAAAAGGTTCATAATTGTGCTCACAAAATTCCTACCGTAGCATATCATTTCCACAATTTATATTGAGAAATATAAGCTATAGAAACTAGAAACCAAGCAAACTATGCATTGAAAACAGAATCTGTCAAAAACAGAACAGTCTGTAGCAATATGTACTCAAACCATACTTATGCTACTCCAAAAATTATGAAAAAATTAGGACCACATGAGCAATTTGTATATTAAACTGATGCAAAAAGAATCAACTCAAAAGCACTCTTCTGTTAAAATGAGACTTATTTTCGTGAGCGCAAAAGTTTCTATTTTTCAGTAGGGTCAAATCAACTATCATTGTAAGCCATCCCAAAGGCTTTACTTGGCACTTTATTGAAATAAAAGCAATAAAACATGATCAATACAGTAGCATAATCATGTGAGCACATAAAAACAGTAGGTAAAAGTGTTGAGTTGTCTCCCAACAAGCGCTTTTCTTTAATGCCTTTTAGCTAGGCATGATGATTTCAATGATGCTCGCATAAAAGATAAGAATTGAAACATAAAGAGAGCATAAGGAAACACATGGCAAGAACATTTAAGTCTAACCCACTTCCTATTCATAGGGATTTTGTGGGCAAACAATTTATGGGAACAAGAATCAACTAGCATAGGAAGGCAAAACAAGCAAAACTTCAAGATTTTCAACACATAGGGAGGAAACTTGATATTATTGCAATACCTACAAGCATATGTTCCTATCTCATAATAATTTTCAGTATCATCATGAATGAATTCAACAATATAGCTATCACATAAAGCATTCTTTTCATGATACATAAGCATAGAAATTTTCTTACTCTCCACATAAGCAAATTTATTCTCATGAATAGTAGTGGGAGCAAATTCAACAAAATAACTATCATGAGATTGAAAATTAAAATCATGATGACAAGTTTCATGGTTATCATAATTCTTTGTAGCATACATGTCATCACCATAATCATCATAGATAGGAACTTTGTTGTCATAATCAATTGCAACCTCCTCCAAAATAGTGGATTGCTCATTAAATAAAGCCACGACCTCTCCAAATCCACTTTCATCAATATAATCATCATAAATAGGAGGCACACAATCATCATAATAAATTTTCTCATCAAAACTTGGGGGAGTAAAAATATCATATTCATCAAATATAGCATCCCCAAGCTTATGGCTTTGCATATCATTAACATCATGGATATTCAAAGAATTCATAATAACAACATTGCAATCGTGCTCATCATTCAAATATTTTGTGCCAAGCATTTTATTGACTTCTTCTTCTAACAATTGAGCACAATTTTCCAAACTATCATTTTCAAGAAAGATATTATAAAGATGATCAATAATTAGATGCAACCTAAATTCCATTTTTTATGTAGTCTTCTTTTATGAACCAAACTAGTGACAAAACAAGAAACTAAAAGATTCAATTGCAAGATCTAAAGATATACCTTCAAGCACTCACCTCCCCGGCAACGGCGCCAGAAAAGAGCTTTATGTCTTCTACGCAACTTTATTCTTATAGACACGTGTTGGGCCTCCAAGCGCAGAGTTTTGTAGGACAGTAGAAATTTTCCCTCAAGTGTATGACAAGGTTTATCAATCCGTGAGAGGTGTAGGATGAAGATGGTCTCTCTCAGACGACCCTACAACCAAATACAAGAAATCTCTTGTGTCCCCAACACACCCAATACAATGGCAAATTGTATAGGTGCACTAGTTCGGCGAAGAGATGGTGATACAAGTGTGATATGGATGGTAGAAATATATTTTAGAATCAAAATAAATAAAAACAGCAAGGTATCAAATAGTAAAAGGGCACAAAAACGGTATTGCAATGCTTGAAAACAAGGCCTAGGGTCCTTACTTTCGCTAGTGCAATTTCTTAACAGTGCTAACATAGTTGGATCATATGATTATCCCTCAAAGTGCAATAAAGAATCACTCCCGAGTTCCTATTAGCGGAGCACAAAAGATAGAAATTGTTCGTAGGGTATGAAACCACCTCAAAGCTATTCTTTCCGATCAATCTATCCTAGAGTTCGTACTAAAATAACGCAAGCTATTCTTTCCGATCAATCTAATCAAGAGTTCGTACTAAAATAACACCAAAGCAAATTCATATTCATAATACTCAATCCACACAAAGAACTACAGAGAGACCCCAAAGTTTCTATTGGACAAAAGATAATCAAAACATGGATCAACCCCTATGCATAGATTACCCCAATGTCACTGATAACCCACAAGTATACGGGACCGCAACAGTTTTCGCGGGTAGAGTATTCGACCCAAATTTATTGATTTGACACAAGGGGGGCCAAAGAATATTCTCAAGTATTAGCAGTTGAGTTGTCAATTCAACCACACCTGGATAACTTAATATCTGCAGCAAAGTATTTAGTAGCAAAGTAGTATGGAAGTAATGGTAACGGTGGCAAAAGTAACAGTAGCAGTTTTGTAGTAATTGTAACAGTGGCAACGGAAAAGTAACTAAGCAAAGATCAATATGTGAAAATCTCATAGGCATTGGATTAGTGATGGATAATTATGTCGGATGCGATTCCTCATGCAACAGTTATAACATAGGGTGACACAGAACTAGCTCCAATTCGTCAATGTAACGTAGGCATGTATTCCAAATATAGTCATACGTGCTTATGGAAAAGAACTTGCATGGCATCTTTTGTCCTACCCTCCCGTGACAGCGGGGTCCTATTGGAAACTAAGGGATATTAAGGCCTCCTTTTAATAGAATACCGTACCAAAGCATTAGCACTTAGTGAATACATGAACTCTCCTCAAACTATGGTCATCACCAGGAGTGGTCCTGACTATTGTCACTCCGGGGTTGCCAGATCATAACACGTAGTAGGTGACTATTGACTTGCAAGATAGGATCAATAACACAAATATATTCATGAAAACATAATAGGTTCAGATCTGAAATCATGGCATTCGGGCCCTAGTGACAAGCATTAAGCATAGCAAAGTCATAGCAACATCAATCTCAGAACATAGTGGATACTAGGGATCAAACCCTAACAAAACTAACTCGATTACATGGTAAATATCATCCAACCCATCACTATCCAACAGGCCTACGATGGAATTACTCATGCACGACGGTGAGCATCATGAAAGTGGTGATGGAGGAAGGTTGATGATGATGACGGCGATAGATTCCCCTCTCTGGAGTCCCGAACGGACTCCAGATCAGCCCTCCCGAGAGAGTTTAAGGCTTGGTGGCGGCTCCGTATCGTAAAACGCGATGAATCCTTCTCTCTGATTTTTTTCTCCCCGAACGTGAATATATAGAGTTAGACTTGAGGTCGGTGGAGTTCCAGAGGGCCCACAAGGCAGGGGGCGCGCCCAGGGGGTAGGCGGGCCCCCACCCTCGTGGACAGGGTGTGGGCCTCCTAGTCTTGATTCTTTCGCCGGTATTTTTTATTAATTCCAAAAATATTCTCTGTGAAGTTTCAGGTCATTCCGAGAACTTTTATTTCTGCACAAAAATAACACCATGGCAATTCTGCTAAAAACAACGTCAGTCCGGGTTAGTTCCATTCAAATTATGCAAATTAGATTCCAAAATAAGGGCAAAAGTGTTTGGAAAAGTAGATACGATGGAGACGTATCAACTCCCCCAAGCTTAAACCTTTGCTTGTCCTGAAGCTATTCAGTTGACAAACTGAAAGTGATAAAGAAAAACTTTTACAAACTCTGTTTGCTCTTGTTGTTGTAAATATGTAAAGCCAGCATTCAAGTTTCCAACAAAGATTATGAACTAACCATATTCACAATAACATTTAGGTCTCATGTTTACTCATATCAATGACATAATCAACTAGCGAGCAATAATAATAAATCTCGGATGACAACACTTCCTCAAAACAATCATAATATGATATAAGAAAATGGTATCTCGCTAGCCCTTTCTAAGACCGCAAAACATAAATGCAGAGCACCTCTGAAGATCAAGGACTGACCAAACATTGTAATTCATGGTAAAAGAGATCCAGTCATAGTTATACTCAATATAAATTAATAGTAATGGATGCAAATGAAAACAGTGCTCTCCAACTGGTGCTTTTTAATAAGAGGGTGATGACTCAACATAAAAGTAAATAGATATGCCCTTTGTAGAGGGAAGGAGGGATTTGTAGAGGTGCCAGAGCTCAGTTTTGAAATAGAGATAAATAATATTTTGAGCGGTATACTTTCATTGTCAACATAACAACCAAGAGATCTCGATATCTTCCATGCTACACACATTATAAGCGGTTCCCAAACAGAATGACAAAGTTTATACTCCCCCACCACCAACAAGCATCAATCCACGGCTTGCCCAAAACAACGGGTGCCTCCAACTAACAACAGTCCTGGGGGAGTTTTGTTTGCAATTATTTTGATTTGAGCATGGGACTGGGCATCCCGGTGACCAGCCATTTTCTTGTGAGTGAGGAGCGGAGTCCACTCCTCTTGATAATAACCCGCCTAGCATGGAAGATGCAGGCAACCCTAGTTGATACATGAGCTATTCGAGCATACAAAACATAATTTCATTTTAAGGTTTAGAGTTTTGGACATACAAATTTACTTGGAACGGCAGGTAGATACCGCATATAGGAAGGTATGGTGGACTCATATGGAATAACTTTTGGGGTTTATGGAAGTGGATGCACAAGCAGTATACCCGCTTAGTACAAGTGAACGCTAGAAAAAGACTGGGAAGCGACCAACTAGAGAGCGACAACGGTCATGAACATCTATTAAAATTAATCAACACTGAGTGCAAGCATGAGTAGGATATAATCCACCATGAATATAAATATCGTGGAGGCTATGTTGATTTTGTTTCAACTACATGCATGAACATGTGCCAAGTCAAGCCACTTGACTCATTCAAAGGAGGATACCACCTCATCATACCACATCACAACCATTTTAATAGCATGTTGGCACGCAAGGTAAACCATTATAAACTCCTAGATAATTAAGCATGTCATAAGCAACTATAATCTCTATTTGTCAATGCAAATATGTTTCATTCATAATAGGCTGAATCAGGAACGATGAACTAATCATATTTACAAAAACAATATAGGTCGAGTTCATACCAGCTTGTCTCATCTCAATCAGCCCATCATATATCGTCATTATTGCCTTTCACTTGCATGACTGAATGGTGTGGATAATAATAATAGTGCACGTGCATTGGACTAAGCTGGAATCTGCAAGCATTTAATTCAAGGGAGAAGACAAAGTAATATGGGCTCCTGGTTAAGTCAACAATAATGCATATAAGAGCCACTTCAACATTTTAATTATGGTATTCTCCTCTCGACCCCCAAAGAAAAGAAAGAAAATGAAACTATTTACACGGGAAAGCTCCCAACAAGCAAAAGAAGAACGGGAAATCTTTTTGGGGTTTTCTTTTAATTAATACTACTACAGGCATGGAAAGTAAACTAGCTAAAAGCTACAACTAATTTTTTTGGTTTTTTCTTAAGGTTACTTAAACACACAAGAAGAAGGCTTAAAACAGAAAATAAACTAGCATGGATGTTACAATGAAAAAGTATGAGCACCGACAACTGGCATGAGTGTGTGAACATGAATGTAATGTCGGTGAGAAATATGTACTCCCCCAAGCTTAGGCTTTTGGCCTAACTTGGTCCATGCCCATGGATCAAAGTGGTCCTCTCCACTGTACTGAGGAGGATCCTCGGGGTGCCACTGGTTGGCGATCTCCTCTGGACCCCACTGATAAACAGACTACCGATAAGGGTCAAGGGATGGCTCAGGCTCAGGCTCTGGGGATCGTGTTTGCTCCCAATATGCATAAATGTCATCGGGCAGGATGATGTACGTGCCTGAATAAATATTAAACAAAGAAGGTGCAGGCAGGGTAATAATCTGACAAGTCGTTTCACTGAATACCAGGTTATAAATGAGCTTCTTCTCCTTATCATCGCAAATAAAATCATGTGTGTCGGCGTTCTGGGAACGGGGGTCCCCAGACTTGCCTGCCTGCGGCCTGCGGTGTGGCATAAAGGGGAGCCCAGCACGGCCCATCTTCATCAACACGAGACTCAAGACCCTCGCGAGGGGCCAAGCCTCGCGGGGCGGACGACACGGAGCTTCCTCAGGCGCGGCCTCACCAGGCTGGCTCACAAGGAGGCGGAGAGATCAAGGTAGGGTACCTCACGAGGTGCCCATGACGCAAGCCATGACGACCAAGGGTGCAAGGCGGGCGCCAGCCCGCGCAATGTCTCCCTTTCCTCTTCGGTGCAAAGGGGGCAAGCGCAGGCGAGAGGATCAGGCAAAGGCATCCATTTCGGTGCAACAAGACCAAGACCAGTCCAACGGTGGGAAGGAGGTCATCGTGGAGCCCAGAACGGCGTCACCACCGAGCCTTTGGCAGGTGAGGACCAACTTTAGTCAGGATAAGTGTACCAGATGTTCCCCTTCAAAATGGCCAATTGTTGGCGCCCTTCCCGCTCAATATTTGGGAAGAGGCCCAGGGCCTTTGCCTATAAATAGGACTAGCCACCCCCAGGGTAAGGGGACGGGATCATCGGATCATCAGGCAACAAAGAGAGAGAGAGAGAGAGAGAGAGAGAGAGAGAGAGAGAGAGAGAGAGAGAGAGAGAGAGAGAGAGAAGGGCGGCTGAACTCCTCCTAGCAGTTTATCGTCCTTGCTAAGAGCAGACCCTCACGAGGCTGTTCTTCCTTGTATTGTTCGTCGTCATCAGCCCAAGAGGCAATCCACCCACCACAAACTAGAGTAGGGTATTACACCACAATGGTGGCCCGAACTAGTATAAACCTTGTGTCTCTTGTGCTGTTCTTTATGTAGTTTAGATCTTTGCGAGACGGAGAGGTAGAGGGCGAAGTCTCCGCGCGCAGCCGAGAGTTCGAACCTCAAGGGTCTGCCGGAACCCGAAATCCGACATTTGGCGCGCCAGGTAGGGGTGCGCCAGAATCCACCCTTCTACCACTTCGCTTCTCGTCGCACCATCATCACCATGTCCGGCGACCAGGCGGGCGACCAAGATCCATGGGCAGCGTGGCCCACCCGCGCAGAGCCGCTCGCCTCGAGCGACCCCGCGCCCCAGGCAGCTCGTGGTCCGCAGGGCGCTGCGGGCCGCAGGCGGCGCGGACAAGCTTCAACAACTCTCACACCACGGCAAGCGCGGTCAGCAGCAAGGGCCTCCAATCACGCCGCAACCACGACACCGTACACCCGCCGAGAGCAGGCGAACTCGAGGGCCGCGCTCACGGTGGCCCGAGAGCTGCTGCAGTGTATGCTGCTGGAAGGCGGCCACCACGTGCTGCTAGAGCGGGTTGCCGAGCTCCTGGGCTTTGCCGCTTTGGGGGCTCACCCCGTTTGCATCCAGCTCCCTTCTCAAGCCCAGGGCGGCACGCGCGGGGGCCCTGCGCGCGCCCGCGGGCCCCAAGGCTTCTCCAACACCAGTGAAGCCGTCGGCACCGGACTGACGGTGGCGCTACCCATGCCCCAGACGCGTGAAGGAGAGGGACTCGGCGCAGCCCACGGTGCAAGCGGGCAGCCGCGCTACCACCCCACGATGGGCACGTCGAGCAGAGCTGCATGGCACACGGAGCACTACGGCGTAGCCTTCGGAATGGCGGAGCCAGAAGAATACGTGCCCCACATGATGGACCAAGGGCACGCTCACGAGGGTGAACAAGGCTCGCTCCTCAGCCCGAGCTGGGGGGACGAGACACCAGAAGCTGAGCCCTTCCAGGAGCCCCGAGATGGTTCCACCAGCCACACTGGAGGCAACGATTATTGGGTACCACTAATTCCCCAGGAGCAGGCGTACGCTAATCATGGATCGCAGGAGGTGCAGGTCACCACGGCAAGCAGCTGCCCCGCTCCAGCAGTCTCCTACCCCCCGGGAGGAGGGCGCAGGGGGCTGCAGGAGAGGGGCAGAGATCTGACGTCAACACCGCGGCGTTCGGAGCAAGGCGTTCTCAGGAGGTAGGCCCTCCGCTGGGGAGGAGCCTAAGGGCCTGCCCCTGGCGGAGGACCTGTGGTCGTCGCGGGAACCGCTGGCGACCGCTCTACCCCACCGGCGGCGTCCTGGTTTCCGGTCGTCGTTGGTGGCACTAGAGTGTGGCGCAAGGCGGGGCCCTCGTCTGGCGATATGAAGCAAGGCCGGTACCTGTGAAGAAGGCCCAGTGCCTGTGAAGCTCGCCGCCCCGTGACACTCTCACGTAATAATGAGTGGGGTTGTACACGCCCCGGAGTCTCAGGGGTGCCGGCCTCAGGCCCTGGGGCTCCCTCCCACGCCCAGTGGACAGCACTTAGCTCCGCGCTGGTGAGAAGACGTCCAAGACTAGATTAGGTGCCGGATGCAGCCTTTTGTTTGCTTTCATTGCCTTTTCCCTTGACTGTAACTTTTCCCCGTTGGATTTAAGTTGGATTCGAATTTGAGATTTGCGTGTGTTCGGGGAAGGGGTGCTTAGTCTCATTCGAGCCATTTCTCGCGTTCTGGTTACCGCTTCACCACAGCTGCCTCCCCTCGCGAGCCCCTCGCGAGTCGGGCCAGGCCTAGCTCGTGCGCAACCCAAACTGCCGCTGTCGCACCCCCCCTCGGGAGGATTTTTTCGGTGCCTGCGGAGGTTGTCCTTTTAAGGAAAAGGCCCGGAGCCTGTGAAGTAGGCAAATGCCTGTGAAGCTATCGTGTTTAGGAAAAGGCCCGGAGCCTGTGAAGAAGGCAAATGCCTGTGAAGCTATCGCGTTTAGGAAAAGGCCCGGAGCCTATGAAGAAGGCAAATGCCTGTGAAGCTACCACGTTTAGGAAAAGGCCCGGAGCCTGTGAAGAAGGCAAATGCCTGTGAAGCTATCGCGTTTAGGAAAAGGCCCGGAGCCTGTGAAGAAGGCAAATGCCTATGAAGCTACCGCGTTTAGGAAAAGGCCCGGAGCCTGTGAGGAAGGCGACTGCCTGTGAAGCTACCGTGTTTAGGAAAAGGCCTGGAGCCTGTGAGGAAGGCGACTGCCTGTGAAGCTATCGCGTTTAGGAAAAGGCCCAGAGCCTGAGAAGAAGACGACTGCCTGTGAAGCTGTCGCGCTCATAAAAAGGCCCTGAGCCTGTGAAGAAGGCCAACGCCTGTGAAGCTCCCCGCCAGCGACACTCTCACACCCTACGGATTCAACTAGAAGGCAGCCAAGACATCGCGTCCTCCCACAGGCTGCCTCAGGGCCTGCGCGAAACAAAGGGTAAAAAAGACATGAGCGATGCATACTCAGTCAGACAAATCCCCCAATGCGTCCTCAGGAGCACCTCCCAAGCCATCGCTGGCGTCGCTGAACTCGCTGTCGCTGTCTGCGTTGCCACCAGCGGCGCCAGGGCCATTCACCATGCCGCCTTCGTCGGCCGCCATGAGTCGTCGTCGTCCGAAGCGAAGGCCCTGACAAGAGCGTCCACGTTGTCTTCCACCCAGTGCGCCAGGTCGTCTCGGAGGGCCTGGGGGACTGGGGCGATAGCAGCGTCGAATTTGAAGTGGGGATCCATGTTCCGGAGATGGCTGAAGACACGGGAGAAGGCGCGCCCGAGCAGGGCGCGGCTCCTCTCCTCCACCAACCTGTCGGCCCTGACTGATCGCGCCTCCAGCTGCGTCACCACGGCGGTGAAGAACTGAAGGTTGCCGGCATAGTTGATTGTGTGCGGTTCTCCAACAGCCGCCTCGCAAATGTTGCCCAAGGCTGTGTTAGCCCTCTCCCGGAGCGTGGAGAGCATGGGGCCGTGCACGTGCTCCAAGACCTGCCGCTGGCGTATCTCATAAGCGTTCTGGTGCGCAACGGCCTCAGCACCCTCCACCTGTTGGCGGAGACGGAGCACCTCGGCCTGGGAGGTAGCTAACTCCCCTTGCGCTGCCTCAAGGGTGGCCCGGGAAGCGTCGACCCGCCGCGTCGCCTCCTCCCGCTTGGCCCTCAAGGCTGCGGTCCTCCCCTCAGCCTCGACCCGGATCAACTCCAGCTTCCCCTCGAACTCGCGCTCGAGGTCTTGGCGTGCCATCGCCACCCGACGACCAACCTCCTCCAGGACACGGGCTTCCCGTGCAGCGACATTGTCTTCTGCCTGCGTCACCAAGCGCTTCCTCGTCTCCAGCCGCTCATACTCGCGGGTGCGTTCGGCGGCTTCCAACATCAATGCCTCTTCGCGCTTCTGGAGCTCGGTTGGGTCGCCAGAAGCCACCTTCATCGACGCAAGGGCCGCCTCGCGCAGCTCCATTTGCTCTTCCAGTGAGTGGCACCAGGCCAGGAGCTCACGAGCCCGCTCCTCCGCAGCCTCTCGCCGTCGGTCAGCCCCTCGGGCCTCCTCGACAGCCTGGGATTGGGCCACCCGAGAGGCCTCTAGCAACGCCTTCGCCTCTGCATCATCGAGATCACGCTGCTGGCGCGCGAGGGCGATGGCGGCCTCCAGCTCGTGCCTCCCTGCGGCCAGGCGCAGGCCCTCGGCCTCCAGGCGCGTGTCTTCATCAACAAGTTCCTCCCCAAGCAGGTCCACCGCGCCAGTCGCCCTTTGGAGGAACCCTTGGCGACGAGCACGGCGCTCCCGAGCGCGCTTGAGCACGTCTTCCACACCATCATCTACCCCAAGCAAGCGCCGGGGGCCACGAATCATCGCTCCCCCTCCGGGCAGGGGGCTGGGGGCTGGCGCCCTCGCGACGGTCGGGCGTGCCGCGCCAGAAGCCCGGCCTGGAGCCAGCCCGTCTCCAGATGAGGGGCGCAGGGGGCACCTCAACCAGTCGTAGTCCACGACCAGACGAGAAGCCCATGGCAGGCTGGCTATACCCTGAGAGGGCCCGTGAAGGAAAATAGCGGGGAGTAAAGGGCCGCGGTGCGCCTCGGGACGGTTCGCCCCTCAGTCGCCCTTATCACAAGAGCAGTGCTGCTCGGAGCACTTGGGGACGGTGGAGGAGGCGAAGCCAAAGGAGGCGGCACCTCAGCAACTTCCGCGAGCTCGGCCGGAAGAGGCCTGCGGAGCAAGGGTCAGTAACAGCAACAAGAGAATCAGAAGCCAGGAAAGGAGAAGACTTACTCGTCAGTGGCGAAGTACTTCCTGCGCTTCAGCAAGCGACAAGTGAAGTCATCGCCCAGGGCCTCCCTTTTCCTCCGGAGGGCCTCAAAGTCCACACGGAAGCGGACCAAGAGAAGAGCACAAGGATCAGCCCGCGACGAAGACGGGGAATCGAAGCGGTTCGCGTCAGGGGCGCCTGCCTGACGCGTGCTGCCAATCGCCTCGCCAGAAGAGGCGGCCGGGGCCTCAGGGGCCTCAGCCCCAGGTGCCGGGAGTGGCTGCTCGCCACCTTCAGCCTCAGCGGAACGGGTCCCGGGAGCTGCTCCCTCGAGAACATCACCCGGCGTTGTCGCCTCATCAGGAGCCCCCTCGGCCTCTGGAGCCTCATGCCTCCCTGCTCCGCCACTTGAGGAAGAGTCGCCTTGGCCGACTGGGAGAGCAGTCACCACCACTGGGTTCTCGCGAGGTCCCTGGAGGCCAGCAGGGCGTAGTCCCCATTCATCAAAGATAGGCATCTGCTTCACAAAGTCATCCCTGTTCTGGCAGAGGTACAGCAGGGCCCCTCCCCGCTGGATGCTGCCCGGGTTGGGGTCACCAGTCAGGATCAAGAGCACAGTCCTCAGCACCTCAGGCGTCAGGTCTTCTTCCTAGAGCCTCATGCGATCACCATGCCCACTGAAGGCCCACATTCGGCGGGAGTGGCGCTGGAGAGGGGCAATGCGGCGCGACAGGAACTCCTTCACCACCTTGGGCGCTGTCACATCGATCGACTTCAAGAACGCGAAGCGGTGCCAAACAAAAGCAAGTCGGGGGCTCTCGAGCGTCTCCTGGACCCAGCCCGAATTAGGGACAGCAGGAGAGGTTGGCTTCGACAGCAGGGGGCTGGGCACCCCGACATCAACATATAGCCACCGCTCACGGAACCCGGCCGAAGGCGAAGGAAGCATGAAGTCGATCCCCGAGGCCGCAGTCTCAGGCACGGCGACGAAGTTCACACACGCCGAGCATTGGGTAGGGTCGGCGAGGCGCAGAGAGAAGAAGTGGCGCAGCAAGGCGATGGAAGGAGAGATGCCCATCATTGCCTCGCAAACAAAGGCGAAGACCGAAAGAAGGGTGATGGATTCTGGACCCAGATGCATCATATGAATCTAGTAATGGGAGAGGACGGCCTTGAAGAAATCGGAAAAGGGGGGAACCAGACCCGCCCACAAGGCGTCGGCAAAATAATGGACCTCAGTGATTATCCTTTCAGTGGGGAAGTGAGACGTAGGCCAGGCCGTCGTCCTCCCACACTCGTTGAAGATGGTGTCCAGAGCCGAGCTGAGCTTGCCCAGGCACTCTCGATTAAGTATGATCGACCGGCCGATGGCGGGGGACACCGATGGCGGCGAGCAAGACGGAGGCATAGGCTTCTTCCCTCTCTTCTTCTTCATCGGAGCCATGGCGATGGGGAGGAGAGGGAAGATTCGAGATTGGATTGGGAGCAGAAGCTGGCGTTCGAAGGGAGAAAGAGCAGAAGATGCTCGAGCGACAGGAAGGGGAGCGGCTGTGTACAACTACAAATCCGCCTAGCAAGGCGTAGAATAAGGGGGCGTGGGGGAACAGTGCCGCCCACGTCCAATCAACCGCCACGCGGCGCCCGAGGCCGCAGGCTGTTAGGGCCCGCGGCGCTTCGCCCTTGCCCTTTCGCCTCTCAGCACGGCCAAGTCCGGGCGCGCCTTGGGCCCGGGGGCTACTGTCGGCGTTCTGGGAACGGGGGTCCCCAGACTTGCCTGCCTGCGGCCTGCGGCGTGGCTTAAAGGGGAGCCCAGCACGGCCCATCTTCATCAACACGAGACTCAAGACCCTCGCGAAGGGCCAAGCCTCGCGGGGCGGACGACACGGAGCTTCCTCAGGCGCGGCCTCACCAGGCTGGCTCACAAGGAGGCGGAGAGATCAAGGCGGGGTACCTCACGAGGTGCCCATGACGCAAGCCATGACGACCAAGGGTGCCAGGCGGGCGCCAGCCCGCGCAGTGTCTCCCTTTCCTCTTCGGTGCAAAGGGGGCAAGCGCAGGCGAGAGGATCAGGCAAAGGCATCCATTTCGGTGCAACGAGACCAAGACCAGTCCAACGGTGGGAAGGAGGTCATCGTGGAGCCCAGAACGGCGTCACCACCGAGCCTTTGGCAGGTGAGGACCAACTTTAGTCAGGATAAGTGTACCAGATGTTCCCCTTCAAAATGGCCAATTGTTGGCGCCCTTCCCGCTCAATATTTGGGAAGAGGACCGGGGCCTTTGCCTATAAATAGGACTAGCCACCCCCAGGGTAAGGGGACGGGATCATCGGATCATCAGGCAACAAAGATATATATATATATATATATATATATATATATATATATATATATATATATATAGAGAGAGAGAGAGAGAGAGAGAGAGAGAGAGAGAAGGGCGGCTGAACTCCTCCTAGCAGTTCATCGTCCTTGCTAAGAGCAGACCCTCGTGAGGCTGTTCTTCCTTGTATTGTTCATCGTCATCAGCCCAAGAGGCAATCCACTCACCACAAACTAGAGTAGGGTATTACACCACAATGGTGGCCCGAACTAGTATAAACCTTGTGTCTCTTGTGCTGCTCTTTCTGTAGTTTAGATCTTTGCGAGACGGAGAGGTAGAGGGCGAAGTCTCCGCGCACACCCCAGAGTTCGAACCTCAAGGGTCTGCCGGAACCCGAAATCCGACAATGTGCTACCATACTTTTATAGAATAAGAAAATAGGGGGCAACAACCTTTCTTCTTTCTCATAGTGTCTAATAGGTATCTCAAAATATTTAGCTAGATGTGAAGCAAAGATACCTCCAAAAATGGGTCCTTTGTACGGTTTAGACTCAACCGTTTAGCACTATAGCACCTAAACTGAAAGTTTTGTCACGGAATAAAGCATGGCGCGAAATGGCGAGGTCAGGGGCACTGAGGCCCCGACTGTTCCCGCCACCAATTAAACATCTACTAGCAAATATCGCATAGTAACGTAGAACAGGAAAATGTAGGCTAGTAGTTCTTGCTTCTGACACTTTTCTCGTTTCCCCTACAACAATCATAATAATAAATCCTGCCACATCCTAGGATGTGGTTCATAGACGCTGCCCTTGAAAGGCAACTTGCAAACCGCAGAAAAATCATAAAGGGACATCTCCCTGTACTCATCATATAAATAAAAATCCATTGAAGGTGGTGATCTCCTAGCATGGAAATGAAAATTTTGCACAAACAATATTAGTGAGGAGGAGATGATGTTCGAGCTGGTCGTGGAGGAAGTCGGTGAGGAATGCATTCTCAGCCAAATAATAAAAATCATCATGAATCCCGGCTGCTCTCAAGAACTCATCACAAGGCCATTCACATGGACGAACTTCCATAGTGCGAGGGAGATTATATTTGGGCTTCTTATCCTATTCTCTTTGCTTATCCTCCGAGCTTCGGCTCGAAGAGCCCCTCAATAATCTCTTCATCATTTTCTGAAATTTTTAGTGACTCAAAATAAAAGTGAACCAAACTCAACAATATTGATAGCAACTACTCCCACAAGTGCCTAGAGGCTATATCATGCATTAAAACTACTTGGGACCAAATAAATTTGACATGCAAGCTCAAGAATAGGGTCACCTAAGTAGCAAAAATTTGCAATGAATAAAGCACTAGAACAAAAACTAATTGGACCATTAGAGGAGTCACATATCGAAGAACAATCCCCCAAAGCAGTTTTGTCAATGGAGCTTTGAGCAAGGAGATCGAAAATCGCAGCAAAACGAGCTAGAACACGAGTTTGAGCTGTGTGGTGATTTTTTCTGGAGGAAGACGAAGTGTGTGGGTGCAGGAATAAGTGGAGGGGGCCACGTGGGGCCCACGAGGCAGAGGGTGCGCCCAGGGGGGTGGGCGCGCCCTGGACCCTCGTGGCCAGGTGGTGGCTCCCCCCGGTGTGTTCTTAGTGCCAGATATTCTTAAATATTCTAGAAAAAAAATCATATTTCAATTTCGGGGCATTTGGAGAACTTTTATTTTTGGGGGATTTTTTATTGCACGGATAATTCAAAAAACAGACAGAAAATACTATTTTTGCTTTATTTAATCTAAATAACAGAAAGTAAAAGTACGGTACAGAGAGTTGTGCTTTCTAACTTCATGCATCTCATGCTCATCAAAAGGAATCCACTAACAAGGTTGATCAGGTCTTGTTAACAAACTCATTCCGAATCGCATGAAACCGGAGAATTTTCGAATAACACTAGGTTACCTCAACGGGCATATGCACGTCCCCAACAATAAGAATATCATATTTCTTTTTGACAGTAGGAAGAGGAAATTCAAAACCTCCAATAGTAATCGTTGGAATTTTTCCAACAGAATTGATACTATGGACTTGAGGTTGTTTCTTCGGAAAGTGTACCGTATGCTCATTACCATTAACATGAGAAGTGACATTGCCTTTTTTGCAATCAATAACAGCCCTTGCAGTATTCAAAAAGGGTCTACCAAGGATAATCGACATACTATTGTCCTCGGGAATATCAAGAATAACAAAGTCCATTAAGATAGTAACGTTTGCAACCACAATAGGCACGTCCTCACAAATACCGACAGGTATAGCGGTTGATTTATCGGCCATTTGCAAAGATATTTCAGTAGGTGTCAACTTATTCAAATCAAGTCTACGATATAAAGAGAGAGGCATAACACTAACACCGGTTCCAAGATCACATAAAGCAGTTTTAACATAGTTTCTTCTAATGGAGGATGGTATAGTTGGTACTCCTGGATCTCCAAGTTTCTTAGGTATTCCACCTTTAAAAGTATAATTAACAAGCATGGTGAAAATTTCAGCTTCCAATATCTTTCTTTTATTAGAAACAATATCTTTCATATACTTAAGCATATCAGTTAAACGCATACGCAAAAAGATAGGTCTAATCATTTCAACAAAGCGCTCAAAATCCTCATCATCCTTTTTCTTGGATGGTTTGGAAGGAAAAGGCATGGGTTTCTGAACCCATGGTTCTCTTTCTTTACCGTGCTTCCTAGCAATGAAGTCTCTTATCATAATGTTGATTCTTTGATTGTGGGTTATCAAGATCAACAGCATGTTCAATTTCTACATCATTGTTATTGCTAGGTTGAGCATCAACATGAACATCATCATTAACATTATCACTAGGTTCATGTTCATTACCAGATTGTGTTTCAACATCAGAAATAGAAATATTATTGGGATTCTCAGGTGTGTCAACAACAGGTTCACTAGAGGCATGCAAAGTCCTATCATTTTTCTTTTTCTTCCTCTTAGAAGGACTAGGTGCATCAACATTAGTTCTCTGAGAATCTTGCTCAATTCTCTTAGGGTGGCCCTCATGATACAAAGGTTCTTGAGTCATTTTACCCCCTCTAGTCATAACTCTAACATCATTATCATTTTTCTTATTATTTAATTCACTGAGCAAATCATTTTGAGCTTTAAGCACTTGCTCTACTTGAGTGGTAACCATAGAAGCATGTTTACTAATAAGTTTAAGTTCACCTTTAACTCTAGACATATAATCACTCAAGTGTTCAATCATATAAGCATTACGTTTCAATTGTCTACCAACATAAGCATTGAAGTTTTCTTGTTTAACAATAAAATTATCAAACTCATCTAAGCATTGGCCAGCAGACTTATAACGAGGAATATCACCTTCATCAAATCTATAGAAAGAGTTTACGGTTTACCTTTACTACCTGTGTTGGGTTATCAAGACCATGTATTTCTTCAATAGGTGGTAAATTCTTAACATCTTCAGCTTTAATACCCTTTTCTTTCATAGATTTCTTTGCCTCTTGCATATCTTCATGACTGAGAAATAGAATACCCCTTTTCTTTGGAGTTGGCTTAGGAGTTGGTTCAGGAAGTGTCCAATTATTTTCATTATTCAACATATTATTCAATAGCAATTCAGCTTGATCAACTGTTCTTTCCCTGAAAACACAACCAGCACAACTATCTAGGTGGTCTCTGGAAGCATTGGTTAGTCCATTATAAAAGATATCAAGTATTTCATTTTTCTTGAGAGGATGATCATGCAAAGCATTAAGTAATTGGAGAAGCCTCCCCCAAGCTTGTGGGAGACTCTCTTCTTCAATTTGCACAAAATTATATATTTCCCTTAAAGCAGCTTGTTTCTTATGAGCGGGGAAATATTTAGCAGAGAAGTAATAAATCATATCTTGGGGACTACACACAGAACCAGGATCAAGAGAATTAAACCATGTTTTAGCATCACCCTTTAGTGAGAACGGAAATAATTTTAGGATATAGTAGTAGCGAGTTTTCTCATCATTTGTGAATAGGGTGGCTATATCATTTAACTCAGTAAGATGTGCCACAACAGTTTCAGATTCATAACCATGAAAAGGACCAGATTCAACCAAAGTAATTATCTAAGGATCAACAGAGAAATCATAATCCTTATCAGTAACACAGATAGGTGAAGTAGCAAAAGCAGGGTCATATTTCATTCTAGCATTCAAAGATTTATCTTTCAGCTTAGCTAATAATTTCTTAAGATCATATCTATCATTGCAAGCAAGAAAATCTCTAGCAGTTTCTTCATCCATAACATAACCCCCGGGCACAACAGGCCATCCATATCTAGGGGGAGAATCTTCATCATCAGTTTCATCAATATTATCAGTTTCAATAATTTCATTCTCTCTAGGCCTAGCAAGTTGTTCATCAAGATATTCACCTAATGGCACAGTATTATCAAGCATAGAAGTAGTTTCATCATAAGTATCATGCATAGCCGAAGTGGCATCATCAATAACATGCGACATATCAGAGTTAATAGCAGAAGCAGGTTTAGGTGTCGCAAGTTTACTCAAAAGAGAAGGAGAATCAAGTGCAGAGCTAGATGGCAGTTCCTTACCTCCCCTCGTAGTTGACGGATAAATTTTGGTTTTCTCGTCTTTCAAGTTCCTCATAGTGATCAGCAGATATAAATCCCAAGTGACTCAAAGAATAGAGCTATGCTCCCCGGCAACGGCGCCAAAAAATAGTCTTGATAACCCACAAGTATAGGGGATCGCAACAGTTTTTGAGGGTAGAGTATTCGACCCAAATTTATTGATTCGGCACAAGGGGAGCCAAAGAATATTCTCAAGTATTAGTAGTTGAGTTTTGAATTCAACCACACCTGTATAACTTAATATCTGCAGCAAAGTATTTAGTAGCAAAGTAGTATGGAAGTAACAATAACGGTGGCGAAAGTAACAGTAGCAGTTTTGTAGTAATTGTAACAGTGGCAACGGAAAAGTAACTAAGCAAAGATCAATATGTGAAAAGCTCGTAGGCATTGGATCAGTGATGGATAATTATGTCGGAAGCGATTCCTCATGCAACAGTTATAACATAGGGTGACACAGAACTAGCTCTAATTCATCAATGTAACGTAGGCATGTATTCCGAATATAGTCATACGTGCTTATGGAAAAGAACTTGCATGACATATTTTGTCCTACCCTCCCATGGCAGCGGAGTCCTATTGGAAACTAAGGGATATTAAGGCCTTCTTTTAATAGAGTACCGGACCAAAGCATTAACACTTAGTGAATACACTAACTCCTCAAACTACGGTCATCACCGGTAAGTATCCTGATTTTTGTCACTTCGGGGTTAACGGATCATAACACATAATAGGTGACTAATGACTTGCAAGATAGGATCAAGAACTCATATATATTGATGAAAACATAATAGGTTCAGATCTGAAATCTTGGCACTTGGGCCCTAGTGACTGATACGTCTCCAACGTATCTATAGTTTTTGATTGCTCCATGCTATATTATCTACTGTTTTGGGAAATACTGGGCTTTATTATCCACTTTTATATTATTTTTGGGACTTACCTACTAACCGGAGGCCCAACCCAGATTTGCTGTTTTTTTGCCTATTTTAGTGTTTCGAAGAAAAGGAATACCAAACGGAGTCGAAACGGAACGAAATCAACTAGAGAAGTTATTTTTGGAAGGAAAGCTACCGGATGGACTTGGACCCCATGTTAGGAGCCAAGGGAGGTTCTGACGAGGGTGGGGGGCGCGGCCACCCCCCTAGGGCACGCCCCTGCCTCCTGGGGCCCTCGAAGCTCCACAGACGTACCTCCTGCACCCATATATGACGGCGCACCTCCCGCTCCGGCAGCCGATGCCGGCACTGGGGCTTGGGGGCTCCGAGCCTTGGCCCCCACCTTGCGACAGGTGGAGGGGCCGCGCAAGTTCAAGCCTGAGATGCCGTCGCGTTACAACGGCGCGATGGATCCGCTGGTTTTCCTGCTGGCATATGAAGAGGCCGTCTTCAAAGCCGGGGGTGATGACCGGGTGATGGCCAACTGGTTACCCATGGCCCTCACTGGCGTCCCGCGCGTGTGGCTCCTACACCTGCCGGCAGCTTCTGTGACCTCCTGGGAGGAGCTGCGCGACCTCTTCCTCGCCCGTTATGCTGCACCGGCGCCACCCGTCGTCGCAGCTCTCATGGGTGGCTCCCAGGCACCGCCCTCGAGCCGCCATATCAAGTCGTTCACCCGTCAGATCAGCACCGCCTCCGAGCGCTGAGGAGTCCCCCCAGGCTGGGTGGCGCCCGAGGCCGATCTAACCTTTGACTCAGATGATCACCCCTTCAACCCCATCGGTTCGGGCGCGCTCCCGATGCTGTGCACCCCCACCATCTGCCAAGTGGCCGTCACCGGGACCCTCATCAACGGTGGTGCCGGCCTCAACGTGCTCTCGGTGGAGACCTTCAGCCTCCTCCATGTGCCGCTGGAGCGGCTCCAACCCAGCAGGCCTTTCTTGGGCGCCGGAGTCGGCTCCACCGCCTCCTTGGGGCAGATCCGCCTCCCAGTGACCTTCGGCACCTACAACAACTTCTGCACGGAGCTGATCAACTTCGACATCGCCCCCATCGCCCCCCTACAATGCCATCCTAGGCTATCCGACCCTGGCTTGGTTCATGGCAGCGACTCACCCGGCGTACAACCTCATGAAGATGCCCGGGAGCAGCGGCGTCCTTACCGTGTCAGGAGACACAAGGGATGCGCTGCAGGTGCTCCAGCTTGCTTTCAGGGCAGCCGCGGTGGCGCAGCCCACTAGCACCGACGTTCTTGAGCCCAAGGGGGCTGCGCCGGCTAAAAAGAAGCAGCTATTTACCTAAGACAAGGCGGAAACCAAACAGGTACCAGTCGACAAGGACGGGTCCACTAACGCCACCTTCACCATAGGGGCCAACCTCGAGCCCGAGTAGGAGAAGGCCCTGGTGAGGTTTCTGCGTGCGAACAAGAAGGTGTTCGCGTGGGAACCTGATCAGTTAGCAGGGGCCCCGAGGGATGTGATTGAGCATCACCTCAACGTGTGCCCCAACGTGCGCCCCGTGAAGCAGAAGGCGAGGCGACAATCCACAGAGAAACAAGCCTTCATCGTCCAAGAGACCCGGAAGCTAGAAGCGGCAGGAGTCATCCGCGAGGTCCGCTACCCAGATTGGCTGGCTAATCCGGTCGTTGTGCCAAAAAAGGGGGGAAAGGAGCGCATGTGCGTCGACTTCACCAACCTTAACAAGGCCTGCCCACAGGATCCATTTCCGCTCCCCTGCATTGACCAGATAGTCGACTCCATCGCAGATGTGGCCTGTTGTGCTTCCTAGATGCCTTCTCGGGCTATCACCAGATCAAGATGGCGGTGGAATACATGGAAAAGACAGCTTTCCTGACCCCATGTGGAGTGTACTGCTATACGTGCATGCCATTTGGGTTGCGCAACGCGGGCGCAACCTTCCAGCGGCTGATGCACATCGCCTTGGGCCGGCAGTGTCGGATTTTGGTGTCCCGGCAGTCCCTTGAGGTTCGAACTCTGGGGTGCACGCGGGGACTTCGCCCTCTACCTCTCCGTCTAGCTAAGATCTAAACTACAGAAAGAACAGCACAAGAGACACAAGGTTTATACTAGTTCGGGCCACCAATGTGGTGTAATACCCTACTCTAGTTTGTGGTGGGTGGATTGCCTCTTGGGCTGATGACGACGAACAATACAAGGAAGAACAGCCTCGTGAGGGTCTGCTCTTAGCAAGGACGATAAACTGCTAGGAGGAGTTCAGCCGCCCTTCTCTCTCTCTCTCTCTCTCTCTCTCTCTCTCTCTCTCTCTCTCTCTCTTTGTTGCCTGATGATCCGATGATCTCGTCCCCCCTACCCTGGGGGTGGCTAGTCCTATTTATAGGCAAAGGCCCTGGGCCTCTTCCCAAATATTGAGCGGGAAGGGCACCAACAATTGGCCATTTTGAAGGGGAACATCTGGTACACTTATCCTGACTAAACTTGGTCCTCGCCTGCCAAAGGCTCTGTGGTGACGCCGTTCTAGGCTCCACTATGACCTCCTTCCCACCGTTGGACTGGTCTTGGTCTCGTTGCACCGAAATGGATGCCTTTGCTTGATCCTCTCGCCTGCGCTTGCCCCCTTTGCACCAAAGAGGAAAGGGAGACGCTGTGCGGGCTGGTGCCCGCCTGGCACCCTTGGTCGTCATGGCTTGCGTCATGGGCACCTCGTGAGGTACCCCGCCCTGATCTCTCCGCCTCCTCGTGAGCCAGCCTGGTGAGGCCGCGCCTGAGGAAGCTCCGTGTCGTCCGCCCCGCGAGGCTTGGCCCCTCGCGAGGGTATTGAGTCTCGTGTTGATGAAGATGGGCCGTGCTGGGCCCCCCTTTAAGCAACGCCGCAGGCCGCAGGCAGGCAAGTCTGGGGACCCCCGTTCCCAGAACACCGACAGTAGCCCCCGGGCCCAAGGCGCGCCTGGACTTGGCCATGCTGAGAGGCGAAAGGGCAAGGGCGAAGCGCCGCGGGCCCTAACAGCCTGTGGCCTCAGGCGCCGCGTGGCGGTTGATTGGACGTGGGCGGCACTATTCCCCCACGCCCCCTTATTCTGCGCCTTGCTAGGCGGATTTGTAGTTGTACACAGCCGCTCCCCTTCCTGTCGCTCGAGCGTCTTCTGCTTTTTCTCCCTTCGAACGCCAGCTTCCGCTCCCAAACCAATCTCGAATCTTCCCACTCCTCCCCATCGCCATGGCTCCGACGAAGAAGGAGACAGGGAAGAAGCCCATGCCTCCGCCTTGCTCGCAGCCATCGGTGGCCCCCGCCGTCGGCCGGTCGATCATACTCAATCGAGAGTGCCTGGGCAAGCTCAGCTCGGCTCTGGCCACCATCTTCAACGAGTGTGGGAGGACGACGGCCTGGCCTACGTCTCACTTCCCCACTGACAGGATAATCACTAAGGTCCATTATTTTGCCGACGCCTTGTGGGCGGGTCTGGTTCCCCCCTTTTCTGATTTCTTCAAGGCCGTCCTCTCCCATTACCAGATTCATATGATGCATCTGGGTCCTGAATCCATCACCCTTCTTTCGGTCTTTGCCTTTGTTTGCGAGGCAATGATGGGCATCTCTCCTTCCGTCGCCTTGCTGCGCCACTTCTTCTCTCTGCGCCTCGCCGACCCTACCCAATGCTCGGCGTGTGTGAACTTCGTCGCCGCGCCTGAGACTGCGGCCTTGGGGATCGACTTCATGCTTCCTTCGCCTTCGGCTGGGTTCCGCGACCGGTGGCTATATGTTGATGTCGGGGTGCCCAGCCCCCTGCTGTCGAAGCCAACCTCGCCTGCTGTCCCTAATTCGGGCTGGGGCCAGGAGACGCTCGAGAGCCCCCGACTCGCTTTTGTCTGGCACCGCTTCGTGTTCTTGAAGTCGAGCGTGTGACAGCGCCCAAGGTGGTGAAGGAGTTCCTATCGCGCCGCATTGCCCCTCTGCAGCGCCACTCCCGCTGAATGTGGGCCTTCAGTGGGCATGGTGATCGTATGAGGCTCCAGGAAGAAGACCTGACGCCTAAGGCGCTGAGGACTGTGCTCTTGATCCTGACTGGTGACCCCAACCCGGGCAGCATCCAGCGGGGAGGGGCCCTGCTGTACCTCTGCCAGAACAGGGATGACTTTGTGAAGCAGATGCCTATCTTTGATGAATGGGGACTGCGCCCTGCTGGCCTCCAGGGGCCTCGCGAGAACCCAGTGGTGGTGACTGCTCTCCTAGTCGGCCAAGGCGACTCTTCCTCAAGTGGCGGAGCAGGGAGGCATGAGGCGCCAGAGGCCGAGGGGGCTCCTGATGAGGCGACAACGCCGGGTGATGCTCTCGAGGGAGCAGCTCCCGGGACCCGTGCCGCTGAGGCTGAGGGTGGCGAGCAGCCGCTCCCGGCGCCTGGGGCTGAGGCCTCGGCTACGTCTTCCGGCGAGGCGATTGGCAGCACGCGTCAGGCAGGCGCCCCTGACGCGAACCGCTTCGATGCCCCGTCTTCGTTGCGGGCTGATCCTTGTGCTCTTCTCTTGGGCCGCTTCCGCGTGGACTTTGAGGCCCTCCGGAGGAAAAGGGAGGCCCTGGGCGATGACTTTACTTGTCGCTTGCTGAAGCGCAGGAAGTACTTCACCACTGACGAGTAAGTCTTCTCCTTTCCTGGCTTCTGATTCTCTTGTTGCTGTTACTGACCCTTGCTCCGCAGGCCTCTTCCGGCCGAGCTCGCGGAAGTTGCTGGGGTGCCGCCTCCTTTGGCTTCTCCTCCTCCATCGTCCCCAAGTGCTCCGAGCAGCACTGCTCTTGTGGTAAGGGCGACTGACGGGGCGAACCGTCCCGAGGCGCACCGCGGCCCTTTACTCCCCGCGATTTTCCTTCACGGGCCCTCTCGGGGTATAGCCAGCCTGCCATGGGCTTCCCGTCTGGCTGTGGACTGCGACTGGTTGAGGCGCCCCCTGCGCCCTTCATCTGGAGACGGGCTGGCTCCAGGCCGGGCTTCTGGCGCGGCGCGCTGGGCCGTCGCGAGGGCGCGAGCCCCCAGCCCCCTGCCCGGAGGGGAGCGATGATTCGTGGCCCCCGGCGCTTGCTTGGGGCAGATGATGGTGTGGAAGACGTGCTCAAGCACGCTCGGGAGCACCGTGCTCGTTGCCAAGGGTTCCTCTAAAGGGCGACTGGCGCGGTGGACCTGTTTGGGGAGGAACTTGCTGATGAAGACGCGCGCCTGGAGGCCGAGGGCCTGTGCCTGGCCGCAGGGAGGTGCGAGCTGGAGCCACCATCGCCCTCGCGCGCCAGCAGCGTGATCTCGATGATGCAGAGGCGAATGCGTTGCTAGAGGCCTCTCGGGTGGCCCGATCCCAGGCTGTCGAGGAGGCCCGAGGAGCTGACCGACGACGAGAGGCTGCAGAGGAGCGGGCTTGTGAGCTCCTGGCCTGGTGCCACTCACTAGAAGAGCAAATGGAGCTGCGCGAGGCGGCCCTTGCGTCGATGAAGGTGGCTTCTTGCGACCCAACCGAGCTCCAGAAGCGCGAAGAGGCGTTGACGTTGGAAGGCGCCAAACGCACCCACGAGTACGAGCGGCTGGAGACGAGGGAGCGCTTGGTGACGCAGGCGAAAGACGATGTTGCTGCGCGGGAAGCCCGTGTCCTGGAGGAGTTTGGTCGTCGGGTGGCGATGGCGCGTCAAGACCTCGAGCACGAGTTCGAGGGGAAGCTGGAGTTGATCCGGGTTGAGGCTGAGGGGAGGACCGCAGCCTTGAGGGCCAAGTGGGAGGAGGCGACGCGGCGGGCCGACGCTTCCCGGGCTGCCCTGGAGGCAGCACAAGGGGAGTTAGCTGCCTCCCAGGCCGAGGTGCTCCGTCTCCGCCAACGGGTGGAGGGTGCTGAGGCCGTTGCGCGCCAGAACGTGATGAGATACGCCAGCGGCAGGTCTTGGAGCACGTGCACGGCCCCATGCTCGCCACGCTCCTGGAGAGGGCTAACACAGCCTTGGGCAACATCTGCGAGGCGGCCGTTGGAGAGCCGCATGCAATCAACTATGCCGGCAACCTTCAGTTCTTCACCGTCGTGGTGACGCAGCTGGAGGCGCGGTCAGTCAGGGCCGACAGATTGGTGGAGGAGAGGAGCCGCGCCCTGCTCGGGCGCGCCTTCTCCCGTGTCTTCAGCCATCTCCGGAACATGGATCCCCACTTCGACTTTGACGCCGCTATCGCCCCAGTCCCCCAGGCCGTCCAAGACGACCTGGCGCACTGGGTGGAAGACAACGTGGACGCTCTTGTCAGGGCCTTCGCTTCGAACGACGACGACGTGATCGTGGCGGCCGACGAGGGCGGCGTGGTGAACGGCCCTGGCGCCGCTGGGGGCGACGCAGACAGCGATGGCGAGCTCAGCGATGCCAGCGACGGCTTGGGAGGTGCTCCTGAGGACGCATTGGGGGATTTGTCTGACTGAGTATGCATCGCTCATGTCTTTTTTACCATGCATGAACAGAACTCAGGTTTTTGACCTGATGGCTGTGAGAGCATTTTGGAAGGGGGAGCCCCCTTATGTAAAACCTTGGTTCATCATAGTAGTAATTGTTACGTAGCGCGAGCTCCCGCGCCCGGTGGTGGGCTGGTTTACCTTTGTTTCACGCAGGCTCTGAGGCAGCCTGTGGGAGGACGCGATGTCTTGGGTGCCTTCTAGTTGAATCCGTAGGGTGTGAGAGTGTCACTGGCGGGGAGCTTCACAGGCGTTGGCCTTCTTCACAGGCTCAGGGCCTTTTTATGAGCGCGACAGCTTCACAGGCAGTCGCCTTCTTCTTAGGCTCTCGGCCTTTTCCTAAATGCGATAGCTTCACAGGCAGTCGCCTTCCTCACAGGCTCCGGGCCTTTTCCTTAACGCGGTAGCTTCACAGGCAGTCGCCTTCTTCACAGGCTCCGGGCCTTTTCCTAAACGCGGTAGCTTCACAAGCAGTCGCCTTCTTCACAGGCTCCAGGCCTTTTCCTAAACGCGATAGCTTCACAGGCAGTCGCCTTCTTCACAGGCTCCGGGCCTTTTCCTAAACACGATAGCTTCACAGGCATTTGCCTTCTTCACAGGCTCCAGGCCTTTTCCCAAACGCGATAGCTTCACAGGCATTTGCCTTCTTCACAGGCTCCGGGCCTTTTCCTTAAAAGGACAACCTCCGCAGGCACCGAAAAATCCTCCCGAGGGGGGGGGGCGACAGCGGCAGTTTGGTTTGCGCATGAGCTAGGCCCGGCCTGACTCGCGAGGGGCTCGCGAGGGGAGGCAGCTGTGGTGAAGCGGTAACCAGAACGCGAGAAATGGCTCGAACGAGACTAAGCACCCCTTCCCCGAACACACGCAAATCTCGAATTCGAATCCAACTTAAATCCAACGGGGAAAAGTTACAATCAAGGGAGAAGGCAATGAAAGCAAACAAAAGGCCGCGTCCGGCACCTAATCTAGTCTTGGACGTCTTCTCACCAGCGCGGAGCTAAGTGCTGTCCACTGGGCGTGGGAGGGAGCCCCAGGGCCTGAGGCCGGCACCCCTGAGACTCCGGGGCGTGTACAGCCCCACTCATTATTACGTGAGAGTGTCACGGGGCGGCGAGCTTCACAGGCACTGGGCCTTCTTCACAGGTACCGGCCTTGCTTCATATCGCCAGACGAGGGCCCCGCCTTGCGCCACACTCTGGTGCCACCAACGAAGACCGGAAACCAGGACGCCGCCGGTGGGGTAGAGCGGTCGCCAGCGGTTCCCCCGACGACCACGGGTCCTCCGCCAGGGGCAGGCCCTTAGGCTCCTCCCCAGCAGAGGGCCTACCTCCTGAGAACGCCTTGCTCCGAACGCCGCGGTGGTGACGTGGATCTCTGCCCCTCTCCTGCAGCCCCCTGCGCCCTCCTCCCGAGGGGTAGGAGACTGCGGGAGCGGGACAGCTGCTTGCCGTGGCGACCTGCACCTCCTGCGATCCATGATTAGCGTACGCCTGTTCCTGAGGAATTAGTGGTACCCGATAATTGTCGCCTCCAGTGTGGCCGGTGGAACCATCTCGGCGCTCCTGGAAGGGCTCAGCTTCTGGTGTCTCGTCCCCCAGCTCGGGCTGAGGAGCGAGCCTTGTTCGCCCTCGTGAGCGTGCCCTTGGTCCATCATGTGGGGCACGTATTCTTCTGGTGCTGCCATTCCGAAGGCTACGTCGTAGTGCTCCGTGTGCCACGCAGCTCTGCTTGATGTGCCCACCGTGGGGTGGTAGTGTGGCTGCCCGCTTGCGCCGTGGGCTGCGCCGAGTCCCTCTCCTTCACGCGCCGGGGGCGGGGGCAGCGCCACCGCCAGTCTGGTGCCGATGGGTTCACTGGTGTTGGAGTAGCCTTGGCGCCCGCGGGCGCGTGCGGGGCCCCCGCGCATGCCGCCCTGGGCTTGAGACGCGAGCTGGATGCAAAAGGGGTGATCCCCCGAAGCGGCAAAGCCCAGGAGCTCGGCAACCCGCTCTAGCAGCACGTCACGGCCGCCTTCCAGTAGCCTACACTGCAGCAGCTCTCGGGCCACCATGAGCGCGGCCCTCGAGTTCGCCTGCTCTCGGCGGGTGTACGGTGTCGTGGTCACGGCGTGATTGGAGGCCCTTGCTGCCGACCGCGCTTGCCGTGGTGTGAGAGTTGTTGAAGCCTGTCCGCGCCGCCCGCGGTCCCACAGTGCCCTACGGACCACGAGCTGCCTGGGGCGCGGGGTCGCCCGAGGCGAGCGGCTCTGCACCGGCGGGCCACGCTGCCCATGGATCTTGGTCGCCCGCCTAGTCGCCGGACATGGTGATGATGATGCGACGAGACGCGAAGTGGCAGAAGGGTGGATTCCAGCGCACCCCTACCTGGCGCGCCAAATGTCGGATTTCGGGTTCCGGCAGACCCTTGAGGTTCGAACTCTGGGGTGCGCACGGGGACTTCACCCTCTACCTCTCCGTCTCGCTAAGATCTAAACTATAGAAAGAACATCACAAGAGACACAAGGTTTATACTAGTTCGGGCCACCATTGCGGTGTAATACCCTACTCTAGTTTGTGGTGGGTGGATTGCCTATTGGGCTGATGACGATGAAAAATACAAGGAAGAACAGCCTCGTGAGGGTCTGCTCTTAGCAAGGACGATAAACTGCTAGGAGGAGTTCAGCCGCCCTTCTCTCTCTCTCTCTCTCTCTCTCTCTCTCTTTGTTGCCTGATGATCCGATGATCTCGTCCCCCCCTACCCCGGGGGTGGCTAGTCCTATTTGTAGGCAAAGGCCCTGGGCCTCTTCCCGAATATTGAGCGGGAAGGGCGCCAACAATTGGCCATTTTGAAGGGGAACATCTGGTACACTTATCCTGACTAAAGTTGGTCCTCGCCTGCCAAAGGCTCTATGGTGACGCCGTTCTGGGCTCCACTATGACCTCCTTCCCACCATTGGACTGGTCTTGGTCTCGTTGCACCGAAATGGATGCCTTTGCTTGATCCTCTCGCCTGCGCTTGCCCCCTTTGCACCAAAGAGGAAAGGGAGACGCTGCGCGGGCTGGCGCCCGCCTGGCACCCTTGGTCGTCATGGCTTGCGTCATGGGCACCTCGTGAGGTACCCCGCCTTGATCTCTTCGCCTCCTCGTGAGCCAGCCTGGTGAGGCCGTGCCTGAGGAAGCTCCGTGTCGTCCGCCCCGCGAGGCTTGGCCCCTCGCGAGGGTCTTGAGTCTCGTGTTGATGAAAATGGGCCGTGTTGGGGCCCCTTTTAAGCCACGCCGCAGGCCGCAGGCAGGCAAGTCTGGGGACCCCCGTTCCCAGAACGCCGACAGGCAGCTCGGGAGGAACGCTGAAGCTTACGTCGATGACAGTGTGGTGAAGTATCGAGAGGAAAAAACCCTGATACAGGACCTGGAAGAAACCTTTGCGAGCCTCAACAAAGTGGACCTACGGCTCAACCCAGAGAAGTGCGTGTTTGGAGTCCCCTCAGGCAAGCTCCTAGGTTTCCACGTGTCCCACAGGGGGATCGAGGCCAACCCGGAGAAGGTCAAGGCAGTCGAAGACATGAGCCCGCCGAGGACCCTCAGAGAGATGCAGAAGCTCACCAGGCGTGTAACCGCGCTAGGGCGCTTCATCTCCAAGCTGGGGGAACGAGCGCTACCCTTCTTCAAGATGATGAAGAAGAAGGGCCCCTTCGAATGGACTGAAGAGGCCGACAAGGCATTCCAAGACCTCAAGAGGTACCTTACCAGCCCACCAGTGATGGTAGCTCCACACCCTCGGGAGCCCCTTGTGCTCTACCTTGCGGCCACCCCGTACTCCGCTAGCGCTGCCCTGGTGGCCGTCAGGGAGGAGCGCTAGACCAAGGCCGCAGGGACCACCCAAGCAGAAGTGAAGCAAAGCCAAGAGGGCCTCGCGAAGACCGCGACCGCAGCCGAAAGGGAACAGCCACAGCAGGAGAACACGCCTGGAGCAGGAGAGGCCGCTCCGAGCGACCAAGCGCTGGTGGCTCTGCCATCTCAGGAGACGCCTCGGCCTCTGGAGGATGCAAGCTGCCCTGACACCCTCAACCTCGTCGAGCACCCCGTGTACTTCATCAGCACAGTGCTACGGGATGCAAGGGCGCGGTACCCCATGCCTCAAAAACTCCTCCTCGCGCTATTAGTGGCCTCACGCAAGCTGCGGCACTGCTTCCAAGGCCATCCTATGAAAGTCATCTCAGCGTATCCCTTGGAAAGAGTACTCAGGAGCCCCAACTCAGCTAGAAGGGTTGCTGAATGGAACATTAAACTATAGGCATTTCAGCTAGAATTCAGTACGACCAGAGTCATCAAGGGAGCCGCACTTGCGGATTTCGTGGCAGAATGGGCGGAAGCGCCGGGTCTCGAGGCAGGCGAAGACCGATCACTTTCCCCGGGGAGTGAAGCACCGAACGACTGGGTCATGTACTTCGATGGGGCATTCTCCCGACCGGTGCGGGAGTAGGCACAGTGCTTGTATCCCCTACCCAGGATAAACTCTACTACGTCGTACAACTCTGCTTCCAGCACGGAGAAAAGGTCTCCAACAACATAGCAGAGTATGAAGGCCTAATAGCAGGCTTGAAGGCCGCAATTGCCTTAGGGGTGAAGCACCTCATCATCAAGGGCGATTCGCAGCTCCTCGTCAACTTCTCCTACAAGATATACGAGCCAAAGGACGAACACATGGAAGCCTACCTCGCTAAGGTTTGCAAGATGGAGAAACAGTTCTAGGGGCTGGAGTTGCAGCATGTGCCCGTGGCACCAATTAGGAGGCTGATGACATTGCCAAGAGGGCATCTAGGCGGCTGCCTCAGGATCCTGGCGTCTTCGAGGAGCGGCTCTTCAAACCCTCGGCGATGCCGTCACTGTCGAGCACGGTGCAACCAAGGGAGGAGCTCCGAAAGGGTGTTGGATCCCGGAGCTCAAGGACTACCTGATGCAAGGGACTCTGCCGGAGAATGAGGAGGAGGCAGAGCATGTGGCGCGGCAGGCCACGGCTTATTGCATAAGGGATGGAGAGCTCTACAGGAAGCGGCCAAATGACGTGTCCCTACGTTGCATCTCCCGAGGGCAAGGGAAGGAACTGCTGGCGGATATACACGACGAAGACTGTGGGCACCACTCGTCGTCACGAACCCTCGTCGGCAAGGCGTTCCGTAGTGGACTCTACTGGCCCATAGCGCTCAACGACGCCGTTGAGCTGGTGAAGGCTTGTGAGGCCTGCCAGTTTCACGCTAAGTAGATCCATCAGCCTGAGGGGGGGTCTTCAGACTATACCCCTCTCATGGCCGTTCGCAGTTTGGGGGCTGGACATTCTGGGCCCGTTCCCTCGGGCGCCAGGGGGCTATCGCTACCTCTACGTCGCTGTGGACAAGTTTACCAAGTGGGCTGAGGTGGAAGCCGTCCGCACAATCCCGGCAAGCTTTGCGGTCAAGTTCATCAAGGGCCTCGTGAGCCGATTTGGGGTGCCCAACCGCATCATCACCGACAACGGTTCGCAATTCACCAGTAATCTCTTCAAAACGTATTGTGCTAACCTTGGAACGCAGATATGCTACGCTTCGGTAGCACACCCCCGGAGCAACGGCCAGGCCGAGCGAGCCAATGCGGAGGTCCTGAGGGGCCTCAAAGCCAGGACCTTCAAGAAGAAGCTGGAGGCCTGTGGCAGGGGCTGGTACGATGAGCTCCAGTCCGTGCTGTGGTCAATTCGCACAACTACGACCAAGCCGACTGGCGAGACCCCGTTCTTCCTCGTCTACGGAGCAGAGGCTGTTCTCCCTCACGAGGTCAGGCGTCACTCCGCACGGGTCCTGGCGTTCGACGAGATGCAGCAGGATGCCATGCGGGGGACGGATCTCTTCTAGGGGAGGAACGCCATCGAGAAGCCGCACCGCGAGCGGCAAGGTAGCAACAGGCACTGCGACGATACCACTGCCACAACATCCACCCTAGAACTCTTGAGGTAGGGGATCTCGTGTTCAGACGGGTTGTCTCCAGGGAGGGGCTGCACAAGCTCTCTCCCATGTGGGAGGGCCCATTCAAGGTTGTTCATGTCTCCAAGCCTGGCTCCGCGCGCTTGGAGACCACAGAGGGGGTACCCATCCAGAACGCGTGGAACATTCAACATCTCCGGAGGTTCTATCCCTGAGCGAGGCCTAGCGCCTAGGAAAGGCCCGGTGACTGTGAAGCTGCCGTGTTTTGGGAAAGGCCCGATGCTTGTGAAGAAGGCAAATGCCTGTGAAGGTGCCGTGTTTTGGGAAAGGCCCGGTGCATGTGAAGAAGGCAAATGCCTGTGAAGCTGCCGTGTTTTGGGAAAGGCCCGGTGCCTGTGAAGAAGGCAAATGCATGTGAAGTTGCCATGTTTTGGGAAAGGCCCGGTGCCTGTGAAGAAGGCCAATGCCTGTGAAGCTGCCGCATTTCGAAAAAGGCCCGGTGCCTGTGAAGAAGGCCAATGCCTGTGAAGCTCGCCGCCCGTGACACTCTCACGTAATAATGAGTGGGGCAGTACACGCCCCGGAGTGCCGCCCTCGGGCCTCGGGGGCTCCCGCCCACGCCCAGTGGTAGCACTTAGCTTCACGCTGGAGGGAAGACGTCGAAGACTAGAATAGGTGCCGGACGCGGCTTTTCCATTTGCTTTCTGCAGTTGGCTTGTTTATTCCCGTTTGAAGTTTTATTGGAGCTGTTGGCGTTCCTGGCTTGTGACTCTTTATCTTTTTCACTCGCTTGCCTCGTTTTCTCTCGCACAAGTCTCGCGAGGGAGGTTCGCGGGCGTCCTCGTGAGTGTTTTCTGCCCCGGTCATTTGGAGCTTTCCTATCCGAGCCCTCTGTGGGAGCACCCCTCCCAGTCCGTGCCCCACGGGCATCGCGACACGAGCGCATGACCTGGGTCGGTTGCCCCCACAACCAAGACTGAAAGTTACCCCTCCTACTAATCCTTGTAGGGCACGAAGCGCGCGGCGAGGCCCCGGCCTCGGGAGGCGAGGCGAGGACCGCGTCAAGCCCCACCGAGCTAAAATAATCCCCGCACATGGGTGCACGGCGCATAAACACAACGCAGAAATAGCAAAAGCAACGCGATGGTTAACAGCAGCAGTTCTAACACGCCCCCGCGGGGCCCAATACTACCTTCTATTTCTACATAGGAAATGAAGAAAAACAAAATGGGCGCAATTCGCCCTGCACCAACCCACAGCGAAGGCGGGTGCGACGACGCCGGGGCTGGTCGCGGCCACCGCTAGAGGAGCTGCTGCCTGAGAGGGAGTTGCCGAAGCTTAGAGAACCCCGAGCATCGCCGCCTGTACGCCTGTCACCGTCTTCATCCTGGTCGGCACCGGGGCTGGGCAGGCGACCGCGGTCGTCATCTTCGGGGCAGCACCCAGCACGATGACCGTCTTCCCCGAACACCCTCACGTAGAAGGTGGCGTCGCCATCGAACTTGAAGTGCAGGGTGCACCGCCGATTGAGGCCGCGCGCGCGGGCAAACGTTTGCCAGCCGCGGGTCAGGGCCCCATTCCTAGAAACGGAGGCCTCCAGTGAAGCCCAGGAGGCCCTGCTGCAGCAGCCGTCTGCTTGGAGCCAGAGGCCGCACCGGTCGCTGGCCGGCAGTTCACCTACGAAGAAACGGGGGAGCTGGAGCCGGGTGCTGGTTGGTTCCGCCGACCACACGACGAACTCCGGCAGCACCTCCGCAGAGTGAAAGCGCGGCCTAGGGGGCCGCGCAGCCACGGTGTGCCCCCCATCAACAACCGGGCGCTCACCACCACATAGGGAACCGCCTCCATGGCCGCGGGAGGCCACTACGGGAACCGTGGAATACTTGCGAGGGCGGCCTCGGCCGCGCTTGGTTGGGGGGGGGGGAGTCAGGCCCTGCCTGGCGGGCCTTCCCTTTCTGCGCGGCCGAGAACCTCTTCGGAGCCATGGGAACGGCGAGTGGCCGAGAAGAAGAAAAGGAGTAGCAGGAAGGGATGGACTAAAGCGGCTCACGCAGTCCCGTACTTATAGCCGGAGGAGGCCAACCGCCGAGCACCACGATCGCAGGTAATCATAACCGGTTTCTCTGCATGCAGGGACTTGTCAAGTTGTGCGGTCGCCGAGGCGTCGTGGGGAAGCGCAGACGCCCACATCCAATCAATCGCCGCGCGGCGCCCAAAGACGCAGGCTTTTTGGGGCCCACGGTGCTTCACGCTTGCCCCTTCGTTTCCATGCTAGGCCAAGCCCAGGCACGCCTTGGGCCCGGGGGCTACTGTCGGCATTCTGGGAACGGGGGTCCCCAGACTTGCCTTCTTGCAGCCTGCGGCGTGGCTCAAGTGGGGGCCCAGCGCGGCCCATCTTCATCAGCTCAAGCTCAAGACCCTCGCGAGGGGCCAAGCCTCGCGGGGCGGACGACAAAAAGCTTCCTCAGAGGCAGCCTCATCAGGCAGGCTCACGAGGAGGTGGAAAGATCAAGGCAGGGGTACCTTGCGAGGAGCCCGTGACGCAAGCCATGACGATCGAGACCAGGTGGGCGCCGGCCTGCGCAATGTCTGTCGGCGTTCTGGGAATGGGGGTCCCCAGACTTGCCTGCCTGCGGCGTGGCTCAAATGGGGGGCCAGCGTGGCCCATCTTCATCAACACAAGACTCAAGACCCTCGCGAGGGGCCAAGCCTCGCGGGGCGGATGACATGGCGCTTCCTCAGGCGCGGCCTCCTCAGGCTGGCTCGCGAGGAGGCGGAGAGATCAAGGCGGGGTACCTCGCGAGGTGCCCATGACGCAAGCCATGACGATCGAGGGTGCCAGGCGGGCGCCAGCCCGCGCAACGTTCCCCTTTCCTCTTTGGTGCAAAGGGGGCAAGCGTAGGCGAGAGGATCAAGCAAAGGCACCCATTTCGGTGCAACAAGACCAAGACCAGTCCAACGGTGGGAAGGAGGTCACCATGGAGCCCAGAACGGCGTCACCACAGGGCCTTTGGCAGGCGAAGACCAACTTTAGTCAGGATAAGTGTACCAGATGTTCCCCTTCGAATTGGCCAATTGTTGGCGCCCTTCCCGCTCAAATATTTGGGAAGAGGCCCAGGGCCTTTGCCTATAAATAGGACTAGCCACCCCCAGGGTAGAGGCATCTGATATCTTGACATCTAGAGATCGAGGAACAGAGCTAGCAACACACCCAGAGAGTGAGAAGGGCGATTGAACTCCCCCAGCAGTTCATCCCCTAGCCAAGAACAGACCCTCGCGAGGCTGTTCTTCCTTGTACTGTTCATCCTCATCAGCCCAAGAGGCAATCTATCCACCACAAACTAGAGTAGGGTATTACACCACAATGGTGGCCCGAACTAGTATAAACCCTGTGTCTCTTATGCTGTTCGTTCGGTAGTTTAGATCCTTGCGAGACGGAGAGGTAGAGGGCATAATCTCCGCGTGCACCCCAGAGTTCGAACCTTAAGGGTCTGCCGGAACCCGAGATCCGACATTTGGCGCGCCAGGTAGGGGTGCGCCGGAATCTGTCTTCCACCGCTCCGCTCTCCTCCGACCGTCGCATCCATGTCTGACGCTCGTCGGGCCCGCGCCGAGCGCCGGGCCACCATCGCTTCCCGCGTCGCCCAGACGGCCCCCGTCGGTGGGCGTCCTCGTCGTTCTCCGTCGCCCGCCGTCAAAGCCGCCACTGGCCCGGCGGGGAACGAGCAGCAAGCATCGTCTCAGCACCGGTCCGTGCGGCAAGACGACCGCACCGCTACTCCGTCACTCACCACCGGCCGACTCTTCGTCCCGCGCGCTCCGCGCACCCTTGGAGGCTCGAGCTGCGCTCATCGCGGCGAACGAGCGCCTGCGCTACCGCCCCGTCGACGATGTCTACGAGGAGTGGCTCGACCGCGTCGCCGAGCTCGTCCGCGCCGCAGGGGTTCTCACGCGCCGTCTGCACTGCTGCGCCGCACTCCGCCCCGCGTGGGCAGGGCGTACCAGCCGCCTCCTCTCCAAGAAGACGCCATGGCTCCAAGGCGCGCGGCCCCTGGGCGGAACCCGCTTCGTCAGGCACCAGCCTAGCAGGAACGGAGCTGCCAAGAAGTCCCTTGACCGCAAGAGGCTGCCCGGGCGCTCCCAGCTCCGGCTCGCCGAGACCCCGCTCTAGCTACGTCGCGTCAAGACCCCGCGCTGCTCCCAGCAGCAGCGCAAGGGGACCCGCAAGGCCAAGCTCTCCCTCAACCGAAGCCTCCCGTGGCCACCGCAGGCTGCCGCGCCTACACCACCGACCTGCGCAGCGTCGCATGGCCCGGCAAGTTCAAGCCGGACCTGCCCCCTCGCTACGACGGCACAACTGATCCCGCGGAGTTTCTCCAGCTCTACGAGCTGGGAATCGAAGCTGCCACGGGGACGAAAAGGTCATGGCGAACTGGTTCCCCATGGCGCTGAAGGAAGGTGCTCGCACTTGGCTCCTGAACCTGGCCCCAGGCACGATCTCCTCCTGGGACCAGATGCGTACTCGCTTCATCGCCAACTTCCAAGGTACCCGCGACCGGCCTCCCGCTGTGAGCGACATGCGCTGCATCAAGCAGCAACCTGGGGAGACCCTACAAAAGTACGTCCAGCGCTTCAACAGCGCGTGCCTCAAGATCCCCAGGGTGTCCGAGGAAGCCATCATTTCAGCCTTTTCTGATGGCGTGCGCGACGTCGAGATGAAGGAGGAGCTGGCGATGCATGAAGACCTCTGCACCTCCCTGGAGCTGTTCAACTTGGCGACCAAGTGCGCCAGGGCTGAGGAGGGACGCCTCTCCCTCCTCGAGCTGCCTGCCGCTGACCCAGAAGAGAAGAAGCCCAAGGCCAAGGACGTGAAGCGCAAGGGGGCTGCCGTACTCGCGGTGGAACTAGACACCAAGCGGGGCAAGGATCTGCCCGAATCCTCCAGGGGCAGCCGGTACTGCGTGTACCACAACCTCCACACCCACAACACCAACGAATGCCAAGAACTCCGCGCCGTGCGAGAAGGAAGAATCGGCCATCGCCCTGACCGTGCCGACCGGGGCTACGGCCGAGGAGGAGGAAGAAACCCAGGACGCTGGGAAGATCGGGGCCCGCGCCAAGGGTGGCGCCACCAACCTCGCGAGGACCGCTGGCGGGACCCGCCTTGCGAGGGGGACTGGAGGGATCAGCCTCGTGAGGATCGCCCTCAAGCAATCCAGGCCTGCCGCCGCTGCCGCCTCGGCCAAGGAGGAACGAAGACCGCCACCAAGATGGGGGGGCTGGGGGCTTCCAAGAGCCGCGTGCAATCGCCTGCATCCTGGGCGGAGCTCAAGCCCCAGCCTCTCAACGTATCTTCAAGCAGTTTGCCCACGAAGTGAATGCAGTCCTCCCCAAGCTCGACGCAACGCGCCCCCTCAGGTGGTCAGCGTGCGCCATCACATTCAGCTCGGCAGACCAGCTCAAGTGCGGGGCCACAGCCGGAGTCCTCCCAATGCTTTGTTCCCCAGTCATCAGCAACGTTCTGGTCACCAGGACCCTCATCGATGGTGGAGCTGGGCTCAACGTCTTGTCCGTGGAAACATTCAACAACCTCCAAGTGCCCTATGACCAGCTCCAGCCAACCAAGCCTTTCTCCGGGGTCACCGACGGCTCCACAGTCCCGATCGGGTAGGTCCGCCTCCCTGTCACCTTCGGGGCCCGCGGCAACTACCGCACCGAGCTCATCGACTTTGACGTCGCCCACATTCGCCTGCCGTACAACGCCATCCTCGGGTACCCAGCGTTGGCCAAGTTCATGGCTGTGACTCACCACAGCTACAACGTCCTCAAGATGCCGGGAAGTGGTGGCGTCATCATGGTGCCCTGTGAAGAGAAGGACGCAATGTGTTCCCTGGAGCGAGCCTTTCAGGCCGCGTCGCTAGAAGACCCAGATCGCGGAAGCAGGAGGCTTCCTGAGACCACGCCCAAGAAGAAGAAGACGTCGTCAGGCTCAGTCCCTCAGGAGGCAGGCCCTTCAGGGCCCGTGTCTGCCCAGGGGGACCCTCCTTCCATCGCATAGGAAAGCGCGCCCGGCGCCCTCCTCAGGCAGGGCTCGGGGGCTCTCACCTGGAGGGCCACCGACCTTGCTAGGGCCACGAGGGAGGCGCTTGGGCACCATGTGGAGTCGTGCTTCGAAGCGCGATTCCCTTGAGAAGGAGCCAGGCGAGGAAGGTCAGACCAGCAGATGTTCGTTAACAAGGCCATTCAAGAACTACAGGAGTCAAGGATCATGAGAGGTTGCCGTCGTCCACCAGCTGTGGCTCCACATCCAGGCGAGGATGGTGGGCTGCGCGTCTGCGTCGACGTACCAGGGCTCAATCAGATCGCCACGACGGAGCGCCTCTGGCCCTCCCAAGTGGGGTGCTGCGGAGGACCTCCCCATAGCTATGTTCGCATGCCTTACGACCTGCCGAGCATGGCTGCGGCGTACCAGCGCCTCATGAGGGGCATCTTGGAGGCTCAGGAAGGCAGGCGTTCTGCGGCTCTGGCGGAGATGGAGACAGTTCGCGAGGAGCCACCAGTGCCTCTGGAGCCTCCCGAGGCCCCAGGGCCTGGGGGCTCATGAGGATCAGCTTCCGCAGCCCACCGAGTCTGCTGCACCAACGCCACTTCGCCGACGACATCTTCAGGTGACATCTTTCAAGTTTCATTCCTAGCTGGGAGCGCCCTCCCAGGGTTGCGTCACTCGCAGGCCGCGTGGGTCCGTCTCCGTGGCATGTATCCCTTTTTATTTCCTTCGGTCGTTAGCTTGCTCTGCTGGGGGCGCCCCTCGGGCTGCATCATCCCCAAGCCGCTCGGGCCAGGCCCAGCGGCGTGTATCTCCCCCGCGTTTATTTCCAATTATGCATTCGCCTATCATGCTTGATTACTTGATGCCGTCCACGGCACCTCTTCTTCTCCATGTCGACCACTTGCACGTTAAAGGGGGGGTGCCTGAGCATCGCGGCTCAGGGCTCTTACTGGCTCTCCAGCCCTCACCCTCTGGCCTTGTCCATGGCATCGCGACCTGGCATACCAGCGATGGCTGAGACAAGCTCGAGGGCCGGGACCCGAGGACGTAGAGTGCCGGCATCTAACCAAATCTTGCAGGAACACATCTCAAGATACGGCCCAATGCCAGGCGCAACCCGCCTAAGAGGTAGGGCCTCGTGAGTCCCGCGCTGGCTCATGGGTGCCCTGATACACCTCACCTACTCCAACCAACGAGCTCTTGAGCGACTAACGATCGACTGATAACTGCCATGGCAGCCCCATCTTCTTTCTGTGATGAATCTGCAGGATCCTTAGGGGAAACTGCGCTAGCCAAGGCCCTCACGACGTTTCCTTCACCCTCGCCCGCGCAAACCGCTTGCACGTTAAAGGGGGGGTGCCTGAGCATCGCGACTCAGGGCTCTTACTGGCTCTCCAGCCCTCACCCTCTGGCCTTGTCCACGACATCGCGACCTGACATACCAGCGATGGCTGAGACCAGCTCGAGGGCCGGGACCCGAGGATGTAGAGCAGAAAGGGGAGCAGAGGCGAGGGAGAAGGGACACGCGAGGACCTCGTCAAGAAACTCTGTTCAAATTACCCCCCGGACCCAACGACGCGCTGGGGGCGATCCCCGATTCTCAAGATAAATCACCATCCAAAGCATTGGCTACCGTGGCACTACCCCCGCACCTAAAGCGACTCCGTACTAGCGACGTTGCTTCTCTTTCTCACCAAGCGATGGCTGCTTGGGCGCCAAAGGGGACCTCCTGAGCATCGTGACTCTGGGGCTCTTACCGGACCCCGGGTCGCTCACCTCCTGGCCTTGACCACGGCATCGCGACCTGGCATACCAGCGACGGCTGACGCCGCCTTGGGACTGGGACCTGTCGACGCAGAGCACCAAGCCCTCGCGAGGTGTGAAAGGGAGGACCGAACTATGACGGAATTTGCGATTCACACAGATCCATAGCAAGGGTTACATATTAACAACAAGGATCACAGCCGCCTTACAAGCCCCTATGGGGCGCAATGCGATTCCTCGCAGGGAACGAATCCTAAAGGGTGCTAACTACACGCGCCCCTGCAAAAGACGCCATCATCAACAGTGGGCCGTCAAGCGCCGGCGCCAACCCCATCCATATTAGGGCTGGCGACGGCCAAGCGAGCCTGCCCTACTCCGGGAGCGGCGTTGGCTCGTGGGCTCGTAGCTGTCGTCGCTTGTCTCCTGATACACGAAGATTTCGCTGGAGTCGCTGGATCCTCCGGCGCTCCCGTCGCTTGTGGAGCTACCCGAGGAGCGGTCGGCGGGACCAGCCCTCACCGCGGCAGAGTCCTGGCCGCCTCCCCGGGGCAGCACTCCAGCCGGCGCCCGACCGCGTCAAAGATCTTGAAGAACATCACCGAAGCGCCATCATACTCCAGGTGGATCGTGAGGGCGCCCCTCGCTCTGCAACCCCGAGCGATTTCGCCCCAGCCGCGAGTCATGAAGACCTCGCCCGAGGCAGTGATCGCGACCTCTGCCTCGATCGCAGGAGTGCTGCAGTCGGCGTGCTGCAGCCATAGTTCCAGGAGTCTCCCCTGCGGGAAGACGGAGGTGAAGAAGGGAGGAAAGCGAATCCAAGTTCGAGGAGGCATGGCAGCGTGGAGCACGAGCTCGCGGGAGGAGCCCTTGGCATGGACCCTAGGAGGGACGACCAACACCTTCGTGATCCGTCAGCGCCGGCGACGGCGCTGGCCGCGGGGATCGGCACCGACCCCCTCAAGGCCCTCGGCGTGGGCGTACAAAGGAAGCGGGAACCCCGGCGGAGGCCGCTCATACCAGGGCCTCGGCACTGCCTGACGGCCCTCCTCGTCGCAGCCGCGGAGGGCAGGTCGCTTCTTCGGCGGGAGAGGGTCTGGTCCCTCTCGAGGAGCCTTTCCCTTCTCTGCTGCAGAAAACCGGCGAATTGGAGCCATCACACCAAGACGGAGCAAGAACTGAGGCAGAGGAGATGGGCTAGAAGGACATGTGCGGTGCTGTACATATGGCCGGCAAAGGCCAACCGTCGGCCTCCACGATCGCAGGTAATCATGACACGATTTGCATGCAGGGACTTGTCCAATCCGCGCGGTCACCAAGGTGTCGTGGGGAAGTGGAGACGCCCACGTCCAATCGACTGCCATGCGGCGCCCAAGGCCGCAGGCTGTTAGGGCCCGCGGCGCTTCGCCCCTGCCCTTTCGCCTCTCGGCACGACCAAGTCCGTGCGCGCCTTGGGCCCGGGGGCTACTGTCGGCATTCTGGGAACGGGGGTCCCCAGACTTGCCTGCCTGCGGCCTGCGGCGTAGCTCAAATGGGGGCCCAGCGTGACCCATCTTCATCAACACAAGACTCAAGACCCTCGCGAGGGGCCAAGCCTCGCGGGGCGGACGACATGGCGCTTCCTCAGGCGCGACCTCCTCAGGCTGGCTCGCGAGGGGCCAAGCCTCGTGGGGCGGACGACATGGCGCTTCCTCAGGCGCGACCTCCTCAGGCTGGCTCGCGAGGAGGCGGAGAGATCAAGGCGGGGTACCTCGCGAGGTGCCCATGACGCAAGCCATGACGATCGAGGGTGCCAGGCGGGCGCCAGCCCGCGCAGCGTTCCCCTTTCCTCTTTGGTGCAAAGGGGGCAAGCGCAGGCGAGAGGATCAAGCAAAGGCACCCATTTCGGTGCAACAAGACCAAGACCAGTCCAACGGTGGGAAGGAGGTCACCATGGAGCCCAGAACGGCGTCACCACAGGGCCTTTGGCAGGCGAAGACCAACTTTAGTCAGGATAAGTGTACCAGATGTTCCCCTTCGAATTGGCCAATTGTTGGCGCCCTTCCCGCTCAAATATTTGGGAAGAGGCCCAGGGCCTTTGCCTATAAATAGGACTAGCCACCCCCAGGGTAGAGGCATCTGATATCTTGACATCTAGAGATCGAGGAACAGAGATAGCAACACACCAAGAGAGTGAGAAGGGCGATTGAACTCCCCCAGCAGTTCATCCCCTAGCCAAGAACAGACCCTCGCGAGGCTCTTCTTCCTTGTACTGTTCATCCTCATCAGCCTAAGAGGCAATCCATCCACCACAAACTAGAGTAGGGTATTACACCACAATGGTGGCCCGAACTAGTATAAACCATGTGTCTCTTGTGCTGTTCGTTCGGTAGTTTAGATCCTTGCGAGACGGAGAGGTAGAGGGCATAATCTCCGCACGCACCCCAGAGTTCGAACCTTAAGGGTCTGCCGGAACCCGAGATCCGACAGTGTCCTTGTTTCCCCTTTGGTGCAAAGGGGGCAAGCACAGGCCAAGGCATCGGGTAAAGGTTACCATTCCGGTGCAACGAGACCAAGACCAGCAGAGCGGCAGGACGGAGGTCACCATGGAAGCCAAGACGGCGTCATCACCAGTGCTTTTGGCAGCCGAAGACCACCTTTGGTCAGGATAACTTGTACTAGATGTTCCCCTTCAAAATGGCCAATTGTTGGCGCCCTTCCCGCTCATTATTTGGGGAGAGGCCCAGGGCCTCTATAAATAGAGCTAGCCACCACAGAGTAGGGGGAGGCAGCTAGATCAAATCTGGAGAGACCCAGACCAAGTAGAACACTCCGCACCAGCTCAAGAACACCTCTCGCGAGGCTGTTCCTCCCATGTACTGTTCATCATCAGCCCCTGAGGCAATCCACCACACCACACACTGGAGTAGGGTATTACACCACAACGGTGGCCCGAACCAGTATAAACCTCATGTATCTTGTGTTGTTCGTTGTTTCCAGCTTAGATCACACGAGGAGATCGGACGTAGATCAGTAGGGGAGAGATCTCCGCGCGCACCCGAGTGTTCGATCCTTAAGGGTCTGCCGGAACCCGAAATCCGACATTCACCCCGAAGGGTTTTGGAATATTTGGGAATTTATAATGCAAAGAGGGGGGTGCGGGAGGCCACTGAGGTGGGCACAACCCGCCTGGGCGCGTGTGGGGGCCCAGGCGCGCCCTGGTGGGTTGTGCCCCCCTCGGGGCACCCCTAGGTGCTTCTTTAGCCCACTGTTGGTCTTCTGGTCCATAAAAAATCTCCGTGAAGTTTCGTTGCATTTGGACTCCGTTTGGTATTGATTCCCTGCGATGTAAAAAACAAGCAAAAAATAGCAACTGGCACTAGGCACTGGGTCAATAGGTTAGTCCCAAAAAATGATATAAAGTTGCTATAAAATGATTATAAAACATCCAAGAATGATAAAATAACAACATGAATACTCCATAAATTATATATAAGTTGGAGACGTGTCAGTATCCACATTTCCATCCCTGACAGAGGTTTGGATACTACACTTTTCAAGAATCCTATATCTCCTCAGGAAGAGGTGGACGGGAATTTGTTCCATTTAGACTTATGTTAGCTGAGCTATTCCAAACAACTTTACAGAACCAGAAGGAAATACTGACGGAAAATCAGGTTAATATGACTATTGCAGAGGCTGACAAAGTTCAATCTAGTATAAAAAAACAATGAGGAGGGTAACTTGCAGGTTATACAGACTGGCAGTTTAAATAAGTTCCTGCTATTTCTGAACTGGAAAAAGATCTTCTGCTCTGCTCTGATGCAGAATTGGGTACAACTCAAGATTCAATCCTCCCAGCGGCTTCAGGTTCAGACCATAGTTCCCCATCCTATATTTCAGACTCATCTTCTAGTTCTCTTCCTCCCCTGGGTTTGAAGAAAAATGGAAATATCTGAATACTCACATTGATTCCTCCCAAGAAGTTACTGAACCTATCTTGCAGTTGATGGTTTCAGGAGACCCAGCTCTTGGAACTAGGGGCATGGAATCTTTGGGCCCTCAAGGGCTAGGCATATGGAAATCCCACTTTGCTCCATCTCAGCCAAGTGACAAGGTAATTAATGCACCTTTTGACTAGGTGAATTTCATCATAATGGCATTATCATCTCCTAAGAAATTTGATTGGGCCAAAGAATTTCTCTCTTCACCAATAAAGTGCTAGTTCCTTTTGTTGTACCTGAGAAATGCCCATCTTCTCCTATGCCAAGCTGCCTCTTCAATACTGATAAGCAAGAAAACAATTCTAAGAATGCCATTGTGAATTTCTCTACTCCTCGAAGTAACAGTATGGTTCATTCTGAACAGGGGGAGGAAGGGGTTCTCACCTCTACAACCAGTGCTTTGCGCATCAATAGGAAAAGTGACACTAGTGGAAACAAAGGTAAGGAGGAGTTTAATAATTGAGGACCTTCAAAAAGGATTTAAAAGAGCCACTTTGTGTTAATAAAAACTGTATGGCATGCAATGTTGACCCCCTGTCATTGCTGGAAAAATTGTCAAAAAGCTAAATATGAAATTCTCCAAGGTGCCCCAGAAGGACACCACTGAGGATATCTTGAAGACTAAGCCCAAGAAGAGGAAGGAATCAAAGGAGGCCAAGCAGGATAAGGAGGCTGAGGACAAGGAAAAGTGAGCTAGAAAGTTAGGGAGCAGTCCAAGAAATCTCGTGTTACCATGACAAACATTTATGTAATAATTAGTGGTGTTTGCTGGAATTTCCTCAGACTGAGGTTAATTGCTGGTAGTTGCTATTATGAACTCCCTAAGGGACAAATTTCCTTTGGCAATGGATCTGTTGCATATGACCCTCGTATTAATATTCGTCTCAGGTCTTATTGTTTTTCTATGTGTAAGAATATGACCCTCCTAGAACACTGGTGAAGTAAAAATGTGTACAATGAATAAGCAATGGAAAATACTGAACTAGAATATCAGAGGAATGGGAGATAAGGACAAGTGGTTGGCTCTAAACAATAAGTTTGAAGAATCCCAATGTGACATTGTCTATTTGCAGGAGACAAAAACACAAAATATAGACACCGCTTTCCTTAGAAACACAATGCCAAAAGATTGAATAAATTTGAATATGTTCCTTCAGTGGGAGCAACAAGAAGTTTATTAGTGGCCTGGAATGATAAGATCTTTGAGGGAAACAAGGTGTTTCAAAACACTTTTGCTCTTTCAATAGAATTCACAACCAATTTCAATGGTAATAAATGGATTTTAACCAACTGTAGGATCAGAAGTATGTCTAGAGGGGGGGTGATTAGACTACTTGACCAAATAAAAACTTAACCTTTTCCCAATTTTAGTTCTTGGCAGATTTTAGCAACTTTAGGACAAGTCAAGCAATCATCACACAATTCAAGCAAGCATGCAAAGAGTATATACGCAGCGGAAAGTAAAGCATGCAACTTGCAAGAATGTAAAGGGAAGGGTTTGGAGAATTCAAACGCTATTGGAGACACGGATGTTTTTCCCGTTGTTCTGATAGGTGGTGCTATCCTACATCCACGTTGATGGAGACTTCAACCCACAAAGGGTAACGGTTGCGCGAGTCCACGGAGGGCTCCACCCACGAAGGGTCCACGAAGAAGCAACCTTGTCTATCCCACCATGGCCATCGCCCACGAAGGACTTGCCTCACTAGCGGTAGATCTTCACGAAGTAGGCGATCTCCTTGCCCTTACAAACTCCTTGGTTCAACTCCACAATCTTGTCGGAGGCTCCCAAGTGACACCTAGCCAATCTAGGAGACACCACTCTCCAAGAAGTAACAAATGGTGTGTTGATGATGAACTCCTTGCTCTTGTGCTTCAAATGATAGTCTCCCCAACACTCAACTCTCTCTCACAGGATTTGGATTTGGTGGAAAGAAGATTTGAGTGGAAAGCAACTTGGGGAAGGCTAGAGATCAAGATTCATATGGTAGGAATGGAATATCTTGACCTCAACACAAGGGTAGGTGGTTCTCTCTCAGAACATGTAGGTTGGAAGTGTAGATGTGTTCTGAAGGCTCTCTCCACGAATGAAGAGGAGGTGGAGGGGTATATATAGCCTCCACTTAAAATCCAACCGTTACACACAATTTACCAATCTCGGTGGGACCGAATCAACAAACTCGGTCGGACCGAAAAGGTAAACCTAGTGACCGTTAGAGATTTTCGGTGGGACTGACATGCATCTCGGTAGGACCGATATGGTTACGGTTTGGGCATAACGTAATCTCGGTGAGACCGATTACACAAACTCGGTGAGACCGATTTGGTAATTAGCTAACCAGAGAGTTGGTCAGGCAAACTCGGTGGGACCGATTTGCTCTTTCGGTGAGACCGAAAAGTTACAAAAGGGAAACAGAGAGTTTGCATTGCAATCTCGGTGGGACCGATCCGCTCTTTTGGTGAGACCGAAAAGTTACGAAAAGGAAACAGAGAGGTTGCAATCCCATCTTGGTGGGACCGAGATCCCTATCGGTGAAACCGATTTGCTAGGGTTTTGGCAGTGGCTTGTGACATATGAAACTCGGTGGTGCCGGATAGAAAGAATCGGTATGACCGAGTTTGGCTTAGGGTTTAGGTCATTTGTGGAAGTGGGAAAGTAGTTGAGGATTTTGGAGCATACCATTAAGCACATAAAGCAAAGGGCTCATTAAGCAACACCTCATCCCTCCTTGATAGTATTGGCTTTTCCTATGGACTCAATGTGATCTTGGATCACTAAAATGTAAAATGAAGAGTCTTGAGCTTTTGAGCTTGAGCCAACATTTTGAGGGTTCCACTTTCACCATTCATGCCATGCCAATCATTGAGCTTTCCTGAAATAGTTATCTTGGAATAGCATTAGCTCAATGAGCTATATGTTGTTATGAATTACCAAAACCACCTAGGGATAGTTGCACTTTCAATCTCCCCCTTTTTGGTAATTGATGACAACATATAGATCAAAGCTTCGACAAATGATAATAAGAATGAATTACATCGTCGCTTTGAGAAGTATGTGATAGGTAAGAGCTCCCCCTAAATTTGTGCATATATAAAATTTGCTTTGGACTGCAAATGCACAAGAAGTTAGAATTATGGGTTAGTCTTTCATGTCACATACATCTTGGTGGAGCGCTCAAAATGATTAATAATGAAATACATGCACTCATCACCAAGGCAAAGTGAATGACCACATAAGATAGATAAGATATATCAAGCATGCATAAGTGTAGCTTATGATCAAACACATGATCATCAATGTCTCACAAGCATATCAAAGTATCACGACCACAAGCAAACAATGTTTGAAATGAAAAACCACCAAATAAAAGCAAGAGAGAAAAGCAACACTCTCTCTCTCGAAGCCTATGATCTATACATTTTCTCCCCCTTTGGCAACAAGTTACCAAAAAGTTCCTAGAAAAACGCACAGTGCTAAATCGACACTCAGGCTTGATCTTCAGGTGGTGGTGGAGTCTGGATCACTCCAAGGACGAAGGCTTCCTTAGACGCGGTCGGAGTTGGAGCTGAAGTGGATGCTGGAGCAGGTTGGGTTGGTGCTGCGGCTGGAGCTGAGGCGGTTGCTCTTGTGTCAGGAACTGGCACTGCAGACGACCTCGGTCCTCGTGGCACTCTGGCAAATGCATCAGTGGTTGTCTTCCCTTTCCTCTCCTGCATATCATCTTGGAGCTGCTCCACTGCAGTCTGAATCTGTGTCACCTTGATATCCAAGTCATAGAACTTTTGTTCTACGATTCTCCCTAAGCTTGCCTGGTTCTGAGTTAGGGTGGCAAGTCCTTTCTCAATCCGCAGCATGGATGCAATTAGGTAACTAAGCTGCTCTTGCTTGTTCTTCAAGAAGTACTCAGATGCCTCCTCTTGAGTTGGCATCTTAGCAGCTTTCTCCTTCTTTGCCTTCTCCTTCTTGGCTTGTGCATGGGCTGAAGATGGTTCATCTTGGGTCATCACAACTTGGTTGTCCTCGAAATCTGGATAGATAGGCAAATGTTCCTTGTCCAGCAAGTATGTGTCTGTTCCCATCCTTGAGTTAATCAACATCTGGATCTGAGGGGCATAACCATAGCTCCTCTTTTGATCTGCTGCAGTCCTCTTGATAGTCTCTACTATGAGGCTCATGACCTTGAATTTATGAGGCACATCAAAGATATGTAGCAACTTAATGGCATGACCTCTGATCATCCTGTGATCTCCAGACTTGGGCAAAAGTGTGTGCCTAAGGATCCAGTTGATCATAGGCAGACCTGACAGCAAGTGTTTTACAGACCCAAACTGGTGAGTGTCAAGATCATCTGTTGGAATCTCCTTGTACATATTTGCCATAGTGTTGTGATCCATCTTTTTCTTGGAATAGACATCCAAGTCATCTTCATTCTCCTCTGGGGCATTGATAAGCTATGCCCACTCAGCAACTGTAGATTGGTACCTTGTACCCTCAGACATCCAAACAATCCTTCCATCTGGGTAAAAATGTGCTGTGGAGTAGAACTGCATAATAAGCTCCTCATTCCACTTTGTGAGCTTTTGCCCAACAAAGTCTGCTACTCCACATGCCTTGAACCTGTCTTGCACTCCAGGGTAGTGCTCTTCGTTGTCCTTGATATATTCCCAGTTGACCCATCTCATGTCACATACAATTGGCTTCTTGTCTAACAAGACTGTCTCATAGAAGTCCTGTTGTTCCTTAGTGTGGAACCTGTAGTCAACAACAGTCCTCCTCCTGATAGCATAGGGATCCTCAGCTCTCCATTTTCTCAGTCCAGAGTCTCTCCTGATTTTCATATCCTCAGCCACAGGATGAGCATCATTGTGGTCTGGGATCTTGGGCTTCAATTTTCTCAGCACTTGGCCTTCCTCTTCTTCAGCAGTTTCAGGCATTGGAGCCTTGTTCTTCTCAGCAGCTGGGATGCTTCTTGTATTCCTCTTGGGTTTTGGTTTTGGAGCTGGCTTAGTCTTGGAAGCAGTCTTGGGGGCTTCCTTAGGCTTGGATGCAGCTGCCCCTGATCTTATGGCATCACCCATCAGCTTGGGTGCCTTTGGTGCTGGTGCAGCACCCTCTTCCTCCTCTTCTTCTTCTTCATCAGAAGAATCTTTCCTCATAGTGGGCTTGCCAATAACTCTGGCAGTGGTAGTTCTTGCTCTCTTCTTTTTCTTGCCCTAGCCAATATCCTCTTCTTCAGATTCCATAGTGAACTTCATAGTTTCCTCAGGTGCAGCCTTCCTAGGCTTGGAGGTAGGAACTCTTCTAGCTGGTGCCTTCTTGTGCATCCCTGGCTTGTTGGCTGCAGCTGAGCCATATTCCTTTTTCAGCACAACTCTCTTGGAAGTTGCTTCTTCCTCTGCCACGTAATCTTCATCCTCTGATTCTGAGGTTTTCTTCTTTCTCTGTCTTGTGGCAGCTTTTGGCAGATTGCTAGGGGTGCTCCTACTGCCATCATCTGAGGAACAGGAGGGACTAGTGCCCTCACTCATTTGCACTGGCTGCTCTGACAAATTCTGACTATCACTTTGGTCTGACATGATGAACAAGCTGACTGCTGACTGTTGACCCTGTGAATAGTTTATAGATGAGGTAGAGTGGATGAGCATCACAAAATCCAGAGATTTTTGCAAAAGAATGATTCAAAAACTCAGTTTTAGTTTCCCACTGAAAGCATCTCGGATCTACTGATTTTTAAACTTGGTGATACCGAAGCAGTTTTTGGAACCTAAACTAGTGAACTCGGTCAAAGTTCCAAAATCGGTCTCACCGATTAGTAACACTCGGTCAGACCGAGTCTCACTGTGCAATGGCATAAGCCAAATCGGTGGGACCGACTTTTTCAACTCGGCGTGTCCGAGATGGTTTCGGCGGAAACCTAACCCTAAAATCTTCGAATCAAACCTAATCTACGAGTTCATTGACTGGATAGAAGTTTATCAAACGTGGCAAGAATCATCATGATCACAATGTGCTAGGAATCGGATTGGGAATAGCACAAAGATCGAGTCCATACCCTAGTTCGGCGGAGACTCGCTACGGCGACAACGGCGAGGTTGATTTCCGTTGACGGCGACGGAGACCAGCGACTGGAGGCGAGGAGACGATCCGGAGACCACGTCGGCAGAGCGAGCTATGGTGCGGGTGAAGGGGTTCGAAGAAATTTCCAAATTTTTGCCCGTGTCTATATATAGCCCGACCCTGTCGGTGTGACCGAGTGGAACAACTCGGTGGCACCGAGATGCAAAACTGTATACAGTTGTTGCAACTCGGTGTGACCGAATGGTTCAAATCGGTTGCACCGAGATTGAAAACTTAGATCAACTTAATGATCTCGGTAAGACCGAAAGTGGGGTATCGGTCAGACCGAGAATCACAAAGAGGTTTTGGAAGTTTAAGTCTATGACGAATCAGGGACTCCGAGTGCTCCTCACACAGAGTGGTTCGAATTTGACTTGATCAATTTTGTGATGTAGCATGAATAGAGTTTGAGACGAGAAAAGCATAGATAGCTAGAGGGGGTTCTTAGGCATTCTTGTCCATCCACTTGGCAAATGAAAAGATAAAGCCAAACAATCAAAACAACAAGTGGATGTCCTTGAATGAGTGAAATATGAAACCAACATGCTCACACAATAAAATGGCAATTGAAATACGTGACAAAGCATGCACAAGCAATTCTAGCATCTATCAAGCAATTGGCGATGACTAGGTCATCTATATATGAGTATATTGACTTAGGAGTCAAATGAGAACATTTGATCATAGGTCATACTCATCGTTCAAGCTCAAGTGGGGTTACCACTTTTACATAAAGCATTATTGTGTTCACATCATTAGAGTTGCTTTAGCTCAAGTCTTAGAGTAAAGCTCCCCCTAGATGTGATATCCCCCCTAGGAGGGATGAACTAACCTTGGGTTTTGTCGATGATGACTTCATGTAGATGTTGAAGATGTGGATGCTCAATGTTGATGTAGATCACTTGGAGCTATCCTTTTGAGAGAATTGCACTTTCAATACCTACATGGGTTAGTCCCACAAGGAACAAACAAATATATCCATAGTCATAGAGTGATGCACATACAAGATGATGTCTATGAAAGCTTTTAGGTTACCTTGTCCCTTGACTTACCAACAAGAGGGTTTGTGACTCCTTGAACTAGTGCAAGATGTGGAAGTTGATTGCACTTGTTCTTGCCAAAATGATAAGAGTGAAGTATGTTGGCGGAGTCACCCTCAAGAACTCTCTAGTTCTTCTTCTTTTGGATCCACACCATCTTGATGGGAATCCTTGGAGTTGTAGTCGTACTTGATGAAGTGGAACTTGAAGTAGTCTTGGGAATCCACTTGACTAAGGTCTTAGGAGCTTCTCCAAATGCATCTATTTCCTCTTGAAGCTTGTCCTTGCCTTTTTGCTTGTAGTCTTGAGGTGGAAGATCATCTTGAGTTTGTGTCCCCTTGAAAGAAGTAGGATCATACTTCTCTTGTTGAGGAACAAACTTTGTCTTGGGGTATTGATCTTCTTCCCACTCAACTCCATTGGCATTGAACTTTTGTTCAAAATCAACACCTTGATTCTTCCGGTGCCTTCCTTGCTTGCGTACAATCTCCTCGAACTGCTTACTTCCGGCAAGGCTTTTGTACACTCCTTTCTCTATGATTTCCTTCAATATGCTATTTTCTTGCTCAAGTGTAACTTGGCTAAGAGAATCATTAGTGGAATCAAGAGAACTACTAGAAGCAACGATATTGGATTTAACATGATCATTGTTACTACTAGAGGAAGAATCTTTCTTGTTCTTGTTACTAGACTTGACTTGAGGCATGTAAGTGGATAAGAGTAAACGTTTGGCAATGTAAGAAGAACTTTTCTTGCGGAGATCATCATTGATTGCCTTTAAAAGCTCATGCTCTTGCTCAAGATTGAGCTTTTCAAAGCGTAACTTCTCATGAGCCCTTAAAAGTTCTCGATGATCTTCGAAGATAGTTTCATGAGCTAACTTAAGAGTGTTTAGTTCTTTAGTTAGAGCCTCAATTTTCTCCTTATCATTGTCATTCGTTTTAGCATGATTAATTGACGTTTCATCATAGGATTCATCACTAGAGTTGTCAACAAGTAAATCATCATCACCTAACAAGTCATCTTCATCACTATTCAAATCAACATACTCAGGGTGAGTTACCTTAGGACCTTTGGCCATGAAGCATCTTCCAATTCCTTCATTTGGTGAGTCAAATATGTCGTAGGAGTTGGTTGACACAAGTTCTAGTCCGGCAACACCTTCATCTTGAGTATATTCGGAGTCGGAGTGATAACTTCTCTCGGAGTGGTTGTCGGAGTTGGAGCCGGATACCCATTCACCAACATGAGGTTGATGTGTTTGTTTTGTGTAGCTCCTTGATGATTTTTACTTTCTCTCGTTAAAATCCAACCGTTACACACAATTTACCAATCTCGGTGGGACCGAATCAACAAACTCGGTTGGACCGAAAAGGTAAACCTAGTGACCGTTAGAGATTTTCGGTGGGACTGACATGCATCTCGGTAGGACCGATATGGTTAGGGTTTGGGCATAACGTAATCTCGGTGAGACCGATTACACAAACTCGGTGAGACCGATTTGGTAATTAGCTAACCAGAGAGTTGGTCAGGCAAACTCGGTGGGACCGATTTGCTCTTTCGGTGAGACCGAAAAGTTACAAAAGGGAAACAAAGAGTTTGCATTGCAATCTCGGTGGGACCGATCCGCTCTTTCGGTGAGACCGAAAAGTTACGAAAAGGAAACAGAGAGGTTGCAATCCCATCTTGGTGGGACCGAGATCCCTATCGGTGAAACCGATTTGCTAGGGTTTTGGCAGTGGCTTGTGACATATGAAACTCGGTGGCGCCGGATAGAAAGAATCGGTATGACCGAGTTTGGCTTAGGGTTTAGGTCATTTGTGGAAGTGGGAAAGTAGTTGAGGATTTTGGAGCATACCATTTAGCACATAAAGCAAAGGGCTCATTAAGCAACACCTCATCCCTCCTTGATAGTATTGGCTTTTCCTATGGACTCAATGTGATCTTGGATCACTAAAATGTAAAATGAAGAGTCTTGAGCTTTTGAGCTTGAGCCAATCCTTTGTCCTTAGCATTTTGAGGGTTCCACTTTCACCATTCATGCCATGCCAATCATTGAGCTTTCCTGAAATAGTTATCTTGGAATAGCATTAGCTCAATGAGCTATATGTTGTTATGGATTACCAAAACCACCTAGGGATAGTTGCACTTTCACCAATATATATGGGCCATGCCAAAATGATAGAAGATCAGAATTCCTTGATTGGTTTCAAAGCATTGACATGCCCACTGATTGGGACTAGCTTGTGGTGGGTGGCTTCAACTATATTAGACATCCTAACAACAGAAGCACGCCTGGAGGAGATATTCAGGATATGATGAATTTCAATGCTGCCATCAACAATCTAGGATTGGTGGAAATCCCACTTAAAGGTAGAAGCTTCACCTAGAGTAACATGCAACAAGCCCCACTATTGGAGAAATTAGACTGGTGTTTTTCATCAGAGTCTTGGGCCTTATATTACCCAAACACTAGTGCCTTCTACCTGGCAAAACCTACTTGTGATCACCCTTGTGTTATTCAAATTGGAACAAGCATTCCTAAATCATCTATATTCAGATTTAAAAATTACTGGTTGAAAATCCCAGGATTTCAAGACAGTGTAAAAAGCATCTGGGAGCAAGAAGTACATGCTAGCTCTAGTGCTAAGAGGATTACAACTAAATTCAAGAGGTTGAGGAAAGGTCTAGAAATATGGTCAAAGAACATCTCTCAGCTATCAGTGCTGATTAGAAACTCCAATCAACTGATTTTGCTCTTTGACATCATAGAAGAATATAGAGAGCTCACTATTGAAGAAGCTAATGGAAGGAATATTGTCAAGCAACGCTTGAAGAATCTATTGTCCTATCAGAACATATATTGGAAACAGAGAGCAACAATTATTCATTGGATCAAATTTGGAGATTACAGATTTCTTCCAAGCTAAGGCCACCATAAAGTACAGGAACAATAACATCAAATCACTTCTAGATAAAAATCTTGCAGAGCACACAGATCACCACGCCAAAGCAGCTATTTTATTGAGAGCTTTCAAAGATAGGATGGGTTCCTCTAAGCCAATAAGCAAGTTTTTTAACATAGAAGAATTTCTATCAAACAGTCAAAATCTTTCAGAACTAGAAGTCCCCTTCACAAAAGAGGAAACTGATGAAGTGATTAAGGAATTACTTGCTGATAAAGCACCAGGACTAGATGGATTTAATGGAGCGTTCGTCAAAGCTTGTTGGAATATAGTTGCTGAGGATTTCTATGATCTAATAAATTATTTCTATCTGGGATCTATTGACCTTCAGCCCATCAATGGTTCTTATATTACTCTAATTCCCAAAAAACATAACCCTCAACATCCAGGAGACTTTAGACCCATCTCTTTGTTGTGAATCGTTGCATGGAAAACAAAAAAATCTACGCACACGCAATGATCTATCCATGGAGATGCATAGCAACGAGGGGAAGAGTGTGTCTACGTACCCTCGTAGACCGTAAGCGGAAGCGTTTCACAACACAGTTGATGTAGTCGAACTTCTTCTCACGCCAACCGATCAAGTACCCAACACACGACACCTCCGCATTCTGCACATGTTCAGCTCAGTGACGTCCCTCGCCTTCTTAATCCAGCAAGTCGTCGAGGTAGTAGATGAGTTCGCAGGGCTTCTCCTAAGCACTACCAAGATATGACCGGGGGTGTAAGCAGTGGAGGGTGCACCGCACACAGCTAAAACTATTGTCTGGTGTGTGCTAGGGCGCCCCCCTTTCCTTAATTGACGGAGAAGAAATGAAAGGGGGGAAGAGAGAAGGAATGGGAGGCCAAATCCTCCCCCTTTCTTTCCCCACTTGGCCGGCTGCCATGGGGGGCGCGCCAGCCCCTTGTGGGCTGGTGTGCTCCCCTCTTGTGGCCCAATAAGCCCAATATACTCCCGGGGATGACCTATACCCCCTCCAGTACTCTGATGACTATCCGGTTTTCTCCGAAACACTTTGGGTGTCCGAATACCATTGTCCTATATATCATCTTTACCTCTCGACCATTTAGAGACTCCTCGTCATGTCTGTGATCTCATCCGGCACACATCAGGTCTGGTACACAACATTGCATACATGATAGAACCTATGGTTGATGCATAGGGAATGACTTTCATTTTCTCTCTATCCTCTAAAGTGGTCGGGCTTTGACTCTGACTCAACTTCACACCTTGCAACACAGGCAAGAACCCTTTCTTTGATTGATCCATTTTGAACTTCTTCAAAACTTTGTCAAGGTATGTGCTTTGTGAAAGTCCTATTAAGCGTCTTGATCTATCTCTATGGATCTTGATGCCCAATATGTAAGCAGCTTCATCGAGGTCTTTCATTGAAAAACTCTTATTCAAGTATCCTTTTATGCTATCCAGAAATTCTACAACCTTTCCAATCAACAATATGTCATCTACATATAATATTAGAAATGCTACAGAGCTCCCACTCACTTTCTTGTAAATACAGGCTTCACCGAAAGTCTGTATATAACCATATGCTTTGATTACCTCATCAAAGAATATATTCCAACTCCGAGATGCTTGCACCAGTCCATAGATTGATCGTTGGAGCTTGCACACTTTGTTAGCACCTTTAGGATTGACAAAACCTTCTGGTTGCATCATATACACCTCTTATTTAAGAAATCCATTAAGGAATGCAGTTTTGACGTCCATTTGCCAAATTTCATAATCATAAAATGCGGCAATTGCTAACATGATTTGGACTGACTTAAGTATTGCTACGGGTGAGAAGGTCTCATCTTATTCAACCCCTTGAACTTGTCGAAAACCTTTTGCAACAAGTCGAGATTTGTAGATAGTAACATTACCATCAGCTTCAGTCTTCTTCTTGAAGATCCATTTATTCTCTATGGCTTGCCGATCATTGGGCAAGTCTACCAAAGTCCATACTTTGTTCTCATACATGGATCCTATTGAAGGAAATATGCGCTAGAGGCAATCATAAAGTTGTTATTTTATATTTCCTTATATCATGATAAATGATTATTATTCATGCTAGAATTTTATTAACCGGAAACTTGGTACATGTGTGGATACATAGACAAAACACCGTGTCCCTAGTAAGCCTCTACTAGACTAGCTCGTTAATCAAAGATGGTTAAGTTTCCTAACCATAGATATGTGTTGTCATTTGATGAATGGGATCACATCATTAGGAGAATGATGTGATGGACAAGACCCATCCGTTAGCTTAGCATAATGATCGTTAAGTTTTATTTCTATTGCTTTCTTCATGCCATATACATATTTCTTTGACTTTGAGATTATGTAACTCCCGGATACCGGAGGAATACCTTGTGTGCTATCAAATGTCACAATGTAACTGGGTGATTATAAAGATGCTCTACAGGTATCTCTGAAGGTGTTTGTTGGGTTGGCATAGATCGAGATTAGAATTTGTCACTTCGAGTATCGGAGAGGTATCTCTAGGCCCTCTCGGTAATGCACATCATAATAGGCCTTGCAAGAAATGTGACTAATGAGATGTTGCAGGAAGATGCATTACAGAATGATTAATGAGACTTGCCGGTAACAAGATTGAACTAGGTATGAAGATACCACTACAAAAAAAGACACATTCGTGACATTTTGGGGTGAACGAATTTTTTTCTGTCATACATATGACACTTCTATGACGATAATTGTGAAAAAACCCGGTATCATCATAGATGTGGTGGGCTCCTACTTCTGTTTTCAAAAAATCATGACAGAAAATGGGCTTTTCGTCCTGGGCGGGCTGGAGACGCAGTTGCATGACATTCTTTTGGCCGTCCATGACGGAAAAAACCGTGGTAGAAGCGAGGGCGAGGAAAATTTCGGGGATTTCCCGGTTACGGTGGGAGGTCGGGGGCCGAGCGATGCGCGTTTCTCTCGTACACGTACGCGTGTGTGTGCGAGGCGTTGGCTCTAGCTGAAGCGAGGCGTTGGACTCTAACTGAACCCGAGCGATTGCACTACAGGCTACGCGTTACTGAACCCGAGCGATCGATCGATGGCTGTTAACTAAACCCGATCAAGCGATTCCTTCGCTACTGCTGCTAACTGAAGCCGATCGATGCTGCCTTTGGGATGAACAGTGAGGGTTGCGGGGGGGTTTGGATGAACAGTGAGCGGTGGCCTTGCCTCTGGATGAACAGGACCCCGTGGTGTGGTGGAGGGCTGGATGAACAGTAGACGGTGGAGGGGGTGCCCGTGGAGGGGTGCTTGAACAGGACCCCGCGGTGTGGAGGGCTGGATGAACAGTAGACGGTGGAGGGGTGCCCGTGGAGGGCTGGTTGAACAGTAGCCTGTGGAGTAGCGCGCGGTGGAGGCTGGATGAACAGGAGCCCGTGGAGGCTGGAGGAGGTCGACGGTGGAGATGAACAGTATCCCGTGGAGTCCCGTTTTGCGGTACGTCACACCCCTCCCGATGAAGAGGACCCCCGTTTCGACCGTAGGAGGTCCGTTTTGTCCGTTTTGCGGTACGCCACACCCCCCGATCAACAGGACCCCCGTTTCGACCGTAGGAGGTCCGTTTCATCCGTTTTGCGGTATGCCACATCCCTCCCGATCAACAGGACCACCCGTTTCGACCGTAGGAGGCCCGTTTCGTCCATTTTGCGGTACGCCAGACCCCTCCCGATGAACAGGATCCCGTTTCGAACGTGGCCGGTTGAACACAAGGCTGTTTCCTTCGTTCTGCGGTACGCCAGGCCTTGTTTCCATTGCCTGTTCCGTCCAAGCCCTCCCAATGAACACGACCACGCATTCCGTTCCAACCCAGCCGGTTGGCTCCCACGCGTTTTGTTGCCTCCCGATGAACACGACGCATTCCGTTGCCTCCCCATGAACACGGCGCATTCTGTTGCCTCCCCATGAACAGGACGACGACGTTGTTTCTCCGTTCCGACCCAGCCATGTCAACGAGCCCTCGCCGTATGTATGCGTGAGTAGGCGTTCGAGACCCCGCCCGTATGTACACATATGTGGTCGTATTTTCTTTCTTGTACCCTGGCCGTTGTATGTACGTGTACATGCTACGTGCGCGCCTCTACTACGACACGTGCGCGCCTCTACATCCACCAGTATATATGTACATACACGTTCGCGACCAGAATGACAATGCTACATACGCTTCGACCAGGTAGGTCCTGACTGTCAGGCACTTCCTTTCGTGCGAAGATGTAGCTGGTGGGTCCCAACAGTCGGGGGGGCCCGAATTGTTTTTTTTTTGCCCGGACGCACTTCCTTGCGTGCGAAGGTGTAGCTGGTGGGTCCCAGCAGTCAGGGGGACATTTTTCCGTGAAATACGGTGGCCCGTCCGGTGGGTCCCCGCTGTCAGGTGGAGGAATAATTATTTTGCGCGTAATAAGGAGGCACTTCCTTGCTGCGGCCGTGGACCCAGCTGTCAGCGTCTCCACGCACAGTACTCTTCTGATGGAAGTCGGTCGTTGACCACATTGACCACGCCGCACCGAGAGCACCACGGCAGTGGACGACGGCGAGCCTAGGAAGGGGATGACACGGAGGCAGGGAAGACTCGGCAGTTGTTTCCCACACGGAGGGGAGTACGACTGTACGAGGGTTTACTGGTTCGTCTGCCGTCGCCGGAGAATAACAGCAGGTGTGGGTGAGTAGAGGGATGGCTAGGCCAGCGATGGGAGTACGGTGGGGCGGTGAGGCCTGCGCGGCAGCACAGCCGGCCGTGGGGAGGAGGGAGCAGGCAGCCCCGTCGGCGCTTGTTTGAGCGGCTGGAGCAGGAAGAGTAGAGATTGAAGAAGCACGACGGCCATTGTTTGGACATCCAACAGTCAGTGCTTGTGCGTCAACCTTCTTTTAGGAAAGCCTCAAATCTGTGGAGAACGGCATACAACCCATCTGCCATTATTTCTAATAATTTACAGCCCATTTGCTAATTCTTAAGGTTTTTTTGGAGCCCATATTCTTTTTGTTAGCATTACAGCCCATATTGTGGCCACGATTAAAAACTATACGTTGCATATTTCGGTGCGGTCCGAACTGTTTTTAATCCTGAAATTTTGACTCACATTCAAACTGATTTTAAAAATAAATGTATATCAATATAAAATCCAACCAATTCTCCACGCATAAAAATTAATATAATTTAAAATCTTGAAATGAAAAAAAAGATATTTGAAACTAATTGCCGGTTTGATGTGTTTTAAAAATGTACAACCCATTTCTCATTACTGATGGGCCATTTTCTCGGCCAGCCGAATGAAAGCTCTCCTCGTCTTGAAAAATTTGCAGCCCAACAGGCCTGACAAAGCGACTTACTTGGCAAACCACAAAAAAAACTAGGCTCTGGCCGTGGACCCAGCTGTCAGCCTCTCCACGTACAGTGCTCTTCTGATGGAAGTCGTTCCTTGACCATGTTGACCACGCCACGTGGAGAGCACCACGATGGTGGACGACGGCGAGGCCTAGGAAGGGGACGACGCAGAGTCGGGGAAGACGCGGCAGTGGAAGCTCGCGTGGAGAGGAGTACGAGGGTTCACTGGTTCGGCTGCGGTGTGAGGCTGCCGTCGCCATAGGGCCTGGCCAGCGGTGGGAATAGTAGGGGGCGGTGAGGCCTCTGCGGCAGCACAGTCGGCCACGGGAGGCAGGAGCATGTGGCACGACCGGCGCTGCTTTGGGCGGCTGGAGCAAGAAGACCAGAGGTTGAAGAAGCACTGCAGCCGTTGGATGGACATCGTACGGTCACTGGAGCTAGAATCGTTCATATTGACTAAGTTGACGAAGCCCAGCCTCCCACCAAGGTGGGTCCCAGCTAGCTGAGGGAGTATTCATTTTTTTGTGCGTAATAAGGAGGCACTTCCGTTGGGTCCGAGCTGACAGTGGGGGGAACGTTTTTTTCGCGAAATACGGTGGCCCGTCCGGTGGGTCCCAACAGTCAGGAGGGAAACATTTTTTTTCGCGAAATAAGGTGTCCCGTCCAGTGGGTCCCCGCTGTCAGGTGGAGGAATAATTATTTTGCGCATAATAAGGAGGCACTTCCTTGCGGCCACCGTGGACCCAGCTGTCAGCCTCTCCACGTACAGTACTCTTCCGATGGAAGTCGGTCGTTGACCACGCCGCGCCGAGAGCACCAGGGCGGTGGACGGCGGCGAGGCCTAGGAAGGGGACGACGTGGAGCCGGGCAAGACGCAACAGTGGAAGCACGCACGGAGAGGAGTACAAGGGTTCACTGGTTCGGCTGCGGTGTGAGGCTGCCGTCGCCGCAGAATAATAGGGGGTGTGGGTGAGTGGAGGGATAGCTTGGCCAGCGGTGGGAGTAGTATGGGGGCGGTGAGGCCTCCGCGGCATCACAGCCGGCCACGGGTGGTAGGAGTAGGTGGCACGACCGGCGCTGCTTTGGGCGGCTGGACCAAGAAGACCAGAGGTTGAAGAAGCACTACGACCATTGGGTGGACATCGTACGGTCACTGAAGCTAGAATCGTTTATATTGACTAAGTTGACAAAGCCCTTGGTACGCTCCAACTTAGTAGGCCCACAGGTCAGCCTCCGAAACAGTGCCCCCCAGATGTTAGGGGGAGGAATCCTTTTTTGGGCGACCGAAGCTAAGAATATCCGAGATTAAAGAAGAAGCACGACATCCGTTGGATAGACATCCAACGGCCACTGCTGCTAGAACCGGGTGTTGACTATAATAAGTTAACTAAGCCTTGCATACGCATCAACTTATTTTTTTAGGGGACGCGTCACTTAGTAGGCCCACAAGTGTGTGGCAGAGAACTTATAGCCCATTTGCATTTTGTAAGAATGTACATCCCATTTTTGAATTCCAATGGAATTTACAACAACCCATTTACAGTTTGTTAAAAGTACAACCAATTTTCTAGCTAGGACAACGATTAATAATTTCAACCAACCGTTGAAGACAGAGTTCAATAAAATTTCCCACATTTTGATGGGATCCGAAATATTTTTATCCTGAAATTTCTAGTCAGATTAAATATAAATTTGTATTATGTAAAAATCCAACGAAACATTGCGCGCGCAACAATGAAAATTTAAGATTTTCAAAATCCATAAATAATATTTTATAAACTAATTTCGTGTTTGGTGCATTTTTTATAGTTACTGCCCAGTTTTTATAATTATATCCCATTTATTATTTTTTAAAGCCCATTTTCCTGTTAAGCCTAATGCATCCCTCCTAGAAAGATTTGCAGCCCAGCGGGGCGGAGAATAACAAGTTGACCTTGCCTAGGTATTCCTCAAAAAGACGTATAGTTGGGCTAGCCATTTTCATCTTGAAAAAATTAGTATCTGGGCTGGATATCTGGCCTGGGCTAGACGGGCCACAACCCGCCCAGTTAATACCCTGCTCTCCTCTGAACAACAATGAAATCATCGCCAAGAAAAACTCTGCAGTGCTCACGCCTCAAAAACACAAATACTTCTCGAGCTGCTTGGTCCCAGCTGTCGGCCGCACCTTGTGCAATTCTCTCGTTTATATTGACTACATAGGTTGACAATGGTGTGGGACCGTGATGTCAGGAAACCAAGAGAAAGCAAAAAAATAGTTGTACATAATAAGGAGCCACTTGCGTACGTACGGCTATGGCCCTAGTGGGTCCCTAGTGTCATCCAGTCAAAATAAAGTCATCTCCTGAATCCTCATGTTCGTTGACGATGTTAACAATGCTCGACACCACGGCGAGCGCAACAACTTGAAGGACAACCGAGAGGGCCTCACGGGCCCTACGGATGGTCTGATATAGCGCCCGCTGCTCATTAAGGAAGCCATGATCATCGGACACCTATGAGCACCTTCGAGAAACTGAGACGGCATGAAATGGTAAGGCCGCGCTTGGGAGCTCTGGTTTATTTCAAACCTGTACTAACATACAAGTGTAATTTACTCGTCATCGAAAACAACACGTAAAATACAGGCGTAATGAAACTGAGGGCCCGAGGTCTGTAAGTAAAACCGGCGGGTTACGCGTGTAATTTGAGAGACCAGTGTATACTTTTACGAGTACTGCTATATGGACGACATTACCAGACGATACATGCACGACGTGCGTATCATGCCATCCATGGGCAAGGCTGAAACAGCAGCTAACAGCTGGATTAGCAATCGTCCAAGTGTCGTTCAATGTTTTTATCGTGTGTGAAGTACTTCTGATATTTTACTACTCGAAATCGACCAACCAAGTGCCTTCGCCCGAGAACATCTGCTTTAATTTACAAGCGTCAGTTTTACAAGCGGTTTTGGTTGGAAAACGACGATCCAATCACGGCCTTATATCATGAGTTGGTCGGAAGATCATATGGTTTCACGTCTAACCTACCCGACTTGTTGTATAGGCTATGAATGAAACATCAGACGATGAACTTCTTAAGCACGGAAACAACAGAAGAGGATGATCTTCTTAACAAGCAAATCACTGGCATTAGATCGACATGCAAAACAATACGAAGCATTATTCTTAGGAGGCATGGTGAACAGCTCGTGATGCCGCATGCCACAACATTCCAAGCTCAACTTTGCAATCAAACACAAGGCCTGGCATTACATAGACAATATTCAGAACAAACTCTTAACACAGGAATATCTCAGCAGAGTAACTATTTACTTCTAAACTGAACGCAGGAATAGGAAAAAACACTCGACGCTGCTCACAGCAAGGGTGTCCCACTCAAAAATATCAAATGCATGTCTTCCGGCTAACATCAATGAGCAATTTTTGACAAGGTTTTCCAATTCCAATATATTAAACTAACGTCTTCTTGCTAACATCAATGATTAAACTTTGACAAGATTTTCCCATTCAAAATATGTAATGCCTACGATCGTGGAGTCCTGTCGTAGCTTCTCGTACTTGTTTGGGCACTTTTTGCCTAGGGCACTCCACGTGTTGTTAAATTGCCAATGGTCTCTGCAGACTAGTCATGTCACCGGTGTCTAATAATACTCTGTAAAGCTTCTCGGTCATTCCTTCTGTAATGTAGCGCAAACAGTGACTACTTCTTTCTGCAAAGTGGAACGACCAACTGGACCCAGTAATGCAGCAGTTTGCCTTGGACACATTGGCTCCTTTTGTGCAGTTCAACTAAAATCGAAGTCGGAATAAAACCGAGCTTTAATTTTGATACCCCTGTAAGCAACAATAGGTATAAGGGGAACAATTACTGAGAAATAACGGTTGATGACTTGTACTCCCAGAAGAAAAGCATCTACCGATCTACTTTATCTTAATGGGAAACAAAGCAGGAGAGTAGCAATTCTCCATCAGTGTGATTCATTCATATTGACTGAGACATTATCTTAACAATGCCTTGTTTCAACATGTATAAATAACGACAAAGCAGAAAAGTACCATTCCTAAAACAATGCAACTGATTCATTTTAACAGAGACATTACCGCCTTGGTTAAAGATGTAGGAAGAACTACAAAGCAGGATAGTACCATTCCTAACAAGTGTTGCAGTTTTGAACTAAGATTCAGTAGTTAATTAATTCTGAGAGTGGCATTGCTTAATTTTACCAGCGGCATTAGATTAACGAAAAGCATAAACAGTTCCAGGGGAGAGTGGGCGCAACAATAGTATGTGCTTCCATCTATTTATAAAGGGGGTGATGCAGAGTTTGTTGTAACAAAGCAACAAGCATCATGTCTGGGTTGGTCCCATTTTTGTTCACTACTTAATGGGAAAAGACAGCAATACAATAGCTTCAATTCAACATTTATTTAAAATAGTACCAATACAAGTAGCACAACATCTCAAAGCACACTGCACAATCATGTGGATGAAGGCATGTACTGACCTTTCATGAGACGGACAAGATAAAATACGAATCTGCCAACACGAATAGGAAATCCAATCTCGTTTTGTGCAGTTGCACTGAAATCAAGCAAAATGTTTCGCGTAGCAAAGCAAAATGTCGCAATAGCAACAAGTTGAATAGATATCCCTGTTTAAACAGAGGCAAAAATGGAATCAATTACTGGCTAATAAAGGAGGATGAAACATGCGGCCACAAAAATGGTAATCCCGCCAAATCCTAACAAGTGTTGCAGTTTTGAAATAAGATTCAGTAGTTAATTCTGAGAGTGGCATCAATTACTAGCTTATAAAGGGGGTGATGCTGAATTTGTTGTAACAAAGCAACAAGCATCATGTCTGGGTTGGTCCCTTTTTTGTTCACTACTTAATGGGAAAAGACATCAATACAATAGCTTTAATTCAACATTTATTTAAAACAATACCAAAACAAGTAGCACAACATCTCAAAGATCACTACACATCATGTGGTTGAGACCAAGATCTGAAACAACTCGCCACGAAGACTAGAAACAAAACTCGATCTCCTTTTGTGCAGTTCCACCAAAATTAAGCAAAGTCACCGGTGTCACATTCAAGTTGAACTGCACAAAACACTCTTAAAACATAAGTGTTTCGAGTAGTGAAGCAAAATGTCGCAATAGCAACAAGTTGAATCGATACCCCTATTTTAACAGAGGCAAAAAAAGGAAACAATTACTTGCCAATAAAGGAGGATGAAACAAACAGTGACAGAAAGAAGCATCTAACTTATCTTGGATGGAAAACAAAGTAGGACAGTAGCATTTCTAAAACGGCTGCATTGATTCATATTAACAGATACATTCTCTTGAAACAACATTCGTTAAAAAATGTAATTTACTTTTAACAGTGGCATTGCTTCAATTTTCCGGCGGCATTCTTAGATTAACAACAGCAAAATAGCTGTATGGGACATGCCAGCACCATGTGCGTCCACACGTATAAATGGGTGATGCAGAGTATGTAGCCAAGCAGCATATATCCGCTGGTCCCATATTTGTTCTCTTTGAACCTTCTTCCTATGAGAGGGCAACAAATCTAGTCCTGCACAAACTACCCGACCGCCCCCCCCCCCCCAGTTTCTTTCCCTTTTCAACAAAGAGATCAGTTCCTTACAGATGTGTATACTGGGTTACCCCCTTTTTCCCTTTTTGACCTACAAAGCGGCTGGATAGCCAGTCTATACTACTTTCCGCCCCTCCTTTCCTCATTAAACCACGTCCTAGATTCTTGCTCCAGCCCACCGCACCCTTCTTTCCTCTTTGAACCAAGACCTAGATTCGACTACAGATCGAAAAAGATCCACATGCAGCTAGAGCAACAACGGTTTCAAAGAAACTTATACCTTAGGGTCGTCAGGATGTGGCAAGGCGTGCGGCGGGAGGCCGGATCTGCTCACACTACTACGGCAGCGAGGAAGAAGGGGTCGGTGGCCCTCCCGCACAGGCGCTGGGTGAAAGAGAACAGCGCAGCCGGCAGTGGATTGCCTCCCTCGCCGAAGGCGATAGAGTGAACGCTGCACCTCCTCCCCTTAACGATGCGACGGGATACGGATGCCTCCTTCACCAGCTGTGAGGGGGGAGAGAGAGACAATAGGCCAACGCAATCTTGTTTAGATCTGGTGAAGAGAGGGTGAGAGACTGTGAATATAGCAAACCCTAGCAAATGAACGCTGAGCCTCCAGCGTGTAACATATATGTAGTGCGGCGAGCGTGTGGAGAGTGCAAACCCTAGCGAACAAGCGTGAGGCTCCTGCTTATATATATACTACTGTAGTATGGACTGAGCTCCGGTGCCTTCACTGCACCTGCTTTTGGCTGTATGACAGGTGAGCCAGCCACATTTTGGGCCCACCTTTCATAAATCCAAAGGCAGGTGCACTAAGTCAATGAAGTTGCGTCCATATAGTACTCTCTTGTATACGACTAATATATAGTGGAGTGGTTTTCTTATTCTCTCCATAACAATCGTTTTAAATTGTGTAAGTATGAAACGAAACTCTTTATTTAATGTACAGTGAAGAAAACTAGTACTACTTCCGATGAACTAACGATCCACGCCCACGCGTCCTGGTCGCACTTCCTGTCCTTCACGTGTGGTCTACCCTCCCTTAAGTGAACAACCACACACGCGCCAAATTATCGGAAACGTGTGAGAGTGTGTACAAATAAAGAATTTTAATTTCAATTATCGGAAAGGTTTGAGAGTATTACAAAGTTTGACTTCAGTCAAATCTAATATGCGGAGTAAATAAAAATGGAGGGCTACTACGTCCATCCGGGTTTTTAGTCCACACCATTTTTTAAATCAAAGTTAATAGCTGGACAAATAAAATTACAGGGGAGCTGGAGACAAAGTTGTGAGAAAGCTTAGAAATCAATAAAAAACTTATGCTCTTAGTACCAACGTCGATCCTTCTTCGAGGAAACATTTGGTTCATAGCCAATTGTGTGATAAAATTGCACCAACTTGAAAGACGACTGCGTCTCCAACGCAACCAAGGTGAACTGACGAAGGATATCATCTTTGTGCGTAACAAGCAAAGAGCACTGATGGAAGACAGCTTATTTTTCATTGAAAATCGATCAGCTTCACCAGCCAACGCAACCATGAGGCGCAACCATGAGCATTGATAGGTCATCGTGGTGATGAATCATCCATTTGGCATCAAGTTTTGGTGAGGCACATATGAAGTTCGACAAATCCTCACTATGGTCTGTTTCTTCTAAGTAATCAAGCTCGAGGAAGGAAGAACCATGTGGCAGAGGACAGTGAGGCAGAACAACAATGGCCATCCAATTTTGTGCAGTTCCACTAAAATTGAGGAAGACATGCCCGAGTATGGAGACACGCATCGCTGTTTCCAAAAATATAAAAAAGGGTTAGCAACGACATCTCAATTGTCAATAAGAATTAATGAAAAGTACACCAACAAAAAGAAGCATCATAATTATCTTGATGAGAACTAAACCAGGATACCCGAGAAAAAAAGCATTTCTTCATTTAACCAGTGATAGTACTACCACCATATGGACAATAACCGCACAACCACCATGTACTTTTTGACGAAACATGTATACCTCCACCGAGGCATAAATAAGGACAACTTTTCGAGTGGCATTTCCTCTATAATAGTACTAGTAGGTGATGTTGGACCAGCCGACGAACCCTAGCTACTATGCATGGGGAGCTGGGGAGTAGTCGCATAGAAGAAAACCCGCACGCAGCGACCTGGGGAGCTGGACCAGTACAAGAAGTTATACCTCAGGTGGGTGAGATGTCGTTTAGGCGGGCGGGCGGGATCTTCCCACACGACGGCAGCGAACAAGGGCGTGGAGGATCTTCGTCCGCGCCAGTGCCGACTCCGAGAGGACGGTGCGCATCGGCTTCCTCTGTCGCCGACGGCGACAACGTCAACGCTGCACCTCCCGCAGCGGACGGGATTCGGTAGGATCTGTGACCACCGGTGAGGAGAGAGATAGAGTGCACACTGTCATCTTGTTTTGATATGGAGAGGGTGAGAGAGCGAGACGCGAGAAACTCTATCAAACAAGAGGCTATAATGGAGTAAAAAAATCTCTCCATAGCAGTGGTTTTAATAGAATACGCGCGTTCCCGGAAAAAAGAAACGAAAAATGGCGGATAATTTTTTAAGGGTCTGTCTAGGACACATCTAGATGTTATGTCACATCTAAGTTGATGTCCACTCTGTTTGTGGTCTATTTTTTCCCTAGTTTTTTGGTTTCTTGTTGCTACATTATATACTCGTGGGAGCTTAGATGTGATATCCTTAAATAACATCTAGATGTGAATTAGACAAACTGATTTTCTAACGTACCAAGAAAGAAAACTCGATCAAAAACACGCCCCTGCTTCCAGGTCGCGAGAGTCGTCACGCAGACACACATAGACATAGACATGCATATCCGTGTTTACGTAAAATTCCATTTCCATATCCATCTCCAATCATATTTATCCAACTGGCACATTATTTACGTTGTTAATTATATACGCAGCAATATTAACGTACAACATCTCTTGTTTGCGCACGTCCGGACCGCTGCCACGGCCGGTCCTGACCAACCTGAACCCTCTTCATCACCCGCGCGTGCTTCCCGCCCGAAACGGTCAGTGCCGCATTCATGCCCGGCCAGAGCGGACGCGACCACTCACTGGCGCCGGCAATGAAGCGGCGCGCCGATCGAGAGAGCGTCGCCTGCGCCGCTTCCGGGTGCACGCGGCTGCTCCGCGTTCAAAGGTCGCAATAGCCGGCTACAACATGCATGTAAAAAGTTCTTGGGAGTCCGTGCTATAGCTAGCTGTCCTCCCCCAACTCGTCAATCTCTTCCAGTAGTGCTAGTACTCCTTGGCACGATCCATCAACAAGCAGGCGGGGAAGTTATCGTATACTCGGTTTGCGGTGAGTGGCATGCCGAGCGACCGTGTGGGGTCGAGCCGTGGAGGAGGGTGAGACACGAACACGACAGACGTGATTTAAACATTGGTTTTGCTCGATGGCGCGATCCAACGAAACGAAACGTTGGTTTCTCTCCGTTTCCATTTTTTCTTCGGAAAAACGGAAACTTTTCACTCCATTTTCATTCCTATTCCAAGGTTGCCCCGTTACAACATTCCATCAAATACAAAGGAAAACTAACACGCATGCTGATGCATCTCAATGATTCACAGATCATAGCCAATATTTACTTCACAACTAAAGAAAAAACTTGTGAGAGCGAGTACGAAAGAAAAACTATTGATGGGGTCACTACGACTTAAACCCTAAACCCTAAACATGATTTAATTTCCTGGCCAGGTAGAACTTGTCGAAGGAAAGACGGCTGGCACCCTCGGATCATATGATGCTTTTGTGCAGTTCCACTAAAATCGACCTGTGAGCATCCCTGATGGCAAAGATATTGAAGAAGTGTGATTAGAATAATAGTACTGGTACTAGTTCATGGGACATAAACTCATCACAAGTAGAAGCCGTTAGAAGTAGAGAAAGATCGACATGGAGATGGAGCTACGACAGTGGAGCAAGCCGGCTCCAAAAGGAAGATGGACTACCTGGGACGTCGGGTTGTAGCTAGGAGGGCGGTTGGGACGCGGCATCGGCCCATACTGCGGTGACCCCCGATTGGGACGCACCGACTGTGGGTTTTCTCTCTCGTCGATGTCGACCGCGTCTACGCAGAACATTGTTCCCTTCCCCCAGCTGCGGGATCAGGGCCGTCATTCTATGCTTGTGAAGAGAGCAACCTAAGCAAGCAGGCTTGTAGCTTAGGCTCCTGCTAGTGTATATATAGTGGTTTTCTTTTTTCTCCATATCAACCATTTTATATTGCGTACGTGTCATTCAAGAGTGAAATGATGGTTGCTTCTTCCGACTAACTTACTGTGTGATTTGACTGCTCCTTAGTGGCCCCTACACGTACTCCCCCTACGTGTATGAAATAGTCACACGTACACATGGACGCAAAAACGCACGCGACGCCCTAATGCATGCATGTCCGAGCACACGACGGAACACACACGGTCACGCTCAAGTGCTCAACCTCCACGTGCATGCACACACATACTCAGTCAGGGTGAGCTAGTGACCGTACAAACACCGGAATATATATATATTGAGCGCAATGAGCATATTATGAAGTCCACTGACTATATTTTACAAATATACAGTGACAGACAGTGTATTTATCTCGTTTGAAATTAAGCCATATTAACCGGAGAGGAGGCAGTATGGACTAGCATTACTTTGCTGTGTCCTGTCAACTTGCCGAACGAGGAGAAGGCTGCAGGACGGGAGAAGCTTGCGCGCGGTGGCTCGCAGGACAACGAGAAACTTTTGACTAATGCAAGCTCTCCCTCGCTCTGGCGGTGGACGTGCAACAGTTAATTCGGTGTCAGATTTCCAGAAGCATACACTATACTACTAGTGCTATTATTGTTCAACTTCCCGAATAAGCGAACAGCCAAGCGCAAAGTGTACTAGTACTACTACTATAGTCTATAAAGGTACATACTATACTAGTACTAGGAACCGGATGGAGGAGCGTCTACACTCTTATTATAATTTTAAAATGTGATAAAGCAATCTTCAACAAATTTGGTTCTCTTCGAGGGTTCTCGCATGTGATAATGGAAGTTGATTGCATGGAACACTCGCCACAATTCTCGTTAATTCTGGCTCATATCCTGTTACAAATAGTAGTGCTCGGTAATATTTCCTCTTTTTTTGTTATTCAGCATGTAAACAGGTCAGCAAACCTTGCGGCGCATCTTTGTGCGAACCGTGCTTGCTGCACTTTGAATGTGGCCGAGAGCTGGCTTGATGAAACACCTCGCTTCCTACTTCTTTTTTGCGGGGTACCTCGATTCCTAGTGACCAGTGTCTTGGCTGATCGTCCTAAGAATGCTTATATATATGAATAAAGCTCTCTCATTTACCCGCAAAAAAGATTAAGCCATATTAACCGGAAAGGAGGGAGTATGGACTAGCACTACTTTTTGGTGTGTCCCGTCAACTCGAAGAACGAGGAGAAGCTTGCAGGACAAGGTGAAGCTCGCTTACACCTTTTGACTAATGCAACCTACCCTCGGTGTTAGATTGTCAGAGGCATACACCGTAGTACGCAACATGCGGAGTACCATCATTGTTCGACTTCACGAAGAGGCGAAGAGCCAAGCGCAGTAGTACGAGTAGTACTACTACTAGAACCGCATGGTGGAGCGTCTGTACTCTTATTTTTTTATCTCTGATAAAGTACACGTTTATTCCGGAGAAGGGCAGAAAATGGCAGCCCAACATGTAATGAATGATATCGATCAACCAACCATGCTCGAATATATCTTAGCCTCAGTGCGAGCCCGTCTATGTGTCCTCACTCCTCGTCTCTCTCAAGGAACGGCGGGTTGGCTCTTTGCTATCAATTGAGATCGGTTTGCTCACACTCCTGTCCCACATGTCAGTGATATGCCAAGAGGAGGTGCGTTGACTGATTGGCCATACGCGTACTTGGTTTTGCACCTTCATACTACTCCTCCCTCCGTCATAGTTTACAGGGCGCGCTTCATTATGATGCATTTCTCTCAATGCATTTCCACCACCAGAGAGACTTTAGACGCGTTTGGTTTAATGCTCAATTAATTAGGGTGTGGTAACCGCAATCAAGTCCACAATTTTCTCTCCATGTATTGTACTACTACAGAGTGGAGTAAGTGCATCTGTGTACCCGGGGTGGAAGCACTCCATGCATGTGTGTACGCATTATTACCTCTAGTAATAGACGCCGTGCTATAACTACCAATGCTATTTTTCAGGCCGATCGCTAGTCGCCTTGGTCCCACAGTTTTTTTTCTTTTTTCTGAAGCACGCAGTATAAAGAGTGACGGATGGAGTAGTATGAGCGAATTCAAAGAAGAGTGTATTGATGGTTGATTCTTCAGAGCAACTTACAGTGGGAAAGGTGGGGCTTATGATTTGACTGCTCATTACTCACTATTAATGCGGCGCAACGACTGGGCTGAGTCTCCCATGCGGTTGTGCACTACCCCCTCGATTCTTAAATATACTCCGGAGTATTTGTCTTTCTAGAGATTTCAATGAGTGACTACTCAAATATTTGTCCTTTTAGAGATTTCAAATGGAGAGGCACATACGGATGTATATAGACATATTTTAGAGTGTAGATTCACTCATTTTGCTCCGTATGTAGTCACTTGTTGAAATCTCTAGAAAGACGAATAGAATATTTAGGAACGGAGGTAGTACACATACGAAGCAAAATGAGTGAATCTACACTCTAAAATATGCCCGTTTGAAATTTGTAAAAAGACAAATATTTAGGAACAAAGGAGTATAATTTTGTGCATGGCACATGGACCCGGATGATGAAGAGGCTTCTGCCAATGCTATCAAGCTTCCATCATTTGTTTACATAATTGACGTACTATACAAATAATTTTCCAGTGACATGAAATTTTACAATGGTGTGAGCTTTCAGCTTTTGTTTCGCGTGTCTTGCCATCGATGCTATTTTGGAAACAATAAAAAACTAACTTCCTTGCTAATGCATGTCAATTATTAGCAGATCAGAGCTAATAATTACATCACAACTTAAGACAGAGTTGTGAGAAGGTGTTAAATTAAAATTGATCCATGCTTTCATTGGCAGCAACATCCCCCCAGCTCTGTCTAAATCAACAAGGCATGTTGGGAAAAAAAGTAGATGTCTGGAGCATGCAACATTCCAATCATTTTGTGCAGTTCCACTAAAATAGAGCTCGTCCCTGTTCCAAAGATATTAAGTGTGATTACGATAATAGAGGATTGCTGATGAAACAATAAACACACAAATAGAAGCCGATCACCTTTGCAGTCTCTCTTAAGACTAACTAATTGGAGAAGATTAGGCTCGGAGTTGGATGAGGAGGATAGAGCAAAACCAATCTCCCTTTTGTCGGCGTTCTGGGAACGGGGGTCCCCAGACTTGCCTGCGTGCGGCGTGGCTCGAATGGGGGCCCAGCGTGGCCCATCTTCATCAACACAAGGCTCAAGACCCTCGCGAGGGGCCAAGCCTCGCGAGGCGGACGACATGGCGCTTCCTCAAGCACGGCCTCCTTAGGCTGGCTCGCGAGGAGGCGGAGAGATCAAGGCGGGTACCTCACGAGGTGCCCATGACGCAAGCCATGACGACCAAGGGTGCCAGGCGGGCGCCAGCCCGCGTAGTGTCCCCCCTTTCCTCTTTGGTGCAAAGGGGGCAAGCGCAGGGGAGAGGATCAAGCAAAGGCACCCATTTCGGTGCAACGAGACAAAGACCAGTCCAACGGTGGGAAGGAGGTCACCATGGAGCCCAGGACGGCGTCACCACAGGGCCTTTGGCAGGCGAAGACCAACTTTAGTCAGGATAAGTGTACCAGATGTTCCCCTTCGAATTGGCCAATTGTTGGCGCCCTTCCCGTTCAATATTTGGGAAGAGGCCCAGGGCCTTTGCCTATAAATAGGACTAGCCACCCCCAGGGTAGAGAGAGATTGGGCATTGATGAGATCGAGTACCAAGAAACCAGTAGAGCAAGTAGAGAGAAAGAGAAGGGTGATCGAACTCCCCTTAGCAGTTCATCCCCTAGCCTAGAATAGACCCTCGCGAGGTCGTTCTCCCTTGTACTGTTCTTCCTCATCAGCCCAAGAGGCAATCCACCCACCACAAACTAGAGTAGGGTATTACACCACAATGGTGGCCCGAACTAGTATAAACCATGTGTCTCTTGTGTTGTTCTTCTTGCAGTAGTTAGATCCTTACGAGACGGGGAGGTAGAGGGCACGATCTCCGTGCGCACCCCAAAGTTCGAACCTTAAGGGTCTGCCGGAACCCGTGATCCGACATTTGGCGCGCCAGGTAGGGGTGCGCCGGAATCTGTCTTCCACCGCTCCGCTCTCCTCCGACCGCCGCATCCATGTATGACGCTCGTTGGGCCCACGCCGAGCGCCGGGCCGCCATCGCTTCCCGCGTCGTCCAGACATCCCCCGTCGGTGGGCGTCCTCGTCGTTCCCCGTCGCCCGCCGTCAACACCGCCACCGGCCCGGCGGGGAACGAGCAGCAAGCATCCTCTCAGCACCCGTCCGTGCGGCGAGATGGCCGCACCGCCACTCCGTCGCTCACCCCGGCCGGTTCTTCGTCACACGTGCTTCGCGCGCCCTTGGAGGCTCGAGCTGCGCTCATCGCGGCGAATGAGCTCCTGCGCTACCGCCCCGTCGATGACGTCTACGAGGAGTGGCTCGATCGCGTCGCCGAGCTCGTCCGCGCCGCAGGGGGCTCTCCCGCGCCTTCCGCACCACTGCGCCGTACTCTGCCCCGCGTGGGCAATGAAGCCCCGGGGGCATTCCAGCCGTCTCCTTTCCAAGAAGATGCCATGGCCCCAAGGCGCGCAGCTCCTGGGCGGAACCCACTCCGTCATGCGCCGGCCCAGCAGGAACGGAGCTGCCAAGAAGTCCTGCGACCCCAAGAGGCCGCCCGGGTGCTCCCAGCCCCGGCTCGCCGAGACCCCGCTCCAGCTCCGGCATGTCAAGACCCCGTGCTGCTCCCAGCTGCAGCGCAAGGGGATCCGCAACGCCAAGCTCTCCCTCAACCAAAACCTCCCGCGGCCACCGCTGGCTGCCGCGCCTACACCGCCGAGCTGCGCGGAGTCGCATGGCCCAACAAGTTCAAGCCGGACCTGCCCCCTCGCCATGACGGCACGACTGATCCCACAGAGTTCCTCCAGCTTTACGAGCTGGGAATCGAAGCTGCTACTGGGGACGAAAAGGTCATGGCGAACTGGTTCCCCATGGCGCTAAAGGAAGGTGCTCGCACTTGGCTCCTGAACCTGGCTCCAGGCACGATCTCCTCCTAGGACCAGATGCGTACTCGCTTCATCGCCAACTTCCAAGGTACCTGCGACCGGCCTCCCGCCGTGAGCGACATGCGCCGCATCAAGCAGCAACCTGGGGAGACCCTGCAAAAGTACATCCAGCGCTTCAACAGTGTGTGCCTCAAGATCCCCAGGGTGTCCAAGGAAGCCATCATTTCGGCCTTCTCCGATGGCGTGCGCGACGTCAAGATGAAGGAGGAGTTGGCGATGCATGAAGACCTCTGCACCTCCCTGGAGCTGTTCAACCTGGCGACCAAGTGCGCCAGGGCTGAGGAGGGACGCCTCTCCCTCCTCGAGCTGCCTGCCGCAGACCTAGAAGAGAAGAAGCTCAAGGCCAAGGACGTGAAGCGCAAGGGGGCTGCCGTGCTCGCAGCAGAGCCGGACACCAAGCGGGGCAAGGATCTGCCCGAATCCTCCAGGGGCAGCCGGTACTGTGTGTACCACGACCTCCACACCCACAACACCAATGAATGCCAAGAACTCCGCGCGGTGCAAGAAGGAAGAGTCGGCCGACGCCCTGACCGTCCTGGCCGGGGCTACGGCCGAGGGGGAGGAACGAACCCGGGACGCTGGGAGGATCGTGGCCCGCGCCAAGGCTGGCGTGACCAACCTCGCGAGGACCGCTGGCGTGACCCGCCTCGCGAGGGGGGCTGGAGGGATCAGCCTCGTGAGGATCGCCCTCATGGCAACCCAGGCCTGCCGCCGTTGCCGCCTCAGCCAAGAAGGAATGAAGACCGCCACCAGGACGAGGGGGCTGGGGGCTTCCAGGAGCCTCGCGCCATCGCCTGCATCCTGGGCGGAGCTCAAGCCCCAGCCTCTCAGCGTATCTTCAAGCAGTTTGCTCGCGAAGTGAATGCAGTTCTCCCCAAGCTCGAAGCGACGCGTCCCCTCAGGTGGTCGGCCTGCACCATCACGTTCAGCTTAGCAGACCAGCTCAAGTGCGCGGCCATAGCCGGAGTCCTCCCAATGCTTTGTTCCCCAGTCATCAGCAACGTTCTGGTCACCAGGACCCTCATCGACGGAGGGGCAGGGCTCAATGTCTTGTCCGTGGAAACATTCAACAGCCTCCAAGTGCCCTATGACCAGCTTCAGCCAACCAAGCCCTTCTCCGGAGTCACTGACGGTTCCACGGTCCCGATCGGGCAGGTCCGCCTCCCAGTCACCTTCGGGGCCCGCAACAACTACCACACCGAGCTCATCGACTTTGACGTCGCCCACATCCGCCTGCCGTACAACGCCATCCTCGGGTACCCGACGCTGGCCAAGTTCATGGCCGTGACTCACCACGGCTACAACGTCCTCAAGATGCCAGGAAGCGGCGGCATCATCACGGTGCCCTATCAAGAGAAGGATGCAGTGTGTTCCCTGGAGCGAGCCTTTCAGGCCGCGTCACTAGAAGACCCAGATCGCGGAAGCAGGAGGCTTCCTGAGACCGCCCCCAAGAAGAAGAAGACGACGTCAGGCTCAGCCCCTCAGGAGGCAAGCCCTTCAGGGCCCGCGTCTGCCCAGGGGGATCCTCCTTCAATCGCATAGGAAAGTGCGCCCGACGCCCTCCTCAGGCAGGGCTCGGAGGCTCTCACCTGGAGGGCCACCGACCTCGCCAAGGTCACGAGGGAGGCGCTTGGGCACCATGTGGAGGCGTGTTTCAAAGCACGTTTCCCTCGAAAGGAAGCCAGGGAAGGAAGGTCAGACCAGCAGGAGTTTGTTAGCAAGGCCATTCAAGAACTACAGGAGTCAAGGATCATAAGAGGTTGCCGTCGCCCACCAGCTGTGGCTCCCCATCCAGGCGAGGATGGTGGGCTGCGCGTCTGCGTCGACGTACCGGGGTTCAATCAGATCGCCACGGCGGAGCGCCTCTGGCCCTCACAAGTGGGGCGCTGCGGAGGACCACCCCACAGCTATGTTCGCATGCCTTATGGCCTGCCGAGCGTGGCTGCGGCTTACCCGCGACTCATGCGGAGCGTCTTGGAGGCGCAAGATGACCGGCGTTCCACAACCCTGACGGAGATGGAGGCTGTTCGCGAAGGGCCACCAGTGCCTCCGGGGCCTCCCGAGGCCCCTCGGCCTGGGGGCTCGTGAGGATCGGCTTCTGCAGCCCACCGAGTCTGCTGCACCAACGCCACTGCGCCGACGACATCTTCAGGTGACACCTTTCCAAGTTTCATTCCCAGCTGGGAGCGCCCTCCCAGGGTTGCGTCATTCCCAGGCCGCGTGGGTCCGTCCCTGTGGCATGTATCCCTTTTTATCTTTTCAGTCGTTAGCTTGCTTTGCTGGGGGCGCCCCTCGGGCTGCATCATCCCCAGGCCACTCGGGCTAGGCCCAGTGGCGTGTATCCCTTCCGCGTTTATTTCCAATTATGCATTCGCCCATCATGCTTGATTACTTGATGCCGTCCACGGCACCTTTTCTTCTTCATGTCGACCACTTGCACGTTAAAGGGGGGGTGCCTGAGCATCGCGACTCAGGGCTCTTACTGGCTCTCCAGCCCTCACCCTCTGGCCTTGTCCATGGCATCGCGACCTGGCATACCAGCGACGGCTGAGACAAGCTCGAGGGCCGGGACCCGAGGACGTAGAGTGCCGGCATCTAACCAGATTTTGCAGGAACACATCTCAAGATACGGCCCAGTGCCAGGCGCAACCCGCCTAGAGGTAGAGCCTCGTGAGTCCCGTGTTGGCTCACGGGTGCCCAGATACACCTCACCTAGCTCTACCGTGCCAGCCACGTGTCAGGGCAGGGCTGTACACGCCTCGGTGGCTCCTCCCGGAGGGGAGCCCCCTCCCACGTACCAGTGGAAGCACCATGCTCCGCGCTGGCTGACGACACTGCCGAGGAGCGGCTATGCCCGTACACATACGGAAGCGCTATGCTCCGCGCTGGTGATAAACAACTGAGGGTGGCCTCTGGGCCGCGTTAACCTCAGGGAGCCCCGAGCTCAGTGGCCGGCCTCATCGCAACGCCTCCCCCCGGGAGCGCCGCGCGAGGGGGCTGGGCACGGGGGCTACGACTGGGTCACGCTCAGCCGTAAGCCCTAGCCAGGCCCCTCGGGCCTGGTTTCATCGAGCGTCTCTCCCCGAGCGGAGCCAAGGTACGAAGGCCGTTTGCGCATCAAGGGGGACTCCTGAGCATCGCGACTCAGGAGCCTAACTGGCCCCGTAGCCCCTCACTCCTTAGTTCCGAAAGGCTATGCTGGGTGAGGTACGCGTGGGGTCGGGCTCTGCAGACGTAGAACGGTAGCCCCGCCTACATTCCATCTCATGCTGTTCGCGCGTCAAGGGGACTCCTGAGCATCGCGACTCAGGAGCCTAACTGGCTCCGTAGCCCCTCACTCCTTAGTTCCAAAAGGCTATGCTGGGTGAGGTACGCGCGGGGTCGGGCTCTGCAGACGTAGAACGGGAAACACACCTACATCGCGCTTCCCTACTTGTTGTTCGTGCGCCAAGGGGGGCTCCTAAGCATCGCGACTTAGGAGCCTAACTTGCCACGTGGCCCCTCATTCCTTTGGTCCCGTCCTGGTTTCCGGTCAGGGCTGATGCTGGGTGAGGCATGCGCGGGGCCGGGCTCTGCCGGCATAGAACATAAGCAAGTAGGGAAGGGGAACATAAAAATTCAAGGAACTTAAAAGTAAATATTACAACCCATACTATCGCCTTGGTACCAAACGCAAATTTAAATGCCTCCCCGAGGCGTCGTGCATGTGCAGGGATCGAAAGAAGAACAGGAACGATAGCGGAGTCAGTTGTCGGCAGCGGAGTCGCGTGGAGTGGCTTCGCCTTGTGGAGTAGTGGGGCCGGCAGCGCCTCGCTTCGGCTTGGTGCTGAAGGCCCGATACTTCCCTAGCAGCGCCTCTGCGCGCCCCTTCACGGCCTCGACAGCGGCAGCGGCGCCCTCGCCGCTCACCGGCTCTAGCAGGCTGTCGAGGTCGGCGCTGGGATCGCGAAGGTAGACGTGGGCGAAGACCCGCGTCAGCGTGGCAGAACACAGGACTCGCGCCTCGGCCTCGGCCGTGGGGGCGAGTCCAAGGGCGACATCTCCAAGAGCCTTCACCAAGAAGGGAAGCAGTTTGGCGGGGCCGTCCCCGTCACCAGCCAGCAGGCTATCCAGGCCACTCTCGTAAAGCGTCTTCAGTGAAGCGCGAGCATCCTTCTCCATGTCCGCGAAGGCCACGCGATGCTCGGCAAGGACCCGGGCCTTGGCGTCCAGCTCGGCCCTCGTCGTATCCAGCTCCTTCTTCAAAGCACCTAGGTGGCTGCGGCGCTTCTTGAGCTTCGCCTCCCCGTCCTCGAGCGCCGCCTCGCGAGCCTTCACCCCCTTCTCCTGCACTTGGCGAAGGCGGGTCTCCTCTGCAAGCTGATCCCGCAGGCCTTGCAACTCGTCCTCCAGCTCCTTGCAGCGGCCGCGGATGCCAACCACCTCTCCCAGGGCCGCGTCACGGGCAGCCTTCGCCTCGAGGGTGGCCTCCCTCTCCCCGTCACAGGGCATTGAGGCCTGAACCAGCGCTGCCCGAATCGAGGCGTCGGAGCGAATCCACCCCGAGGCCAGCTCCAGGCGCCCGGCCACCAGGCGAGGGTCGGCGCCTAGAAGATCCTACCGCAGCCGGTCTAGTTCAGCAACAGCCCGCTCCAAGATGGAAGAAGAAGGCGGAGAAGCATCAATACGCCCGGAGGCAGCAGGAGGGGTCGTGGAAGCAGCGGCAAGTGGAACGGGAGGAGAAGATAGCGGCGGCGAGGCCACAGCGTCCGGAGGTGGAGTCCGCTGCGCCTCCCCTGCCATAGCAGCAGCGCCAGACAAGGGCACCTCGGAGGTCACTTGAGCCATGGGGTCTGACGCCCCGGCCAGCTCGGGCAAGCCCCGCAAGGACGAGTGGGCAGGAGAAGCCCGTGCGTCGCGGTCTCCCTCCCCTGCAGGCGGAGGTGTCGCCGCAGCTGGGGCCTCAAGAGCTCCCTTCAGCTTCTTCGCCGCAGGCGCCAGCCTGCTCAGGAGAAGTAATCGTCAAGCCTCGTCGGCGGAACAAGAAACCAGGGATCAGGGATCAAGCACTTACAAGTCGTCGCCAGGAAGCTCCAGCGGCCTCCTGCCAAACTTAAAGCCCGAGAGCCGGCTGGAGGGGTCGACCTCAGAAGCAGAAGGCGCGTCAACGGTTCGCCCCGGAGTCAGGGCGGACCCGCGGGGGATCAACCCGGTCGTGCCCTTCTTCAGGACTGGGGGTGAGCTCCCGCTGCCCAGCACGTCGTCATCATCGTCATCATCGCTCAGCGAAAGGCGGAGAGCGCGGGGCTTGCGCTGGAGCGGGGGAGCCCTAGACTCTCCGTCAGTCGCCTCAGAGTCGGGACCTCCCTCCCGCTCCTCCTCGCCCGCTCCTCCGCTGGAGTCGCCGGAAGACACATCCACCAGCTCCTCGGGAGCCACCACGGGCACGAGCCCGTCCCCGTTGAAGACAGGCATGGACTTCACCACTTGCTCCCAATCGTCGCGGAGGAACAGGGGCGAAGGCGCGCCCTCCAGCCTTGCTACCTCGCCCCCGACCAGGGATTGGAGAACCGCAGCCACGTCCTCTTCGCCCACGGCTGCGGGGCTCGGGTGAGGCCTCCACATTGGGGGAGAGTATTGCCGAAGCGGAGCCAGTTGGTGCTCCAGGAACTCCCTCAGCAGCGACGCCCCAGTCAGCTTCACCGCCGCCATGTTGGCCGGCTTCAAGTCAGCGTCCATCTTCGCCAACATCGACTTCGCGCGGGGATCTGTGAGCTCCGCTCGGCACCAGTCGCTCGAGCTCACGGGCGGCTCCGTAGGAAGGGCCAACCGAGGGTGGACGCGCCCGACGTCAATCAATACCCACTTGCTCCGGAAGCCCTCGATCCTCTTCCCCGGATTCGAGATGGCCATGGAGCTGCCGCACGCGAAGAAACCCGTGCACGCAGAAGGGGAACCTTTGGAGGTCCGGAGGTAGAAGTAATGGCGCAGCAAGGCCACCGAAGGCTGCACCCCCACGTGAGCTTCGCAGTAGTAGGCGAAGATCGCCAGGAGAAGGACGGAGTTGGGGTGGAGGTGCAAAGCTTGCAAGTTGTAATGATGGAGGACGGAAAGGAAGAACTCGGAGAAAGGAGGCACCAGGCCCGCTGTAATGGAGCTCACGAAGAAAGGATAGAAGGTGCTCCCTTGGCCTTCGGGGGCATCGGAGCCGGCCTTGAACATCTGCGCCCCGTCAATGCCCTGCGCCGCCGCCATCCGGTACAGCAGGGCGAGGCTCGCCTCCGACACGTTGGGCGAGTCCAAAGCAGGCGAGAACCAAGCTTCGGCCGGGGCTCGGCGAGGCGCCATGGCTACCTGGGTCGAGCAGGTGGAGCAGATCTGGAAGCTTGGAGGGAGGAAGGAGAAGCGCAAGAAAGGGGATCTGAGCGGCGGATGAAGAAAGAGAAGAGCGGAGCCCGAGCAGATGTCACGCCTTTAGTATCCTGCGCAGTCACAAAAGCACCCACGTCCAATCAACCGCCACGCGGCGCCCAAGGCCGCAGGCTGTTAGGGCCCGCAGCGCTTCGCCCTTGCCCTTTCGCCTCTCGGCACGGCCAAGTCCGTGCGCGCCTTGGGCCCGGGGGCTACTGTCGGCGTTCTGGGAACGGGGGTCCCCAGACTTGCCTGCATGCGGCCTACGGCGTGGCTCGAATGGGGGCCCAGCGTGGCCCATCTTCATCAACACAAGGCTCAAGACCCTCGCGAGGGGCCAAGCCTTGCGAGGCGGACGACATGGCGCTTCCTCAAGCACGGCCTCCTTAGGCTGGCTCGTGAGGAGGCGGAGAGATCAAGGCGGGTACCTCACGAGGTGCCCATGACGCAAGCCATGACGACCAAGGGTGCCAGGCGGGCGCCAGCCCGCGCAGTGTCCCGCCTTTCCTCTTTGATGCAAAGGGGCAAGCGCAGGCGAGAGGATCAAGCAAAGTCACCCATTTCGGTGCAACGAGACAAAGACCAGTCCAACGGTGGGAAGGAGGTCACCATGGAGCCCAGGACGGCGTCACCACAGGGCCTTTGGCAGGCTAAGACCAACTTTAGTCAGGATAAGTGTACCAGATGTTCCCCTTCGAATTGGCCAATTGTTGGCGCCCTTCCCGCTCAATATTTGGGAAGAGGCCCAAGGCCTTTGCCTATAAATAGGACTAGCCACCCCCAGGGTAGAGAGAGATTGGGCATTGATGAGATCGAGTACCAAGAAACCAGTAGAGCAAGTAGAGAGAAAGAGAAGGGCGATCGAACTCCCCTTAGCAGTTCATCCCCTAGCCTAGAACAGACCCTCGCGAGGTCGTTCTCCCTTGTACAATTCTTCCTCATCAGCCCAAGAGGCAATCCACCCACCACAAACTAGACTAGGGTATTACACCACAATGGTGGCCCAAACTAGTATAAACCCTGTGTCTCTTGTGTTGTTCTTCTTGCAGTAGTTAGATCCTTACGAGATGGAGAGGCAGAGGGCACGATCTCCGCGCGCACCCCAGAGTTCGAACCTTAAGGGTCTGCCGGAACCCGTGATCTGACACCTTTGTGCAGTCGCACTGAAATGTAGAGACGTTGCCCGTGTGACATTTTAGTACAACTGCACAAATCACTCTTAAGAAAAAAGTGATTTGTGCAGTTCACCAAAAGGTCGCAATAGCAACGAGGTGAAATGGATAGCCCTGTTTGCAAAAAAGAGGTAGAAAGGAAACAATTACTGGCCAATGACCGTTTATGACACATGAGATGACAAAAAATAAGCATATTCCTTGTCCTAAGGGAAGATAACAACACGGTTGTGCTTGTCTAAAACGGTGTGAGGACGAGAATGCAATATGGAAAGTACGCCGGACGAGCTACGTTTTGGGCAAAGAACTATGGAAGATCCACATGCAGCGACGTGGGAAGACGGGCAGTGGAGCAAGGCCAGAGGGGATACCTGGAGGTCGTCGGGATATAACTAGGTGAGCGGCGGCGGGCAGAATCTGCGAACAGGTGGCGTAGGCCCTACCACACCGGAGCTTGGTCAGAGAGAATGACGTGTACCGCAGATCGGGATGTGCTGCCTCGGCACCGTCGAACGGAGAAACCATGCACTTCCTCCCTTTCCCCTGGCGGACAGGATGCGGCCGGATCAGTGACCAACGGTGAGAGAGAGAGAGAGGCCACCGCACTCCCTTTCCCCCGGCGGACAGGATGCGACCGGATCAGTGACCAATAGTGAGAGAGAGAGGCCACCACAGCCTTGTGTGAGATACTCTGAAGAGCGACAAACCAAGCAGGCAGGCTCCATTGTATATAGTGAGCGGACTACCTTTTTCTCCATAAAAATCGTTTTATATTCTGTGTATGTTCCATTGAGCACTATAACTTTATTTAAAAATAACGCGGCAACGCGTCAAGTCGAACTTTGTTTCGTGCACGCGTGGTACACGGCCTCCCTAGGTAAACAACCGCTACAGCCGTTCAAATTAGCATGTGGGCTGCCATTTCGTAAAGAAATGAGATCCACCGTGTATCCGCGCGGGTGTGGCTGGGCACGAAGCGTGAGTACGTGCACGGTACACCTATTCTCTTCTTGTATACATACACCACCTACGTGGGGTTGTGTGAGAGAGATACAAACCTAGAGGGATATAGTGTGTGGGTTCTTGACAGTTTTTTTGGGGGGGGGGGTCAATCAAAAAATGTAACATATGCAATGTGTGTGAAATAGAGTCCTGGATATAACATACATATAGAGGGGCGATCCACGGGAAGAGAGTGGAGGTATCATCGGCTTGAGGTATCCATAGAATCGAAGAGAGGGATGATGTGTGTGTGTGCGCGCGCGATCGATAAAGAGTGCCATCGAATTTGTGTGTGCCCACGTCAAAGATATAGAGTGGCTGGCCTACTAGAACGTGAGATGGGACATGTGCAGTTTGTCTCTGTGGCATGGATACCTACCTGCAGCATTCGACTATCGGTGTGTGGTGGGGGAAGAGGGAGGCCCAATTAACTATAGAGGTACAATGGCTGGTATATGTGTGGAGGAGGAGAGAGGCCTACCTCATATATTAAGGAGATCGATCTGCCTCATGTATTAAGGGAGATCGATCGGCATCCGTGCATATGTGCAGGAGAGGAATAAGGTTGGGAGAGAGACAGAGCTAGAGTGTTGGAGGGGGTGGTAGTGGAGTTGCTTCTAACAAATGGTGGGATAGGCTTGCTAGAAAACGGAGGGCACGCCCGCAATATCAATAAGAGAGGAGATGGCTGCTTGTTGTCTGTGCACGTGCGTGTGAGAGACGGGTCAAGAGGCATGCACGAATGATGAGGGGGGACGATGTGGTTGTGCTAAGCAGACGTAACTACATAGGAAGATCAATCGCCCTTTGTTAGAGAAAGGAGAGACATAACTTGTGAGGTACGTCGATCGATGGGGGGGTTAGTTAAAGTCGATATAGGTATATGTTGGGAGATCGATCGGTATACATGCATGTGTGTGTTAGAAGCAAATGAGGCACGAGGAGAAGGATAGAGAGAGAGGGATGCATGTAGGAGGTGGTACGAGAGGCATACTATATCGAGGGGGAGGAGTGTGCGAGTACGAGAACGATGAAAAGAGTGGTGGGAGTGAGGCATGGACGGTGACAAGAGAAGAGGGGAAGCTTGTGTTTGTGCTAGGCACACCTGGCTAGAGAGGCATATCGATCGATGTGTGCCATAAAGAAGGAGCTGGGGGGCCTACACACACCGTGGGTGAACGACCTAAAGTGAAAAGACGAATTTGCGCGATGGATCTAGAGAATGCTGAGGGAGGGTGAGAGGGATGCGGGCGTGTGCATGCACAAGAGAAAGTTAGCGCTAGCTACAAAGATAAGAGGGTTGTGTGGGTGTAAAATACAAATAGAGATCATATATACTTCATTATAAAAAGCGAATTCGGATATTTGAAGAATGTATCATAGTGTTTCAAACCGACGCATGTGTGAATATATATAACGGTGATACACATGGTGTGGTTATGAACATGTTATACTACATTTAATATATTTTATCTCTACTCTTATAAAAAACGGAGTTGTTGATGATGGTGTGCCTGCCATCTTGCATTATAGGCCGTCTGATTTATATCTGGCGGATAGCAAGGAAACTATGATGGTTGAAGTTGGCAACAATCATGATTGTAGATTCTTATTGAAATAGAGAAACAAATTCAAATTTAGTTCGAATTGCAGCGGTAGTATAGACATTTGGAATGCACTAAAATGTTGGTATGAGTAGGTTACATGCATTATACAGCAAGCGAAAAAATTTAATCGGACATAACATGGATTCATACTCCCTCCTTCCATCTATATAGGGCGTAATGAGATTTTTAAGACCGCCTTTGACTATTGACAAGATTAATAGTACATGACATGCACAATGTGGAAATTATATCATTGAAAGAACCTTTCACAGACAAATTTAATGGTGTGCTTTGTGTAAGTTGCATGTCATATATCATTGCTCTAATATTTGGTCAAAGTTAGCATCAAAAAACGCATTAGGCCCTATATAGATGGAAGGAGGGAGTAGCTTTGAATAGCATTTGTATAGTAAAACGGGGCAAGACTCTCTCTTTGTGTGGTGTGAATAGTTTTATTTTTTTTGTTTTCTTTTTGGTTGAGGGAAGTGCGAATTGATTTGGTACGTACAAGTACAATATTACTACACGTTAGGCTTGTCCCTAAAATTCAACCCGCGTCTTGTTATATCCCGAAAATTCAGATATCATGCTCCCAAAACTGGCGCCTTCACAAACCACGCCTTGCTATCCTGAAATTACAACGCGCGCGAAAACTCCCTCCAGCTGCCAAATCCCAACACGCGAAACCCCCCCTTCTAACCCTGAGCCGAAAGGGCCACTAGTTCAACTCGGTGGGGGGTACTTTTGTAACACACCCTACATTTTGGACAAGTGCGTCATTAAGTCATGCGTCACCCCCTCCCATCACCCCCTTTTCGCCATTCGAAATCCCAGGCCGCCATAACCTCTCTGCTCCAGCCGCGAAACCCCACCCTCCTCCGTCTGCCACGTCACCGCTGCCCAGCCGGAGCCTCTTCCTCGACGACGTCGTCCACCGCAATAGCTCGACGTCCCTCGTCCACCTCCCCGGATGAGGATCCATCGTCCATTTCACCGTCCCGCCGGTTCAGCCGCCCCGTCCTCCACCTCCAAGGAGCTGCTCCGACAATCGCCTCGTCTATCGCGGCTGCTCCATCCCCACAGCGCCGCCTTAACCTGCTCCACCGGAACCGCAACATCCTCACCAACTCCTCAAACGAAGCCGAGGCCTACTCGGCGCCACCAAAGAGGTTGTACACTCATCGCATCGCACCTTCTCCTTAACTCGACCTCCCGGTGCCGACGGTGCTCCATCCCGCACCCCCATGGAGCGGCTACCTTGAAGCCGGCGCCGCGGGCGACATCTCCACAGCGGCTCTCCCCCAGTCCGAGGCCCCTTCGGCGGCGGCGTCCATACTAGCCGGATCTGTTGCAGCTGCTCCGGCTCTCGCTCACTCGCTCACTCGCTCACGCTGCTGCTGCTGCTGCTTCAGGGGAGGACACCGCAGCACCAGCAGAGCAGTAGTATCTTTGAGTATTCGCAGTCATCCGGATGATGTACGGATGTAGTCGTACGAGTCATGATGTTTCGTTGCATGTATGAGAGTAGTTGAACCTGGCATGTTGTTTATCTTTCATGCATGAGTCTATGTATAATTATGTTGGGACTTTATTCGTCGTATTTTCTTCGCACTTTTGTTTTCTTCCGGGATTTGTTGCTGGCTTTTCCCGGATTTTATTCTTGGACGTTTCTTATCTCGATTGCGTTGTCTTGGAAAAATCCACAATAGGATGACACAGGGAGACAGCAATAGCAACGTTCGTGAGGGAACTCCTGTTCGTCGTTCCGCACGACAGGCAGGATATCCTCCCGAGCCGTACGTTCCGCCACCACCTCCACCGCCTAATCCGCCCTCCACTGAGCAAATTCTGCGTATGTTTGAGGAAAGAAGGAACAATGATCTGATTGAAATACTAAGAAGTGTGCAAGCTATGGTTGGACAGAATGGAAATCAGAATGGTCATCACTCAAAGCTGTCAGATTTTAGAGGACCAAACCACCCAGCTTCAGTCAGATTGTTGACCCATTGGATGCAGACGATTGGTTGCGCACCATTGAGAAAAAGTTTGAGATTGCTCGTACTGAAGAAAATGATATAAAGTTCCATTTGCAACTCATTACCTTAAAGGCGCAGTTGCCATATGGTGGGAAAATACAAAAGCCATGTGGCCGGTTGATGAGGAAATCACCTGGGAAAAGTTTAAGGACCAGTTCCAAAAATATCATATCCCTACTGGAGTTATGAAGGCCAAGCAGCGTGAATTTCTCGCACTCGTCCAAGGAAATCAGTCTGTGGCTGAATATTTGCAAAAATTCTATCATCTGGCCCGTTACTCTCTTTATGACGTGGCCACCGAAGAAAGAAAGATTGACAGATTTCTTGGAGACCTAAATCCGCAACTCCGGTGTACTCTCAGTATGCTTGATTTCCCAGATTTCCAAACTCTGGTGAATAAGGCTTTCATTGCTGAATGGGAGCACAATCTTATAGAAGATAATAGGCCTGTTAACAACGACAACAAGCGTATGTTTGAGCCAAAGAAGGATGGGAAACCAGTGCAAAAGGCTCATACCTGGCAGCAGACTCAGGTGGAATACAAGCCAAATTGGCAGCAGAATGTTAACAAGACCACCACTCAAGTCAAGAATGTCGTGACCAACCCAATACATGAAGAGCGTCAGCGCAATAATTCTTGCTTTAATTGTGGGCAGAACGGACATTATGCCAGACAGTGTCCCAAGAACAACAGGGCAAATGCCCTAATCAGGCCACAAGTCAACTTTATGGAGTCATGGCCAATCCAGCAAAACTTCACTGGGCACGTGCATCATATCTCCACCGATGAAGCCCAAGAGAAGCCAGAAGTCGTCATTGGTATGTTTTCTGTTAATGACATACCTGCCGTAATTTTATTTGACTCTGGGGCTTCCCATTCTTTTATTTCTCGGAATTTTGCTGCCCAAAACAACTTTCCTTCCACTCTTTTGGGCAAAAATATGCTGGTACAAACCCCGGGATCTATAATCAAGAGCAATCTGGTCTGCCATGATCTGGAAATCAATATCAACGGAGTCTACTTTCCAACCTCTCTGATAATCATTGAGTCTAAAAAGTTCGATATTATATTGGGTATGAATTGGTTGACAAAATATCAAGTTTGCATAAACTGCGCAACCCGAGAAGTCACTTTGACCAGTCTGAATGGGCAGACTATCAAATTCTACGCTCGCAAGAATATACCCAAGCAAGAATTGGCTTGCACCGCTGTGGATGAATTGGAATTTATTCTTGTGGTCAGCGAGTACCCTGATGTATTTCCAGAAGAACTGCCAGGCATGCCACCAGATCGGGAACTGGAATTTGCAATAGATCTTGTGCCCGGAACTGCATCGTTATAAAAGAAGTATTACCGGATGCCCTCATCAGAATTAGTGGAGCTAAAGAAACAGCTTGATGAGTTGCTCCAGAAAGGATATATTTGTCCCAGCTCTTCACCATGGGGATCACCTGCTATTTTCGTAGACAAAAAGGATGGCAGATTACCACCAGCTGAATGAGGTCACTATCAAAAATAAATATCCGCTGCCAAGGATTGATGATCTGTTTGATTAGCTCAGTGGGGCTAAAGTATTCTCTAAGATCGATTTACGGACCGGATATCATCAGCTCAAGATTAAAAAGGAGGATATTCCTAAGACCGCATTCACTATTCGGTACGGTCTTTACGAATATACCGTGATGTCCTTTGGTCTCACCAATGCCCCTGCTTTCTTCATGCATATGATGAACAAATTATTCATGGACTTCCTCGACAAATTCGTGGTAGTCTTGATCGATGACATCCTCATTTACTCCAAGGGTGAAGAAGAGCACAAGGATCACCTCCGAGCAGTGCTACAACAACTCCGCGACCATCAGCTATACGCCAAATTAAGTAAATACGAATTTTGGCTCAAGCAAGTTGGGATTATCGGACATGTACTATCCGCCGAAGGTATAGCCGTGGACCCGATCAATGTAAAGGATGTGCTCGATTGGGTGTTGCCCACGACTGTGACGCAAATCCGTAGTTTTCTTGGATTGGCTGGATATTGTCATTGTTTTATTGAAGGGTTTTCCAAGATTGCTAAACCCATGATGGAGCTGCTCAAAAAGGATAAGAAGTTTGAATGGACGGAGGACTGTGAGAAAAATTTCAGTGAGTTAAAGATACATCTGACAACCGCACCTGTATTGACTCTTCCAGACATTTATCGCAGTTTTGATGTGTATTGTGACGCCTACAGGCAAGGTATTGGTTGCGTACTTATGCAAGACAGCAAGGTAGTAGCATATGCATCACGACAGCTACGACCCCATGAGGGAAATTATCCTACTCATGATTTGGAATTGGCTGCGGTGGTTCATGCATTAAAAATTTGGAGACACTACCTCATTGGAAAACGGTGACAAATTTACCGACCACAAGAGTCTCAAATACATCTCCACTCAGCCAGATTTAAATCTCCGTCAGCGAAGATGGCTAGACTTGGTCAAGGATTACGACCTTGGAATAAATTACCACCCGGGCAAGGCCAACGTAGTTGTCGATGCACTTAGTCGAAAGCCCGTCAGCTTAAATTTCATATTGAGATCCTTGCCCCCGAACTCCAAGAGGAGATCGCTCAGCTCAACTTGGTCATAGTGGATGCTGGCCTCGCTAATATTTTGGAAGTTATACCCACACTTGAGATAGATATCCGCAAGGCCCAGCCAGCTGACACCGAGCTGCAAAGACGTGCCCAGGGCCAGATGGCAGAACAGACCCCAGATTTCTTCAAGGACAAATTCGGTACCCTCCGATTCCGTGGACGGATTTGTGTACCCAATCAATCGGATTTAAGGAAGAAAATTATGTCAGAAGCACATGAATCCTCATATTCCATTCACCCGGGAGGTACGAAAATGTATGAGGACCTTAGACAAATATTCTGGTGGGATGGAATGAAGAAAGACATTGCCTATTTTGTAGCCTGTTGCAACATATGCAACAAGGTGAAGGTAGAGCATCAGAAGCCAGCCGGACTCCTCCAACCACTGCCGGTTTCACAATGGAAATGGGATGACGTTTGTATGGATTTCATTACGGGATTGCCTAAGACTCAGCGAGGCAATGATGCAAGCTGGGTTATAGTGGACACCCTAACCAAGGTCGCTCACTTCATTCCAATCAGCACCAGATACAGGGCAGATCAACTTGCACAGCTCTATGTATCCAGAATAGTCAGTCTGCATGGAGTACCCCGAACTATCACTTCCGACCGAGGTTCCCTGTTTACCTCCGCTTTTTGGTCACGCCTCCATCAAGCCTTGGGGACAGCACTGAAATATAGTACTGCTTATCATCCTCAGACGGATGGACAGACAGAATGGGTAAATCAAATACTCAAAGATATGTTGCGAGCCTGTGCTTTAGCCCAAGGATCCAAATGGGAAGACGGTTTGCCATATGCCGAGTTTTCCTATAACAACAGCTTCCAGACCAGTCTGAAAATGTCACCATATGAAGCTCCGTATGGCCGTAAGTGCCGCACTCCTTTAAATTGGTATCAAACTGGAGATAGTCGTATCTTCGGAACAGATCTCATGATGGAAGCTGAGAAACAAGTTAAGGAAATCATAGACAGATTGCAATTGGCCAAATCTCGACAAAAAAGTTATTATGATGCAAAGCACCGACAGATAAGTTTTGAACCCAGAGAGCACGTATACCTCCGAGTCACTCCTATGAAAGGAGTCAAGAGATTTCAGACTCGTGGAAAGTTGGCCCCCAAATTTATTGGTCCATTCCCAGTTATGTCTCGAGTAGGTACTGTTGCGTATCAATTAGAACTACCCGCTGAGTTGGCAGACTTGCACAACGTGTTTCATGTTTCACAATTGCGACGATGCATATCCCCGCCTGAGAAAAGGACTGCTATGGTTGAGGTAGAGTTGGCAAATGATTTAAATTATGAAGAGAGACCGTTCAGAATTTTGGATCAGATGGAAAGGGTCACTCGCTGTAAAGTAAGGAAATTTTACAAAGTTCAGTGGGAGCATCACACGGAGTCAGAATCAACTTGGGAGCGGGAAGAATTTCTACAGTCACATTATCCAGAGTGGTTTTCCCAAGCAACCGAATCTCGAGGATGAGATTCATTCTAAGTGGGGGAGGTTTCTGACAGCCTTGTTTTTGCCCTCTCTCATTTGCTTGATTTTATTTGGATTAAATTTGAAACTTGGAGTTTTTGAGTCTTTTCATATGGACTTAAACACTTGGGTACTCTTGGCTTTCACCAAAGTGCTCCATTTCCCTCTCTGATTATCATTCCCCTTCTGATCCATACCAAAATAATCTTTGGAATATTTTTCTTAAATGAAAACTATTCATTTTCTCTCAAAAACCCTAGCCAGATCAGTATGCTCCAAAGCAACCCTAATTTTTATGGCCCAGAAAAATCTGAGATAATTCACAAATATTCTTTGAACCCTAGGGCACCTTCCTGAGCAAAAATATTTCATCACTTTTTGGAATATTTTTGCTATAGAAAATATTTTCTGTTCTGGACAGAAATGGTGGTTTCTATAGCAACTACCATTTTACTTGCTACTTTGTGCCTGGGTTTTCTTGTGCATTTTCACCTTAGTAACTCTTGGCTAACCTCCAAAGCACAGCCTCTAACTCCCAGCCATTTGACCTCAGTAACCTCTCAAAGTTAATGACCAGAAACTTACCTGGCGTGCAAAAACTTCTTTACTGCACATGGATCCAAACCAAAGCGTGGTAACATCTCAAACTACCACGAACAACACACCAGACATGAAGTTTAGGCTTAGCTTGGGCTGATGTCATAGTCCATGCGGTGACCGCGTTCGTCCAAGGGTGCTGGCATGCATGTCGACGCGCTCTGAGTGCTGCCGAGCGCTCTGTTTCGCGCGTGCTTGCTTCCCTGACTGCCGTAGCGCGCCAAACTTCGCCACCATCTTTGTCTCAACTCCCTTAACTCCCCTCTGGTGCTCGCCGACACCAGAGCTCACCGCAGCGAGCACAGGCACGGTCTGGCCAACCCAACAGTGCGGTGCGCATTGTGCTCGTCGCCTTCTCCTCGTTCCTGTGCTCGTCTCCGTCCGCCAACAGTTGCCGCGTGAGCTACATCACCTTCTTCCCCTCTCACTGATGCCGCTCGTCGCCGGGCGCCGTGGACAGGTGTCCACCGGCGGAGCCCGAAATCCCCTCGCCGCTCGCCTATAAATGGAGCCGCCCCCAGCCTCCTCGAGCACCATCCAGCACTCCCACACACCCCACAAGCGAGTAGGAAGTCGTAGCCCGGCTGGGCAGGCCTCGGGCCGCAGTCCCCGAGCTCGAGCTCACTGGCGATCCCCTCTGGTCGCCACGGTAGCTCCAGCCCCTCCCAGGCCAGGGTGACCCTTCCAAGGCCTCCGCCCCTCTCCGGTGAAGCCGTTCCGCCCCTCTGGAGCCCCTGGAGTTGCCTCTGCTCGCCATCTTCTTCATCTCCGGCGACCACCGTGTTCTGCCTCCACTTGCGAGGTTCTGACGCTGTCCGGCCGCCCCTAGCTACGCTTTGGGTACGGGCAGGTGCGCCTCAACCCCCTCTTGCCATCCCTCCCTCTCGTTTTGGCCAAGGAGTCCTCGTTGCCGGTGAGAGCTCCAGCGGAGCTGTGACTCCCTCTGTTTCCTTCTCCCCCTCCTCCTCCTAACCTGACTAGCGGGGCCCGCTAGTCAGCCACTCTGTACACGCGCGAAGCGGTATGAGTGGTGGCGCCCCTGGGCTTTACGCCTTCGACGTCACCCCCCCCAGCTTGTTTATTTTTATTCAAGTTCATTTGAATTTACAGAACACTTCAAACAGCCATAACTCCTCAACCATAAGTCCAAATGAATTGATTCTTTTTGCATCTTGTTCTTTGCAAAGAAATCTAGCAGCTCACCAAAGATGAGATTTTTCTAAGCTGTTTAGAATTCCTGGTGATTTTCAGAAGTGTTCTTGATATTTTCTTTTTGTGTTTAAAATTATTTTCAGAGGGTGAGGCTTGTCTTGAGGATCACCAGAAGGCTTGTGAACCTCATCTGCACTAAGGCAAGCCACAGCAACATTTTCATGGTGTCATTTCAATATTTATGATTTTATTACTTGAATGAAATGATTAATCCATGCATTTAAATAACTATTGTGTTATTTATATTCTGTTAAGTGTTTGCTAGTTAATATGCTTGATTTACAGGATGTGGAAACTAGCTTAATTGGTGAAGCAAAGCTAGGATCTATTTGTGGTGATGATAGAAATAATTTTTGTTATGCATGTTATTAATTATTTAAAGTTATGTTCTTGCATAAATAAAATGATAAAAATTTGCTAGAAAATATTATGTTAAGTACTTGTTTAGTCATTTTACTTGACTTACAGAATGTTTGAACCTCACTTCGTTGGTAAAGGAATTAGGATTTGTGTGTGGTAAAATCTTTGTTAGTCATATGAGAAATTAATCGGAGTTACGTTCTTGCATTAGAAAATAATAAAACTTGCTGCAAAATATAGTGGTTAATATGTGAGTTATCTTGATCAGCAAAGTAATATGAGTTGTTGATGTTTATGCTTAGTGTGAATATGGATGACATCGGTCATTTTCGTTATTAAGTGATGCATGTGTAGTTTTGCATTTCATGGCATGCTATGACACCAGTTGTTTTCATTTTAAGTTGAACCTGAATATAACTCAACTTGAATATACCGTTGACTGGGTCATGGTGCCGCTAAATCGAGTTTTTCCCAGTGCAACCACATTTGCCTTTGTGGGAAGGCCTTGATTCGGTCCATTGACATTGCCTCTGGTCGGTGCCTCCAACTAGGGAAGGTTACGTCGTGCTTACCCTGGCCCGGTAAGCAGGCATAACCTTGTGTGCCCGTTGTTGAGATTATGGTACCGGCTCCCCGAGTGGGATCATTTTGGCCATGACGGTGGTCGGTGTGTCTTTGGTAGACACGGGGCCACCCAGGACTAGCCCGTTGGGGATTGGGTCAGAATGGCCGGGAGAGTATCATGGCAATGGAAGGGTTTCATCGGAATGCCATTGGTCCACTCGAATGGGAGTGCGAGGCCATGGGTTCCGTGGTGTGGGTACAGTGTGCTATCTCTGCAGAGTGTATAATCTATCGATAGCCGAGTCCACGGTCATGGACACCTCGTAGTAGGTCCTACCATGAGTCAACGTTTAATAAAATTTGCACACTAAGCTATGAACTTTGCATTGTTGAGGATGGCAGAAAGGCCATCGAGATATTCGATACCAGATATTGGTCGTGGTTGTGATCGCCGTAAGGATCATGAGTTACTCTTGTTAAGACCATGTTGGTGGCTTGTTTGTGATCCGAGAATGATCACGGTTGGTAAGTTGTCCCGAGGGACGTTCGAGCATGATCACAACATGTTTCACATATAGTGTTGCATTATTAATAATTGGTTAAGTATCATGACATTGTTTTTCATTATGATTATGCCTGTTGTGAGCTTGCAAGTACATTCAATGTACTGACCTGGCGTGTCATGCCAGATTTCAGGAAAGTCTCGTTGGAGAGGAGCGCTGCTCAAGTCTAGATCGTGTCCACATCGGTGTCCCTGTGATATGGAGCTTCTGCTACGACCTTATTCCGCTGCCACGTAGTTGTTCTGATCGAGGCCCCTTTATGTTCACTAAATAATGTACATATTGTTCAGCCGCACCGGGTGTGCCGCTTGGCCTCGACAGCTGTTGTAATATAAACTTTGTTCTGCTAGCATCAATAAAGCGGTTGTTTTCTGTACCAAGATGTTGTGTGTTGCCAGAATACATGGTATCTGGGCTGGCAATGCATGGTAAACCGGTCGCTCTGAGTCGGGGTGCCACAAAGGTGTTGACTACGATGAGATTTTCTCACTCATAGTGATGCTTAAGTCTGTCCGAATCATGTTAGCAATTGCCACATTTTATGAAATCTCACAAATGGATATCAAAACTACATTCCTTAATGGATTTCTTAAAGAAGAGTTTTATATGATGCAACAAGAAGGTTTTGTCAATCCTAAAGGTGCTAACAAAGTGTGCAAGCTCCAGCGTTCCATCTATGGACTGGTGCAAGCATCTCGGAGATGGAATATGCGCTTTGATGAGTTGATCAAAGCATATAGTTTTATACAGACTTGCGATGATGCCTGTATTTACAAAAAGTGAGTAGGAGTACTACAACCTTTCTGATAAGTATATGTGAATGACATATTATTGATCGGAAATAATGTAGAATTTTCTGGAAAGCATAAAGGAGTATTTGAAAGGAGTTTTTCAAAGAAAGACCTCGGTGAAGCTTCTTACATATTGAGCATCAAGATCTATAGAGATAGATCAAGACGCTTGAGAAGATTTTTTTCAATGAGTATATACCTTGACAAGATTTTGAAGTAGTTCAAAATGGAATAGTAAAAGGAGTTCTTGCATGTGTTGCAAGGTGTGAAGTTGAGTAAGACTCAAAACCCGACCACGGCAGAAAATAGAAAGAGAATGAAAAGTCATTCCCTATGCCTCAGTCACAGGTTCTATAAAGTATGCTATGTTGTGTACCGCTATTGTGTACCTCACCATGAGTTTGGCAAGAGGGTACAATAATGATCCAGGAGTGCATCACTGGACAGCGGTCAAAATTATTCTTAAAGGGACTAAGGAAATATTTCTCAGTTATGGAGGTGATAAAGAATTCGTCGTAAAGAGTTACGTCGATGCAAGGTTTGACACCGATCTGGATGACTCTTAGTCTCGATCTAGATACATATTGAAAGTGGGAGCAATTAGCTAGAGTAGCTTTGTGCATAACATTGTAGACATAGAAATTTGCAAAATACATACAGATCTGAATATGGCAGACACCTTGACTAAACCTCTCTCACAAACAAAAGATGATCACACCTAAGTACTCTTTGGGTGTTAATCACATAGCGATGTGAACTAGATTATTGACTCTAGTAAACCCTTTGAGTGTTGGTCACATGGCGATGTGAACTATGGGTGTTAATCACATAAAGAAGTGAACTATTGGTGTTAAATCACATGGCAATGTGAACTAGATTATTGACTCTAGTGCAAGTGGGAGACTGAAGGAAATATGCCCTAGAGGCAATAATAAAGTTGTTATTTATATTTCCTTATATCATGATAAATGTTTATTATTCATGCTAGAATTGTATTAATCGGAAACTAAGTACATGTGTGAATACATAGACAAAATAGAGTGTCCCTAGTATGCCTTTACTTGACTAGCTTGTTTATCAAAGATGGTTATGTTTCCTAGCCATAGACATGTGTTGTCATTTGATGAACGGGATCACATCATTATAGAATGATGTGATGGACAAGACCCATCCGTTAGCTTAGCATTATGATCATTAAGTTTTATTTCTATTGCTTTCTCCATGATTTATACATGTTCCTATGACTATGAGATTATGCAATTCCCGAATACCGGAGGAACACTTAGTGTGCTATCAAACGTCACAACGTAACTGGGTGATTATAAAGATGCTCTACAGGTGTCTCCAATGGTGTTTCTTGAGTTGGCATAGATCGAGATTAGGATTTCTCACTCCGATTGTTGGAGAGGTATCTCTGGGCCCTCTCTGTAATGCACATCACTATAAGCCTTGCAAGCAATGTGACTAATGAGTTAGTTGCGGGATGATGCATTACGGAACGAGTAAAGAGACTTGCCGGTAACGAGATTGAACTAGGTATGATGATACCGACGATCGAATCTAGGGCAAGTAACATACCGATGAAAAGGGAACAACGTATGTTGTTATGTGGTTTGACCGATAAAGATCTTCGTAGAATATGTGGGAGCCAATATGAGCATCCAGGTTCTGCTATTGGTTATTGACCGGAGGTGAGTCTCGGTCATGTCTACATAGTTCTCGAACCCGTAGGGTCCGCACGCTTAACGTTCGATGATGATCAGTATTATGAGTTTATGTGTTTTGATGTACCAAAGGTAGTTCGTAGTCCGGGATGAGATCACGGACAAGACGAGGAGTCTCAAAATGGTCGAGACATAAAGATTGATATATTGGAAGACTATATTCGGACACATGAGTAGTTCTGAGGTGTATTGGGGATTTTCCGCAGTACCAGGGGGTTACCGGAACCCCCCGGGAGGTTATTGTAGCGATCCGACCTCAAACGGTCAAATCTCTGTGCATAAGTGTCATCCCTGGATCGGTAATGCTGACACACACAATACTCGAAGGATTTATAATAGAGTGCAATCACACACTTATTACATCGAATGTCTCAAAAGAGAACTTAATACAATAATATGGCTTAAGGCCATTTAAATAAGATAATAGCGGAAGCTTCGAAGATAAATGAGTCCATCAACTCCAACGGCATAGCTGAGTGCACGACAATGACCTAGCGCACCTTACTCTTTGTCTGAAAAGTCTGCAATATAATATGTTGCAGCCCGAAATGGGTCAGCACATGGAATATGCTGGCAAAATAACACTATAGAGCAAAAGAACATGATAACAGCTATATCTACATGCATATATGGCTGGCGGAGGCTCTATGGTTATTGTTTTTTGCGTAAAGCCAATTTTTCCCTACTACAAAGGAATATATTTTATTTAACTACAAAGTGTGTTGAAAACATTGACAATGGAAACCCCTTCTCTATCCCAAAATTAATAATCAATAACCCAACAAATTAATTAAGAGTGATGAGATCATCATAATAATTCAAGCACCAGATACTCAAGATGTCCATAACCGGGGACACGGCTAACCATGATTAGTTTGTACACTCTGCAGAGGTTTGCGCACTTTTCCCCACAAGACTCGATCTCCTCCGTTGGATTTCTCGCATTACATGGTTTTCGAGAAACGGATGACTGAGACACAGTCCTTCAGAAGCATTAACTCTTTCGACGGGTAAACCGTACCACCTACATCCACTACATCTGCTAGTTTACCACTGAAAGAGATCACACAACATACTCAACTATGCCAGAGCCCATAATGGCTTATGGCTGCACACGGAAGTTTCTAGGATGAAAAATCTTATGATCCCTTTGATCCTGGGTGGCGAACCATAGGATGATCACACGGATTCCCCGGGATCTCCTTGGACAACACTGGATTCCCCAGGTGCCCACAAATAATCCACCCAGATGTGTATTAAAGTAGACACCTTAAATAAACCCTTAGTTCATAATAATCTCTCACATCTATCATGAATCACTCAAACCAAACCATGTCTACGAGCATAGCATAGCAGTATAAGCATAACGTAGAAGTAACTCCCAGGGTTTGAATAAAAAGGACAATAGGTTCTACCATCATCAACTACTTCCCAATACCCACATGTTATCAATCCTACTCATGCAATGTTTGAGGGTTGAAACTAATGCATAAAAAACTGGGTAATAAGGGATATGGTCAAAGTGTTAGTTGCCTTGTTGACAATCTGAAAACCCTAGTGACTCATAGTAGCACGCTTCGCACTCCGGAAATTCTATCGCAAACAAACAATAGCATACATAAGCACTCAAGCATGGATGCAAGGGTAAAACTCAAATAAAAAGATACAAAATGAGAGTTCAACTGAAGAGCTTCGATTTGCAAAAAGAATCGATCGAATCGGAGCTACAAAACTCAAACTACGATCAAAAGAAGTTCAAAGTCAAATCTTCTTGAAACCAAATTTTAATTTGTCAAAACCATGTTCAAGTTGATTAACTGGAAAGAGGGGTTTGAGATGAAGATTTTGGCACTCATTTCACTGGATTTGGACAGACGGTTAAAAATTTGCGAGGGTTTGAAGATCAGGGGCTAATCTGCGATGAAAAATAATCGCAGATAGGTCGCTGGCCGAAAATAAAATAAAAAGAAAAACACTAACGAACGAACGCTCGCTAACAGAGACAAATGGACGAACGTGTTCGCGAATAGAGACATTCGGGTGATTGTTCGCTAAATAGAAACCCTAAAAAATAAAAACCGATCTAAAACGAAAAACGAAACAAAAAACAGCGGCAGTTCGGCGGCCTTACCAGTTCAACAAGAAAAACTGGCGGTTTGGGCGGCAGCGAGATCCGGCGAGTCCGGCGGGCGGCGACGCGGGGCGACGGCGGCGCGGGCGGGGGTTGCGGCGGCAGTGGCGCACAACAGCGGCGGCAGTAGGCGGCGGCGGCAGTAGGCGACGGCGGCAGTAGGCGGCGGCGGCAGTAGGCGGCGGCGGCAAGAAGCGCGACGGCGTGGGCTTGCGGTGGCGGTGGGCGGCTACAGCGGTGGGGAGGTGGCAGCTCCGGCGCCTTATAAAGGTCCGGGGGGCGCGGCTTGGGGAAGGGGCCGGCGCAGGGTGGAGTCCGGCTCGGACACCTCCTCGACGTCCGTGCCACGCATGGCGGCGGCGGGAGGAAGGCGGCGCACGGGAGTGGGCCGGCTGGATTTCGGCCTAGTCGGTTCGGGGATTTTTTTCAAATAAAATCCCGCCGAAGAAAAATCCTAATAAAAATATAAAAAATCTTAAAATGCCAAAAACAATTTTCACCGTCTAAATAAAATATTTAGAACAAAGTGAACATTTTTCTAGCCTAAGATGCAATTTTCAAAAATGCATATTTTTCTAATCAAATAAAATAACAAATAAAAATCCAAAATATATATATATATATATAAGATTTAAAAAAATCCTCCAATATTCCTATCTTTTTTAAGAAGTCATATTATCTTCTCTCTTTTATTAGAAATATTAGAACTATTTGGAGAGAAAATATTAAAACCAAATTGATCCGCTTTTCAAATTTGAGAAAAATTCAAATATGAAAATAAATGAAATCCCCAACTCTCTCCGTGGGTCCTTGAGTTGCTTAGGATCTCTGGGATCACAACCAAAAATGTAAATAAAATATGATATTCATATGATGACCTATGTATAACATCCAAATTGAAAATTGGGATGTTACAAACCTACCCCCCCCCTTAAGATGAATCACGCCCTCGAGATTCGGGTTGGCTAGAAAATAGGTGTGGGTGGTCTTTCCATAGATCTTCTTCTCATTCCAAGGTGGCTTCATCCTCGGTATGGTGGCTCCAGTGAACTTTGCAAAACTTGATAATCTTACTATGTGTAACTCGGCTGGCAAACTCGAGAATCTTGACGGGTTTCTCCTCATAGATTAGGTCATTGTCCAACTGAATTGCTTCCAGGGGTACTGTATCTCTCAGAGGAATATCGACCATCTCTACATGGCACTTCTTCAACTGGGAAACATGAAACACATCATGAACTCCTGATAATCCTTCGGGCAACTCCAACTTGTAGGCCACTTCTCCCATACGCTCCAAAACTCGGTATGGTCCTACAAATCTCGGGGCTAACTTTCCCTTAACTCCAAATCGTTTAACTCCTCGCAGAGGTGACACATGAAGATATGCTCTGTCTCCGATTTCATAGACTACCTCCTTGCTTTTTGTATCCGCATAACTCTTCTGCCTGGACTGAGCTACCTTCAGTCTATCTCGAATCAACTTGACCTTCTCTTCAGATTCTTTGATTAAATCTGGTCCAAACAACTGACGGTCTCCAACTTCATCCCACATTAACAGTGTCCTGCACCTTCTTCCATACAGAGCTTTGAAAGGTGCCATCTTCAAACTAGCCTGATAACTGTTGTTGTATGAGAACTCTGTGTAAGGCAAATTATCATCCCAACTAGATCCATAATCTAGCATACAAGCTCACAACATGTCCTCCAAAATCTGATTGATTCTCTCGGCCTGTCCATATGTCTGCAGATGAAAAGTTGTACTGAACTCTAGCCTGGTACCCAAACTCTGGTGCAGCCGATTCCAAAACTTCGAAGTAAACTGTGTTCTTCTATCAGATACGATGGTCCTCGGAACTCCGTGCAGACATACGATCCTGGTCATATATATCTTGGCCAACTTCGCACTCATATAAGTGGTTTTCACGGGGATAAAGTGAGCCACTTTGGTCAAGCGATCAACTCCTACCCAGATGGAATCATATCCCGATCGGGTCCTGGGTAATCCGGTAATGAAATTGATGCCAAGTTTATCCCACTTCCATTCGGGTATCGGCATAGGATGTAATAATCATGCTGGCTTGTGATGTTCTGCCTTCACTCTCTGACATACATCACATACGGCTACATACTCGGCAATATTCTTCTTCATATCTGTCCACCAGAAACGTTCCTTTAAATCCAAATACATCTTGGTGTTTCCAGGGTGAATCGAATATGGCGAGTCATGAGCTTCCTGAAGTATTAACTTCCTAATCTCCGCATTATTGGGCACATAAACACGATCCTCAAAGCATAAAGTTTCGTGCTCATCCTCACGAAAACCTTTGGCTTTTCCCTTGCTCATCTTCTCCTTTATCTCAGCAATCTCCTTGTCATCCTTTTGAGCTTCTCAAATCTTTCCCAATAATGTAGACTGAACCTCCATTGCTGCAACAAAACCTCTTGGAACTATCTCCAAATGAATTTCCTTGAGATCGTCGACTAACTCCTGCGGTAATCCTCCGCTTACGAGGGTATTGACATAACTCTTCCGGCTCAAAGCATCTGCTACGACATTGGCCTTTCCTGGATGGTAATGCAACTCCATATCATAATCCTTTATAAGTTCCAACCATCTCCTCTGCCCGAGATTCAGCTCCTTCTGCGTGAAGATGTACTTCAAACTCTTATGATCCGTGTACACATCACAACGGTTTCCAATAAGAAAATGTCTCCAGGTCTTGAGCGCATGTACTACGGCTGCTAACTCCAAATCATGTGTGGCATAATTCAACTCATGAGGTCGAAGCTGTCGTGAGGCATAAGAAAGAACTCTTTTGTCTTGCATAATTACTCCTCCAAGTCCTTGGCGAGAAGCATCACAAGGAAGTCCTTGCGTATGTTCGGAAGGATTAGTACTGGGGCTGTAACTAATCGCTTCTTCAACTCCTGAAAACTAACCTCACATTCTTCGGTCCACTTAAACTTTGTGTCCTTCTTCAATAACTCCATCATAGGTTTCGCAATTTTGGAAAAACTCTCAATGAATCTCCGGTAATATCCTGTGAGTCCAAGAAAACTGCGGGTCTCTCCAACTAAAGTGGGTGCCAACCACTCAGTGACGGATTTAACCTTGGTAGGGTCTACTGCTATACCTTCTCCTGATATAACATGTCCAAGAAATCCCACTTCCTTCAACCAAAACTCGCATTTGCTGAACTTGGCATATGACTAATGTTCCCTAAGTTTCTCGAGAACTAAACGCAAATGCTCCTTGTGCTCCTCTTCATTCTTCGAGTATACCAAAATATCATCAATGAACACCACAACAAACTTATCCAAGAACTCCATGAACAACTTATTCATCATACTCATGAAATAGGCAGGGGCATTAGTCAATCCGAATGACATGACCGTGTACTCATACAACCCTTACCTTGTGGTAAAAGTTGTCTTAGGTATATCTTGTTCTCGGATCTTCAGCTGGTGGTATCCTGATCGAAGATCGATCTTGGAGAATACTTTGGCTCCCTGTAGCTGGTCAAACAAATCTTTGATCACCGGTAGCAGGTATTTGTTCTTGATCGTTACTTCATTCAATGCATGATAATCAACAACTATTCTCAAGGATCCATCCTTCTTCTCAACCAAGAGCACTGGGGCTCCCCACGGTGTCGAACTTGGTTGAATGTAACCTTTCTCCAATAACTCCTTAATCTGCTTCTTAATTTCCTCCAGATCATTTGCGGGCATCCGGTATGGCCTCTTTAATATTGGTCCAGTGCCTGGCAACAGCTCTATCAAAAACTCTATGTCTCAATCTAGAGGCATGCCTGGTAATTCCTCTGGAAATACATCCGGGTAATCCTTCACAACAAGCACTTCCTCCTGAACAACTCCTGAGAGGGAATTCACTTGGGTCCTCCTTGGCGCATGCCTGGATACATACTTGATCCTTTTTCCCTCTGGGTGGTGAGAAGTATCGACTTACTAGCACAGTCAATGTTTCCTCCATACTTCGATAGCCAATCCATGCCTAGTATTATATCCAATCCTTGTGACTCCAAAATTATTAGGTCTGAGGGGAAAACATGGCTACCAATGGTTAAGGGTAACCGATCACACCATTGGCTGGCCATATACTCTGCTCCTGGCGAGCTTACTAACATGGGTGACCTAAGGGCTAGGGTTGGCAACCTAAACTTGTCCACAAATCCCCTTGATATGTATGAATGCGACGCACCAATATTGAAAAGAACAAGAGTGGTAAACGACTTAACCAAAAACTTACCAATCACTGCGTCAGGCTGATCTTCAACTTCCTCCATGTTGATGTGGTTCACCTGACCTCTAGTGAAGGGATTGGGCTTCTTCCCAGAGCTTCCATTTCCATTGCCATTCTTCAACTCAGAACAATAGTTGGTGTCGTGGAATTGTCACGGCAGATGTCCTAGTGTGAGGACTTAGTCGTGGAGCCATCGCAACTATATTGGCTTAAAGGGGTTAATCAGGACAAAGTACATGAGGAGTTTATACTGGTTCGGCCCCTTGCGGTGAAGGTAAAGGCCTAGTCCAGTTTGAGGTGGTATTGCTAGTGTTTCGATGACCAGGGAGCGAATATGCTTGACCCGGCTCCCGATCTGTTGTTTCTTGTCCCTAAACCGCCACCGGGTTGTCCCTTTATATACACAGGTCGACGCCCCGCGGTTCACAGAATCCCGGCCGGCTCATAAACATGTCCGGCTCTGTATCTACTCTTTCCTACCTTAGAATACAAGTCATACGCATATGGCGGTTTATGTCTATGGGCCCTAACCCGCCTCTGGGTTTTGGGCCTTCTTATTAAGTCTCCTTCATAAGTTGCCATCCTCTATGTCTTCATGGGCTTCAATACTGGTAATCATCATGAGTATAATTCGGCCCCTCCTGGGCGGTTTATACTCAATAGTTATATCCCCAATGTTAGGCCCCAGGTTGATTTGAACTTGTTCACATCAATCTTCAACACTTAGAAAAATCCCTCCTTCATTGCCTTTGCAAAACTTATAACTCGCCATGACGTCATGTTCTGGAATCATGATAACCCGCCGTGACATCACTTGCCATTAACTTTACACAGAGCCCAAATATTTTAATGTATCTCCTTTTCTTTAATGAATCTCCAAAAATCGAGGCATCTCCACGTCCACAGATATGTTTTGACCTCCTCGATTCCAGCGCTTGCCACTTATCCATTCACCTTATAAATAGGGTTGGGGTCACTTTCACTCCCCCCCCCCCCGTGCCTCTTCGTATTATCGTCTTCCTCACGACGCCCTAGCACTCGAGCTCCGCCGCCGCCGTCAACCTGAACTTCACATAGCTGTAAGCAAATAACAATCCGAAGGAAGGAAGAAGTTCAACCATACCCTGGCTAGAAGTTCAGCCAACCTTTTTCCAGCAGCTGATAGGCCACCTTGAGAACAATTCGTCGTGGAGGTAGGAGAGGAATTCCATGGCAATCCATGTCTTGCAGGGGGCGCGGAGTTCATCTGCATGAAGCAAGAAGGTCAGAGAAGGTAAGATTGAAGAAGAAGGCAAAATTGGGAGGAGGTTCATGCACTGTTGCCGCTGAATTTGAGGGCGCAGCAGATGCCGCCTCCGCGGAGGAGTTGCTCCGTTGGTAGCGCCGCTCGCCGTAGCTTGCGTCGGGGCCGTCATCTGGTCTGCCAAGGCTTCGGGCGGTCGCGATGGGACAAGGATGCGGCTTCCTGAAGTCCATGGCGGCTTTTTCGCGTCCAGGCGACGCAGGCTCCCTCACGCCAGCGTCCGTCGTCGCTTGCTCGCCCGCGCCGGTGGCCGACCAGGAGCTGGAGACGGAGGGGAGGCGGCGGACCCGGCCAGCCAGGAGCTGTAGAAGGGGGGAGGCGGCGGATCCGGTGAATATCGGTGACGAGGAGGGGAGGAGGTCGGGGATCGAGGGGAGGAGCGGCGAGGAGGGGGGTGGATCGGCTCGGGATCGGGGGATCAGGTGGATCCTGTCGGGGTGGCTCGGGATCGGGTGGGATTCTGTCTGGTTGGGTCGGGCGGTTCAGGGAAGTTCGGGAGGGGTCGATCGGGCCCTATATAGGGGCTGCTGTGATCCAAATAACTATTCTAATCGCAGGATTAGAATAGTGCCACTATATATATATATATATATATATATATATATATATATATATATATATATCGCCCAGGGTGCAGAATAAGTTATTCTTCGCCCGAGGTAATCTTACGATCATTTCATAATTAAATTACGTTCGGATTTCAAATAGTTACATTCCTATTGATTCACTACGTAAAATTTGGCATAAGAAATAAAAATATAGGTCATAAGACAAGAAATTTGCAGTTTATGTGTATTTTACACTATGTTTTTACGTTTGTAATTTTACATAACATAAAATATTTTTTATGATGATTATATATTTTCTTACGGTCTCTTTTTACGTCAGAAATAAGAAAAAAACGTACGGAACGTAAAATTACAGTGTATTGATGCTAAAATAGAGGGGGGTGAAGAATAACTATTCCTCACCGAGGGTGACGAATAGTCAATCCCTATATATATATATAGGGGCACCGCTAGAACACACAACATTGATTCCTAGCCGTGTGTGGCGCCCCCCTCCACAGTTTACGCCTCCGGTCATATTGTCGTAGTGCTTAGGTGAAGCCATGCGCGGATCACTTCACCATCACCGTCACCACGCCGTCGTGCTAACGGAACTCTCCCTCAACACTTTGCTGGGTCAAGAGTTTGAGGGACGTCATTGAGCTAAACGTGTGCAGAACTCGGAGGTGCCGTACGTTCGGTGCTTGGTCGGTCGGAACGAGAAGAAGTTCGACTACATCAACCGCGTTGTCAAACACTGCCGCTTTCGGTCTACGAGGGTACGTGGACACACTCTCCCCCTCTCATTTCTATGCATCTCTGCTACCTCTTGAGCTTGCGTTGGTTTTTTCCTTGAAGAGGAAAGGGTGATGCAGCAAAGTAGAGTAAGTATTTCCCTCAGTTTTGAGAACCAAGGTATCAATCCAGTAGGAGACAATGCGCAAGTCACCGAATACCTGCACAAACAAACACCAACTTGCACCCAACGCAATAAAGGGGTTGTCAATCCCTTCACGATTATTTGCAAAGTGAGATCTGATAGAGATAGATAAATGATAAAGTAATGTTTTGGTATTTTTGGTTAATGGAACGGAAAGTAAAAGATTGCAAAAGAAGTAAATAGGAAACTAATATTGTAGCTCGGAAACTTATATGATGGAAAGTAGACTCGGGGGCCATAGGTTTTACTAGAGGCTTCTCTCAAGATAGAAAATATTACGGTGGGTAAACAAATTACGGCCGAGCAATTGATAGAAAACCGCAAAGTTATGATGACATCTAAGGCAATGATCATGAATATAGGCATCAAGTCCATATCAAGTAGACCAACTCCTGCCTGCATCTACTACTATTACTCCACACATCGACTGACCCATGCCTGCATCTTGAGTATGAAGTTCACGAAACAGAGTAACGCATTAAGCAAGATGACATGATGTAGCGGGATAAACTCAAGCAATATGATGGAAACCCCATCTTGATATCCTCAATGGCAACAATGCAATACGTGTCAGTTCCCCTTCTGTCACTGGGATCAAGCACCGCAAGAATGAACCCAAAGCTAAGCATTTCTCCCGTTGCAAGAAAAACCAATCTAGTTGGACAAACCAAATCGATAGTTCGAAGAGACTTGCAAAGATATCAAATCATGCATATAAGAATTCAGAGAAGATTCAAATATTATTCATAGATAAGCTGATCATATCTCGACAATTCATCGGATCTCGGCAAGCACACCACAAAAAAGTATTACATCGAATAGATCTCCAAGAACATCGAGGAGAACATGGTATTGAGAATGAAAGAGAGAGAAGAAGCCATCTAGCTACTAGCTATGTACCCGTAGGTCTGTGGTAAACTACTCACGCTTCATCGGAGAGGCAATGGTGTTGATGTAGAAGCCCCCTGTGATCGAATCCCCCTCCGGCAGGACGTGGAAAAGGCCCCTAGATGGATCTCACGGGTATAGAAGGTTGCGGTGGCGGAAAAGTGTTTTCGTGGCTCTCCTGGTAGGTTTTGGAATATTTGAGAATATATAGGTGGAAGAAATAGGTCGGTGGAGTCATGAGGGGACCACAAGGGTGGGGGCGCGCCCTCCATCCTTGTGGCTGCCTCATGGCTTTCCGGACGTGTACTCCAAGTCCTCTGGATGTCTTATGGTCCAAGAAAAATCATCGCGAAAGTTTCATTCCGTTTGGACTCCGTTTGATATTCCTTTTCTGCGAAACTCTAAAACAAGAAAAAAAACAGGAACTGGCACTGGGCTCTAGGTTAATAGGTTAGTCCCAAAAATAATATAAAATAACATATTAATGCATATAAAACATCCAAAACAGATAATATAGTAGCAAGGAACAATCAAAAATTATAAATATGTTGGATATGTATCAATCTCCTAGATAGATCATGCGTGAGAGTAGGATTTTTTTGAAATTGCATGCATTCCCTAACACCTATCTCAGATTTCATGGACTCAAGCCATCTGTCAGAATCTGGGCTCATCATTGCTTCTTCATAGTTCGTAGGTTCGTCATGGTCTAGTAACATGACTTCTAGGACAGGATTACCGTTCCACTCTGGTGCAGAACGTGCACTGTTTGACCTACGAGGTCCAGTATTAAATTGATTTGAAGTTTCATAATCATCATCATTATCTTCCTCTCAAGTTGGTGTAGGCATTACGGGAACGGATTTCTCTGACATGCTAGTTTCCAAATTGAGAGAAGGTACAGTTACCTCGTCAAGTTCTACTTTCCTCCCACTCACTTCTTTCGAGAGAAACTCCTTCTCTAGAAATGTTCCATTCTTGGCAACAAAGATCTTGCCTTTGATTCTGTGGTAGAAGGTGTACCCAATTGTTTCCTTAGGGTATCCTATGAAGACGCACTTCTCCAATCTGGGTTCGAGCTTATTAGGCTGAAGCCTTTTGACATAAGTGTCGCAACCCCAAACTTTTAGAAAGAACAACTTAGGTTTCTTGCCAAACCACAGTTCATATGGTGTCATCTCAACGGATTTAGACGGTGCCCTATTTAATGTGAATGCAACTGTCTCTAACACATAACCCCAAAACGATAGTGGTGAATCGGTAAGAGACATCATAGATCGCACCATATCTAATAAAGTACGGTTACGACGTTCGGACACACCATTATGCTGTGGTGTTCCAGGTGGCGTGAGTTGTGAAACTATTCCACATTGTTTTAAATGAAGTCCAAACTCGTAACTCAAATATTCGCCTCCATGATCAGATCGTAGAAACTTTATTTTCTTATTACGATGATTCTCCACTTCACTCTAAAATTCTTTGAACTTTTCAAATGTTCCAGACTTGTGTTTCATTAAGTAGATATACCCATATCTGCTCAAATCATCTCTGAAGGTCAGAAAATAATGAAACCCGCCGCGTGCCTCAACACTCATTGGACCACATACATTGGTATGTATTATTTCCAATAAGTCATTGGCTCGTTCCATTGTTCTCGAGAATGGAGTTTTAGTCATCTTGCCCATGAGGCATGGTTCACAAATATAAAATGATTCATAATCACGTGATTCCAAAAGCCCATCTGCATGGAGTTTCTTCACGCACTTTACACGAATATGACCTAAACGGCAGTGCCACAAATATGTTGCACTATCATTATCAACTTTGCATCTTTTGGCATCAATATTATGAATATGTGTATCACTACAATCGAGATTCAACAAAAATAGACTACTCTTCAAGGGTGCATGACCATAAAAGATATTACTCATATAAATAGAACAACCATTATTCTCTGATTTAAATGAATAACCATCTCACACTAAACAAGATCCAGATATAATGTTCATGCTCAACGCTGGCACCAAATAACAATTATTCAGGTCTAAAATTAATCCCGAAGGTAGATGTAGAGGCAGCGTGCCGACGGCGATCACATCGACCTTGGAACCATTCCCGATGTGCATCGTCACCTCGTCCTTAGCCAATCTTCATTTAATCCGTAACTCCTATTTTGAGTTACAAATTAGCAACCGAACCAGTATCAAATACTTAGGCGCTACTACAAGCATTAGTAAGGTACACATCAATAACATGTATATCAAATATACCTTTGCTCACTTGGCCATCCATCTTATCTGCCAAATACTTGGGGCAGTTCCGCTTCTAGTGACCAGTCCCATTGCAGTAGAAGCACTCAATTTCAGGCTTGGGTCCAGCCTTGGGCTTCTTCCCGGGAGTGGCAACTTGCTTGCCATTCTTATTGAAGTTCCCTTTCCTTCCCTTGCCCTTTTTCTCGAAACTAATGGTCTTGTTAACCATCAACACTTGATGCTCCTTCTTGATTTCTACCTCCGCAGCTTTGAGCATCGCGAAGAGCTCGGGAATTGTCTTCTCCATCCCTTGCATATTATAGTTCATCACGAAGCCTTTGTAGCTTGGTGGCAGTGATTGAAGAACTCTGTCAATAACACTATCATCTGGAAGATTAACTCCCAGCTGAGTCAAGTGATTATGATACCCATACATTTTGAGTATGTGTTCACTAACAGAACTGTTCTCCTACATATTGCAGCTATAGAACTTGTTGGAGACTTCATATCTCTCAACTCGGGCATTTGCTTGAAATATTAACTTCAACTCTTGGAACATCTCATATGCTCCATGATGTTTAAAACGTCCTTGAAGTACCAATTCTAAGTCGTAAAGCATGGCACACTGAACTATCGAGTAGTCATCAGATCGAGCTTGCCAGACGTTCAAAACATCAGCATCTGCTCCGGCAGCAGGCCTTTCACCTTTCGGTGCATCAAGGACATAATTCTTCTGTGCAACAATGAGGATAATCCTCAAGTTACGGACCCAGTCCATGTAGTTGCTACCATCATCTTTCAACTTAGCTTTCTCTAGGAATGCATTAAAATTCAGGGGAACGGTAGCACGGGCCGTTGGTCTACAACATAGATATGCAAATACTATCAGGACTAAGTTCATGATAAATTGAGTTCAATTAATCAAATTACTTAAGAACTCCCACTTAAATAGACATCCCTCAAATCATCTAAGTGATACGTGATCCAAATCAACTAACCCATGTCCGATCATCACATGAGATGGGGTAGTCATCAATGGTGAACATCTCTATGTTGATCATATCTACTATATGATTCACGTTCGACCTTTCGGTCTCCAGTGTTCCGAGGCCATGTCTGTACATGCTAGGCTCGTCAAGTTCAACCCAAGTATTCCGATGTGCAAAACTTTCTTCCACCTGCTGTATGTGAACGTAGAATTTATCACACCTGATCATCACGTGGTGTCTCAACACGACGAACTGTAGCGACAGTGCATAGTCACGGAGAACACTTTTACCTTGAAATTTAGTGAAGGGGTCATTGTCGGTGTCAAAACCGATGGATCTCGGGTAGGGGGTCCCGAACTGTGCGTCTAAGGTCGATGGTAACATGAGACGGGGGACACGATGTTTACCCAGGTTCGGGCCCTCTTGATGGAGGTAATACCCTACTTCTTGCTTGATTGATATTGATGAATATGAGGATTACAAGAGTTGATCTACCACGAGATCGTAATGGCTAAACCCTATATGTCTAGCCTGTATTATTGTGATTGCCACTACGGACTAAACCCTCCTGTTTATATAGACACTGGAGGGGCCTAGGGTTGTACAGAGTTGGTTTACAGAGGATGGAATCTTCATATCCCAACACCAAGCTTGCCTTTCCACGCAAAGGAGAGTCCCATCCGGACACGGGAGGAAGTCTTCTCTCTTGTATCTTCATGGCCCATCAGTCCATCCCACGTCACATAGCCCGGACGCCCGAGGACCCCTTAATCCAGGACTCCCTCAGTAGCCCCTGAACCAGGCTTCAATGACGATGTGTCCGGCGCACAGATTGTCTTCGGCATTGCAAGGTGGGTTCCTCCTCCGAATACTCCAAAGCAGCCCTCGAACACAGAAAACATGTCCGGTTCTGCAAAACAAGTACCACACACAACCGCAGAGAGTATAATATTTCATGAGTCCCATCTACTGACAACTTTTGTAGCGAGACATTACGTCCCTTCCCGGTCATTATTTCGAACCATTTTTTAGCCTCCTGCTCCATGTTTCGAGATGCGGTTTCCATTGGCACGTCTTGTCGAAGCAGAGATCATGTCCCCTTATTGCGGGATTCTCATCAATACGGGCGTGGGTAATCCAACCGCGTCATCTACACGGCCCTTGGGGAATAGGCGAGTTTTGGGGCGAATGGGAAGGCGCTTGATATTCGCTGCCTTTATAAAGAGATAAGGATTCACCCTTTCACCCACACCTTCTTTCTCTCTGCCCACCCATTCTCGAGCTCCAGCACCCAAGCTTCCATCCTTTCCGCCTCAAAAAAAAGCACTCCGGCCATGTCCGGATCTGGAGCGCAGGGCAAGTGGATGGTCTCCTCCGTCATGGAGAAGGACATTACAAAGCTCCGGGAAGCGGGGTACTTGGCCCAGGAAATCGCCCACCGGCTTCTGGCCAAGGGGCAGATCATCCCCACCCCGGAGCCCCATGAGAGGGTGGTGTTCATTCCCCACTTTGTCTGCGGGTTAGGGTTTCCTCTCCACCCCTTCGTCTGCGGACTCATGTTCTACTATGGGCTAGATTTCCATGATCTGGCCCCAAACTCCTTCCTCAACATCTTGGCATTCATTGTCGTGTGCGAGGCCTTCCTCCGCATCCCACCTCACTTCGGATTATGGCTGAAGATCTTTAATGTGAAGCCGAAGGTGGTGGGTGGTCAACAGGCATTGCGGAGGCGCTATGGTGAGCAAGCTGTCCAATGTCCCATGGCCCAAAGGTACCTTCATGGAGACCGTCAAAGGGTGGCAACAGAAGTGGTTCTACGTCACAGAGCCCCGTGACGCTACCTGGGCCGCGGCTCCCAAATTTAAGTCCGTGCCCCCGATGCGGCTCACCTCCTGGATAGAGAAGGGCCTGGACTGGGCTTCGTCGGACGAGCTGACAGCCCTGCAGACGCGCATCAAGAGCATGGTGGAAAAGAACATTAAGCTTGTCAATGTGATCCAGGTGATGTTTTTTTGCCGGATCCTTCCTTGCCAAAGCCGGAACTGCGATTTGTGGGAGTTCGATCCGGCCAAGCATCAGACCTTGCAACAATTCTTCAGCACTACACACGAAGGCATCTGGAAGGTGCTTTTTAAGGCCAATGAGACGTGGCCAAAGACGACCGAGGACCATGGGTACAACCTGACCCATCCCGCCAGTCCGGTAAGTTTTTCATATTTCAAGGTGTATCCTTCACCTGTACCTTCAAGGAAGATGCCTAAGATTCCCTATCTGTCTTTTCAAGGCTGGACAAAGAAGGCGGAGCGGATCCAGTGTCCGGCTCCGCTGCCTAAAAACCCAGCTATCCCACTTCTGACGAAGATGCTAGTTCCGGCACCCTACCAGACGCCGGAGAAGAATGCCAAGAAGAAGGGCCAGGCGGGAAGAGGTGGCCCTCGCAGTAGAGGCACTTCAGACATGACGTCCGTTGTAACACCCCGGATGTAACTTGCCATATTTGTAATCCAACTCTTGCCATTTTCGGTATTGTGATATGTTATTCCCTCCGTGGTTGGGTTCCCCTTCGTTTGCATTTTGTTCATGTCATGCATTTCATATCATGTCATCATGTGCATCGCATTCGCATACGTGTTCGTCTCATAAATCCGAGCATTTTCCCCGTTGTCCGTTTTCCAATCCGGCGCTCCTATGTTCCCCGGCGTCCCCTTTTACCTTTTTTTGTGAGCGGGTATTAAACATTCTCGGAATGGACCGAGGTTTGTCAGACGGCCTTGGTATAGCACCGGTAGACCGCCTGACAAGTTTCGGTTCAATCGGAGGTCGTTTGATACTCCAACGGTTAACCGGGTAACCGTGAAGGCCTCGTGTGTGTTGCAGCCCAAAACCCCTCCAAAACAGCCCAATAACCCATCTAAGACACTCCCATGTCCACCGCCGTTCGATCACGATCGCGTGACCGAAAACCGCACTCCATTTGGAGCTTCCTAGCCCCCACTACCTATAAAAAGGCCTCCCCTCCTCCATTTCCGGATCAAAACCACCCTAACCCTAAAAATCATCTCTCCGCGCCGCCGGACGTGTCCGGACGGAGCCGGACGCGTCCGTCCGATCCACCCCGTCCAACCCGCAGCCGCCACGTGGGCGCGTCGTGCCCACTTCGCCGCCGGCCCGGGGGACCGAGATCCGGCCCCCGCGGCCCGCCGCGCCCCGTCGCCTGGCCCGCGGTTCCCCGCTGCCGCGCCTCCCCGCGGCCAGCTCGCCTCGCCACCGCGCCGTGCCGCCACCGCGCCGCCCCCGCGCCGCCGCAGCCGCCTCTCCGCCGCCCTCCGTCGCCGACCCCGAGCTCCGGCGAGCGCCCGCGCCAGATCCGATCGGGGTCCCGCGCTAGGGTTGACTTTTCCCCTCCCCGATTTATTCCAAGTCCTAATATTTTTGCATCACTGTCGCATGTTCATCGCATCATAACTTGCTGTATATTGCTCCGTTTCGTGCGTATAATACGCCAAACTGTTCGAATCGAAGAGTACATCATTTCATTCCATTGCATCATTTTCATTTGAGCTCATCTTGATGCCCGAAATGCTGTTAGAAGTGGGCTATGTGATGTTAGTTTCTGATTCTTATCAGAACATGCACTTTTGTCATTTTTGCCATGATTGATGTGTACCTCCTATGAAGTTGAGTGCTACATGAGTTTTGTAATATGCCATGTTACCTTTCCAGAGAATTATGCCATGTATTTTTGTGATCTTTGTGGTGACTAGCACAAGCATGCAAACTAGGGTACTTAATGTTGCTGATTTCAGAAACTTAGTATTTTCACCAAGTCCCTGCCTGCTGTTATTTTTATGCCATGTGTTCATGTTGTTTCAGAGAGATCTATGCCTATTTTGAGCATGATCAGTAAGAGTGTTTTGAACATATGGATTTTCTATATCCATCCATGCCTTTTTTTGTAATTTTGGAGTGCCATAGCTTGAGTCAATCGAGCTCTACTTTTGCTATAAAATGTTGCTGCCAGATTGTTTACATGTTATTCGATTTTGCCAAGCTTGGTGTAGTTGATCCTTGGATTCTATGATGTTATTCTTGCCATGTATAGCTTCTATGCCATGTCTTCTTGATGTATGTATGCTTAGTTTGTCATTTAATGCTATTTAGTGAGTGCATCGAGCTCACGAACGTGCCTACTTGTTATCTGTTCTTGACATGTCCAGTTTTCTGCTAAGTCTGAAACCTGTAACGAAACTTGCTTAATTGACATGGGTGTTATTGTATTTTCTGGTCCTTTTTGGCTTATGGTCAGTAAGGGACTTTTGTTAAGTGCTTTGAGTAGATTCATGCCATGCCTTACTTTGCTATGTTATGATCCTGTAGAATGTTGTTTAATTGCTCTAAACATGTCATCCTGATGTTAGTTTCTGGCATGTTATTTTCACCAAGTCTGTGAACCTGTTATCTTTTGCACTTTTGCCATGCTTGTTTGAACCTGTTGTGGTGTGATTTAGCCGTAGCTCAGTGTTCATCTTTTGTCAACCATATTGTGTAGATTACTTTCATATGCCTTGTTGCTATGTTTGGGTGCAGTAGCTTAATTTCTTGTTGCTTGCTATGTAGCATCATGCTGTTAATCGCAGAATCTTGTCATTCTTGTTTTGCTTGTCTTTTGCAAACCGTGCATCCGATTCCGGTGATCTTTATATCGATTTCAACCGAAATCACCTCACCTATCCAGTGGCATACTTGGTTTGCCAAGATTATGCCTTGTTCATCTTTTCCTTCCGGAGCATGCATATGCATTGCATATCACATCTCGCATATCATGCCATGTTTTTGCATCATGTTGGTTGTGCATTGCATCGTGATTGATGTTTGTCCCCTTTGTTTGTGTTCTTGTTGTGGGTAGAGCCGGGAGACGAGTACGTGAACGAGGAACCTGTTGAGAACGCTTACGAGGACCAAGCTTTCGACAACTCTGAGAACCTTGCGTGCAAGATGACCATACCCTCGAAATCACGTCTATCTTTGCTTGCTAGATGCTCGCTTCTTTTGCTATGCCTATGCTGCGATACCTACCACTTGCTATATCATGCCTCCTATATTGCCATGACAGTCCCCTAACCATCCATGTCCTAGCAAACCGTTGATTGGCTATGTTACCGCTTTGCTTAGCCCCTCTTATAGCGTTGCTAGTTGCAGGTGAAGATGAAGTTTGTTGCTTGTTGGAACATGGACTTGTTGTTCCTTGTTGGAACATGTTTACTTGTTGGGATATCACAATACCTCTTATTTAATTAATGCATCTATATACTTGGTAAAGGGTGGAAGGCTCGGCCTTATGCCTGGTGTTTTGTTCCACTCTTGCCACCCTAGTTTCCGTCATACCGGTGTTATTTTCCTTGATTTTGCGTTCCTTACACGCTTGGGTGATTTATGGGACCCCCTTGACAGTTCGCTTTGAATAAGACTCTTCCAGCAAGGCCCAACTTTGGTTTTACCATTTGCCACCTAAGCCTTTTTCCCCGGGTTTTCGCGAGCCCGAGGGTCATCTTTATTTTAACCCCCCCCCCCCGGGCCAGTGCTCCTTCGAGTGTTGGTCCGAACTGTCAGCCGCCGGTGGTCGCCAGGGGCAACTCTGGACTGGCCTACCGGAAGTTTGGACAATCCGGATGTGCCCTGAGACAGAGATATGTGCAGCTCCTATCAGGATTTGTCGGCACAATCGGGCGGCTTTGCTGGACTTGTTTTATTACTGCCGAGATGTCTTGTAGTCCGGGATTCCGAGACTGATCGGGTCTTCCCGGTAGAAGGAATATCCTTCGTTGACCGTGAGAGCTTATAATGGGCTAAGTTGGGACACCCCTGCAGGGTTTTATCTTTCGAAAGCCGTGCCCACGGTTATGAGGCAGATGGGAATTTGTTAATGTCCGGTTGTAGAAAACCCGAAGTTGACCTTGACTAAAACACATCAACCGCGTGTGTAACCGTGATGGTCTCTTCTCGGCGGGGTCCGGGAGGTGAACACGGTGTTGGAGTTATGTTTGACGTAGGTTGTTCTAGGATCACTTCTTGATCACTTCTAGCTTCACGACCGTGCTTTGCTTCTCTTCTCGCTCTCTTTTGCGTTGTTAGCCACCATATATGCTAGTCGCTTGCTGCAGCTCCACCTCACAACCCCTTTCCTACCTATAAGCTTAAATAGTCTTGATCTCGCGGGTGTGAGATTGCTGAGTCCCCGTGACTCACAGATTCTACCACAACAGTTGCAGGTACCGACGATGCCAGTGCCGATGCTTCAACCGAGCTCACGTGGGAGTTCGACGAGGAACGTGGCCGTTACTATGTGTCTTTTCCTGATGATCAGTAGTGGAGCCTAGTTGGGGTGATCCGGGGATCTGTGTAGCATTTGGGGTAGTCTTCTTTCATTTCGATACCGTAGTCGGACCTTGAGTGTAATTTGAATGATGGATGTTTATTTATGTATTGCGTGAAGTGGCGACTGTAAGCCAACTATGTAACTCTTTCCCTTATGTATTACATGGGTTGTGTGAAGATTACCTCACTTGCGACATTGCTTTCAATGCGGTTATGCCTCTAAGTCGTGCCTCGACACGTGGGAGATATAGCCGCATCGAGGGCGTTACATCCGAAGATGCCAAAACCCACTCCTCCCCCGCCACCAAGGATGACGAGGAGGAGGAGGAAAGCTACTCTCCCCCTGAGGGGGAAGGAAGAAAAGGGCAGCCTCCATGGATATGGAGGCAGAGGCGTCCAAGAAGGGGAGGATCTCCCTCGCGGACAACTCTGCGTTGGACACTGATAGCAGCTCCGAGTGGCGCCCCAGGGAGAAGCCCCAGGCCGAATCATAAGTACTCAAAGGCACTTATACACGCATATATCCAACTTATTTACTTCATGGTTTTAATATGTTGAATCATGCGCTGCAGTCCGGCCCACGCCCGCCCCCAGCGATGCTCATCTTCAGGGAATTCGCTGGATGCAAATGTGAAGGACAGCGGGTCACTTCCGGCGGCCTCCTCTCCCAAGGCCACGGACGACGCCGAGGTGTCGTCCCGAAGGACCTTCCCAGGCCAGGGAGAGGTACAGGATGCCGTTAGGATGGTGCCAGAGGGTGATAACCCAGCCGCCAGACACATGGGGGAGCAAATCCCCCTAGAGACTGGCGATGGGGGCCATATCCAATTCGTCCCCCAGCCGAATACTATTCCGGAGGCCCATACGGCTCCGGAATCAGGCAAGTAGCCTCCTTTGAAAGAAGGAGGTGCACCTATTCCGTTGGTGACCTCTGTCCATCCAGAGGCACCGGATACTCTGCTAGAGGCGCTGCAGAGTGCTTCCATTGTTGAGGAACACCGTATCCTCATGGGTACGGTGGTTGAGAGGGTTCATTCCGCTAAGAGTGGACTGATCGAAGTCTGCACCAGCCTTCTAACAGGCTTTGAGGTATGCGACGTAATTATGCAAAAGGAATGTCATAATATAGACAGTAGCCCCTGAGACTCTGTCCGGTGCTCGAAAAGAAAAGCCGGACAGAGGATCAAATAATTTTTGCATGAGACTAACCATACATGTCTATGTGCATAAGCAGGCGTCGATGCTGGCTGCAACCTCCCGTTCTACCGAAGTCTCCAAACTGAAGTAGAGTCTGGAGCGGGCCGAGGAAGAGCTCGGACGTGTGAAAAAACAACTAGAGGACAAGCAAGGTATGCAATGGCCTATTCAGATCTAGAAATATATGAATTGTTTGTGTTGATCATGTTATCATGATCTTTCATAGGAGTTGCGACCGAGGTGGAGTCCCTCAAGAACGCGCTGGTCGAGGCCCGGAAGAGAGCGGAGAAGGAACAGGCTCCTGCGAAAAACACGAGGCAAGGGTCGGGGAGGTCCAGCAGGAACTCCAGGACGCCATAAAGAAATGCGAGTCCTTGGAGCAGAAGATTGCGGACCAAGAGTCTGAACTTGCTAAGGCCCACCAAAGTGCACTAGAGGCCCGGGTTGAAGCCCAGGGCGCCCTCCAGGAAATCCAGGAGGCCAGGAAAATCGCGGCGGGTAAGGCCTTTATTATGCAGAGCAAACATGTGAAGAAAAGGTACCTCTTACTAACCCGGATTTGGAGTTCTCCAGGAGCGTTTGTGGATCTGCCACGCAGTGTTGCTGATGTTGCGGAGTTCTTCCAGCCGAAGAGGGGAGCTCAACGGAGAAGTTGTTCTGGTCGCAATGCCTTGCGCCAGAGCATCTGATGCCCTTTAGCGATCAGCTAAAACAGCTGACCGAACTGCATAGGGTGGCCGAATTGGCCATGAAGGATTTGATAATCCGTCTATGGCCTGCCGAAGCCATACCCAGCAGCTACTTCGGGCTCATGAAGCGGTTGGTCGATGCCTGCCCTTGGCTTGATGCCATCAAGCGGTCGGTCTGCATCGAAGGTGCGCGGATGGCCTTCGCCCGTGTCAAGGTGTAGTGGGAAAAGATGGACGTTGTCAAGCTCGCGACCGGGGGATCGCCCGCGAGCAAGGAGCACCGCACGCCCGAGCGGTATTTTGATGATGTCCTAGAGGGATCCCGCATTGTAGAGGGCTAGTGTGCAAAATACATTATCTTTGAATGAATACATTCATGTTATCTCGTCCTGTATTATGAAACAAAGCCGATATGTAATATAATGCTTGTTGTTTATTTAAAATTTTGCCTCTTGTGCGGCCATTTTGTTAAATCTGAGAGTTGGCCAGTCGTCGGCTTCAGCCCCCACATAGATAGTACTAGGGTGTTCGGGTTGGAACCTAAACACTCTTGATCCAAGAGTTTGGTCCTTGAAGGAGGTGTTTAGCGCGATGAACCAGGCAATCGGACTATGTGGCTTTATCACCCTCACTTAGCCATAGGAGTTTGACATTAGGAATGTAGGCGCAACCCCTAGTTAGTATTTGTTAATCCGGACTAGGGTGTTGTAGACACCTGATCGGGTGGAGGCCCATCTGTCGCATAATGCGGGGAAAAATCGCAAGAGATTTTAACCTTCGAATAGCTTACCAGCTCTCGCCGCATCGTGACAGTCAGTTTTCGGCTTTCTCCACTAAGGTATTTATCCGGATAAACCAGAAACACAATCGCAGTAGTTCTCCCTTTACTACCCTAGCTAATAGGACGGAACGTAAGGTAGTAAGCACAGGAGTCGGGCAACCCAACTATTGACCAAAGGCATGATTCGGAGCCGATGCATATAATGCTAAATTCGGGGTGCCGAACTATACTGTAAAAAGTGTTCGGACTTGTTGTCGTAGTATGGAGCGCAATGACGCCCCTGGCGGATTAAGGTGTACCAAAGTGTACGGGTGCAATCGGTAAGAATAGCGAAATAAAATGAAGTAGTAAGCTAGTGCCACATAAGTTGGGCCGCAAACTGTTTCCATTATAGTTTGATTAATACATCAAAGCGTATTTGCACAAATAGTGCAATAAGCAATAGGGATGTTTAACATGCCGAGATCAAGGGGGGACTGCGTGCGGGTCCTCAAAACAGGTAGAGTGATCGTCAAGAAGACCACCTAGAGATACACGTCTATGCTACTTGCCGCCTTGGTATATCCATCCTTCGAAAGGATCGGTGATCAGGCCGTTGTGAGGGGCCTGTGGAAAATAAACCTGAATAGGATAAAAATAAAAGGGAAAGTATGTGTGCCCAGGGAAGGTCGAGCCGTATTATGGACCACAATCGAGTTACGCCTCTGTCTTTGCCCATGGTATTTCGAGTGCATAGTTATGTACGTGCGGTACGTATGCCGCCATTCGGTCGGGACTGAGATGGAGGCCGAATTACTAGTCGAACTCCTGACGAGCTGGACTGTCATGCTGCGAAGTAGTCCGGACTCATTTATAGTGTCCGGGTGCTTGGCCGTTGAATTAATATTTTGCTTGATAAGGTCGCTCTCTACTTCCGTTGCCAGGGCCGCGGTGTGCTCCTCGGTACGAAGGGAGCATTCCGTGTTTCCATTGACTGTTATGACACCGCGTGGTCCGGGCATCTTGAGTTTGAGATAAGCATAGTGTGGCACTGCATTGAATCGAGCAAATGCAGTTCGTCCGAGCAGTGCGTGATAGCCACCGCGGAAGGGGACGATATCAAAGATCAAGTCCTCGCTTTGGAAGTTGTCCGAGGATCCGAAGACGACTTCCAATGTGATTGAGCCCATGCAGCGGGCCTCTACACCTGGTATTACTCTTTTAAAGGTAGTTTTTGTGGGATTGATCCTTGATGGATCGATGCCTGTCGGCGTTCTGGGAACGGGGGTCCCCAGACTTGCCTGCCTGCGGCCTGCGGCGTGGCTCAAGTGGGGGCCCAGTACGGCCCATCTTCATCAGCTCAAGCTCAAGACCCTCGCGAGGGGCCAAGCCTCGCGGGGCGGATGACAGGAAAGCTTCCTCAGAGGCAGCCTCATCAGGCAGGCTCACGAGAAGGCGGAGAGATCAAGGCAGGGGCACCTCGCGAGGAGCCCGTGACACAAGCCATGACGATTGAGACCAGGCGGGCGCCGGCCTGCGCAGTGTCCTTGTTTCCCTTTCGGTGCAAAGGGGGAAAGCGTAGGCCAAGGCATCAGGCAAAGGTTACCATTCCAGTGCAACGAGGCCAAGACCAGCAGAGCGGCAGGACGGAGGTCACCGTGGATCCCAAGACGGCGTCATCACCAGTGCTTTCGGCAGCCGAAGACCACCTTTGGTCAGGATAACTTGTACTAGATGTTCTCCTTCAAAATGGCCAATTGTTGGCACCCTTCCCGCTCACTATTTGGGGAGAGGCCCAGGGCCTCTATAAATAGAGCTAGCCACCACATAGTAGAAAAAGGGTAGAAGCAAGTAAGAGCTGGGGAGATCTAGTCGCAGGGTTCGAATCAGATAGAGAGCCCAAGTAGAGCACACCGCACCAGCTCAAGAACACCTCTCGCGAGGCTGTTCTTCCCTTGTACTGTTCATCATCAGCCCTAGAGGCAATCCACCACACCACACACTGGAGTAGGGTATTACACCACAACGATGGCCCGAACCAGTATAAACCTCGTGTCCCTTGTGTTGTTCATCATTTCTAGCTTAGATCACGTGAGGAGATCAGACGTAGATCGGTAGGGAAGAGATCTTCGCGCGCACCCCAGAGTTTGAACCTTAAGGGTCTGCCGGAACCCGAAATCCGACATTTGGCGCGCCACGTAGGGGTGCGCCGCAATCTTTCTTCCGCTATTCACGTGTGATCTTCCGTTGTGTCCATGGCTGACGCTCGTCGGGCTGGCGCTAAGCGCCGGGCCGCTCTCGCCACCCGCGTCGCCCAGACGGCGCTCATCGACGGACGCCCTCGTCGTTCTCCGTCGCCTGCCGCCAACGCCGCTACCGGCCTGGCGGGGAACGAGTAGCAGGCCTCATCTTAGCATCCTTCGGTGCGGCGGGAGGGCCGCACCGCCACCCCGTCGCTGACTCCGGCTGGTTTGTCGTCCCACGCCGGTCGCGCCCCCACGAACGCCCACGCCGCGCTGCTCCTGGCAAGAGAGCTCCTGCATTGTCGCCCCGTCGACGACCTCTACGAGGACTGGCTCGCCCGCATCACCGAGCTCGTCAGCGCCGCAGGGGGCTCCCCCTTGTCGTCCCTCTTGCTGCCTCGCCCTACATTCCGCGCAGGAGGCGAGGATCAGGAGGCGCCTCCACCACCTCCTCCCCAAGAAGGCGCCCTGGCTCCGAGGCGCGCAGCCCCAGGGCGAGGCCCTCCGCGCCCGGCGCCCACGCAGCAAGAAGGGAGCTGCCAATAGATCCCACGTCCCCGAGAAGGTGCCCGCGTGCTCCCAGCGCCAGCGCACCAAGATCGCGTCACTGCACCTCCATGCCAAGACCCGTGCTGCTCCAAGCGGCGGCATACGGTAATCTCCAGGAACAAGCCCAGCACCAGCAAAAGGCGCCGGTGGCCACAGCAGGCTGCCGTGCCCTCACCCCCAAGCTACGCGGCGTCGCATGGCCATGCAAGTTCAAGCCTGACCTGCCCCCTCGCTATGATGGCACGATGGACCCCGCGGAGTTCCTACAGCTCTACGAGCTATGCATCGCAGCCGCCAACAGAGACGAAAGGGTCATGGCGAACTGGTTTCCCATGGCGCTCAAGGACGGGGCCCGCACCTAGCTCCTGAACCTGGCTCCTAGCACGATCTCCTCCTAGGACGAGATGCGCACCCGCTTCATCGCCAACTTCCAGGGCACCCGCGACCGGCCCCTGGCCGTGAGCGATCTGCGCCGCATCAAGCAGCAGCAAGGGGAAACCCTGCAGAAATACATCCAGCGCTTCAACAACGCTCGCCTCAAGATCCCCAAGGTGACTGAGGAAGCCATCATCTCGGCCTTCTCTGACGGCGTGCGCGACATCAAGATGAAGGAGGAGCTAGTAATCCATGAAGACCTATGCACATCCCTGGAGTTGTTCAACTTGGCGAACAAGTGCGCCAGGGCTGAGGGCGCCTCTCCCTCCTCGACCTCCCGGCAGCCGACCCAGAAGAGAAGAAGCTCAAGACCAAGGACGTGAAGCGCAAGGGGGCTGCCGTACTTGCAGCAGAACCAGACACCAAGAAAGGCACGGATCAGCCTGAGTCGTCCAAGGGCAGCCGGTACTGCGTGTATCACGACCTCCACACCCACAACACCAACGAATGTCAAGAGCTCAGGGCCATGTGAGATGGGCGAATCGGCCGACGCCCCGAGCGCAACGACAGGGGCTATGGACGAGGAGGAGGAAGAGGTGGAGGACGATGGGAAGACCGTGGCCCTCGTCAAGGGTGGCATGACCGACCTCGCGAGGATCGCTGGCAGGACCAGCCTCGCGAGGGAGGCTGGAGGGATCAGCCTCGTGAGGATCGCCCACACGGAAACGCAGGCCTTCCTCCTCTGCCGCCACCACCAAGAAGGAACGAAGACCAACATCAAGACGAGGGGGCTCGGGGCTTCCAGGAGCCATGCGCAATCGCTTGCATCTTGGGTGGCGCTCAGGCCCCAGCCTCGCAGCGCATCTTCAAGAAGTTTGCTCGCGAGGTGAATGCAGTCCTCCCCAAGCTCGAGGCCACGCGCCCTCTCAGGTGGTCTACGTGCACTATCACGTTCAGCTCAGCGGATCAGCTCAAGTGTGCGGTAATGGCCGGAGTCCTCCCGATGCTTTGCTCCCCAGTCATCAGCAACATGCAGGTCACCAGGACCCTCATTGATGGCGGAGCAGGGCTCAACGTCCTGTCCGTCGAGATGTTCGACAACCTACAAGTGTCGTATGATCAGTTTCAGCCGACCAAGCCTTTCTCAGGAGTCACTGATGGTTCCACTGTTCCGATAGGGCAGGTTCGCCTTCCAGTCACCTTTGGGCGGCGCAACAACTACCGCACCGAGCTCATCGACTTCGACGTCGCCCACATCCGTCTGCCATACAACGCCATCCTCGGGTACCCAGCCCTGGCCAAGTTCATGGCAGTGACCCACCATGGCTACAATGTCCTCAAGATGCCAGGAAGCGGTGGAGTCATCACCGTACCTTGTGAAGAAAGAGACGCAGTGTGTTCACTTGAGCGTGCGTTCCAAGCCGCAGCAATCGAAGACCCAGATCACAGGAGTGGAAGGCTTCCCGAGGCGACCCTCAAGAAGAAGAAGGCTTGCCTGGTCCAAGCCGTAAGGAGGCAGGCGCCTCCGGAGGTGTTGCGCCAAGATTTGCGCCTGATCAGGGAGCGCCACCCTCTCTCGCATAGGAAGGCGCGCCCGGCGCCCTCCTCAGGCAGGGCTCGGGGGCTCTCTCTTGGAGGGCCACCGACTTTGCCAAGGTCGCGAGGGAGGCGCTCGGGCACCACTTGGAAGGGTGCTTTCAGGCACGTTTCCCTCAGGAAGGCACAAGGCAAGGAAGACCAAACCCTCAGGAGTTCATCGCAAGAAACACCCAGGAGCTACATGAGTCAAGAGTCATGTGCGGCAGCCGCCGCTTGCCCGCCGTAGCCCCACATCCAGGCGAGGATGGTGGGCTGCGCGTCTGCATCGACGTACCAGGGCTCAACAGAGCCGCATCTTAGGAGCGCCTCTGGCCTTCGCGCGCGGGGCGTTGCGAGGGTCCACCTCACAGCTACGTTCGCATGCCTTTTGGCCTGCCGAACGCGGTCGCCGCTCATCAACGCCTGCTGAGGAGCATTCTGGAGGCTCGGGAGGTCAGGCATTGGGCGGTCCTGGCGGAGATGGAGATGGCCCTCGAGGACCCGCCTGTGCCCTCAGAGCCTCCCGAGGCTCCTCGGCCTGGGGGCTCGTAAGGGTCGACGTCTTCACTGCACATCGCTCGCTTCTTCAACATCGCTTCATCTTCAACGGCATCAGGTGACATCTTTCTAAGTTCCGTTTCTAGCTGGGAGCGCCCACAGGGCCGCATCATTCCCAGGTCGCGTGGGTCCGTCCCTGCGGCATGTATTCGTTTTGCTTATGCTCTTTACTTACCTTGTTGGGGGCGCCCCTCGGGCTGCATCATCCCCAAGCTGCTCGGGCCCGACCCAGCGGCGGTTACTTTTCCTGCATCTACCTGAAATAGATTTCCTCCTGCGTGCTTAACATACCTGACCTAATCGCCTGCTCGATTGACGTCTACCTACGAAGCCGTTCGCTCTGGCACGGCATTTGTGCACGGGTTCGTCCCTGCAACGCCGATAAATCTAAGTGGTCGAGCTCTGGCCGCGGCAGCCCCGCAAGGCGCCACCTCACCAGGCCCTCAGTGCCCCAATCACTTCCCCGGAGCGACCAAAGGTTGGCTGGCAACCGTAACGACAGGTCTTGTTTCTCTTCATGATTGGTGTGCAGGACCCACTCCAGGAGCAACACTGGGGACGTCGCAAGTTGTCTCTCCCTCTCTCCGGCACGGACCGCTTGCACGTTAAAAGGGGGCGCCTGAGCATCGCGACTCACGGGCTCCTACTAGCTCTCCAGCCCTCATCCCCTGGTCTTGACCCACGGCATCGCGACCTGTCATACCAGCGACGGCTGAGCTCGCTCGAGGGCCAGGACCTAAGGACGTAGAGCATTAAGGAAAGTGCGGGGGAGTGGGAAGAAGCTCGCGAGGACCTAGCCCAGCCGCGCCTCAGCTGCCACCACTCGGGTCGGGCGCTTCATCGAGGAACTACACCCAACTCAAGAGATAAGTCACATCCCATCACAGGAGCTAGACCAACGCAGTGCCAAACCCTCGCCCAGTGCAGCTCTGTCGCGGCGACGTTGTCTTCCTTTCTCACCCAGTGAGGGCTGCTTGAGCGCTAAAGGGGACCTCCCGAGCATCGCGACTCGGGGGATCTCACCGGACCTCGGGCCGCTCACCTCCTGGCCTTGACCACGGCATCGTGACCTGGCATACCAGCGACGGCTAAAGCCTGCCTGGGGACTGGGACCTGTCAGCGTAGAGCGCTAAGTCTTCGTGAGGGTAGGAAGGGGGAGCCAAGCCACGACAGAACAAGCACCTCGCATCGATTCATATTAAGGATATAATATTCACAAAAGACATGGCAGGCGCCTTACATACCCCCATGGGGTGTTGCTTCGATTCCTCGCAGGGAACAAAAGTACTAATCCTAAGGAACGCTAATCGCCCGAACCTCCACAAGGGACGCCATCATCAATAGTGGGTTTCCCGGCGCCGGCGCCGACCCCATCCAGATCAGTGGCGGTAGCGGCCCGACGCAGCTGCCCCACTCCGAGCATGGCGCGAGCTCGGAGGCTCGTAGGTGTTGTCGCTCGTCTCCGGAGTAGCAAGAAGCTCGGGGGAGCCGCTGGATTCCACAGCTCCTCCGCTGCTGCCTGAGGAGCTGCTGAAGGGCCGATGGGCGGGCCAGGTCCCCGCCAGTTCATTGCCCCTGCCTCCTTCCTTGGGGCAGCACTCCAGCCAGCGTCCTTCAGCGTCGAAGACCTTGAAGAACATCAGGGAGGCGCCGTCGTATTCAAGATGAATTACGAGGGCGCCCTCCGTGCGGCTGACCCGGGCGATCTCACCCCAGCCCCGGGTAATGAAGACCTTGCCCGGAGTGACGACCGCGACCTCCGCTCCGGTCGTAGGGGTGCTGCAGTCGGCGTGTTGCAGCCAGAGCTCCAGAGCCCCGCTCTGCGGCATCTCGAAGGTGAAGGAGGGAGGAAGGCGGATCCAAGAGCTCGGAGGCATGGCGGCGTGAAGCACGAGCTCGCGAGAGAAACGCTTGGCGTGGACCCTAGGGGGGACGATGCGCACCACCATGACTCACCGGCGTCGACGATGGCGCTGTCGATGTCGCTCGACGCCCTCTCCCCCAGGACCCATGATGCGGGCGTACAAGGGCAGTGGAAACCTAGGTGGCGGCCGCTCGTACCTGTCGTTTCTTCGGCGGAAGTGGGTCAGGACCCTCTCGGCGGGCCTTTCCTTTCTCTTCTGCAGAGAACCGGCGGATTGGTGCCATTGGCGTAAGAAGAAGCAAGGACGAGGAAGAAGAAGGAAAGGAGTAGCAGGAGGAGATGGACCGAGGGGGTTCACGCAGTCCCGTACTTATAGCCGGAGAAGGCCAACCGCCGAGCACCACGATCGCAGGTAATCATGACCCATTTTCTGCATGCAGGGACTTGTCAAGTCGAGCAGTTGCCGAGGCGTCGTGGGAAGCGCAGTCGCCCACGTCCAATCGACTGCCACGCGGCGCCCAAGGCCACGGCTTTTGGGGCCCGCGGCGCTTCGCGCTTGCCCCTTCGCTTCTCTGCTAAGACAAGCCCGCGCGCCTTGGGCCCGGGGGCTACTGCCAGCGTTCTGGGAACGGGGGTCCCCAGACTTGCCTGCCTGTGGCCTGCGGCGTGGCTCAAGTGGGGGGCCCAGTACGGCCCATCTTCATCAGCTCAAGCTCAAGACCCTCGCGAGGGGCCAAGCCTCGTGGGGTGGACAACGGGAAAGCTTCCTCAGAGGCAGCCTCATCAGGCAGGCTCGCGAGAAGGCGGAGAGATCAAGGTAGGGTCACCTCGCGAGGAGCCCGTGACGCAAGCCATGACGATTCAGACCAGGCGGGCGCCAGGCGGGCGCCGGCCTGCGCAGTGTCCTTGTTTCCCTTTCGGTGCAAAGGGGCCAAGTGCAGGCCAAGGCATCAGCCAAAGGTTACCATTCCAGTGCAACAAGACCAAGACCAGCAGAGCGGCAGGACGGAGGTCACCGTGGAACCCAAGACGGCGTCATCACCAGTGCTTTCGGCAGCCGAAGACCACCTTTGGTCAGGATAACTTGTACTAGATGTTCCCCTTCAAAATGGCCAATTGTTGGCGCCCTTCCCACTCATTATTTGGGGAGAGGCCCAGGGCATCTATAAATAGAGCTAGCCACCACAGAGTAGAAAAAGGGTAGAAGCAAGTAAGAGCTGGGGAGATCTAGTCGCAGGGTTCGAATCAGATAGAGAGCCCAAGTAGAGCACACCGCACCAGCTCAAGAACACCTCTCGCGAGGCTGTTCTTCCCTTGTACTGTTCATCATCAGCCCTAGAGGCAATCCACCACACCACACACTGGAGTAGGGTAATACACCACAACAGTGGCCCGAACCAGTATAAACCTCATGTCCCTTGTGTTGTTCATCGTTTCCAGCTTAGATCACACGAGGAGATCGGACGTAGATCGGTAGGGGAGAGATCTTCGTGCGCACCCCAGAGTTCGAACCATAAGGGTCTGCCGGAACCCGAAATCCGACAATGCCCATCTTGCGGACTGTATCTTGATAGAGCAGGTTGAGGTTGTTGCCACCATCCATGACGACGCGTGTGAGGTGGAATCCATCAATGATTTGGTCGAGGACTAGTGCGGCTGAACCGCCATGACGGATACTGGTCGGATGGTCCCTGCAATCGAAGGTGATCGGGCAGGACGACCATGGGTTGAATTTTGGGGCGACTGGCTCTATCGCGTAGACGTCCCTGAGCGCGCGTTTGCGCTCCCTCTTGGGGATATGGGTAATGTATATCATGCTCGCCGTTTTAACCTGGGAGGGGACTTCTTCTATCCCCCTATGTTCGGCGGACGGGGCTCCTCGTCGTCGTCCACACTTTGCGACCCCTTCTCCTTGTTCTCGGCATTTAACTTGCCGGCCTGTTTAAAGACCCAACAGCTTCTGTTGGTATGATTGGCTGGTTTATCGGGGGTGTCGTGGATCTGACATGGATGATCGAGTATGCGGTCCAAGCTGGATGAGCCCGGATTGTTTCTTTTAAATGGCTTCTTCCGCTGGTCGAACTTGGAGCCATTGAATCCGGCGTTGACCGTCGTGTCATCGGTATTGTCACCATTGCTTCGACGTTTGTGCCTGTTGCGTCGGGGCTCACTGTTGCTATTTCTGGCTTCAGAGGTGCCAGGTTCGCTTGAATTATTATTGCTACGGGCTAGCCAGCTATCTTCGCCCGCGCAAAAGCGGGTCATAAGTGTCGTGAGGCCCGCCATGGACTTCGGCTTTTCTTGGCCGAGGTGTCAGGCGAGCCATTCGTCGCGGATGCTATGCTTAAAGGCCGCTAGGGCTTCGGCATCCGGATAGTCGACGATCTGGTTCTTTTTAGTTAGGAACCTAGTCCAGAATTTTCTGGCTGACTCTCTAGGATGTTGAACTATGTGACTTAAGTCATCGGCATCCGGAGGTTGGACGTATGTGCCTTGGAAGTTGTCGCGGAAGGCGTCTTCCAAGTCCTCCCAGCTGCGAATAGAGTTTTCAGGCAGGCTGTTCAACTAGTGTCGAGCTGGTCCCTTGAGTTTTAGCGGGAGGTATTTGATGGCATGAAGATCTTCACTGTGGGCCATATGAATATGGAGAAGAAAGTCCTCAATCCATACCGCGGGATCTATTGTTCCATCATATGATTCAATATTCACGGGTTTAAAGGCCCCTGGTAATTCGTGCTCCATTACTTCATCAGTGAAGCAGGGGGGGTGCGGCGCCTCTATATCGGTCCAAGTCGCGACGTAGCTTGGATGGAGTCCGTCTGCGGTTTTTGGCCCGGACGTGGTTATGCTTGTCACGTCCGGCTAGATAGCCATCGTCGCGTGCAGGGGCACGCCCCCGCGATCCGTAGATCGATCTGGTCTGACCTGCTCTATTTTCCAGGTCCTGCCGCAGGTCATATGTATATCCCCGAGTTGTTGTGTCTCTACCTTTACGGCGAGGTAGAATGGGTTGGTGTTCGGCTTGAGTTGTCGTTTTGTCCCGGCCACGTGGTGGTCGGTCAGCCACATTACGCGTTGATGGTATGGGCTCAAGTGCCTCGTCATCGAATTGAGGTACGTAGCAGTTTACGCTTTGGGTAACTTTTGGTTGGGCGCTCGAGGCCGTATTCCTTGGCTGCCAGGACATTAGTCCACCTGTCATTGAGTAGATCTTGATCAGCTTGAAGCTGCTGCTGCTTCTTTTTCAGGCTCCTTGCAATGGTTATTAGCCGGCGCTTAAAGCGCTCCTGCTCGAGGTGTTCCTCGGGCACGATAAAGTCTTCGTCGCCGAGGCTCACCTCATCCTCGGAGAGTGGAAGATAATTACTGTCCTCCGAGTCTTCGTTTATGGCCTGTTCATCAGGGCTAACTTTCCCATCTTCCCGATCGTCCTGTTCGGAGGTTGGCTCGGCGGGGTCTTCTAGGTCTTCGGCGTCGTCTAGAGTATTGTTGTCTCTCGTGCCGGTAATGTTGTCTTTTCCATGGCGTGATTTAGAGCAGTGCCACTGACATCGGCGCTTTGGTTGTATCTTAGGAGGTTTATCCTCTACTAGATTTTTCTCATTATCGTCGTTACCCTCTTTGGGTGTATCCACCATGTACACGTCATACGAAGAGGTGGCCATCCAACGTCCGGTAAATGGTGGGTTTTGGGCCTGCTCTTCTCCGGCATCGTCGTACATACCATCGATGTCTTCGGAGCCATAATCGAGCATGTCAATTAAGTCCTCGACAATGGCTATGAAGTGGGTGGTGGGTGGGACGTAAAATTCCCCGCTCTCAGCCCCTAGTCCGGGCTAGGCGTAGTTCGGATATTGCTCCTCTGTAATGACGAGGGATCACATCAAGTCCAGAGCCTTGCTTAAAGGCGAGGTTTGGCCAGGGAGAAGAGAGTCCTTGGAGTACGGTGGGGAGGAGACTCCTTGGCTGAGCTCACACGATGCTGACTCCGAGGGTTCGGAGCCAGTGTCCGGAGAATAGTTCGGCTTCATGATGGTTGCCAGCGACACTACTTCCTCCGGCTCTCCCGTACTGGGCTTAGTGGCTGCAAACAGTCCGGCGGGCTTAGGAATCCCGTCTTCGGACCTGGCGATGTGCTCCGGATCTAAGGCCAGAGTGGAGGTTGGGGCCGTGAACCCTTGGAGGATCAAGTCTCCTCGGATATCAGCGACATAGTCCAGATTTCCAAAACTAATTTGGTGATCTGGGGCATAGCTGTCGATCTGCTCTAGACGGGAGTTGGCCCGCAGTGCGAAGTTGCCGAATACGAAGATCTGGCCGGGGAGAAAAACCTCCCCCAGGGTGGCATTGTTGTAGATGACTGATGGAGCCATTGAACCTTCTGATGACGACACAGCGGAACTCTCAATGAAAGCACCAATGTCAGTGTCAAAACCGGCGGATCTCGGGTAGGGGGTCCCGAACTGTGCGTCTAAGGTCGATGGTAACAGGAGACGGGGGACACGATGTTTACCCAGGTTCAGGCCCTCTTGATGGAGGTAATACCCTACTTCTTGCTTGATTGATCTTGATGAATATGAGGATTACAAGAGTTGATCTGCCACGAGATCGTAATGGGTAAACCCTAGATGTCTAGCCTGTATGATTGTGATTGCCTCTACGGACTAAACCCTCCGGTTTATATAGACACCGGAGGGGCCTAGGGTTGTATAGAGTCAGTTTACATAGGAAGGAATCTTCATATCCGAACGCCAAGCTTGCCTTCCACGCAAAGGAGAGTCCCATCCGGACACGGGAGGAAGTCTTCTGTCTTGTATCTTCATGGCCCATCAGTCTGGCCCACGTCACATAGCCCGGACGCCCGAGGACCCCTTAATCCAGGACTCCCTCAGTCATCTTATAATGCTACCATCGTACTAAGCAAAATAAGATGCATCAAAGATAAACATCACATCAATCAAAATATGTGACATGATATTGCCATCATCATCTTGTGCTTTTGATCTTCATCTCCAAAGCATCATCATGATCTCCATCACCACCGGCTCGACACCTTCATCTCCATCGTTGCGTTGTGGTCGTCTTGTCAATTATTACTTCTACAACTATCGCTAACGCATAGTGATAAAGTAAAGCAATTACATGGCGTATGCATTTCATACAATAAGGAGACAACCATAAGGCTCCTGTCGGTTGCCAGATATCTTACAGAACATGATCATCTCATACAATAATGTTTATCACAGCATGTCTTGACCATATCACATCACAACATGCCCTACAAAAACAAGTTAGACGTCCTCTACTTTGTTGTTGCAAGTTTTACGTGGCTGCTACGGGCTTCTAGAAAGAACCGTTCTTACCTACGCATAAAACCACAACGGTGTTTCGTCAAGTTTGTTGTTTTAAACTTCTACAAGGACCGGTTGCAGTCAAATTCGATTCAACTAAAGTAGGAGAAATAGACACCTGCCAGCCACCTATATGCAAAACTAGTTGCATGTCTGTCGGTGGAACCGGTCTCATGTGCGTCGACATGTAAGGTTGGTCTGGGCCGCTTCATCCCACAATAGGCTGAATCAAAATAAGATGTTGGTGGTAAGCAGTATGACTATCACTGCCCACAACTCTTTGTGTTCTACTCGTGCATATCATCTACGCGTAGACCTGGCTCATGATGCCACTGTTGGGAATCGTTGCATGGAAAACAAACAAAAAATTCTACGCACACACAATGATCTATCCATGGAGATGCATAGCAATGAGGGGAAGAGTGTGCCTACGTACCCTCATAGACCGTAAGCGGAAGCATTTCACAACATGGTTGATGTAGTCGAACTTCTTATCACGTCAACCGATCAAGTACCGAATGCACGGCACCTCCGCATATAGTAGATGAGTTCCGTCAGCACGACGGCGTGGTGATGGTGATGGTGAAGTGATCCTTGCAGGGCTTCGCCTAAGCACTACAAAGATATGACTGGGGGTGTAAACGGTGGAGGGGGGTCGCACACAGCTAAAACTATTGTCCGATGTGTGCTAGGGAGCCACACCCCCCCCCCCCACACACACACACACATATATATATACAGGTGGGAGGGGGAGGGAGCAGCCAGGAGGGCGCCCCAAGTAGGCCGAATCCTACTTGGGGTCCTCCCCAAGTGCCCCCCCCCCTTCCTTAATTGCCGGAGAAGAAAGGAAAGGGGGGAAGAGAGAAGGAATGGGAGGCCGAATTCTCCCCCCTTTCGTTTCCCACTTGGCCGGCTGCCATGAGGGACACGCCAGCCCCTTGTTGGCTGGTGTGCTCCCCTCTTGTGGCCCAATAGACCCAATATACTCCCGGGGGTGACCGGTACCCCCTCCGGTACTCCGATAACTATCCGGTTTTCTCCGAAACACTTCCGATGTCCGAGTGCCATCATCCTATATATCAATCTTTACCTCTTGACCATTTCGAGAATCCTCGTCATGTCCATGATCTCATCCGGGACTCCGAACAACATTCGGTCACCAAATCACATAACTCATATAATATTATATCGTCATCGAACGTTAAGCGTGCGGACCCTTCGGGTTCGATAACTATGTAGACATGACCGAGACACCTCTTCAGTGAATAACCAATAGCGGAACCTGGATGCCCATATTGGCTCCTACATATTCTACGAAGATCTTTATTGGTTGAACCGTTATGACAACATACGTAATTCCCTTTGTCTATCGGTATGTTACTTGCCCGAGATTCGACCGTCGGTATCTTCATACCTAGTTCAACCTCGTTATCGGCAAGTCTCTTTACTCGTTCCGTAATACATCACCTCGTGACTAACTCCTTAGTCGTTTGCTTGCAAGCTTATGATGTGTATTATCGAGAGGGCCTAGAGATACCTCTCCGATACTCGGAGTGACAAATCCTAATCTCGATCTATGCCAACTCAACAAACACCTTTGGAGATACCTGTAGAGAATCTTTATAATCACCCAGTTACATTGTGACGTTTGATAGCACATAAGGCATTCCTCTGGTATCCGGGAGTTGCATAATCTCATAGTCGAAGGAATATGTATTTGACATGAAGAATGCAATAGCAATAAAAATGAACGATCATAATGCTAGGCTAACGGATGGTTCTTGTCCATCACATCATTCTCCTAATGATGTGATCCCGTTATCAATTGACAACTCATGTCAATGGTTAGGAAACCTTAACCATCTTTGATCAACGAGATAGTCTAGTAGAGGCTCACTAGGGACACCTTGTTTGTTTATGTATTCACACATGTATCAAGGTTTCCGATCAGTACAATTCTAGCATGAATAATAAACCTTTATCAGGAATAAGGAAATATAAATAACAACTTTATTATTGCCTCTAGGGCATATTTCCTTCACTCTTTGCTCAACTGATCTATAAAAATCATAACAAAATTGATGGCCAATAGACTTCAAAAAATCATCCTGCAACTGGTCTACACAAACCAATATGGATTCATCAGAAATTGGTCTATACAAGACTGTTTGGCTTGGGCATTTGAATTCATACATCAATGCCAGCAATCTAAGCAGCCAATGATTCTCTTGAAATTAGACTTTGAGAAGGCTTTTGACATGATTGAGCATGACACAATTATGGGCATCTTAAAAGCAAGAGGATTTGGGCAAAGATGGCTGAGGTGGACCAAGATGATTTTAAGTTCAAGTTATTCTTCAGTACTACTAAATGGGGTGCCTGGAAAACAATTTCATTGCAAGAGGGGAGTGAGACAAGGAGACCATACTCCCCGCTGCTCTCTGTTATGGTTGTGGACTTCCTACAAACAATTTTGAATCAAGCAATGGAGGCAGGCCTCATTCAACACCCTCTACCTTCAAACTCCAACCCAGACTTCCCAGTAATTCACTATGCAGATGATACAATTCTGATCTTGCCAGCATGCCCTAGACAGCTTCAGCAAGTGGATAACCTTCTGAATCATTTTACTGCACACACAGGCCTGAAAATCAACTTTCACAAGTCAATCATGATCCCTCTTAATGTGGACACATCAGTGGTTAATCTAATACTCAATATCTTGGGATACAAACAGGGAAACTTCCCTTTCACCTACCTGGGACTCCCACTTAGTGCAAATAGACTCAAGGCTGAAGATTTCACCCCCATTTGTCAGTAAATTGAGAGAAGACTATCAGGATGCTCAACTGTGCTATCTTATGATGGGAGACTTCTACTAATCAAGTCGGTTTTCTCTGCTTTGCCAATCTTCTTCATGAGCACACTCCCATTGCCTGCATCAATCTCCTCTCAAATCAACAAATACCTGATAGCATTCTTGTGGAGAAAATTTGGACAAATAATTGTTGTCCCTGCTTTGATTGCATGGGACAAAGTTTGTAGGCCTAAAAACCAAGGGGGCTGGGTATATTAGATGTGACAACTCATAACAAGGCCCTGCTAATGAAGAACATTCACAAATTCCTAAACAAGCAACCTATGCCATGGGTGGATTTGATATGGGAGACCTACTATTCCAAGTCTAATCCAGGAGACAGATTAGAAGGATCCTCTTAGTGGAAGAGTCATATGAAACTTCTTAAGGAATATAAAGATGATGCTATGTGCAAAATAGGAAATGGAAGTATTGTGTTACTATGGCATGATACATGACTAGACCAACCTCTCAAAGAGAAATTTCTCGAGCTTCACTCATATGCATTGGATGAATTTCTTTCAGTTGGAAATTAGACAACACAACAGGACCTCTCCCAGTTGTTTTATACACCAATGTCTAGTCAAGCCTATGACCAGTTCCTATTGCTGCAAGACTCAATTCAAAATCAGGTGCAAACTCAGGCAAATGATCAATGGATTTGCAAAGGTCAGAAAGGCAAATTTTACTCCATTACAATGTACCATAACCTGCAACCACAACAGGAGAAGCAAATAATATTCAAATGGCTCTGGAAGAATGCATGTAGACTCAGACATCAAATTTTCTTCTGGTTGTTACTCCATGAAAGAGTAAACACAAGAAATCTGGTCAACATGAAAAGCTTTCATCTGGATTGCTATGAATGTGTGCTATGCAATGATAGGACAGAAGAGACTCTGAGACATCTCTTTTGGGATTGTGACTTTGTACAAAATTGTTGGCATAGTGTGTTGCCAAGGAGAAAACTCGGAATATCCTCATCAAATGACATTCAACTCGTCTACCAACTACTTCGCAAAGGTATTGCCATGGAGATTATTATCCAAGGATGCTAGGTAACTTGGTGTCAACGAAATGAAAAAAAATCAGAAATGAAGCACAAAGTGTGAGATGCTGGAAGTTCAGGCTAAAAGAGGATCTGAGCTTATTGGCTCATAGGATAAAAGCAAAGCATTTAAACACATTGCAGAAGTGGATTAGGGATCATCTAGAATGATACCTTAAGAAGTTCTTTAGTCTTTTACCTGCCATCATATTAGAAAAAGCGGGAATAGGATAGATTCTTTTAGCTCCTTTCTTTTGTATATTTTGTAAATATCCTTATTATTAATGGAAAATACCGTAGAACAATTGGTCTACGATTGGTGCTTAAAGAAAGATCCGTAGATGTTTCTACAAGAAGAATACATCCGTCCATAAATCAAAGTGAAGTGACCTAACAAGCTTGGAACGTTCAACCAAGGAGAACGCCACTCCTCTCTTCTATTTTTTATGCCTGCGTTTCTTCCTAAAGGTCAAACATAGACATGAAAATCTTGCAACGAATTTTACAATAGACGTACGCAATTGATGCTCCAGCACCTCCTTTCGGGTTTCTAGATTTCTTACTTACCCATGCAATGTTCCAAGGAGTTTCTTGAACCATCAGTTGGAAGAGTCAAGTTTCACAGCAAATACATACCAATTCCTTTAACCCTGAATTTGACGCCGGCTAAAGTACTGTAACAGACTAACAGTTTGAAGATTGTATCGCAGGAAAAATAACTCCAACGAGGGTTTGCTTCACGAAATGTTCTGATTTTCATCTTTACAGTTTGAGGATTGCATCGTAGGAAAAACAACAAGCAAGGAAATGTTCTTTTTTTTCATATATACTCCATCTGTACCGAAATACTTGTAATTGGGAAAACTAGTACAAGTTCCCCCAACTATAAGTATTTCGGTACAGAGGTGGTATAAGACAATCTGCACTCCTAAGAAATGTGGTGTGGTATATAACCCTGCCCGGGCTCTGGCCATTTTGTTGTGCTATACTGCTATTAGGGCATCTCCAACTTCGATCTGTGAATTTCCTCCCGCATTCGCCCGCGTACAGGGGAGGCTGATACGTCTCCAATGTATCAATAATTTTTTATTGTTCCATGCTATTATATTATCTGTTTTGGATGTTTTATATGCATTAATATGCTATTTTATATTATTTTTTGGACTAACTTATTAACCTAGAGCCCAGTGCCAGTTTCTATTTTTCCTTGTTTTTGAGTTTTACAGAAAAGGAATACCAAACGGAGTCCAAACGGAATAAAACTTTCGCGATGATTTTTCTTGAACCAGAAGACATCTACGAAACTTGGAGAGGGGGCCAGAAGAGTCCCGAGGGCACCACAAGCCCTCAGGGCACGCCCTAGAGGGGGCCTATCTTGTGGGCCATCCGGGACTCCTCCAACCCTAATTTTTGCCCTATAAATTCCCAAATATTCCCAAACGACCAGAAGCGTCCATCAAAATACTTTTCCGCCGCCGCAAGACTCTGCTCCCATGAGATCCCATCTTGGGGTCTTTTTCGGCACCCTGTCGGAGGGGGAATCGATCACGGAGGGCATCTACATCAACTCTATTGCCCTTCCGATGAAGCGTGAGTAGTTCACCACAGACCTACTGGTCCATAACTAGTAGCTAGATGGCTTCTTCTCTCTCTTTGATCTATAATAGCATGCTCTCCTCTATGTTCTTGGAGTTCTATCCTATGTAATATTCTTTTGCGGTGTGTTTGTCGAGATCTGATGAATTGTGGATTTATGATCAGATTATCTATGAATATTATTTGAGTCTTTTCTGAATTCTTATATGCATGATCAAATATCTTTGTATTTCTCTTCGAATTATTGGTTTGGTTTGGCCAACTAGATTGGTTATTCTTGCAATGGGAAAGGTGCTTAGTTTTGGGTTCAATCTTACGGTGTCCTCACCCAGTGACATAGTAGGGGTAGCGAGGCACGTATTGTATTGTTGCCATCAAGGGTAAAAAGATGGGGCTTTCATCATATTGCTTGAGTTTATCCCTCTACATCATGTCATCTTACTTAGTGCGTTACTCCGTTCTTATGAACTTAATACTCTAGATGCATGCTGGATAGCGGTCGATCTGTGGAGTAATAGTAGTAGATGAAGGCAGGAGTCGGTGTACTTGACACGGACGTGATGCCTATATTCATGATCATTACCTTGGATATTGTCATAACTTTACGCTTTTCTATCAATTGCTCGACAGTAATTTGTTCACCCGTCGTATTATTTTCTTTCAAGAGAGGAGCCTCTAGTGAAACCTATGGCCCCCGGGTCTATTTTCCATCATATATTTTCAGATCTATAAGCCAGATAAACAAAAAAAATACTTTACTGCAATTTATTTATTTTTACTTTATTTTACGTTTTAGTAATCTTTTATATCTATCTCTATCAGATCTCATCCTTGCAAGTGACCGTGATGGGATTGACAACCCCTTTATCGCGTTGGGTGCAAGTGTTTGATTGTTTGGGCAGGTGCATAGATTGGAGACTTGCGTGTACCTCCTACTGGATTGATACCTTGGTTCTCAAACTGAGGGAAATACTTATCTCTACTTTGCTGCATCACCCTTTTGTCTTCAAGGGAAAAACCAACACAAGCTCAAGAAGTAGCATAGGCTAGTCTGCGAACACGGATGCGGGAGGACGACATCCAACGTCAGCCACATACATCTGGCATTCCTCTCTTTTTTCAAGTCCACACCATCAAATAGCCGTATGCAAAGGGTACAGATGTTCAAATAGCCGCATGCAGCACTAGTTCAAATTTAAGAAGTACAAATATTAGAGCCCAACATCGTTGTCCCTTTGACCGCCCACTGATGCTCGATCCGATCTTCCTTCGGCTGCTCATGAGTTGCTCGATGCCAAATTTGTTGATGCATTTGAATAAACTCTTCAAATATGGCTGGATTCTGGTCCGGAAGTTGGATAGGATCATTCATGTTCTCAAATTCCAAAGTTGCGGCAGCATCGTCACCCTCATCCTCGATGATCATGTTGTGCATGATCACACAACATGTCATCACCTCCCACAAATTTTCCAGATCCCATTGTTTAGCAGGTCCACAAGCAACTGCAAAACGGGCCTACAGAGCTCCAAATGCCCTCTCGACATCCTTTCTAGCTGCTTCTTATCTTTGGGCAAAGTGAGCTTTTTTTTCGGCCAACTGGGTTTGAGATGGTGCTGATAAAGGTAGCCCATGGAGGATAGATAGCGTCAACCAGATAGTAGCCCATATTGTACTCATGTCCATTGATAGTATAGTGGCAAGGAGGAGATTTTCCTTCAGTCAGACTCGCAAACAGCGGTGATCACTGCAGCACATTGATGTCATTGCGAGACTCGGGCATGCCAAATAAAGCATGCCAAATCCAAAGATCTCGTGATGCAACTGCTTCAAGAATGATGGTGGGCTTCTTAACATGACCCTGATATTGCCCTTGTAAAGCCTTCGGGCAGTTCTTCCATTTCCAATGCATGCAGTCAAGAGATCCAAGCAAACCTGACCACCCTCTTGCTTCTGAGATTGCCAAGACCCTCTCGGTGTCTGCCACAGTTGATTCTCTCAGTCTCATGTACTGAGGACCGAACACCTCGACCACGACAGTTTGCAAACCTGACCATGCCATCTCCGCAGGTGTTCTCACACATCCGTAGGTACTCATCCCACGAATCAGCGTCCGTCCCATATGCAGGCATCCAGAGTGCGGTTGCGCACTTTTGGTAAGCCAATCGTTCCCACGGCGTCCTTCCTCGGGAGGAAGTAGTCATCGTACGACCGGACGCCATGGTACAAACGATCAAAGACAATCTTGTGCATCCGAAAACGCCGGCGAAAATGGTCAGCGAATAGTGCATCGAGGCGAAGTAGTCGGCCAACAGTGTCAATGGTCGCGCGCCCTGTTGCGGTTGAGCACTCGATGACCCTTGATTGAGCCCTTGAAATTGAGAACATGCTCCTCCGTACGCTTCGCGTCTTCAAGGACCGCTTGCATCATCGTCGTCTCGTCGGAGTACACCTCCTCATCCGACGAGCCGTTGGACGATTCAACATAATGCTCGTACATGTACTCCAAATCGGAATCCATTGCCAAAAAGAAGAAGGGACAACTTATTTCAGCTCTGGCGATTCATCGGACAGTTGTCAGGCATGGTGAGAATAACAATAGTGGATGGTACCTGGCGGGGCGGTCGGGGGATAGGGGTTGGATGGAGACGGAGGAGAAGCGGGGTGGAGCCCTGCTGGAGCGTTGTAGGTGCCGGAGACATAGAGTTCCGGCAGGGATGTGGCGTGGTGGTCGGGGTGGTCAATGGTGGAACGGCGGTGAAGGCAAAGACAGAAAGAATAGAGAAAATGAGAAGGATGGAATCATGGGGTCCGGGAAGGATTTTGGGTGGGCCGAAGTGTCGGATTCCTAAGTTTCGCGTGTCCGGACTCCCGCAAAGCTCCCTCATTTTTGTTTACGGTTTGTGGAAGAAATCGCGTCCGGACTGTCTCACGGACCAATAAAACCCACGTTGAATGGCTTCCACGGTTCGGACGGTTGCGGGATGTACGAGGGTCGATGTTAGAGATGCACTTACAAAATTCCCTCCTGCGCCTAAATGTTCCAGAAGAAATATGTAGAATTTCGACGTTATATCGATGCACATACAACACGCTAAGGCCCCGCTTGAATTGAGTGTAATTTAATAAGAGTTTATCAATTTTACAAGTGTACTGTATTTTACAGGATTAGACTAATCTTCGGCCGGAAACGATACAGACGTCCGTCCGGGGGGTGGAGAAGGAAACACGACAATCCAAGCGCGGCCTAGGCAGAATGACATGTACTCCCTCCATCTCATATTATAAGAACGTTTTTGACACTTGAGTACTTGCAAACACCTAAACATCCCAAAATACAATCTAACAGTGTTATCCGTCGACACGTCACTATTCAACAATTCCTGCACAACTTCTACGGTTCTGAAACTTCCAAAGGAAAGCTCCAAGCATTTGTTTTTTTATAAGCCATGTAACAGCAAAAACTACTTCTGTTTCACTGAATTTTCTTAATGGCACTTTGTAGGACTCGACACCACACAACTTTGTTTTGATAATTTACCCATGCGAGAATAATTCAATCATTTTCTTTGTACTACTTTGCGAGGGGGACAAATAAAAAAAGTAAAGAGTGCTAGCATTGCATTGCACACTATTTGTTCTATCCACACTGAGCCCAAACTCATTATCTATTTCTCTGAATATAGCCTAGAAAGGTAGCAAGCTGCTGACCATCATCCCATCACGGAAGCAACATGATAACACACATACGCCGGTATGAAAGAAGAAAAGGACAGCTCACAAACCCACAAAGACACATAAACCAAAGCCCGAAGGTTCAAAATGGCTTAAGAATCAAAGCAAGACTTAGCGAAATAACCAAGTTGCTCCAGGTGGAAGTACTGCTGGCCCTTGAAGCAGAAGTCTTGAATTCTACAGTTCCTGAATAGACGTTCCCGTTTACAGAAGAGGTAGTTCGATTAGGTGCTCCAGTGTTCTTGCATGTGCCCGTTGGTGCCCCAGCCTGCAAACATTTCTTCATGAAACTTCCATAACAACAATATGACATTAAATGTGTAAATGATGAAAAAAAACTGTATGCCCAGAATAGGATTGGTGTCCTCTTAAATGTATGGAGCGGAGTCATGCTGATAAGCCTGATCGTGCATAAGGTATTCCTTTTTTAGTACTGTTTAATTATATATAGAAGTCTGGTTGGAAAACATGTTCCGATGCTAATGCGAATTTACACCAAATTATGGGACTACAGTTTTTTGTTGGCAGAAAAGTTATGTCTTCACAATTACCTGGCAAGCAGCAATGGTGTTGCAACCACATAGCGTAAGGCCGTTGATTCTGTCCTGAACATCAAAAACACCACCACCATCGCTTCGCTGCGCACATTAAGAACAGTTCCATACTTACATTCGATACCAGATATATCTTGTTTGTATTTGTCTGAACTGGGCATAAAGTATTATATTACCATGTAAAAGTTCACAGCTATGAAGTTCGGGATTCTATTTCCAGCTGCAGCATAGCAAGTTTGGACCATCTGAGGTAGTCCAACAGAATTCTCTTTGCATGCTTCACTCTCAACAGGAATTGTGGGGAAATAATTTTGCATAAATAGAGACGCAGATCTTGAGTTTAGTGGCTGTGATTCCTTTCTGTTTGGACAAGCGCTAGGGTCAATACCCGGATCTCCAGCTGTCATGATCACGGGAAATAAAATGTAAACATGAATGAAATAAAAGCTATTATATCTGTGCTCAGAGAAAATTAGTAGAGTGCTCAAGATAAATCAATTAGAGTCAAGTGCAAGTTGAGTGATATATCCACACGACTACCAGTATAAAACTCCTATGAGAGCAAATTTGTAGGAGAACACAAATCTTGCATAAAAAATAACTCTGGATCAATGTTTTAAGAAGCAAATACTGATCATATAATGTATATTCTGATACGGTAGGATATAAAACATTCAATTGTGGTGAAATCTTTTTATTGGTTTAAGCACCAAAACAGCATGAATATTTTTCGAAAACAATTGAGGTGCTTCTTAATTCATCAAGCATCTAATGGTATGCTGGGATCGTGTGGATCACTCGAGGGAGGGTTGATCCCTTCTCTTGTTGCGTAACTAGCACATGAGTAAAAAAAATATCGAATATCCCAGAAAGGACAACTAGCACATGAGTTTGATAATACATATATGATGGATCAACTCTCCATGGATTGAAAACTAGTCCATACCCTGGCCAAAACCAGCCAACAGTATGTTTATCAATTCCTAAACTAAACAAAATGCTCTTGTACTTCAGCTTTGCATGCTTCATAATTAGAAGCTGCAGCTACCACACCGCTCATACTTCACTTCACTATTAGTGAATAAGCAACAAAATTAAAATAATCCGACCGACAAGTCTCATGTTTGCTTCAGATGTACTCCCTCCGTCCCAAAATGTAAGATGCTTTTTAACACTACACTAGTGTCAAAAAACGTCTTACATTATGGGAAGGAGGGAGTATTTACATAGTTGCTCCTTTATGTAGAATAGTTATTCTCAAACCATAATATAAACTTTCGTGTTCAAGTGGTTGACTACGCATTCTTTAAGGTAATTAGGTACAGATGAGCGATGACAACATTGATATGTTCAGCTCAGTCATCTTTGGAGTAAATTAATCACACAAGAATCTCATGGCCCAGTATATTGGAAGTTGAAAGGCAAAATGGATGTTAAACAAGGTTCTCAAGATAAAGAAACAACAACAACAAAGCCTTTAGTCCCAAACAAGTTGGGGGTAGGCTATCTCAAGACATAGAAAGCCAAGAACAAATTTGTATTTTGGGTTTTAGATTTGCAAATTGTGGTATAGCTAGTACTACCTAGAATCGATAGAACCTCTGTTTTTCTCACTGAAGCCCAGAAAGCCATACTTACACTCATTCTCCAGCAAATAACTCCACTGGTAAGCTATTCCTTCGCTAGACTCCTTTGAAGCATCGGAAGTAAACACAAGCAACCTGTGGTTCTTTGCAACCATATCTGTGACGGTGGGCCACTCCTGCCCGCTAGTTGGCATTTCTGAGATAGGGTACCAATACTTCATCAAGTCAGCAGCAGTAAACAGTTTGCTCAATCTCATCGGTGCATGTACATAGTCCTCGATGAATATTGTAACAATCTCTGTGGGGTTCTCAGATAGAAATGCTTCCACCTCCTTCAACGTGTCAATTGCTGGTTCCTAGAATCACATTGCATTTGAACATTAGAAGTCTGGTCGCCTTAACAGCTATACATCTCGCAAGGTTAGTGATGAATTCAGAAAGGAATCAATTGACTTCCATTCCCCACATTCTTTAGTTCCAATTGGTCACCACACTGAAACAATATTATCCACAATAGAATTGTAAGAGCGACAAAACAACACAAGTCTTCGTGTTCATCGTGTTCATGAATTTAACATACGAGTTGACGGAGTATTATAACCGAGCTTCATTTGATTTTGAGGTGGCTTAGCTAACAATGAAATGTCAACTAGCTTGGTATCTGCAAAGAACAGAACTTACAAAAGCGGTGAAGTTGTAGCATTGCCCTTGCAAGGAGTGGCAGAGCCAGACATCACCGCCAAAGTCATACATATCCAGCATCAATCCCCTCACTCCGTTCTGCAAACACCATTATACCGAAGAAACGGAAAAAACTAAAACACACATCCTATAAAATCGCGAACATACAGCCCTCCAATTGGCCCATATATTCAGTGTAGTTACCCTCAGTTGGTTGGTGACGGTGTCCTCCTGGTTGTAAAACGTAACCCTCTCAACCCCAGTGCGTGACGGCTCGCCGACAATGGAGAATGAATTATGGGTCACCAGCCATGAGTACCTGTTAAAGGGCAGCCCCTTCACCTGGACAAAACAAGCATGCCCCATCCCATGGTTGAAGAGCAAAAGAGATGAGTAATTGCCCAACACAGACAGAGTAATAGTAGTACAAGCTAGCGTTCAAGGGAATGCGAGAGATTACGATGGAGGTGGGCTGGATGGCCAGGTCCCTGATGCAGGACGGCCGCGTCCTGCCGGCGGCGGCGCAATCGCCGCAGTAGAGGCCCACCCCGCAGTCGCGAGCCGCCGAGCACGAATCCCCGACCTGCAAACGAGACCCAGCGGTAAATTCAGGCTCCCTCAAAGATCGCACAACTTTTAGGAAGAAACAGACACTGAGAGATAAATTCAGTTCATGTATCACTCTCGCAGAAAAAGGAGAAAAGAACAGTATGCTCGTGCCATCAGGAATTATAGGCATCAAGAAGGGTTAGATCGAACTGGACAAGAACTTGATGGGAGACACAGCAGGTAGGTAACACGCAAGAATCGGAACCGTGGAGAGGATCGGACTGACGAATCGGGTACCTGGCAGGAGCAGGGGACTAGCAGCAGCAGTGCGACGTGGAGCGAGAGGAGGAAGCGGCGACGGGAGAGGCGCGCCATTAGAGGCCACCAACCACTCTCTCCACCATGGAGTGGGCGAGTGAGCGAGCTAGTGATCTGCTGCTGCGAGAAGGGAAAGCAGGGGAAACACTAGTAGTACATGGTTGCCCTCTTTCTCTTTCTTCTTTCTTTCTTTATTTTCGAGGGACAGCGCCGGAGGAGGGGTCAAATCGTCAACACGCTTTCCCTTTGTTTTTCTCTGCGTTTTGTTTTCTTGGTAGGATCCTCCGGTCCTTTTCTTTTCAGAATTAACCGACAGCAACAAGCAATGGTACTGGTCAAAATGATTTACATGATTTGAGAAAAACATACTCCCTCCTATATTACATGTCCCTCAGACAGATGTACTATGTAGCATTGAAATATATCTATATAAATTCATTTGAACGACAAGTAATATGGACAGATGAAAGTAGGAATCTTCACATGAGCTTGGAGTGGCTAAAACTCTTTAGTATGAAGTGTAGGACAAGTGAATCCTAAATTTTGTATTTATATTGCATTCTTACCGAAAAATCTTTGAATCAAAGAGGCATGTAGTGAATATTGTGGCATCATTTCAATAGGACTCTTGTAATCTAATTCTATCCTATGCAAAAATATGGTACGTACTTTTGGCGTACTTTTGAAAATAAATAAATAGGGACACAAAAAGCATTAGCACTCCCCACTAGTAAAATAGCAGTCTCAAAATAATCCTCATGCTCATGCACTCTTTTCTTCTTTTCGTTAATGTTATCGAACGACTGTCCCCGCTGCCAAGCTCTGTCATCAGTCATCACCACCAGCCACATCGTACCACTTTAGAGAGCGGTTGGAGGCCAGCTGTGTCTCCATGGAGGGAGATATCTTGACTTGAGCGCTAGAAACAATGGCATGCCCGTTCATCAGCTTGGATGTGACTGCTGAGCGGTTGTACTGATATCGGGATACAAGAGCGGTGTCTCATCTAGCAAGCATGCACTCCAACAAAAGAGGCCAAACATGACGCAATAGATGGAGGTTGTGAATTGAGATCGTGGAGGGGTATTAAATATTTTAAAGTTTTATAATATAAAATTAAATCTAGTTTATATCAATAGAACATTGGACACAACTAGATGCAAGGTAATTGAGCCCATAAACACGACGTGACCTTAAACAAAGGTGCAACTACAAACAGCTATATGTCTCAGAATTCTTGTCAAAGTCACGGTTAAATTTGTCACCGTTATACCACCATAGCTCACTCTCACAATTGACAACACCAAGACAAATCCAATCCAACCATGAAATACCTACCTACACCTATGGATGAACAGATCTCGTCGAATCATCGCAGCAGTAGATCGCCGCGTACATCTGAGGTTGACAAATCGTGCCAAGCATACTAACGATGGGGTCATCAGACCAAAAAGATAATGTTGTAGTTGTTAATGCACATGAAAACACGCCAGCGTGGAATACAAATAACCAACCAATTTTCCATAAAGAATAACGAGGACTCCAAAAACTCTGGAGCTCCTCAACAACGCGGCACCAAGAAAAAGATTGGAGATGAAGGACTTTTATTCAAAATGACACTGATATCATTGTTGGAGCGACATCACTGCGACACAAAACTTGCTATAAAAGGACGAGAAACAAGGAAAATCCCCTTCCCTCTGCCTTACGATGTCGTAGCAAGGCCCCGAAAGCAAAGGGGAGAGGAGTTTGATTTTGTGGCAACTATGATTTCTTCACAGCGAAGGTTTTGTGTCACACACAATCACTTAGCCTTTCACAGTACGATCTTACGAACATTTTGTGCTCATGAACCGCAGAAATCTATTTTCTCCGTCCGAAAATACTTGTCTGAGTATGAGTCTATCGTTCATGTTCCTCTTTTCGTATCCGGTCACACGTTCTTATCAGTAAAATGCGAAGTGGAACACCAGTTCTCGCCTCTGTTGATCTGTGGCTGTTGGATCTCAATCTAACGGTCAGCGGTGGCAACCGAAGCGCTGATCCTATACAAGTTGCTCCCCCGGCGTTCAGCGCCGACGGGACGGGTCTCGGCCGAGCACCTTCAAACTCGCCTCCACCAGCGCACCCAACAGAAACCACCTTCCCACCCCCAATCTCCGCAGGTCACACACACCCACCGCGCTGCAATGCCGTTCCTGAGCCCCCTCCCGGGCGACGACGCCGACGACTACTACTACGGCTACGACGCCGGGTACCGCCGCGGCGGCGGCAGCGGCACCGGCGGAAAGAGCGCCAAGAAGGACAAGGGCATCTTCTCCTGCCTCCCCTGCTTCACCCCCTTCAGTAATTGCTTCTCCTCCCTTTCTTGTCCAAGAAGGATTTCATGGCGGCTCTCTTCTAGTCTATGGCGCCGATTTCTTGGCTTTTTTGCCTTGCTGATGTGTGCGTCTTTCTTGTTTCTTGCCGACCAGCGCCCGGGGCGGTGGACCCGATAGCGCACCGCCGCCTCCTCTCCTCCGACTCCAGCGACAGCGACAACGTCGCCGCCACCGACATCACCGCCGATCTCGCCCGCCTCCGCCTGCGCTACTCCCGCCTCGCCGCCGGCCCGCCCGTCCGCCCGCGCGACGTCCCCGCCCTCGTCGCCCGCACGGACGACCCGCCGCTCGCCGTCGCCGCGCTCTCCTGGCTCGGGGGCGACCTGCGCCCGTCCTGCATCCTCGCCCTCCTCCCGGCGCTGTTCCCGTCCCTGCGAACAAGTGAGTCCGAGGGCGACCTCTTCCTCCCCTCCAACGAGCGCCAGTCGCAGGCGCTCTCCGCCGCCAGGCGCCGCCTCCAGGCCCGCGAGGCCGCGCTGGACGGCGAGGTGGCCGAGTACCAGTCCACCTACGCCATGAAGCTGGCGTGCGAGAAGACCAAGGAGGGGTTCGCCGAGACGGCGGCCGAGGAGGTGTGCAAGATGGCGCGCGCCGCGCGGCGTGCCGACAAGCTGCGGTGGCGCGCCGTGGAGGCCGCCGTCAAGGAGGTGCTCACGCCGGCGCAGGCCAAGGAGTTCCTCAAGGCCGTCGAGGACGTGTCCGGCAAGGCCGGGCGGCACGGCGCGAGGTGGCAGGCGCGCGCTGGGGCCCTCTCGGTGCCCGCCGAGGCGTTCGAGCGTATGCGTACCAATGCCAGAGCAGCCGCAGATGATGCGTGGTGACCGGACCTCGCCATGGCCTCTGCTTCTTTGATGATGACTGAAGCCTGTTGGGATAGTTTCGTCGATGAATCTCTCTGCAGCTAATGCTGAAGAGAAGAGAAAGCTGCTGCTGATACATGGTGAGCTTCAGATGGTTTTACTTTCAACAAGGGCATTGTATCTGAATCTGTGAACCGACGGCAGTTGTGTGAACCATCGTGAAATCGTGTTAATTGATGGAATATGCTCCTGTTGCCACATTGAAGGAATATGCTCATAGCAGTGTTTCTATCTCTCTCTCTTTTTTCATGATAATACATGTCTCATTAATAAAGTAAAAATTATGTTACAAGCCACACAAACACTGACAGTACACGACCGAAAAGATAGGATAATCCTACACAGAAAACCAATGCATGTCCCTCTCCACCGAGAAAAAGAAAACAGATCACCTCTTCACCCGAGCTGGACGCGGATCCATCGCTGATCAACAGCTTTAGGGACCTGAGCTGGACGCGGATCCATCCCTGATCAACAGCTTTACGGACCTCCAAAGTAGTTTGCCTAAAGCAAAATCATTGCCATTGAAAGAATCAGACCAAGGTAACGTGTCCCCGGACATGCCATCGAACTCCAGAACTGACACCCCCCATGACTACGACGTCGGAGGAGGAAGCCAAAACTGTCAGCCTCCAATCACCAATCCAGCACAGGATGCACCTTCTTCCAGCTATCACCCGCGTAGACAACCATCTGCGCGTACTCCAGGACGCCAAAACCTCCCCGCTCCACCGTGACGTCGGAGACAACGCCGCAGTAAGATGGAGAGAGCAGAGGGGAGGCACACCTGAAAGGGTCGCTGCCGCTGCCTCGCCAACACCATCCATGAACACTAATGCTGCTGATATGAAGGATCGACAAACACATGATGCCATCAACTTCGAGACGCCGCCGGTGTGAGAGTGGAGCTGAGGCAGATTTATTCGCTCGGGTGCCGCTCCCACCACCCCAACGGCTCACCACGACCTACAAAATGAAACCCTAACTACAGAGCAGAGGGGGAGAGCTTGAGAAATGCAGGAATAGTTACAACCAAATCAAAAGACTATCAAAATGTGCATTTGTAGAAAGTTTGGATATGCTAGTGAATATTAAACCTTGCCAGCTCTTGTTAGTGATGCTACGACCATCTACAATTAGGATGTGCTAATTTGAGTCCCTATATGTCCATGAACGCGTGTCACCCGTCAAGTTTCTGCGTCCACAGCCGCCCCCCTCATGTGGAAACCCTAAATCATGAAAGTAGCATAACGTACATCATCGTATACGTAGCATTCAAAGGACCGAACATAGCAAGTTCAATATAAACAAATAGCATTCAAAGGACATGAAATTTGGAGCGGCTTTTTCTGTCTCACTGATCATCGTCAACCTTGCTGCACGGATGCCTGCCATGTTCGCCACCACCGCCGGTGTTGTTTCTCTCGGACTCCTCGCCCGCGGCCTGCTACCCTAATGTTGCCATTGCACGCACACTGCACTTGTCCTCCACGCCCTCTGCCTCAGCACTTCTCCTCGTCCCTTCTCGCAGACTTCCCGTGCAACAAATGGTGCTAGTGTCGCCAATGGAATCATGTGTAGCTGCCACTCCGTGTGGACGCGACCACCTACATGTCATGTGTAGATTTTAATTTTTAATTGTCTAGTGCATGCAACCAAACACCGTGTAGTACATCAGCCCAGCCAACACAGGCCACCAAACACCAGGGAAAAATTGTTTCCCTGATGCAGCCAGCTCATATGCAGCCTATCAAACTACATGCAGAACAATTTTTACCATGTATTTACTCAACAGGCTCAACAGATTGACGTATGCAAAAGAGGCAAAAAAAAAAAAGGTGAGACAGGGTGCTTGCATCTCTTTAGCCACGCCTACAATGTTGCCGCCCGACAGCTACATATACTTGAATAACTTGAAAACAAGACAAGTAAACAACGCACCACACACTTGAATAACTTGTGCAGCATGCAACAGTTATATGATGAACACTATACAGTAATAAAGCCACACGTTCCTTGTCACAGGATGAGCAAAACTGAAAATTTTGCGATCACGGCACAGAATGAAAAACCGCACATCTGTGTAAAAATCAAATGTGTTTTTCTCCTTTCTTTTAAACTTTATCACATTATGTCTGTTCTTAAACAACAGCACAACTCATGCTGGGCTGCTTTCCCTCCCTCCCGGCCGGGAGGGCAATCAGCACACTATACAGAGCTACAAAGGTATACATCACCATATATCAAAGCTATGGTATCACTTGCCTATAATATGTTGAGTATAGGTGATATATGTTGAACATAGCCTCTCGCAACAAGACCTGCAACTTGTCCTCATGCTATGGAAACATTGTATTGGCTTCTGGTTTCACAAAATATCCCGATGAAAGTGCCCTGGAATCGAGTTACCCTGCTGAGATTGTCTGAGGTGCATGGACAAGGCATAGTTGTTTATCTGTACACAAGTGGAAAGAAACAAAAACATCATTTACCACAACCGTGTTCCCAAGGTACATCAGAGGCATGATAAGAAGGGAATAGCAGGGCAGTAAGAATACTGGACCTCAAGATTCCTAATTTGTTCCCGGTACTGCATAACCAACTGCTTTAGTTGTTGAAGCTCCTGGTTTCTCTCTTCATGCTCTTTTTGGCGTTCATGTTGTATTGCCACGGCTTTCTTAAGAATAGTATTTTCTTTAATGACGGCTTCAAATTGTTCCTTGTACAACAAAATTTCCTGTTTGAAAAGCAAGAATTTCTCAGGGAGAGCACAAAATCAATCAAATTCTAATTTGCTTCACGTACTTTCAATACTAGTAAACATATTATGTAAATGAAGCAGCACAAAGGTTGTGGAGGAGCAACTCCACATTGCTGCTACAATGTGTACAGCACAAGTGTTGAAGGAACAGCTTCAACGTGCTGCGCTAGATATCGCTCTAAAGGCGAATGTAGGCGGATAGGGCTGCAAGAATTCAATCCAGAACTCCCAAGGCACAAGATCTACTCCAAGATCTTAGATAAGAACAACAAGTTCTATTATAGGTAGGGGTACATAGTCTGGGTACAAAGTAGAGGTGAGGACCTCTATTTATAGGGCTTTGGGAAGCCTTCACATACTTCTACTTATAGCTGGAATACTCTAGAAACATTATTTAAGATTCACCATTCTACTCATAGCTAATCACAACTAGAAGACTCTAGAAAACAGTAGGTAGGATAAAGAAAAGAAAAGAAATACTAGACCACAACAGAAGTATCTAGGAGTAGCCAAACAGATTTGACATATGATTATATTTTCATGTTCCTCATCTATTGTTCCTCATCATTCTCCCCTGGTTGTTTGGAACTCGCCCTCGAGTTATCTTCATAGAGCGCTTCTTCTGGATGGTAGAGAGTCAAGTCTGCAACATTGAAAGTGTTGGAGATACCTATATCGCTGAAAGAAACAAAAACATCATTTACCACAACCGTTGAACGAACTTTCCAGCATCTCTTTTTAGTTGTGGCCAAAAGTAGCAAGCTTCCAGGTTAGCAATAATAGTCTTGTCCCGTCCAACATGGCCACTAAGATCACTTGAATGGAGCTCTCTAACCAGCTTGTCACGTAGAGAACTTCTTGGAATGCACAAACGATCATTTTTGAAGAGATATCCATCTTGCATCAAATAGTCATCACCTAATGGTTGGCCCCTTGCGTGCTTTACCCAAACATGGCCAAAGTCTTCGTCACCCTCATACAACTCCTTTATTTGTTCCATGCCCGGAAGTTCAGCTTCAAAAGAAGTCAAGAGGCATGCACGACGACTCAAAGCATCGGCCACTCTGTTAGTTATTCCAGATTTATGCACGATGAGATAGTTAAACCTCTCCAGATATGCTGCCCATCTTGCTAGCATGCGGTCAACATGCTTTTGATTTCTAAAATGTTTCAAGGATTGATGGTCGCTATAAACAATGAACTCTTTAGGCAGCAAATAGACTTCCCAAGTTTTCAACGCTCTGAAAACGGCGTATAATTCTTGCTGATAGGTACTCCATTTCTGTCTAGCTTCACTTAACTTCTCACTAAGGAAAGCAATGGGCTTCCTTTCTTGAGATAGGACAGCTCCAATGCCTACTCCACTTGCATCACACTCCAACTCAAAAGTCTTGTTGAAATCAGGTAGTACCAAGACAGGAGCTTGTGATAGCTTTTGGTTAATCTCATTGAAACTAGCTTCAACTGCTTCTGTCCATTGGAACTTTCCTTTCTTCAAACACTCGGTAATTGGTGCCATGATAGTGTTGAAATTCTTCACAAATCGCCTATAGAAAGTTGCAAGGCCATGAAAGCTTCTTACCTCAGAAATGGTCTTAGGAGTTGGCCATTCTCGGATTGCTTCAACCTTAGAATCATCAACACGAATGCCATCACATGTTATGACGAATCCTAGGAAAAGAAGTTGTGTTTGTAGGAAAACACATTTCTTCAAGTTGACGTAGAGCTCATTTTCCCTTAGTACTTCTAGCACCTTCCGAATGTGATCAAAGTGTTCATCCTCATCCTTGCTATAGATCAAGATATCATCAAAATAGACCACAACAAAGTGGGATAAGAAGGGTCTAAGGACTTGATTCATTAAGTGCATAAAGGTACTCGGTGCATTTGAGAGTCCAAATGGCATGACTAGCCATTCAAACAACCCTTCCTTTGTCTTGAAGGCGGTCTTCCATTCATCCCCGGGTCTTATACAGATTTGATGATATCCACTTCTTAAATCTAGCTTTGTGAACACTCTTGCTCCACTAAGCTGATCCAACATATCATCCAGATGGGGAATAGGGAATCTATACCTTACGATGATCTTGTTAACGGCTCTACTGTCCGTACACATGCGCCAAGATCCATCTTTCTTTGGCGCGAGTAGGGCTAGTACAGCACATGGGCTAATACTTTCTCGAATGTGCCCCTTTTGCAACAATTCCTCCACTTTCTCCTTCAATATATCATGCTCCTTTGGGCTCATTCGATAGTGTGGAAGATTAGGAAGACTTGCTCCCGGAATTAAGTCAATTCTATGTTGAATTCCTCTCATCGGTGGCAAGCCATGTGGCTCCCCAAGTATATTCTGAAATTCTGCCAATAAACCACGTACCTTTGCTGGAATTTCAACAGGCAGGTGCTCTTCTCCCTTTACAACAAGTGCAGCACACACATCTGCCTCCTTCAAGTCTTGCATAAACTCATGAGAGGTATGGGAGATAGTTAACATAGTTCTCCCCTCCTCCTTAGAGGTATTACCTTCGGTTTTGTTTGGTAAGATAATGATCTTCCTCTTGTTCCAAATGGAAGAGTAAGAATTTTCCTTGCCCTTGTGTGTAGTATCCACATCAAATTGCCAAGGCCTCCCAAGAAGAACATGGCTGGTGTTATGTCCGGCCTGTCATATGGAGGGCCCATCGGGCAATCTTAGCCCACAAGTTATCTTAGGTTAATTCGTGTGCAAGTTATCTAGGTTATAAATATAAGTTGTAAGACTCTTCTCAGATCAAGCAATAAGAAGAATATTATCTCCTATTGCCCGGCTCCCAGAGGAGCCGGAAACCCTAGCCGCCGCCGCCCTTCTCCTAGCTCGCGACGGCGCGCCCGCTCCTCGCCACGCCCTCCTCCATCCTTCCCTTACCACCTACACCCTGGACCTGGTAGAGTACTTGATTCTACCAATTTGGTATCCAGAGACACCAGGCCGATCATGTCGCTCCCTCCATCACCGCCGCCGCTGCCATCCACCTACGCCCCGCTCTCGCTGCCGCCGGCCACTTCCACGCTGATGACGGCGATCACGTCCGGCACCACCACCACCACCACCGCGCCAGCACCAATCACCACCACGGCGGATCCGCCCCCGCTCCTCTCGCCCGAGGAGGTGTCAGGCACCCTGCGGGAGCTTGTCCAGGCGGTCAGGGGCATTACCCTCTACCTCGCCGGGAACCAGCCCCCGCGACCGAGCGCCGCCACCACCGCCTACGGGCCGCCGCCGTTCCAGTGGCCTGCCCCGGCCTTCCAGGCGCCCTACGGAGGGGCGCCCCCGCCGCCGCTACTGCTGCCGCACTACTCGGCCGCGGGACAGCCTTGGCCAGCGTGGTCGGCTTCCACCGCGCCGCTGGGGGGCCCGACCCAGCAGTTTCTTCCGGTGCCACCGCCGGCCCCCACGACGCAGGCGCCGGTGCAGCAGCTCCACCAGGCGCCGCCACCATCGACAGCACCACCACCCGCGTCTCGGGCCACGGGTCGGCCCCTGCACCAAGTGCAGTTTCCACCGTCACCACCGCCGATCCCCGCGTGGGCGACCGGCTCGTCTCCGGGCCCGGTATACTCCACGGCGCCGGAACACCCGACGCCCTCCCTGCAGTTTGATCATCCCTCCAGCTTGGCGAACTACGCCCCGACGCTTCCCGACCCGGCATACGCGCTGCCGGCAACTGCGGCCGCCCCCGGGCACGGCGGGCCGACACCCCCTCGCTTCGCCAAGTTGGACTTCGCCACCTACGAGGGCACGGAGGACCCCCTCAACTGGCTCAACCAGTGCGAGCAGTTCTTTCGAGGGCAGCGGACGCTCGCTTCGGATCGAAGCTGGCTCGCGTCCTATCATCTCCGAGGCACGGCGCAGACTTGGTACTACGCCCTCGAGCAGGACGAGGGCGGCATGCCCCCATGGGAGCGCTTCCGGGAGCTCTGTCTCCTCCGGTTCGGGCCTCCTATCCGCGGGAGCCGACTGGCGGCCCTCGGCCGCTTACCATTCACATCCACGGTGCAGGACTACGGCGACCGCTTTCAGGCCCTGGCATGCCACGCGTCGGGCGTCTCCATGACTCAGCGCGCCGAGTTATTTGTGGGCGGTCTGCCGGACCATATTCGCGTGGACGTCGAGCTACGGGATCCCCCCGATCTCCAGACGGCCATGTACTACGCCCGCGCGTTCGAGCGCCGCGCGGTTGCCATTCAGCAGGACTCACCGTTCCGGGCCGCTGGCTCACTACCTTCGCCGGATTCCGCATCGGGTCGGCCTGCGCAGGCTTCCGCGGCACCCCTCGCCGCGACCGTGGCGCGCCCGTTCCGCCGGCTCACCCCAGTCAAGATACTCGAGCGTCGCCGCCAAGGGTTGTGCTTCAACTGCGACGAACCCTACAAGCTCGGCCATGCCTGCCCGCGACTCTTCTACCTGGAGGTTGCAGACTACATTCCGGAGGACGCCGTCGCCGCCGACCTGGCCGCCCCAGATGTCGAGAAGGTGTTTGACACTGGTTGATTACCTCGAGGAGTTCAGCAAGCGCTTCCCCACCTTACAGCTCGAGGACGAGCTATTTGTGCAGGCGGGGAGAAGTGTTATGTCCAGCCTGTCATATGGAGGGCCCATCGGGCAATCTTAGCCCACAAGTTATCTTAGGTTAATTCGTGTGCAAGTTATCTAGGTTATAAATATAAGTTGTAAGACTCTTTTTAGATCAAGCAATAAGAAGAATATTATCTCCTATTGCCCGGCTCCCAGAGGAGCCGGAAACCCTAGCCGCCAACAGCCCTAGCCGCCGCCGCCCTTCTCCTAGCTCGCGACGGCGCCCTGCCGCCGGCGCGCCCGCTCCTCGCCACGCCCTCCTCCATCCTTCCCTTACCACCTACACCCTGGACCTGGTAGAGTACTTGATTCTACCAGCTGGCATCCATGTCAACCACATCACACAACACATTTGAGCGGTAATGCTTACCCAAAGAAAGTGGTAGGTTGCATTGTTTGGTGATCCTCATATTCACTCCTTTCTTGATCCATCCAATAATGTAGGGATTTGGATGATCATGGGTTTCAAGCTTTAAATGGTCCACCAACTTCTGGGAGATAAGATTCTCGCAGCTGCAACTATCAATCACTAGTTTGCATACCTTATCATTCACCGTGCATTTGCTCTCAAATATTTTCTTCCGTTGTGTGTCATCGAGTTGTGGCGTGGAACATAGGAGACGCTGGATCACACATACCACCTCTTCACCTTCTTCTTGACAAACCTCTTGTCCGTCTACATCTTCAGATTCGTATTCTTCCTCATCGCTTTCACTATCATGGATAGTCGTGTTAACAAATTTCCTTAGTGGGCAACCGCTGGATATGTGTCCCTCTTTACCACATTTATAGCACTTTGGGCCTTCATTTGCCTTACCCTTGCCTCTAGTTTGTTTCGGGATGGGCTGTTTTGTCTTTGGTGGAGTGGCCTTTTCTTCCATTCTATTAGGTTGGCTCCTAGATGAGCCTTCAGTATGAGGATATGGAGGATATGGAGCCTTAGCTGTCTTTCTCATCCTTACAAACCTCTCGGCCTTTAAGGCTAGAGCTTGTGCTTGATCAACAGACCAGATTTGTTGCATCATCAATCGATCTTGAATAGCATCATTGAGACCATTGATGTACCTTGCAACTTGTTGCTCTTCAGTTTCAGCAAGGTTGCACCTCACTTGTAGTCTTAGAAACTCCTCCGTGTAATCTGAAACAGTCCTATTTCCTTGAGCACAATTTTGAAATTGTTAAATAGGATCTGGTCATAATCAGCGGGCAAAAATCTCCCTTTCAAGAGGCCTTTCATTTGTCGCCAAGTTCTAACACGAGGTTCTCCTCTCAGCCTGCACTCCTCTTGAACGCGATGCCACCATGCACCGGCTCCTCCTTTCAGCTTGTATGCGACCAAAGGAACTCGACGATCTTCCGGAACCTCCATGACCTCAAAGAAAGTCTCCACTTCATATAACCAATCCAGGCACCCTTCAATGTCAACATTTCCATTAAAACTTGGGATCTCAGCTTTCACCTTGTATGTATCTCTTGCATATGTAGGGTTGGGTGCTCTCCGATATGCGTAGAGATTTGGTTCTTCAAGGGCATTGTCATATTCTTCACCTTCAGAAGCTTCAACATAAATTGGCCTTCTTGAAGCACGTTGAACAACATGTTGTTGTGGCGGTCTTGCTCCAAGATTACCTCTCCTTCTTCCTTGATGAACATCTTCCTCTTCTTTAGATGAATCTCCTTCAATGGTAGCAGGGGGAACACCCTTTCTTATCATCTCAACCAGCTGATCAAATCTCCGATTAAGATCTTCACGCAGCTCTTTGATTTGTTGTTCTGCAGCATCCATTCTCTTCTCCAATTGCTCCATTGCTTGTTGCAGCTTGCTCTCGAAGAGGACAGCAAGAACTTGTATGGGTCAACGAGGCTCTGATACCACCTGAAGCAGCACAAAGGTTGTGGAGGAGCAACTCCACCTTGCTGCTGCAATGTGTACAGCACAAGTGTTGAAGGAACAGCTTCAACGTGCTGCGCTAGATATTGCTCTAGAGGCGAATGTAGGCGAATAGGGCAGCAAGAGTTCAATCCAGAACTCCTAGGGCACAAGATCTTCCAGAACTCCTAGGGCACAAGATCTACTCCAAGATCTTAGATAAGAACAACAAGTTCTATTATAGGTAGGGGTACATAGTCTGGGTACAAAGTAGAGGTGAGGACCTCTATTTATAGGGCTTTGGGAAGCCTTCACATACTTCTACTTATAGCTGGAATACTCTAGAAACATTATTTAAGGTTCACCATTCTACTCATAGCTACTCACAACTAGAAGACTCTAGAAAACAGTAGGTAGGATGAAGAAAAGGAAGAAATACTAGACCACAACAGAAGTATCTAGGAGTAGCCAAACACATTTGACATATGATTATATTTTAATATTCCTCATCTATTGTTTCTCATCAGTAAACCCGCAGACATTTGCTGCAATGCTGTTCAACTGGTCGTATAAACCTACTTTATGTTTTAAACCACCATACATTGATATATTTTATTCGTATTCGTAATGGGGCTGTAATAGCAGAACTGTATGGTAAGTCAACTTAATCGACCTTCAGGAATATCCAAAGACATGAAACATGTACTGTAAATACTCCCTCCGTCCGGAAACATATGGAATCAAGGTTTCAAAACCAAGTTTTTTGCTGCATCACGGTGAGGTCCGAGCTATAGCTATGTCAGCTATCACGGAAGCTATTTACAATAGCGTTTTTATAGGAAAAGGATAAAAATAAGTGCCTAACGAAAAACACTAGCCAAGTAAGGACTAAAGAGGATCCATCATTTAACTAATTGGATCAATGATTTTTTTTCTGGTTGCAACATCGTGAGTGTCGTGGGAGTCGTCTTGAAGCAGTCGCCAACCGGCCTATGCTCCGTGATAAAACAACCACCCACGATAGATTGGATGCTACATTGTTAGGATTTCTAATTTATTTTATTTAGTTATATGTGTTGTCGTTTTGGATTAAATTTACGTGTACAAATGATTACATGATGTTTACCACTCAATATGGTTGTTTTTGGACCATGCACACTTACAAGGTAATAGCTTTAGCTATAGCGGTCATAGCTAGGATAGTGGTACAACGTGCCATAGCTTCGCTTTTAGTCTCCCAAAAAGGAATGGAATCAAAGATTTGGCTGCGCACTTGAATTTCTTCCATCATGTTTACCATTCAATATTTTTAACTAAATTACGTACATGATCAAATAACTTACGAGTAAACACAACAGGTACTACCTCCTTTAGGGCTTAGAAGGCCTGCACGTATTTTGAGGTCAGCTTTGACCATAAATTTGACTAACAAAAAACTCGTATTAATTATATGTCGTAAGTATACCATTGAATATGTATTCAGTATTCGAAAGAAGTCTCCATAGTATAATTTTTATGACACAAAATTCATATATTCTTGGTCTAACTGATGGTGAAAATAATCTTAAAATACATACAAACCTTGTAAACCCAAAAGGAGGAAGTATTACCCTATAGAAGTGAACAAAACCACCACCACCACCAACAACAACAACAAAGCCTTCCATTCCCAAACAAGTTAGGATAGGCTAGAGTTGAAACCCATAAGATCTCAGAAGTCGAAAGCAAGTCATGGTTCTGGCACGTGGATAGCTAACTTCCACGCACCCCAATCCATGGCTAGTTCTTTGGTGATATAATAGACCATCGTATGAAAAAGCTATGGTTTGATTTCTAGCAATCACTAGTAAACAAATTACAACAAAGAAAACAAGGAGAAGGTAATTTAAACAAACAAACTGTGGAAATAAGGGAGCAAGTCCCATGGAATAGTACATTTCAGAAAGCGGAAGTTTGATGCAAAGTACATTTTTGGAAAGTCATTAGTTCATACTAATATGTGACACATTTTGGAAGTCTTAGTTACTGATAAGATTTCTACCAGGCGTGGACCTATACAAACCATCGGTTGCCAATACTTGGCCCTCAAGCCACTTATAGAGTTTCCGACCAGTCACTGGAATCAAGCTACAAGCACAAACCTATATTGCTCGAGAAGCCAAATTCAAAGGACAAGGATAAAAGCACAAAACCCATAACAAGTATCAAAAATCAGATAGGTAACAAGCAGGCAAGTTACGAAGTGCTTTGGGAGGGGTATTCAACTACCTTCTGATATTTCTGCATTGCTTCTGTACAGATACAAGAGGACATGGACTTGCCATAAGCCTCCAGTACTCTTGACGCACGAGCCTTTGCATCATCTGAATTAGAGGCACTTGCCATCTCATTCATAAGAATCTCAACCCATTGGGTGATACCTGATTGAAGGTTCTCTGCACCGGGAACACTTCCTATGGGTGCAGGAACTTCATTATTACATTCTACAATACCTGTAGCATAAAGCAAGATAGCTGTCATTATTAAGATAATCGCTTTTATGAATGAGATATCCCCAAATTATTCTAATCAAAACATAAAGCATGGATGCACGATTCTCATGGCCGAATAAATCATTATGTAAACCATTTGTTATCTAAAGCATGCTGCTTGCATTAAACAGGGTGTTTTTTACTTAGCACAAGACATATTGCTGAAAACATATATACAGTAACGTGGTCATTTTAGTAAATTCCTTAAAAGTAACAGAAGCCTTAAAGCCACGTAAATATGAACAGAAGAATTACCGAGGTAGAATGTAATATTGCATTAAAATTTAAAAGGACAGACCCAGTGCTAGAAGGTTCCACACCAGGTGAGGTCTGGGAAGGATTATACGAGGCAAGACCTACCCTGCATAGTGCAAATGTGCAATGCAGAGAGGCTGAACCCAGGACCTTCTCGCACAAGGGGGGTGTACTTCACCAAAGTGATAGAATGTAATAGCATGGCATTACATTAAATATTTCAACCAATTTCACAGATATGTGGAGCTCTCCTGCTGGAAAAACAGTGCTGGGACAAGCTAGAAGAGTGGATACTAACATAGTAACTGACAATCATAATTGACAGAAGAAAATGCTGGACCAAAGTGTGGTAAAATCTACCAATGCCAAGAGGAAGCAAATCTAATTCAAAGCAACAAAGATTACAGTGTCCAGGCATCACTACAGGCGGAGTTTAGTGCTTAGGGAGTGACAGTTATAGAGAATTGTTTTTCCTCTATTAATGCATCTAGACGCAAAGCTTTTTGCATTACTTGGTTTTCTTTTAGATTAAATGGTGTCAACATCACATAAAGGATCAGTCTACAATGAAAGACTACCTTCATTAGGCACTTGAACCTCAGTAGACATTTCATTGGGAGATTGATACACAGGATCCACATTATATTCTGTGGGTTCTAAGTGTAGAGGAAGTAAATACTTCATTGCTGAATCCAAATCGTTTTCACATTCTTCCAGAGCCTTTTCAATGAACTGAAATGAGAAAAGCATCCGTAAGGATTCAAATAGTGAGTAGGTTTAGTTGCCAAATCCAATAAGCTCCCAAAAGTGACATACTTATACCACTTTAGCGAATTCCATGTAACACGTCAATAAGCACATGTGACAATTCCAATGTTCAAAAAAGCCGAAAGCGGAAGTCAAGCGGAAGGGCACAGCTTAGAGCACGCTCAAGCGTTTTTTAAAATTGGCCTGATTTTTACTGTTTTTAAATAATATATGCAGAGGAAAATAGGAAACATAACACATAGGTAGTTGAAATAGCATTACACCGTAGCAAATACACATCAGGTTCACACAGCAAGCAAAATAACAACTAAAATGCAGTTCGGTTCAAATAGAGATCATGTGGCCATAATCTGAAGGAAATAGTTCCCGAACAGACACTAATAATAGGATAAATGGCATATTGCCATTATTGCACAAGCAGCCAAGCAGAAGTAGTTCATGACAGCCAAATTCTGGCCAATTTTTTACAAAAACGCTTAATCCACCGCTTAGTGCCAAAGTGAAGTGGTTTGCCATCGCTCAGCGCTTAAGCGTGGCTTAAAAACGTTTTCTTGAACACTGGACAATTCAATAAAAGGGTAAAAATATCTAGCTATGGCAAGATGGCGTTACCACTTTTTAACAATTTCGGGGAGTTGAAGAATCAGAGGATAGCATCCCACGTAAGCTAACAAGACAACACATGACATGAATGCAAAATCAAACAACGGCATCCTATCTAAGCCAGGAAACACAGTAAGTGGCATAAGACTCATAGTGCAAAACAGGCGAAGAAGAAGATCATCTAACCAATAGGGATTTGTAATGGTGCCGGTTACCATGTTCATCCAACCGAGAAAAGGTTGCCGGTGCCACGTTATTATTTGTTAGAACTGCCAGCCGTTGCATGTTCACAACAAATATATTCAAAAAGGGCAGCCCGGTGCACGTAACTCCCGCTTGAGCAGGGTCCAACAAATATATTTCTTACTAAAATCTCCCACAATGCATAATGTAGAAAATATCTACGCACACATATCCTACCTCCATTTCAGCACAAAATGATCACAAACAACAAGTTCAACAATTAAAAAGGGCACACAATTACTAAAAGCACAAGCTAAAACAAACTATCTTGTTCCTGCAACTCCATCTAACCTTGTCAATGGGAACTTAGCAGTTAGCACCCACTCCCAGGGGGCTGGAAAGCATGCGACGCTTGTTCAGCGGCAAGAACCTGAGTGCGATGGCTACAGCAGCACGTGGGGACTCTTGCTCCTTGCACAGCCACATCAGCGAGAGCCACTACTTATTTCAAGTGAAAGAACAGATTTACTTCACAGATCACACTAAACGTTTCCTCTCGCAATCAATCCAAACAAGGAAGTACAACCACATCCGGTTTGGAATGGATTCGAGCAGGGTGGCATCACCTCAAGCCTCACGGAAGGGAACCGCGCGCGGATCACGGCCACCAGGTCGGAGTCGACGACGCCACGCGGCTTGGGGCTGCCTCCGTCTGCGCGGAAGCGTGCGCGCTTGGAGGGGGGTGAGGACGACGCCTCCGCGTGGGGGTGTTCCTCGGAGAAGGAGGACGCCCGCTTCCGGCACATAGACGCGGACATTCGCCGCCAATGCCGCGCAGGCCGCAGCCCTCTCCCGCTGCTGCTCCTCTTGCCGCCCGCCGCCGCCTCCCTCGCGAGATGGAGGGTGTTCTGGTTAGGGTTTCGTGGGAGGGCGGCGATGATTTGTACGGGTGCCGAGGGGGTCGGCGGTCGAGGGTAGTGTGGGGAGGCCGGAGGAAAAGGCTGGGACGACTCGGGCAGGAAAGGGAGACGTTTGGGCGGGCAGGCCGATGGCCCGTGCTCTGCTTTGCTTGCTTCTGGTGGCCTGAGGATCCGACGCGAGGCTAGGGTTCCACGCGTCAACCGCCGCCTTGCATCTTTTTTTCCGTGGCGGAGACAGGGTTCTTGCTAGAGCATCTCCAGCCACGCCCTCAGTAGGCTCCATGTTCATTTTCGACGCCGGCGCTTAAAAATCGGCCAAGTCGCGTTCACAAGAGCCCATTTTTCGCCGGTTAGGCCCGAAACTGGCGCCGGCAGACCTAGGCCGAACCCGACGCGCTGGGGACGTCGGGGCAATCGTTTTTTGCGTGAAAGAACGGCGGGCCCGCCGAGTCAGCGACCCCCGCGCCTCGTCGTCTTCACATCGTCTCGGTTTCCCGGGAGTAATCAATGTCAAGGCTGCCGTCGGTCAGCCTTCCATTGATTCCTCACGGGCGGCATGGTGCGGCGACGCGCCCCCTCCCGCCACGCGTACACACGACGCCATCCCCGGCCGCTATATAAAGTAGCACCTCCCTTGCTGGTGGACACACCCGTCCGCAGCCCCCTTCTCCCCGTGCACAGCCGCTGCCGACAAGCTCTCTTTCCTCTCCCTCCCCGTTCACAGCCGCCGCAGACGATGGGCGAAAGGTTCCCCGGCGATGGTGAGGCGGCCAATGGCTTCGGCCGCCGCTCTCTGCATGAGTGGGAAGCCCATCTCCTGCACGAAGCCAACTACCCGGCGCCTCCCGACATGCGCGCGCCGGGGCGGTGAAGACTCAGCGCCGGGGGCGTCCCCGTGCTCCCGCTGCCCGACATCACGCGCCCCGACTACTTCCGCGCCGAGATCGAGCATGCGCGGGCGTCCCTGTCGGAGGAGCTACGAGCCATCCCGGAGTACAACACCGACAACCACGAGGTGTGGGCGGCATACTTCGAACGTCGGCAGGCGGAGCGGCTGGTATCCATCAACAACGCGCTGGTGGTGTGGGGGAGCAAAAACAGCGACGGCCGCCGCCTGTGGTGGGGCACCCCCGGCCGCATGCTCCACGCCGTCCTCAAGTACCTCGAGGGCGGCAACGATCCGCCACTGACGTACCCGGCCACCCCGGACCCCACCGGAGTGGCGGGAGTGGCGGCCAATGGATGCCGAGGAGGACCGGCACCCGCAGCACCGGCATCGTCATCAACAAGGGCGGGTGTGCCTCCTCCTCGGCTCCTCCTCACCTCTTTTAGCCAAAGACGGAGCCGGGGCTCGCCGCCGTGAAGACGGAGTCGGGGCTCAACGATGGGGCGGTCATGAAGTGGGCGCGGGAAGATTGGGCGCGGCTGGAGATGGAGCGCCAGTGCCGCGCCCTGGCGGAGATCGCCATGCGTCGCCGTGGGCGCGACGAAGGGGGCGTCATCATGCTTGAAGACAGCGACGACGACGCGCCGCCACCGGCCAAACCTGTCCGCCAGGGCGACCCCGGGCAGGGGGTCCAGCAGCGTGAAGAAGGAGAAGGACGGCGACGACGGCGGCGAAGACGGCGACTACGCCGCGTTCAGCGAGTTCTTCTGCCTATAGTCGCGTCTATTTGTTTTTTAGTAAATTTTATGTTTTCTATGTAAAAAAATGTAAAACACCGAAGTATATGCCCTATTTATCGAATTTTAGCCGAATTTATTTTAAAAAAATGTTTAAAAAAGGGTGTATGGGGCGACCCTGGAGGCGGCGGCTGGGAACCCGATCGCCCCCAAGCCAATTTTTAGTGTCGGTTCGCCCCAGGCGATGATTTTTTGAGCCCCCTGGGGGCCCATGGCTGGAGATGCTCTTAAGGCTGGTTGTAATGGGGTTTATCATATACTAGTATCATGCATATGATACTACCTTCCTAGTAACAAGAGAAAATATTATGTCAATGGTGAGCTAGAAATTACCAGCGAGAATTGGAGTAACCGCTATCTTGGGCTACCCACCACAAAAAAAGACACATCCGTGACATTTTGGGCCGAACGAATTTTTTTGCTGTCATGCTTATGACACTTCTATGACGATAATTGTGACAAGCCCCGGTATCATCATAGATGTGGTGGGCTCCTACTTCTATGACAAAAAATCATGACAGAAGATGGGCTTTTCGTCCTGGGCGGGCCGGAGACGCAACTGCATGACATTCTTTGGGTCGTCCATGACGGAAGAAACCCTGGTAGAGGCGAGGGCGAGGAAAATATCGGGGAGTTCCCGGTTACGGTGGATGGTCGGAGGCCGAGCGATGCGCGTTTCTGTTATGACCGGACAGACTTATGCCCGTAGGAGGCCCACTGGGCAGGTTTAGTTAGGGGCTTAGCCCGCAAGTTATCTATTTTATTTTCCATCATGCTTATATATACTAGTTGTAAGACTCTATGACAATCAAGCAATAAGAATAAATCTATTGCCCAGCTCCCAGAGGAGCCGGACCCTAACCCTAGCCGCCTCCAGCTCCTTGCGCCGCCGCCTTCTCTCTCGCGCACGACGGCGCCCTGCCGCCGGCGACCGCGAGCAGCACCACGCCCAGCCCCCTCCTTCCCCTAAAACCTACGCCCTAGACCCGGTAGGGTCCTAACTCCTACCAATTATGTATCAGGTAGCTTGGGTTCGATCATGTCTGCTCCGCCACCCACCCCGCCGCTGCCCATCTCGCCGCTGTCCACCACCGCCGCCCTCTCCATCGCGCCTCTGGCACTTCCCGCCGCCGCGGTCGACAACTCCACCGCGCTGCTGGCGCTTCCCACCGCGCCGCTCGGCTCCTCCGCGGGGGCCTCCACCGGCCAATCGCTGCCCATCACCGTGCCACCTGCCGCCATCTACTCCCCGGCGAAGATCACCGGGTCCTTAATGACCTTGTCACTGCTGTCCAGGGCATCCGCCTCTACCTGGCCGGGCCTTACGGGCAGCCGCGATCGGGCCAGCCGCCTTGCCCTGGTACGCGGCCACCACGGCGCCGATCGGGCCTCTACACCACCACTGGACCGGTCATCCGCCGCCCGCCGTCGCCCCCTACTCGCCACAGTGGCCGGCCCCGGCGATCAACGCGCCTCCGACGCCTCCCGGGTCCGGACAGCCACCACCCCAGCTGTCGGCCCATCGCTGCCCGCTGCCACGCCTCGATGGCCACAGTGGTTGGCCCCGGCCCTCGCTGCTCCCCCACGCCACCCGGGTCCGTGCCGCCGCAGCCGCAGCTGCCAGCCCCGCCACCGCCCAGCACGGGGCCCGGGTCACCCACGCAGGGAGGAGTACCGATCCAGCAAGTGCGCTTCCCGCCATCGCCGTCCCCAATACCGGCCTGGCTGACCGGATCATCGCCACTACCCGTCTACACGTTCGGGAGACCCGCCGGCGCCCACTCTGCAGTTCGGCGATCCCTCCGGCTCGGCGGGGCACTCCACGGGCGTGGCCATGCTGACCGGGCGCCCCAATCCTCGCTTCTTCGCACCTCCGAGCCAGTCGGCCACGGTGCTCCGACTCAGACATCACCGCGGTTTGCCAAGCTGGACTTCGCCACCTATGACGACACGGAGGACCCCCTCAACTGGCTTAACCAGTGCGAGCAGTTCTTTCGCGGGCAACGCACCCTTGCCTCGGAGCGTACCCGGCTCGCCTCCTACCACCCCCGCAGCGCGACACAGACCTGGTACTACGCCCTCGAGCAGGACGAGGGCAGCATGCCCCCTTGGGAGTGCTTCCGCGAGCTCTACCTCCTTCGTTTTGGGTCACCGATCCGCGGGAGCCGCCTGGCATAGCTTTGCTGCCTTCCCTTCACCTCCACGGTTCAGAACTTCGCCGACCGTTTCCAGGCCCTGGCTTGCCACGCGTCAGGCGTGACAGCGCAACAGCGGGCCGACCTCTTCGTCGGTGGGCTTCCGGATCACATCCGCGTGGACGTTGAGCTTAGGGGACCCTAGGATCTCCAGACGGCCATGTATTACGCTTGCGCCTTCGAGTGTCGCGCCCAAGCCATGCAGCCGGCGGGCCCAGCTCGAGGAGGCCGCTAGGCAGTCCCCCGCGACGGGCTGATAACCCACAAGTATAGGGGATCGCAACAGTTTTCGATAAGTAAGAGTGTCGAACCCAACGAGGAGCTAAAGGTAGAACAAATATTCCCTCAAGTTTTATCGACCACCGATATAACTCTACGCATGCTTGACGTTCGCTTTACCTAGAACAAGTGTGAAACTAGAAGTACTTTATAGGTGTTTTTGGATAGGTTTGCAAGGTAATAAAGAGCATGTAAATAAAAGCTAGGGGCTGTTTAGATAAAGGCACAATAAAGTAAATATAGCGAGTGTGGAAAAGTGGTGGTAGGAGTTGCAAAATCATCCCTTAAGCAATTGACTACTTTACTAGACCGATAGCAAGTATTATGTGGGAGAGGCCACTGCTAGCATGTCATCCTTGACTTAGAATTCTATGCACTTATGATTGGAACTATTAGCAAGTGCCCGCAACTACTAACGTTCATTAAGGTAAAACCCAACCATAGCATTAAGATATATTGGTCCCCCTTCAATCCTGTATGCATCAATTTCTATGCTAGGTAGAAGCTTCTGTCACTCTTGCCCTCCAATACATAGTCCTATCAACATACAACTAACCCTATGGTGTGATCCACACGCGCACTCATATGATGGGCACCAAAGGACAATAACATAACCACAAGCAAATTAAGTCAATCATAGCAATTCATCAACCACCGATAGGACAACGAAAATCTACTCAGACATCATAGGATGGCAACACATCATTGGATAATAATATGAAGCATAAAGCACCATGTTCAAGTAGAGGGTACAGCGGGTTGCGGGAGAGTGGACCGTTGTAGATAGAGGGGGGAAGGTGATGGAGATGTTGGTGAAGATGGCGGAGGTGTTGGTGAAGATCGCGGTGATGATGATGGTGGCCACGGCAGCGTTCCGGCGCCATCGAAAGAGAAGGGGAGAGGTGGGCCCTTCTTCTTCTTCTTCCTTGACCTCCTCCTTAGATGGGAGAAGGGTTTCCCCTCTGGTCCTTGGCCTCCATGGCATGGGAGGGGCGAGAGCCCCTCCGAGATTGGATCTATCTCTCTGTTTCTCTCTGTTTCTGCATTCTAGTATTATGCCCTTTCACCGTTTCGTATATATATGGAGATCCGTAACTCCGATTGGATTGAAACCTTCACCGAGATTTTTTTTCTGAAAATTAGCTTTCTTACAACGAAAGAAGAGCAGCAACCGCCTTACGGGGGGCCCACGAGGGGGCAGGCGCCCCCCTGCCTCGTGCCCCCTCGGGCACCGTTTCGCGTTGATTCTTCTTCCCGTATTATCCAAATATTCCAAAAATATTATCCGTCTGTTTTTATCCCGTTTGGATTCCGTTTGATATGGGGTTTCTGCGAAACATAAAACATGCAACAAACAGGAACTGGCACTGGGCACTGGATCAATATGTTAGTCCCAAAAATAATATAAAAAGTTGCCAAAAGTATATGAAAGTTGAGTAATGTTAGCATGGAACAATAAAAAATTATAGATACGACGGAGACGTATCACGGGCCGACCACCCCCGAGCGCTCTGGTGACCACCACCCCGGCCGCGACAAGGCCCTTCCATCGTTTCTCTCAGGCGGAGCAGCTGGAGCGTCGGCGCCTGGGGCTTAGCTTTAACTACGATGAGCCCTACGCATCGGGCCATGTCTGTCCGTGCCTCTTCTACCTGTAGACGGTCGACTACACCGAGGAGGACGCCTCGGCCGACGGGCTCGATGCGCTGCCGCTCCCAGCGGCTGCCGATGCCGCCTCCGCGGCCACCCTGGCGACGGCCCTCGTAGTCTCACTCCATGCGCTTGCCGGCATCCGCGATGAGTGGACCATGCTCTTGCACGTAATGATACACGACGAGCGCCTGGTGGCCCTTTTGGATACGGGATCTACACATAACTTCATGCTCGAGGCTACCATGCGCCGCTTAGCGCTGCAGCCAACGGGAGGGGAGCAACTTCGGGTCACGGTGGCCAACGGCGATCGTCTTCGGTGTCATGGGCTCGTGCGGAACGTGCCCATCTCCATCGACGACGAGCGCTTCACCATCATGCGCGGGCATCGACTTGGGCTGCTTCGACTTCATCCTTGGGGTCGACTTCCTACGGACCCTCGGTCCCATCCTCTGGGATTTCGACGCCCTGACAATGTCGTTCTAGCGTCTCGCCCGCCGCGTCCAGTGGGAGGGCGTTGGGGGCGCCTCACCGTCGACACCCCGGCTCCAGCTGGCGACGACCACGACCGAGGCCGAGCACCCTCTATTGGAGCACCTCCTGCAGCAGCACGACGACCTCAACGACGAGCTGCGGTGCCTTCCGCTAGCCCGGGTGTACGATCACCATATTCATCTCCTGTCGGGCTCGGCGCCGGTGGCGGTCCGGCCATACCGCTATCCGTAGCTGTAGAAGGACGAGCTGGAGTGCCAGTGTGCATTCATGCTCACCGCGGGCATCATCCGGATCTCCACATCGCCGTTCTCCGTGCCGGTCCTCCTCGTCCGCAAGTCGGACGGCACGTGGCGCTTCTGCATCGACTACCGCGCCCTTAATGCCCTCACACTTAAGGACAAGTTTCCTATCCTGGTGGTTGATGAGCTCCTGGATGAGCTACATGGGGCGCGCTTCTTCACCAAACTCGATCTCCGGTCGGTTTACCACCAAGTGCGCATGCACCTGGATGATATCGCCAAGACGGCATTTCAGACTCATCATGGCCACTTCGAGTTCTTGGTCATGTCGTTTGGTCTCCCCAATGCACCAGTGACTTTTCAGGCTCTGATGAACGACGTCCTCTACCCCTACTTGCGCCGGTTTGTGCTCGTTTTCTTTGATGATATTCTTATCTACAACGCCTCATGGGTGGAGCATCTTCAGCACGTCGCCATCGCCTTCAACGAGCTTCGAGCGCATCATCTTCATCTTAAACGCTCGAAGTGCTCATTCGGGACGCCTTCCGTCGCCTACCTCGGCTATGTCATCTCGGCCGAGGGGGTGGCCATGGACGCTGACAAGGTGGCGGTCATCTCCGCCTGGCCGACCCCGCATTCACCATGGGCTCTTCGCGGATTTCTGGGCCTCGCGGGGTACTACCAGAAATTTATCCGGGAGTTCGGCCTCATCGTGTCTCTACTCACGCGCCTGCTCCGGTGCGACGCCTTTGCCTGGGATGACGAGGCATTCGAGGACCTCAAGGGGGCCCTCATGACAGGCCCCGTCCTTCAGATGTCGGACTTTGACCGGCCGTTCATCGTGGACAGCGACGCTTCCGGTGCAGGGTTCGGCGCCATCCTTCATCAGGGCGATGGACCCCTCGCCTTCTTCAGCAGGCCCTTCACCGCGCGCCATCTTAAGCTCGCGTCCTATGAGCGAGAGCTCATTGGATTGGTGCAGGCGGTGCGCCATTGGCGGCCCTATCTGTGGGGTCGATCTTTCCGGATTCACACAGACTACTACAGCCTCAAGTTCTTGCTGGACCAGAGGCTCTTGACCGTGTTGCAGCACCAGTGGATCAAAAAGCTCTTCGGCTTCGATTTCACCGTCAAGTATCGACCGAGCCGCCTTAACACCGTGGCCGACGCCCTGTCTTGCCATGACTCCGACCACGACGCCACCGTCGGTGCCTCCGAGGGGGTGGCACTCTGCATCCGCTCGGGGCCTACCTTCGCCCTCTTCGATGACATCCATCGGGCGACGGTGGCCGCACCAGACGCACTCCTCCTTCAGTAGCATCGTGCTTGAAGACAACGACGATGACGCGCCGCCACCGGCCAATCCTGTCCGCCAAGGTGACCCCGGGCAGGGGTCCAGCAGCGTGAAGAAGGAGAAGGACAACGACGACAGTGACGACGACGGCGAAGACGACGACTACGCCGCGTTCAGCGAGTTCTTCTGCCTATAGTCGCGTCTGTTTGTTTTTTTAGTAAATTTTATGTTTTCTATGTAAAAAATGAAGAACGCCGAAGTTTATGCCCTGTTTGTCGAATTTTAGACGAATTTATTTAAAAAATGTTTAGAAAAGGGTGTCTCGGGGCGACCCTGGGGGCGGCGGCTGGGAACCTGATCGCCCCCAAGCCGATATTTAGCGTCGGTTCGCCCCAGGCGGTGATTTTTCAAGCCCCCTAGGGTGGCCACGGCTGGAGATGCTCTTAAGGCTGGTTGTAACGGGGAGTATCATAACTAGTATCGTGCATATGATACTACCTCCCTAGTAACAAGACAAATATTCTGTCAAGGGTGAGCTAGAAATTACCAGTGAGACTTGGAGTAACCGCTATCTTGGGCTACCCACTACAAAAAAAAGACACATCCGTGACATTTTGGGCCGAACGGATTTTTTTTCTGTCATGCTTATGACACTTCTATAACGATAATTGTGACGAAACCCAATATCATCATAGATGTGGTGGGCTTCTACTTCTATGACAAAAAATCATGACAAAAAATGGGATTTTCGTCCTGGGCGGGCCGGAGACGCAGTTGCATGACATTCTTTGGGCCGTCCATGATGGAAAAAAACCATGGTAGAAGCGAAGGCGAGGAAAATATCGGGGAGTTCCTGGTTACGGTGGGTGGTCGGAGGCCGAGCGATGCGTGTTTCTCTCATACACGTACGCACGTGGGTGCGAGGCACTGGGCTCTAACTGAACCCGAGCGAGGCGTTCGCCTGCTGAACCCAAGCGATTGCACTGCAAGCTACGCGTTACTGAACCCGAGCGATTGATCGATGGCTGTTTACTGAACCCGATCGAGCGATTCCTTCGCTACTGCTCCTAACTAAAGTCTATCGAACCTGCTGCCTCTGGATGAACAGTGAGCGTTGTTGGGAGGTTGGATGAATAGTTCCCGGTGGGGGGTGGATGGACAGGACCCGTGGTAGTAGAGGCCGTTGCCGCTGGATGAACAGTACCCCGATCGATCGAGTCGGTTGGGGGTGGATAAACAGGACCCCGTGGAGGGCTGGATGAACAGGACGACCCCGTGGAGGGCCTGTTGAACAGTAGCCGGTGGAGGGCTGGATGAACAGTAGCCCGTGGAGGGGTGGTTGAACAGGACCCCGTGGAGAGGGTTGGTTGAACAGTAGTCGGTGGAGGAGCGCGCGGTGGCGGCTGGATGAACAGGAGCCCGTGGATGAACAGTCGTGGGTGGAGGCTGAAGGAGGTCGACGGTGGATGAACAGTAGCCCATGGAGGCAGTCGACGGTGGAGATGAACAGTATCCCGTGGAGTCCCGTTTTGTGGTACGCCACACCCCTCCCGATGAACAGGACCCCTGTTTCGACCGTAGCGCTCCAACACAAGTCCGTTTCCTCCGTTTTGCGGTACGCCACACCCCTCCTGATCAACAGGACCCCATTTCGACCATAGGAGGTCCAAGAGAAGTCTGTTTCCTCCATTTTGCGGTACGCCTGACCCCTCCCGATGAACAAGATCCCGTTTCGAACGTGGTTTGTCGAACACAAGGTTGTTTCCTCCATTCTGCAGTACGCCAGGCCTCATTTTCATCGGTTGTTTCGTACAAGCCGGTTGGCTCCCGATGAACACGACGACGCATTCTGTTCCGATCTAGCCGGTTGGCTCCCCATGAACATGATGATGATGCAGTTTCTCTGTTTCGACCCAGCCATGTACACGAGCCATGGCCGTATGTATGCGTGAGTAGGCATTCGAGACCCCGCCCGTATGTACGTATGTGGCCGTATTTACTTTCTTGCACCCTGGCTGTATGTACGTGTACATGCTACGTGCGCACCTCTACTACGACATGTGTCCTTCCTTACTCGGCCACGGTTCATCATTGCAGCCTGCAGACAGACCGATCGACCAGTATGTACATACACGTTCGCGACCAGAATGACAACGCTACATACGTTTCGATCAGGTGGGTCCTGACTATCAGACACTTCCTTGCAAGAGTGATGTTATTTCCCTTGGTTGGGATTTGTTACAATATTTCACTCTAAATTAAATGAATGATAAGCCATTTGCCTTGTTTCAAAGAAAATATGATAGTCACAACCGAGTTGAAAAGGGTAAGAACATCTAACTCCAGCTTACAAACTGTACAAAAGCACGAGAGTTCATTGTTCATCAGGTTTAGACAAAACCCAGGTTGAAAAGGGCAACAACATCTAACTCCAGCACTGTTTTCGGTAGTCACAGTCAAATGGATCGGTCGGGTCCATAGAATGAACATCCTGGGTCGTAAAAGTTACCGGAAATGACCACAATACGTTGTAAATAGAAGCCCGACACGTTCAGAAGCTCTTTTGCCCACCTGAAACTCCTTTTTTTGCTCTTTGACATACCCATCCGTCAATACCATGATGCTGATAAACTTAAACCTGATGGACAATAGTAACCTCGCATTCAACAGGAAGAATGTGACAAATCTAGTGTTTGTATGGTTGGCTACATATCATTCTAGCGTTATTGTCTTCAATCGAATGTCATGAGAAGTGAGAAAGTCCTAGTGCTTACGAATCCACCGATTGGTTATAACTTTCTTACCCCGTCTTGTTGCCTAAATAGACATGAAGATTGAAAACAGTTAAGGTCTAAGAAAAAGATTGTGGAAAGAGCAACAACTGAACGGTTAATTCTAGTGCACTATATGCGGGCTTCCAATGAGCGTGAAATTATCACCTTTATATACAAATTCTCCAGACATCGAAAGCATTGTAGCAAGCCAATAATCTTGTTCAGATCAAAACTATTCATTTGGATATATAAGATCTTGACAGAATCCAACACCGTAGATAGGCTATCCATGGAGAAACTCTTCATTGATCATAGAACATAATATTAGTACAAAATGTGTACTCCGAGATGATATATAACTTATGCGCAGAAATTTAAAATGCAGCTTATGGTTACAAGTGTAGATGATAATATAAAGTACCTGAAGAACTGTGGAGCCAAACACCATATTGAAATGAGCACAAAGGTCATGTATTACACCCAAGGTCTCCAGTTTAGGCGTAGAGAGGACGGTTATTTGCTACGGTGAATAACTAGAATCATGGATCTACCTTTGAAGTGAAGGGGCATCTTGGATGATGAGCTGCCTTCCGTCAAAAGAAATTCCAATTCTTACAAGGTTAGGCGACTTTATTTGGAGACAACCGATTCTAACTGTGAAAACAAGCACCAAGCACTCCAGGGCAGGGGCAACTGGATGTTGGGGAACGTTGTAGAAAATAAATTTTTTCTAGTCTTCACCAAGATCAATCTATGGAGTCATCTAGCAACGAGAGAGAGGAGTGCATCTACATACCCTTGTAGATCGCGAGCGGAAGCGTTCAAGAGAACGGGGTTGATGGAGTCGTACTCGTTGTGATCCAAATCACCGATGACTAAGTGCAGAACGGACGGCACCTCCGCGTTCAACACACGTACGGTTGGGGAAGACGTCTCCTCCTTCTTGATCCAGCAAGGGGAGGGAGAGGTTGATGGAGATCCAGCAGCACGACGGCGTGGTGGTGGAAGTAGCGGGATCCCGGCAGGGCTTCGCCAAGCGCAAGCGGGGATGAGAGGTGTTACGGAGGGAGAGGGAGGCGCCAGGAGCAAGGGTGCGGCTGCCCTCCCTCCCCCTCTTTATATAGGGGCCTTGGGGGGTGCCGACCCTAGGAGATGCAATCTCCAAGGGGGAGCGGCGACCAAGGGGTGGCTTCCCCCCAAGCCAAGTGGGCCCCCCCACCCCTAGGGTTTCCAACCCTAGGCGCAGGGGAGGCCCAACGGGGGGCGCACCAGCCCACCAGGGGCTGGTTCCCCTCCCACTTCAGCCCATGGGGCCCTCCAGAATAGGTGGCCCCACCCGGTGGACCCCTGGGACCCTTCTGGTAGTCCCGGTACAATACCGATGGCCCCCAAAACTTTCCCGATGGCCGAAACTGGACTTCCTATATATATAAATCTTTACCTCCGGACCAATCCGGAACTCCTCGTGACGTCCGAGATCTCATCCGGGACTCCGAACAACTTTCAGGTTACCGCATACTAATATCTCTACAACCCTAGCGTCACCGAACCTTAAGTGTGTAGACCCTACGGGTTCGGGAGACACGCAGACATGACGGAGACGACTCTCCGGTCAATAACCAACAACGGGATCTGGATACCCATGTTGGCTCCCACATGCTCCTCAATGATCTCATCGGATGAACCACGATGTCGAGGATTCAAGTAATCCCTTATACAATTCCCTTTGTCAATCGGTACGTTACTTGCCCGAGATTGGATCGTCAGTATCCCAATACCTCGTTCAATCTCGTTACCGGCAAGTCACTTTACTCGTACCGTAATGCATGATCCCGTGACCAAACACTTGGTCACATTGAGCTCATTATGATGATGCATTACCGAGTGGGCCCAGAGATACCTCTTCGTCATACGGAGTGACAAATCTCAGTCTCGATCCGTGTCAACCCAACAGATACTTTCGGGGATACCTGTAGTGTACCTTTATAGGCACCCAGTTACGTTGTGACGTTTGGCACACCCAAAGCACTCCTACGGCATCCGGGAGTTACACGATCTCATGGTCTAAGGAAATGATACTTAACATTGAAAAAGCTTTAGCAAACGAACTACACGATCTTGTGCTAGGCTTAGGATTGGGTCTTGTCCATCACATCATTCTCCTAATGATGTGATCCTGTTATCAATGACATCTAATGTCCATAGTCTGGAAACCATGACTATCTGTTGATCAACGAGCTAGTCAACTAGAGGCTCACTAGGGACATGTTGCGGTCTATGTATTCACACATGTATTACGATTTCCGGATAACACAATTATAACATGAACAATAGACAATTATCATGAACAAGGAAATATAATAATAATCATTTTATTATTGCCTTTAGGGCATATTTCCAACAGTCTCCCACTTGCACTAGAGTCAATAATCTAGTTACACTGTGATGAATCGAACACCCATAGAGTTCTGGTGTTGATCTAGTTACATTGCGGAAGAGGTTTAGTCAACGGATCTGCGACATTCAGATCCGTATGTACTTTGCAAATATCTATGTCTCCGTCTTGAACATTTTCACGAATGGAGTTGAAGCGACACTTGATGTGCCTGGTCTTCTTGTGAAACCTGGGCTCCTTGGCAAGTGCAATAGCTCTAGTGTTGTCACAGAAGAGAGTGATCAGCCCCGACGCATTGGGTACGACTCCTAGGTCGGTGATGAACTCCTTCATCCAAATTGCTTCATGCGCTTCCTCCGAGGCTGCCATGTACTCCGCTTCACATGTAGATCCCGCAACGACGCTTTGCTTGCAACTGCACCAGCTTACTGCCCCACCATTCAAAATATACACGTATCCGGTTTATGACTTAGAGTCATCCAGATCTGTGTCGAAGCTAGCGTCGATGTAACCCTTTACGACGAGCTCTTTGTCACCTCCATATATGAGAAACATGTCCTTAGTCCTTTTCAGGTACTTCAGGATATTCTTGACCGTTGTCTAGTGTTCCATGCCGGGATTACTTTGGTACCTTCCTACCAAACTTACGGCAAGGTTTACATCAGGTCTGGTACACAGCATGGCATACATGATAGACCCTATGGCTGAGGCATAGGGGACGACGCTCATCTTTTCTCTATCTTCTGCCGTGGTCGGACATTGAACTGAGCTCAATTTCACACCTTGCAACACAGGCAAGAACCCCTTCTTAGACTGATCCATATTGAACTTCTTCAATATCTTATCAAGGTATGTGCTTTGTGAAAGACCTATGAGGCGTCTTGATCTATCTCTATAGATCTTGATGCCTAATATGTAAGCAGCTTCTCCAAGGTCCTTCATTGAAAAACACTTATTCAAATAGGCCTTAATGATGTCCAAAAGTTCTATATCATTTCCCATCAAAAGTATGTCATCCACATATAATATGAGAAATGCTACAGAGCTCCCACTCACTTTCTTGTAAACGCAGGCTTCTCCATAAGTCTGCATAAACCCAAACGCTTTGATCATTTCATTAAAGCGAATGTTCCAACTCCGAGATGCTTGCACCAGCCCATAGATGGAGCATTGGAGCTTGCATACCTTGTTAGCATTCTTAGGATCGACAAAACCTTCCGGCTGCATCATATACAATTCTTCCTTAAGAAAGCCGTTGAGGAATGCTGTTTTGACGTCCATTTGCCATATCTCATAATCATAGTATGCGGCAATTGCTAAAATGATTCGGACGGACTTCAGCTTCGCTACGGGTGAGAAGGTCTCATCATAGTCAACCCCTTGAACTTGTCGATAACCCTTAGCGACAGGTCAAGCCTTATAGATGGTAACATTACCATCCGCGTCCGTCTTCTTCTTAAAGATCCATTTATTCTCTATCGCTCGCCGATCATCGGGCAAGTCTGTCAAAGTCCATACTTTGTTTTCATACATGGATCCTATCTCGGATTGCATGGCTTCAAGCCATTTGTTGGAATCTGGACCCGCCATTGCTTCTTCATAGTTCGAAGGTTCACTGTTGTCTAACAACATGATTTCTAGGACAGGGTTGTCGTACCACTCTGGTGCGGAACGTTTCCTTGTGGACCTACGAAGTTCAGTAGCAACTTGATCTGAAGTTTCATGATCATCATTAACCTCCTCTCTAGTCGGTGGAGGCACCACAGAAACATTTTCTTGAGCTGCGCTACTTTCCGGTTCAAGAGGCAATACTTCATCAGGTTCCACTTTCCTCCCACTTACTTCTTTCGAGAGAAACTCTTTCTCCAGAAAGGACCCGTTCTTGGCAACAAAGATCTTGCCTTCGGATCTGAGGTAGAAGGTATACCCAATGGTTTCCTTAGGGTATCCTATGAAGACGCATTTTTTCGACTTGGGTTCGAGCTTTTCAGGTTGAAGTTTCTTGACATAAGCATCGCATCCCCAAACTTTTAGAAACGACAGCTTAGGTTTCTTCCCAAACCATAATTCATACGGTGTCGTCTCAACGGATTTAGACGGTGCCCTATTTAAAGTGAATGTAGCTGTCTCTAGAGCGTATCCCCAAAATGATAGCGGTAAGTCAGGTGACATCATAGATCGCACCATATCCAATAGAGTGCGATTACGACGTTCGGACACACCGTTACGCTGAGGTGTTCCAGGTGGCGTGAGTTGTGAAACGATTCCGCATTTCCTTAAGTGCGTACCAAATTCGTGACTTAAATATTCTCCCCCATGATCTGATCGTAAGAATTTTATCTTTCGGTCACGTTGATTCTCTACCTCATTCTGAAATTCCTTGAACTTTTCAAAGGTCTCAGACTTGTGTTTCGTCAAATAGACATACCCATATCTACTTAAGTCATCAGTGAGAGTGAGAACATAATGATAGCCACCCTGAGCCTCAACGCTCATTGGACCGCACACATCAGCATGTATAATTTCCAATAAGTTGGTTGCTTGCTCCATTGTTCCGGAGAATGGAGTCTTGGTCATTTTACCCATGAGGCATGGTTCGCACGTGTCAAATGATTCGAAATCAAGAGACTCAAAAAGTCCATCTATATGGATCTTCTTCATGCGTTTGACACCTATGTGACCAAGGCGGCAATGCCACAAGTATGTGGGACTATCATTATCAACCTTACATCTTTTGGTATTCACACTATGAATATGTGTAACATCACGTTCGAGATTCATTAAGAATACCCGTTCTTGGCAACAAAGATCTTGCCTTCGGATCTGAGGTAGAAGGTATACCCAATGGTTTCCTTAGGGTATCCTATGAAGACGCATTTTTTCGACTTGGGTTCGAGCTTTTCAGGTTGAAGTTTCTTGACATAAGCATCGCATCCCCAAACTTTTAGAAATGACAGCTTAGGTTTCTTCCCAAACCATAATTCATACGGTATCGTCTCAACGGATTTAGACGGTGCCCTATTTAAAGTGAATGTAGCTGTCTCTAGAGCGTATCCCCAAAATGATAGCGGTAAGTCAGGTGACATCATAGATCGCACCATATCCAATAGAGTGCGATTACGACATTCGGACACACCGTTACGCTGAGGTGTTCCAGGTGGCGTGAGTTGTGAAACGATTCCGCATTTCCTTAAGTGCGTACCAAATTGGTGACTTAAATATTCTCCCCCATGATCTGATCGTAAGAATTTTATCTTTCGGTCACGTTGATTCTCTACCTCATTCTGAAATTCCTTGAACTTTTCAAAGGTCTCAGACTTGTGTTTCGTCAAATAGACATACCCATATCTACTTAAGTCATCAGTGAGAGTGAGAACATAATGATAGCCACCCTGAGCCTCAACGCTCATTGGACTGCACACATCAGCATGTATAATTTCCAATAAGTTGGTTGCTTGCTCCATTGTTCCGGAGAATGGAGTCTTGGTCATTTTACCCATGAGGCATGGTTCGCACGTGTCAAATGATTCGAAATCAAGAGACTCAAAAAGTCCATCTATATGGAGCTTCTTCATGCGTTTGACACCTATGTGACCAAGGCGGCAATGCCACAAGTATGTGGGACTATCATTATCAACCTTACATCTTTTGGTATTCACACTATGAATATGTGTAACATCACGTTCGAGATTCATTAAGAATACCCGTTCTTGGCAACAAAGATCTTGCCTTCGGATCTGAGGTAGAAGGTAAACCCAATGGTTTCCTTAGGGTATCCTATGAAGACGCATTTTTTCGACTTGGGTTCGAGCTTTTCAGGTTGAAGTTTCTTGACATAAGCATCGCATCCCCAAACTTTTAGAAATGACAGCTTAGGTTTCTTCCCAAACCATAATTCATACGGTGTCGTCTCAACGGATTTAGACGGTGCCCTATTTAAAGTGAATGTAGCTGTCTCTAGAGCGTATCCCCAAAATGATAGCGGTAAGTCAGGTGACATCATAGATCGCACCATATCCAATAGAGTGCGATTACGACGTTCAGACACACCGTTACGCTGAGGTGTTCCAGGTGGCGTGAGTTGTGAAACGATTCCACATTTCCTTAAGTGCGTACCAAATTCGTGACTTAAATATTCTCCCCCATGATCTGATCGTAAGAATTTTATCTTTCGGTCACGTTGATTCTCTACCTCATTCTGAAATTCCTTGAACTTTTCAAAGGTCTCAGACTTGTGTTTCGTCAAATAGACATACCCATATCTACCTAAGTCATCAGTGAGAGTGAGAACATAACGATAGCCACCCTGAGCCTCAACGCTCATTGGACCTCACACATCAGTATGTATAATTTCCAATAAGTTGGTTGCTTGCTCCATTGTTCCAGAGAATGGAGTCTTGGTCATTTTACCCATGAGGCATGGTTCGCACGTGTCAAATGATTCGAAATCAAGAGACTCAAAAAGTCCATCTATATGGAGCTTCTTCATGCGTTTGACACCTATGTGACCAAGGCGGCAATGCCACAAGTATGTGGGACTATCATTATCAACCTTACATCTTTTGGTATTCACACTATGAATATGTGTACCATCACGTTCGAGATTCATTAAGAATAAACCATTCACCAGCGGGGCATGACCATAAAACATATCTCTCATATAAATAGAACAACCATTATTCTCGGATTTAAATGAGTAGCCATCTCGCATTAAACGAGATCCAGATACAATGTTCATGCTCAAAGCTGGCACTAAATAACAATTATTGAGGTTTAAAATTAATCCCGTAGGTAAATGTAGAGGTAGCGTGCCGACGGCGATCACATCGACCTTGGAACCATTCCCGACGCGCATCGTCACCTCGTCCTTCGCCAGTCTCCGCTTATTCCGCAGCTCCTGTTTTGAGTTACAAATATGAGCAACCGCACCGGTATCAAATACCCAGGAGCTACTACGAGTACTGGTAATGTACACATCAATTACATGTATATCACATATACCTTTAGTGTTGCCGGCCTTCTTGTCCGCTAAGTATTTGGGGCAGTTCCGCTTCCAGTGTCTCTTTCCCTTGCAATAAAAGCACTCAGTGTCAGGCTTGGGTCCATTCTTTGGCTTCTTCCCGGCAACTGGCTTACCGGGCGCGGCAACTCCCTTTCCGTCCTTCTTCTTACCCTTGCCTTTCTTGAACTTAGTGGTTTTATTCACCATCAACACTTGATGTTCCTTTTTGATCTCCACCTTCGCTGATTTCAGCATTGAATATACCTCAGGAATGGTCTTTTCCATCCCCTGCATATTGAAGTTCATCACAAAGCTCTTGCAGCTCGGTGGGAGCGACTGAAGGATTCTTTCAACGACCGCGTCATCCGGGAGATTAACTCCCAGCTGAGTCAAGCGGTTGTGCAACCCAGACATTTTGAGTATGTGCTCACTGATAGAACTATTTTCCTCCATCTTACAACTGTAGAACTTTTCGGAGACTTCATATCTCTCGACCCGGGCATGAGCTTGGAAAACCATTTTCAGCTCTTCGAACATCTCATATGCTCCATGTTGCTCAAAACGCTTTTGGAGCCCCGGTTCTAAGCTGTAAAGCATGCCGCACTGAACGAGGGAGTAATCATCAGCACGCTGCTACCAAGCATTCATAACGTCTTGGTTCTCTGGGATGGGTGCTTCACCTAGCGGTGCTTCTAGGACATATTGTTTCCTGGCAGCTATGAGGATGATCCTCAGGTTCCGGACCCAGTCCGTATAGTTGTTGCCATAATCTTTCAGCTTGGTTTTCTCTAGGAACGCATTGAAGTTCAGGTTGACATTAGCGTGGGCTATTTGATCTACAAGACATATTACAAAGATTTTAGACTAAGTTCATGTTAATTAAGTTCATCTAATCAAATTATTTAATGAACTCCCACTCAGATTAGATATCCCTCTAGTCATCTAAGTGATACATGATCCGACTCAACTAGACCGTGTCCGATCATCACGTGAGACGGACTAGTCATTATCGGTGAACATCTCCATGTTGATCGTATCTTCCATACGACTCATGTTCGACCTTTCGGTCTCTTGTGTTCCGAGGCCATGTCTGTACATGGTAGGCTCGTCAAGTCAACCTAAGTGTTTTGCATGTGTAAATCTGGCTTACACCCATTGTATGTGAACGTTAGAATCTATCACACCCGATCATCACGTTGTGCTTCAAGCCAACGAACTTTCGCAACGGCGCATAATTAGGGGAAACACTTTCTTGAAATTATTGTGAGGGATCATCTTATTTACTACCGTCGTTCTAAGCAAATAAGAAGCAAAAACATGATAAACATCACATGTAATCAAATAGTGACATGATATGGCCAATATCATATTGCTCCTTTGATCTCCATCTTCGGGGCGCCATGATCATCTTCGTCACCGGCATGACACCATGATCTCCATCATCATGATCTCCATCATCATGTCTTCATGAAGTTGTCTCGTCATCTATTACTTCTACTACTATGGCTAACGGTTTAGCAATAAAGTAAAGTAATTACATGACGTTTATGTTGACACGTAGGTCATAAATAAATTAAGACAACTCCTATGGTTCTTGCCGGTTGTCATACTCATCGACATGCAAGTCATGATTCCTTTTACAAGAACATGATCAATCTCATACATCACATATATCATTCATCACATCTTTTGGCCATATCACATCACACGGCACATGCTGCAAAAATAAGTTAGACGTCCTCTGATTGTTGTTGCATGTTTTTACGTGGCTGCAATAGGGTTCTAGCAAGAACGTTTCTTACCTACGTCAAAACCACAACGTGATATGCCAATTTCTATTTACCCTTCATAAGGACCCTTTTCATCGAATCCGATCCGAGTAAAGTGGGAGAGACAGACACCCGCTAGCCACCTTATGCAACTAGTGCATGTCAGTCGGTGGAACCTGTCTCACATAAGCGTACGTGTAAGGTCGGTCCGGGCCGCTTCATCCCACGATGCCGCCGAATCAATATAAGACAAGTAACGGCAAGTAAATTGACACTATCGACGCCCACAACTACTTTGTGTTCTACTCGTGCATAGAAACTACGCATAGACCTAGCTCTGATACCACTGTTGGGGAATGTTGCAGAAAATAAAAAAATTATACGCTTCACCAAGATCAATCTATGGAGTCATCTAGCAACGAGAGAGAGGAGTGCATCTACATACCCTTGTAGATCGCGAGCGGAAGAGTTCAAGAGAACGGGGTTGATGGAGTTGTAGTCGCCGTGATCCAAATCACTTATGACCAAGTGCAGAACGGATGGCACCTCCGCGTTTAACACACGTACGGTTGGGGAAGACGTCTCCTCCTTCTTGATCCAGCAAGGGGAGGGAGAGTTGATGGAGATCTAGCAGCACGACGGCGTGGTGGTGGAAGTAGCGGGATCCTGGCAGGGCTTCGCCAAGCGCAAGCGGGGAGGAAAGGTGTTACGGAGGGAGAGCGAGGTGCCACAAGCAAGGGTGCGGCTGCCCTCCCCCCCTCTTTATATAGGGGCCTTGGGGGGTGCCGACCCTAGGAGATGCAATCTCCAAGGGGGAGCGGCGACCAAGGGGTGGCTTCCCCCCAAGCCAAGTGGGGCCCCCTCTTTATATAGGGGCCTTGGGGGGCGCCGGCCCTAGGAGATGCAATCTCCAAGGGGGGGTGGCGGCCAAGGGGTGGCTTCCCCCCCAAGCCAAGTGGGGCGCCCCCCCACCCCTAGGGTTTCCAACCCTAGGCGCAGGGGAGGCCCAAGGGGGGGCGCACCAGCCCACCAGGGGCTGGTTCCCCTCCCACTTCAGCCCATGGGGCCCTCCGGGATAGGTGGCCCCACCCGGTGGACCCCCGGGACCCTTCTGGTGGTCCCGGTACAATACCGATGGCCCCCAAAACTTTCCCGATGGCCGAAACTGGACTTCCTATATATAAATCTTTTCCCCCGGACCAATCCGGAACTCCTCGTGACGTCCGGGATCTCATCCGGGACTCCGAACAACTTTCGGGTTACCGCATACTGATATCTCTACAACCCTAGCGTCATCGAACCTTAAGTGTGTAGACCCTACGGGTTCGGGAGACACGCAGACATGACCGAGACGACTCTGCGGTCAATAACCAACAGCGGGATATGGATACCCATGTTGGCTCCACATGCTCCTCGATGATCTCATCGGATGAACCATGATATCGAGGATTCAAGTAATCCCGTATACAATTCCCTTTGTCAATCGGTACGTTACTTGCCCGAGATTCGATCGTCAGTATCCCAATACCTCGTTCAATCTCGTTACCGACAAGTCACTTTACTCGTACCGTAATGCATGATCCCGTGACCAAACACTTGGTCACATTGAGCTCATTATGATGATGCATTACCGAGTGGGCCCAGAGATACCTCTCCGTCATACGGAGTGACAAATCCCAGTCTCGATCCGTGTCAACCCAACAGATACTTTCGGGGATACATGTAGTATACCTTTATAGTCACCCAGTTACGTTGGGACGTTTGGCACACCCAAAGCACTCCTACGGCATCCGGGAGTTACACGTTCTCATGGTCTAAGGAAAATGATACTTAACATTGAAAAAGCTTTAGCAAACGAACTACACGATCTTGTGCTAGGCTTAGGATTGGGTCTTGAACATCACATCATTCTCCTAATGATGTGATCCCGTTATCAATGACATCTAATGTCCATAGTCAGGAAACCATGACCATATGTTGATCAACGAGCTAGTCAACTAGAGGCTCACTAGGGACATGTTGTGGTCTATGTATTCACACATGTATTACGATTTCCGGATAACACAAGTATAGCATGAACAATAGACAATTATCATGAACGAGGAAATATAATAATAATCGTTTTATTATTGCCTTTAGGGCATATTTCCAACACTGGAATGGATGATGCTATGCAATGAGGCCTCTGATATACGAACCCGCACAAGTGAAAGTTTCTTGAGAAATGGGAGTCGAAGGTTTAGTACCAGATTGTCTGGTAGGTAGCACAATGCAAAGGTGGCGGTGTGGAGAGAGGAGGAAAACTGTGAGATGGACATCGATGCTGAGGGCACATGTACATGGCGTTCGGTATCTGGTAGGTGATTTCCAGGGGAATAGTAGAACTCAAGCAGCTATATTTCTGTGAATTCAGGGGATTTCAGCCAGGTGTCCACCATGCAGGGCATGGTATGCTTGCTCAGGTAGCATGAAGAGATGCAGAGGCTTTGAACGGAGCCCTGGTGGGAGGAGATGATGACTCTGGGGATTTCAAAATCATTGAAGAGAGATAGTTGACGACAGTCGAGATTAAGGGGCACGACACGCCATAGAGGGCGCCAGCGAATTGAGAGGACTTGGGTGCGGCAAAAATCCTTGGTGGGGAGAAGCGAGATGATCTCCCCAAGGACGGCGTCCAGAAGATCGCTGATGCGGTCCACCCGAGGTTCTACGGGTTCCTAGGATCCGGTGAGGGCGGGGTCACCGCTTCTCCCCGCGCTGTCAGGTGCGGGATCTACAAGAAGCATCGCCACTGGCGGGAGCCTCATCTTCTTAGCCCTGGGGTCAGCCGACTCCATTTTCCTCGAGGGCGTCGCGTCGCACTCATAGATTTGAGCAAAGTAACGAATTACGAGCCGTTGTAGTGTGAGTGAAGAAGAAGGGGAGCTGGGGTTTTGTTGTAGTAGTGAGGAAGAAGGGGAGCTGAGGTTTTCTGTAGGAGTGAGGTGAGAAATTTGGGGGTACGAGTGGAGCGAGCTGACTTGAGGTGGGTGGGAGTGAGGAGGAAGAAGAGCACCCAGGTTTTTTGGGGGGCGGTGTGCTGGGTGTGGGTACAACCTCTCATTAAGTAAATATATGGGCTTTTGAATTAATTTTATTATTTACTAGGGTGGATGGGCTGTTTTGTCTTGGGCCCAGAGAAACAATTACTACTAGTACAGTGGGACACTCTACAAATAGCTACCCATAAAAACAATTACTACTAGTATAGTGGATACACTACCACTTCTGGCTCCTCCTAGGTCATCGAAACGTCTCCCTCTACTGAATGTCATTTTACTTTTGTTCACCGACATGCAGGCCATGCGCGCAGGCCCAAATGCCATCCAACAAATTAGAAGGCAGTATGCAGGCGGAGAGTCACCCCAGTCGTAGCGCGACAGTAACGAGCCGTTGTATCACAAAACCCCACCTCCCTGCAGTCTAAGTTTGACGGAGAAAGCAATCATCATTTCACTCTTTGTTGAATCCCCTTCTCCTTCACCGTCTTCAAGAAAGCCAACACTCACATCTACCACTTTTCTTCTCTCCCAACGAAGGTAAGGTAAGCGGATTCATGATATTGGTATATTTTTCATTCAGAGAAAAAATAACTTTTGCAAAGCAGTAACCGATCCTCACTCTCTTTTTTGTTTCATTGTCATTGCGACTGTGTTTTCCTTTCAGTGGTCTCCTGGTATTCGTCAGTTTCATGATGGACCAAGGAGAACCAGGCAAAGATCTGCCGATATTGGAGCAGACGCGGGAGGCTGATCCCCACGAGACAGAGAGCTCCAAGAAGATGGAGGCAGCCACCGAGCCGACCCCAGATACGCTCACGGCCACTACTGAGATGGTCAACGCCCCGTTTGAGGTTACAACCCTCGTGGCACTGCAGGAGCAGTTTTCCCCCTTTGAGGATGTGTCCCCCCCGTTGAGCTGCCCAAGGTGATTTTCTTCTTTGCCGATCTCGATTGTGTTTTTTATCTAAGTATGTGGTGATGAATAATGCAAAGATTTATTAGCTTCGATGCCATGCTATACATAGTGGTTTAAATAACTTGTGTTTCTTATACTGGAAAGTAATTCGGAATTTGTTTCTGTTTCAATTAGAGCCCTGATGCAGACAAGGATTGTGTGGTTGTACATGTCACTCGCTATGAGGCGGATGACCTGAATATACGCACTGGGAAAACAGAGTTCTTAGGCTGTTGGATCCTGGAAGCCATTTGCACTTATACCAATGTCGAGATGTATTCCAGCCTCACTGTTGTTAGGCGTGTTGTCCAGGGTGTACTAAAGCACAAGAAGTTCAAATCTAGTCCTTCGTATGTGAGGCATACTGTTCTTGTCAAGCTTACGCGGTAAGATGACGTGGCATGCCTCCACAAACAAGTTTATGAGTGGCAAGGCCACAAGGTTATCTTCATGAAGGTTCATAGGATTGAGCTGCTGCCGGACGTCCCCGATGATGTTCATGGCAAGGTTCGTCTTGTGTCCAGCCCAAATTAGATCAAGGCATGAAATAGTTTCCCCCAACTAATGTTTAATAGTAGTTTTGATTGTGTCTAATTATCCGAACCTTGCCTATTATCGAGCCCTCTGGGGCTAGTACTCTGTTTGAATCCGTCTATGGGAACTGCTGCTACTTTTGTGTCCCCGTGAATCATGTGAGAACCATCATAATTGTTGCCAAAACAGATGCGTCCTCACTAGTTTTTCCATGAATATGGCATGGTAAGACATAAGTTGTCACGGTTTATCATACGAGCAGTGTGTGTTTGATGAAATAGAGTACTCTTCAAGAATTGTGCGCCGACATATACATAAGTACTTGTAAACACTATTGGTACTACCCCACTTGTAAGCAGTTGTGCAAAACACGGCACATTGGCTCAGCTCGCTTCAACACTAGGCTATTGACCAGCTAACAATCAACAATCTGTTGTCTGACATATAAGCAACTACATATCTTGGTACAGTGGTTCATGCAGTTAACTGAGGCCACAATGTAAATTCCAGATGTTCACACGCTAGTCCAGCATTCATGTGGAACTCTCACATTAAACTCGGCTTCATAAAAAACGTGAAAAGCATAAGTTAAGCAATTTTATACATCTCAATGATTCATAGAACATAACAAACATATACTAGTTCACAACAAAAGACAAAGTTGTGAGAAGGTTTACAAATCAGGAAAAAACAAGCAAGGCTTCTCTGAGCAAAGGGCCTCCCGACAGGCTTAAATTTCCTGGAGTTCACTCTGGTTTTTTCTTGTTGCCACCATCCAGGGTTAGGTTCTCTCATTCCAGAATAACCAATTATAATTGTGTTCTCAGCTGGAATGTTGAATTGAACCATGTAGTGTACTGACCAGCTAAAAGTCTTGTGCATTCCACTAAATTTAAGCACCGCTATTTGTAGAAATAAGCATACCACAATGCCTCTTGTCCGCGCACCTATCCCAAAAATCTCCGTGCAGCCGTGCCAGCTAGTCCTCGGTCCATGGATGAACTGGTAGAAAGTGCATTCCGGACTAGGATGCAGTTGTTTTCGCTCGTCCCTACACTGCAATCAGGAAGTAAAACGTATGAATCAGCTTCTTTTAGATTGCGTTGGTCATTCTACCTAGTTAGAACCAATGTAGGAATACCTAGAACACTGGTGGTTAGAGGACGACAGCTTGGAATAGCCATCTCATTTTGTGCAGTTATACTAAAACTGAGGTGTGTACTTTTGATTGCGCAGATAGAAACGATATGGAGATAGGCATCCCTGTTTGCGCAAATACGAAATATGGTTATTTAAACAGTGACAGATATTTGCAGTGGCTTATGATCAACAGCAGCATCTATTGTGTTATAATTGGCACTAGATTGACAGTATGAAAGTGCCCTTAAATAAGTAGCATCACATCACATCAACACTGCCACTAGATTAACATGCAGAACAATAGCATTACTATTACTGTCATGAGAGTAGCACTTGGTCAGTAAATGTGCAATCAAATTTGTGCAGTTCCACTGGGATGAAGCAATGTTAGCGGTGTGAGATTTAAGTGTAACTGCAAAAACACAATTCATGGGAAATAAAGCAAGACGGAAGCACTTCATAAAATGGTGGTGGCATTGCTTCAATTTATCGATGGCACTAGACCATTACTTATAGTGACATTAGGTGGCATTGCTTAATGCTTCATGTGGTTTTACATTAACGGTAGCGATATGGGCGTAGGGACAGCAGTGGCATAAAGTGGTGAGGCAGATGTGGTTGCCGAGAGCTACAAACACTCAGGCAGCATGTCTGCATTTGTCCCATTTTTTATCTCCTCGGCGACATTTTCCTATGTGAGCACAGGAAATCTAGACTTGCTCATTCTCGTTTGCGTTGTCCCCCAACACCCCTCACTTTCTTTCCTTTTTCAACCAAGAGACAGGTCCACTTCCCCCACCCTTCGCCATCCACCATGCTTTCTTTGCCTTTTCAACGAAGAGACTGGTTGGGTAGCCAGTATCTACTACTTTCCCCCGTTTCCTCTTAGAACCAAGTCCTAGATTCATGCTACAGCTTTCCCACTTTCTTCCCTATTTGAACCAACTCTTAGATTCAACTGTATGAACTAGCTTTACCTCTAATAATAGTAAAATTCTAGGTGGCTTTGGAACAACCGACGGAAGTAGAAAAAGATCCACACACAGCCACGTGGGGAGCTGGGGCAGTAGAGCAAGGCAGGTTTCGAAGGAATATATACCTGAGGGTCGTCGGCATGTGGCAAAGACGGCGTCAGGAGGCCGCATCTTGGCTACAATACCGCAGGGAGGAAGAGGGGTCGGAGGCCCTCCCGAGCCGGCGCTCTCTCAGAGAGAACGACACGGCCGCCGATAGGGACGCGCGGGCAACCGTTGGTCTCCTCCCTCGCCGCCGATGACAGCGTGAACGATGCACCTACACCCCTGCCCCAGTCAAGGTGGTCCGACCGGATTTGTGACCAACCGTGAGCAGAGAGAGAGAGAGTGTGGCCACCTATGTCTTGCTTAGATCTGGAGAGCATGAGAGAGTGAAAGAGAGGAACCCTAGTAAAGCAAGCGCTAAGGCTCCTGCTTATATATACAGTTGAGTGATTTTGTTGTACCAGCTTCAAAAAATGCGCTCCTACGTGTACCCACGAGTGGGTGTGAGAGAACTAGTGCGTGCGTGCACCGCTTTTCTTCTTGAGAGTACAATATACTATGTCCAAAGAATGTTCGCCACAAGAGTAATAGTATAAGTGTGTGACGTGTGAGCTAAAATAAAAGGTGCGCGACATCTTTTGTTTTTTAGAAGTTTTGAGGGTAGGGTGTGAAGAGCACATATGTGTGTGACGTCTACCTGCAGATAGACGGTGGGTGCGAGAGGACTCGGGAGAGTCGTGACTCATGAGGGTGCGTGTGTGCATGAGAGAGAGGGGGCACGTATCAATGCAATGCATGTGTCCGTAAATCATTATCTGACAAACGTTCGCCACAAGCCGTTTCCTGATGAATGTCGTAATAACCGTTAGATCGACATCCAACATTGTTAGTTTTGGCATGTCATTTAACAGAGCAACTACTCCTCCTACACACAAATCTTCCACGTGAGTGTTCAACTGTCGTATGATCCTCCCTCCGTTCCAAAATGCAGTGCATATAGCTTTATTGAAAATTCAAACCTCACAAACTTTTACCGAGTTTTCGTGTACCAAAATGCACATATAGAATACCCAGTATATATCATTTCATTCATCTTCAAGAGGTAACTATAAAGATGGGGGAGGAGTCTACAAAGAAAGACCGTCGTATCACCTGCAGCAATTTCAACCATCCTTTGGTGTGTAGGAATATCATAGGAAATCTATATGATATGATTTTTATAGGAATTTTTTCCTTTAGAGCTAATTTGTTCATAGGAATAGATTCATATATTCCACATTTCAAAGGTAATAAACATGATATCATTTTTATAGCTTTAGAGCCACTTGGTTCATATGAATGGATTCCTATACTCCCATAATTTCAAAGGAAAATAAACATTAACGTATATTCAATAGAAAAGTTCCTATGATGTGAACCAAATGACATCTTTTTTCTAATCCCTCCTCATAGGAATTGAGATACATGTCATCTCTAGATTCAATAGAAAAGTTCCTATGATGTGAACCAAATGGCATCTCTTTTCCAATCCCTACTCATAGGAATTGAGATACATGTCATCTCTTTCCCTACAACTTCCATGTATACATCTTCTATTCCTAAATAGCTAGCACGACCCACTAGTAGCTTTTTTCCTAGACATGCAACTATGACACAAGAACACGTCATGCATGCAAGTCATAAATCACATTGTTTTTCTACTCTATGCATGCAATCACCACATCATCAATTCGTGCATGTTACTCATAAGTTATTTCTTGCATTAAATTTTGTATTGACAATGTATGTGTTGGTCACGTGCACACATATGTAGTCCACATTCACATTTTTGTTAGAAATGTCATTCTTTTAACTGCAATTCATTTTTTCTCTTTGTACTCCCTCCGTCTAGGTGTGCAAGTCATCTTCTGAAAACCAAATAATCCCAAAACACTTTGGCACGGTACATTAACTCCCTCCTCGTTTCTTGTTTCGTGACATATCAACCAATAAGAGATGTGGGTCGTGCATGCTTTCAATGGCTTGAGACTTTCAAACATGAAATGCAGTGGTTAATTCATTACATGGAAAGCTAGTAACTAGCAAAAAAACCTAAGATGACTTATACACCTAGACGGAGGGAGTATTACGTTTTTATTTTAAGCCTACATTCACTTCCCATTAGTTATAGATGTTTTTGGAGGAACTTTTATGCATTATCTATACCTATACCCCTATATAGTGTGCGAATAACTTTGAAAGATGGTCGTTGGATGAAGCTAATCTGACAGTGCAGAGATGGCAAGTCAGAGCACTACTGGCCATTGGATATCATCAACATTCCACCAGATTCTACCACATGTACAATCTAGAAGACTCCATGGTTGAACTTAAGCATAATGCACAAACCTCAAAACACAAGCACTTCTCATTTGTTCTAGAACCTTCCATATCATAATTGCCAAAACTTTTTTTTCTAAATGAATTGCCATTATTTGTTTTTATTTTATGCTTTACAATGCACAATCCCATGAATCTTAACCTTTTTATAAAACTAATTGTTTTTGAATGAGATGGACTATAAGAACTAAACGAACATCTACATCATGCATATATGACTCAAAGCTTTACATGTTGTAGTGTGTATTTATTCATAATTTGGTTTCCAAATCTCATGTGTTCAATGCATGTGTACCCTACTAGTTTTGAGTAGAGTAGCAAATTTCACGCGGCCGCGGGTATATCAAAATGCAGGGCCCATGCATCATTGCCTTTAGGTCGAACCTACGTCCACAATTTTTTGTACGTATATCTCCACTGGTCCCCGAACCCAAAATGCTGCCTCGTTCCCGTAAAACCAAGCGGCCCACACATATTAAGGCGCCGACTCGAACTCAATCCCTCTCCCGTTTACTATGATGTGGCCCCGCACGCCGTAGTACTCCTACAAACCCTACCGCCACACGCATCATCGGTTTTCTTCAAGAGGACGAGGGAGAAGCAGATTTGTAGTGGGGTCACTTCCAAAAAAAATGGATTTGTAGTGGAGGCCTCTACCCTAGGGTGCCCTAGGTAGCTGCCGCACGCATCATTGGTTTTCTCTTTTCTTTATGCTCTTGCGCCCTAGAGTGAAATGATGGTTGCTTCGTTCGTCCAACTTAATGCGGGAAAGGTGGGGCTTTGTGATTTGACCGCTCATCGCTCATTACTACTACTGCGGCGCTACGACTGGGGTGCCTCCAAGTCCAGCCGCTGCTTCGAAGTGTAATTTGGTGCATCGCACGTGGAACAAGACGGTGGATGAGCCACATGTCGACCAAAGGGGTCCTGTTAAGTGTGTCACCATTTCGTGTGCGGACTGACCCTGCTTGAGTTGCTGTGCCAACACGACAGGAGCGGCCTACCATTGGTTTTGCTCCTTGGTGAATCCTGACTATATTGATCTAAAAAGATACGTACCGTACTACCCTCTCCGTCTCGGTTTATGATATGTCTCCAACGTATCTACAATTTTTGATTGCTCCATGCTATATTATCTACTGTTTTGGACTATATTGGGCTTTATTTTCCACTTTTATATTATTTTTGGGACTAACCTATTAACCGGAGGCCCAACCCAGAATTGTTGTTTTTTGCCTATTTCAGTGTTTCGGAGAAACAGAATATCAAACGGAGTCCAAACGGAATAAAATCTTCGGGAACGTGATTTTCACACCGAACGTGATCCAGAAGACTAGACCCTACTCCAAGGGACAAGAGAGGCGGTCACAAGGTTGGGGGGCGCACCCCCCTCCTAGGGCGCGCCCCTGCCTCGTGGGCCCCTTGTTGCTCCACCGACGTACTCCTTCCTCCTATATATACCTACGTACCCCCAAACGATCAGATACGGAGCCAAAAACCTAATTCCACCACCACAACTTTCTGTATCCATGAGATCCCATCTTGGGGCCTGTTCCGGAGCTCCGCCGGAGAGGGCCGTCATCACGGAGGACTTCTACATCATCCTAGCCCCTTCGATGAAGTGTGAGTAGTTTACCTCAGACCTTCGGGTCCATAGTTAGTAGCTAGATGGCTTCTTCTCTCTTTTTGGATCTCAATACAATATTCTCCCCCTCTCTTGTGGAGATCTATTCGATGTAATCTTCTTTTTACGGTGTGTTTGTTGAGACCGATGAATTGTGGGTTTATGATCAAGTCTATCTATGAATAATATTTGAATCTTCTCTGAATTCTTTTATGTATGATTGGTTATCTTTGCAAGTCTCTTTGAATTATCAGTTTGGTTTGGCCTACTAGATTGGTTTTTCTTGCCATGGGAGAAGTGCTTAGCTTTGGGTTCGATCTTGCGGTGTCCTTTCCCAGTGACAGAAGGGGCAGCAAGGCACGTATTGCATCGTTTCCATCGAGGATAACACGATGGGTTTTTTATCATATTGCATGAAACTATCCCTCTACATCATGTCATTTTGCTTAAGGCGTTACTCTGTTTTTAACTTAATACTCTAGATGCATGCTGGATAGCGGTCGATGAGTGGAGTAATAGTAGTAGATGCAGGCAGGAGTTGGTCTACTTGTCTCAGACGTGATGCCTGTATACATGATCATACCTAGACATTCTCATAACTATGCTCAATTCTGTCAATTGCTCAACAATAATTTGTTCACCCACCGTAGAATACTTATGCTCTTGAGAGAAGCCACTAGTGAAACCTATGGCCCCCGGGTCTATTCTCATCATATCAATCTCCATCACTTTAATCTTGCTTTGCTTTTTGCTTTGCTTTTTGCTTTGCTTTTTTACTTTTCACTTTGCATCTCTATACCAAAAATACCAAAAATATTATCTCTATCAGATCTCACTCTCGTAAGTGACCGTGAAGGGATTGACAACCCCTAATCATGTTGGTTGCGAGTAGCTATCATTTTGTGCAGGTACGAGGGACTTGAGCGTGGCCTCCTACTGGATTGATACCTTGGTTCTCAAAAACTAAGGGAAATACTTACGCTACTTTGTTGCATCATCCTCTCCTCTTCGGGGAAAACCAACGCAGTGCTCAAGAGGTAGCAAGAAGAATTTCTGGCGCCGTTGGCGGGGAGTCTACGCAAAAAGTCAACATACCAAGTACCCATCACAATCCCTATCTCTCGCATTACATTAGTTGCCATTTGCCTCTCGTTTTCCTCCCCCCACTTCACCCTTGTCGTTTTATTCGCCCTCTCTTTCCCAATCTCCTTCTCCTTCTCTTTTCCCGTTTTCCCTTTCTCGCTTGCCTTTTGTTTTCTCATGTGTTGGATTGCTTGTTTGTCGTGATGTCTCAAGACACTACCAAATTGTGTTACTTCACCAATACCAATAATAATGATTTCCTTAGCACTCCGATTGCTCCTCTTGCCAATACTGAATCTTGTGAAATCAATACTGCTTTGTTGAATCTTGTTATGAAAGATCAATTCGCCGGCCTTCCTAGTGAAGATGCCGCTACTCATCTTAATAGCTTCGTTGATTTATGTGATATGCAAAAGAAGAAAGACGTTGATAATGATGTTGTTAAATTGAAGCTATTTCCTTTTTCGCTTAGAGATCGTGCTAAAGCTTGGTTTTCGTCTTTGCCTAAAAATAGTATTGATTCTTGGAACAAGTGAAAGATGCTTTTATCTCTAAGTATTTTCCTCCCGCTAAGATCATCTCTCTTAGAAACGACATTATGAATTTTAAGCAACTTGATCATGAACATGTTGCACAAGCTTGGGAGAGAATGAAATTAATGATACGTAATTGCCCTACTCATGGTTTGAATTTGTGGATGATTATACAAAAATTTTATGCCGGATTGAATTTTGCTTCTAGAAATCTTTTAGATTCGGCCGTGGGAGGCACTTTTATGGAAATCACTTTAGGAGATGCTACTAAACTCCTAGATAATATTATGGTTAATTATTCTCAATGGCACACTGAAAGATCCACTAATAAAAAAGTGCATGCTATAGAAGAAATCAATGTTTTGAGTGGAAAGATGGATGAACTTATGAAATTATTTGCTACCAAGAGTGTTTCTTCTGATCCTAATGATATGCCTTTGTCTACTTTGATTGAGAATAATAATGAATCTATGGATGTGAATTTTGTTGGTAGAATAATTTTGGTAACAACGCGTATAGAGGGAATTTTAATCCTACGCCTTATCCTAGTAATCCTTTTAATAATTATGGAAATTCCTACAACAACTCTTACGGAAATTTTAATAAAATGCCCTCTGAATTTGAGAATAGTGTTAAAGAGTTTATGAATTCACAAAAGAATTTTAATGCCTTGCTTGAAGAGAAATTGCTTAAAGTTGATGATTTGGCTAGGAACGTTGATAGAATTTCTCTTGAGGTTGATTCTCTAAAGCTTAGATCTATTCCTCCTAAGCATGATATCAATGAGTCTCTCAAAGCCATGAGAATTTCCATTGATGAGTGCAAGGAAAGAACCGCTAGGATGCGTGCTTCCAAAGATGCCTTTATTAAAGCGTGTTCTTCCAATTCCTATGAAAATCAAGATGGAGATATAAAAGTTATTGATGTGTCCCCTATTAAATCTTTGTTTTGCAATATGAGTCTTGATGAAACTGAATATGATCTTCCTTTACCTAGAAGGCGTTCCAAAAATTCGGAGTATTTAGATCTTTATGATGAAATTGATGAAAGTGGGATTGAAAGAAATAAAACCCTAGATATTGCTAAACCCACTATATTGGATTTCAAGGAATTTAATTATGAAAGTTGCTCTTTAATTGATTGTATTTCCTTGTTGCAATCTGTGCTAAATTCTCCTCATGCTTATAGTTAAAAGAAAGCCTTTACCGAACATATTGTTGATGCCTTGATGCAATCTTATGAAGAAAAACTTGAGTTGAAAGTTTCTATCCCTAGAAAACTCTATGATGAGTGGGAACCAACTATTAAAATTAAAGATCATGAGTTTTATGCTTTGTGTGATTTGGGTGCTAGTGTCTTCACTATCCCCAAAACCTTGTGTGATTTGCTAGATTTCCGTGACTTTGATTATTGCTCTCTAAATTTGCATCTTGCGGATTCCACTATTAAAAAACCTATGGGAAGAATTAATGACGTTCTTATTGTTGCAAATAGAAATTATGTGCCCATAGATTTTATCGTTCTTGATATAGATTGCAATCCTTCTTGCCCCATTATTCTTGGTAGACCTTTCCTTAGAACGGTTGGTGCGATTATTGATATGAAGGAAGGAAATATTAGATTTCAATTTCCATCAAAAAGGGGCATGTAACACTTTCCTAGAAATAAAATAAGATTGCCATATGAAACTATCATGAGAGCCACTTATGGATTGCCTACCAAAGATGGCAATACCTAAATCTATCCTTGCTTTTATGCCTAGCTAGGGGCGTTAAACGATGGCGCTTGTTGGGAGGCAACCCAATTTTATTTTAGTTTTTTTTTGTTTTTGCTTATGTTTAGGAATAAATAATACATCTACCTTCTGTATATGTGGTTTTGTGTTTTAATTAGTGTTTGTGCCAAGTTAGACCTATAGGATCTTCTTGGATGATAGTTATTTGATCTTGCTGTAATTTCCAGAATCTTTCTGTTCACGAAAACAATTGTTAAAAATTACCAGAACGTGATAAAATACTGATTCCAATTGCTGTTGATCAATAAACAAAATTTATAGGTCTTCCTATTTTGGTAGATTTTTTGGAGTTCCAGAAGTTTGCGTTAGTTACAGATTACTACAGACTGTTTTGTTTTTGACAGATTCTGTTTTTCGTGTGTTGTTTGCTTATTTTGATGAATCTATGGCTAGTAAAATAGTTTATAATCCATAGATAAATTGGAATACAGTAGGTTTAACACCAATATAAATAAATAATGAGTTCATTACAGTACCTTGAATTGGTCTTTTGTTTTCTTTCTCTAACGGAGGTCACGAGATTTCTATTGAGTTTTGTGTTGTGAAGTTTTCAAGTTTTGGGTGAAATCTTTTGATGGATTATGGAACAAGGAGTGGCAAGAGCCTAAGCTTGGGGATGCCCATGGCACCCCCAAGATAATCCAAGGACACCAAAAAGTCAAAGCTTGGGGATGCCCCGGAAGGCATCCCCTTTTCGTCTACTTCCATCGGTAATTTTACTTGGAGCTATATTTTTATTCACCACATGATATGTGTTTTGCTTGGAGCGTCTTGTATTATTTGTCTCTTTGTTTGCTAGTGTTCCACAATCATCCTTGCTGTACACACCTTTTGAGAGAGCCATATATGAACTAAAATTTGATAGAATACTCTATGTGCTTCACTTGTATCTTTTGAGCGTTGTAGTTTTGCTCTATGTGCTTCACTTATATGTTTTGAGCGTTGTAGTTTTGCTCTATGTGCTTCACTTATATCTTTTGAGCGTTATAATTTTGCTCTATGTGCTTCACTTAGATCTTTTAGAGCACAGTGGTGGATTTGTTTTAAAGAAACTATTGATCTCTCATGCCTCACTTAGATCATTTTGAGAGTCTTAATAGCATGGTAAATTGCTTAATAATAATATGCTTGGTATTCAAGATATGTGAAACTTTCTTTTGAGTGCATTGAATACTAAGAAAAGATTGAAGCATGATAATTGTTTTGAGATATGAAGATGGTGATATTAGAGTCATGATAGTTGAGTAGTTGTGAATTTAAAGAATACTTGCGCTGAAGTTTGTGATTCCCGTAGCATGCACGTATGGTGAACCGTTATGTGATGAAGTCGGAGTATGATTTATTTATTGATTGTCTTCCTTATGAGTGTCGGTCGGGGATGAGCGATGGTCTTTTCCTACCAATCTATCCCCCTAGGAGCATGCGCATAATACTTTGCTTTGATTTTTTTTGTGAATAATACTTTGCTTTGATAACTTCTAAATTTTTGCAATAAGTATATGAGTTCTTTATGACTAATGTTGAGTCCATGGATTATATGCACTTTTTCCTTCCTTCCACCATTTCTAGCCTCTCTAATACTGCACACTTTTCATCGGTATCATACACCCACCATATATCTTCCTCAAAACAGCCACCATACCTACCTATCATGGCATTTCCCTAGCCATTCCGAGATATATTGCCATGCAACTTTCCACCGTTCCGTTTATTATGACACGCTCCATCATTGTCATATTGCTAGCATGATCACGTAGTTGACATCGTATTTGTGGCAAAGCCACCATTCATAATTCTTTCATACATGTCACTCTTGATTCATTGCATATCCCGGTACACCACCGGAGGCATTCATATAGAGTCATATCTGTTCGAAGTATCGAGTTGTAATTGTTGAGTTGTAAGAAAAATAAAAGTATGATGATCATCATTTTTAGAGCATTGTCCCAAGTGAGGAAAGGATGATGGAGACTATGATTCCCCCATAAGTCGGGATGAGACTCCGGACGAAAAATAAAAAAATATAAAAAAAGAAAAGAGGCCATAAAAAAAGGCCCAATTAAAAAAAATGAGAGAAAAAGAGAGAAGGGACAATGTTACTATCCGTTTACCACACTTGTGCTTCAAAGTAGCACCATGATCTTCATGAAGAGAGTCTCTCATTTTGTCACTTTCATATACTAATGGGCAATTTTCATTATAGAACTTGGCTTGTATATTCCAATGACGGGCTTCCTCAAATTGCCCTAGGTCTTCGTGAGCAAGCGAGTTGGATGCACACCCACTTAGTTTCTTTTGTTGAGCTTTCATATACTTATAGCTCTAGTGCATCCGTTGCATGGCAATCCCTACTCACTCACATTGATATCTATTAATGGGCATCTCCATAGCTCGTTGATACGCCTAGTTGATGTGAGACTATCTTCCCCTCTTTTTGTCTTCTCCACAACCACCCCTCTATTCCACATATAGTGCTATATCCATGGCTCACGCTCATGTATTGCGTGAAGATTGAAAAAGTTTTGAAAATGTTAAAGTATGAAACAATTGCTTGGCTTGTCATCGGGCTTGTGCATGATTTAAATACTTTGTGTGGTGAAGATAGAGCATAGCCAGACTATATGATTTTGTAGGGATAACTTTCTTTGGCCATGTTATTTTGAGAAGACATAATTGCTTTGTTAGTATGCTTGAAGTATTATTATTTTTATGTCAACATAAACTTTTGTCTTGAATCTTTCGAATCTGAATATTCATACCACAATTAAGAAGATTTGCATTGAAATTATGCCAAGTAGCACTCCGCATAAAAAATTCTCTTTTTATCATTTACCTACTCGAGGACGAGCAGGAATTAAGCTTGGGGATGCCTGATACGTCTCCAATGTAACTATAATTTTTGATTTCTCCATGCTATATTATCTACTATTTTGGACTATATTGGGCTTTATTTTCCACTTTTATATTATTCTTGGGACTAACCTATTAACTGAAGCCAGCCCAGAATTATTGTTTTTTTTGCCTATTTCAGTGTTTCGGAGAAACAGAATATCAAACGGAGTCCAAACGGAATAAAATCTTCGGGAACGTGATTTTCTCACCGAACGTGATCCAGGAGACTTGGACCCTACTCCAAGCGACAAGAGAGGCATTCACGAGGGTGGGGGGCGCACCCCCCTTCTAGGGCGCGCCCCCTACCTCGTGGGCCCCCTGTTGCTCCACCGACGTACTCCTTCCTCCTATATATACCTACGTACCCCCAAACGATCAGATACGGAGCCAAAAACCTAATTCCACCGCCGCAACTTTCTGTATCCATGAGATCCCATCTTGGGGCCTGTTCCGGAGCTCCGCCGGAGAGGGCCGTCATAACGGAGGGCTTCTACATCATCCTAGCCCATCCGATGAAGTGTGAGTAGTTTACCTCAGACCTTCGGGTCCATAGTTAGTAGCTAGATGGCTTCTTCTCTCTTTTTGGATCTCAATACAATGTTCTCCCCCTCTCTTGTGGAGATCTATTTGATGTAATCTTCTTTTTACGGTGTGTTTGTTGAGACCGATGAATTGTGGGTTTATGATCAAGTCTATCTATGAATAATATTTGAATCTTCTCTGAATTCTTTTATGTATGATTGGTTATCTTTGCAAGTCTCTTCGAATTATCAGTTTGGTTTGGCCTACTAGATTGGTTTTTCTTGCCATGGGAGAAGTGCTTAGCTTTGGGTTCGATCTTGCGGTGTCCTTTCCCAGTGACAGAAGGGGCAGCAAGGCACGTATTGAATCGTTGCCATCGAGGATAACAAGATGGGTTTTTTATCATATTGCATGAAACTATTACTCTACATCATGTCATCTTGCTTAAGGCGTTACTCTGTTTTTAACTTAATACTCTAGATGCATGCTGGATAGCGGTCGATGAGTGGAGTAATAGTAGTAGATGCAGGCAGGAGTCGGTCTACTTGTCTCGGACGTGATGCCTATATACATGATCATACCTAGATATTCTCATAACTATGCTCAATTCTGTCAATTGCCCAACAGTAATTTGTTCACCCACCGTAGAATACTTATGCTCTTGAGAGAAGCCACTAGTGAAACCTATGGCCCCTGGGTATATTCTCATCATATCAATCTCCATCACTTTAATCTTGCTTTGCTTTTTTGCTTTGCTTTTTTACTTTTCACTTTGCATCTCTATACCAAAAATACCAAAAATATTATCTCTATCAGATCTCACTCTTGTAAGTGACCGTGAAGGGATTGACAACCCCTAATCGCGTTGGTTGTGAGTAGCTATCGTTTTGTGCAGGTACGAGGACTTGAGCGTGGCCTCCTACTGGATTGATACCTTGGTTCTCAAAAACTGAGGGAAATACTTATGCTACTTTGCTGCATCATCCTCTCCTCTTTGGGGAAAACCAACGCAGTGCTCAAGAGGTAGCAGTTTATAGGGCGCGCACGTAGTTCTCGGTCATCCATTTGACTAACTAAATATGAGTTACTATGTCATAAAAAGTATATCATTGGATTCTTAAGCGGATGTAGTTTCTAAACATATACTGTTAATCACATATATAGCGAGTTAAATTCTCAACCTAGAATGACGTGCATGCCCTGTAAACCGATACGGAGGAAGTAGTAAAAATGAGGTGATTTTACCAAGCGATGGGCAGGGGAGCATGGCCTGTCATGCGGTCTCACGTGTCATGATGTACCAAGGCGATGCGCGTGTCCCTCTTGAGGCAGAAGCAATACTACGTGGTTTTCTTGAAGGAGATGATGGCGAAGCGAAGTGTGAAATAATGGTTGCTTCGTCTGTCTGGAAAGGTTCGACATTGTGATTTGACGTCTCATTGCTCATTACTACTACTGGGGCGGTACGACTGGGGTGCGTCTGTTGGTGTCAACACCGGCGGATCTCGGGTAGGGGGTCCCGAACTGTGCGTCTAAGGTCGATGGTAACAGGAGACAGGGGACATGATGTTTACTCAGGTTTGGACCCTCTTGATGGAGGTAATACCCTATTTCCTGCTTGATTGATCTTGATGAATATGAGGATTACAAGAGTTGATGTACCATGAGATCGTAATGGCAAAACCCTAGAAGTCTAGCCTGTATGATTGTGATTGCCTCTACGGACTAAAACCCTCCGGTTTATATAGACCCCGGAGGGGCCTAGGGTTGTACATAGTCGGTTTACAAAGGAAGGAATCTACATATCCAAATGCCAAGCTTGCCATCCACGCAAAGGAGAGTCCCATCTGGACACGGGAAGAAGTCATATGTCTTGTATCTTCATAGCCCATTAGTCCGGCCCATGTTACATAGTCCAGACGCCCGAGGACCCCTTAATCCAGGACTCCCTCAGTAGCCCCCGAACCAGGCTTCAATGACGATGTATCCGGCACGCTGGTTGTCTTCGGCATTGCAAGGCGGGTTCCTTCTACGATTACTTCAGAATACCTAACCCGAAAAGCTATACTCGGTTTGTGTTTTAATGTCACACCCGTCGGCGTTCTGGGAACGGGGGTCCCCAGACTTGCTTTCCTGCGGCCTACGGCGTGGCTCAAGTGGGGGCTCAGCGCGGCCCATCTTCATCAGCTCAAGCTCAAGACCCTCACGAGGGGCCAAGCCTTGCGGGGCGGACGACAAGAGGCTTCCTCAGGAGCGGCCTCATCAGGCAGGCTCGCGAGGTTGCGGAGAGATCAAGGCAGGGGTACCTCACGAGGAGCCCGTGACGCAAGCCATGACGATCGAGACCAGGCGGGCGCCAGGCGGGCACCAGGCCGGCGCCGGCCTGCGCAGTGTCCTTGTTTCCCTTTCGGTGCAAAGGGGGCAAGCACAGGCCAAGGCATCGGACAAAGGTTACCATTCCGGTGCAACGAGACCAAGACCAGCAGAGCGGCAGGACGGAGGTCACCGTGGAGCCCAAGACAGCGTCATCACCAACACTTTTGGCAGCTAAAGACCACCTTTGGTCAGGATACCTTGTACTAGATGTTCCCCTTCAAAATGGCCAATTGTTGGCGCCCTTCCCGCTCATTATTTGGGGAGTGACCCAGGGCCTCTATAAATAGAGCTAGCCACCACAGAGTAGAGGCAAGTAGCCAGTGAGAGCCAGTGAGAGCGAGTCAGAGCTAGAAAACCAGATAGAGAGCCCGAGTAGAACACATCGCACCAGCTCAAGAACACCCCTTGCGAGGCTATTCATCCCTTGTACTGTTCATCATCAGCCCCTTAGGCAATCCACAACATCACACACTGGAGTAGGGTATTACACCACAACGGTGGCCCGAACCAGTATAAACCTCGTGTCCCTTGTGTTGTTCATCCTTTTCAGCTTAGATCACGCGAGGAGATCGGACGTAGATCGGTAAGGGAGAGATCTTCGCGTGCACCCCAGAGTCCGAACCTTAAGGGTCTGCCGGAACCCGAAATCCGACATTTGGTGCACCAGGTAGGGGTGCGCCAGAATCTTTCTTCCGCTGTTCGTGTGTGATCTTCCGTCGTGTCCATGGCTGACGCTCGCCGGGCTCGTGCCGAGCGCCGGGCCGCTCTCGCCACCCGCGTCGCCCAAACGGCGCCCGTCGGCGGACGCCCTCGTCGTTCCCTGTCGCCTGCCGCCAACGCTGCCACCTGCCCGGCGGGGAACGAGCAGCAAGCCTCGTCCCAGCATCCCTCGGTGCAACGGGAGGGCCGCACCGCCACACCGTCGCTGACTCCAGCCGCTTCATCGTCCCACGCCCATCGCGCCCCCACGGGCGCGCACGCCGTGTTGCTCCTAGCAAGAGAGCTTCTACACTACCGCCCCGTTGACGACCTCTACGAGGACTGGTTCGCCCGCATCACCGAGCTCGTCAGTGTCGCAGGGGGCACCCCCTCGCCGTCTCTCTCGCTACCTCGCCCTCCGTTCCGCACGGGAGGCGAGGATCAGGAGGTGCCTCCACCACCTCCTCCCCAAGAAGGCGCCCTGGCTCCAAGGCGCGCTGTCCCAGGGCGAGGCCCTCTGTGCCCGGCGCCCGCGCAGCAAGAAAGGAGCTGCCAAGAGATCCCTCGTCCCCAAGAAGGTGCTCGCGCGCTCCCAGCACCGGCGTGCCAAGATCGTGTCCCTGCACCTCCACGCCAAGACCCCGTGCTGCTCCAAGCGGCGGCGCACGGTAATCCCCAGGAACAAGCCCAGCACCAGCAAAAGGCGCCGGTGGCCACAACAGGCTGCCGCACCCTCACCCCCGAGCTGCGTGGCATCGCATGGCCAGGCAAGTTCAAGCCTGACCTCTCCCCTCGCTACGATGGCACGACGGACCCCGCGGAGTTCCTACAACTCTATGAGCTGTGCATCGAAGCCGCCAACGGAGACGAAAGGGTCATGGCGAACTGGTTTCCCATGGCGCTCAAGGACGGGGCCCGCACCTGGCTCCTGAACCTGGCTCCTGGCACGATCTCCTCCTAGGACGAGATGCACACTCGCTTCATCGCCAACTTCCAGGGCACTCGCGACCGGCCCCCGGCCGTGAGCGATCTGTGCCGCATCAAGCAGCAGCAAGGGGAAACCTTGCAGAAATACATCCAGTGCTTCAACAACGCTCGCCTCAAGATCCCCAAGGTGACTGAAGAAGCCATCATCTCGGCCTTCTCTGACGGCGTGCGCGACATCAAGATGAAGGAGGAGCTAGCAATCCATGAAGACCTATGCACATCCCTGGAGCTGTTCAACTTGGCGACCAAGTGCGCCAGGGCTGAGGAAGGGCGCCTTTCCCTCCTTGAGCTCCCGGCTGCCGACCCAGAAGAGAAGAAGCCCAAGGCCAAGGACATGAAGTGCAAGGGGGCTGCCGTGCTTGCAGCAGAACCAGACACCAAGCGAGGCAGGGATCAGCCTGAGTCGTCCAAGGGCAACCGGTACTGCGTGTACCACGACCTCCATACCCACAACACCAAAGAATGTCAAGAGCTCAGGGCAGTGAGAGATGGACGTATCGGCCGACGCCCCGAGCGCAACGACATGGGCTATAGCTGAGGAGGAGGAAGAGGTGGCAGACGATGGGAAGACCGTGGCCCTCGCCAAGGGTGGCGTGACCGACCTCGCGAGGATCGCTGGCAGGACCAGCCTCGCGAGGGAGGCTCGAGGGATCAGCCTCGTGAGGATCGCCCACACGGCAACGCATGCTTTCCTCCTCTGCCGCCTCTACCAAGGAGGAACGAAGACCAGCATCAAGACGAGGGGGCTGGGGGCTTCCAGGAGCCGCGCGCAATCGCTTGCATCTTGGGAGGCGCGCAGGCCCCAGCCTCACAGCGCATCTTCAAGCAGTTTGCTCGCGAGGTGAATGTAGTCCTCCCTAGGCTTGAGGCCACGCGCCCTCTCAGGTGGTCTGCGTGCGCTATCACGTTCAGCTCAGCGGATCAGCTCAAGTGTGCGGCAACGGCCGGAGCCCTCCCGATGCTTTGCTCCCCGGTCATCAGCAACGTGCAGGTCACCAGAACCCTCATTGATGGCGGTGCAGGACTCAACGTCCTGTCCGCCGAAACATTCGACGATCTCCGAGTGCCGTACGATCAGCTTCAGCCAACCAAGCCTTTCTCAGGAGTCACTGATGGTTCCACTGTTCCAATAGGGCAAGTTCGCCTTCCCGTCACCTTCGGGCAGCACAACAATTACCGCACCGAGCTCATCGACTTCGACATCGCCCACATCCGTCTGTTATACAACGCCATTCTCGGGTACCCAGCCCTGGCCAAGTTCATGGCAGTGACTCTCCATGGCTACAATGTCCTCAAGATGCCGGGAAGCGGTGGAGTCATCACCGTACCTTGTGAAGAAAGAGACGCAGTGTGTTCACTTGAGCGTGCGTTCCAGGCCGCAGCAATCGAAGACCCAGATCACAGGAGCGGAAGACTTCCCGAGGCGACCCTCAAGAAGAAGAAGGTTTCGCCTGGCCCAAGCCATACGAAGGAAGGCGCCTCCGGAGGTGTTGCGACAGGATCTACGTCCAGTCAGGGAGCGCCACCCTCTCTCGGATAGGAAGGCACGCCCGGCGCCCTCCTCAGGCAGGGCTCGGGGGCTCTTTCTTGGAGAGCCACCGACTTTGCCAAGGTCGCGAGGGAGACGCTCGGGCACCACTTAGAAGGGTGCTTTCAGGCACGTCTCCTTCAGGAAGGCACAAGGAAAGGAAGACCAAACCCTCAGGAGTTCATCGCAAGAAACACCCAGGAGCTACAGGAGTCAAGAGTCATGCGCGGCAGTCGCCGCTTGCCCACCGTAGCCCCACATCCAGGCGAGGATGGGGGCTGCGCGTCTGCATCGATGTACCAGGGCTCAATCGAGCCGCATCTCAGGAGCGCCTCTGGCCTTCGCGCGCGCGGCGTTGCGAGGGCCCACCTCACAACTACGTTCGCATGGCTTTCGGCCTGCCGAATGCGGTCTCCGCTCATCAGCGCCTGCTGAGGAGCACTCTGGAGGCTCAGGAGGTCAGGCATTGGGCGGTCCTGGAGGAGATGGAGATGGCCCTCGAGGACCCACCTGTGCCCCCAGAGCCTCCCGAGGCTCCTAGGCCTGGGGGCTCGCGAGGGTCGACGTCTTCACTGCACATCACTCACTTCTTCAGCATCACTTCTTCTTCAACAGCACCAGGTGACATCTTTCTAAGTTCTGTTTTTAGCTAGGAGCGCCCACAGGGCCGCATCATTCCCAGGCCGTGTGGGTCCGTCCCTGCGGCATGTATCCGTTTTGCTTATGCTCTTTACTTACCTTGTTGGGGGCGCCCCTCGGGCTGCATCATCCCCGAGTTGCTCGGGCCTGACCCAGCGGCGTTTGCTTTTCCTGCATCTACTTGAAGTGAATTTCCTCCTGCGTGCTTAACATCCCCGACCTAATCGCCTGCTCGATTGACGCCTACCCATGGAGCCGCTCGCTAATGGCACGACATTTGCGCACGGGTCCATCCCTGCAACGCCGATAAATCTAAGTGGCTGAGCTCTGGTCGCGGCAGCCCCACAAGGCGGCACCTCACCAAGCCCTCAGTGCCCCGATCACTTCCTCGAAGCGACCAAAGGTTGGCTGGCAACCGTAACGACAGGTCTTCTCTCTCCTTATGATTGGTGTGCAGGACCTGCTCCAGGAGCAACGTTGGGGACGTCGCGAGCTTTCTCTCCCTCTCTTCGGCACGGACCGCTTGCGCGTTAAAAGGGGTGCGCCTGAGCACCGCGACTCATGGGCTCCTACTGGCTCTCCAGCCCTCACCCCCTAGCCTTGACCCACGGCATTGCGACCTGTCATACCAGCGGCGGCTGAGCTCGCTCGAGGGCCGGGACCTGAGGACGTAGAGCGTTAAGGAAAGTGCGGGGGAGCGGGAAGAAGCTCGCGAGGACCTAACCCAGCAGCGTCTCAGCTACCATCGCCCGGGCCGGGCGCTCCGTCGAGGAACCAGACCAAACTCAAAAGATAAGTCGCACCCTTACAAGAGCTGGACCGATGCAGCGCCAAACCCTCGCCCAGTGCAGCTCTGTCACGACGACGTTGCCTTCCTTTCTCGCCCAATGAGGGCTGCTTGAGCGCTAAAGGGGACCTCCCGAGCATCGCGACTCGGGGGCTCTTACCGGACCTTGGGCCGCTCACCTCCTGGCCTTGACCACGGCATCGTGACCTGGCATACCAGCGACGGCTGAAGCCTGCCTGGGGACTGGGGCCTGTCAGCATAGAGCGCCAAGTCCTCATGAGGATAGAAAGGGGGAGCCGAGCCGGGGTAGGACAAGCACCTCGCATCGATTCATACTAAAGATATAATGTTTACAAAAGACATGGCAGGCGCCTTACATACCCCCACGAGGTGTTGATTCGATTCCTCGCAGGGAACAAAAGGTGCTAGTCCTAAAGAACGCTAATTGCCCGCACCTCCACAGGGGACGCCATTTATCAACAGTGGGTTGCCCGGCGCCGGCGCCAACCCCATCCAGATCAGTGGCGAAGGCGGCTGGATGCAGCTGCCCCGCTCCGAGCACGGCGCGAGCTCGGAGGCTCGTAGCTGTCGTCGCTCTCGTCTCCGAAGTTGCGAGAAGCTTGGGGGAGCCGCTGGATTCCCCAGTTCCTCCGCTGCTGCCTGAGGAGCTGCTGGATGGCTGACGGGCGGGCCAGGTCCTCGCTGGTTCATCGCCCCTGCCGGCCTCCTTGGGGCAGCACTCCAGCTGGCGTCCTTCAGCATCGAAGACCTTGAAGAACATCAGGGAGGCGCCGTCGTATTCAAGATGAATTACGAGGGCCCCTACCGTCCGGCAGACCCGGGTGATTTCGCCCCAGCCCCGGGTCATGAAGACCTTGCCCGGAGCGACGGCCGCGACCTCTACTCCGGTCGCAGGGGTGTTGCAGCCGGCGTGCTGCAGCCAGAGCTCCAGAGCCCCGCTCCACGGCATCTCGAAGGCGAAGGAGGGAGGAAGGCGGATCCAAGAGCTCGGAGGCATGGCGGTGTGAAGCACGAGCTCGCGAGAGGAGCGCTCGGCGTGGACTCCGGGGGGGATGATGCGCACCATCGTGACTCACCAGCATCGGCGGTAGCACTGTCGGTGTCGTTCGACACCCTCTCCCCCAGGACCCACGATGCGGGCATACAAGGGTAGAGGAAACTAAGGCGGCGGCCGCTCGTACTAGGGCCTCGACGCCTCCTGCAAGGCACCCTCATCTTGGCGGCAGAGGACCGGCCGTTTCTTCGGCGGAAGTGGGTCAGGACCCTCTCGGGGGGCCTTTCCTTTCTCTTCCGCAGAGAACCGGCGGATTGGTGCCATTGGCGTATGAAGGAGCAAGGACAAGGAAGAAGAAGGAAAGGAGTAGCAGGAAGGGATGGACTGAAGCGTCTCACGCAGTCCCGTACTTATAGCCGGAGAAGGCTATCCGTCGAACACCATGATCGCAGGTAATCATGACCCATTTCTCTGCATGCAAGGACTTGTCAAGTCGAGCAGTTGCCGAGGCTTCGTGGGAAGCGCAGGCGCCCACGTCCAATCAACCGCCACGCGACGCCTAAGGCCGCAGGCTTTTGGGGCCCGCGGCGCTTCGCGCTTGCCCCTTCGCTTCCCAGCTAGGCCAAGCCCGCGCGCGCCTTGGGCCCGGGGGCTACTGTCGGCGTTCTAGGAATGGGGGTCCCCAGACTTGCCTGCGTGCGGCCTGCGGCGTAGCTCAAGTGGGGGCCCAGCACGACCCATCTTCATCAGCTCAAGCTCAAGACCCTTGCGAGGGGCCAAGCCTCGCGGGGCGGATGACAAGAGGCTTCCTCAGGAGCATCCTCATCAGGCAGGCTCGCGAGGAGGCAGAGAGAGCATGGCAGGGGTACCTCGCGAGGAGCCCGTGACGCAAGCCATGACGATCGAGACCAGGCGGGCGCCGGCCTGCGCAGTGTCCTTGTTTCCCTTTCGGTGCAAAGAGGGCAAGCACAGGCCAAGGCATCGGGCAAAGGTTACCATTCTGTTGCAACGAGACCAAGACCAGCAGAGCGGCAGGACGGAGGTCACCGTGGAGCCCAAGACGGCGTCACCACCAGCGCTTTTGGCAGCCGAAGACCACCTTTGGTCAGGATAACTTGTACTAGATGTTCCCCTTCAAAATGGCCAATTGTTGGTGCCCTTCCCGCTCATTATTTGGGGAGAGGCCCAGGGCCTCTATAAATAGAGCTAGCCACCACAGAGTAGAGGCAAGTAGCCAGTGAGAGCCAGTGAGAGCGAGTCAGAGCTAGAAAACCAGATAGAGAGCCCGAGTAGAACACATCGCACCAGCTCAAGAACACCCCTCGCGAGGCTGTTCATCCCTTGTACTGTTCATCATCAGCCCCTGAGGCAATCCACCACATCACACACTGGAGTAGGGTATTACACCACAACGGTGGCCCGAACCAGTATAAACCTCGTGTCCCTTGTGTTGTTCATCGTTTTCAGCTTAGATCACGCGAGGAGATCGAACGTAGATCGGTAGGGGAGAGATCTTCGTGCGCACCCCAGAGTTCGAACCTTAAGGGTCTGCCGGAACCCGAAATCCGACAACACCCTTTGGCTTCTGCACCTCCATTGCTTCTGCTTCCACGTGTCGAGCGAATAAGAGAGGTCAGGGTATTTTTGCACATAACACCCCGGCCATGTAAGAAAGGCATCTATTTAAAGAGATTGGATCTCAGATCCCATTCCACGCCAAGCGGAAAATCCTTAGAAATCGCTAGGAGAAACCATTCCAACATGGCTAGCGTTCCCAGTTCTTCCTCCCGCCCCTACGGCCCCGAAAAAAGCGATTGGGAGAGATGCTCTGTGTCCCATCAGCTGGCTAAGCTTCAAACGCAGGGATTTCTTCCCCCCATGGATCTAGTCCCTGTTCGAGCAGGATTGACCTCCTTCAATGGCGAAGTTCAGGCGGAGAATTTCCCAATCCAACTAGGGGGGAGTGAGTGTGCTTCATTTCCTACTTGTTAAGAGGCGTCGGGTTTCCAATACACCCTTTCCTCCAAGGACTCCTAGAGTATTACGGCCTCCAACTGCACAACTTCACTCCAGCCTCCATTCTGCATATCGCGGGCTTCGTTGCTCTTTGTGAGCTATTTCTGGGCTGTGAGGCCTATTTTGAGTTATGGAGAAAACTATTCTTCCTCGTCCCTCGCACCCAAAAGGGATCCATATTCGAGGTGGGCGGTGCCGAAGTATGGCGCATAGCCGGGACCGGATACCTGTCCGGCACGCCAAAGAAGGCGTCCGAGGAGTGGCCCTCAGAGTGGTTCTACATTGAGGACGTCACTCTCCCTGACCCGGTCCAAATGGGTCTTCCCGAATTTTCCAATGCTCCCTTGAAGAAACGCCAAAGCTGGCGCCCTCGAAGCCTCAAGGAGGAGGATAGCACAGAAGTCGAACAATTAATGGGCAAGATAAGGACACTCGCCCAGTCCGGAATATCAATAATCGGGGTAATGGCCACTTCCATGGTGCGAGGTGTTCAGCCGCTCCAATTCAGGGGGCTCCCTATGTGCACTATAATGGGGAAGATGACGCCTCCCACCGTGGACGAAAAGGTCCGGATTCCCTCATCGCCCTGGCCGCAATATTAGCCGACCTGTATAAAGGGGAAAAGGAGGAGTTCACTCGTCTTACGCGCCGAGAGGGATTTTCCATGTACAATCCTCCTTGCTGGGTGAGTTTTAATCCCACCACTTTGCTTCAACCCTTTCCTCGAGCCATGTTTAATTGACATTAACTCATCCATTCATAACAGGAATGGCGGAAAGTTACCGCGGGGATCTATAGCCCCGCCCCACAACCGGAGGACCATAACCGGGACCTTGACCCCGGATTCGAAGAGGATCCGGACATATTTGTAGAGCTTGAGGAGGGAGTATTCTATCAGGAGAGCTACGATGGCATAGAAGTGGCCATCATGGCCAACTATCCCGGCCTCCTTCCTGCCTCACATGTAAGTAATCAGGAGATATCTCCTCCAGAAGAGCTTCCTCGTTATGCCTCACCCACCGCACTGTCTCGTGCTCCAAAGGGGAGGCGCCAAAGGCGTCTCATAAGAGAACGACGCCCGCACCGGGCAAATCTTCGAAGAGGAAGGCAAATGACAATACGGACGAGCCTTCGTCAAAGAGGTATGGATTTTTTAAATGTGCCCTCTAGCAGTCACATTGAACTGTGACCCTGCCTGCTGTGTTTTATTAGGAAGAGCATTCGCCGGACTATGTTCGAGGATCCTGCCGGTCGCGCCTCCACCAGTCAGGTTCCAGACCCTGCCTTAAGGACGGAGGCTAACACGGGAGTGATGCGGAATTGTCCTTCCGCAGAGGATTCGGATGATGTGTCCGTCACTGTCGGTGTTCTGGGAACGGGGGTCCCCAGACTTGCCTGCCTGCGGCCTGCGGTGTGGCTCAAGGGGGGCCCAGCACGGCCCAACTTCATCAACACAAGACCCAAGACCCTCACGAGGGGCCAAGCTTCGCGGGGCGGACGACACAACACTTCCTCAGGCACGACCTCGTCAGGCTGGCTCACGAGGAGGCGGAGAGATCAAGGCGGGGTACCTCGCGAGGTGCCCATGATGCAAGCCATGACGACCAAGGGCGCCAGGCGGGCGCCAGCCCGCGCAGTGTCCTCCCTTTCCTCTTTGGTGCAAAGGGGGCAAGCGCAGGCGAGAGGATCAAGCAAAGGCATCCATTTCGGTGCAACGAGACCAAGACCAGTCCAACGGTGGGAAGGAGGTCATCGTGGAGCCCAGAACGGCGTCACCACAGGGCCTTTGGCAGGCGAGGACCAACTTTAGTTAGGATAAGTGTACCAGATGTTCCCCTTCGAATTGGCCAATTGTTGGCGCCCTTCCCGCTCAATATTTGGGAAGAGGCCCAGGGCCTTTGCCTATAAATAGGACTAGCCACCCCCAGGGTAGAAGGATGGATCTAGCATCCGGCAATCTAGCATCAAGCGATCAGGACAGCAGAACTTAGAATCAGAGCGAGCAAAGAGAAAGAGAGAGAGAGAGAGAGAGAGAGAGAGAGAGAAAGAGAGAGAAGGGCGGCTGAACTCCCCCAAGTAGTTCGTCCCCCTAGCCAAGAATAGACCCTCGCGAGGCTGTTCTTCCCTGTATTGTTCTTCATCACCAGCCCAAGAGGCAATCCACCACACCACACTGGAGTAGGGTATTACACCACACCGGTGGCCCGAACCAGTATAAATTCTGTGTCTTTTGTGTTGTTCCTTTGGTAGTTTAGATCCTTGTGAGACGGAGAGGTAGAGGGCATAATCTCCGCGTGCACCCCAGAGTTCGAACCTCAAGGGTCTGTCGGAACCCGAAATCTGACATTTGGCGCGCCACGTAGGGGTGTGCCGGAATTTGTCTCCCACCGCTCCGCTCTCCATCGACCGCCGCGTCCATGTCTGACGCTCGTCAGGCCCGCGCCGAGCGCCGGGCCGCCATCGCTTCCCGCGTCGCCCAGACGGCTCCCGTCGGTGGGCGTCCTCGTCGTTCCCCGTCGCCCGCCGTCAACGCCGCCACCGGCCCGGCGGGGAACGAGCAGCAAGCGTCGTCTCATCACCTGTCCGTGCGGCAAGACGGCCGCACCACTACTCCATCACTCGCACCAGCTGGCTCTTCGTCCCGCGCGCTCCGTGCACCCTTGGAGGCTCGAGCTGCGCTCATCGCGGCAAACGAGCTCCTACGCTACCGTCCCGTCGACGACGTCTATGAAGAGTGGCTCGACCGCGTCGCCGAGCTCGTCCGCGCCGCAGAGGGCTCTCCTGCGCCGTCCGCTCCGCTGTGCCGCACCCCGCCACGCGCTGGCAATGAAGTTCCAGGGGCGTACCAGCCGCCTCCTCTCCAAGAAGACGCCGTGGCTCCAAGGCGCGTGGACCCTGGGCGGAACCCGCTCCGTCACGCGCCAGCCCAGCAAGAACGGAGCTGCCAAGAAGTCCCTCGACCGCAAGAGGCTGCCCGGGCGCTTCCTGCTCCGGTTCGCCGTGACCCTGCTCCGGCTCTGGCACGTCAAGACCCCGCACTGCTCCCAGCTGCAGCGCATGGGGACTCGCAAGGCCAAGCTCTCCCTCAACCGAAGCCTCCAGTGGCCACAGCCGGCTGCCGCGCCTACACCACCGAGCTGCGCAGCGTCGCTTGGCCCGGCAAGTTCAAGCCGGACCTGCCTCCTCGCTACGACGGCACGACCGACCCTGCAGAGTTCCTCTAGCTCTATGAGCTGGGCATCGAAGCTGCCAGTGGAGACGAAAAAGTCATGGCGAACTGGTTCCCTATGGCACTTAAGGAAGGAGCTCCCACCTGGCTCCTGAACCTGGCCCCAGGCACGATCTCTTCTTGGGACCAGATGTGCACCCGCTTCATCGCCAACTTCCAAGGTACTCGTGACCGGCTGCCTGCCGTGAGCGACATGCGCCGCATCAAGCAACAACCCAGAGAGACCCTGCAAAAGTACATCCAGCGCTTCAACAGTGCGTGCCTCAAGATCCCCAGGGTGTCTGAGGAAGCCATCATCTCGGCCTTCTCCGATGGCGTGCATGACGTCAAGATGAAGGAGGAGCTGGCGATGCATGAAGACCTGTGCACCTCCCTGGAGCTGTTCAACTTGGCGACCAAGTGCGCCAGGGCTGAGGAGGGGCGTCTCTCCCTCCTCGAGCTGCCTACCGCAGACTCAGAAGAGAAGAAACCCAAGGCCAAGGACATGAAGCACAAGGGGGCCGCCGTGCTCGCGGCAGAACCAGACACCAAGCGGGGCAAGGATCTGCCTGAATCTTCCAGGGGCAGTCGGTACTGTGTGTACCACGACCTCCACACCCACAACACCAACGAATGCCAAGAACTCCGTGTCGTGCGAGAAGGAAGGATCGGCCGTCGTCCTGACCGTGTCGGCCGGGGCTACGGCCAAGGAGGAGGAAGGAACCCAGGACGCTGGGAAGACCGCGGCCCGCGCCAAGGGTGGCGCGATCAACCTCGCGAGGACCGCTGGCGAGACTTGCCTCGCGAGGGGGACTGGCGGGATCAGCCTCGTGAGGATCGCCTGCAGGGCAACGCAGGCCTCCCTCCACTGCCGCCTCAGCCAAGAAGGAACGAGGACCATCACCAGGACGAGGGGGCTGGGGGCTTCCAGGAGCCACGCGCCATCGCCTGAATCCTGGGCGGAGCTCAAGTCCCAGCCTCCCAACGCATCTTCAAGCAGTTTGCCCGCGAAGTGAATGCAGTCCTCCCCAGGCTCGAAGCTACGCGCCCTCTCAAGTGGTCGGCGTGCGCCATCACATTCAGCTCAGCGAATCAGCTCAAGTGCTCGGCCACAGCCGGGGTCCTCCCGATGCTTTGCTCCCCAGTCATCAGCAACGTACTGGTCACCAGGACCCTCATCGATGGTGGAGCAGGGCTCAACGTCCTGTCTGTGAAGACATTCAACAATCTTCAAGTGCCCTACGACCAGCTTGAGCCGACCAGGCCCTTCTCCGGAGTCACCGACGGTTCCACGATCCCGATCGGGCAGGTCCGCCTCCCTGTCACCTTCAGAGCCCGCAGCAACTACCGCACCGAGCTCATCGACTTCGACGTCGCTCACATCCGCCTGCCGTACAACGCCATCCTCGGGTACCCAGCGCTGGCCAAGTTCATGGCCGTGACTCATCATGGTTACAATGTCCTCAAGATGCCAGGAAGTGGCGGAGTCATCACGGTGCCATGTGAAGAAAAGGATGCAGTGTGTTCCGTGGAGCGAGCCTTCCAGGCCGCGTCACTAGAAGACCCAGATCGTGGAAGCAGGAGGCTTCCCGAGATCACCCCCAAGAAGAAGAAGACATCGCTAGGCTTAGCCCCTCAGGAGGCAGGCCCCTCAGGGCCCGCGTCTGCCCAAGGGGACCCTCCTTCCATCGCATAGGAAAGCGCGCCCGGCGCCCTCCTCAGGCAGGGCTCGGGGGCTCTCACCTGAAGGGCCACCGACCTGGCCAGGGTCACGAGGGAGGCGCTTGGGCACCACGTGGAGGCGTGCCTCGGAGCACGTTTCCCTCAGGAAGGAGCAGGGCAAGGAAGCTATGGCTCCCCATCCAGGCGAGGATGGTGGGCTGCGCGTCTGCTTCGACGTACCAGGGCTCAATCGGGTCGCCACGATAGAGCGCCTCTGGCCCTTGCAAGTGGGGCGTTGCGGAGGCCCACCCCACAGCTATGTTCGCATGCCTTACAGCTTGCTGAGCGTGGCTGCTGCATCCCAGCGCCTCATGAGGGGCATCATGGAGACTCAGGAAGACAGGTGTTCCGCGGTCCTGGCGGAGATGGAGACGATTCGCGAGGAGCCACCAGCACCTCTGGAGCCTCCTTAGGCCCCTGGGCCTGGGGGATCGTGAGGATCGGTTTCCGCAGCCCACCGAGTCTGCTGCACCAACACCACTTCATCCTCGGCATCTTTAGGTGACGTCCTCCATGCTTCATTTCCAGCTGGGAACGCCCTCCCAGGGCTGCTTCATTCCCAGGCCGCGTGGGTCTATCCCTGCGGCGTGTATCCCTTTCTTATTTTCCGGTCATTAGCTTGCTTTGTTGGGGGCGCCCCTCGGGCTGCATCATGCCCAAGCCGCTCGGGCTAGGCCAAGTGGCGTGTACCTCCCTTGCGTTTATTTCCAGCTATGATTTCGCCTATCATGCTTGATTACTTGATGCCTGTCCACGACACCTCTCCTTCTCCATGTCGACCACTTGCACGTTAAAGGGGGGGGGGTACCTGAGCATCGTGACTCAGGGCTCTTACTGGCTCTCCAGCCCTCACCCTCTGGCCTTGTCCATGGCATCGCGACCTGGCATACAAGCGACGGTTGAGACAAGCTCGAGGGCCGGGACCCAAGGACGTAGAGTGTCGGCATCTAACCCAATTTGCAGGAACAAGTCTCAAGATACGGCCCAGTGCCAGGCGCAACCCGCCTAGAGGTAGGGCCCCGTGAGTCCCGCGCTGGCTCATGGGTGCCCAGATACACCTCACCTAGCCCTACCGTGCCGGCCACGTGTCAGGGCAGGGCTGTACACGCCCCGGGGGCTCCTCCCGGAGGGGAGCCCCCTCCCACGTACCAGTGGAAGCACCATGCTCCGCGCTGGCTGACAACACTGCCGAGGAGCGGCTATGCCCGTACACATACGGAAGCACTATGCTCTGCGCTGGTGATAAACAACTGAGGGTGGCCTCCGGGCCGTGTTAACCTCAGGGAGCCCAGAGCTCAGTGGCTAGCCTCATCACAACACCTCCCCTCGGGAGCGCCGCGTGAGGGGGATAGGCACGGGGGCTACGCCTGGGTCACGCCCAGATGTACGCCGCCCAGCTAGGCCCCTCGGGCCTGGCTCGTCGCGCGTCTCTCCCCGAGCGGAGCCAAGGTATGAAGGCCGTTTGAGCGTCAAGGGGGACCCCTGAGCATCGCGACTCAGGGGCCTAATTGGTCCCGTAGCCCCTCACTCCTTAGTTCCGAAAGGCTATGCTGGGTGAGGTACGCGCAGGGCCGGGCTCTGCAGACGTAGAACGGTAGTCTCGCTTGCATCTCACCTCATCGCCCGCTGTATGCGCGTTAAGGGGGACTCCTGAGCATCGCGACTCAGGAGCCTAACTGGCTCTGTAGCCCCTCACTCCTTAGTTCCGAAAGGCTATGCTGGGTGAGGTACGCGCGGAGTCGGGCTCTGCAGACGTAGAATGGAAGATACACCTACATCACACTTCCCTACTTGTTGTTCGTGCGCCAAGGGGGACTCCTGAGCATCGCGACTCAGGAGCCTAACTTGTCCCATAGCCCCTCACTCCTTTGGTCTCGTCCTGGTTTCCGGTCGGGGCTAATGCTGGGTGAGGTACGCACGGGGCCGGGCTCTGCCGGCGTAGAACACAAGCAAGTAGGGAAGAAAAGCATAAAATTCAAGGAAATTAAAAGCAAAATATTACAGTCCATACTGTCGTCTCAGTACCAAACGCAAGTTTAAATGCCTCCCCGAGGCATGGTGCATGTGCAGGAACTAAAAGAAGAACAGGAGCAGTAGCGGAGTCACTTGTTGGCAGTGGAGCAGCACGGAGTGGTTTCGCCTCGTGGAGCAGCAGGACCACCAGCGCCTTGCTTCGGCTTGGTGCTGAAGGCCCGGAACTTCCCCAGCAGCGCCTCCGCGCGCCCCTTCACGGCTTCAACAGCGGCGGCAGCACCCTCGCCGCTCACCGGCTCCAGCAGGCTATCGAGGTCGGCACTGGGATCGCGGAGGTAGATGTGGGCAAAGACCCGTGTCAGCGCAGCAGAAGACAAGACACGCGCCTCGGCCTCAGCTGTGGGGCCAAGGCCAAGGGCGACATCCCCAAGGGCTTGAACAAGGAAATGAAGCAGCTTGGCGGGGCCGTCCTCATCACCGGCCAGCGGGCTCTCCAGGCCGCTCTCGTAAAGAGTCTTCAGCGAAGCGCGAGCATCCTTCTCCATGCCCGTGAAGGCCACGCGATCCTCGGCAAGGACCCGGGCCTTGGCATCCAACTCGGCCTTTTCGCCTCCAACTCCTTCTTCAGCGCGCTCCGGCGGTCGTGGCGTTTCTTGAGCTTGGCCTCCCGGTCCTCGAGGGCCGCCTCACGAGCCTTCATGCCTTCTTCCTGCTCTCGGCGGAGGAGGACCTCCTTCGCGAGCTGGTCTTGCAGGCCTTGCAGTTCGTCCTCCAGCTCCTTGCAGCGACCACGGACTCCAACCACCTCTCCCAGGGCCGCGTCTCGGGCAGTCTTCGCCTCGAGGGTGGCCTCCCTCTCTCTGTCGCAGGCCATCGAGGCCTGAACCAGCGCCGCCCGAACCGAGGCGTCGGAGCGGATCCACCCCGAAGCCAGCTCCAGGCGCCCGGCCACCAGGCGAGGGTCAGCGCCAAGAAGATCCTGCCGCAGCCGGTCCAGTTCAGCAACGGCACGCTCCAGGACGGCAGAAGAAGACGGAGAAGCATCGGCACGCTCCAAGATAGCAGGAGGAGTTGGGGGAGCAGCGATCGGTGGAACAGGAGGAGAAGGTAGCGGCGGCGAGACCACAGCGTCCTGAGGCGAAGTCTGCTGCGCCCCGACGGCCGTGGCGGCGGCAGCAGGCAGGAGCATCTCAAGAGTCACTTGGGCCATGGGGGCTGGGCTCTCCCCAGCCAGCTTAGCCAGGCCTCGCAAGGATGAGCGGGCAGGAGAAGCCCGTGCCTCACGATCGCCCTCACCTGCAGGCGGAGGCGTTGCCGCGGATGGGGCCTTGGGAGCCCCCTTCGGTTTCTTCGCCGTGGGCGCCAGCCTATCCAAGAGGAGCGAACATCAAGCCTCAGCGGCGGAACAAGGAACAAAGAGATAAAGGATCAAGCACTTACATGTCGTCGCTGGAGGGCTCGAGCAGCCTCCGGCCATACTTGAAGCCTGAGAGCCGGATGGAGGGGTCAACCTCAGAAGCAGAAGGCGCGTCCGCGGATCGCCCCGGAGCCAAGGCGGACCCACGGGGGATCAGCCCGGTCCTGTCCTTCTTCGGGATCGGGGGCGAGCTCCCGCTACCCAGCACGTCGTCACCCTCATCATCATCGCTCAACGAGAGGCGGAGAGTACGGGACTTGCGCCGGGGAAGGGGAGCCCTAGACTCTCCGTCAGTTGCCTCAGAGTCAGGGCCCTCTCCCCGCTCCTCCTCGCCCCTCTCCACTGGAGTCGCCGAAGGGCACATCCACCAGTCCCTCGGGAGCCACCACGGGCACGGGCCCGTCCCCGTTGAACACCGGCATGGAATCCACCACCTGCTTCCAGTCGTCGCGAAGGAACAAGGGCGTGGGTGCGCCCTCCAACCTTGCCACCTCGCCCCCGACCAGAGATTGGAGAACCACGGTCAAATCCTCGTCGCCCACAGCCGCGGGGCTCGGATGAGGCCTCCACATCGGAGGTGAGTACTGCCAAAGCGGAGCCAGTTGGTGCTCCAGGAACTCCCTCAGCAGCGACGCGCCGGTCAGCTTCGTCGCCGCCGTGCTGGCGGGCTTCAGGTCCGCGTCCATCTTCTCCAGTACCGGCTTCGCGCGGGGGTCCGTAAGCTCCGCTCGGGACCAGTCGCCGGAACTCACGGGCTGCTCCGTGGGTAGGATCAGCCGAGGGTGGATGCGCCCGGCGTCCACCAAGACCCACTTGCTCCTGAAGCCCTCAATCCTCTTCCCGGGATTCGAGATGGCAATGGCGCCACCGCACGCGATGAAACTTGCACATGCGGAAGGGGAACCGCGGGTGACCCGGAGGTAGAAGTAGTGGTGCAGCAAGGCCACTGAGGGTTGCACCCCCACATGAGCCTCGCAGTAGTAGGCGAAGATCGCCAGGAGAAGGATGGAGTTGGGGTGAAGATGCTAAGCTTGTAAGTCGTAATGGCGGAGGACAGCGAGGAAGAACTCGGAAAAAGGAGGCACCAAGCCCGCAGTAATGGAGCTTACGAAGAGAGGGTAGAAGGTGCTTCCTCGGCCCTCAGGGGTGGCGGAGCCGACCTTGAACACCCGCGCCCCGTCGATGCCACGCGCCGCCGCCATCCGGCGCAGCCGGGCAAGGCTCGCCTCCGACACATTCGGCGGGTCCAGGGCAGGCGAAAACCAAGCTTCGGCCGGGGGCTGACGAGGCGCCATGACTTCCTAGGTCACACGGGAAGAGCAGATCTGGGAGTTAGGAGGAAGGAAGGAGAGGCACAAGAAAGGGGATCTGAGTAGCAACCGGAGAAAGAGAAGAGCAAAGCCTGGGCGGGCGCTGCACCTTTAATAACCCGCGCGGTTGCTGAAGCACTCGCGTCCAATCAACCGCCACGCGGCGCCCAAGGCCGCAAGCTGTTAGGGCCCGCGGCGCTTCACCCTTGCCCTTTCGCCTCTCGGCACGGCCAAGTCCGGGCGCGCCTTGGGCCCGGGGGCTACTGTCGTCGTTCTGGGAACGGGGGTCCCCAGACTTGCCTGCCTGCGGCCTGCAGTGTGGCTCAAGGGGGGCCCAGCACGGCCCAACTTCATCAACACAAGACCCAAGACCCTCACGAGGGGCCAAGCCTCGCGGGGCGGATGACACATCACTTCCTCAGGCACGGCCTCGTCAGGCTGGCTCACGAGGAGGCGGAGAGATCAAGGCGGGGTACCTCGCGAGGTGGCCATGACGCAAGCCATGACGACCAAGGGCGCCAGGCGGGCGCCAGCCCGCGCAGTGTCCTCCCTTTCCTCTTTGGTGCAAAGGGGGCAAGCGCAGGTGAGAGGATCAAGCAAAGGCATCCATTTCGGTGCAACGAGACCAAGACCAGTCCAACGGTGGGAAGGAGGTCATCATGGATCCCAGAACGGCATCACCACAGGGCCTTTGGCAGGCGAGGACCAATTTTAGTCAGGATAAGTGTACCAGATGTTCCCCTTGGAATTGGCCAATTGTTGGCACCCTTCCCGCTCAATATTTGGGAAGAGGCCTAGGGCCTTTGCCTATAAATAGGACTAGCCACCCCCAGGGTAGAAGGATGGATCTAGCATCCGGCAATCTAGCATCAAGCGATCAGGACAGCAGAACTTAGAATCAGAGCGAGCAAAGAGAAAGAGAGAGAGAGAGAGAGAGAGAGAGAGAGAAAGAGAGAGAGAAGGGCGGCTGAACTCCCCCTAGTAGTTCGTCCCCCTAGCCAAGAACAGACCCTCGCGAGGCTGTTCTTCCCTGTATTGTTCTTCATCACCAGCCCAAGAGGCAATCCACCTTACCACACTGGAGTAGGGTATTACACCACACCGGTGGCCCGAACCAGTATAAACTCTGTGTCTTTTGTGTTGTTCCTTTGGTAGTTTAGATCCTTGCGAGACGGAGAGGTAGAGGGCATAATCTCCGCGCGCACCCCAGAGTTCGAACCTTAAGGGTCTGCTGGAACCTGAAATCCGACAGTCACGAACTCTAAAGTGGACAGTGCCATGAATCATCGGCGCTGGAAGGCCACTCTCTGTGACCCCGGCTTTTCAAAAGAGGCATTCAATGCCTCCAGCTTGGCAGATGCATACATCCGAGCTGCTTGGGATGGGCTTGCCAGAGCCACGGACCAACATTTAAAAGATATGCGGGTAAGTACAGATTTGGTAATCATATACCAGTAGCCCCCGAGACTTGAAGCAGTTGATACAACTAATTTAAGGATCATTGTATAATCAGACACTCACGGAGAAGAATAGCTTGCTGTCTTAAGAGCTGGCAAAGTGTCAGACCCGGCTGGCTGCAGTTACCGCCGAACTAGAGAAATCCAAGAAGGCAACGCCTGGTAATATTCCCTTCCATCTAGAAAAATGTAATCATATACCAGTAATTATAATACTATTGCGTTTCCGATGACAGGATCAATAGATCAACTGGAAGGGGAACTAAAAGTCGCGCAGTCGGGCGAACAAGAGGCCAAAAGGCAACTGGCCATAGGCGAACGTGTGCTGACATGGGTCAGGGATGAAAAGAACAAGCTGCAGGATTCTAATACCCTGTTGGGCGAAGAACTAAAAGATGTGCGAGCCCAGCTAGCTGACGCCGTCAAGGATAATAGGAGGCTACGAGGCGGCATATTCAGTATGCTTTTGACCTTAGCTTTATGTAATTTAGCGAAGAAATGATCTAACAGATTTATGTCTGTGGGTATGCTGATTGGCCGTCTCGAAGAGGAAATGTCCGACTCTCAAGGTGACCTGCTGCAAGAGCTATCCCAACTGCACGAGCGAGCTCGACAAGCAATGCGGAGCATTGCCAAAGCTTTGTGGCCATCCGCCTCTCCTCTAGGAAGTATGGAGGAGCTTGTGAAGCTATTCCAAGGAGCTCGGTGGTGCTTCCGACTATGGAAGATGTCGGCCTACCCAGAAGGTGCGCGAGAGGCCTGGGCCATGGTAAAAACACGGTACACCAAGCTTGATCCGAATCATATGGCCTGGGTCAGACCGTTGGGCTCAGATGGAAAATAAATTCCAGTTAGTCTGGTATATGACCAGGTAAAGATAGCCGCCAAGTATTCCCAACAGGATTATAAGCTAGATAGCCTGTTAGATGGCATAGAGGAAGAAGTTTTTGAGTCCAAGTGACTATGTACTTCAATTGACAAATTTGTCTCTAGCCGGATTGTAAAATGATTGTCATGGCCGACCTTTTCGCTTCAACCTCTGGACCCGAAGGCGCGGAGTGTTTCCGAATACCGTAACAGTAATAGAGACCGGGGTATGCATGGAAACCAGGCGTAGGGGTCATAGTTGCTTGAACAGACAAGTTGTATCTAGCTAGCTATGTTATATTACATGTTGAATGTAAGAAACATCTTCCAGGGAGAATAGTTTCGTTAAAGGGTTCCTTTCCCTAGGTGAACATGCGTTGGTATGCATGCCTGAACTGTGCTTGTAAAGTCGTAGTATATGAAACATACGGGGGTTCATAGTGTAATGAATGTAAACCATCTTTAGTCCGCCGACCGAATATTCCCTTAAGAACGCTAGCTTTCGGCTTCACCCAGTCTGAGGTACACGTCCGGATGACCCGGATGTAACAATCGCAGAGGTGCTCCCTTTATGCCCTAGCCGAACAAACGGGACATAGGGCATAAGCACAGGAGCCAGGCAACCCTACTTGGCCAAAAATTGAGTCATAACGGTGCATATAATGGCAAAGAAAAGGTACATATGAGGAAAGGGCACATATGTGTGGAGCTTGATGCTCGGAAGATAATAATAATAAGTTTCTGTAAAAGAAGCCCCCAGGCATTATGGGCGTATACATTTAAGGATGTGTACATCATGGGTGCGCGATTTAGCCGCGCAATAGCTTAAAGCTAAAAAAGGTTAAAGAGAGGAAAAAATGGAGACAAAGGGAGAAGAAAACGAACAAAGAGACCGGCTCTGGGCGTAGAATCTTCGGAGTCTAGCGGCGTTCCACGGGTTCGGCTCTAAGTGATTGTCCGATGCATCACACAAGCGGTATGCTCCTCCAATGAGAACTTCATCTATGTTGAAGGGACCCTCCCACTTGGGCTTGAGTTTGTCCTTTTTCTTTTCTGGCAAGCGTAGAACGAGTTCACCAACATTATAAGTCTTGGGCCGCACCTCTCTGCTTTGTTATCTGCGAGCCTGTTGTTGATAGAATGCAGAACGAGCTTTTGCAACATCGCGCTCCTCCTCCAAGGCATCTAGACTATCCTGCCGATCCAACTCGACTTCTCTCTCTTCATACATGTGCACTCGAGGTGAGTCATGAATGATGTCACAGGGCAAAACGGCCTCTGCGCCGTACACCATGAAGAATGGTGTGTATCCGGTAGTGCGATTGGGTGTGGTCCGCAGCCCCCAGAGTACAAAGTCGAGCTCCTCAACCCAGTGCTTGTCTGATTCTTTCAACGACCGCACTAGTCTAGGCTTAATGCCGCTCATAATAAGACCATTAGCTCGTTCGACTTGACCGTTTGTTTGTGGATGATAGACCGAGGCGTAATCAAGCTTAATGCCCAATTTAGCACACCAGGATTTCACTTCATCGGCTGTGAAATTGGAGCCGTTATCGGTGATGATGCTGTGTGGGACACCATAACGGTGCACGACACCGGATCTAAAGTCTATCACAGGTCCAGCTTCGGCCATTTTCACTGGTTTGGCCTCTATCCATTTGGTGAATTTATCTACCATGACTAGCAGATATTTTTTCTTATGGCTTCCTCATTTAAGGGTCCGACCATATCAAGCCCCCAGACTGCAAAAGGCCAAGCAATGGGGATTGTTTGTAGGGCAGTAGGCGGCATATGGCTTTGATTGGCGAAGAGCTGGCGTCCGACACAACATTGGACCAGGCCCTGTGCATCTGCTCGGGCCGTCGGCCAAAAGAAACCTGTACGGAAAGCCTTACTTACAAGGGCCCGAGTTGCGGCGTGGTGACCGCCGAGGCCAGCATGGATCTCGGCCAGGAGCTGTCGTCCCTCTTCTTCGGAGATACACCTTTGAAGGACTCCGGTAGCACTTTTCTTGTAGAGCTCTCCGTCATGGACCTTGTAGGCTTTTGAGCGCTGAACAATGCAGCGAGCCTCATTCTGGTCCTCGGGGAGCTCTCGCCTATTAAAGTAGGCTAAGAAGGGCTCGGTCCATGGGGCAATTACTGCCATTATTAGATGGGCCAATGGTGTTATCTCGGTGGCTGAGCCCCCAATGATATCGGTATTGTGTTCGAAATCTGGGGGTGTCATCGGATCCGGACTAGTGTTGTCGCTCTCATTCTGCCACACCACGGATGGCTTGAAGAGCCTTTCCACAAAGATGTTAGGCGGGACGGGGTCACGCTTGGCGCCCATGCGAGCAAGGACGTCCGCCGCTTGATTACTTTCTCGAGCCACATGATGAAACTCGAGTCCCTCAAACCGAGCTGATATTTTGAATACGACATTACGATAGGCCGCCATCTTCGGATCCTTGGCGTCGAAGTCTCCATTTATTTGGGATATTGCAAGATTTGAATCCCCGCACACCTCCAGGCGTTGTATGCCCATGGAGGTAGCCATCCGAAGACCGTGCAATAAGGCCTCGTATTCGGCTGCGTTGTTGGAGTCTGTGTATAATATTTGGAGTACGTACTGGACTGTGTCTCCAGTGGGGGAAGTTAAAACGATGCCTGCTCCTAAACCGGCCAGCATTTTAGAGCCATCGAAGTACATGACCCAGTTGGAATATGTGTCGTACTCTTTAGGGAATTTGGCCTCTGTCCATTCGGCGACGAAGTCGGACAATACTTGTGATTTAATGGCCCGACATGGTTTGTATGTTATAGCGAATGGCAGGAGCTCAGTGGCCCACTTAGCAATCCAGCCCGCAGTGTCGCGGTTATTTATTATGTCATTGAGTGGTACTTCGGAAGCCACCATGATCGAGCACTCCTGGAAGTACTGTCGTAGCTTCCGGGATGCCATGAAGACCGCATATGCTATCTTTTGGTAATGAGGGTACCAGGATTTGCATGGTGTGAGGACAGTGGATACGCAGTATACTAGTTTCTGGAGTTGGAATTTATGTCCGTCCGCCTCTCGTTCAACGACGAGCACCGTGCTCACGACCTGGTGTGTTGCGGAGATGTATAATAACATTGGTTCGCCGATGCTCGGCACGGCCAGGATTGGGTTGCTCGCTAAAAGGGCCTTTATTTCTTCAAGTCCAGCCGTTGCCGCATCCGTCCACTCGAAGTGGTTGGTGCGCCGGAGAAGGCGATAAAGTGGCAATGCTTTTTCTCCTAATCTGGAGATAAAGTGGCTTAAAGCTACCATGCATCCGACTAGTTTCTGGACCTGTTTAAGGTCTGTTGGTATAGCCAATTGTGACAAAGCCCGACTTTAGGCTGGATTGGCCTCAATTCCTCTATTGGAAATGATGAAGCCCAGCAGTTTTCCAGCGGGAACGCCAAAAACACACTTTTTCGGATTGAGCTTGATGTCATATGTACGGAGGTTGTCAAATGTGAGGTGCAAGTCGTCTATTAGTGACTCGACGTGCCTAGTCTTGATGACTACGTCATCCACATATGCTTCAACTGTCTTGCCGGTTTGTTTCTCCAGGCATGTTTGAATCATGCGTTGGTAGGTGGCGCCCGCGTTTTTGAGCCTGAAGGGCATAATGTTGAAGCAGAAAGGCCTGTATGGGGTAATGAATGCCGTTGCGGCTTGATCAAACTCCTTCATTTTGATTTGATGGTATCCGGAGTATGCGTCGAGGAAACACAGTGAGTCGTGCCCTGCGGTAGCATCGATAATCTGATCGATGCGGGGGAGGGGGAAGGGATCCTTAGAGCAGGCCTTGTTGAGGTCTTTGAAATCGACACACAGGCGCCAGGATTTATCTTTCTTTGGCACCATCGCCAGGTTTACTAGCCAGTCGGGATGTTTTATTTCTCTGATGAATCTGGCCTCGATTAAATTGGCTAGCTCCTCCCCCATGGCTTGTCGTTTGGGTTCAGAAAAGCGCCGCAGTGTTTGCTTGACCACCTTATATCCCTTCAACATATTGAGGTTGTGTTTGGCCAACCTGCGTGGGATTCCTGGCATATCAGAATGGTGCCAGGCGAATATGTCCCAGATTTCGCGTAGGAACACTCGTAGTGTGGCGTCAACCATTGGGTCCAGCTGTGCCCCGATGGAGGCTATCTTTGTCAGGACCCCGATCCTAAGTCACACCGATCCAGCATGTAACACATCATATCACTTTGTGGCCTCACGCACGGTGTTCCCACGGGTGCCACCTTACCTGGCCCGGGACCGTTTGCGCCTTTTGGCTCACGTATATGATAGTGTCGCTAGCATCCATATGACAGAGAACCCGGGCCGACATGGCTAGTCGTGAACCCCAAGCGGCGCTAACCTATGAGGACAGGCATACATGAATCACATCGAGCATGTCGGTCATCAACGTGTGAATCCGGGCTGTAGCACTGGGCTAACAGGACTCCGGTGACCCGGGCTGTAGCAGGCTAGGCAGGACTCCGGATGTCACCGCGTGACATTTCCCCGAAGGGACAGACACAGGAACGAAGTGAATCACATGCCGGCCAGTCAAGTGTTCCGAGCAGTAGTGCTGGGCTAGCAGGACTCCGGTGAACCGGGCTGTAGCGGACTACTATCGCTCCGAAGCACTAGACTACATTTCCCCATATGCTAGGCTGCCAAGGATAAACAACTAGATAGTCGGATCCCACCCATACCAAGCATTTCAACCATACACACAATATGCCCGATATGAGTAGATACAACATGGCATCACAACAAGACTCTACGACTCCAAATATCTATTCATTAGGCTCCGAAGAGCGAGATATTACAAACATGGGTCTCATGACCCAACATTCAGAGCATACAAGTCAAACACATACGGAAGCTTAACATGTCTGAGTACAGACATCTACAAATGAAAAAGGCTGAGAAGCCTGACTATCTACCAGATCCTGCCGAGGGCACAAGATCGTAGCTGAGGTATCAAGCTAAACGTCGAAGTCCACACGGAACTACTAGCGAGACTGACGTCTCTCTGCAAAAACATAAAATAGGCAAACGTGAGTACAAACGTACTCAGCAAGACTTACATCAGAACTAACTACTTATGCATCAGTATCAAAAGGGGTAGTGGAGTTTAACTGCAGCAAGCCAGCTTTGACTCATTGGCTAACCTGAACTACGACTGCGAGTAACTCTTTTGAGGTGGCGCACACGAGTCCACATATTCACCATATCAATACACCACTATGGATCCGCTCCCGTCTCCCCACGAGAACGCCATCCATAGCACTCACGCTTATCTTGCGCATTTTAGAGTATCCACTTTCACTTGTCTATGAACTATGCAAGGGGTCCAAGTTTCCATATCCGAGGAATCCGGCTATTCGAATAGATAATGATAACCCTGCAGGGGTGTACTTCTTCACACACGCTCTCGCCACTTACCGCCCTGTACACGTCATGTACCTCGGCAACCTTCAAGCGGAAGCCGGGCGAGGGAGTCGGCCACGACCTGACTAACCAACAAGTCTCTAGTCCAGGTTTATCGCCTATTCGGGTTCCATCCGCAAGGAGATCCGGCCGGGGTGTCGCTCACGGCCCCAAACGATGTGTACAGGGTTCCAAGCCCACCAAACGGGCGACGCTCGGCATACCCGGCCACGGTGCCTAGTCTGTCCCAAGCCCACCTGTACAGGGTGCCACTTGGTAGACTACTAACACTACCTACAAACACCAGAAACTAGTTGCAACTCCTGGACAGAGATCAGGTTGATTAATAAGTCGAGAGAGCTTGGAGTGCCCGGAGCCCAATGTGTGGTAGTAACTGTTCATGGATCACAAACACAGAACTCAGTTCCTGAGAACGGCTGCAATGAGACAACCCACCATGTACTCCTACATGGCCTCTCACCGCTACCTTTACCAAATCGTGTTCACACACTTAGCTCTCACAGTAGGACATGTTCACCACATTCCAATTCATTCCCGATGAATCAGACCCGACTCAACTCTAAGCAGTAGCAGGCATGACAACAAGCATGAATGAGTAGGCACATCAGGGCTCAAACAACTCCTACTCATGCTAGTGGGTTTCATCTATTTACTGTGGCAATGACAGGTCATGCAGAGGATAAGGGGTTCAACTACCGCAGCAAGTAACAGTTGAATCGTTGTTGTCCTAATGCAGTAAAAGAGAGCAGGAGCGAGAGAGTGGGATTGTATCGGAATGAACAAGGGGTTTTGCTTGCCTGGCACTTCTGAAGATATTATAGTTCTTCATCGGTGTCATCGATCTCATCGTCGAAACCACGTCTATCGAGCGGGGACAAACACCGGCAACAGAGAAATAAAACAATCAATGCAATGCGACAATATGATGCATGATCATGACATGGCAATATGATGTGATTCGAGCTAATGCAACTAGCAACCAGATTAAATGAAGTTGATTTGAATCCAAGATTCAAATTCAAACTCCATATGTGGATATTTAAATGCCATTATAAGATTTGTGCTAAACAGCAACTATAAATTGTTCTAACATGCATGAAAATGGTATAGATGGATTCCTTGAATTTTTCTGATAATTTTTCATATATAAATTATTTCATTCTGAGCTATAGATTATTTTCTATGATTTTTCAAAGTTTAGGATATTTTCTGAATTAAATAAATCATTTCTGATTTATTTAAAATCCCAGAAAAACTTTACTATGTCAGCATGACGCAAAGGTGATGTCATCGGGTCAACTGGTCGGCCAGGTCAAACCTGACCGGTGGGACCCACGTGTCAGTGGCTAACTAAACTAACCTAGTTTAATTAGCACTAACCTAGGTTAAACTAACTAAGTTTAAACCTAAACTAGTTTCATTAGCCGGGCGGGGCCCGCATGTCATAAACTCTGGGGAGGTCAAACCCCTGGTCAAATAAAGTCAAACCCGCCGGCGTTAAGCCGCCGGCGAGGTCAGCGGCGGCCGCAGGCTTCGGAAAAGCTCCACAAAGCACGGCTGGATGCGCGGGAGGCAGCTCTAGGACGCTGGCGACGGCGCGTCGGATGGTGGTGGTCTCCGGGCCTAGAATAGCCTGTAGCGTCGCCGGCGACGACCACAGCGGCGGCCGGAGCTCGAGCGAGCTCGGGGTCGAGGCTACGGCGTGCAAAAGGAAGAAATAAAGCTCCCGCGGGGCTCTACGTGTTGCCGCGAAGCAATTGTACGCACTGACGTGACCAAAAGGTCGCCGGAGCTACGCCGGTGACAAGCTCGGGCGGCGGTGGTTCTCGGTCTCGATGAACGCGACGGCTAGAGGACGGGGAAGATGCGGGAAATAGAGGGGAAATGCGGCGGAGCTCACTGGGAGGTCGTTGAGAAGCTCAGCGTGCTTGGGGGCGGCTCGGTGATGACGAATCGGTCGACGGCGGCCGTCGGTGCAGAGGACGAAGATGGCATCGATGAGGGCGCCCCAGGGCGTCCGGCGTCGTGTGGCTCGGCGGGGAGGACGACGACGTTGTTTCGGAGCTCGGGGTTGTGTCGGAGAGGTTCGGGGATGGCTGTGGCTACATAGGCGATGAGCGGCGGCGACGAGCTCTGCTCGGTGGTGCTCGGGAGAGAGAGAGTCAGACGAGAGAGAGGCACGGGAGAGAGGGGGGAGTGGCCAGGGGTTGCATGGCGTGCTTAGGGCGTCGGAGGAGTGAAGCAGGCAGGGTGGAGGTGGCCTACGCGTGGCCAGCAGGCGGCAAGCACGCGCCCTCCTGCCCACTGGCAGGAGGTTGGGGACGACTGGCAAGGTGGGGGTGGGCTGGGCCTCTGCTGGGCTGCCAGGTAAGCCCAGGTGAGGTTTGTTCTTTCCTATTTTTATTTTCTTTTCTATTTCTGACATTTGTTTTTGACTTAAAATAAATACTAGCACAATTATAAAAATGTTGAGATTCCTTGTGGCCACTGGTTATAATATACCAAAGGCCCTCACCAATTTCCAACATTTTTGGAGCCTTCAAAATATTTATATTATTTTAAACAGCTCCAATTCAAATACATATGGGTTCATTCAAAAATCCAAAATGTATAGAAAAAATGTGCATCACCTCTGGTTGTTGTTTGCAACATTTTCCAAAGGCCATGAACATTTTTGAAAAGCATTTTGGGTTAGTTGAAATTCCATTTTTAATTTGCATCTATTTGAATTTGCTTTAGTGCTAGGGTTTGAAACATTCCCCATTTCAAATTTAATAGAATTTAATCATGATGCAACACTCTAATGCAAGCACTAAGCATCACCAAAACTAGGGATGTGACAACTCACCCCCACTAAACAAGAATCTCGCCCCGAGATTCAAGTCGTGAGGTTAGAAGAAAGGAGGTCACAACTATCATGGTCTCCTCGATCCAACTACCCTTCTCGTAGAAGTAGCTTCATTGCATCATATTGATCTTGACGCCCTTGCTTTCGAGATCTTCATACAACATGATGACGACAAAAGGAAACTCTATAGGAAACGATCTTCTCGAAAATCAAGCGATACACGATCAACTCATGGAATGAGATGATGAACCATCTCTTGATCTAAGAGACAACACACATCAAAAGGGATGGAGAGAACAAATGATGAAAGTTCAGTTTAGTAGGAAACACTCCCACGCTTAAGTAGGATGGTGCATAGTTTTCAAGGTAGCGAGGAGTTGATTGCCATGATTCCAAAACGGGGCACCTTAGGGAAGGTGACTCGAAGAACTATTCCCTTAAGTGGCAAAAAGAATTACTTTTGATTCTGAGATCATTGGAACTCTTTATTCCATCCTAAGGCAATCACAAACGATCGTTTGAAGGAGTTCGAAAAGGTGACATACTTGTACTAGAACGAAAGATGTGGACTACCTTGTTGAATACAATGCAATGGATGATTTTGCGTGTGCGTGCTCTCAAGAACTTGAGCATTTCCATATTCATCAAGGTTCTACCAACATCCGTGTCAAGGATCTTGGCAACACAACATACTACCATGATGAATAGTGATGGACGATGCAGATGCAAAGAAAGACAACACTTCTCAGATTTCACCTTAGCGAAGCCAAGGAAACAAAATCTGGATGATCGACCGAGAGACATTTAGCACTCCGCTTCTAATGTTCTCCTTGATGTACCAGGTACCACGGTCAGTGCTTAAAAGCATCAACATGGCCATCAAGTAAAGGTCGGACTTCGGTAGCACAAAAATCCATAAGGAACAACTATTGGAATAAATTCTACGAGATCCTTATGGGGGAGGTGGCCCACTTTCTCAATCAAGATACTACAACAATAAGTCTTCCGGTTGGGTGTGTTGGCCACAACATCCACTTTACCGGGTTACGAAGAGACCAATATTATAGTTCTTGAGAAATGTTCCAACCATCATATCTGCCTGAGAATCAGATCTGGTTGGTGTCAGGATATTCCAGACTCATCAAGTCTAGAGAGAAAATGAAAGTTTGCAACACAAATCGACGAGATGGCGTTGCGAGATTCTCAGGAAATGAACTAGGATAGCAAGCTCAAAAACATGAGCTGGTTCTGCTACATACATGTGAACACACTGTCCCAGACAAGCATGATCACGTAGTAGTCTTATAATAAAACACTACCGAGTTCAGGTGGGGAACCATCATTGCGGACAACAAAGTCCTTGCATAAGGCATGCTTCTTAAGAAGGAAGTTCTTCTCCTCGAACAAGTCATTCAGTGGCTTGGTGTGCTAGGGATACATATAGAATGAAGGTTGCAAATCTCCAGACCATAGAATACTTCGCACGTGCATGACTAACTTGGGATGATTCCAGAGGAGGCAAAAACAAACCTTTCTCAAATTCATGGCGGCAACTTACACCAGATGCACATGAATTCGAGGAGGTCACTTCTTCCATCCAAGCATATGCTTCATGAACGGAACACGAAGGCATTGCTTACAAAGTTTCCAACACTAGGTTGATGTTCAACATGATCCATGGGGGAGACAAAATGCTGCTGATGGGCTCAACAACACCTCATCGGAATTTCCATATCACTGGACTTCCACCATCATGTGAACACGGTGATAGCATTGGTCAGACCAAAGATGTAATGGTGTATGCCCGAGGGATCAACCACGGGTAAGACAACATTACGAACATCGTTGGTTCTGATTTGACTTGACGATAGCCCATACTCAAGTCAAAGTTTTGCCAAGACAATACATCCAACAACTGATCACGAGGACCAATTGGTGAAGATATCATCTTTCTTCAACACACACCACAAAAGATATCCCTTAACATGAACTAAGTCAGACAAGCTTTATCTTCCAACTCTCCAAGTTGTTGTATAGCTCAACCAACTAGCTCAGGGATATCTAACACAGATTCTTGGAGAAAGGGTGGTTCACAAGGAACCAACTTGATCACGAGCTCAACATAACAGTCTGGGGAGAACCTGGTAATACTTCCGAGAAAATATTCGGAAAATCACGAACCACCGGTATGTTACTAAGCTCGAGAACAACCTTGCTTTTCAGGGCAAGATGATATGTTCAAAAGAGTGAGGGGTTGACACAATCCTAACTCATTGATCGAAGAGTGCACCAAAAATAAGAACTAGGTAGCACGGTTAGTCTTAGAATGATGATTGAATAACCAACACACTAAAATGAAATTATTGTCCATTAACTACCAAGCAACTGGGTTGCTAGGAGTATTGATTTCACACATCATGATTCACTTGTCGGCATTCCGGTTACAATAACACGGGAACCGAGGAGTTAGCAATGATGGCAAGAAGTATTACTACGTCAAGAATTCATAAGAGGTGGTGCAATTCTCATGACACTCTTGACATAAAGATGGTAACACTCCAAGGTAGAGCAGAGCAGAAGCTGGGTTGGCATTTGATCTGCGGAGTACAATTGCTTTGACCCACTCCTAGATATGGATGGGGTACTGGAGTTTGTTTCTCCAAGTCATTCTGGAATAGAATGGCTTGACGGACCACAAGAATAATAGGCATCGACGAACGAATGCACGCATAGTCTTGACTATCAATTGATAGACTAGGGTCGGGATACAGCTGCGGAGGGTCAACTCAAGGAACATATAACTTTCTGAGTTGTGGATTCATGGGTTAGTATGTCAAACGAGTTCAACAAATTTCTTCCGGATAACCCATGCAGAAAGAAAGAACTGGCAGGGTCACAATATGAATGGAGTACTCGTCAAGAGCACCCTGGTTGTGATCTTTTGGTTCAAAAGAACTCCTGCCAAGGATGGTTCATGGTATTTGGAAGAAGGAATTACCATGGACCTCGATGACTATCGCAAAGGTTACTAATGTCCTAAAGGAACTAGCAAGCACTATCGTCATGAGGTAAGTAGGGTGGATCTCGGGTTCAAAAACCCAAGAGTAGAATACCTACTAACTAATAACATCACGGGACGCTTTCGAGAATGGTGGCCAGATTCAACACACTGGAAACACAAAACATGGACAGATTACTAGATGAACCCCTAAGACACCTAGGGTCATAATAATAGCTCCAACATATATGTCAAGGCAACGGGGTACCTCAACAGACCGATTAGTGTGCTTATTCCGACCAAAAGGACATCGGGAATGGAAGGAAAGGATTTGCAAATGCATCAGACTAGTTAGAAACCTGGGATGACTCGGACAGCATAACGGCTGTAAATGCTCAAAATGATTCGAGACATCCTACAAAAATGGTGGCATAGCCACTCAACATCACAATATCAAGGTTCTGAGGCCAGCTATGAACATATGGAGGTAGTAGAAACAGAACTGGGGCTTGAACTCAACAATCCTAGGCAACTACGGTTTAGTAACACGTCATCCTGAGAGATAGATGAGAAGGCCTAGTTCTTAAACCCCGTAGAAGAGAAGAGGGTGACTCAGATCAGAGGGCATGAGGTATAAGGAGTAAAAAGAGCCTTACGTTCCCTTCCACAATCAATTCCCTTACATAACTAAAGCATTTCTAGACACAACTTCGACCAGTTTGGCTTGGTAATCCTACAAGCAGTCAGGCTCTGATACCAACGCTGTCAGGACCCCGATCCTAAGTCACACCGATCCAGCATGTAACACATCATATCACTTTGTGGCCTCACGCACGGTGTTCCCACGGGTGCCACCTTACCTGGCCCGGGACCGTTTGCGCCTTTTGGCTCACGTATATGATAGTGTCGCTAGCATCCATATGACAGAGAACCCGGGCCGACATGGCTAGTCGTGAACCCCAAGCGGCGCTAACCTATGAGGACAGGCATACATGAATCACATCGAGCATGTCGGTCATCAACATGTGAATCCGGGCTGTAGCACTGGGCTAACAGGACTCCGGTGACCCGGGCTGTAGCAGGCTAGGCAGGACTCCGGATGTCACCGCGTGACATTTCCCCGAAGGGACAGACACAGGAACGAAGTGAATCACATGCCGGCCAGTCAAGTGTTCCGAGCAGTAGTGCTGGGCTAGCAGGACTCCGGTGAACCGGGCTGTAGCGGACTACTATCGCTCCGAAGCACTAGACTACATTTCCCCATATGCTAGGCTGCCAAGGATAAACAACTAGATAGTCGGATCCCACCCATACCAAGCATTTCAACCATACACACAATATGCCCGATATGAGTAGATACAACATGGCATCACAACAAGACTCTACGACTCCAAATATCTATTCATTAGGCTCCGAAGAGCGAGATATTACAAACATGGGTCTCATGACCCAACATTCAGAGCATACAAGTCAAACACATACGGAAGCTTAACATGTCTGAGTACAGACATCTACAAATGAAAAAGGCTGAGAAGCCTGACTATCTACCAGATCCTGCCGAGGGCACAAGATCGTAGCTGAGGTATCAAGCTAAACGTCGAAGTCCACACGGAACTACTAGCGAGACTGACATCTCTCTGCAAAAACATAAAATAGGCAAACGTGCGTACAAACGTACTCAGCAAGACTTACATCAGAACTAACTACTTATGCATCAGTATCAAAAGGGGTAGTGGAGTTTAACTGCAGCAAGCCAGCTTTGACTCATTGGCTAACCTGAACTACGACTGCGAGTAACTCTTTTGAGGTGGCGCACACGAGTCCACATATTCACCATATCAATACACCACTATGGATCCGCTCCCGTCTCCCCACGAGAACGCCATCCATAGCACTCACGCTTATCTTGCGCATTTTAGAGTATCCACTTTCACTTGTCTATGAACTATGCAAGGGGTCCAAGTTTCCATATCCGAGGAATCCGGCTATTCGAATAGATAATGATAACCCTGCAGGGGTGTACTTCTTCACACACGCTCTCGCCACTTACCGCCCTGTACACGTCATGTACCTCGGCAACCTTCAAGCGGAAGCCGGGCGAGGGAGTCGGCCACGACCTGACTAACCAACAAGTCTCTAGTCCAGGTTTATCGCCTATTCGGGTTCCATCCGCAAGGAGATCCGGCCGGGGTGTCGCTCACGGCCCCAAACGATGTGTACAGGGTTCCAAGCCCACCAAACGGGCGGCGCTCGGCATACCCGGCCACGGTGCCTAGTCTGTCCCAAGCCCACCTGTACAGGGTGCCACTTGGTAGACTACTAACACTACCTACAAACACCAGAAACTAGTTGCAACTCCTGGACAGAGATCAGGTTGATTAATAAGTCGAGAGAGCTTGGAGTGCCCGGAGCCCAATGTGTGGTAGTAACTGTTCATGGATCACAAACACAGAACTCAGTTCCTGAGAACGGCTGCAATGAGACAACCCACCATGTACTCCTACATGGCCTCTCACCGCTACCTTTACCAAATCGTGTTCACACACTTAGCTCTCACAGTAGGACATGTTCACCACATTCCAATTCATTCCCGATGAATCAGACCCGACTCAACTCTAAGCAGTAGCAGGCATGACAACAAGCATGAATGAGTAGGCACATCAGGGCTCAAACAACTCCTACTCATGCTAGTGGGTTTCATCTATTTACTGTGGCAATGACAGGTCATGCAGAGGATAAGGGGTTCAACTACCGCAGCAAGTAACAGTTGAATCGTTGTTGTCCTAATGCAGTAAAAGAGAGCAGGAGCGAGAGAGTGGGATTGTATCGGAATGAACAAGGGGTTTTGCTTGCCTGGCACTTCTGAAGATATTATAGTTCTTCATCGGTGTCATCGATCTCATCGTCGAAACCACGTCTATCGAGCGGGGACAAACACCGGCAACATAGAAAGAAAACAATCAATGCAATGCGACAATATGATGCATGATCATGACATGGCAATATGATGTTGTTCGAGCTAATGCAACTAGCAACCAGATTAAATGAAGTTGATTTGAATCCAAGATTCAAATTCAAACTCCATATGTGGATATTTAAATGCCATTATAAGATTTGTGCTAAACAGCAACTATAAATTGTTCTAACATGCATGAAAATGGTATAGATGGATTCCTTGAATTTTTCTGATAATTTTTCATATATAAATTATTTCATTCTGAGCTATAGATTATTTTCTATGATTTTTCAAAGTTTAGGATATTTTCTGAATTAAATAAATCATTTCTGATTTATTTAAAATCCCAGAAAAACTTTACTATGTCAGCATGACGCAAAGGTGATGTCATCGGGTCAACTGGTCGGCCAGGTCAAACCTGACCGGTGGGACCCACGTGTCAGTGGCTAACTAAACTAACCTAGTTTAATTAGCACTAACCTAGGTTAAACTAACTAAGTTTAAACCTAAACTAGTTTCATTAGCCGGGCGGGGCCCGCATGTCATAAACTCTGGGGAGGTCAAACCCCTGGTCAAATAAAGTCAAACCCGCCGGCGTTAAGCCGCCGGCGAGGTCAGCGGCGGCCGCAGGCTTCGGAAAAGCTCCACAAAGCACGGCTGGATGCGCGGGAGGCAGCTCTAGGACGCTGGCGATGCGGCGCGTCGGATGGTGGTGGTCTCCGGGCCTAGAATAGCCTGTAGCGTCGCCGGCGACGACCGCAGCGGCGGCCGGAGCTCGAGCGAGCTCGGGGTCGAGGCTACGGCGTGCAAAAGGAAGAAATAAAGCTCCCGCGGGGCTCTACGTGTTGCCGCGAAGCAATTGTACGCACTGACGTGACCAAAAGGTCGCCGGAGCTACGCCGGTGACAAGCTCGGGCGGCGGTGGTTCTCGGTCTCGATGAACGCGACGGCTAGAGGACGGGGAAGATGCGGGAAATAGAGGGAAAATGCGGCGGAGCTCACTGGGAGGTCGTTGAGAAGCTCAGCGTGCTTGGGGGCGGCTCGGTGATGACGAATCGGTCGACGGCGGCCGTCGGTGCAGAGGACGAAGATGGCATCGATGAGGGCGCCCCAGGGCGTCCGGCGTCGTGTGGCTCGGCGGGGAGGACGACGACGTTGTTTCGGAGCTCGGGGTTGTGTCGGAGAGGTTCGGGGATGGCTGTGGCTACGTAGGCGATGAGCGGCGGCGACGAGCTCTGCTCGGTGGTGCTCGGGAGAGAGAGAGTCAGACGAGAGAGAGGCACGGGAGAGAGGGGGGAGTGGCCAGGGGTTGCGTGGCGTGCTTAGGGCGTCGGAGGAGTGAAGCAGGCAGGGTGGAGGTGGCCTACGCGTGGCCAGCAGGCGGCGAGCACGCGCCCTCCTGCCCACTGGCAGGAGGTTGGGGACGACTGGCAAGGTGGGGGTGGGCTGGGCCTCTGCTGGGCTGCCAGGTAAGCCCAGGTGAGGTTTGTTCTTTCCTATTTTTATTTTCTTTTATATTTCTGACATTTGTTTTTGACTTAAAATAAATACTAGCACAATTATAAAAATGTTGAGATTCCTTGTGGCCACTGGTTATAATATACCAAAGGCCCTCACCAATTTCCAACATTTTTGGAGCCTTCAAAATATTTATATTATTTTAAACAGCTCCAATTCAAATACATATGGGTTCATTCAAAAATCCAAAATGTATAGAAAAAATGTGCATCACCTCTGGTTGTTGTTTGCAACATTTTCCAAAGGCCATGAACATTTTTGAAAAGCATTTTGGGTTAGTTGAAATTCCATTTTTAATTTGCATCTATTTGAATTTGCTTTAGTGCTAGGGTTTGAAACATTCCCCATTTCAAATTTAATAGAATTTAATCATGATGCAACACTCTAATGCAAGCACTAAGCATCACCAGAACTAGGGATGTGACAATCTTCTTGGGGTCCATTGGGTGGACCTAAAATTTGACTATTCGTCTGCTGGTTTGAAAGAGGTGGATTTGGTCCGCTTATCCAGGATTACATCGCCCCTGTCCATCGTGGAGCGTAGTGCGGTTAACTCTTTGGCCGTGAGGGCCTCGGACAGTGCCTCGAGAGCCAGGGATGTGGTTTTGTTTTCGGCACGGAGGGCTATGTCCGGATCACTGGCGAGAGTGGTAATACCGTTGGGCCTGGGCATCTTGAGCTTCATATACCTGTAGTGAGGTATAGCTTGGAAGCGTGTGAATGCATCTCGCCCCAACAGGGCGTGATATCCACTGTTGAAAGGGGCCACTTGGAAGGTTATCTCTTCAGACTGATAGTTCTCTGGCGTGCCGAATACCACATCAAGTGTGATTTTCCCCGCGCACCGCGCCTCCCGGTTGGGAATGATTCCTCGGAAGGTCGTATTACTTTGCTCGATGCGGCTCCTGTCTATTTCCATTTTATTGAGTGTGTCCTCGTAGATGAGGTTTAGCCCGCTTCCGCCGTCCATGAGCACTTTAGTGAGCCAAAAGCCATCCACAATTGGATTGAGGACCAAGGTGGCTAGTGCCCGGACTGACCGGGTTCTTGGTTCGTCACTGGCATTAAAAGTTATGGCCGTGTCATTCTAGGGGTTTATTGTTGCGACTTGGCAGACTTCGGCGAGGTCGCGGAGTGCCCTCTTGCGCTAATTGTTTGAAGCGGAAGTCTCGAAGACCGTTAGTACTCTGAGGTCGCCATGATCGGGGGTATCTTTGGTGAGGATATCCTCGCCGCTCTTGGCCACTTGCCAGAGTATCCAACATGCTCTAAGGCTGTGGGTTGATTCGGTGTCCGGCGTCGTGTGTATTTTGCATGGCTTATCGAGCCATCCCTTCAGAACGGTTCCACGTCTCGTAATGGGCTTAGTTTTCTTCAATATGGGGCTGGGTGCCACTCGAGGGTGCACCCTTTCGCCCGCCCGAGGGGTTGAGTGGAAAACGGGGGTTCCCAGCGAGCTGTCTGAGTTTTCCAAGTGCTTTCCATTGCGCAGTACTTCTGTACTATGGTTGCGAGGTCAGCAAAGTGTAATACGTGACGGCGGTTGATGGCATTGAGGATTCCTTCATCCGTGCAATTATTACAGAATTCTGAAATCTCGTCCTCGTCGCGGCAATCTGTAATCTTGTTTTTGACAAGGAGGAATCTAGCCCAAAAGTGATGGGTTGTTTCCTGAGACTACTGTCGTACATACATGAGGTCGCATATATCCGGAGGACCGGAATTGCTTGGCGAATATTGCTTGTGGTGGGTTGGTGGCTTTAAATTCGAACCCTGACCCAATTTGGAATCTGGAGTTTGAAGAACTCCCGAGGTTAAAAGCTCGGGCTCCGGGGTGTTAAGTGAATTTCCAAACCCGACACCCGATTCTAGGTTCGGAGGACCGGGAGTGTTGTCCCGCAGACAGGTATCCGGCTCCTCGAGCTCGGAAATCCGAACACAACTTGTCTTCAACATAGGGGAAGAATTGTTGCTTTGCTCCTCCACGACGGCTATCTGATGGGTGATCGGCGGAGATTTAATTTCTCTCTGGTCGGGTTTAAGCCCAATCTGATCATAATATGTAGCGACCCCCATGGCGGTGATGCAATCCAGGAGTTCGTTTAAAGACGACAACTCCGCCGGATCCATCTGTTTGGAGTATTCGGAGTCGACACGGAGACGATTTTCGATGACCTGAGAAGTCATCATCGGCTTGACAGCCGAGCGAGCGGTCATGGTGAAGCCGCCCAGCCGGAGGGTTTGGCCCGAGGCCAAGGCTCCTCCGGAGGTGATACCATCCTTGATAACAAGGCGGGCCATCAATCCTATTTTCGACGTCGTAGTGGAACTCTCAATGAAAGCACCAATGTCGGTGTCAAAATCGGCGGATCTCGGGTAGGGGGTCCCGAACTGTGCATCTAAGGTCGATGGTAGCAGGAGACAGGGGACACGATGTTTACCTAGGTTAGGTCCCTCTTGATGGAGGTAATACCCTACTTCCTACTTGATTGATCTTGATGAATATGAGTGAGGGAGTCCTAGATTAGGGGGTGTCCGGACAGCCGGACTATGACCTTTGGCCGGACTGTAGGACTATGAAGATACAAGATTGAAGACTTCGTCCCGTATCTGGATGGGACTTTCCTTGGCGTGGAAGGAAAGCTTGGCAATACGGATATTCAGATCTCCTCCCATTGTAACCGACTCTGTGTAACCCTAGCCCCCCCGGTGTCTATATAAACCGGAGGGTTTAGTCCGTAGGACAACAACAATCATACCATCGGCTAGCTTCTAGGGTTTAGCCTCTCTGATCTCGTGGTAGATCTAGTCTTGTACTACCCATATCATCAATATTAATCAAGCAGGAGTAGGGTTTTACCTCCATCGAGAGGGCCCGAACCTGGGTAAAAACATCGTGTCCCTTGTCTCCTGTTACCATCCGCCTAGACGCACAGTTCGGGACCCCCTACCCGAGATCTGCCGGTTTTGACACCGACATTGGTGCTTTCATTGAGAGTTCCTTTGTGTCATCGTCATCAGGCTTGATGGCTCCTTCGATCATCGTTGGCGATGCAGTCCAGGGTGAGACTTTTCTCCCTGGACAGATCTTTGTATTTGGCGGCTTTGCACTGCGGGCCAATTCGTTTGGCCATCTGGAGCAGATTGAAAGCTATGCCCCTGGCCATCAGGTCAGGTTTGGAAGTTTGAACTACACGGCTGACATTCGCGGAGACTTGATCTTCGACGGATTCCAGCCACAACCGAGCGCGCCGCACTGTCACGATGGGCATGATTTAGCTCTGCCGCTGAACAGTGCCCTAGAGGCCTCACCCGCGACCCTTAGCTCGGAGCCAACTGCGCCGATCGAGGACGGGTGGCTAGACCCCGCCGCGGGGGCTGCAGTCTCAACAGCGATCGAGCCGAACACTAGCCTTATCCTCTGCGAAGCCCGTGACTCCAAAGTGCCGGACTCTTCTCCGGACTCCGAACCCTCCGCGCCCCTGCCAATCGAATCCGATTGGGCGCCGATCATGGAATTCACCGCCACAGATATCTTTCAGCACTCGCCTTTCGGCGAATTCTGAATTCACTAAGGTCTCTCTCTTTGTCAGGAGAGTCCTAGCCGGATTATGACCGGCAGGATTGGGATGCTGACGATGAAGAAATTCGATGCCCACCCACCACCCACTTCGTAGCCACTGTCGATGATTTAACCGACATGCTAGACTTCGACTCCGAAGACATCGACAGTATGGACGACAATGTAGGAGACAAACAGGAACCAGCTCCTATAGGGCACTGGAAAGCCACCTCGTCATATGACATATATATGGTGGATACACCCAAAGAAGGCAATGGCGACGGAACAACGGGGGATGACCCCTCCAAGAAACAACCTAAGCGCCGGCGTCAGCAGCGCCGCTCTAGGTCCCGCCAAAGCAAAAACGATGATACCGGCGCGGGAGATAATAACACCCCGGATAGTGCCGAAGACAACTCCCTCCAGCAAGATTCAACGCAGGAGGGTGGAGAAGCCAACCCCCTGAGAGAGCGGCAGACAAAGAGGAAGAGGATGATAATTACATTCCTCCCTCCGAAGACGAGGCAAGCCTCGGCGACGATGAATTTGTCGTGCCTGAGGATCCCGTCGAACAAGAGCGCTTCAAGCACAGTCTTATGGCCACGGCGAATAGCCTTAAGAAAAAGCAGCAACAGCTTAGAGCTGATCAAGACTTGCTAGCCGATAGATGGACTAAAGTCCTTGCGGCCGAGGAGTACGAACTCGAATGCCCCTCCAAGAGCTACCCAAAGCGCATGTTGCTACCCCGATTAGAGGAGGAAGCACTTAAACCTACATCACCAGCGCATGATGTGGCTGACCGGCCACCTCGCGGCCATGACAGAGAGGCCTCCCGACCCTCCACTCAAGCCGCACCTCGACGTCGCTCAAAAAATACCAAGGCACGGGGAAACACGCTAGACTTGCGAGATATGTTGGAGGACAAGGCAAGACAAACTAGATCGATCTACAGATCGCGCGGGCGCCCCACATCACGAGACGATAACCATCACGCCGGATACAGTAAATCCGGCCGGGCCGAACACAGCAGACAAAGCTCATTTGAGCTACGTCATGATATAGCCCAGTACAGAGGTGCCGCACACCCACTCAGCTTCACAGATGAAGTAATGAATCATCAAATCCCAGAGGGTTTCAAACCCGTAAACATTGAATCATACGATGGCACAACAGATCCTGCGGTATGGATCAAGGATTATCTCCTTCATATCCACATGGCCCGCGGCGATGATCTACACGCCATCAAATACCTCCCACTCAAGCTTAAAGGACCAGCTCGGCATTGGCTTAACAGCTTGCCAGCAGAATCAATTGGTTGTTGGGAGGACCTGGAAGCCGCATTCCTCGACAATTTCCAGGGCACCTATGTGCGACCACCAGACGCCGATGACCTGAGCCACATAATTCAACAGCCAGAAGAATCTGCCAGACAATTCTGGACACGGTTCCTAACCAAGAAAAATCAAATCGTCGACTGTCCGGATGCAGAGGCCCTAGCAGCCTTTAAGCATAACATCCGTGACGAGTGGCTTGCCCGGCACCTTGGACAGGAAAAGCCGAAATCTATGGCAGCCCTCACGACACTCATGACCCGCTTTTGCGCGAGAGAAGACAGCTGGCTGGCTCATAGCAATAACATGACCAAGAGCCCTAGTAATTCGGATACCAAGGACAGCAATGGCAGGTCGCGTCACAATAAGCACAAGCGCCGCATCAACAGCGACAGTGCTGAAGATACGACAGTTAATGCCGGATTCAGAGGCTCTAAACCCGGTCAGCGGAAAAAGCCATTCAAAAGAAACACTTCGGGCCCGTCCAGTTTGGACCATATACTCGATCGCTCGTGCCAAATACATGGCACCCCCGAAAAACCAGCCAATCACACCAACAGGGATTGTAGGGTGTTCAAGCAGGACGGCAAGTTAAATGCCGTAAACAGAGACAAGGGGCTACATAGCGACGACGAGGAGGAGCCCCGGCCGCCGAACAATAGTGGACAGAAGGGCTTCCCCCCACAACTGCGGATGGTGAACATGATATACGCAACCCACATCCCCAAGAGGGAGCGGAAGCGTGCGCTCAGGGACATATACGCGTTGGAGCCAGTCGCCCCAAAGTTCAACCCATGGTCCTCCTGCCCGATCACTTTTGATCGAAGGGACCACCCCACTAGCATCCGCCATGGCGGATTCGCCGCATTGGTTCTAGACCCAATCATTGACGGATTTCACCTCACTCGAGTCCTTATGGACGGCGGCAACAGCCTGAACCTGCTTTATCAGGATACAATGTGGAAAATGGGCATAGACCCCTCAAGGATTAAACCCACAAAAACGACCTTCAAGGGCGTCATACCAGGAGTAGAGGCCAACTGCACAGGCTCAGTTACACTTGAAGTGGTGTTCGGATCCCCGGATAATTTCCGGAGCGAGGAGTTAATCTTCGACATAGTCCCGTTCCGCAGTGGCTATCACGCACTGCTCAGACGAACCACATTTGCAAAGTTCAATGCGGTGCCGCACTATGCATACCTCAAGCTCAAGATGCCAGGACCTCGAGGAGTCATTACGGTCAATGGAAACACCGAGCGCTCTCTCCGAACGGAGGAGCATACGGCGGCTCTCGTAGCGGAAGTACAAAGCAGCCTCTCAAGGCAATTCTCCAGTCTGGCTATTAAACGTCCGGACACCGTCAAGCGCGCCCGGAGTAACCTACAACAAGACCGCCTGGCACGTTCTGAGCAAGCGTAGCAATGTAGCCCCAACCCCAGCCCTCGCGAAACTGCGAAATCAGTGCTACGCGTACATAATTACGCTCTAAAAATACCATGGGCACAGGGGGAGGGGCACGACCACGACATGCCCAAAATGCGGCTCAACCGCACTAGGGGCTCCCGATTTTGTCATTTTTTATTACTTCAAGGACTCCACTCTCCGGAAGGCCTGTCCGGCAGTACAATCGCTGCACACACGATGCAACAACCAAGGAGGCAGAAAGCTACGTCGAATTCCCAGGTGGTCTCTATAACGAGCAAAATACCTGTCTTACATACCGTCCCGCAGCTCGCCCTTGGAGGGGGACATGTCAAATAGTCCCATCTCTTGCTTATCGCACTATTTGTATCGTTCTGCTTTTACCGCAGCCTTTTTGAATAAATAATTCTTAGCTTCAGCTTATTACTGCATTCTCTATTCATTCCTTTTTTCATATACATGTACAGTTATGACATTTAGCACCCGTACACTTTGGTACGGTCAATACGCCAGGGGCTCAAGCACCCCATAATACGGCGTGAAAAGTCCGAACACTTTCACAAGTGCGGCCCTCCGAACTTATATCATTATATGCATCAGCTCCGAATCATGTCTTTGGTCAATAGTTGGGTTTGCCCGGCTCCCATGTTTTGGTACCTTACATTCCGCTATATCGGCTAAGGTAGCGCTGGGAGAACTACTGTGATTGAGCCCCGGTTGAGCTGGGCTAAGCACCTCAGTAGAGAAAGCTAAAACTGACTATCATGATAGGGCGAGGGCTGGTCGCTGTTCGAGAGGTTTCGAGTCCTTAAAGACTTATGCCGCTTAGAGCAAGGAGTTAGCTTTGTCTGGCCTATGGCGTGTATAGCGCCCCGAACTCGGTCTTCCGAACACTAGGGGCTTCGCCGAAATTTAAAATTATAGAATTCTCTGGCTAAGTGAGAGTGATAACGCACTATAGTCCGATTGCCTTGTTCGCCATGCTGAGCATCTCCCTCGAAGGACCCAACAATGGGAAAAAGAGTGCTCAGGTTTATCCCCGAACACCCCAACACTAGTGGCATGGGGGCAGAAGCCGACGACTCGCCATCTCTCAGATTTAATAAATGGCCGCATAGAAGGTAATATTTTAAATTAAAACAAGCGTTGCATAGCACATATGAACAAGTTTTCAGCGCACAGGATAAAACAAACAAGTTTACTGAAATATTACATCCTTGGAACACTCATCCGCCAGAAGGCGGGCACCCTTCAGGACGAACTCGTAATACATCTCGGGGTGGCGATGCTCCTTGCCCGGCGGCGGCCCGTCCTTCACAAGCTTCTCAGCATCCATCTTGCCCTAGTGCACTTTAGCACGGGCAAGCGCCCTACGGGCACCCTCGATGCAGACGGAGCGCTTGATGACTTCAAGCCGTGGACAGGCATCCACCAGCCGCCTCACCAGCCCAAAGTAGCTCCCAGGCATGGCCTCTCCAGGCCACAGCCGAACTATGAGGCCCTTCATGGCTTGTTCAGCCACCTTATGGAGCTCGACCAGTTGCTTCAGCTGGTCGCTCAAGGGCACCGGGTGTCCGGCCTCAGCATACTGAGACCAGAACACCTTCTCCGTCGAGCTCCCCTCCTCGGCCCAGTAGAAGGCGGCGGCATCTGACATGCTGCGGGGCAAATCTGTGAATGCTCCTGGAGAGTTTTGGACTCGGGTAAGTAACAAGTAATTCACTTTCACGTGCTTGCTTTGCATAAAGAATGCCTTACCCGCCGCTATCTTCTTCATCGCCTCAACTTCCTGGAGGGCCTTCTGGGCTTCGGCCTTGGCAGACTTGGCGCTTTCGAGGGCCGTTGCGAGCTCGGACTCTCGCGTCTTTGAGTCAAGCTCCAAACTCTCGTATTTTTTCACGAGAGCCTTGAGCTCTTGCTGTACCTCGCCAACTTGCGCCTCATGTTTCTCCCGCTCAGTGCGCTCCGTGGCCGCCTTCTTTTCGGCCTCGGAAAGCGCTTGCTTTAGGGTCGCCACCTCAGTCGTGGGCCCTAAGACACCAATAACGATCCTGTCATTTTTTGCAACTGCATCTTTTATATATACTTACACAAGGCATTACGTACCTTGGCTCTCCTCGAGCTGCTTCTTGGCAAGGCCGAGCTCTTGCTCGGACCGCTCGAGGTTCTGCTTCAGCATGTCCACCTCCGCAGTCAGTGCGGCAGAGGCCAGCAGCGAAGCCTGCATACGCATATCGACATAATTATGTTAGACTCCTGCGAATATTATTAGATCCTCTATTCGGCTTTTCTTTGTGAACACCGAACAGAGCATTAGGGGCTACTGTCTATGCGGTAATATTTTTATATATTTTTTACTCACCTCAAAGCCTGTCAGAAGGCTGGCACAAGCTTCAGTCAGCCCGCTTTTGGCGGACTGAACTTTCTGGATCAGAACACTCATAATAGTGCGGTGCTCCTTGTCGATAGAGGCGCCCTTAAGCACCTCCAGCAAATTATCGGGTGCCTCTGGTTGGACAGAGGTCACCGGCGCGGTAGGCTTGCCCTTCTTAGCGGGAGGCCGCCTGCCGGACTCCGGAACCGTTGAGGGTTCCGGGGTGGTGTTCGGCCCAGGGCCGGACTTGGAGCCCTTGCGAGCCTTGCTCTCTTTTTGCCTACAGTCCGGAAGGTCGCCTTGCGGCGCCTCCAGGACCACCTCCCCTTGGCTTGGAACCTTTCGGGACAACACCTCGGCATTGTCCGTAGGGTGAGGGGTGGAAGCGGTCGGAAGTGAAAAGCTATTCACGTCCGACGAATCGAAGGAACTGCTCGACGATACATCGAGCCGGGCTCGGGGCGGACTGCATGATTATATTTGGCGTCAGGGAAAGCTGTGCAATAAAGGAACACTATAAGTCACTATGGTGTCCGAATACTTACGACTTCGCCAGGGGCTTGGCCCTGGGCGGCCACTCCTCCTCGCTGTCGGTGGCGTTGGTGGAGTAGTCCGGAGGAAGGGTCCTCCCCTTCTTGGACCCTCCGGCCTCCCCAGTTGGGGCGGCCTTTCTTTTCTTTTCTCCCCCTGCTGGGGAAGAAACCTCTCTTTCCTCCTCCTCGCCTTCATGGGAGGAGTGCGCCTCGGAGTCATCGGACGATGGGTCCGACTCCACCGGGCGCTGGGATCTCTTCCGGGTTCCCGTGGCCTTCTTCTTGGCCTTCTTCTCCGGCACCACGTAAGGTGCCGGGACCAGCAGTTTCGTCAAGCGGGCATCTGCTGGGCCTTCGGGCAAAGGAGCCGGATAGTCGATCTGTCCGGCCTTCTCCTGCCAGTCCTGTGAAAGGCATGGGGGCTTAGATCCCACATAGAGTCAAACTATGAAATACAAATATCCTGTAAGAGGTAAAACAGCTTACTGCGCTGGCTAGACGCCGCACGCAGAATCCGCGATCCTCGGTAGCGGAAGCGGGAGCCTCGGTGCCCTTGAATAGCACCTTCCAGGCATCTTCGTATGTTGTGTCGAAGAGCCTGTTCAGAGTTCAGTGCTGAGCCAGGTCGAACTCCCACAAGCTGAAAGCCCATTGTTGGCACGGAAGGATCCGACGGATGAGCATGATCTGGACTACGTTGATGAGTTTGACCTTCTTGTCCACCAGGTTTTGGACGCAGGTTTGGAGTCCGGTCAGCTCTCCCGAATTACCCCAGGACAGGCCCTTCTCTTGCCAGGAGGTGAGCCACGTGGGGATGCCAGATCAGAACTCGGGGGCCGCTGCCCATTTAGGGTCACGTGGCTCGGTGATGTAGAACCACCCCGATTGCCACCCCTTTATGGTCTCCACGAAGGAGCCCTCGAGCCATATAACGTTGGGCATCTTGCCCATCATGGCGCCTCCGCACTCCGCCTGGCGGCCGCCCACTACCTTCGGCTTGACGTTGAAGGTTTTCAGCCATAAGCCGAAGTGGGGCTTGATGCAGAGGAAGGCCTCGCACACGAGATGAATGCCGAGATGTTGAGGATGAAGTTCGGGGCCAGATCGTGGAAGTTTAGGCCGTAGTAGAACATGAGCCCCCGAATGAATGGGTGGAGTGGGAAGCCCAGTCCGCGGAGGAAATGGGTGAGGAATACCACCCTCTCATGGGGCCTAGGGGTGGGGATGAGTTGCCCCTCGTCTGGGAGCCGGTGCGCGATGTCGTCGGGCAGGTATCCGACTCTCCTTAGCTTTTTGATGTGTCCCTCCGTGACGGAGGAGACCATCCACCTGCCTCCCGCTCCGGACATGGTTGGAGAAGGTTGAGGTGGGGAATGCGTACTTGGGCGCTGGAGCTCGAGTGTGCGATAATGGATGAGCAAAGGAGGAAGAAGGCGTGGATGAAAAGGTGGATCCTTATCCCCTTATATGGGCGGATGAAACTATGCATCCGCACCAGCCTGGTAAAACTCGCTTATCCCCCAAGCGCCGTAATCAATGGCACGGTTGGGTTACCCATGCCCGTATTGATGAGAATCCCGGAATAAGGGGACACGATCTCTGCTTTGACAAGACATGCCAAGGAACTCGCGAAACGCGCTGAGGTGGGACAGTAAAAACGGTTCGAACAAAGGCTTGGCTGTGGTGTGATGTCACGCTACAGGATACGTCAACAGATTAGATTTGTGAAAAAGTTATTCTCTCTCTACGGTGGTATGTGGAACTTGTTTTACAGAGCCGGACACGATCCTCGTGTTCAAAATCTTCTATGAAGTATTCGGAGGAGGAACCCGCCTTGCAATGCCGAAGACAATCTGCGCCGGACTCGTCGTCATTGGAGCCTGGTTCAGGGGCTACTGAGGGAGTCCTGGATTTGGGGTGTCCGGACAGCCGGACTATGACCTTTGGCCAGACTATAGGACTATGAAGATACAAGATTGAAGACTTCATCCCGTATCCAGATGGGACTTTCCTTGGTGTGGAAGGCAAGCTTGGCAATACGGATATTCAGATCTCCTCCCATTGTAACCGACTCTGTGTAACCCTAGCCCCTGGTGTCTATATAAACCGGAGGGTTTAGTCTGTAGGACAACAACAATCATACCATAGGCTAGCTTCTAGGGTTTAGCCTCTCTGATCTCGTGGTAGATCTACTCTTGTACTACCCATATCATCAATATAAATCAAGCAGGAGTAGGGTTTTACCTCCATCAAGAGGGCCCGAACCTGGGTAAAAACATTGTGTCCCTTGTCTCCTGTTATCCGCCTAGATGCACAATTCGGGACCCCCTACCCGAGATCCGCTGGTTTTGACACTGACAATGAGGATTACAAGAGTTGATCAACCACGAGATCGTAATGGCTAAACCCTAGAAGTCTAGCCTGTATGATTGTGATTGCCTCTACGGACTAAAGCCCTCCGCTTTATATAAACACCGGAGGGGCCTAGGGTTGTATAGAGTCTATTTACAAAGGAAGGAGTCTACATATCCGAACGCCAAGCTAGCCATCCATGCAAAGGAGAGTCCCATCCGGACATGGGAAGAAGTCTTCTATCTTGTATCTTCATAGCCCATTAGTCCGGCCCATGTTACATAGTCCGGATGCCTGAGGTCCCCTTAATCCAGGACTCCCTCAGCGTCCCCCCTGCCATTCTGCACTGTTATTTGGTGCATGAAACGTCGACCCAGTTGCTATATGTCCTACATGTCGGCGAGAGGAAGTACATAATTCATGAAAGCGAGCGTCGACGGAGGAGTACAAGACACGGCTTGGTTTTTGCTGCTTCGCGCGATCCATAGATACAAACCTAGACTAAAAAAAGGTGAGGGCGGGTCTTTTCCCACGCGGCAGGCAGGGGAGTTTGGCATAGTCTGTTCGAGGCAATGAGGCAGGAAGGGAAACAAGCAAATAAAGGTTGAGCGACTTAGTTTTGGGAAAATCTGATTTTACGAAGTACGCACCCACTATGGAGGTAGTATACTACTTACTACTCCCTCCTTTCTGGTTTATAGGGCTCGTCTAAAAAAATTTGTTTTTCCGTTTTATAAGTCTCAATTCTACTAGTAGTAGTAGTACCATCACATGTTGGATTTTAAGGTGCATTAAATCACCTGATGCAAGCATTTTCAAGAGAAAACTCACCAATGCATGTAGAAGTTCATGGAAATTTAGTCGTCATGCATGCATTCGTTCTAGTTAATGCCTCGGTAAACATAACTTCTTGAGAAAAACGAGCGTATATTACTTGTGCAAACTACGAAATTAATTCCACCACTCACCGTCTACCTTGGTTGGAGCGATTTTAAAATTGAGCCATAAACTAGAAAGGAGGGAGTAGTAACATAGCCTAGGGTAGCTTGCTGCATCACGGACTCCAAGGAAATTGTTGTAGTAGTACTACTCCTATATACCACTGTACTACCCCTACTACTACTAAAAGACATATATTCCAAACAATATGATAATCTCTCTAACCAAGGTAGGGACGAGGAGTAAACGGAGGGAGTAGTAAATTTTCTCCTCGTCCTACAAGCCACCGCGCGCGTGGGCGAGGGAGCGGGCGTAAGGCATAGTACTAGTAAGAAAAGCTTCACCTCATCCTGCGAGCCACCACGCCCGTGGGCGGGGGAGACGACGTAGTAAGCAAGCTTCTCCTCATTCTACGAGTTGAAGGGACACATCAAAAGTAATACATACAGAGCATCTTGAGTGTATAGAGCCTTGCCTCTAAGGTAGGCCCCACATGGTTTGCCTCTTTCTTAACATATCGCATCAAGTTGCAATTTGTTTGTTCACCCGTGGTAGACGATCCTCGATCAAGTGGACAACTAGTACACGTGTCAAATTACCACGTGGGCTGCCTTTTCGTACAGAAATGAGCTCCACCGTGTGACCGCGCGGGTGTGGTTGGGAAAGAGATGGGAGTACGTGCGCCGTGCATGCACCTCTTCTCTTCGTGGACGTCCCCCACCTAAGTGGGTGTGTGTGAGAGAGATACAAACCTAGACATAATGCGCCGTCCATCCCCGTGCCTCTGCCCAATCCGACCACCAGTCACCACCATGCCCCACTCCTCCTCACCTTATCTCTCATCTTTCTCGAGATATCATTTTTTCGATGAAATTCTCAAGATACCATTTTTCAAATAAAATTCTCGATATATCATTAGTTTTTACACATGGATTACTCATACATGGGTCAATCACAACAGGTGTTTTGTAAAAAAAATGCATCTTGATGTTCCGTGCAATGCACGGGCATCTTGCTAGTCCATGAAAACAACAGATGGCAAAATTTCACGGCGAACGAGGGATTTGAATCTGCTGGGAGGGGCTGTTTGGATCTTGCATGGGGTAGCAAAAATATTGGCGACCCTTTTTTCCACCGGTACATTTGCCACCGATGAACGAGGAATGGCTCGGGTGCTCATGCATCCTCCAGCGCGCATGTTGGAGACGAGCTCCCACGAGCTGTGCTTTTTTTGTCCCACCAGGCCGCCCGAGCCGGCCGCAGACCGACTGGCGACCCGCATATTACGCCATCCAACCGTAGCCGCACACATTGTGACAGCAACTCAACCAACCGGACGAAATTCATGCAAACACGGCGATATTTCATATAAACAATGACGGAATTCATATAAAACATCGGATTTTCATACAAACATGACGGATTTCATTACATTGAAATCAACTAAGCGGTGCTAGTTCTGGACAACACATGTATATAATACCTGGCCGAAATGGTCGCCCGCTGATGCATTGGTGTTCCTCATGTCCGGCAGCACGATCACCAGACTGCCAGGAGCCTCGGAGGTATATGCTTTAGGGCAAAGGACGGCTCGCTTCCCCACTGCCGAAGCCGAAGATGATGGTGGAAGGGGGCTTCTCTGCTTCCGTGGAGCCCATGCGGGGTCGACGAAGGTCCTCGCAACAAAAGGATCCGGCAAGACACCTGATGTGTACCCCGGCTTTTCCTTCGCGATGGCCTTCATGGGACCCAAGCGGCAGCGGCCTCCTGTGTTCTACTTCTCCTCGATGATGGCGGCATATGCGGAGGCGCTGGCCGCCGACTCGTCGCTCTTTGTGCACCCGGCTTCTGTCTCTGCTTGCATGGCGTGACCGCCGACATGGGAGTCTCGGCCACAGAAACGGGAGACGCGGTCGCAGACACGGGAGGCGTGGTACGAGGCGGCGGCATGGACGGCAGCGACGACGCCCATGCGGCGCTCCTCGTCGAGCTGGCCTGGAGCGGTGAGTTGCTGAACTGCGCGCCGGCTTGGGGCGGCAACTGGCTCCATCGGGTGAGGGGAGGGAGGTGGATTAGCAAGCTACATAGCTCGTATCCGGCAGGCTCGGCGGGCCACCCAGCCGGCTTGGATGCTGGATAACTACTCTTCGTAAGCCATTGTAAGAGTGGACAAATGGTGAAGGAGGAGATAGGGGAGCGGTGGAGGTGTGCGATTCTTGGCCAGTGTTTGGCCTCGTTTAAATAGAAGATTAAATAGACGGCGGACGGGAGGAGCTCTGCCGGCGTTGCGTTTAATGCCGGCCCGGTCATGAACGGACGTGTGTCCAGAGTGGGTTTCTCGGCTTCCACACGGGTTTCATGGAGGTGTTTGAATGCGGCAAGGAGGCGTGTTCAGCCAGGCGTGCATCGAGTGGCGCCCTCGACTCTGACGTACGACACCGCACCATTCTTCCACTGACGTGTGGGCTCTTTGGGTACATGGCCTGCATGTTAGTGACCCAACGCAGGCAGCGCACGGCAGAAGAATTTTTCATGGGCCAGGGCGGTCAGAAGCGGGCATTTCATAAACCAATGATTGTTCATTGAGTGTGACTCATCTATTTCATCTAGATAAGCCTACTATATAATGTAAGAGAATTTTAAAATTTTCATATATACGTTGATAGCCCGTTCGATACGTTGTGATTCATAAAGACCGCTGCAAACATCAATGTTGTGCTTATCACAGATAAGATTGATTAATACACGTAACAAACCATGTCCTTAACAAAGTGTGACGCCCGGATAATTAAGCTCGAGTAATCCTTTGCTAATGATGCCACGTCATCACGTTTACTGTTGTTCAACTCGCGTTGATTCGAAACCAGTTCGAATTCAAATTTGAAATAAAGTCAAAAACAAAAGTTTTCAAATGCCAAAAATAAAATGTGCAAGATATGGTAAATAATTCATAAGTATTATTGGTGGTGAAACCACACTTTTATAAAAGGTTTAAATGCATTAAAATGTTTATAACAGTGGAAATATTAATTAATAAGATGCTTTTTATAATTTCTAAAATATCAAATTAATATAATAGAGCACCAAACTTTGTGACAGAGGTATAAATAGTGATACTATTTTTGAAACTAGTTTTGTATTTTAGTTAGACTAAAATATTGTAGAGATTAAATAAAACAGAAAAGTTGTAAAAAGAAAAAGAAAAAGAAACAAAACAGAAAAAAACAAAGCCCCCTTCCCTTGGGCCACCTTTCCCATCTACCTAGCGGGCCTGCACAGCCTAGCCCAGCTCGCCCTCATCTCCCTTCTCTGTTCACATAGGGGGGGTCGCGGCAATGATCCACCGGTGCCATGGCCACCGATGGCGACGTGGCAGCCATCCCACGCCTCCCCGTCGTTTCCCCCGGTGGATAAGAGCATCCCCAAACCCTAACCCTGGTCGGTCCCTCCTCATTCTCCCCTCTGCCAAGCCCCTCATCCAGATCCCCTTCCCCCTCATCTCCCGACGCATCATCGCCGTCACCGCTCGCCATTGACGCGATCACCGTGTCCTTCGCGCGGCATCACTGTGCCCGTCTGCCTCGCCGCGGACCGCCTCGTCCACTGGTGCAACCCGTTGGAGACAGGGAGCACTGCAGCGCCAGAACGCCGTCGTCATCCTCCTCGGACCATCGCGGCTCCGCCACCCCGATCTGTCCTCTGCGCTCCTAAGCTGCCGATGGCCTCTGTGTGCCTCCGTGGTGAGGCCCTCGTTCGACTCCCCTCTGATTCTCCCTCATATTAGGCCATAATCCTCACCGCTAAACGTTGTGCCCGTGCTCGCTAGGCGTTCCCGCTCACTACGCGCCGCCCGCATCCCATGGGCCTCCTTGACGCGTCCCCCGCGCCCCGGATAGCGCCCTGGCCGCGCCCGTGCCGGCCATGACCTGGCCGTGACCTACCCTCCTGAACCTCACCGCACGACGTGGCTGTCGTTGCTCACTGCGCCCGCCTTCCCCGCTGTCCGCCGCTCCCTGCATTGCGCCAGCTCGCTGCACCGCTGCGCCCGTTGTCGCCGCTGCCTCCTGCTATCGCTGCTCTGCTGCTTTTGCTGTTGGCGCCGCTGCTGCCCCGCTACCGCCCAGAGCCCCGCCTCTGCCCGCCAGCCGCGCCCCGGCCACCCCATCACGCGGCCCTGCTTGCCCCGCTACGCCTGCTGCTGGCCCGCGCTCGCGCGCCTCCCCTGGTCGCTCGCCCACTCGCTTCCGCACTGCGCCCCGCCATGGCCCCAGCTCTCCCCGTCGCTGGCAAATGCCACGACCGCGGCCGCGTCGCCGCGCCCGGTTCCTCGCAGACGCCCGGCCCCCACGCGCCCGATAACCTGCCCCGCTAGGCCACTTGGGCCTATGACAGTGGGGCCCGCTACTACCTCTTGAGCATGTGTTGGTTTTCCCTTAAAGTGGAAAGGGTGATGCAGCAAAGTAGCGTAAGTATTTCCCTCAGTTTTTGAGAACCAAGGTATCAATCCAGTAGGAGGTTACACGCAAGTTGCCTCGTACCTACACAAACAAATAAGAACCTTGCAACCAACACGATAAAGGGGTTGTCAATCCCTTCACGGCCACTTGCAAAAGTGACATCTGATAGAGATAATAAGATAAATATTTTTGGTATTTTTATGATATAGATTGGAAAATAAAGATTGCAAAATAAAAGATGAAAGAAATAGTAAATTGATAGGAAAATAATATGATGGAAAATAGACCCGGGGGCCATAGGTTTCACTAGTGGCTTCTCTCAAGATAGCATAATTTACGGTGGTTGAACGAATTACTGTCGAGCAATTGATAGAAAAATGCATAGTTATGAGAATATCTAGGCATGATCATATATATAGGCATCACGTCCGCGATAAGTAGACCGAAACGATTCTGCATCTACTACTATCACTCCACATATCGATCGCTATCCAACATGCATCTAGAGTATTAAGTTCATAAGAACAGAGTAACTCATTAGGCAAGATGACATGATGTAGAGGGATAAACTCAAGCAATATGATATAAACCCCATCTTTTTATCCTCGATGGCAACAATACAATACGTGCCTTGTTGCCCCTGCTGTCACTGGGAAAGGACACCGCAAGATTGAACCCAAAGCTAAGCACTTCTCCCATTGCAAAAAGATCAATCTAGTAGGCCAAACCAAACTGATAATTCGAAGAGACTTGCAAAGATATTTATATCATACAAATAAGAATTCAGAGAAGAACCAAATATTGTTCATAGATAATCTTGATCATAAACCCACAATTCATTGGATCTCGACAAACACACCAAAAAAAGAATTACATCGAATAGATCTCCAAGAAGATCGGGTTGAACTTTGTATTGAGATCCAAAGAGAGAGAAGAAGCCAACTAGCTAACAACTATGGACCTGAAGGTCTGCGGTAAAGTACTCACACATCATCGGAGAGGCTATAGTGTTGATGTAGAAGCCCTCCGTGGTCGATTCCCCCTCCAACGGAGCGCCGGAAAAGGCCCCAAGATGGATCTCACGAGTACAGAAGGTTGCGGCAGTGGAAATAGGGTTTCGTGGTGCTCTGGGATGTTTCCAGGGTATATGAGTATATATAGGCGAAAGAAGTAGGTCGGTGGAGCCACGAGGGGCCCACAAGGATGGGGGGCGCGCCTACCCCCTGGGCGCGCCTCCCTGCCTCGTGGCTTCCTCGTGGCTTCCTTGACGTCCACTCCAAGTCTCCTGGATTGTGTTTGTTCCAAAAATAAGTCTCCCGAAGGTTTCATTCCGTTCGGATTCCGTTTGATATTCCTTTTCTGCGAAACACTGAAATAGGCAAAAAAAAACAATTTGCACTGGGCCTTCGGTTAATAGGTTAGTGCCAAAAATAATATAAAAGTGCATAATAAAGCCCATTAAACATCCAAAACAGATAATATAATAGCATGGAACAATAAAAAATTATAGATACGTTGGAGACGTATCAAGCATCCCCAAGCTTAATTCCTGCTCGTCCTCGAGTAGGTAAATGATAAAAACAGAATTTTTGATGTGGAATGCTACCTAGCATAATTTTCTAAGTAATTCTCTTTATTGTGGCATGAATGTTCAGATCCGAAAGATTCAAGACAAAAGTTTAATATTGACATAAAAATAATAATACTTCAAGCATACTAACTAAGCAATTATGTCTTCTCAAAATAACATGGCCAAAGAAAGCTTATCCCTACAAAATCATATAATTTGGCTATGCTTCATTTTCGTCACACAAAAATGCTCTCATCATGCACAACCCCGATGACAAGCCAAGCAATTGTTTCATACTTTAGTAATCTCAAACTTTTTTCAACTTTCACGCAATACATGAGCATGAGCCATGGACATAACACTATGGGTGGAATAGAGCATAATGATGGGGGTTGTGTGGAGAAGACAAAAAGGAAGAAAGTCTCACATTGACGCGGCTAATCAACGGGCTAGGGAGATATAAGGTGGTTTATGTGTGATAGAGCGTATCGTATCACGGGGTTTGGATGCACCGGCGAAGTTTGCACCAACTCTCAAGGTGAGAAAAGGCAATGCACGGTACCAAAGAGGCTAGCAATGATGGAAAGGTGAGAGTGCATATAATCCATGGACTCAACATTAGTCATTAAGAACTCACATACTTATTGCAAAAATCTACAAGTCATCAAAAACCAAGCACTGAACGCATGCTCCTAGGGGGATAGATTGGTAGGAAAAGACCATCGCTCATCCCCGACCGCCACTCATAAGGATGACAATCAAAGAACACCTCATGTTTCAAATTTGTCACACAACGTTTACCATACGTGCATGCTGCAGGACTTGCAAACTTCAACACAAGTATTTCTCAAATTCACAACTACTCAACTAGCACGACTCTAATATTACCATCTTCATATCTCAAAACAATCATCAAGTATCAAACTTCTCATAGTATTCAATGCACTTTTTATGAAGGTTTTTATTATACCCATCTTGGATGCCTATCATATTAGGACTAATTTTATAGTCAAAGCAAATTACCATGCTATTCTAAAGGACTCTCAAACTAATATAAGTGAATCACGAGAGATCAATAATTTCTATAAAATAAAACCACCACCGTGCTCTAAAAGATATAAGTGAAGCACTAGACCAAAATTATCTAGCTCAAAAGATATAAGTGAAGCACATAGAGTATTCTAATAAATTCCGATTCATGTGTGTCTATCCAAAAGGTGTGTACAGCAAGGATATTGTGGTAAACTAAAATCAAATACTCAAATCATACAAGACGCTCCAAGCAAAACACATATCATGTGGTGAATAAAAATATAGCCTCAAGTAAAGTTACTGATGGACGAAGACGAAAGAGGGGATGCCTTCCAGGGCATCCCCAAGTTTAGGATTTTGGTTGTCCTTGAATTTTACCTTGGGGTGCCTTGTGCATCCCCAGGCTTAGGATCTTGCCACTCCTTATTCCATAATCCATCCAATCTTTACCCAAAACTTGAAAACTTCACAACACAAAACTCAACAGAAAATCTCATGAGCTCCGTTAGTATATGAAAACAAATCACCACTTTAAGGTACTGTAATGAACTCATTATTTATTTATATTGGTGTTAAATATACTGCATTCCAACTTCTCTATGGTTCATATCCCCCGATACTAGCCATAGATTCATCAAAATAAGCAAACAACACACGGAAAATAGAATCTGTCAATAGAAAACAGTCTGTAGAAATCAGATTTGTTCGAATACTTCTAGAACTCCAAAAATTCTTAACAACTAGGAAAACCTGTAAAATTTGTATATTGATCTACTGCAAAAAGAATTGGCAATTTATCACGTTCTGGTAAATTTTAACAATTATTTTCGTGAGCGCAAAGTTTCTGTCTTTTTTAGCAAGATCAAACAACTATCACCCAAGAGGATCCTATTGGTTCTACTTGGCACAAACAATAATTAAAACAAAAAAACACATATAAACAGAGTCTAGATGAATTATTTATTACTAAACAGAAACAAAAATCAAGAAACAAAAATAAAATTCGGTCGCCTCCCAACAAGTGTTATCGTTTAACGCCCCTAGCTAGGCGTAAAGGCAAGAATAGATCTAGGTATTATCATCTTTGGCATGCAATCCATAAGTGGATCTTATAATAGATTCTAAGGTAATTTAATTTTATTCTAGGAAAGTGTTCCATGGCTTTCCTTAACGGAAATTGGAATCTAGTATTTCCTTCTTTCATATCAATAATTGCACCAATCGTTCTAAGGAAAGGTCTACCAAGAATAATAGGACATGTAGGATTGCAATCTATATCAAGAACGATGAAATCTACGGGCACATATCCTATTTGCAACAATAAGAACATCATCAATCCTTACCATAGGTTTCTTAATGGTGCAATCCGCAAGGTGCAAATTTAAAGAACAGTCATCAAATTCACGGAACCTAACACATCACACAAAGTTTTTGGAATCGTGGAAACACTAGCACCCAAATCACACAAAGCATAGCATTCATGATCTTTAATCTTAATTTTAATAGTACGTTCCCACTCATCATAAAGTTTTCTAGGGATAGAAACTTCCAATTCAAGTTTTTCTTCATAGGATTGCATTGGAGCATCAACGATATGTTTGGTAAAAGCTTTATTTTGACTATAAGCATGAGGAGAATTTAACATGGATTGCAACAAGGAAATACAATCTATTAAAGAACAATTGTCATAATTAAATTCCTTGAAATCCAAAATAGTGGGTTCATTGCTACCTAAAGTTTCGACCTCTTCAATCGCACTTTTACCAATTTTTGCATCAAGATCTAAAAACTCCGAATCATTGGGACGCTTCTTAGCTAAAGTTGACTCATCTCCAGTCTCATCTTTATCAAGATTCATAATGCAAAACAAAGATTTAATAGGAGACACATCAATAACTTTTAGATCTTCATCATTATTACCTTCTAGCTCTTCCGGTTTGGCGGCCATCTTATTAACTAAGGTGTCCTGCTTATCCGAAATTTGAGCTATTAAGTTTTCAAGATGAGCAAACTGAGATTTCAAACCATAAAATTCCTTAGACATATCATCAAGCTCTTTATTCATGTATTCCATAAAGATTTTTTGTTCTTTAAGCTCATTTCTAAAGAAATTATTGTGCTCAAATTGCAAAGTCATAAAGTTTCTAACGTTGTTTTCAATTTCTTCCAACCTTCTAAGGTGAGGATCAATGTTTTTAGGCAAGGCCATCAGGGCAAACAGGCACACGAGAAGCAAGCAAAAAGAGACAAACGAAAAAAGAAGGCGAATAAAACGACAAGGGTGAAGTGGGGAGAGTAAAACGAGAGGTAAATGGCAAATAATGTAATGCGAGGGATAAGAGTTTGTGATGGGTACTTGGTATGTCTTCACTTGACTTCACTTGGCGTAAGCCTCCCTGGCAACGGCGCCAAAAATCCTTCTTGCTACCTCTTGAGCATGCGTTGGTTTTCCCTTGAAGAGGAAAGGGTGATGCAGCAAAGTAGCGTAAGTATTTCCCTCAGTTTTTGAGAACCAAGGTATCAATCCAGTAGGAGGTTACACGCAAGTCACCTAGTACCTACACAAACAAATAAGAACCTTGCAATCAATGCGATAAAGGGGTTGTCAATCCCTTCACGGCCACTTGCAAAAGTGAGATCTGATATAGAGATAATAAGATAAGTATTTTTGGTATTTTTATGATATAGATTGGAAAATAAAGATTGCAAAATAAAAGAAGGAATAAATAGTAAATTGATAGGAAAATGGAAGATAGACCCGGGGGCCATAGGTTTCACTAGTGGCTTCTCTCAAGATAGCATAATTTACGGTGGGTGAACGAATTACTGTCAAGCAATTGACAGAAAAGTGCATAGTTACGAGAATATCTAGGCATGATCATGTATATAGGCATCACGTCTGCGACAAGTAGACCGAAACGATTCTGCATCTACTACTATTACTCCACACATCGACCGCTATCCAACATGCATCTAGAGTATTAAGTTCATAAGAACAGAGTAACACATTAGGCAAGATGACATGATGTAGAGGGATAAACTCAAGCAATATGATATAAACCCCATCTTTTTATCCTCGATGGCAACAATACAATATGTGCCTCGCTGCCCCTGCTGTCACTGGGAAAGGACACCGCAAGATTGAACCCAAAGCTAAGCACTTCTCCCATTGCAAGAAAGATCAATCTAGTAGGCCAAACCAAACTGATAATTCGAAGAGACTTGCAAAGATATTTAAATCATACATATAAGAATTCGGAGAAGAACCAAATATTGTTCATAGATAATCTTGATCATAAACCCACAATTCATCGGATTTCGACAAACACACCACAAAAAGAATTACATTGAATAGATCTCCAAGAAGATCGAGGAGAACTTTGTATTGAGATCGAAAGAGAGAGAAGAAGCCATCTAGCTAATAACTATGGACCCGAAGGTCTGTGGTAAACTACTCACACATCATCGGAGAGGCTATGGTGTTGGTGTAGAAGCCCTCTGTGGTCGATTCCCCCTCTGGTGGAGCGTCGGAAAAGGCCCCAAGATGGGATCTCACGGGTATAGAAGGTTGCGGCGGTGGAAATAGGGTTTCGTGGTGCTCTCGGATGTTTTCAGGGTACATGAGTATATATAGGCGAAAGAAGTAGGTCGGTGGAGCCACGAGGGGCCCATGAGGGTGGGGGGCGCGCCTACCCCCTGGGCGTGCCTTCCTGCCTTGTGGCTTCCTCGTTGCTTCCCTGACGTCCACTCCAAGTCACCTGGATTGCGTTTGTTCCAAAAATAAATCTTCCGAAGGTTTCATTCCATTTGGATTCCATTTGATATTCCTTTTATGTGAAAACACTGAAATAGGCGAAAAAACAACAATTTGCACTCGGCCTTCGGTTAATAGGTTAGTTCCAAAAATAATATAAAGTACATAGTAAAGCCCATTAAACATCCAAAACGGATAATATAATAGCATGGAACAATAAAAAAATATAGATACGCTGGAGACATATCACCCGCCCCCAAAACGAAATTAAAAAAGGTTTAAAAAATAATAATAGTAATAAATAAAACTATTAATTAATTATTTGATTGATTAATTAAATTAATTAAAAGGTTTAACTTAACTAATTGCTAGTTAGTCTAATTAATCATCTAATTAGCGGGTGTGTGAATGATAGGGGGCCTGACCCCCCTGTTGACCAGTCAAGCGTTGACTGGTTAACTGGGACCCCCTGGACCCGCTTGTCACCCTCTGGTACACCTGTGTGTACACAGATCTGGGTGCACATAGCATTTTAGCTATTTATTTCGAATTAATAATAAATTCAGGAAATTGTTTAAATCTATGAAAAATCATAGAAAATAATCCGTAACTCGGATGAAAAAGTTTTATACATGAAAATTACTCAGAACGACGAGGCGAATCAAAATACGCTCTCCGTTCATCTGTCCCATGCCCCTAGCATAGCAAACATTGAACTTTTCCCCTCCGTTTTGTCTGTCCAAAAATGCCAAACTTCGGGAAAGCATTCTCGGATGATATCCCCTTCACCGGTAACGTGTAGCACCGCGTTAGAACACGTCTAGCTCTGCCCCTTGTACTTTTATGCACTTGCTTGCTATGTATTTACTATTTCTCCCCCCTCTTCTCTTCGGTAGACCCCGAGACCGCTCTTGATGCCCCTGTGATTGACTACGTCGATGACGACACTTCTTCCCTTTCAGCGAAGCTTCCAGGCAAGCCCCCACCTTTGATCATCCCAATATTGCCGATTCCATTCTCTCATGCTTGCATTAGATTTTGCTACTATAATTGATTGCTCCTATTCTTATGCATAGCCTGCTTTTGTAACATGCTGTTCTACCTTACTTGCTTATCCTAAACTGCTTAGTAGGTTGGTTAGTGATCCATCAGTGACTCCCACTTGTCCTTGTTGCCCCTGCTTCATCATCGACGACTCGATCAACGTGATCGACGACCAGAGCCCGACACCTCACATCACATCACGCCCCTTTTGTTGCTCGACTCTGCAGAGTTACTATCGAGTGCCGAGGGTGGAACCTCATACATCACTCCTGATGAGATCTCTCTAGTGTAGCCAATCGGTCATGGTCAACGAGGGTGGTTCCTCGTTCACCATTCCCGATACGGCTCTGTCGTGCAACACCTCAAGTGTGAACCTCGAGGGTGGTTCCTCTTATGTTCACCTTGATGATTATATCGAGTGGAATCCTCTGGGGGTGATTCTTCGGGTTTTCCCCTTGATGTATGGACACACAGTTACCTTGACTTTACTTGAGACCGTTGTGAAAGCCGGGCGGGCCCGGAGAGCACACGTGCGATGTGACAGCGGCGGCTGGCTGTTTAGCGGTATCACCCAGGAGGGGGTGATAGCTCCAGACTTGTCCCGACAGCTGTCACTACTTTAATTGTTAATGCACTAACAGGTTTGGGTATTTGTTCTGAATTGGCCTTTGGCCTTTACGCACTAACCACCACGCGAGAATAGTCCTCGACGTCGTAGTATCAGCCGAAGCTTTGTCAGACGTCCAGTTCAGCATGGCGGCACGGTCCGATCGTGCTGGCCACCCGAGGCGGTGCTGGTATCCACCCTGCGCGCAATGACCCGGAGTGCAACGGGCGATGGGCCCAAGACCCCGGGGCACTTAGGATGTAGACCGACATGGACCTCTTTGTTGAGCCTAGGTAGGGGTACGACATGTTGATCTTCCGAGGCCGGGCATTGACCCCAGAAAGGTGTGTCCGACTAGAGTGATCGAGCGTGTTGGATAACGTGGTGCACCCCTGCAGGTAAGTTATCTATTCGGATACCGTGTCCATGGTAATGGACGTTTAGACTTGTATCCAGATCTTATATAACTAGAAATGGATACTTGAGATATGTGATGGATATGTCGCTCCGGGATTGCTTTCTCGTAGGGAGTCGAGGAAGGATCTCTGGGCATTAATTCTACAACATGCTTGTTAATTATAAACTGCTATTCTTTACTCTTCTACATGCTGCAAGGTGCTTGGAGCTGCTTGAAAATGCTAGTCTTTGATAGGCTAGGCCTTCCCCTCTATTCTGGCATTCTGTAGTTCAGTCCACAGATACGACCCTTCCATTTGATACCAATGCATACTTAGTATAGATCTGATGCTTGCGAGTACTTTGGATGAGTACTCACGGTTGCTTTTCTCCCTCTTTTCCCCATTTCCATTCTTCTCGATTATCGCAACCAAATGCTGGAGCCCAAGAGTCAGGCGCTACCTTCGACGACCCCTACTACACCGAGGGTGCCTACTCCTACGTTCAGGCCACCGACGACCAGGAGTAGTTAGGAGGTCCCAGGCAGGAGGCCTTGCCTCTTCGATCGTTGTTGCTTTTGTGCTAGCCTTCTTAAGGCACTCTTGTCTAACCTTATGTCTGTACTCAGATATTGTTGCTTCCGCTGACTCTTGTGTATCGAGGTTCTGTATTCGAGCCCTCGAGGCCCCTGGCTTGTAATATAAACCTTGTATTGTTTTATTTGTGTCTAGAGTTGTGTTGTGATATCTTCCTGTGAGTCCCTGATCTTGATCGTACACATTTGCGTGTATGATTAGTGTACGATCGAGTCGGGGGCATCACAAGTTGGTATCATAGCCGACTGCCTGTAGGAACCCCCTTTCCAACTCCTTGGGCGAAGTTGAGTCTAGTCTTTGAAAACTGTTTTACTAACATGGCTGTGTGGCTTATCGGCCCACGTCGCCTTTGGGTGGTTTTAGGATCTTTTACTCCTCGTCTATACTCTGGGACTCTGATCTCTCCTCTATTCCGGTTAAATTATTTTGGTAACTCTAACATTAGGATCTCGTGATCGCGTCCATCTGGAGGTTTGTATTATGCCTTTCTTGAATTAAGGGCCAAGATCTGCTTCACAATGCTCACTGATCGCAAGATCCTCTTATCGAGGGCACCCTGCGTTGTCACTTGCAAATCCCTCACTCCAGAGGTTTTCCCTGATGTTGATGTAGCCTTCGCCGCCTTCTCTATGTCCCGTTGATGTATCCCTCCATCGCGTGAATGCGTGCCGCCTAGTATGTCTACGGTGTTTCTCTTGTCCGAACTCATACGAGTAGCGTGTAATCGGCTCCAAATATGTAGCTGTATGTCTTCAATGCATACTGCCTTGTACATACTGCACCTTTGCTCATTGTTCTGGTTACATCATGAATGACTCCATACACTTGCTCCACACCTTGCTAAACTACCCCTGTTGCATTAAGCAGGATGGTTAGACCCGTTCTTCGTGCTCGTGGTCGAGACAATCCACCACCGCCCGAATTCATGGCCGGAATGATCCAGCGGTTTGAGCTAAATCACCAGTTCATGGAAGGAGTCATGGCTCAGTTTCCGCGCCCTGATATGAATCAGCAGCCACCCTAGTGACTCTGCAAGACTTTGCGCGTCTCAACCCTGTCATCTACCACAACTCAACTCAACCCCTTGATACTGATGAATGGCTACGTGACATCACTTTCGAGTTAGAGTTTGCTGATGTAGCCCCTGCCAGCTATGTCACCTTTGGGGCATATTATCTGAAAGGTCCCGATGCTCAATGGTGTAACAACCACATGCGTTTCTTACATGTTGGAACGCCATTGCTTGGCTGGAATTCCAAACTGCATTGCGTGGGCCAATGTCAAACCCCCTTGGTTACTAACAACGTCCCCGTTGAAATTGAAGGTTTGAAATTCCATGTTTCCCCCATTGTTCTGAAGTCGTCCAATATTGACCTGATTCTGGGCATGGAATGGATGAAAGCACATACCGCTTCTATCATTTGCGCCACTAAAACTGTCCATCTACTACATCCTTCAATTGAGGTAGTAAGCTACCATGCTCATCTTGTTCGTAATGTCGAAGCACAGATTTATTCCTTGAACACATAAACGCTTCTCCTCTTGTGAGAATTGAAAATGCTCCAGTCGTTTGTGAATTCCAGGATGCCTTTCCAAAAGAACTGCCCAATCCATGACCTTGAACTTGCTGCAGTTAAATTTGCACTTAAGTTGTGGCGACATTTCCTTTTGGTAATCGTTGCGAGATCTTCACTGATCATCAAAGTCTGAAGTATCTATAACTCAGCTAGATCTGAATCTCCATCAGCAGCGATGTACGGAAACAATCATAGACTATGACTATAGTATTCCTTATACCCATGGCGAGGCTAATGTCATGGCCGATTCCATGAGTCCCAAGTCTTATTGCAAAAACCCCATGGCTTATAAATCTCAACCCATGCCAAATGATCTCACTTACAAAGAGCATCCGACCTGCGTTCTCTTTCAAGCTAAACGTCGCACCCTCTGAGGGCTATCAAATTTCTAAAAGTTCAGTGGCCAAATCCTTCTGAAGATGAAGCCACTTGGGAACTCGAGGATCGTCTTCATGATGAATACTCCGCTATGTTTCCTTCTACCTCCTAAATCTCGGGACGAGATTTCTTGTAGTGGAGGAGATTTGTGACGTCCGGATAATTAAGCTACAGTAATCCTTTGCTAATGATGCCACGTCATCACGATTACTGTTGTTCAACTCGCGTTGATTTGAAACCGGTTCGAATTCAAATTTGAAATAAAGTTGTAGGATCGGAAGTATGTCTAGAGGGGGGGGGTGATTAGACTACTTGACCAAATAAAAGCTACGCCTTTTCCCAATTTTAGTTCTTGGCAGATTTTAGCTATTTTAGGACAAGTCAAGCAATCATCACACAATTCAAGCAAGCATGCAAAGAGTATATAGGCAGCGGAAAGTAAAGCATGCAACTTGCAAGAATGTAAAGGGAAGGGTTTGGAGAATTCAAACGCTATTGGAGACACGGATGTTTTTCCTGTGGTTCGGATAGGTGGTGCTATCCTACGTCCACGTTAGTGGAGACTTCAACCCACGAAGGGTAATGGTTGTGCGAGTCCACGGAGGGCTCCACCCACGAAGGGTCCATGAAGAAGCAACCTTGTCTATCCCACCATGGCCATCGCCCACGAAGGACTTGCCTCACCAGCGGTAGATCTTCACGAAGTAGGTGATCTCCTTGCCCTTACAAACTCCTTGGTTCAACTCCACAATCTTGTCGGATGCTCCCAAGTGACACCTAGCCAATCTAGGAGACACCACTCTCCAAGAAGTAACAAATGGTGTGTTGATGATGAACTCCTTGCTCTTGTGCTTCAAATGATAGTCTCCCCAACACTCAACTCTCTCTCACAGGATTTGGATTTGGTGGAAAGAAGATTTGAGTGGAAAGCAACTTGGGAAAGGCTAGAGATCAAGATTCATATGGTAGGAATGGAATATCTTGGTCTCAACACATGAGTAGGTGGTTCTCTCTCAGAACATATGAGTTGGAAGTGTAGGTGTGTTCTGATGGCTCTCTCCACGAATGAAGAGGAGGTGGAGGGGTATATATAGCCTTCACTTCAAATCTAACCGTTACACACAATCTACCAATCTCGGTGGGACCGAATCAACAAACTCGGTCGGACCGAAATGGTAAACCTAGTGACCGTTAGAGATTTTTGGTGGGACTGACAAGCATCTCGGTAGGACCGATATGGTTAGGGTTTGGGCATAACGTAATCTCAGTGAGACCGATTACACAAACTCGGTGAGACCGATTTGGTAATTAGCTAACCAGAGAGTTGGTCAGGCAAACTCGGTGGGACCGATTTGCTCTTTCGGTGAGATCGAAAAGTTACAAAAGGGAAACAGAGAGTTTGCATTGCAATCTCGGTGGGACCGATCCGCTCTTTCGGTGAGACCGAAAAGTTACGAAAAGGAAACAGAGAGATTGCAATCCCATCTCGGTGAGACCGAGATCCCTATCGATAGAACCGATTTGCTACGGTTTGGCAGTGGCTTATGACATATGAGAAACTCGGTGGCGCCGGATAGAAAGAATCGGTAGGACCGAGTTTGGCTTGGGGTTTAGGTCATATGTGGATATGGGAAAGTAGTTGAGGATTTTGGAGCTTATCATTAAGCACATAAGGCAAAGAGCTCATTAAGCAACACCTCATCCCTCCTTGATAGTATTGGCTTTTCCTATAGACTCAATGTGATCTTGGATCACTAAAATATAATATGAGGAGTCTTGAGCTTTTGAGCTTGAGCCAATCCTTTGTCCTTAGCATTTTGAGGGTTCCACTTTCACCATCCATGCCATGCCAATCATTGAGCTTTCCTGAAATAATTGTCTTGGAATTGCATTAGCTCAATGAGCTATATGTTGTTATGAATTACCAAAACCACCTTGGGATAGTTGCACTTTCAATCTCCCCCTTTTTGGTAATTGATGACAACATATAGACCAAAGCTTCGACAAATGATAATAAGAATGAATTACATCGTCGCTTTGAGAAGTATGTGATAAGTAAGAGCTCCCCCTAAATTTGTGCATATTTAAAATTTGCTTTGGACTGCAAATGCACAAAGAGTTAGAATCATGGGTTACTCTTCCATGTCACATACATCTTGGTGGAGCGCTCAAAATGATAAACAATGAAATACATGCACTCATCACCAAGGCAAAAGTGACTGATCACATAAGATATATAAGATATATCAAGCATGCATAAGTGTAGCTTATGATCAAACACATGATCATCAATGTCTCACAAGCATATCAAAGTATCTCAACCAAAAGCAAATAATGTATCAAAGACCATCAAATAACACAAGAGAGAAAAGCAACACTCTCTCTCTCGAAGCCTATGATCTATACATCTTCTCCCCCTTTGGCAACAAGTTACCAAAAAGTTCCTAGAAAATGCATAGTGCTATATCGACACTCAGGCTTGATCTTCAGGAGGTGGTGGAGTTCGGATCACTCCAAGGACGAAAGCTTCTGTTGATGCTGATGGAGTTGGAGCTGAAGTGGATGCTGGAGCAGGTTGGGTTGATGCTGCGGCTGGAGCTGAGGCGGTTGCTCTTGTGTCAGGAACTGGCACTGCACTGGACCTCTGAGCTCGTGGAACTCTAGCAAATGCATCTGTAGTTGTCTTCCCTCTCCTCTCCTGCATGTCATCCTGGAGCTGCTCTACTGCTGTCTGTATCTCTGTCACCTTGATATCCAAGTCATAGAACTTCTGTTCTACGATCCTCTCTAAGCTCGCCTGGTTCTGAGTTAGGTTGGTCAGACCTTTCTCAATGCACAGGGTGGATGCAATCAGGTAACTGAGCTGCTCTTGCTTGTTCTTCAAGAAGTATTCTGATGCCTCCTCTTGAGTTGGCATCCTAGCAACTTTCTCCATTCTAGCCTTCTCCTTTTGTGCTTGGGCATGGGCTGAAGATGGTCCATCCATGTTCATCACAACTTCATTGTCTTCAAACTCAGGATGAATAGGAAGATGTTCCTTATCCAAAAGATATATGCCAGTGCCCATCTTGGAGTTGATCAGTTCTTGGATCTGAGGAGCATATCCACAGCTTCTCTTCTGGTCTGCTGCTGTCCTCTTGATTGTCTCTATCATCAGGCTCATGACCTTGAACTTCTGAGGCACATCAAAGATATGAAGCAGGTTGATAGCATGGCCTCTGACCATCTTGTGATCTCCAGACTTTGGTAGCAGAGTGTGCCTTAAGATCCAGTTGATTGTTGGCAATCCTGACAGAAGATAATGTATAGATCCATACTTGAAAGTTTCAAGTGCCTTATCAGGGATCTCCTTGTACATGTTGATCATTGAGTTGTGGTCCATCTTCTTCTTGGAATAGACATCCAAGTCATCTTCACTTTCTTTTGGGGCATTGATCAGTTGAGCCCATTCTGCAACAGTTGATTGGTACCTCGTACCTTCAGACATCCAGGCAATCCTCCCATCTGGGTAAAAGTGTGCTGTGGAGTAGAACTGCATGATAAGTTCCTCGTTCCACTTTGTGAGCTTTTGCCCAACAAAGTCTGCTACTCCACAAGCCTTGAAGCTGTCCTCCACTCCTGGGAAGTGCTCTTCATTGTCCTTTATGTATTGCCAATCGACCCATTTCATGTTACAGGCAATTGGCTTCTTGTCTAATAGGATTGTCTCATAGAAGTCCTGCTGTTCCTTAGTGTGGAACCTGTAGTCTACAGCAGTTCTTCTCCTGGTAGCATAGGGATCTTCTACTCTCCATTTTCTCAATCCAGAGTCTCTCCTGATATTCATATCCTCAGCCACAGGATGAGCATCATTGTGGTCTGGGATCTTGGGCTTGAATTTCCTCAAAACTTGTCCTTCTTCTTCTTCAGCAACATTAGGCACTGGGGCCTTGTTCTTCTCAGCAGCTGGAATATTTCTTGTATTCCTCTTGGGTTTTTGCTTTGGAGCTGTCTTAGCGGCTTCCTTGGGCTTGGATGTAGCTCCCCCTGATTTAATGGCATCACCCATCAGCTTGGGTGCCTTGGGTGCTGGTGCAGCACCTTCCTCTTCCTCTTCTTCTTCATCAGAATCTTTTCTCATAGAGGGCTTGCCAATGACTCTGGCAATGGTGGTTCTTGCTCTCTTCTTTTTCTTACCCTGGCCAATATCTTCTCCTTCAGATTCCATAGTGAACTTCATTGTTTCCTCAAGCACAGCCTTCCTAGGCTTAGAGGTTGGAACTCTTCTAGCAGGTGCCTTCTTGTGCATTCCTGGTTTGGTGGCTGCAGCTGAGCCATACTCTTTCTTCAGCACAACTCTCTTGGAGGTTGCCTCCTCCTCTGCCACATAGTCTTCATCTTCTGAATCTGAAGTTCTTTTCCTTCTCTGTCTGGTGGCAGCCTTTGGCAGATTGCTTGGAGTGCTCCTGCTGCCATCATCTGAGGAACTTGAGGGACTAGTGCCCTCACTCATATGCACAAGCTGCTCTGACTGATTCTGACTGTCACTCTGGTCTGACATGTTGAACAAGCTGACTGCTGACTGCTGACCCTGTGAATAGTTTATAGATGAGGTAGAATGGATGAGCATCACAAAAGGCAGAGATTTTTGCAAATGAATGATTCAAAAACTTAGTTTTAGTTTCCCACAGAAAGCATTTCGGATCTACCGATTTCTAAACTCGGTGATACCGAAGCAGCATTTGGAACCTAAACTAGTGATCTCGGTCAGACCGAGTCACAGTTTGGTGGCACCGAGACTGCTAGGGTTTCACAAAGTTCAAAAATCGGTCTCACCGATTAGTTACACTCGGTCAGACCGAGTTTCACTTGTGCAATGGCATAGGCCAAATTGGTGGGACCGAGTTTTTCAACTCGGTGGGTCCGAGAAGGTTTCGGCGGAAACCTAACCCTAAATTTTTCGAATCAAACCTAATCTACGAGTTCTTTGACTGGATAGAAGTTTATCAAGCGTGGCAAGAATCATTATGATCACAATGTGCTAGGAATCGTATTGGGAATAGCACAAAGATCGAGTCCATACCCTAGTTTGGCGGAGACTCGCTACGGCGGCAACGGCGGAGGTGATTTCCATTAACGGCGACGGAGACCAGCTACTGGAGGCTGCTGGCGGCGAGAAGACGATCCGAAGACCACATCGGCAGAGCGAGCTATGGCGCGGGCGAAGAGGTTCGGAGAAATTTCCAAATTTTTGCCCGTGACTATATATAGCCCGACCCTGTCGGTGTGACCGAGTGGAACGACTCGGTGGCACCGAGATGCAAAACTGTATACAGTTATTGCAACTCGGTGTGACCGAATAGTTCAAGTCGGTTGCACCGAGATTGAAAACATAGATCAACTTGATGATCTCGGTAGGACCGAAAGTGGGGTATCGGTCAGACCGAGAATCACAAAGAGGTTTTGGAAGTTTAAGTCTATGACGAATCGGGGACTCCGAGTGCTCCTCACACAGAGTGGTTCGAATTTGACTTGATCAATTTTGTGATGTAGCATGAATAGAGTTTGAGACAAGAAAAGCATAGATAGCTAGAGGAGGTTCTTAGGCATTCTTGTCCATCCACTTGGCAAAAGAAAAGATAAAGACAAACAATCAAACCAACAAGTGGATGTCCTCGAATGAGTAAAATATGCAACCAGCATGCTCACACAATAAAATGGCAATAGAAATATGTGACAAAGCATGCACAATCAATTCTAGCATCTATCAAGCAATTGGCGATGACTAGGTCATCTATATATGAGTATATTGACTTAGGAGTCAAATGAGAACATTTGATCATAGGTCATACTCATCGTTTAAGCTCAAGTGGGGTTACCACTTTTACATAAAGCATTGTTGTGTTCACATCATTAGAGTTGCTTTAGCTCAAGTCTTAGAGTAAAGCTCACCCTAGATGTGATATCCCCCCTTAAGAGGGATGAACTAACCTTGGGTTTTGTCGATGATGACTTCATGTAGATGTTGAAGATGTGGATGCTCAATATTGATGTAGATCACTTGGAGCTATCCTTTTGAGTGAATTGTACTTTCAATACCTACATGGGTTAGTCCCTCAAGGAACAAGCAAGTATATCCATAGACACAGAGTGATGCACATACAAGAAGATGTCTATGAAAGCTTTTAGATTACCTTGTACCTTGACTTGCCAACAAGAGGGTTTGTGACTCCTTGAACTATTGCAAGATGTGGAAGTTGATTGCACTTGTTCTTGCCAAAATGATAAGAATGAAGTATGTTGGCGGAGTCACCCTCAAGAACTCTCTAGTTCTTCTTCTTTTGGATCCACACCATCTTGATGGGAATCCTTGGAGTTGTAGTCGTACTTGATGAAGTGGAACTTGAAGTAGTCTTGGGAATCCACTTGACTAAGGTCTTAGGAGCTTCTTCAAATGCATCTATTTCTTCTTGAAGCTTGTCCTTGCCTTTTTGCTTGTAGTCTTGTGGTGGAAGATCATCTTGAGTTTGTGTCCCCTTGAAAGAAGTTGGATCATACTTCTCTTGTTGAGGAACAAACTTTGTCTTGGGGTATTGATCTTCTTCCCACTCAACTCCATTGGCATTGAACTTTCGTTCAAAACCAACACCTTGATTCTTCCGGTGCCTTCCTTCCTTGCGTACAATCTCCTCGAATTGCTTACTTCCGGCAAGGCTTTTGTACACTCCTTTCTCTATGATTTCCTTCAATATGCTATTTTCTTGCTCAAGTGTAACTTGGCTAAGAGAATCATTAGTGGAATCAAGAGAACTACTAGAAGCAACAATATTGGATTTAACATGATCATTGTTACTACTAGAGGAAGAATCTTTCTTGTTCTTGTTACTAGACTTGACTTGAGGCATGTAAGTTGATAAGAGTAAACGTTTGACAATGTGAGAAGAACTTTTCTTGTGGAGATCATCATTGATTGCCTTTAAAAACTCATGCTCTTGCTCAAGATTGAGCTTTTCAAAGCGTAACTTTTCATGAGCCCTTAAAAGTTCTCGATGATCTTCGAAGATAGTTTCATGAGCTAACTTAAGAGTGTTTAGTTCTTTAGTTAGAGCCTCAATTTTCTCCTTATCATTGTCATTCGTTTTAGCATTATTAATTGACGTTTCATCATAGGATTCATCACTAGAGTTGTCAAGAAGTAAATCATCATCGCCTAACAAGTCATCTTCATCAGTATTGAAATCAACATACTCAGGGTGAGTTACCTTAGGACCTTTGGCCATGAAGCATCTTCCAATTCCTTCATTGGGTGAATCAAATATGTCGTAGGAGTTGGTTGACACAAGTGCTAGTCCGGCAACACCTTCCTCTTGAGTATATTCGGAGTCGGAGTGATAACTTCTCTCGGAGTGGTTGTCGGAGTCGGAGCTGGATACCCATTCACCAACATGAGCTTGATGTCTTCGTTTTGTGTAGCTCCTTGATGATTTTTCCTTCCTTTCCGAATCCTTGCTTCTCCATGAGTGTCTTCGTTCATAACGATAATCTCTACTCCTTCTCTCTCGTGATGGTGATTCCTCTCTTTTGCTTCTTCTTTTTGGAGAATCTTCTCTTCTTTTGTAGGGAGCCGTACACTCATTGGAATAGTGTCCGGGTCTTCCACAATTGTAGCAGTTTCGCTCTCGACTAGAAGATCTTTTGTCATTGTAGGACCTTGACTTGGAGCTTCTGTCTTTGCTTCTACTCTTGTAGAACTTGTTGAAGTTCTTCACCATTAAGCTCAATTCTTCATTGAAGTTTTGTTTCTCACTTGATGATGTGGGGGCTTCACATGAGGCTTTGTAAGCACCACTTGATTTGTTGTGAAGTACCTCTTTGTCCTTGAGCGACATCTCATGAGCAACAATTCTTCCAATGACTTCCGTTGGCTTGAGATTTTTGTAATTGGGCATCATTTGGATCAATGTACACACGGTATCATATTTTCCATCCAAGGCTCTTAGGATCTTCTTGATGATGAATGTGTCGGTCATCTCTTCACTCCCTAAGCCGGCAATCTCATTTGTGATGAGAGCAAGCCTAGAGTACATTTCAGTGACACCTTCACCATCCTTCATTTTGAACTTGTCAAGTTGACTTTGAAGCACATCCAATTTAGATTCCTTGACGGAGTCGGTACCTTCGTGCATATCAATCAAGGTATCCCAAATTTCCTTTGCATTCTCAAGACGGCTGATTTTGTTGAATTCTTCGGGGCACAATCCGTTGAAGAGAATATCACAAGCTTGAGCGTTGTATTGTAGCATCTTCAACTCCTCTGCGGTAGCTTCACGGTTTGGTTCTTTCCCTTCGAAGAAGTCACCTTGCAAACCAACACACACAATCGCCCAAACGGCAGGGTTATGTCCAAGAATATGCATTTTCATTTTATGCTTCCAACTAGCAAAGTTAGTGCCATCAAAGTAAGGACCTCTACGGTGATAATTTCCCTCACTAGACGCCATACTCTCCTAGGTTGTGAAACCAAGGCTATGACCACCAAAAGCTATGGGAATCAAAGCAAATGGAAACCTGGCTCTGATACCACTTGTAGGATCGAAAGTATGTCTAGAGGGGGGGGGGGTGATTAGACTACTTGACCAAATAAAAGCTACGCCTTTTCCCAATTTTAGTTCTTGGCAGATTTTAGCTATTTTAGGACAAGTCAAGCAATCATCACACAATTCAAGCAAGCATGCAAAGAGTATATAGGCAGCGGAAAGTAAAGCATGCAACTTGCAAGAATGTAAAGGGAAGGGTTTGGAAAATTCAAACGCTATTGGAGACACGGATGTCTTTCCCGTGGTTCGGATAGGTGGTGCTATCCTACATCCACGTTAGTGGAGACTTCAACCCACGAAGGGTAACGGTTGCGCGAGTCCACGGAGGGCTCCACCCACGAAGGGTCCACGAAGAAGCAACCTTGTCTATCCCACCATGGCCATCGCCCATGAAGGACTTGCCTCACTAGCGGTAGATCTTCACGAAGTAGGCGATCTCCTTGCCCTTACAAACTCCTTGGTTCAACTCCACAATCTTATCGGAGGCTCCCAAGTGACACCTAGCCAATCTAGGAGACACCACTCTCCAAGAAGTAACAAATGGTGTGTTGATGATGAACTCCTTGCTCTTGTGCTTCAAATGATAGTCTCCCCAACACTCAACTCTCTCTCACAGGATTTGGATTTGGTGGAAAGAAGATTTGAGTGGAAAGCAACTTGGGAAAGGCTAGAGATCAAGATTCATATGGTAGGAATGGAATATCTTGGTCTCAACACATGAGTAGGTGGTTCTCTCTCAGAACATATGAGTTGGAAGTGTAGGTGTGTTCTGATGGCTCTCTCCACGAATGAAGAGGAGGTGGAGGGGTATATATAGCCTTCACTTCAAATCCAACCGTTACACACAATCTACCAATCTCGGTGGGACCGAATCAACAAACTCGGTCGGACCGAAATGGTAAACCTAGTGACCGTTAGAGATTTTCGGTGGGACTGACAAGCATCTCGGTAGGACCGATATGGTTAGGGTTTGGGCATAACGTAATCTCAGTGAGACCGATTACACAAACTCGGTGAGACCGATTTGGTAATTAGCTAACCAGAGAGTTGGTCAGGCAAACTCGGTGGGACCGATTTGCTCTTTCGGTGAGACCGAAAAGTTACAAAAGGGAAACAGAGAGTTTGCATTGCAATCTCGGTGGGACCGATCCGCTCTTTCGGTGAGACCGAAAAGTTACGAAAAGGAAACAGAGAGATTGCAATCCCATCTCGGTGAGACCGAGATCCCTATCGGTAGAACCGATTTGCTAGGGTTTGGCAGTGGCTTATGACATATGAGAAACTCGGTGGCGCCGGATAGAAAGAATCGGTAGGACCGAGTTTGGCTTGGGGTTTAGGTCATATGTGGATATGGGAAAGTAGTTGAGGATTTTGGAGCATATCATTAAGCACATAAGGCAAAGAGCTCATTAAGCAACACCTCATCCCTCCTTGATAGTATTGGCTTTTCCTATAGACTCAATGTGATCTTGGATCACTAAAATATAAAATGAGGAGTCTTGAGCTTTTGAGCTTGAGCCAATCCTTTGTCCTTAGCATTTTGAGGGTTCCACTTTCACCATCCATGCCATGCCAATCATTGAGCTTTCCTGAAATAATTGTCTTGGAATTGCATTAGCTCAATGAGCTATATGTTGTTATGAATTACCAAAACCACCTAGGGATAGTTGCACTTTCAAAAGTCAAATTCAAAAGTTTTCAAATGCCAAAAATAAAATGTGCAAGATATGGTAAATAATTCACAAGTGTTATTGCTGGTGAAACCAAACTTTTATAAAAGGTTTAAATGCATTAAAATGTTTATAACCGTGGAAACATTAATTAATAAGATGCTTTTTATAATTTCTAAAATATCAAATTAATCTAACATAGTACCAAACTTTGTGGCAGAGGTATAAATAGTGATACTATTTTTGAAACTAGTTTTGTATTTTAGTTAGACTAAAATATTGCGGAGATTAAATAAAACAGAAAAGTTGTAAAAAGAAAAAGAAATCAAAACAAAGCAGAAATAAAAGAAAGCCCCCCTTCCCTTGTGCCACCTTGCCCATCTACCTAGTGGGGCTGCACAGCCCAGCCCAACTCGCCCTCATATCCCTTCTTTGTTCACACAGGGGGATCGTGGCAATGATCCACCGGCGCCATGGCCACCGATGACGCTATGGTAGCCACCCAGCGCCTCCCCGTCATTTCCCCCGGCGGATAAGAGCATCCCCAAACCCTAACCCTGGTCGGTCCCTCCTCATTCTCCCCTCCGCCTAGCCCCTCATCCAGATCCCCTTCCCCCTCCTTTCCCGACGCATCATCGCGGCCACTGCTCGCCATTGACGCGAACACCGTGTCCTTCGCACGGCATCACCGTGCCCGTCCGCCTCGCCGCAGACCGCCTCGTCCACTTGTGCAACTCGTTGGAGATGGGGAGCACTGCAGCGCCGGAACACCGTCGTCGTCCTCCTCGGACCACCGCGACTCCGCCACCCCGATCCGTCCTCTGCGCTCCTAAGCTGTCGACGACCTCTGTGTGCCTCCGTGGTGAGGCCCTCGTTCGATTCCCCTTTGACTCTCCCTCAGATTAGGCCGTAATCCTCACTACTAGACGGCGTGCCCGCGCTCGCTAGGCGTTCCCGCTCACTACGCGCCGCCCGCGCCCCACGGGCCTCCCTGGCGCATCCCCCGCGCCCCGGATAGCGCCCTGGCCGCACCCGCGTCGGCCATGACCTGGCCGCAGCCTACCTCCCTGAACCTCACAGCGCGCCATGGCTGTCGTTACTTGCTGCGCTCGCCTTCCCCGCTGTCCGCCGCTTCCTGCATCGCACGCGCTCGCCGCACCGCTGCGCCCTTTGCCACTGCTCTGCTGCTTTTGCTGTTGGCACCGCTGCTGCCCCGCTACCTCCCAGAGCCCCGCCTCTTCCCGTCGGCCGCGCCTTGGCCACCCCATCACGTGGCCCCGCTTGCCCCGCTGCGCCTGCTGCCAGCCCGCGCTCGCGCGCCTCCCCTGACGCTCGCCCAGCTCGCCTCCACACTGCGCCGTGCGCGCCGCCGCGGCCCCTGCTCTCCCCGCCGCTGGCAACTGGCACAGCCGCGGCCCGCGTCGCCGCGCTCGGTTCCTCACTGGCGCCTGGCCCCACGCGCTCGATAACCCGCCCTGCTAGGCCACTTGGGCCTATGACAGTGGGGCCCACCCCCAAAACAAAAGTAAAGAAAAGTTTTAAATATAATAATAGTAATAAATAAAACTAATAATTAATTAATTAATTGATTAATAACTTAATTAATAGGTTTAACTTAACTAATTGCTAGTTAGTCTAATTAGTCATCTAATTAGCGGGTGTGTGAATGACAGGGGGCCCACCCCCTATTGACCAGTCAAGCGTTGACTGGTCAACTGGGACCCCCTGGACCCGCTTGTCACCCTCTAGTACACCTTTGTTTACACAGACTAGTAACTATGCACGTGCAACGCACGTATCATAGAGTTATGAAATAGAGAGAAAATTGGATCATAGGAAGGGAAGCGGTGTCATAAGTGTCGAGGGAGGAGGATCAATTATTGCGACGGCCATGCCTGCAGGTTTCCTTGGTATTTCCAAGCTAATTTTAGTGGCTCCTTTGATTATGTTGGACTATTGTAGAAAAGATTATTGGGAACTTTTTTTGTGTGTAAAATCAGTAATCAATAATTGGAAAACATGTGTGTGCTGGATGGAAGAGGTAAAAGAAATTTCCAAGGTAAGACCTGAAGCTTCCTTGAACTGAATGTTGGTTATGCAAGCAGTCGAAGTTAGGACCTAGCGTGCCAGTTATGCACTCTGAAGAATGTAAACCTTTGAACTTGTCTATCAAGTCAAGGATACATGATCCAACTATCGACATACTTTATAAAATCTGTCAGAACACTATCTATAATAAATATAGTGAAAGCAAGCACTTGTAACCACAATGTCTGAAAATGTCAAACTGTGTACAAGTCAAGTTTACACTAAAAGTAGAAATAGATTTTATGCACTGTAAATGACAGAATCTACCAGAATCTACCAACAAAGCTTAAAGGCACGGACTGGCAATATATATTTGTGAACCGAACATGACATAAACTGGCAATATAACCTCACGCCATAGTTTGGAAATAAATATGATGGTACATGACATTAACATTAAAAGTAATGTTAAAGAAATTTCAAGCCATCTGACAAAAATAGAATATCACATTAACCAACAGTCTACCCTGTTTTTCACTCTAATTTAAGGAAAATAAACATGTTTTTACATGATAGGGAAGACAAATGAAACATGCTCCTTTTCAGTGGCAAAACAGTTCCACTCCTGCAGATAAGTGGTGGAAACATGCACATCTTCTTATTTGACACCTGAACAAGCGATTGGATTGCTTCCCTTATTACAGGGACCAAAGGTCATGAAACATCAGTGTGAATCCCGTATCACATCAATTTGGATTTTCCCTTTCATATCTACATTGTGTAAAGTTGGATCAGATTGTAGTATTTATATGTAATTTAGCAAGAGGTCTACCAAGCCATTAACTATAGAATTCATATTTATTTCTTAGGTAAACATTGATATTATTTAGGAGTGAAAGAAATACCTGACCCCACAAATTATATTTGGAATATAAATTGATTAATATTAATAGCAAGTTAGGAAAGTGACACGTTGCTACAGGAAACATGCATCTCTATTACTACACCGTAGTAAGTACGAACTGCGGCCTTTAAACAGTAAGGCCGTGGCATCTCTACTCCTAATGGAGCAGTTGGTGAATAGTCCGCACGGTTTTTTTCGCTGGTTTATTTTCGTCATACTCCCACCACCGATTTTTTTTCGTCGTCGTACGACCTGTGCACTACCCTCGAACGAAAAAACCCGCTACATCAAAAACCGCTGGTTTCGCTCCCTCGTTCACGCAGCTGATCTATCTCCGCCCCCGCCCGAAACAGCAGATCGATCTCCGACGCCGCCCGACCGCACGCCCGATCCAACCCTACGCCCACTCCGCGGCGGATCCATCCTGTGCCGCGCCGCTGTAGATCCATCCCTGCGCCGCGCCGATCCATCCCTCTAACGCGGCCTAACGAAACCTTCGCCGTCGCAGTTGCAGGAGGCGGCGGTCTTCTGTTGGATCGGGCGAGGAAACGGGGACGCGATCCCGCGTGTCGTGTTCGCCGGCGATCACGACCCCGATCCGACGGCGCCACCCTGTGACCACCCACAGGTTCTCAACGTAATGCAAGTTCATACACATTATTTTGTACTTAATATTACATACTGAAGGCCATATAAAAAATCGTCTCAGGAGGCGGTGAACTGCCGTGGGATCGCTTCAGAAGACGCGAAGCGATCTGCTGTGTGATCTCTTCAGTAGACTGTAAATCCCCTGGTGATCCCCTCCTGGACGCGCCCAAGATCCAACTTGTGCTGTACGTATTGCAAGTTTATACTCAATAATCGCTCATTACTTAATTTACTCAATAATCCCTCGGTTATGACTATATTTGCTGGAGCATGGTAGGCCAAACAGCAGTAAAGAAAATGCATATTTGAGTTGGTTGCGAGTGCTTACTTGGAATGCTCACTGTCGGCAATCTTATACTCCCTCCGTCCGGAAATACTTGTCATCAAAATGAATAAAAGGGAATGTATCTAGATGTATTTTAGTTCTAGATACATTCGTTTTTTGTCCATTTTGATGACAAGTATTTTCGGACGGAGGGAGTATTACATATACATCAAGCACATGACCTTCTTTCCTGGAGCATGGTATGCCGGGCACCATTTCTGAAATTTGCAACAGAATCGTTTAGGAGATCTTTACGCATGATGCTGATCATGTTTAGTTGCTGTACATGTTTGCATAAATGAGTGTGCAGCTTTTACTTACTTTGATTGGTTGGTTGTGTGGCTTGGTCTGCTAACTTTGCACTGCCAAGAAGCAGCCTGTCCAATAAGCATAGTCAAACAATTTAGAAGCAGACTGTTTACATACTTAATGTTGTCTCCAAGTTCACTAACGAAAGTACATGAATGTTGAAAAAAAAAGTTTAGAAACATTCTCATTAAAGAAAACCTCCCAATACGGAGGCCAGGACCGTTGTATACCTGAATATATCAGAAATGACCAATTCCTCAAACTTGCAACCAAATAGCAATACTAGCAACAACCACGTGTATTTATAGTCAAGGATTAGCTTGTAATAAGATGATCAAATAAATCAATACTAGCATGTGAAGGTTGACAAGATTACAGCATCTAGGATGCCAACTAAGTTGACACTGGGCACATAACAACCATTGTGTTCTGACTATTCGATATACTAATACTAGGATTTAATAACATGTACCTGAGTAGGTGAAGTTGCTGTCAGACTCTTCATACTCAAAACTGCAGTAGTTGCAAACAGCAGCAACACCCTGGCAACCAAACAAGAAGCGATGTTGAGAAATATATAATTACCCATAAAAACATGTTAGAGAAATGGTCTGCACCAGCATAGCAGAGTAGCAGTATGAGTGGGGAAAAACATAAGAAAGTTTGCCAGTCGATTCTATTAACAGCTCACAACTCACGTTGATAAGAATGGAAGGAGCAAATGAAACCATGTCTTCGAGTGCTTCAACCTTCTCCACAGGGAATGTGCTATAGAGATCCTCAAAATCACTAAATTCATCAAAATCTTCCTGAATTTGGATTAAGAAATCTATAGTCAGAACAAGCACCAGATCCACAATGCTTTTAGGTCATCACAATTCCGACTTGACTATATAAAAAAATTAAAAAATGGATATTATGACAGCTAAGCAGGAAGACAATCCCACCTGATTAATATGATGGTAGATAACTTCAGTTCACAACCAATTTTAATATGATGAAATCTTTGCTTGTAGGTATGTATGGGGAATCCACAAAGCAAATCTGCGGAACATACAACATCGTCAAGTGTCCCTAGAGGTAAATCTTTGACTAATTTTTTCCCATGATTTAATACTAATTATTTATCGAATTTATCTTGCTTACTTGTATGAATGACACTCAGATGGGCTGACACTTGAACCGTCGGGACAACCGGTTCTTCCGGATAATGAACTTGTGGGTACTGAAGGTGTAGGATATCAGACGGCTGGGACAAACGTTGTTGATAATCACCCTATTAGTCCAGGTATGAGGCTGTGCGGATAGAGTACTCGTCATTTTATTCTCTTATGTTCTTGACTTCAATCTCAGTAACTTGTATGAACCATGCTCCAGGCCACTCCATACCTGAACAGACCGCGGACCCGGTCGTTCCCCAACCCAGTGATGGTGATATCACATGTGATCAGCGGCCTCCCGATTTGATCTCACGTGAGCAAAAAACATATTGAAAATGAGAACCGGCAAAAAGAACAGCATAAGAAAAATATCATGCTTATAGAGATCGTGTTGCATATGTTCAAGAACAGCATAAGAAAAATATCATTTTGCTTTTGTTTTGTTCCAGATGTTCTTGATGTGTCTCCTATTGATGGAGGAATACACCTGTACACTATGTCAACTGCTCAAGTTTTATCCCAAACCGTTTCAACATCCGAGCACATGACTACAGGATCTTTCGACAACGTCACCAAACAACCTAAAAAAGGTATCTTATCTGATGAAAAAAGGGAGGAGATAAACGCCAAGAGGCGAGCTACTTATCGCCGGAAAAAATAGGAGGAAGCAAAGAAACTTGAGCATGAAAGTCAAGCTTACCTTTCAATTTCTGGTATGATTGTTTGATTTATAATGAAAACAATGTGCATTCCTGCTTTGACTACCCTCACAACTTGCTGAATCTATTACAAGATCGTCTATTTACTTTTATGAACCAATTTCAGATCAGTCCATCACTGAACATACCGCAGTTGTTGTTGTTCCTAAAAGCACTGATGGTGATATCACACGTGTACCGCGGCCTTACGAACTGAACTCAGGTTAGTATAAAACATAATGAGTACTCTCTACTCTTTGGATAGCACTAATCTTACCCGTTATGACCACTATCGGTTATTTTTACATCAAGCAGGCAACCCGGCAACCTCATCAACGTTTGTGTCTCTCAGTTGTCTCACTGAAGAGTGTGCCGCAGCCTTAGCACAAAGTGTAAACGGTACTACCAGATTCGTCTACCGTTGTGAACCGTATCTATCTTTTAGAGGTTGTGTTGCAGATGTTCATTATAAATACTATGAACATTATCATTTTGCTTTGGTTTTGTTCCAGAAACTCTAGATGTGACTCATATATATAGAGGAAATCCTGTAAACATCAATGCAACTCCTCAAGTTTTAACCCAATCCGGTTCAACATCCAAGCACATTACTACATGATCTGTCGTGAGTGTCTCCAAACCTTCTAAGAAAATTATCTTGTCTGATGAAAAAAGGGAGCAGATGAACACCCAGAGGCGAGCTGCTTATCGGAGGAAAAAAGAAGAGGAAGCAGAAAAAATACAGCATTACTTGTATATCGAATTTATCTCGCTTACTTGTATGAATGACACTCAGATGGGCTGACACTTGAACCGTCTGGACAACCGGTTCTTCCGGATAATGAACTTGTGGGTACTGAAGGTGTAGGATATCAGACGGCTGGGACAAACATTGTTGATAATCACCCTATTAGTCCAGGTATGAGGCTGTGCGGATAGAGTACTCGTCATTTTATTCTCTTATGTTCTTGACTTCAATCTCAGTAACTTGTATGAACCATGCTCCAGGCCACTCCATACCTGAACAGACCGCGGACCCGGTCGTTCCCCAACCCAGTGATGGTGATATCACATGTGATCAGCGGCCTCCCGATTTGATCTCACGTGAGCAAAAAACATATTGAAAATGAGAACCGGCAAAAAGAACAGCATAAGAAAAATATCATGCTTATAGAGATCGTGTTGCATATGTTCAAGAACAGCATAAGAAAAATATCATTTTGCTTTTGTTTTGTTCCAGATGTTCTTGATGTGTCTCCTATTGATGGAGGAATACACCTGTACACTATGTCAACTGCTCAAGTTTTATCCCAAACCGTTTCAACATCCGAGCACATGACTACAGGATCTTTCGACAACGTCACCAAACAACCTAAAAAAGGTATCTTATCTGATGAAAAAAGGGAGGAGATAAACGCCAAGAGGCGAGCTACTTATCGCCGGAAAAAAGAGGAGGAAGCAAAGAAACTTGAGCATGAAAGTCAAGCTTACCTTTCAATTTCTGGTATGATTGTTTGATTTATAATGAAAACAATGTGCATTCCTGCTTTGACTACCCTCACAACTTGCTGAATCTATTACAAGATCGTCTATTTACTTTTATGAACCAATTCTAGATCAGTCCATCACTGAACATACCGCAGTTGTTGTTGTTCCTAAAAGCACTGATGGTGATATCACACGTGTACCGCGGCCTTACGAACTGAACTCAGGTTAGTATAAAACATAATGAGTACTCTCTACTCTTCGGATAGCACTAATCTTACCCGTTATGACCACTATCGGTTATTTTTACATCAAGCAGGCAACCCGGCAACCTCATCAACGTTTGTGTCTCTCAGTTGTCTCACTGAAGAGTGTGCCGCAGCCTTAGCACAAAGTGTAAACGGTACTACCAGATTCGTCTACCGTTGTGAACCGTATCTATCTTTTAGAGGTTGTGTTGCAGATGTTCATTATAAATACTATGAACATTATCATTTTGCTTTGGTTTTGTTCCAGAAACTCTAGATGTGACTCATATATATAGAGGAAATCCTGTAAACATCAATGCAACTCCTCAAGTTTTAACCCAATCCGGTTCAACATCCAAGCACATTACTACAGGATCTGTCGTGAGTGTCTCCAAACCTTCTAAGAAAATTATCTTGTCTGATGAAAAATGGGAGCAGATGAACGCCCAGAGGCGAGCTGCTTATCGGAGGAAAAAAGAAGAGGAAGCAGAAAAAATACAGCATGGAAGTCAACCTGACCTTTCAATACCTGGTATGATTGTTTGATTTTAAATCAAGACACTGTACATTCCTGCATTCACTACTCTCACACCTTCATGCATCTATTACTAGATGACAAGAGGGACCTAATTAATGCGCGGAGGCGGGCAACGTATCTTAAGAACAAGGAAAATGCTGACATTAACAAGGAACAGATGAAAGCTCCGTTGATAGATGGTTCTCGAAAAAAGCATGATGACGCCGCCGGCAAGCATCTCCATCAAAATATGAAATCCGTTGACATGTCGGGTACGACTATTTCTATATTACAGGCCGACGTCTATTGATTATACTCCCTCTGTTGATAAGATTATGATTATTATCTGAGAATCATTGAGTATGACACCTGCAACCATCTATCAGGTATGCAAAATGTGACACGGAGCGCTCTCGGTGATATCACTAATGGGGTACAAGCGGAGTCTAAGCTTGTTGTGGACAAAAATAGCTAGGTCAAGGCTCTAGGGCGAGCTACCGTGAATCACAAAGATGATAACCTTCCTGCCCTTACAAGTTCAGGTTAGAATGATTTTTGATTCGGCTCCCTTTTGATAGTATATATATTCCTAATGTTTTTGAATACATATTTTTAATAAGTAAGCATGCTAAAGAAGCTTTATAAACTCAGTGTTCCACCTATCGCTCATATGACTTTTGATTAGACATTAAGACCTTATGAAAATAAACGGAAGGAGTCAGATGATATGACCTACATAATCTGCTGGTACCTTTTGTATCAATTACCAATTAATGCAGTACTAATTAGCGTTTTATACTGTTGTATAACCAGCCGACCCAACTAGGTCCACCTATACGTCATTGTCACAAGATGAGGCGGTCTTGCCTCTTACCACTACAATCACCTGGTCTCATTTCCATGACAAAGAACAAATCGCCTGGTCTCATTTCCCTTGGCTGCAGCATCAGAGGACACTTCCTCTCCTCCAACTTGGAGATCTCAAAGCCCCTTCCGCTGCCCGCGAACAAAGAAACAAAACTCAACGTTAATATCAAGAAATTAAGTGAGCTACTGTTGTTGGCCATTATAGCTCAGTAGAAATTAAGTGAGTACCTATGCACTATCCATGTTAGTATCAAGAACAAAAGCTTTTAGAGAGGATGACTCATCTTAGCACCGTCGTAGGTCCGGCTGGTGAGAGCGTTGGGGACTTGTGACGAACTGGCAAAGCACGCCATGCCGCGGAGTTGGGGATTCATCGCTCCTTCCCGTGGCTGTGAGGCCGGGTCACGGTGCCTCGGCTCATCAGGAAAGATGAACCACATCAAACCATGATATAAAGGAATACTAAGAGGAGGAGAGGGTCGTGATCAAGAAGGGGGGGGGGTGACGTACCGGAGCTGCTGGCGATGCAGATCAAGGAGACGAACACCGCCGCGGATGCGAGGGGAACGGGACTGGACCGAGCACCCGCGTCCGTCCCGTTGGTCGCGCCGGACACAGCTCGTCGGATCCCCTGGCCGCACAGGTAGGTGGTCGGTGGGCGGAGTCACATGGTCGACGCGCGCGACCATGCGACGGGGGGACTGGAGATGGCCGAGCTACTGGCGGGGGTGTAGAGGACCGATGAGGCCGCCCCAATATATGCCGCGGCATGGGATGGATCCGGCGGGCGGAGTCGCGCGGCCGCCGGCTCGTCGAGGCGCGGGCCATACGGCGGTGGGAGGGGAGAGGGCCGAGCCGCTGGTGGGGGTGGAGAGGGCCGGTGAGGCCGCCCGAAGATTTGCCGCGGCATGGGATCCGGCGGTCCGCGGGCGGAGTCGCGCGAGCGCCGGCTCGTCGACGCACGCGGCGGGGAAGGCAAGACAACGAGAGGAAATGAGTCGTCGACGCACGCGACGCGGAAGGGGAGACGGCGAGAGGAAATGAGTGAGTGGAGGGGAGTGTGGTGAGTGAGTGGGGTTAGGTTTTGAATGCGGCGGGGGGAGGGGATAAGGCTAGGGTTGCCAGTTAGTGGGGTTATGGTTTGGGCCCAGTGTGGTGTGTGAGTCGGGTTAGGGTTTGGGCCCAGACGCCAGCGTGCCAGGTGGGCCGTCGAGCCGGCCCATTAGGCAACCTAGGCCGTGGAGGCCACCACGCCTTACTGGCCGGTAAGTGCCGGCCCATTTGTCGTGTTAAATGTGATCCCTCAGAAAAAATATAATGTGGATAATAAGGTAATTAATTTTATAGTTATTTTTTATGGGGCTAAGTTTGGGTGCAGGTTCTGCCGTGCTGGGTAGCTAATTTGGGCCTTGTGTGCAATTTTTGCTCAACGATATAAATGCTAGACTCGCACGTGTAGGTTTTTAAAAGTATACATACCTCGCAGAAACAATAAAAGTATATATATGTGTCAAATATTGTTCATAAAAATAAACATTTTTTATATTTATCTTTCATATATTAAGGGTACCACAACAAAACGTGGTTGATGTATAAATAAATCTACTCATTATAAATAATTTAACTTATGTAATCTACCTTGAGTTCATGTTTTTTTACTTTTGTTAGACAAATTTCCATGGCCTATATAAATAATTTAAATAATTTTCATATGACTACTCATTATATATGAACATTATAATTTCTTGTTTTCCCCTAATTTTGTGTTAGTACAATTATTTAAATTATGTAATCAACATATTTTCCTAATAATGTCATTTATGTTTTCTATAGAGAAAATAGTGTGTTATTTTCACTACTATTTTTTCAGATACTATATATGATTACATTATGCAGTAGAAAACATCATTTATATTTCATCATATATATTTCATCGTAGATACAAAGTGATGGGTTCTGTATGTATATTATACATGAAAACACGAAAGGACTATTTTTGTATTTTTTTTTTCAGAATATAGGAGACATGGATATGGACTTTGGAGATGCACGGAAAGTATCCATTGAGGGTTCAGATGCGATGTTGCTGAAAGGGGACGAAAATTCACAACATAAAAATGTCGAAGAGGTTATATCTCATAACAAACCAAAAAAGGATGCTAATTTACATGTTATCCCACAAGGTATTTTTTAATATTACTATCAACTCTTAATTTTGTGATGATATTGCCTTCTGTATTCAACTAATTTTGCTCAGTTTGATTGCTAAATTGGCTCATTTATTTACATATTGGACAGACTATGTTTGTACCCCTAGAGATATTACAGTCATCAAATCAATCAAGTCTGCCCCTAAGAATACCCAGTTTGTGGACATTGGAGATGCCTTGTTAGCAACTGACGATTTGGAATGCCTTATTAAAAATGACATGTTCTTACATGACGGTGTAAGACCAATTGCACAACCTTTGTAATTAATTGATTATATATAATATCATAATTTATAAATATAATCTAAATATTGTTTGCAGGTGATAAATGCTTACATATATTGCATGCTTGCTCACGAACATCTACAAGACAGGGCGGGTGAAAAGGTACACATTATTAGCACGTTTGTATCGGGCCAGATAAAAGAAGACGGGGAAAGAGACATAGACCCATCAAAATATCGTCGCATCGTGCGTCATGTTAATAGTTATCTACAACAAGATATGGTTAGTTTTTGTCCCGTAATCCATGCATATAATTATGGATTGTTTTCATTTAGTTCATATTTTTAATGATTTATTAATAACTATATCTAATTGTGACTGTGACTTGTATCTTATTTACACCAGTTATTCATTTCGATTAACATGCCGGGCTACCACTGGTATCTAGCAGTTGCCAACGCCAAAAAACGAGAGATACAAGTATTGGACTCACTTGGTGAGAATGTCACACGCAATGACCTTGCTACTACGGTAACTATCTATTTCTTTTCTCGTCTTAGCATTTATTTTGTTTGACTTCATCCTTACCATTTCTCAAATATATATAAAAGTTACTAGGGCTCGAGAAATGGCTGAAACTTGCAGAGCATAGTCCGGAGTTTATCAGAGGTCATAAGTGGCCTGATCTCAATGTTACAACATGGACGGTTGTAGAGCAAATTCAGGAGGCAATACAAACCGATGGGTAAGCACATGTTACAATGGTTTGTTTTTAGATTCATCTGTGTGATATTCTAAAGCATTATTTTATAATATTATAGCATATCATGTGGATTGTTTATGCTAAATTATATGGAATACTAGACATCACATGGACTGTCAGACCAGTTTACGCAGGTATTTCAGTTTTATACATTATCTCATAATTTTTTATCAAAATATCTTATAAATTGTTTTCATATTTTTTCCGTAGGAGGATATGAAACATTTTCGAAAAAAATTAGCAATTATTTTGCTCGATTCAGAGCTTAATAAGTTAAAAGGATGTCCCATGTACCATCAACCTCTCAACGAAGAAACTTTAGCTAATTCTGATCTTGAGATCCTGGATAATCCATCTGACGTGGTCGAAGAGAAACGTCCCGCCCCAATCACTATCATTCCCACGGACCAACGTGAAATACTTGCCGGCCTCTGCAACTACATCATGTCGATCAATGATGCTGGATGTTTGGAGTAAGTATCATGTATCAATATTTAATGTGCGGATGTATATTATTGTTCTTCTTATCATCCAAATTACAGGAAGGTATGGGTTCGGAGCTCCACACCCGATCCAATGAGCTTAAGTCTTAAGAAACTTCAGTGCATACTTAACATGGAGCAGCCCATGGACAATGATTGCTTCAACACCGCGGTGCTTATGCTGGCGTGTGACGAGGGAGTATTGTTCACAGACCCTCCTATACACTACATGGAGCTACGATTTTGTGTAAGTTACCGTAACTCTTCATTCTAGGTGCCATTAGTATCAACATGTTGAAACAATATTTTTTTCTTTTACTTAGTCCATGTTGCTAGAGTCAACACGAGGTCAGAAGTTTTGTGAGAAGGAAACTATCCAGACGTTGGCAACATTATTTGATAGCTGGCCTGGGATGGAGACCGACATCTCATCTTGCAATAAGGTAAATAAAATATTTTGACCTTTGTTATCATGGTTTGTTTTTGTTTAGCTCCACTTGTAGATTTATCTTTCCTATGCATCCATCGGCCGATACATCCTGTACATCATCAACAAAGAGGCACGTCGTCTATATATTATGGATCCTATTCAATCATCACAATCGTCAGAGGATAAAAACTTGAGGCATTCACTGAAATTAAAAAGTTTTTCAAGGGATTTCAAAGAAGCACTCGAAATAAAACTGCCTGGGTGGAATTCTGATATATCTAAATAGCATCGTTTATTTTCCGGCCGGTGTTCCAACGACTATAGACGGGTAATAAATTCATAACAAGAATATTTACTTTTGTTATCATTATATTATTTATATTATTAATTGAAAGTTTTCCAGGAATGTGTCTGGCTATTTTGTTTTTCATTTTATGCTCTGGTGGAACGGTACAGAATTGGTCAAGCCGGTTTGCGCGGTGAGTATTGTGGGTTACATGTTTTAAGACCTTCGGCGTGAAATTTTCATACTAACTACATTTATTTTTCTGAAGGATGGGTATGAATTGAGGAAGCATTTTTTATTATACTTGCTAAGACATCGTGGGATTGAAGCTAGAGGAAACTTTCCTGATATGGTGAAAGAATTTCTTAAGCGCATCATCTAGATATTAATATTTTTGTAATAGATGTTAAGTTGTGACATCACTCAGTTTGTTACATTGCAATAATGGACTTCAGTTTGTGTTATATTGTTTGTATGTGTGGATTTTAACATGTAACTTTGGTAAACTATTTCAAGAGCACGTGGCAACGCACGGGCACTCTACTAGTATGCTATAGGAAATCAGCATGCACGAGCAGTTTAATTAGGATTATCATCAAGTTTCAGTAATTAACAGTACATGCGAAGGCATAGGGCACTGGACGCGACTGCATAAGGAGACATGCTCGTACCTGTCGTCGCCGCGTAGCGCTGCAGGCCCACATCGCCGTCGTTCCTCGGGACGAGAAGACCGGGAGAGTCAAATCAAGAGTCGAGTCGTCGAAGACGACGAACACCCAAACATGTGAACGAAAAGAAGGAAGTGACGGAACTCAAGGAATGATCAAAATTAAGGTCGGGGTCTGATCGATCATGTGATCCGAATAAACAGGAAACGAGCGATTTGGTTTCCACATTATTCTCTATCTACATGCGAACATGGGCCAGGCCTTTTTCTTATTTCCTTCTATGTATGCAGTACACAAGGCTGAGTTAAAAAAAACGTGATGGCGTAGATCATGGTAATTATTGTTAATTGATATTTTCCTTCTATGTACGCAACACACAAGGCCGATTTTCAGAAAAACAAATTTATGATGGCGTAGATTATGGTAATTCTTGCTAATTGATATGATTAAAATAGGCCCAGGTTGGAGCGAGATCGTGGTAATTATTGCGTAATTATGATGGCGTAGATCATATGGTAATTGTTGATAATTGATTATGGCAAATGATGTGAAACAACATTGAGGCAATCTGGTCCATTGAGAGATGGCGGATGTATGGTTGAGACATAATCTTTCTGCCACAACTCGATTGTTTAATAGTAGTAGAGATCTGAGTGCACATAGAATTTTAGCTATTTATTTCAAATTTATAATAAATTTAGGATTTTTTTTATATCTTTGAAAAATAATAGAAAATAATCTGTAACTCGGATGAAAAAGTTTTATACATGAAAATTACTCAGAACGACGAGACAAATCGGAATACGCTCTCCGTTCATCTGTCCGATTCCCCTAGCATAGCAAACATCAAACTTTTCCCCTCCGTTTCGTCTGTCCGAAAATGCCAAACTTCGGGAAAGCATTCTCGGATGTTATCCCCTTCACCGGTAACGTGTAGCACCGCGTTAGAACACGTCTAGCTCTGCCCGTTGTCCTGTTATGCACTTGCTTGCTATGTATTTACTGTTTCTCCCCCTCTTCTCTTCGGTAGACCCCGAGACCGCTGTTGATGCCCCTGTGATCGACTACGTCGACGACGACACTTCTTCCCTTTCAGCGGAGCTTCCAGGCAAGTCCCCCTTTGATCATGTAACATCCCAAATTTTCAATTTGGAATGTTATACATTAGATCATCAATGTATATCATATTTTATTTGCTTTTGGTTTTGATCCTAGAAATTCTACGCAAGTCAAGGACCCACGGAAAGAGTTGGGGATTTCGTTATTTTCATATTTGAGTTTTCTTAAATTTTGAGAATAGGATCATTTGATTTTATTTATTTTATTTTCAATTATTTCTATTACAAAAATATGAGAGAGGGAATAAAATGACTTTCCCAAAATAAAGAAATATTGAGGATTTGATAATAAAATCAAATAAGATTTTATTTCGGAGTTTTTCGCTATTTTATTTGAATTTAGGAAAAATACGCGTTTTTCAAAATTGCATTTAGGACCCAAATAAATGTTCACTTTGTCCGGCTTGATTTTAGAAGTCGGGAAAAATTTATTTCGGGATTTGTGGAGTCAGTTTAGTATTTCTTTTATTCGTTTTTCTACGTGTTATTATTAAAAAAACGAACCGACCTAACGGGCCGTGTCCGACCCGGACACCTGGCCCGGCCGGCTTTATAAGCCGGGGAGGCCCAGCCGAAACCCCAGCTACCTGCGCCCTAACCCTAGCGCCGCTGCTTCGAGCCCGCGCCGCCGCCCCGCCCCGACGCCGCCGCCTTGCCGGAGCCGCCGCCGCCGCCTTGCCGGAGCCGCCGCCGCCGATCCGCCGCCCGAGGTTGCCTCGAATTCCGCACCACCGGTTTTCTCGAAAAACCGTTCGGTTCTTCGTTGGTTTTTTAGTTTCCGTTTTTTATTTATATCAGTTTTTATTCGGTTTAGGTTATTTAGCGAGCGTTCGCTCGTTCTTTCGTTTTAACGAACGTGTTCGTCATTTAGATCCAGATAACGAACGTTCTTTCGTTAATCTGTTCGTCGTTTTTCTTTTTCTCGAATTTTCCGCGATTATTTTTGATTGCGATTTCTGATCCGATTTTTGTTTTAGTATAACTTTTCGCTCGTTTATCAGAATCAGGCGATTCAAGCGCCTGGAGTTTCGTCTCGAAACCCTCCATCCGTTTAACGAACTTAAACAAGTTTTTGCTTCTGTAAAATTTGACTTAGATCCAGATTAGTAGAATAAAGTTGTTTTCTTTCGCTGCTTGACTTTCGTTGTTTCATTCGATTTGATTCTTTTTGCAAACCGGAGTTCTTAAGTTGAACTTTCTGGTTAGATCTCTTATTTGAGTTTTACCTGTGCATTAGATTGAGTACTTATTGTATGCTTGTTTGTTTGTCTGCGACAGAATACCCGGAGTGCGCCGCCTGTTACTTCGAATCTCTAGGTTTCACGGATCATTAGCAAGGCAAGTAACACTTTGACCATACCTCTTTTACTACCCAGTTTTATTGCATTAGACCAATCCTCAAACATTGCATGATTAGGATCTAATTAAATTGTGGGATGGGAAGTAGTTGAGGTAGTACCTATTACCTGTTTTATTATCAAACCTTTGGGAGTTACTTCTACGTTTGCTTATTATGCCATGCTATGCTAGTAGACGTGGATTTGGTGAGTGATATCCATGACAGATGTGAGTTTGTTAATTAATGGTTTATCTAAGGTGGCAACTTAAACACACATCTGGGTGGATTGAGGTACCTGGGTATTCCAGGATTGCCTGTTGTTTTTCTTTATGGACCGCCACCCATGCCCAAAGGGATCATGAGATTTTTCATACTAGAAACTTCGTGTGCAGCCACAAGCTATTATGGGCTCTAGCATAGTTGATTAAGTCGTGCGGACTCTTACAGGGTAGACTAGCAGATGTAGGGGAAAGTAGGTGTATCGGTCTATCCATCGTAAGGTGTAAGCGCTTTTGAAAGACTATGTCTCGGTCATCCGTTTCTCAAACACCATGTAGTACGAGAAATCCAACGGAGGCGATCGAGTCTTGTGGGGAAAAGTGCACAAACCTCTATAGAGTGTACAAACTAATCATGATTAGCCGTGTCCCCGGTTATGGACATTTTGAGTATCTAGTTCTTGGATTATCATGTGAATCTCATCATGTTACTTTAAATTAATTTTGTTGGGTTTTAATGATGATGCTTAATTGGGATTGAGGATGCTGTCAACCATTCTCAATGTTTAACAACCACCATGATAGTTAAATAAAATTTATTCCTTTGCAGTAGGGAAAAACTGGCTTTACGCAAAAGCTGTAACCATAGAGCTTTCCACCAACCATATATGCATGTAGTATAGGCTTAATCTTTCATTACTCTCTATGTGTTACATTGCCAGCATATTCCATGTGCTGACCCGTTTTCGGGCTGCAACGTTTCATGTTGCAGACTTTTCAGACGACGAGTAAGGTGCTTTAGGTCGTGGTTCTATACTCAGTGATGCCGTTGGAGTTGATGGACTCGCTTATCTTCCAAGTCTTCCGCTGTTATCGTTATTAGATGGCCTTAAGCCATATTTATTGTAATAAGTTCTCTTTGAGGCATTCGATGTAATAAGTGTGTGATTGCTACTCTGTTATAAATTCTTCAAGTACTGTGTGGTGTCAGCATTACTGATCCGGGGATGACACCTGAGCACAGAGATCAGACTGTTTGAGGTCTGGTCGCTACAAAGATGGTATCAGAGCACACGCTAACTGTAGGACATGACCGCTAAGCTAAAACCCTAGATCACTACTCTCTTCTCATTTCTGACTCCTCATCTTTTCTACTCTTTTAGGATGACGGAAGCGAGGATCAAGTTCACCCAGCCGGATGAAGATACACCCTTTGGACGACACCTGAATGAAGTCACCAAGTATGTGAACATCGGAATACCAAGCTTCACCGGGACCTACAATGCCACTTTACCTGAAGAGGAGCGTTGGAAGATTCAATCTCAAGTTCCAGGAAGGACGTTCACGCCAGTCACGGAGCCCATAGAGTGTGATTTTAATGCACCAACCTGGAGTCTGGGAAAGAGCATGGTATCTCACATAACCATGGGACGCATTGGAGAAGTCTACCAAGAAGACCTCAAGGATACTATCTACCAGATTTGCGGACGCCGAGATGAACAATGGGAGATAGTTAGCACCAAGAAGGATAGATCCATTGCAGCTTTTATCCAAGAGTTAAACCAGCACATTCGACGCCAGGAGAACCAGATGTGCGCAGACATGATGGAGTTGAAGAAAGCAAAATCCAAGATTATTGAGCTAGAAGGAGAACTGAAGGCCACTCGCAAGGACTACATGGATGAGATAGTAGCTCTAGTGAGACAAAACGGCGATCTTAAGTAGAAGATTGAAGAACTCATGGGGAATTCAGCACCCGAAGGAGAAGATGAAGATTGCACCTGTCCAGAGAACTACATCATCATCGATGACACTGATTCCGATCCTAGTGATGATGATTTCGAAGACGAAGCTGGAGCAGATATCATGGAGTCTTCATCGGAGCAGTTTTTCTAGTAGACTACCATAACAGTAGTAGTGTTCCACCATGTACATAGTATAGTCCACGCACTTTTGCGATAGTTCTAGACAGATTGTATGCCCTTGTTTGATTGAATGAAGTGATTTTGTGTGCATTTGCCTCATGTGCATTTGGGTAGTGTTTTCTCTTTAGACCTCATTCTATTCTTAATTCTCATCTTTTCTAAACCCTCAGATGCCTCCGAGACGTGACAATGGATTTGCTTTCCCACCGGAACTTACTCAGTTGATCCAGCAGCAGAATGCTTTGATGCAGTTGTTAGTCCAGAACCAGAACAACAACAACAACAACAACAACAACAACAACAACAACAACAACAACAACAACAACAACAACAACAACAACAACAACAACAACAACAACAACAACAACAACAACAACAACAACAACAACCACCCACCGCCGCCACCACCGGTTGATCACTCTACCCGTTTTCTTAGGCTGAATCCACCGGTGTTCTCCAGTAGCACCGAGCCGATAGTAGTAGATGATTGGCTCCGCAAGACAGGGAGGGAGTTGACCACTGCAGGATGTACAAATGGGGAAAAGGTGAAATTTGCCGCACATCAGCTTGAAGGACCCGCAACAGCATGGTGGGAGAAAATAGGTTTCCACATATTGCCATAGAGAGAATAATAGAGAGAACAGTTAAGGTCGCAACGCCGGACTGTAAGGAATGGCGACTCCCACCTCCCACCCCTCCCTTAAACCCTAGCCCACCCACCGCCGGCGATCTCCATCTCCCCCCGTGGGTTTTGGTTTTGGATCCGGCCATCACATCCGGCGTTGTGTCCTCTCACCTCTGGTTGGCATCTCCATGGCTGTCCACGCGGCCATCTCCCTGGGGTTGGATTTTCCCCCTAGGATTGACATGGAAAAAGAGATCTGGCACTCTCTCCATCGCACAGTGCATCCCTCGGATAGATCTGGCCACTTCATCATGGTGGTGTCTTTTGCATGCCACAACTTTCGGCTAGATGAGGAGAACGTGGCTTTGGCTCTGGAATCTGCGATTGGAGGATATTGTTCTTCCCTCAAGGTATCTTATCTGCGTGATCAGGTTTTTGCCTTTAATGTTTCTTGCAAAGAAGTGGGGTTTTTCATCTTGCACCAAAGATCTTTTGTTTGCCCACAAATCAAGTGTTATTTTCATCTTTGGGGCCATGGTGGCCCAGATTGGGAGAAAGAGTTTCGTCTTTGGCAAGTTGAATGCAACGAGGAATGGACCCTAGTTAGTCCCTCCAAGCGTCGAGCACGTCTTGGACTGGAGGCCATGCAACATGCACCAGCCAAATCCTCTTTGCGTTCCTCTAACCATGCGGTTAAGAAATCTCTACGTTTTGCCACCTTTCTGAATTATGATGCTTGCAAAGGTTCTCGTTATCCGGCCACGGCCGAGGAAATTAAGATTGTTACTCTAGATGCTGGTTATTCTGTTGATCCTCAGGAGTGTGTTGATCTTCCCCGGATTGATTCCATAACAACTCCGGCGTCAGCCCCGGCCACCTCTCTGGCGAGGGTTTTGCTATCTCCGGATGTCACGTTTGGATCAATATCTCCCCGTGATCTTCTCCCAGAGTTTTCGGGATCAGATGCGTCAAATGGTTTGATCTTCTCCCATGCACGTCATGCTGGGCCTATGCCATGCCTGCAGCCCAACCTGTTAGGAACGGCCCAACACCCATTGGAGCTTTCGGATGATGATTCAGACCAAGAACAACACTCTTTGACCCGAAGGCATGAGTTGGTAATGTCTGATGACTCACCGCCTAAAGCACCAGTCGAGATTGTGCGTGATTTACAAGGACTTGATCTTGTTGTGGAAGAGATGGCTGCTAGTTTCTGGGATTGTTCAAACTGCCTTGGCATGGGACATGTTTTGGACCATTGCACCAATTTGGTTCGATGCCGTAAGTGTTTCCGGTCCGGTCACGTTAAAAAGGACTGCACCCAGTCTCCTCCAAATATTAAACTTTGGGTTCCCAAAACCAGAGCGCCTACCATCGAGCCTCGCGCCTTCAACAGGAATCTTGACGTTTCGAGCTCCCCCGTCTCCTCTGCCTACTCTGACAAAGCCCCACCAAAAACGCCAGCCTCCTCCGCTTCCCCAACAAAACCACCATCTCCATCGCCGCCGCGTAGCCCAGCACCAAATCCGCCATCGATCCTACCTCCAGCGCCACCTCCATCCATGGCAGTCTATGAGCTTGACCCCCGACGCTTCCTTCCGGCGGGTCACGACATCGTCGATGGTGGGCCTTTTCGAGTACCGAGGACGTTCTACACGCTGGCTCAAGCTCCTCCCCGGCGCCATGAGTCCTTCATGGTCGGCATTGTTGACCCACCGCCGCCACCTGAGGATGTCGCTATTCGTCGGCAACAAGTCCATGCCTTCATCACCAACCAGCTTGAGCTCCCGGTACGATCTGCGCAAACTTGGTTTCAGGGTGTAGGACTATATGAGATGCAGGATCCTGTCATCTGCGCTGCTTTGATTTCACACCCCCCTTGGCCACTTGGATTAGATCAGCATGGCAATGAGTTGTTTATCAGATTTATTAGACATGATCATGGAGAGGGTTTCCGTGCTTTGCAAGGGCATAGAACGGGCTGGCTTATGTTTGTCGGAGTGCCTTTGGATTACCGTAATGCAGTCAACCTAGCTGAGGTAGTAGGCACGTTTGGTCAGTTTCATTATTGGAATCATCAAGATGATAGACTTGTCAGATCTCTCGTTTATGCCTCTTTCCCCGATAACCAGTTGGTTCCATGAGATGTGGTCTTTCGTCAGTTTGCAAATATTGGTGGAGCAGTGGTCTCATGGAATGCATCGGTCTCTATCCTCACTGCTGATTTCGCTGAGCAATTGCCTCCTGATGAGGATGTTATGCCAATCGATGGAAATCCCCACCCAATGCCAGGAGAATTGCACCCACCTGAACATTTTTGGGTTTTGCCACCGTACCCTGCTCTAGGGTGGAATGATGTCCCTCAGCCAGAACTAGAAGAGCCACCAGAGCCCAATCCGCAGGATCTGCATGGCTGGGGGCATGACAACAATGAGGTGGAAGTTGATCAAGTCCAGCCACAGGTCCAGGAGGCAAATTCTATGGTTTTAAACCCTTCAATGGGTTCAAATGAGTTAGGTGAGGCTTTGGGCCCATTGGAGCCTGTTCCCCTAGTGGATGGGCCAAACAATGCAGTGGTTAATGGCCCCATACTGGTTCAGGATAATGCAATGGAAGGAATACAACAGGAGCAGGGGCCTCACGAACCCCTCGATCAACCAGAGCAGCAGCACATACATGTCCAGCCAGAGCAGCAGCATTTTCTGGAAGACCCTGACAATGTTGTTGTGCCTGAAGATGTGCAGGATCCGGGCCAAAACAATCTTGCAATAGTCCCATATAACCCAATTGTGGTTCAGGCACCCCCTCTGCATGTTGGGCTTGTGAGAATTGTCATGGGGCCGGCTCTGCCGCCCGATTTTATCTGGAGAAGGTCTTTCGAGTCACTCATGCCTACTTTCCTGACTGCCAAGATCCCTAGGACCATGCCTACACCTGGTTTGTCACAGCAAAAGAGATCTTGGACAGTGGCTTTTGATCCTACACTGGCTCTCTACTTTCCACCAGCTGACCAGCATCTGCTACCTCAACGCACGGCTAGGAGACTTTTCTTGGAGAACGCATGCACAAAGGCTGTTGCACAAGCGTCAGAGGACAGTGTGCCCTTCTCCGAACCACCTACTCAGGAAAGTCAAGCTTCAGACAGTTTGATCTGCGCCTTTTCTTCTACAGTGCAACCAACCAGAAAAGCTCGTGCCAGAAAGAATCGACCTTCAGTTGTTCGGGCTGCTTCAGACTTTTCTAACAGAAGGGTGACCAGGAGTGCTGCCAAGTCTCAGGGTTTTAAGCCCATATCTCCTCTGTCTCCCAAGCCCAAGCCTCTTCGGAGGCCCCAAGCCAAGAAGTTAAAGGTTGACTCCACTCCCACCTCGCAGGACAAGCCAGAAGACAATGCAGCTCAAGATCAGGTTCCCCCTCCAACCCCAATTGCCACATTGCAGATGATTGGAGAAGCCCTTGGAGTCCCTGCTGAGAAGATGACTACGGAGAAGCTTATGGCTTCTTCCGACACTGCCCCCGCGCCTGCAGTTTCCCATGACGATTAAGTCTCTTATTTGTTATACAGGGAGGCATGTCCCTTGTCATGCCAGTTGTCTGAACCTTATTTCCCTCTTGTCTGTCGTCTGCACTTTGGTCTACTCTCTGGTCTATGTGGATGGTGTTATCTATGGCCTTTTGTTTCACTGTTATGCAGTGAGCTATTATCTCTGCCTCTTTTTATTGTCTACTCATGAATGCACACCAAACTAGAGATTGGAAGGTTCTCTGTTGGAATGTGCGAGGCTTAAACTCTGAAGATAGGCAGAGAAGTGTTAGGGCGAAAATTGAAGAAAGCCAGTGCTCTATCATCTGTCTTCAGGAAACTAAATGTAACTTCTTTGATCAACGTGCGATTAGAAAGTTTTTCCCGAGGAGATTTGATAATTTTGTTTATTCACCTTCTTCTGGTGCCTCTGGTGGAATACTTGTGCTGTGGTGTTCTAATATGTTCACTGGCACACTAGTGGATATTAAGCCGTTTGGTATCATAGTCTCATTCATCTCTGCCCATAATGCAAGTCGATGGACCTTGGTCAATGTTTATGGGCCTTGTCAAGGACAACCTAGAGATAATTTTGTTCAATGGTTGTATGATCTGGATATTCCAACTGATGATAAATGGCTACTTGTGGGAGATTTTAATTTCATTAGATCTCCTGACAATAGAAACTTGCCAGGGGGAGACATAAATGATATCTTTCTTTTCAATGAAGTCATTGGACACCTTGGTCTCCTTGAGTTACCACTAAAAGGAAGATCATACACATGGTCTAATATGCAAGAAAACCCATTGCTGGAGCAGTTGGACTGGTTTTTTACTTCCTCCACTTGGATAAATGATTATCCTAATGCAATGGTCCTCCCTTTAGCAAGAATAGCCTCGGGTCATGTACCTTGTGTTGTCTCCATTGCAACATGTATTCCCAAGGCCAAAATCTCTCGGTTTGAAAATTATTGGGTGGATCTGCCAGGTTTCTTTGACTGTGTGGAACAATCCTGGAGTGCCCCAACAAAGAAAACAAATTCTGCAGCTCATTTGACAGAAAAGTTCAAAAGGCTTCGCAATGCTCTTAAGCGATGGTACATCAGCCTCTCCAAACTCAAGAGAGCCATTACAGCTTGTAACAAGGTGGTCATCTTTTTTGATAATCTTGAGGAGTTAAGGCCTCTAACGAGACCTGAATTTAACTTCAGGAAAATAGTAAAACTTCATATTGAGGAATTACTCCATCTGCAGTTTTTATACTGGAAACAGAGGTGTACCATTCGGTGGATAAAAGTTGGGGAAGAGAACTCTAAGTTCTTCCAAGCAATGGCAACTGAACGTTTTAGGAGGAATTCCATTTCCTCTCTGCAGAATGAAAATGGTGATGTTGTCTCTGACCATCATCAGATGGCTGGCATGTTATGGGGCACTTTCAAGGACAGAATGGGTGTTTCTGAGGGGATTGATATGAAGTTTGACTTAGCCTCGTTGATTGATAAAGTGGATGATCTGGACAACTTATCTGCTCCTTTCTCTGAAGAGGAAATAAATGAGGTGCTAAAGTCTCTTCCCACTGACAGGGCACCTGGCCCTGATGGTTTTATTGGTTTGTTTGTCAAACGATGCTGGCACATCATTAAGGATGATTTCTTGCAGTTATTTCAGGATTTTTATGATGGCAAGATCACTATTAGCAGCATCAATGGGTCTTTAATCACCCTAATTCCAAAAAAACTTTCACCTGAAAGTCCTAATGATTTCAGACCTATTTCGCTGACTAATACTTGTCTGAAGTTCTTGACGAAACTATTGGCCAATAGATTGCAGGGGGTGATCCTAAAGTGCATTCACAAGAATCAGTATGGATTCCTTAAGTGTAGATCCATACAAGATTGTATTGCTTGGGCCTTAGAATATATCCATCAGTGCCACTAGTCCAAGAAGCCCATTTTAATTCTCAAATTGGATTTTGCCAAAGCCTTTGATACTGTTGAGCATGACCTCATTCTCAGACTTCTGCATCACAAAGGTTTTGATAGCAAGTGGATTGGTTGGATAAGAGAGCTATTATCCTCTGGTACTTCTTCTGTCATTTTAAATGGTGTGCCTGGAAAGCAATTTATCTGTAAAAGGGGAGTACGGCAAGGTGACCCACTATCACCCCTTTTGTTTGTTCTTGCAGCTGATCTGCTACAAACCTTGGTCAACAATATGCTAAGATCTGGAGTTCTTTCATTACCTATTGCATCTCATGATCCTGACTTCCCTATAGTGCAATATGCTGATGACACCCTTCTCATTATACCTGCTGTGGATTCACAACTTTTAGCCCTCAAGGAAATGCTTCAAGACTTCCATTCCTCCACAGGTCTTCGAGTAAATTTCCATAAATCATGCATATTGCCTATTAATGTGGATGACGCAGAAACTGCCAGGCTGGCTGCTGTTTTCGGCTGCCAAGTTGGGACACTACCCTTTACTTATCTGGGGCTTCCTGTGGGAACAACGAAACCTACAATCCAAGACCTGTTTCCTGTGGTTGACAGGGTTGAAAGAAGGTTATCTGCCAGCTCAAGTCTCCTCAATCAGGGTGCTCGGTTACAACTCCTTCAGTCAGTTTTGTCCTCCTTGCCTATTTATTTTCTCTGCAGTTTAAGTTTGCCAGCTGGCATTATAAAACAGCTTGAAAGGATTATGAGGCAGTGCTTATGGAGAGGAAATTCTGATACTCCTAGGCAATCACTTGCAGCTTGGCCACTTGTGTGCAGACCCAAAGATAAAGGTGGCATGGGGATAGTCAATCTCAGCATCCAAAACAGAGCTCTTTTGTCCAAGCATCTATCTAAGTTTTACAACAAAGCAGATATTCCATGGGTTACTCTCATCTGGAACACTTACTATGATGGCGTTGTTCCTCATGGCACAGTTTTATGTGGTTCATATTGGTGGAAAGATATCCTAAAGCTCAGTGAAGTTTTCAGACTCCACTCAGAGGTAACTGTCAACATGGGGGACTCTGTTCTTTTTTGGTTTGATGCTTGGGTGTTCCTAGGATCATCTACTCCCCTCGGAGAGAGATTTCCACGATTGTTCTCTTTCGTAATTGATGACAAGGTGTCTGTACGCGAGGTTCTCAACACAACTAATATGGCTGACCTTTTTCATCTACCCTTGTCGCTAGAGGCAATGGAAGAACTGAACTTTGTCCAGTCTGGTCTTCTTGACCTTCATGCTGATGTACAGATTCCAGATTTTTGGTCATGGACACCTGGTAAAGGTGTTTTCTCTGCAAAGAGTTATTACACTGTCATGCATTCTCATATGGCCACAGATACTCCAACCAAGTGGATTTGGGAAAGTAAGGCAACAATGAAGATAAAAGTTTTTGCATGGTTGATGCTAAATGATCGACTCAATACCAGGGACATGCTAGTGAGAAGGCACTGGAGATCCCCTCAGGATGATAACACCTGTCCGTTATGTTTTGCCCATGCCCATGAAGATAGAAATCATCTCTTCTTCACATGCCAATTCAGCACAAGGGTATGGAACTACTTGAGCATCCAATGGATAGCTGGTTTAACACCAGCTCAATGCCTATTTGCCGCCAGGAAAAGCTTTGGCAAACCTTTCTTCAGGGAGATTGTTTATCTAGCAGCTTGGAATATTTGGCTACTCAGAAATGGTAGAATATTCAGGCATGAAAGGCCATCTTTTGCTGCTTGGAAGAGGAATTTTATTCATGATGCTACTCTGCACACTCACAGATTGAAATCTAGTCTTAGCCCCCTGCTGTTAGCTTGGGTTAATTCTTTGCCCTAATTGGCTGTATATATCCATGTATATATTTTTGTATATGTTGTAAATAGCTCAATAGGTAAGTAGGCCCCTACTTCTATAGTTAGACTTTCTCCAGAACCTCTTTGTTTATTTGGTGGTTGGGTTTTAATAAATTGCTGTGGGGCTGTTGCCTCACAGTTTCCAGTAAAAAAACAGCATGGTGGGAGAATTTTACAGCCACTTACCCTGTAGACATTGTCACATGGGATCAGTTTCAGCAAGCTTTCTGTACTGGCCATGTTTCAGTAGGATCTATGGCCATGAAGAAGCTTGAGTTTCGCAACTTGCGCCAACGAGGACGAACAGTTGGCCAGTATGTGGATGACTTTAGTAAGCTAGCACGTTATGCCCCAGATGACGTTGCTATGGATGCAGCTAAGCAGGAGAAGTTCCTGGAAGGACTGAATGACGAGCTGAGCATGCAGTTGATGGTAGCAAGCTTCAACAACTACCAGGAGCTAGTAGATCGTGCTCTTATGATTGAAGGGAAGCAGCAGCAGATTGAAAACCGCAAGAGGAAGTATGGACAGGGGAAGTACAATTCTGGACCTCAGCAGAAGCCCCGTCTTACCCCTAAACCGGGCGTTCATTTTCAGCATACCCATGGAGGAGGTAGCTCGCACAACCATTATGGCCCCAAGAATGGTAATGGGAATGGAGGAAGCAACGACCAGAACCGTACCACCCCATCAACCCCAGCCAAGAGAGACCTGAGCCAAATCACCTGTTTTAAGTGTCAGAAGACTGGACATTATGCCAATGAATGTCCTGAAGGCCAGAATGGCAATGGAAGCTCTGGAAAGAAGCCAAACCCTTTCAACAGGGGACAGGTGAACCACGTTAGCGTAGAGGAGGTTGAAGCTCAGCCTGATGCAGTAATAGGTAAGTTTTTGGTTAAGTCATTTACTGCACTCGTTCTATTTGATACTGGTGCATCGCATTCATACATATCAAGGGGATTTGTGGATAAGTATAACTGCCCACTAGGATTCTTAAAACACCTATGCTAGTAAGCTCACCAGGAGCGGAGTATATGGCCAGTCAAGGATGTTTTCAAGTGCCATTAAGTACAGGAAGGCATGTTTTCCCTATGGATTTAATTATTCTGGAATCTCAAGGTTTGGACGTGATTCTCGGTATGGATTGGTTGTCGATGTATGGAGGAAACATCGATTGCGCCAGTAAGACAATTTTGCTCACGACGCCAGATGGAAGAAGGATCAAGTATGTATCTCGGCATGCGCCAAACAGGACACAAGTAAATTCCTTATCAGGAGTTGTGCAGGAGGAAGTACCAGTGGTAAAGGATTTCCCTGATGTATTTCCATAAGAGTTGCCAGGCATGCCGGCGGATAGAGATATTGAGTTTTTGATTGAGCTTTTGCCAGGCACATGGCCAATATCGAGGAGACCATACAGGATGCCCGCAAATGATTTGGTGGAGATTAAGGAGCAGATTAAGGAGTTACTGGATAAAGGTTACATTCGCCCAAGTTCTTCACCTTGGGGATCACTAGTACTTTTAGTGGAGAAAAAGGATGGATCATTAAGGATGGTTGTTGACTACCGCGGATTGAACGAAGTAACGATCAAGAACAAGTACCCACTACCAATGATCAATGATCTATTCGATTGGTTGCAAGGAGCTAAAGTGTTTTCCAAAAATCGATTTGCGATCAGAGTACCATCAGTTGATGATTCGAGAGCAGGACATACCTAAGACAACATTCACCACAAGATATGGGCTGTATGAGTATACCGTTATGTCATTTGGTCCGACTAACGCACCTGCCTATTTTATGAACATGATGAACAAGGTGTTTATGGAGTTTTTGGATAAGTTCGTCGTGGTGTTCATTGACGATATTCTGATTTACTCGAAGAATGAAGAGGAGCATAAAGAACATTTGCGATTGGTACTGGAGAAGCTCAGAGAACATCAGTTATATGCCAAGTTCAGCAAATGTAAGTTTTGGTTGAAGGAAGTAGGATTCCTCAGACACGTTATATCCGGAGAAGGAATAGCAGTTGATCCCACAAAGGTTATCACTGTGACCAATTGGGAAGCACCAACAACAGTTGGAGAGATCCGGTGTTTCCTTGGACTCGCAGGATACTGCCGGAGATTTATTGAGAACTTCTCAAAGATTGCAAAACCTATGACGGAGCTGTTGAAGAAGGATACCAAGTTCATATAGACCGAGGAGTGTGAGGCTAGCTTCTAGGAATTGAAGAAACGTTTGGTTACCTCACCAGTGTTGATTTTGCCAGACCAGACCAAGGATTATGAGGTGTATTGCGACGCTTCACGTCGAGGACTTGGAGCAATGCTTATGCAAGAGGGAAGAGTTGTTTCGTATGCTTCACGACAACTGAAGCCTCACGAATTAAATTATGCCACACATGATTTGGAGTTAGCAGCCGTAGTGCATGCATTGAAAACATGGAGACATTTCCTCATTGGAAACCATTGTGAGGTGTACACGGATCACAAGAGTTTGAAATACATCTTCACGCAGAAGGAGTTAAACCTCAGACAAAGGAGATGGTTGGAGCTCATTAAGGATTATGATATGAGATTGCATTACCATCCCGGAAAGGCTAATGTAGTAGCTGACGCATTGAGCCGTAAGAGCCATGTCAATACACTAAAGACGGGAGAGATACCAAAGGAGTTAGGCGAGGATCTTCGTGAGCTATGTTTGGAAATAGTTCCGAGAGGCTATGTAGCAGCATTGGAGATTCAGCCAACTTTGATGGATAGAATCAGAGAAGCTCAGAAGACTGACAAGGAGATTGTTTCGATAAAGGAGAAAATGAGCGAAGGAAAGGCTAAAGGATTTCGCGAGGATGAGCATGATACCCTATGGTTTGAAGACCGTGTCTATGTGCCCAATGACCCGGAGATCAGGAAGTTGATTCTGCAAGAGGCGCATGATTCACCGTATTCGATTCACCCCTGAAATACCAAGATGTATTTGGATTTGAAGGATATTTTCCGGTGGACCGAAATGGAGAAAGATATTGAAGAGTATGTAGCAGTTTGTGATGTATGTCAGAGAGTAAAAGCAGAGCATCAGAAGCCAGCAGGACTGCTACAACCATCGCCGATACCCGAATGGAAGTGGGATAAGCTAGGCATGGATTTTATCACAGGATTACCAAGGACTCGTTCCGGCTATGACTCGATTTGGGTTGTAGTTGATCGGTTGACGATGGTAGCTCATTTCATCCTGGTAAAGACCACTTACACCAGTGCTAAGTTGGCAAAGATATACATGACCAGGATAGTATGTCTGCATGGAGTTCTGAGGACTATCGTATCAGATAGAGGAACCCAGTTTACCTCAAAGTTCTGGAAGCAGTTGCACGAAACTTTGGGTACCAGGCTAGAGTTCAGTACAACTTTTCATCCACAGACAGATGGACAGACCGAGAGAGTCAATCAGATTTTGGAGGATATGCTGAGAGCTTGTGCGCTAGATTATGGATCTAGTTGGGACGACAATTTGCCATATGCAGAGTTCTCTTACAACAACAGTTACCAAGCCAGCTTGAAAATGGCCCCTTTCGAAGCCTTGTATGGAAGGAGGTGCAGGACACTGTTGTCATGGGACGAAGTTGGAGACTGGCAGTTGTTTGGACCGGATCGGATTAAAGAGTTTGAATAGATGGTGAAGTTGATTCACGATAGGCTCAAGGTAGCCCAGTCCAGGCAGAAGAGCTACGCAGATTCTAAACGCAAGGAGACAGTTTACAAAGTCGGAGACCGAGTTTATCTTCGAGTATCTCCATTACGAGGAATTAAGCGTTTTGGAGTTAAAGGAAAGTTAGCGCCACGTTTTGTAGGACCATATCGAGTTTTGGAACGTATGGGAGAAGTGGCCTACAAGTTGGAATTGCCCGAAGGATTGTCAGGAGTTCATGATGTGTTCCATGTTTCGCAGTTGAAGAAGTGCCACGCGGAGATGGCTGAGATACCTTTGAGAGACACAGTGCCATTGGAATCAATTCAGTGGGATAACAATTTGACCTATGAGGAGAAACCAGTTAAGATTGCCAGCCGAGTCACCCGCAGCAAGGTTATCAAGTTTTGTAAGGTTCAGTGGAGCCATCACACGGAGGATGAAGCCACCTGGGAGCGAGAGGAAGATTTCTCAAGGACCACCCTCACCTATTTTCTAGCCAACCCGAATCTCGAGGGCGAGATTCATCTTAAGGGGGGTAGGTTTGTAACATCCCAAATTTTCAATTTGGAATGTTATGCATTAGATCATCAATGCATACAATATTTTATTTGCTTTTGGTTTTGATCCTAGAAATTCTACGCAACTCAAGGACCCACGGAGAGAGTTGGGGATTTCGTTATTTTCATATTTGAGTTTTCTCAAATTTTGAGAATAGGATCATTTGATTTTAATTATTTTATTTTCAATTATTTTTATTGCAAAAATATGAGAGAGGGAATAAAATGACTTTCCCAAAATAAAGAAATATTAAGGATTTAATAATAAAATCAAATAAGTTTTTATTTCGGAGTTTTTTGCTATTTTATTTGAATTTAGGAAAAATATGCGTTTTCCAAAATTGCATTTAGGCCCCAAATAAATGTTCACTTTGTCTGGCTTGATTTTAGAAGTCGAGGAAAATTTATTTCAGGATTTTTGGAGTTCGTTTAGTATTTCTTTTATTCATTTTTCTGCGCGTTATTATTTAAAAAAAACGAACTGACCTAACGGGCCGTGCCTGACCAGGACACCTGGCCTGGCCGGCTTTATAAGTCGGGCAGGCCCAGCCGAAACCCCAACCACCCACGCCCTAACCCTAGCGCCGCCGCCTCGAGCCCGCGCCGCCCGCGCCGTCGCTCGCGCCGCCGCCCCGCCCCGCCACCTCGCCGCCCCGACGCCGCCACCTCGCCAGAGCCGCCGCCGCCGATCCGCCGCCCGAGGTTGCCTCGAATTCCGCGCTGCCGGTTTTCTCGGAAAACCGTTCGGTTCTTCGTCGGTTTTTTAGTTTCCGTTTTTTTATTTAGATCAGTTTTTATTGGGTTTAGGTTATTTAGCGAGCGTTCGCTCGTTTGTTCGTTTTAACAAACGTGTTCGTCGTTTAGATCCAGATAATGAACGTTCATTCGTTAATCTGTTCGTCGTTTTTCTTTTTCTCGGATTTTTCGCTATTATTTCTGATCATGATTTCTGATTCGATTTTCGTTTTAGTATAACTTTTCGCTCGTTTATCGGAATCAGGTGATTCAAGCGCCTGGAGTTTCGTATCGAAATCCTCTATCCGTTTAACCAACTTAAACAAGTTTTTGCTTCTGTAAAGTTTGATTTAGATCCAGATTAGTAGAATGAAATTGTTTTCTTTTGATGTTTGACTTTAGTTGTTTCGTTCGATTTGATTCTTTTTGCAAACCGGAGTTCTTAAGTTGAACTTTTGTCACGACCGGTTTTCCGGGCTTTAATTTCCAGAAAATGGCCGTCGAGCTCATCAGCCCCAGGATTACTGTTAGCTGATGAGGCACCAACTTGTTTACAGAAATTCCAAGCAAAAGTACAAAATATGTAGTACAAGACCATTGTGGCCTATGAGTACAACAATTGGTTTCTAGTGGCTGAGGGCGGAAGCGGTTTTTGTGGATCACCACGGTCTATGGGACTCCATTTCCCACAGGAACAGCTGATCAGGTTAACTCCTATCTTCGCGAGACTGCTATCACCGTTGCTTAGGTCCCGAGGCTGTCGTCGCAACGCTCCTCTCCAAGCAAGCAATCTGGCCAAGACAATAGCCAGGGACAAGCCAGTGAGTACTTTGAATGTACTCGCAAACATTATGAACATAGGTATAATATAACAATGATGTGCTGGAAATATTTTTATGCTCATGGCGTTAGTCACAGAAGATAAATAAAACTATGATGCGAGCAAGCATGTTATTTATGAATACGCAATAACCTAGTAGTATTAAAATTTATGAAATAAACAACAAGCAGGCCACAGTCGGGTGTCTTAGCGACGCCACATAAAGGGCTTTAAAAGAAATGCCGCAATCGGGCGTCTTAGCGACACCACATAAAGGGCTCTAAAAGTAAATGAAATAACATGCATGCCACAGTCGGGCGTCTAAGCGACACCACAGAAAGGACTTGAGAAATAAAATATGGCAATGCCACAGTCGGGCGTCTGAGCGACACCTCAGAAAGGGCTTATAAGATAATTAAATAATAAGCATGCCACAGTCGGGCGTCTAAGCGACACCACAGAAAGGGCTTGTATGAAAAGGAAATAACAAACATGCCACAGTCGGGCGTCTGAGCGACGCCACATAAAGGGCTTATAAAGTAACATAATCATAGTGAATATCCAGGAGGTGGTACCGTCCCAGGAATATTCATTATTTCAAACAATGCAAACGGTTAGTCCACAATGATAATAATCATAAACATCATATATCACAAGTCATAATCAATATTCGAGTTTAGTGGTTTTTCCTCCGAAGACCGACGCTAAGACCGACACTTGACCCATCCCAGACTATAATCCTTAACCGTGGACACGGCTATTCGAATAGGTTTAATATCTCTGCAGAGGGTGTACTCTTTACCCACGAGTAACGGATTCCTTTAGCCCATCGGGACTAATTCCATCTACGGTCTTTTAATTGAAAACACACCTGACTTGCACACACCAGCTTAACTTACCGGTGTCTGGAATCACCCACGACACCTGTCAAGCAAACTCTAAGTGGGGAGGCTACAACCTCGCGTAGCATGGGATCAAATTTCTCTCGCGCGCTCTAAGGGGTATCCCCCTCTCGGTCCCAACCGGATACACCCATGCCCCCGGACCAGGTGGCATGCCTACCGGATGCAGCCGGTATCTTCCACCATGGCCTCTCTGTACGGTGTGTGCCAATACAAGGGTTAACAACTTGCTGAACCATACCCCACCTACGGTAGGGACTAGTGGCAGTACGAAACAAGTATGGGGGTTACCGGAACAAGACTCGATCTATGGCTGACTCAAGAGGCTTATAAAGGTTCCCTGCATGGTTAGCACAACAAAAATACTTCAACCAACAAACCACCACCCATCATACCTTACCATGCCATACCGGATATAACCGTCCCGACGGAGACCGGCGACAAGCTCACGCCTACCCAAGGCAGAGGCTTTCCCGGATTCCTTACCGGCATGCATGTAAGGCATATGAGGATGATTGTCATCACACTAGTATGCTCATTTCCAACAGCAATGACATCACAATAATGCAACCATGCAAATGATCATATCACATGAAATAATAACACTCCGAACTAAGGTGGTGTTATAAACGTGTCAACTAACACACCAAAATTATTCTCCCGGGGTTCAGAATGCTTGCCTTCATGATGTAGAAAGGCAGGGTACACTCCAAATCTTTTGAAAGCTTTCTTCCTCTCTCCAAAAATCCTATTTTCAAAAATATGCAAATAACACATATTTCAAAAACAGCACAAAAAGTTGTTTGGAAATTTTTTCAAATAAATCTTAAAATAAACTAGAAAATATTTGAGAGATGTAGGAAAAAGAATTAATTCATTTGGAGTTATATTTAAAAAGATATAGTTAGTTAAAGTTCTGGTCAAAAACTGATTTAAATAAAAACAGAAAAAGAAAACGTTTGAGACGAGAATACGCTTTCGGTCAGAGGAGGCGTACTCGAGGTTTTACGCCTCCACTTAACCCACATGGACAGGCGCTGGGTCTCTGACGGTGGGCCCGCCTGGCCCACTGGTCAGGTTTGACCAGTCGCCCGCGTCGTCTCCCTCCTCTGCCCGAGCGGTGCGGGGCTCCGGCGATCGTCGCCGGCGAACGGTGGCTCTCCGCGGGCATCCGAGGGTGGAGATGGATCCGCATGACTGGGGCGGTTCTCCCGGTGGTTGAGGGGGAGACGGGGACGGAGTGAGTCACCGGCGGCGAGCTCTGTGGCGGAGGAAGGCCTCGGTGGCGAAGTGGTTTTGGGGCGGCGGTGGTTCTCGATCAAAATTGAGTAGGGGGTTGGGTTCATGGGAGGAAGGGGAAGTTCCTGGTGAAGAGAACGGAGCGGGGGAGGCCTTGGTGGCGCCGGAATGGCCGGGGCGGTGGCGGCAGCAGGAGTTGCTGGAGACGGGGAAGAAGGCCTCCCTGGGTCGATTTGCGAGCTGGGGAAGCGTCATTGGGGTGGCCTGAGGTTGCCTGCGTGCAGGAACGGCTCGGGGCTTCCTTAAATAGGTGAGGCAAGGCAGTTCTGCGGTGGTGGGGATAAGATCGCCGGCAAACCGATGTTCTGTAGCTGCAGGGGAACGTGGCGGCGACGAGAGCTAGGCGACACCCTTTGTGGATGATCACACACTGTTCCAGGAGGCAGGTGGCAAGCGCTGGCGGCTTGGGCGGCGCTGGCTAGCGCAGGAGTGGTCGGGCGGCGGTTGCGGCCGCGGGCGTGCCGCCAAACGGCTTGCTGGCAACGCTGCAGAGGCGGTCGGGGTGCTTGGCGCGACGCAGCGAGGGGTCAAGTGAGTGGCGCGGCTAGGCAGAGTGGTGGCAAGCCAGGGGCGCGACGCATCGGCTTGGGCGCGGCACGTGCAAAACACGCGCTCTGCTCGCGCCCAGAGCACGCACGGTACTTGTTCGACGAAATGCCCATGCATGCCAGGGGTCTCGGGTGAGGTTGTCAAGCAACAGAACTAAATTAGGTTTAGCAAGGGGATCAAGGGACATGGTGGATGGGTCAGGGGCTCAAGTTCACAATGTAAACTTGAAATCATGTCAAATCTGGCCATGCACTCAGGGTGTTTGACAAAATGCCAGAGGCATCTAGGCAGGTCTTGGAGTGGCCAAAACTTCCAGATCGGTGTCTGCTTAGATGCAAGAGGGGGTGGTAAGGTTAGTTTGGCAAAAGGAGAAACTTGTTAGTGCAAGTTTTGCAAAACTATACTTCTGGACAGGGAGTAAATGGCCTCATTACATGGACCAAAAGTGTTCCAAAGAGTGCATGCTCCTGGACTTAGGGGTTATGCAGGGTTGACTACAAGCAGGTGAAAACACAAGGTCACTAGAGCAAGAATGAATGGGGTTGCAGTACAAAACACAAGTCAGGTCCAGAATGAAAAAGAGGTTGGTGCACTTAATTTCTCCATAGGACATCACAAGGTTTTTGCATAAAGTTGGATGGCATGCAACCACTGACATCCCATAATTTTGGTGGAGGCTGGGAAGGAGTGTTTACATGAGTTGTAGTGCAAAACTGCCCACTGGACCAGAGAAGAAAATTGGTTGCAGAGCTCAAAATATTTGATGAATAAAAGTTATTTTTGCATAAAAGTGATTTAAAAACATCACTTGACATCTCCAAATTTTGGTTGGAATTTTAAGTGAATTTATCAAATGGTTGTAGTTCAAATATGGCCATAAAACCTTGAAAAACCATTTTTCAAGAAAATAAAGATTAAGCAAATTAATTATGTAATTAGTTCTGCTAATGAAAGGAAAGTTTCTCTTGAGAGTTTTAAACAAGTCCAAAAACATATTTGAAAAGTTTTCACTTTGGGGAAAAACTCCATAATAACAAGAGAGGAAATGGTTCAAAAATAAAAAGGGAGCCCAGAAAATAAGAAGTTTTAATTTCCTGGCAAAATTTTGATTGATAAAATAAGGTCAAAATTTTGGGGTGTCACAACTTTCTGGTTAGGTCTCTTATTTGAGTTTTACCTGTGTATTAGATTGAGTACTTATTGTATGCTTGTTTGATTTTCTGCGATAGAATACCCGGAGTGCGCCGCCTGTTACTTCGAGTCTCTAGGTTTCGTGGATCATCAGCAAGGCAAGTAACACTTTGACCATACCTATTTTACTACCCAGTTTTATTGCATTAGACCAATCCTCAAACATTGCATGATTAGGATCTAATTAAATTGTGGGATGAGAAGTAGTTGAGGTAGTACCTATTACCTGCTTTATTATCAAAACTTTGGGAGTTACTTCTATGTTTGCTTATTATGCCATGCTATGCTAGTAGACGTGGATTGGGTGAGTGATATCCATGACAGATGTGAGTTTGTTAATTAATGGTTTATCTAAGGTGGCATCTTAAACACACATCTGGGTGGATTGAGGTACCTGGGTATTCCAGGATTGCCTGTTGTTTTTCTTTATGGACCGCCACACAGGCCCAAAGGGATCATGAGATTTTTCATACTAGAAACTTCCGTGTGCAGCCACAAGCTATTATGGGCTCTAGCATAGTTTATTAAGTCGTGCGAACTCTTATAGGGTAGACTAGCAAATGTAGGGGAAAGTAGGTGTATCGGTCTATCCATCGTAAGGTGTAAGCGCTTCTGAAAGACTATGTCTCGGTTATCCGTTTCTCAAACACCATGTAGTGTGAGAAATCCAATGGAGGCGATCGAGTCTTGTGGGGAAAAGTGCGCAAACCTTTGCAGAGTGTACAAACTAATCATGATTAGCCGTGTCCCCGGTTATGGACGTTTTGAGTATCTAGTACTTGGATTATCATGTGAATCTCATTATGTTACTTTAAATTAATTTTGTTGGGTTTTAATGATGATGCTTAATTGGGATTGAGGATGCTGTCAACCATTCTCAATATTTAACAACCACTGTGATAGTTAAATAAAATTTATTCCTTTGCAGTAGGGAAAAACTGGCTTTACGCAAAAACTGTAACCATAGAGCTTTCCACCAGCCATATATGCATGTAGTATAGGCTTAATCTTTCATTACTCCCTATGTGTTACATTGCCAGCATATTCCATGTGCTGACCCGTTTTGGGCTGCAATGTTTCATGTTGCAAACTTTTCAGACGACGAGTAAGGTGCTTTAGGTCATGGTTCTATATACTCAGTGATGCCGTTGGAGTTGATGGACTCGCTTATCTTCCAAGTCTTCCGTTGTTATCGTTATTAGATGGCCTTAAGACATATTTATTGTAATAAGTTCTCTTTGAGGCATTCGATGTAATAAGTGTGTGATTGATACTCTATTATAAATCCTTCAAGTACTGTGTGGTGTCAGCATTACTGATCTAGGGATGACACCTGAGCACAGAGATCAGACTGTTTGAGGTCTGGTCGCTACAGATCATCTCGATATCGCCCATTCCATTCTCTCATGCTTGCATTAGATTTTGCTACTCTAATTGATTGCTCCTATTCTGATGCATAGCCTGCTTTTGTAACATGCTGTTGTACCTTACCTGCTTATCCTAAACTGCTTATTATAGGTTGGTTAGTGATCCATCAATGACCCCCACTTGTCCTTGTTTCCCCTGCTTCATCATCGATGATTCGATCAACGTGATCGACGACCAGAGCACGACACCTCACATCACATCATGCGCTCTTTTGTTGCTCGACTCTGTAGAGTTACTAGCGAGTGCCGAGGGTGGAACCTCATACATCACTCCTGATGAGATCTCTGTAGTGTAGCTAATCGGTCGCGGTCAACGAGGGTGGTTCCTCCTTCACCATTCCCGATACGGCTCTGTCGTGCAACACCTTGATTCGACACAAGGGGAGCCAAATAATATTCTCAAGTATTAGCAGTTGAGTTGTCAATTCAACCACACCTGGATAACTTAGTATCTGTAGCAAAGCATTTAGTAGCAAAGTAATATGGAAGTAACGGTTACGATAGCAAAAGTAATATTTTTGGGTTTTGTAGTGATTGTAACAGTAGCAACGAAAAAGTAAATAAGCGAAGAACAATATGTGAAAAGCTCATAGGCATTGGATCGGTTGTCGGCGTTCTGGGAACGGGGGTCCCCAGACTTGCCTACCTGCAGCCTGCGGCGCGGCTCGAAGGGGGCCCAGCACGGCCCATCTTCATCAACACAGACCCAAGACCCTCGTGAGGGGACAAGCCTCGCGGGGCGGACGACACGGAGCTTCCTCAGGCGTGGCCACATCAGGCTGGCTCATGAGGAGGCGGAGAGGTCAAGGCAGGGTACCTCACGAGGTGCCCATGACGCAAGCCATGACGACCATAGGCGCTAGGCGGGTGCAGCCCGCGCTGTGTCCTCCCTTTCCTCTTTGGTGCAAAGGGAGCAAGCGCAGGCAGAAGGATCAAGCAAAGGCACCCATTTCGGTGCAACGAGACCAAGACCAGCTCCGTGACAAGGAGTAAGTCACTGTGGAGCCCAAGCCAGCGTCATCACCAGAGCCTTTGGCAGGTGAGGACCAACTTTAGTCAGGATAAGTGTACCAGATGTTCCCCTTCAAACTGGCCAATTGTTGGCGCCCTTCCCGCTCAATATTTGGGAAGAGGCCCAGGGCCTTTGCGTATAAATAGGACTAGCCACCCCCAGGGTAGAGGCATCTAGATCATCTCATCATCTCATCATCTCATCACCCTGGCATCTAGACATCGAGCAACCCGGCAAACAGTTAGACAGGCATAGGCGACAGACGGAGAAAGAGAGAGAAGGGCGAATGAACTCCTCCTAGCAGTTCATCCCCCAGCCAATAACAGACCCTTGCGAGGCTGTTCTTCCTTGTATTGTTCATCATCATCAGCCCAAGAGGCAATCCACCACACCACACTGGAGTAGGGTATTACACCACATCGGTGACCCGAACCAGTATAAACTCTGTGTCTCTTGTGTTGTTCTTTTGGTAGCTTAGATCTTTGCGAGGTGGACGGGTACGGGCAGGTAGGAAGCGTAATCTCCGCGCGCACCCCAGAGTTCAAACCTTAAGGGTCTGCCGGAACCCGAAATCCGACATCGGTGATGGAGAATTATGCCGGATGCGGTTCATCATGTAACAGTCGTAACCTAGGGTGACACAGAATTAGCTCCAATTCATCAATGTAATGTAGGCATGTATTCCGAATATAGTCATACGTGCTTATGGAAAAGAACTTGCATGACATATTTTGTCCTACCCTCCCATGGCAGCGGGGTCCTAGTGGAAAATAAGGGATATTAAGGCTCCTTTTAATAGAGTACCGGACCAAAGCATTAAACAGAGTGAATACATGAACTCCTCAAACTACGGTCATCACCGGGAGTGGTCCCGATTATTGTCACTTTGGGGTTGCTGGATCATAACACATAGTAGGTGACTATAGACTTGCAAGATAGGATCAAGAACTCACATATATTCATGAGAACATAATAGGTTCAGATCTGAAATCATGGCACTCGGGCCCTAGTGACAAGCATTAAGCATAGCAAAGTCATAGCAACATCAATCTCAGAACATAGTGGGTACTAGGGATCAAACCCTAACAAAACCAACTCGATTACATGATAAATCTCATCCAACCCATCACCGTCCAGCAAGCCTATGTTGGAATTACTCACGCACGGCGGTGATCATCATGAAATTGGTGATGGAGGATGGTTAACGATGACGATGGCGACATATTCCCCTCTCCGGAGCCCCGAACGGACTCCATATCAGCCCCCCGAGAGGTTTTAGGGCTTGGCGGCGGCTCCGTATCGTAAAACGCGATGAATCTTTCTCCCTGATTTTTCTCTCCCCGAACACGAATATATGGAGTTGGAGTTGAGGTCGATGGAGCGTCAGGGGGCCCACGAGGCAGGGGGCGCGCCCTCCACCCTCGTGGACAGGTGGAGGCCCCCCTGACGTGGATTCTTCTTCCAGTATTTTTTATATTTTCCAAAAATAAGTTCCGTGGAGTTTCAGGTCATTTCGAGAATGTTTGTTTCTGCACATAAATAACACCATGGAAAGTTTGATGAAAACATCATCAGTCCGGGTTAGTTCCATTCAAATCATGCAAGTTAGTGTCCAAAACAAGGGCAAAAGTGTTTGGAAAAGTAGATACGACGGAGACGTATCACACCTCAAGTGTGAACCTCGAGGGTGATTCCTCTTATGTTCACCTTGATGATTACATCGAGTGGAATCCTCCGGGGTGATTCCTCGGGTTTTCCCCTTGATGTCTGGACACAAAGTTACCTTTACTTTACTTGAGACCGTTGTGAAAGCCGGGCGGGCCTGGAGAGCACCCGTGCGATGTGACAGTGCCGGCTGGCTATTTAGTGGTATCACCCAGGAGGGGGTGATAGCTTCGGACTTGTCCCGACAGCCGTCACTACTTTAATTGTGAATGCACTAACATGTTTGGGTATTTTTTTTCTGAATTGGCCTTTGGCCTTTACACACTAACCACTATGCGAGAATAGTTATGGGCCTCGACGTCGTAGTATCAGTTGAAGCTTTGTCAGACGTCCAGTTCAGCATGGCGGCATGGTCGGATTGTGCTGGCCATCTGAGGCGGTGCTGGTATCCACCCTGCGCGCAATGACCCGGAGTGCAACGGGCGATGGGACCAAGACCCCGGGGCACTTGGGATGTAGACCGGCGGGGACCTCTCTGCTGAGCCTAGGTAGGGTTGTGACGTGTTGATCTTCTAAGGCCGGGCATTGACCCTAGAAAGGTGTGTCCGGCCAGAGTGATCGAGCGTGTTGGGTAACGTGGTGCACCCCTGCAGGGAAGTTATCTATTCGAATACCATGTCCACGGTAATGGACGTTCAGACTTGTATCTGGATCTTATATAACTAGAAATGGATACTTGAGATATGTGATGGATATGTGGCTCCGGGATTGCTTTCTCGTAGGGAGTCGAGGAAGGATCTCTGGGCATTAATTCTACAACATGCTTATTAATGATAAACTGCTATTCTTTACTCTTCTACATGCTGCAAGATGCTTGGAGCTGCTTGAAGATGCTAGTCTTCGATAGGCTAGGCCTTCCCCTCTATTCCGGCATTCTGCAATTCAGTCCACATATACAACCCTTCCATTTGATACCAATGCATACTTAGTATAGATCTGATGCTTGCTAGTACTTTGGATGAGTACTGACGGTTGCTTTTCTCCCTCATTTCCCCATTTCCATTCTTCTCGGTTATCTTGCTTCTGTATTCGAGCCCTCGAGGCCACTAGCTTGTAATATAAAGCTTGTATTGTTTTATTTGTGTCTAGAGTTGTGTTGTGATATCTTCCCGTGAGTCTCTGATCTTGATCGTACACATTTCTGTGTATGATTAGTGTATGATCGAGTCGGGGGCGTCACACAAAGGGTGCCTGCACGTATAGGTTGAGCGTGTGTCTTGTGTCGTGTGCTGTGTGCATGCAGGCATACGAGTGTTGCGTGCGTGCATGTGTACGTTTCAGTGTTGCATGCATGTGTGCGTACGTGCGTTTGTACGTGTCAGTGTTGCATGCCTACATGTGTGCATGTGTTCGCTATGTGTATGTGTTAGTGTTGCATGCGAGTGTTGCGTGCGTGCATGTGTACGTGTGGGGTGAGGCTACACGTCAGTCGACTGACTTTTTCATCTCTCGTCAGTAGATTTTCCAGCCGTTGGATACAAAATCAAGGGCCTGCAGTTTATCTTCAACCTCCACCCCCCTGAGCTGCCAGCCACCACCGGCCGAACCACCGGCCACCGCCGCCCGCGGCCGGCCAACGCGGCCACGCCGCCCTGCCCGCCCCGAAACCACTCCCCACTGCCGATTTGCTGCCGCCCCAGCCATCCCACTAGGCCCCCCACGCCGAGCTTTTTCACCGGCGATCCCCACGCCACCGCCCAATCACTGCGCCCCCGCTGCCGGCGACTACCAACCAGAGGTCTCACGACTTTGAATCCCCACCGACCAATAATTTATTACTATTTATGTCCTTCATATACCCGTTGACGGGTGGGTCCTATGGTAATGTGCGTTGCTGAATGTGGACCGTTTGACTGGTCAATTGATCTTGTCATCAACAAATTACGGAGCTGTATGGTGAGCCAGTGACCATATGATCACCCTAAAATGTATTTTATTAACACAATAGAGACTCAAACTACCATTTCTTTCTTTCATATACGCGCAGACAGGTGCGCCCCACGGTTACACGCCCCGATGGTGCAACACTAGTTGCGCCACGTGGAACGTTTGACTGGTTAATTGATTGTGTCATTAACAAAATACGGAGTTGTACGGGTGAGCCAGTGACCGTATAATCATGACTTGTATTTTTTTAACACGGTACAGACGCAAGCACTCATATATACGCGCAGGCACTCACCACTATAAGCGCACACACGCAGACCCTACCCCTATGAGCACCTTCGAGAGAGTGAGCCAACATATGATCTTGAGATTTTACGAAGTCACCATAGGTGCCTAGTAGTTGAGTGGAACGTCTCCTCCCACTGAACGCACATCGCTAGAAAATACTGAAATTAACCCAGGATAAATGCGAGCACCAGGACTTAAACCCTGGTGGGCTCGAGAAACCACTGTCCTCCTAACCATCCAACCACAGGTTGGTTAGCACCACAAAATGTATGTGGTGACCGTGATGAGCTTATTCTGAAGTCCAGTGACCATATTGTGCTTTCGCTTCAAATACAATGACCATACTTTTCATCAACAAAATACAGAGCACGCATCAAATACAATGTCCGTCAGTGTCATCAACAAAATACGGAGACGTATCGTGAGCTAGATACCGTATGATCACCACGGGAATGCATACAGTGCCTGTAGTGAGCATATTCTGAAGTCCAGTGACTGTATAGTGCTTTCGCTTGAAATACAGTGACCATCACGCGTGAATGTGTCATGGGCATGCATACTTTTAGAGGGTCGAGAGATAGTTTGTGTGCGTACATGAAAGTGGTGTAGAAAGAGGGGGTGTCCGGTGGAGACAAGGAGAGATATGCCCTTTGTTTCTCTTTCTCGTGACTAATATTTTAGGAGAAAATATAAACATTCACAATCCAGAACAAATATTTTTGGGTGCACCATGCAATTAACTTTCATGTATAACATTATACTATTGTATATGCTTATTTTCTTAGTGGCCGTTGCGTGTGTGGTGTGGTGGGCACATCATTTCTAGTTGGGGTGGGCACATCATTTCTAGTTGTGGTGGGTCAACATGAGGACTCATGGGTCGGTTCCGTCCCGCGCCACATAGGTTGGACCGAGACGCATTATACGAAGACCCATGTGGAGGACTCGGCGTACAACACGAAGCTACCAGAGTCGTGGAGGACTCTATCCCCACTGGTGATAAGCCGACTATATATGATTTGTAACCCTAGGCCCCGAGTATGTTATAGAAGCCTGGGGGCTAGTTCGTCGATAGTATACACACACGCATAATGCCTGGTATTCATGTGTACTTAGTACACACCCCTATCACTAATATACAGTACCAGGAGTAGACTTTTTCCTCAATTGCAAGGGTCCGAACTTGGGTAAAACTTTGTCTCGTATTACCATCCAGCCTAATAGTCAGGGATATCCTACCGAATGATTTGATGGAATCATATCTTCCAACTACTAAGAGAGAGGTGTGTCTGGGGGGGGGCAATGTTTGTTGCGAGAGAGGCCTAAAGATAATGTGCGTGCGGGAGACACGTAGGCACATATATGTGCGTATAGAGGGCTAGTAGAGACCGTGCGTGTGTATATATGCATGTGAGAGATATAGTGTTTTCCAACTAAGATTAGTGAAAATAGTGGTACATAGTAGTCAGAAAGAGAGAGCGATATAGAGAGTGTGTGCGTGAGGCACCCCGACACGCCGGGAGAGATTGTGAGCATGTGTGAAAGAGAAATGCCGATGTATATACAGTGTGTGCACTTATGCGTTAGATAGAGAGAGATATAGCGCGTTTGTGAGAACGGGCCAATGCATAGTGCATCTATGTGTAAAATACGGTTCTACGCATTAAATTAAAATATAAATGGCATTATTATTTTTGGATGAGATCATGAATTTTGCAATTTGCGTATGAACAAAAATCGGTCTATCAGACACCCATACTCTATTGAATTCTAGCATGTGCATGTGTTTATTTCATATTATCGATCCATAGAGTGAGAGCGGTTTGAAATACAGGCAATGCATTGCTTTTTCAATTCATATATAAACATTAATTAGTGTACTCCATGTTGCTAGTGTGAAGCACTTTATACATTTGTCACTTACATGGATACATTCCAAATTGCTAGCTACGAAATAGAATACATGTTGAATTCAACATAAAGGGGGTTTCGAAGATTCGAATTCATAGGAAATGCATTCATCCATTTGAACCCGAGATAATGGCATTTGTAAATCAGATCTAAAAGGGGGCATCAATCTTTGTTGTGCGTTTGAACATGCTATATATTCATACGCATGTCTAACTTTTTTTTTGCAACCAAGGAGATTATATCTGGAACCATGCATGAACTGAGGTAAGTTGCATATTTTTTAATATATACTCGTCTACAATGTATATTCAAATGTACCCCCTGCATTCCAAAATAATCGTAGCTTTAGGATTTTCAAGAGTAAAGATTTGTGAAGTTTGACAAATCCTAAAAGTTTAATTCAAGAGAACCAAAAATGTTAATACTTCCACTCCCAAATATTGAACGGAGCGCCAAATAAGCCTGTGGTCACCCGAAACCGCGCGAGACTAATGTTTGGTGGTAGGAAATTACTGTCCTGACTCTGGCATGTGTAGCCTATCGGCCCGATGTCCAAAGGTCTAAACCGGGGTAGTTTTGTAACTTCACCAAGACGCCAGTCTCAACCGCCTCCAAGAAGCATTCATACACCGTGGGCACCTAAACACCCATGCGCTCGGCCGAAATCTATCCCGCCCACCATTTGGGACACCTGAGATTACTGTCCTACCCCCAACCCGCAATATGTCCGGAATTTTAGATGGGGGCAAAGTTTGTAACTTTCCCCAAATTTCAAACAAGCGTGTCCCAAACCGAAACACTGTTCACCCTTAGTTCCCCCTCCCTCTGTTTCCGCATTCATACTCCGTGGGCGCCAGAACGCCCTCTCCACCAGCCGTGAAACCCCAGCTTCCTTCGTCCTCCACCCCATCGCGCCCAATCCACTGTCGCCCTCCTCCATCACGTCGGAGCCGGTACCTCAACGTCGTCGTCCAACGCAACCACAACCGCAACGCCCTCAAGGACTTAGCAGCTGAAGCCGAGGTAGAGCTGCCTCCACAACACCGACTCCGACGTGCGCCGTACCAAAACCACTTCGACCACACCGTCCTGTGCCTCATCGCTGCCGCTCCACTGTCGCAACCGTCCACCGCACCAGAGCTGTTCCTGCTACGCCGTCGTTCGCCGCCTCGGATTTGGTTCCCCGCTGCCGACAGACGGCCACCGCACCACACTCAACAACTTGGCCATGGGTTCGTCCAAGGCTCCACAGTCCTCCACAACTTCTCGTTTCCAGCGAACCACAAGAAGATCGTTGGAAAAATAGAAGGAGGACACAACACTGCCAGCAGAAAGAGGTACTCCTCTTCCATTATTTGTGCAAATCTTACGTCTCTGCTCACACCGTATTCATCCCACGAAAGAAACTAGTTGAGCGCTTCGTACTACATCTTCTTCGTGATACTAAATGCACAAGGTTTCCTCCCATTTACTTTTCACCCTTGCTAGAGGTCAGTAGCCTGCCTGGATTTCAATTCAGGGTCAGTCGAATTGCAATTAAAAGAAGCAGCACCCACTTAGGCGCGTAGAGCACCTAGTCTGCCTATTCGCCAGGGAAGTGGCGCACCGGTCTCTATCATAGGGGTGTGGGGCGCAGGAGCTGCTTGCGCTGATCTGGAGGTCGGCGGGGCTTGAAGGGATGGCCAGGGGCGGTGCCAAGCACGACAGTGCAGTGAGGTCGAGGGGAGGGCGGAGGCAGGGGACCGGGCCGGCGTCCGCTGGCGTTTCGAGGAAGACGGTAACACTGACTGGCTGGAGATAGATGAAGGTGATCTACCCGTTGTTTGTACATTAGAAGGTGCAGAAAAAATGGACTGGCCTATTTATTTTCAGTCGACTGCTATTTTCATAGGACCACACCTTGTGGTGTGCTGAAGGAGCATATGCATTTCCCAGCCATCCCTGTGCTCATATTTCAAAATCCTAGAATCTAGTAATTTTGTGTGCCATGCATGTTGCAGAGCTATCATATGTCTCCCGTCATTTATTTCTCACCGACCTGCCATCTGCTACCTTTACACTGTACTACTTGTGCACACACTTCACCCATACTCACACTATTGTTTTTTATGCATGGGTATTTCAGACTCTGACGCGGTGTTGATGAATACAAAAAAGAAAAGACAAAAGTCGCTCCAGTGTAATTCGAAGATAAGCACTAAGCATTTCAATGCTCTAAGGGGTGCAGTGCCAGCAGATGGAGACAGTAAACGTAGCTCTATAGTTGATGATCTCAATTGCCACACACAACCATCCCAGGTGCTTGCTTTAACTTCACGCTGTCAACTGTGGTTTCATGTTGCATATGGTGTCTAGCTTGTATTGCTTCCAATTTGGTTAAATTGCATCAGCTTACTTTACACATTATACCTTTGATAATGACAAGCTTTCCTGTTTTTGATACATACTACATATGTCTATTAACCATGTTCGTACATCAAACTAATGCTCTTTTGTATCCCTCGTCAATCACTTATGATGAGACAATCACCCCAGTGGGTTACTATGAGACGCGCTACTCGTTTAAAGAGTGCAGTGTCATCCTCCCCACATGATTCTCAAGAAACGGAAAGGCTAAATGAAGATAGTCAACGTAGCTCTCTAGCTAGTTGATGACCGCAATTCCCCCACACCACCATCGCAGGTGCTTGCTCTTACTTGGCAGTGTGATATGTGGTTGCATGTTGCATATGGTGTCTACCTTGTAATGCTTCTAATTAGGGTAAATTGCATCTGCTTATTTAACACATTATCCCTATGAATATGACATGCCTTCCTGTTTTTGGTACATATTACGTCTTTCTATGAAGCATGTTCTTACATCAAACTACTTTTCTTGTGCATCCCTCGTCAATCACTTCTGACGAGACACCTTCAAGTTGACAGTGTAATATTGGTTGCATCTTGCATATCATTTCAAACATGTATTGCCTCTAATTTGTTGAAGTGCCACTTATATTGAGACACATCTAACTTGGTAGAGTGATTTTGGTTGGATCTTTCATATGGTGTCTAGATTGCATTGCTTCCAATTTGTTGAAATGCCTTCTTGAAAGTGCAACTATCCCTGGGTGGTTTTGGTAATTCCTAACAACATATAGCTCATTGAGCTAACACTATTCCAAGATTAATATTTCAGGAAAAGCTCAATGAATGGCATGACATGGATGAGGAAAGTGGATCCCTCAAAATTCTAAGGACAAAAAGTTTGGCTCAAGCTTGAAGCTCAAGACTCTACATTTTATATTTTAGTGATCCAAGATCACATTGAGTCTATAGGAAAAGCCAATACTATCAAGGAGGGATGAGGTGTTGCTTAATGAGTTTCTTGCTCTTCAGTGCTTAGTGATATGCTCCAAAATCCTCAACTACCTTCCCACATCCACATTTGACCTAAACCAAAAGTCAAACTCGGCCCACCGATTCTTTCTATCCGGCGCCACCGAGTTTCAAATGTCATAGCCACTGCCACAAACCCTAGGCAAATCGGTCTCACCGATAGGGATCTTGGTATCACCGAGATGGGATTGTAATCTCTCTGTTTCCCTTCGCAGCGTTTCAGTACAACCGAGATGAGCGATCGGTCCCACCGAGATTGCAATGTAAACTCTCTGTTTCCCTTTTGTAACATTTCGGTCTCACCGAGATGAGCTAATTGGTCCCATCGAGTTTATATGACCAACTCTTTGGTTAGCTTATTACCAAAATCGGTCCCACCGAGTTTGTGTAATCAGTCACACCGAGATTACGTTATGCCCTAACCCTAACCATATCGGTCCTACCGAGTTGCATCTCAGTCCCACCGAAAATCCTAACGGTCACTAGGTTTGCTGAATCGGTCCGACCGAGTTTAACCATTCGGTCCCATCGAGTTTGGCAAATTGTGTGTAACGGTTAGATTTTGTGTGGAGGCTATATATACCCCTCCACCCACTCTTCATTCGAAGAGAGAGCCATCAGAACATACCTACACTTCCAATACACATTTTCTGAGAGAGAACCACCTACACTTGTGTTGAGGTCAAGATATTCCATCCCTACCATATGAATCTTGATATCTAGCCTTCCCCAAGTTGCTTTCCACTCAAATCTTCTTTCCACCAAATCCAAATCCTGTGAGAGAGAGTTGAGTGTTGGGGAGACTATCATTTGAAGCACAAGAGCAAGGAGTTCATCATCAACACACCATTTGTTACTTCTTGGGGTGTGGTGTCTCCTAGATTGGCTAGGTGTCACTTGGGAGCCTCCGACAAGATTGTGGAGTTGAACCAAGGAGTTTGTAAGGGCAAGGAGATCGCCTACTTCGTGAAGATCTACCGCTAGTGAGGCAAGTCCTTCGTGGGCGACGGCCGTGATGGAATAGACAAGGTTGCTTCTTCGTGGACCCTTCGTGGGTGGAGCCCTCCATGGACTCGCGCAACCGTTACCCTCCGTGGGTTGAAGTCTCCATCAACGTGGATGTATGATAGCACCACCTATCGGAACCACGACAAAAACATCCGTGTCTCCAATTGCGTTTGAATCCTCCAAACCCTTCCCTTTACATTCTTGCAGGTTGCATGCTTTACTTTCTGCTGCCCATATACTCTTTTGCATGCTTGCTTGAATTGTGTGGAGATTTCTTGACTTGTGCTAAGATAGCTAAAATCTGCCAAGAACTAAAATTGGGAAAAGGCTAAATTTTTATTTGGTCAAGTAGTCTAATCACCCCCCTCTAGACATACTTTCGATCCTACAAGTGGTATCAGAGCTTTGGTCTCCATTTGATTTGATTTCCATAGCTTTTGGTGGTCATAGCCTTGGTTTCACAACCTAAGAGAGTATGGCGTCTAGCGAGGGAAATTATCACCGTAGAGGTCCTTACTTTGATGGTACTAATTTTGCTAGTTGGAAGCATAAGATGAAAATGCATATTCTTGGACATAGCCCCGCCGTTTGGGCTATTGTGTGTATTGGCTTGCAAGGTGAATTCTTTGACAGGAAAGAACCAAACCGTGAAGCTACTGCGGAAGAGTTGAAGATGCTGCAATGCAACGCTCAAGCTTGTGATATCCTCTTCAACGGATTGTGCCCCAAAGAATTCAACAAAATCAGCCATCTTGAGAATGCAAAGGAAATTTGGGATACTTTGATTGATATGCACGAAGTTACCAACTCCGTCAATGAATCCAAATTGGATGTGCTTCAAAGTCAACTTGACAAGTTCAGAATGAAGGATGGTGAAGGTGTCGCTGAAATGTACTCTAGGCTTGCTCTTATGAGAAATGAGATTGCCGGCTTAGGGAGTGAAGAGATGACCGATAGATTCATCATCGAGAAGATCCTAAGAGCCTTGGATGGAAAATATGATACCGTGTGCACATTGATCCAAATGATGCCAAATTACAAAGATCTCAAGCCAACGGAAGTCATCGGAAGAATTGTTGCTCATGAGATGTCACTCAAGGATAAAGAGGAACTTCACAACAAATCAAGTGGTGCTTACAAAGCCTCATGTGAAGCCCCCACATCATGAGAAACAAACCTTCAATGAAGAATTGAGCTTAATGGTGAAGAACTTCAACAAGTTCTACAAGAGTAGAAGCAAAGAGAGAAGCTCCAAGTCAAGGTCCTACAATGACAAAAGATCTTCTAGTCGAGAGCAAAACTGCTACAATTGTGGAAGGCCCGGACACTATTCCAATGAGTGTACGGCCCCCTACAAGAGAAGAGAAGATTCTCCCAAGAGAAGAAGTAGAAGAGAAGAATCACCATCTAGAGAAAGAAGGAGTAGAGATGATCGTTATGAACGAAGATCCTCATGGAGAAGCAAGGATTCGGAAAGAAAGGACAAGTCATCAAGGAGCTACACAAAACGAAGACATCAAGCTCATGTTGGTGAATGGGTATCCGGCTCCGACTCCGACAACCACTCCGAGAGAAGCTATCACTCCAACTCCGAATATACTCAAGATGAAGGTGTTGCCGGTCTAGCACTTGCGACAACCAACTCCTACGACATATTTGACTCACCAAATGAAGGAGTTGGAACATGCTTCATGGCTAAAGGCCCAAAGGTATCACACTCCGAGTATGTTGATTTCAATAGTGATGAAGATGACTTGTTAGGTGATGATGATTTACTTGTTGACAACTCTAGTGATGAATACTATGATGAAACGTCAATTAATCATGCTAATCAAGATAAAACGAATGACAATGATAAGGAGAAGATTGAGTCTCTAACTAAAGAACTAAACTCTCTTAAGTTAGCTCATGAAACTATCTTATGAGATCATCGAGAACTTTTAAGGACTCATGAGAAATTACGCTTTGAAAAGCTCAACCTTGAGCAAGAGCATGAGTTCTAAAAATCAATCAATGATGATCTTCGTAAGAAAAATTCTTCTTACATTGCCAAGCGTTTACTCTTATCCACTTACATGCCTCAAGTCAAGTCTAGTAACAAGAACAAGAAAGATTCTTCCTCTAGTAGTAACAATAATCATGCTAAATCCAATATTGTTGCTTCTAGTAGTTCTCTTGATTCTGCTAATGATTCTCTTAGCCAAGTTACACTTGAGCAAGAAAATATCTTATTGAAGGGAATTATAGAGAAAGGTGTTTACAAGAGCCTTGCCGGAAGTAAGCAATTCGAGGAAATTGTACGCAAGCAAGGAAGGCACCGGAAGAATCAAGGTGTTGGTTTTGAACGAAAGTTCAATGCCAATGGAGTTGAGTGGGAATAAGATCAATACCCAAAGATGAAGTTTGTTCCTCAACAAGAGAAGTATGATCCTACTTCTTTCAAAGGGACACAAGCTCAAGATGATCTTCCACCACAAGACCACAAGCAAAAAGGCAAGGACAAGCTTCAAGAGGAAATTGATGCATTTGAAGAAGCTCCTAAGGCCTTGGTCAAGTGGGTTCCCAAGACTACATCAAGTTCCACTTCATCAAGTACAACTACAACTCCGAGGATTCCCATCAAGATGGTGTGGATCCCGAAGAAGAAGAACTAGAGAGTTCTTTAGGGTGACTCCGCCAACATACTTCACTCTTATCATCTTGGCAAGAACAAGTGCGATCAACTTCCACATCTTGCACTAGTTCAAGGAGTCACAAACCCTCTTGTTGGTAAGACAAGGGACAAGGTAACCTAAAAGCTTTCATAGACATCATCTTGTGTGTGCATCACTTTATGTCTATGGATATCCTTGTTTGTTCCTTGTGGACTAACCCGTGTAGGTATTGAAAGTGCAACTCACTCCAATGGATAGCTCCAAATGATTTACATCAACATTGAGCATCCACATCTTCAACATCTACATGAAGTCATCATCAACAAAACCCAAGGTTAGTTCATCCCTCTTAAGGGGGGGATCTCACATCTAGGGGGAGCTTTACTCTAAGAATTGAGCTAAAGCAACTCTAATGGTGTGAACACAACAATGCTTTATGTAAAAGTGGTAACCCCACTTGTGCTTAAACGATGAGTATGACCTATGATCAAATGTTTTCATTTGACTCCTAAGTCAATATACTCATATATAGATGACCTAGTCATCGCAAATTGTTTGATAGATGCTAGAATTGGTTGTGCATGTTTGCCATATATTTCAATTGCCATTTTATTGTGTGAGCATATTGATTGCATATTTTACTCATTCGAGGACATCCACTTGTTGTTTTGATTGATTGGTTTTCTTTTCTTTTGCCAAGTGGATGGACAAGAATGCCTAAGAACCTTCTCTAGCTATCTATGCTTTTCTCGTCTCAAACTCTATTCATGCTACATCACAAAATTTGATCAAGTCAGATTCGAACCACTCTGTGTGAGGAGCACTCGGAGTCCCCGATTCGTCATAGACTTAAACTTCCAAAACTTCTTTGTGTGTTTTGATTTGACAGATTCATCCATTTCGGTCATACCGAGATCACTAAGTCGATCTAGGTTTTCAATCTCGGTGCAACCGATTTGAACTTTTTGGTCACACCGAGTTGCTGTAACTGTCAACAATTATGCATCTCGGTGCCACCGAGTTGTTCCACTCGGTCACACCAACAAGGTCGGGCTATATATACTCGCGGGCAAAATTTTGGAAATTTCTCCGAAACCCCTTCGCCCGCGCATAGCTCGTTCTGCCTCCTGGGTCTCCGGATCGTCCTCCTCGTCGCCAGCCGCCTCCTGTCGCTGGTCTCCGCCGCCGTCAACAGAATTCTTCCCTGCCGTTGCCGCCGTAGCGAGTTCATCACCGAACTAGGGTATGGACTCGATCACAGTGCTATCCCCGTCCGATTCCTTGCACATTGTGTTCATTATGATTCTTACCACAATTTAAACGCTTCTATCCAGTCAAAACACTCCGTAGATTAGAGTTGAATTGAAAATTTAGGTTTAGGTTTCCGCCGAAACCATCTCGGACCCACCGGGTTGTAGAACTCGGTTCCACCGATTCGGCCAAGGCCATTGCACATGTGGTTCTTGGTCTGACCGAGAATTGCAAATCGGTGTGACCGAGTTCAGGACTTTGTGAAACCCTAGCAGTCTCGGTGCCACCGAACTGTGACTCAGTCTGATCGAGTTCACTAGTTTAGGTTCCAACAGCTGCTTCGGTATCACCGAGTTTGAAAATCGGTTGATCTGAAATGCTTTCTGTGGAAAACTAAAACTAAGTTTTTGACTCATTCTTTTGCAAAAATCTCTGTATTTTGTGATGCTCATCCACTCTATCTCATCTACAATCTATTCACAGGGTCTGCAGTTAGTGTTTGCAACATGTCTGACCAGAGTGACAGCCAGAACAAGTCACAGGAGCAGGTGCACATGAGTGAGGGCACTAGTCCCTCTAGCAGCTCAGATGAGGGTAGCAGAAGCACCCCAAGCAATTTGCCAAAGGCTGCCACTAGAGCAAGCAAGAAAAGAACTTCAGAGTCTGAGGATGAAGATTATGTGGCAGAGGAAGAGGAAGCCCCATCAAAGAAGAAAGTGCTCAAAAAGGAATATGGCTCAGCTGCCGCCACTAAGCCAGGTCTGAAGACCAAAAGGACAGCAGGAAGACAGCCAATGTCCAAAGCCAGAGCATCCTCTTAGAAACCCTCCAAGTCAACTATAGGAGATGAGGCTGCAAAAGAGAAGAAGGAAAGAAAGAGGGGCAGATGGTGCAAGAAAGTTGATCCAATGGCAGAATTTGAGAAGCACTCTTCTGAGGAAGAAGAAGAAGAAGAGGTTGCTGCACCAGCACCTAAGGCCCAGAAGCTTATGGGTGATGCTATCAGGACAGGGGCTGCTTCATCAAAGCCCAAAGGAGCACCCAAAGCTGCCTCCAAGACCAAGACTGCACCAAAGAGGAATACAAGAAACATATTTGCTACTGAGAAGAACAAGGCCCCAGTGCCTGAAGTTGCTGCTGATGAAGATGATGAAGGACAAGTCCTGAGGAAGCTCAAGCCCAAGATTCCAGACCACAATGATGCTCATCGTGTGGCTGAGAACATGAAGATCAGGAGAGACTCAGGACTGAGGAAATGGAGAGAGTCAGATCCATATGCCGCCAGGAGAAGGACTGCTGGTGATTACAGGTTCCACACAAAGGAACAACAAGATTTCTATGAGACTGTGTTGCTGGACAAGAAACCTATAGTGTGTGATATGAGGTGGGTCGAATGGACCTACATGAAGGAGAATGAAGAACACTATCCTGGAGTGTATGACAGCTTCAATGCTTGTGGAGTTGCAGACTTTGTTGGGCAGAAGCTCACAAAGTGGAATGAGGAGCTCATAATGCAATTCTACTCCACAACACACTTCTATCCAGATGGCAGGATAGTATGGATGTCTGAAGGTACAAGGTACCACTCAACTATTGAGGAATGGGCAAATCTGATCAATGCCCCAAAGGAAAGTGAAGATGACTTGGATGTTTATGCCAAGAAAAAGATGGATCACAATTCTATGTCACAGATGTACAAGGAGATCCCAGACAAAGCTCTTGAGACTTTCAAGTTTGGTCAGTCCATTTTCTTCTATTAGGACTGCCAACGATCAACTGGATCCTAAGGCACACTCTTTTGCCCAAGTCAGGTGACCACAACATGATCAGAGGGCATGCAATTAATTTTCTACACATATTTGATGTGCCACAGAAGTTCAAGGTCATGATCCTTATAGTTCAGACTATCAAGAGGACTACAGCTGACCAGAAGAGAAGTTGTGGATATGCCCCACAAATTCAGGAGTTGATTAACTCAAAGATGGGCACAGGAAAATATCTGTTGGATAAGGAACACTTTGTTCTCTATCCTGACTTTGAGGACAATCAAGTTGTAATGAATGAAGATGAACCATCATTAGTACAAGCTCAAGAAAAGAAGGAGAGAGCAAAGAAAGAGAAGGATGCCAAGATGCCAACTCAAGAGGAGGAATCTGAGTACTTTTTGAAAAGCAAGCAGGACCAGCTTAGTTATTTGATAGCATGAACTCTGAGGATTGAGAAGGGGTTGGCCACCCTAACTCAAAACCAGGAGAGCTTGGAAAGAATCATGGAACAAAAATTCTATGATTTAGATGTCAAAGTAACTGAGATTCAATCTGTTGTGGAGCAACTACAGGATGACATGCAGGAGAGGAAGGGCAGAACAACCACCGATGCATTTGCCAGAGTTCCTCGAGCTCAGAGATCATCTGCAGAGCCAGTAACAGACACCAGAGTCACTTCATCTGCACCAGCTACAGCTCCAGCGCAACCAGCTCCAGCACCAACTCCTTTAGCTCCATCTACATCATCAGAAGCCTTCGTCCTTGGCGTTCTCCGGACACCACCACCTGAAGACCAAGCTTGAGAGACGTTTTAGTGCTATGCATTTTCTATGAACTTTTTGGTAACTTGTTGCCAAAGGGGGAGAAAAATGTATAGATCATAGGATTCGAGAGAGAGCGTTGCTTTTTATTCTCTCTTGCTTTGGTGGTTGAACTTTATTTGCTTGATTGAGATACTTTATGCTTGTTTGTGATACTTGGATGATCATGTGTGTTTGATCATATGCTACATTAATGCTTGTTGGATGATACTATCATTTTATCCCTATTTGATCATTCACTTTGCTTGGTGATGAGTGCATGCATTAATTCTTATCATTTTGAGCGCTCCGCCAAGATGTATGTGACATGGAAGAGTAACCCATGATCCTAACTCATTGTGCATTTGCAGTCCAAAGCAAGTCTTAAGATATGCACAAATTTAGGGGGAGCTCTTGCTTTTCACATACTTCTCAAAGCGACAATATCTTTCACTCTTATTATCATTTGTTGAAGCTTTGATCTATATGTTGTCATCAATTACCAAAAAGGGGGAGATTGAAAGTGCAACTATCCCTGGGTGGTTTTTGTAATTCCTAACAACATATAGCTCATTGAGCTAACACTATTCCAAGATTAATATTTCAGGAAAAGCTCAATGAATGGCATGGCATGGATGAGGAAAGTGGATCCCTCCAAATTCTAAGGACAAAAAGTTTGGCTCAAGCTTGAAGCTCAAGACTCTACATTTTATATTTTAGTGATCCAAGATCACATTGAGTCTATAGGAAAAGCCAATACTATCAAGGAGGGATGAGATGTTGCTTAATGAGTTTCTTGCTCTTTAGTGCTTAGTGATATGCTCCAAAATCCTCAACTACCTTCCCACATCCACATTTGACCTAAACCAAAAGTCAAACTCGGCCCCACCAATTCTTTCTATCCGGCGCCATCGAGTTTCAAATGTCATAGCCACTGCCACAAACCCTAGGCAAACCGGTCTCACCGATAGGGATCTCGGTCTCACCGAGATGGGATTGTAATCTCTCTGTTTCCCTTCTTAATGTTTTGGTAGAACCGAGATGAGCGATCGGTCCCATCGAGATTGCAATGTAAACTCTCTATTTCCCTTTTGTAACATTTCGGTCTCACCGAGATGAGTGAATCGGTCCCACCGAGTTTACCTGACCAACTCTCTGGTTAGCTTATTACCAAAATCGGTCCCACCGGGTTTGTGTAATCGGTCACACCGAGATTACGTTATGCCCTAACCCTAACCATATCGGTCCTACCGAGTTGCATCTCAGTCCCACCGAAAATCCTAACGGTCACTAGGTTTGCTGAATCGGTCCGACCGAGTTTAACCATTCGGTCCCACCGAGTTTGGCAAATTGTGTGTAACGGTTAGATTTTGTGTGGAGGCTATATATACCCCTCCACCCACTCTTCATTCGAAGAGAGAGCCATCAGAACATACCTACACTTCCAATACACATTTTCTGAGAGAGAACCACCTACACCTGTGTTGAGTTCAAGATATTCCATTCCTACCATATGAATCTTAATCTCTAGCCTTCCCCAAGTTGCTTTCCACTCAAATCTTCTTTCCACCAAATCCAAATCCTGTGAGAGAGAGTTGAGTGTTGGGGAGACTATCATTTGAAGCACACGAGCAAGGAGTTCATCATCAACACACCATTTGTTACTTCTTGGGGTGTGGTGTCTCCTAGATTGGCTAGGTGTCACTTGGGAGCCTCCGACAAGATTGTGGAGTTGAACCAAGGAGTCTAACATGGCAGTGTGATATCTGGTTGCATGTTGCATATGGTGCCTAGCTTGTATTGCTCCTAATTTGTTAAATTGCATCTCCTTAGCTTACGCATTATACATGTGAATATGACATGCCTTCCTGTTTTTGGTACATACTACATCTGCCTATCACACCATGTTCTTACATCAAACTACTGTTCTTGTGTATCCTGCATCTATCGCTTATGATGAGACAGTCATGCCCATGGGTTAATATGAGACGAGCTACTCTTATAAAGAGTACAATTTCATCCTCTCCACATGATTCTCAAGAAACAACAAGCCTAAATGAAGATATTGAACGTAGCTCTGTACTTGAAGACCGCACTTCCCCTACACCACCATCGCAGGTGATTGCTCTAACTTTGAAGTGTGATATGTGGTTGCATGTTGCATACGGAGTCTAGCTTGTAATGCTTCTAATTAGGGTAAATTGCATCTGCTTAGTTTACACATTATACTATAAATATGACATGCCTCCTTATTTTTGGTACACATTACATCTATATGTTAACCATGTTCTTACATAAAACTACCTCTCTTTTGTATCCTGCATCAATCACTTATGATGAGACACCTTTATTCGTTCAATATTGCATATTATTTCTAGCTTGTTGCTATGTATTGCTTCTAATTTGGTCAAATACATTTGTTAGGCCACCCTTTTAATTTGGCAGAGTGATATTGGTTTCATCTTTCATATGGTTTCTAGCTTGCATTGTTTCTAACTAGTTCAAACACCTTGTGCTTAGTTTACACTTTATACATCATACATGTCAATATGTCATGCCATCTTGTTTTTCATACATATTCCATCCTCCTATCATGCAGTTGTCTTACATGAAAGTAGTGTTTGTCAGTATCATGCATCAATGAGTTCTGAAGAGCAAATTTTATTCCTTTTTCTTGTGGGTTTGACTTGACAAGGCAAAATAAAAAAAGAGGAAGGAAAAGAGTAAGGAAGGCAATGATGGTGGTCCTCTGCAGCAACATAATCGGAGCATCTGTATTGATTCTCCTTGTACTGCTAGTGCATTACAAGTTCCAAGTCTCCGCTCCTCCACTCCACCATCCAAGGTGCTTGCTCTAACTTGGCAGTGTGATATATGGTTGCATGTTGCATACGGTGTCTAGGTTGTATTGCTCCTAGTTAGTGTAAACTGCATCTTCTTAGCTTACACATGATACGTGTGAATATGACATGCTTTCCTGTTTTTGGTACATACTATATCTATCTATCACACCATGTTCTTACATGAAACTACTCTTCTTGTGTATCCTGCATCAGTCACATATGATGGGACACCTTTAAGTTGGCAGTGTGATATTGGTTTGCGTCTTCATTATGATTTCTAGCATGTAGTGCTTCTAGTTTGATCAACGCCACCTATGACGAGACAATTTTAACTTGGTAGAGTGATATTGATTGCACCTTCCATATGGTGTCTAGCTTGCACTGCTTCTAATTTGTTGAAGTGCCTTCTGCTTAGTTACCACATCATAGGTGTGAATATGTCAAGTCGTCTAGTTTTTCAAACATATTCCCTCCTCGTATCCTGACTTTGCCTTTCATCAGAGTAGTGTTCGTTAGTATCATGCATGAATGAGTTCTGAAGAGCTAATTTTATTCCTTTTTCTTGTCGCTTTGACCTCACAATGCAAAATCAATAAAGCGGAAGGAAATTGGTAAGGCATTGGATGATGGTGGTCCTTCTGAGCAACTAAAACGGAGGGTCTCTACAGATTCTACTCCACCATCCTCCCAACAAGATTCGCAAGACAACGCAAGGCTAGACGGTCAACGTAGCTGTGTAGATGATGAGCACATGTCCCCTACTCCACCATCACAGGTGCTTGCTCTAAATTGGCACTATTATATGTGGTTGCATGTTGTGTATGATGTCTATCTTGTATTGCTTCTAACTTTGTTGAATTGCATCTGCTTACTTTACACATAATGCCTGTGAATATGACACATGTTCCTGTTTCTAGAACATACTATATCTGATCACACCATGTTCTTACATCATACTACTGTTCTTGCATATCCCGCATCAGTCACTTATGATAAGGCACCTTTAAGCCGCCACTGCGATATTGGCTGTGTCTTGCATATGATTTCTAGCATGTACTACTTCTAATTTGTTGAAACGCCAGACAGTTTGAACTTGGCAGAGTGATATTGGTTGCACCTTTCATATGGTGTCTAGCTTGCAGTGCTTCTAATTTGTTGAAATGCCTTCTGCTTAGTTACCACATCATAGGTGTGAATATGTCACGCCGTCCTGTTTTTCGTACATATTCCATCCTCGTATCATGTGTTTTCCTTTCATCCGAGTAGTGTTCGTCAGTATCATGCATGAATGAGTTCTGAAGAGTGAATTTTATTCCTTTTCCTATCGGTTTGACTTCACAATGCAAAATCAATACAACTGAAGGAAATTAGTCTGGCAGTGGATGACGGTGGTCCTTCGGAGCAACTCAAACAGAGGGTCTCTACAGATTCTACTCCGCCATCCTACCAACAAGATTCGCAAGACAATAGAAGGTTGGATAGTCAACGTAGTTGTGTAGATGATGAGCACTCCCCTACTCCACCATCATAGGTGTTTGCTCTAACTTGGCACTATTATATGTGGTTGCATGTTGCGTATGATGTCTAGCTTGCATTGCTTCTAACATTGTTCAATTGCTTCTTCTAACTTTACACATAATGCCTGTGATTATGACACCCGTTCCTGTTTCTAGAACATACGTGTGGATGATGAGCACATTTCCCCTACTCCACCATCACAGGTGCTTTCTCTAACTTGGAGCTGTTATATGTGGTTGCGTGTTCCGTATGATGTCTACTTTGTATTGCTTCTGATTTTGTTGAATTGCATCTACGTAGCTTACAACTTATACCTGCAACAGTCACTTACCCATAAGACACATTTAACTTGGGAGTGTGATGTAGGTTGCATCTTGCATTGTCTTCTAGCTTGTACTGCTTCTAGTTTCTTGAAATGGCACTTATGACGAGACACTTTTTACCTGATAGAGTGATATTGGTTGCATGTTCATATGGTGCCTATATTTCATTTCTTCTAATTTTATTGAAATGCCTTCTGCTTATTGTTTTTTATACATATTCCGTCCTCCTATCGTACGTCTGAATATGCAATCTTGTATTTTTTGTATATATTCCATCCTCCTATCCTGCGCTTGCCTTACATCAAAGTAGTGTTCGTCTGTATCATGCATCAACCAGTTATGCAGAGCTAATTTTATTCATCTTCTTTTGGTTTTGACTTCATAAGGTAATATCAGAAAATAGGAAGGAAAAGAGTAAGTTAGGGGATGTTGGTGGTCCTCCGGACCAACGCAAACATAGACTCTCTAGATTTTCCACTGCTACTGCTAATGAAGTTGAAGTCCCAAGTCTACATGATGAGTTCATCTCCCGTACTCCACCATCGCAGGTGCTTGCTCTAAGTTGAGAGTGTGATAATTGGTTTCATGTTGCATATGTTGTCTAGCATGTTTTTCTTATATTTTGATTAAATTGCACCTGCCGAGTTTATATGTTATACATGTGCATATGACATGCCTTTCTATGTCTAGAATACACTGCATCTATCAATCATACCATGTTCTTACATCAAAGTACTGTTGTTGTGTATCCCGCATCAGTCACTCATGATTGAACGCTTTTAACATGGAAGTTTGATAGTGGTTGCATCTTGCATTGATTTCTACGTTGTACTGCTTCTAATTTTTCGAAATGCCACTTATGGCAAGACACTTTTAACATACTCATAGGGAAGTTTTGGTGGAGCCAACATGACAAGGAAAAAACAATGCACTGGATTAGTTGGGAGACTCTAACCAAGCCAAAATCTTTGGGAGGTCTTGGTTTCTGAGATATGTATAGCTTCAACATGGCGATGTTGTCACGACAGGGGTGGCTAGAGACCCAGACAACTTGTGTGGCCGAATCTTAAAGGCCCGTCACTTCCCGCACTGTAATTTATTACAAGCTGAACCAAAAGAGGGCATCTCGTATTCGTGGAGGAGTATCCTGACTGGCCTGGACCTGGTGAAGCAAGGCTACATTTGGAGGATTGGGGATGGGACGCGAGTTAACATCTGGAGCGGTCCCTGGATCCCACGGGCTTGGTCGCGACAAGTTATTACACCAAGGGGACCTAATATGATCACACATGTCAGCAACCTAATTAGCCCTGTCACAGGTTCATGGGATGAACAACTAGTTAAAGATGTATTTTGGCCAGATGATGTGCGCCATATCTTGTAGATTCCATTAAGAGAGGGGGTGGATGAATTTGTGGCCTGGCACTTTGATAGTAAAGGAAATCACACGGTGAAGAGCGCCTACAAATTGCATGTGCAGCTAGAGAAACAACGCAGGCGAGACATTCCTGGGAGCAACACAGTGGTTGCAGGGAACTTTGAGAGGTGCGATGATCCATCTTGGAAACGAATCTGGAAGCTACCTTGTCCACGGAAAATCCAAATGTTTGCCTGGCGGGTCAAGCATGAATCTTTGGCACTTCGCACCAACCTGGCCAGAAGGGGAGTCAAGCTTGAAACCACAAAATGTTCTTTCTGTGGACAAGCAGACGAGGACAGAGCACACCTTTTTATTAGGTGTAAATCGGCTAAAGAAGCTTGGAGAGCTATGAACCTAGAGAAGGAGGGAAGTGCACTTGAGCAGATCAACTCCGTGCATGCAATGATGGACTATTTGTGGGGAATTGATGAGAAATGCCGTGTGCAGATTCTGACAATGTGGTGGCATCAGTGGAACAATAGGAACAAATTAAGGGAGGGAGAGATCCCTGTACAAACTTCTGAGCTGATTAGTAGGGTGATTAGTAATACACAGGAGTACATGCAACTGTTCAGTGCAAAGTGTAAAACTTGCAACGTAATAAAATGGCAGCCGCCGACGCAAGACATGGTGAAGATTAATCTGGATGGAGGTTTTATGTCTGATGAGACTTTTATCTCTTGGGGAGCTGTGATTAGAGATGAATATGACCATGTTCTCCTGGCCCAAGAACGTAGGAGGGAGAAACTAGCGGATACATCTGATGCTGAGGTGACAGCGATGTCTGAAGCTATTTCCATGGCTGCCGATGTAAGCGCGCTTCGCATGACTTTTGAGACAGATTCCCAACTCCTGAAAGAGGCCTGGAACTGACCAAGGTGGATTATTCCCGTATGATGCTATTATAGAAGACCTCAAATTTCAGCACAATATGTGGTTCTCAAAGCAAAATTTCATTATTTGTCGTTGTAATTCGAACTCTGTAGCACATGAACTAGCTAAGGTTGGTCGTCTATGTTTGCCGGATGATAGCATCGGCTGGAACACTATTGTACCACCCCTTGCTGCTGCTTGTGTTTTGGGTGAATTACTCGAGCACCGTTAAGTTATAAAGCTTTGCTTTATCCTAAAAAAATTAGTATTATGTAGTACTTTATTTATTGCCATCATCTGGAACCCTTCTGATGTCCAAACATAGCCTTCCAATATATCGATCTTTATGTCTCGACCATTTCGAGACTCCTCGTCATGTCCATGATCACATCCGGGACTCCGAACTACCTTCGGTACATCAAAACACATAAACTCATAATACCGATCGTCATTGAACATTAAGCATGCGGACCCTACGGGTTTGAGAACTATGTAGACATGACCGAGACTCACTTCCGGTCAATAACCAATAGCGGAACCTGGACTCTCATATTGCTTCCTACATATTCTACAAAGATCTTTATCGGTTAAACTGCATAACAACATACGTTGTTCCCTTTGTCATCGGTATGTTACTTGCCCGAGATTCGATCATCGGTATCTCAATACCTAGTTTAATCTCATTACCAGCAAGTCTCTTTATTCGTTCAGTAATGCATCATCCCGTGGCTAACTCATTAGTCACATTGCTTGTAAGGCTTATAGTGATGTGCATTGCCGAGAGGGCCTAGAGATACCTCTCCGACAATCGGAGTAACAAATCCTAATCTCGGCCTATGCCAACTCAGCAAACACCACCGGAGACACCTGTAGAGCATCTTTATAGTCACCCAGTTACGATGTGACGTTTGATAGCACACAAGGTGTTCCTTCGGTATTGCGGGGTATGTACATTTAAGGATGTATACCCCTCGGGTGTGCGGTTTATCCGAACATGAGCTAAAAGTCGTATAGAAACGAGAAAAAGGAAACAGTGAAGGGATAGAAAGAGGAACGAGGAAAAAGGGTATATTTGCGGACTTTTAGGCGTAGAATCTCCGGAGCCTTGCTGCGTTCCATGGGTTTGGCTCCAAACGATTATCCAAAGCATTGCGGAGACGATAGGCTCCTCTAGTGAGAACTTCAACTATAATGAAGGGACCTTCCCATTTGGGCTTGAGCTTGTCCTTTTTCTTCTCTGGTAGGCATAGAACAAGTTCACCGACATTGTAAGTCTTTGCCCGTACTTCTCTGCTTTGATATCGATGAGCCTGCTGTTGATAGAATGCGGAATGGGCCTTTGCGACATCGCGCTCCTCCTCCAGGCCGTTCAAGTCATCTTGCCGATCGAGCTCGGCTTCTCTCTCTTCGTACATGCGCACTCGAGGTGAGTCGTGAATAATGTCGCAAGGCAAGACCGCCTCTGCACCGTACACCATAAAAAAGGTGTATATCCGGTCGTGCGATTGGGCGTGGTCCGCAACCCCCAGAGTACGGAATCGAGTTCCTCGATGTCGGTGTCAAAACCGGCGGATCTCGGGTAGGGGGTCCCGAACTATGCGTCTAGGCGGATGGTAAAAGGAGACAAGGGACACAATGTTTTACGCAGGTTCGGGCCCTCTTGATGGAGGTAAAACCCTACGTCCTGCTTGATTAATATTGATGATATGGGTAGTACAAGAGTAGATCTACCACGAGATCAAGGAGGCTAAACCCTAGAAGCTAGCCTATGGTATGATTGTTGTATGTTGTCCTACGGACTAAAACCCTCCGGTTTATATAGACAACGGAGAGGGTTAGGTTTACACAAAGTCGGTTATAATGGTAGGAGATCTAAATATCCGCATCGCCAAGCTTGCCTTCCACGCCAAGGAAAGTCCCTTCCGGACACGGGGCGAAGTCTTCAATCTTGTATCTTCATAGTCCAGGAGTCCGGCTGAAGGTATAGTCCGGCCATCCGGACACCCCCTAATCCAGGACTCCCTCAGTAGCCCCTGAACCAGGCTTCAATGACGACGAGTCCGGCGCGCAGATTGTCTTCGGCATTGCAAGGCGGGTTCCTCCTCCAAGTACTTCATAGAAGATTTTGAACACAAAGAAAGTGTCCGACTCTGCAAAATAAGTTTCCACATATTGCCGTAGAGAGAATAATATTTACACAAATCTAACCTGCCGACGTATTCTGTAGCGTGACATCACACTACGGCCAAGCCTTTATTCGAATCGTTTTTACTCCCCCACCTCAGCGCATTTTGCGAGGCGGTTTCCTTGGCACGTCTTGTCAAAGCAGAGATCGTGGCCCCTTTATTTACGGGATTCTCATCAATACGGATGTGGGTAACCCAGTCGTGCCCGTTGGTATATCCTCTTAATTAAAGGCGAGTCCCAAACGGTTACGGGGAGGGCCCTTGGTATTCAACCTCTTATAAAGAGACCAAGGCCTTACTCCTTTCTTTCAATCTCAAACGATTTCGCCCTTCACCTCGAGTTCCAACACCCAAGGCTCCAAATTTCGGGTGCTTCGGATCTTCGACAATGTCCGGTTCCGACCTTCGAGGCTGATGGGCACCCTCTTCCATTATGGAGGAGGACGTGCTAAAGCTAAGAGAGGCCAGGTTCTTAACCGGCAAAATCTCGCATAGGTTGCCTGCTCAAGGGCAGGTCATTCCCACTCCCAAGCCTGGCGAGAGCATGGTGTTCATGTCTCACTTCCTTCGGGGGCTAGGCTTCCCGATGGATCCCTTCGTGAGGGGGCTCATGTTTTATTATGGGCTGGAATTTCACGACTTAGCTCCGGAGTCCATCCTCCACATTTCCTCTTTCATCGTTATGTGCGAAGCCTTCCTCAGTATTAATCCCCACTTCGGACTATGGCTCAAGACCTTTAAAGTAGTGCCGAAGACGATCGAGGGGCGGCACGCAGAGTGCGGAGGCGCTGTTATAAGCAAGAATGCTGACACTCCATGGCCCGAGGGCTCTTTTCAAGAGCAGTTCAGCTTATGGCAACGAGAGTGGTTCTATATCACCGCTCCCAGGGGCACCAAGTGGGTGGCGCCGCCTGCCTTTCGTTCGGGTCCCCCACCACGGCTAGCGTCATGGGTCAATAAAGGACTTGACTGGGGGTCATCCAAGGACGTGCCTTTGTTGCAGGGCCGCATTAGGGATCTCTTAGAAAGAGACCTCAGCCTGGTCAAAGTGACGCAAGTCATGCTGATCCGCCGAACCCTGCCTGGGAAACGTCGCTCCCTCCGCCTGTGGGAGTTTAATCTGGAGGGACCGCGAGCTCTCCAGCATTTCATGGGCGCAACGCCCGCGAAGATGTATAAATTGTTCTACGGATCACAAGTGATGTGTCCGGACTTGACCGAGGACGCAGGCCTGAGCTGCAATCGCCCGGATACTAAAGTGAGTAGCCTTGTGCCCGGACTTGCTATCTGTATATTTGTCATAAAACTTGCTTCTAAAGAATTGTTCTTTAAACAGGAGTGGATAGTGAAAGCAAAGCTTATCAGGTGTCCGGCTCCCCTCCCCGAGACCACGCCGGATCCCGTGCTGGTCAGGATGTTGAAGGTGGTGCCTTTGAAGGAAAGCGAGGGGGAGGACAAGGGAACTATGGCCTCCTCGAAGGAGGCCGTTCGGAGGGAAGGAATAGAAAATTCCTTTCCTCAGGGAAAGAAGAGGACTGCCTCTGAAGACCCAGAGGTCGTGGCCTCAAAACAGGGGAAGAAATCTCCGACAGTGTTTCCTTCGCCGGGGGATACCTCGGCCGAACTATGCCCTCAAGGGGGCCAGCCCTCCACCGAGCCGTAAGTAGAAAGGGTTTTTTTCTTTGAGAAGAATCTTTGTTTTATATCTGAGAAGAGCAAACAAAAATTTACCTTGTAGTTCGGACCTCGGCCCTTCTCAGCAGAGCTCATCCTCGGGGGATCTTCTTCCGGAGATGATGGAGAGCGGACCGCCTCCCCCTGCCAAACTGCCTAGAGAGGCGGACGACCCAGAGGTATCATCGCGGAGGGTTTCCCCGGATCCGGCAGGGCCGGAAGGTAGCCATGTGGCCCCCTAAGGTTCTCCGTGTCCGTCCTTCAAGAAAGACCATAGGACGAGTCCGGCACTGTCCCGTGCTCGGTCGGAGGAGCTGAAGGATCTGCTAGGGCGAGCCTCTATCTTAGGGGAGCATCGTGCATTGATGGGCACGGTGATTGAGAGGGTTTCGTCTGCAGAAAGCAGATTGCACGAGGCCGTCAGAAGTTTACTGACGGGTTTTGAGGTACGCGGAATAACGCGCCCTTTTTTAACAGTGGCGCATAAACAAGATGCGCCCTGTGCACATAGTAGCCCCTGAGACTCTGTGCGTTGTCAAAATTGACGGCGCGCAGAGGATCATAACCCCAGGTCTAAAACACTGTCTTCGTATGTAGGTGGCGAATTGTCCGGCGTCCAGCTGGACTAATGGGTTTGCCGAGCTAAAACGGCAACTTGACGTGGCAGAGGCCGACATCGTGCTTGTTAACAAGCGGCTTGACGAGGCGCAAGGTATGTAACCCCTCCAGTGGCACCTGGTAAGAGGAGCCTATGCCAGTATCTTACCCTGTGTGTGCTTGATGCAGATGGTGCGGCTGCCATGGAGAGTCTTCGGGCGGAACTTGCCCGAGCCAAGGAGCAAGCCAGAAAAAGTGATGCGGCTGCCAAGAAGGCCCTTGAAGAGCTGAGAGCCGAATAGGCTGCTCACTGCCGAAGCAAGAAAGAGATGGCCGAGATGGCCGTGAAGCTGAAGAGTGATGCTGACCGTTGCAGGCTTCTGGAAAAAGAAGATCGGGCGGAACAGACGGACTTGGAGAAGGTCGTTGCCGATGCCAAGGATGCCCGCTCTACGATGAGAGCTGCGAAGGAGGAGTTTCGTGAAGCCGGAGAGATCGCGGCTGGAAAGCCCTTTATGCTGCGGAGGAAGTTTTGTGATCCTAAGCATGCTCCGTTGGACCGGCTGTGGAGTACGACGGACACCTACCTGGATTTGGCGGCAAGTGCTGCTGATGCGACCGAACACTTTCGAGATCAAGAAGATCGCGAAGTGGAGAAACTCTTCTGGTCCCAGTTCCACAATCCAGAGCGTCCACTATTAGTGGCCGATCGTTTGGCCGAATGGGCCGCGCTGAATAGGTTGTCCGAACTCGCCATGAAGTGCGTCATGAGTCATCTGTGGCCGGAGAGATCAGAGCCAAAGAGTTATTTCAGCTTGGTGCAGCAATTCCTTGGTGCGGTGCCGCGTATCAATGCAATGAAGAGGTCAGCATGCATAGAGGGCGCACAGATGGCTCTTGCCCGTGTCAAGACATACTGGGCGGAGATGGAGACCACCGTTGTTGCATCCAGAGATTCGGACAAAAGCCGAGTACCCGCCGAGCCCTATTTTCAGGAAGTCCTTCAAGGCGCTCGTGTGATAGAGACGCAGTGCTCGAAGGATGCTATGTTCTAATAGCATATTTTAGTGTAAAACAATATTTTGATAAATTGTAGAAGCCTTTTATACTTGTGCCTTCAAGTATTTGAAACACCTCCTGTGCGGCCGTTTTAAGCTATATATAATATGATAGATGGCAGTCGTCGGCTTCAGCCCCCACGCACATAGTGCGGGGGTGCTCGCAGAAGGCGCATTTTCACACTTGATCCAACATCTTGGTCCTACAAAGGAGGTGATAGCGCAGCGGGCTAGGCAATCGGACTATAATGCTTTATCACTTTCACTTAGCCATAGGAGCTTGACAGTGAGGCTACTTAGATAGCCCCTGGTGGCGCCTGCTCTCGCCCGATGTCGGGGCGCATATGTGCCTGGCCGGGAAACGGCCCTTCGTTAATGCGGAGGAATCCTATAGATTCCGGTGAGTCATCGAGTGGTTGACCAGTCTCACGCTATATCATGACAGTTAGTTTTCGGCTTTCTCTACTGAGGTGCTCGCCTGGCCGAACCGGGACACAATCGCAGTAGTTCTCCTGGTGCCGCCTTAGCCGATAGAGCGGAACATAAGGCAGCAAAACACAGGAGCCGGGCAACCCAACATTTTCCCAAAGACATGATTCGGAGCTGATGCATATAAGGCCAAACTCGCGACGCTGAACACTCCCTAAGGTATTCGGTCTTTGTGAGTGCGGGCGGGACCACGCCCTTAGTTATAAGCCCCTAGTGTCCAGGTACGCGCAAAATTCCTGACGTGGCCACATGCCAAGACGCCAGTCCCCTCCTTGATTATAATGAAAAACCAGAGGATGTGTATCAACAAGAGACAGTAAAAAAGGTTTACGCAGGGTCTTAATCTGAAAAGAATCCTTGGAACGGGTCCCTGCTGCATGTCTGCGCCTGTGTTTTCGTTGTGCCGTATCCTGGACGGGCGCAGCAAGTTGTTCATCTGTAAAAGAGAGGAACTTAGTTGAAAAAAGGGTCGTGTCGAACAGAAGTTATACTAAATAAGCAAAGTATAAATTGAAATGGGTAAAATCGAGCTTGATTGTCTCGTATTTTATATGCGCGGAGCCCCTAACGCAGGGGTATACGGCTATTGAGCCTTTATTAATTATATGTTTATGCCGGACTCGTCTAGCCATGTCCATGGTCTTAACGACCTGTTTGGATGTTTTTGGCTGGTGAAGCCGTTTTATTGTGGGGCTGTTAAGGCAGCCGCACGATCCTCCGCATGGGGGGCGCATTTGATGTTTCCCTTTAGTGAGATGATGCCTCGTGGACCGGGCATCTTGAGTGTAAGAGATGCGTAATGTGGTATTGCGTTAAAGCGGGCGAAAGCTTCGCGTTCCAGCAGTGCTTGATAGCGACTTGAGAATGGGACGATGTGGAAAGTTAGCTTTTCACGACGGAAGTTGTCGGGGAAGCCGAATATAACTTCAAGCCGGAGAAAACCCATGCAATGGGTATCCGGACCTGGCGTTACCCCTTGAAAGGAGGTTTTGCTGTGGCGAATTCTTGTTGGGTCTATCCCCATGTGGCGGATTGTGTCCTGATATATCAGGTTTAGACCGCTGCCGCCGTCCATCAGGACATTTGTAAACTGGAGTCCGCCAATTATTGGATCGAGTACCAAGGCAGTCCAGCCTGCGTTCTTGATACTTCTAGAGTAATCCCGATGATCGAAGATGATTGGTTTTGACAACCAGTGGCGGGACTCCTTTGGGATAGGCCGTATGGCGCGTACCTTTATGGGCGCCGCACATTTTGTTATGTGAAGTAAGTTTACTGTTTTTACTTCTTGTGGAAAATTCTTTTGTTTCCTGGTGCTCTGCTTTTGGGGTTCGTCATCGTCTTCGCTTGGTGTGTCGAGCCCCTTGTGTTCGGCGTTGAGTCTGCCGGATTGCTTAAAAACCCAGCAATCTCTGTGGGTATGGTTTGCAGGCTTCCCAGGAGTACTGTGTAGCTGACATATCTTGTCTAAGATTTTGTTTAAGTTGGACAGCTCGTCCCTATTATATTTGAGGGGCTGCTTTTTCTGATTCTGCCGCGAGCTTTTGAATCCGGCATTGACTATCGTGCTCTTCGGACTATTTTCCTTAGTCCGGCGCTGGTCCTTGTTGCGTCGCGGTTTTCCGTTTCCATCCCTAGTTTCGGATGTACTTGGGTCGTTGGTGCTACATCTTGCCAACCAGCTGTCCTCTCCTGCGCAAAAGCAGGTCATGAGGCTTGTTAATGCGGCCATTGTTCTTGGCTTTTCTTGGCCGAGGTGTCTGGTGAGCCATTCGTCTCGGACGCTATGCTTAAAAGCTTCTAAGGCTTCGGCGTCCGGACAGTCGACTATCTAATTCGTTTTAGTAAGGAATCTATTCTAGAATTGCCGAGCTGACTCTCCGGGCTGTTGAGTTATGTGACTGAGATCGTCTGCATCCGGAGGGCGGACATAGGTCCCTTGAAAATTTGCTTGGAAAGCGTCCTCGAGCTCTTCCCAACTTCCAATTGAGTTTTCAGGAAGGCTTTTGAGCCAATGCCAGGCTGGCCGTTTAAGCTTGAGGGGTAAGTATTTTATGGCGTGGAGGTCGTCTCCTCTGGCCATATGTATGTGGAGGATATAATCCTCGATCCAGACTCCAGGGTCTGTTGTTCCGTCGTACGCCTCTATGTTTACGGGTTTGAATCCTGCTGGAAATTCATAATCCAGGACCTCATCGGTGAAACATAGGGGGTGTGCGGCACCCCTGTATTTGGGTGTGCCGTGATGTTCGGATACTGGTTTTGTTGCATTGCTTACGAGAGCTTGCTTTCTTGGCCCATAAATAGATCTGGCTGGGCCATCTTTTTGATGCGAATCCTTGAGTGGATCGCGTGCCAGCTTGTGTGCGGCGCCGCTTGCCGCTCCATGCTGGCCGTGGGGTCGTCTATCCGATCGGGTGGCTTTCTTACTTTTTGACTGTGGGGGCTCTAGGGCCTCCCCGTCGAATTCTGGTAGTAGCTTTCGCTTCGGAAAACTTTTTGTGCGGCGACTGCCGCCGTATTTGTCTGCGGTGTTGAGTATTTTGCTCCATTTGATTCTGAGTGCGTCTTCTGCGTTTTTGAGCTTCCGCTTCTGTTTTATCAGGCTACGTGCAGTAGCAACGAGCCTTTCGTGGAGGTTCTTCTGCTCCATGAGCTTATCCGGTGTAAGGTCGTCCGGAATGCCGTTTATGCCGGGGGTGGGTTGCTCGGTTTCTTTATCCGAGTTGCCCTGTTCGGACGGTTGCTCTAAGGCATGCTCGTCGTCCGCCGGCTCATCCTGCTCTATGGCTGGGTCTGTATGGCTGTCGTCTTTATCGAGGCGGGGCTTGGAGCGACATTTACGCCGCCGCTTTGATTGCTTTTCGAGAGATCGATCCCTCGTTGCATCCCCGTGTTCCTCGTTGTCGCTTCCTTTAGGTGTATCCACCATGTACACATCATGAGATGAGGTTGTTGTCCAATGCCCTATAGGTGTTGGTTCATGTGCGTCTCCTGCATCGTCGTCCATATCGTCGATGTCTTCGGAGTCGAAATTGAGCACGTCGTTCAAATTATCGACAGTGGCTACCAAGTGGGTGGTGGGTGGGCTTTGAATTTCTTCATCGTCCCTATCCCAACCTTGCTGACCGCAGTCCGGCCAGGGCTCTCCTGATAAGGAGAGAGACTTTAGTGACTTCAGAATATCGCCAAAGGGCGAGTGCTGAAAGATGTCTGTGGCGGTAAACTCCATGATCGGTGCCCAATCGGATTCGATTGGTAGGGGCGTGGAGGGCTCGAAGTCCGGATAGGAGTCCGGCCCCTCGGAGTCACGGGCCTTGCGGAGTGCGGGGCTGGTGTCCGGCTCGATCGCTGTTGGGATCACAGCCCCCGAGGCGGCGTCCAACCACTCATCCTCGATTGGCCCAGTTGGTTCCGAATCGAGGGTCGAAACCGATGCGTGTGCGGCCTCTAGGGCACTGTTCGGTGGCAGAGCTAGATCATGCCTATCATGACAGTGCGGCGCGTTCGGCTGTGGCTCGAATCCATCGAAGATCAAGTCTCCGCGGACGTTAGCCGTGTAGTTTAAACTTCCAAATCTGACCTGATGGCCAGGGGCGTAGCTTTTGATCTGCTCCAGATGACCAAGCGAATTGGTCCGGAGTGCGAAGCCGTCGAAGACGAAGATCTGTCCAGGGAGAAAAGTCTCACCCTGGACTGCATCGTTATTGATGATCGGAGGAGCCATAAGGCCTAAAAGTGACGACACAGAGGAACTCTCAATGAAAGCACCAATGTCGGTGTCAAAACCGGCGGATCTTGGGTAGGGGGTCCCGAACTGTGCGTCTAGGCAGATGGTAACAGGAGACAAGGGACACAATGTTTTACCCAGGTTCGGGCCCTCTTGATGGACGTAAAACCCTACGTCCTGCTTGATTAATATTGATGATGTGGGTAGTACAAGAGTAGATCTACCACGAGATCAAGGAGGCTAAACCCTAGAAGCTAGCCTATGGTATGATTGTTGTATGTTTTCCTACGGACTAAAACCCTCCGGTTTATATAGACACCGGAGAGGGTTAGGGTTACACAAAGTCGGTTACAATGGTAGGAGATCTAAATATCCGCATCACCAAGCTTGGCTTCCACGCCAAGGAAAGTCCCTTCCGGACACGGGACGAAGTCTTCAATCTTGTATCTTCATAGTCCAGGAGTCCGGCTGAAGGTATAGTCCGGCCATCCGGACACCCCCTAATCTAGGACTCCCTCACTCGACCCGGTGTTTGTCTGATTCTTGCAGAGATCACACTAGTCTGGGTTTGATGCTGCTCATTATCATGCCGTTAGCCTGTTCGACCTGACCATTTTTCTGAGGGTGGTATACGGAGGCGTAATTGAGCTTGATGCCCAAATTGGCACACCAAGTTTTCACCTCATCTGCTGTAAAGTTAGAGTCGCTGTCAGTAATAATACTGTGCGGGACACCATGACGATGTACGACGTCGGATATGAAGTCTATCACTGTCGGCGTTCTGGGAACGGGGGTCCCCAGACTTGCCTGCCTGCGGCCCGCGGCGTGGCTCAAGGGAGCCCAGCACGGCCCAGCTTCATCAACACAAGACCCAAGACCCTCGCGAGGGGCCAAGCCTCGCGGGGCAGATGACAAGGCGCTTCCTCAGGCGCAGCCTCGTCAGGCTGGCTCACGAGGAGGCGGAGAGATCAAGGCGGGGTACCTCGCGAGGTGCCCGTGACGCAAGCCGTGACGACCAAGGGCGCCAGGCGGGCACCAACCCGCGCAGTGTACTCCCTTTCCTCTTTGGTGCAAAGGGGGCAAGCACAGGTGAGAGGATCAAGCAAAGGCATCCATTTTGGTGCAACGAGACCAAGACTAGTCCAACGGTGGGAAGGAGGTCATCGTGGAGCCCAGAACGGCGTCACCACAGGGCCTTTGGCAGGCGAGGACCAACTTTTGTCAGGATAAGTGTACCAGATGTTCCCCTTCGAATTGGCCAATTGTTGGCGCCCTTCCCGCACAATATTTGGGAAGAGGCCCAGGGCCTTTGCCTATAAATAGGACTAGCCACCCCCAGGGTAGAGGCAGCTAGCATCAAGTGATGAGGCCAGCAGAACCTCGAATCATAGCAAGCAGAGAGAGAGAGAGGGAGAGAGAGAAGGGCGGCTGAACTCCTCTTAGTAGTTCGTCCCCCTGGCTAAGAACAAACCCTCGCGAGGCTGTTCTTCCCTGTATTGTTCTTCATCACCAGCCCAAGAGGCAATCCATCCACCACAAACTAGAGTAGGGTATTACACCACAACGGTGGCCCGAACTAGTATAAACTCTGTGTTCCTTGTGCTGTTCTTTCCGTAGTTAGATCCTTGAGAGACGGAGAGGTAGAGGGCATAATATCCGCGCACGCCCCAGAGTTCAAACCTTAAGGGTCTTCCGGAACCCGAAATCTGACATTTGGCGCGCGAGGTAGGGGTGTGCCGGAATTTGCCTTCCACCGCTTCGTCCTCCCCCGACCGTCGCGTCCATGTACGACGTCCGTCGAGCCCGCGCCACCCAGGCGGCCCCCGTCGGTGGGCGTCCGCCTCATTCCCTGTCGCCCGCCACAAACGCCGCTACCGGCCTGCCGGGGAGCGAGCATCAAGCATCATCCCAGCATCTGCCTGTGCGACGAGGTGACCGCACCGCTACATCAACACTCCCGGTCATCGCGGCCCTCCTGGGCGGCTCGCAGGCGCCGCCCACAAGTCGCCACTTCAAGCCGTATGTCCGCCGGGTCGGCGCTGTTTCCGCGCGGCAGGGGGCTCCCACGGACTAGGTGGCGCGCGAGGTCGGTCTGACCTTCAACTCGGAGGACCACCCCGCCAACCTAGCTGGCTCGGGCGCGCTCCCCATGTTGTGCACCCCCACAATCTGCCAGGTAGCCATCACCAGAACCCTCGTCGACGGCGGCACGGGCCTCAGCATGCTCTCGGTCGAGACCTTCAATCTCCTCTGCATACCCCTGGAACGGCTGCAGCCCAGTCGGTCTTTCTCGGGCGTTGGGGGCGGGTCATCCAGCTCCTTGGGATAGATCCGGCTCCCAGTAACCTTCGGCACCTACGACAACTTCTGCACGGAGATGGTCGACTTCGACATCGCCCCCATCGGCCTCCCCTACAACGCCATCCTTGGGTACCCAGCGCTGGCCCAGTTCATGGCCGCCACGCACTTGGCGTATAACCTCATGAAGATGACCGGAAGCAGCGGTGTCCTCACCGTGCATGGGGACACCGGGGACGCCCTGCGGGTACTCAAGCTCGCCTTCAAGACGGCGGCATCGGCACAGCACGCCGGCGCCGGGACCCCCGAACCCAAGGGGGCTGCGCCGGCCAAGAAGAAGCAGTTGTTCACCCAGGACAAGGCGGAAACCAAGCAGATACCTGTTGACGAGGACGGGTCCTCCAGTGCCACTTTCACCATAGGCGCCAACCTCGAGCCGGAGCAGGAGGAGGCCCTGATCAGGTTCCTGCGTGCAAATAAGAAGGTATTCGCTTGGTAGACTGATCAGTTGGCAGGGATCCCCCGGAGCGTCATCGAGCATCACCTCAACGTATGCCCAAACGTGCGCCCCGTGAAGCAGAAAGCCAGGCGGCAGTCCGCAGAGAAGCAGGCCTTCATCGTCTAAGAAACCCGCAAGTTAGAGGCCGCAGGGGTCATTCGCGAGGTCCGATACCCGGACTGGTTGGCCAACCCTGTTGTTGTGCCCAAAAAGGGAGGAAAGGAGCGCATGTGTGTCGACTTCACCAACCTCAACAAGGCATGCCCGCAAGATCCGTTCCCACTCCCCCGCATCGACCAGATCGTCGATTCCACCACGGAGTGCGATTTGCTCTGCTTCCTGGACGCCATCTCAGGGTATCACCAGATCAAGATGGCAGTAGAAGACGTCGAGAAGACCGCCTTCTTAACCCCATGCGGGGTGTACTGCTATACATGCATGCCATTTGGGCTGCGTAATGCAGGGGCGACCTTTGAGCGGCTGATGCACATCACCTTGGGTCCGCAACTCGGGAAGAACGTCGAAGCTTACGTTGACGACATTGTGGTGAAGTCTCGGGAGGCCAAGACCCTGATACAAGACCTGGAGGAGACCTTCGCGAGCCTCGACGCAGTGAGCCTACGGCTCAACCCAGAGAAGTGTGTGTTCGGGGTCCCCTCAGGCAAGCTCTTGGGGTTTCTCGTGTCCCACCAAGGCATCGAGGCTAACCCGGAGAAGGTCAAGGCGGTCGAGGACATGAGCCCGCCGAAAACCCTCAGAGAAATGCAGAAGCTCACCGGGCGCGTGACCGCCCTAGGGCGCTTCATCTCCAAGCTGGGGGAGCGAGCGCTGCCTTTCTTCCAGTTAATGAAGAAGAAGGGGCCTTTTGAATGGACTGAAGAGGCAGATAAGGCGTTCCAAGATCTCAAGAGGTACCTGACCAGCCCCCCAGTCATGGTGGCTCCGCGCCCTCGAGAGCCCCTGCTGCTCTACCTCGCTGCCACACCCTACTCCGCCAGCGCAGCCCTGGTGGCGGTCAGGGAGGAGCGCCGAATCAAAGCCACATCAGCAGCTCGGGACAAGACGAAGCAGAAACAGGGAAGGCCCACAGGAGATGCAACCGTGGCTGAGGAGGATCAGCCGCTGAAGAGCACACCAGCAGCAGGAGAGGCCACTCGCCTAGACGGGCTGCCTCCCGAGGTCATGTCACCTCGCGAGGCGCCCTCGCCTCAGGAGGGTGCCACGGACGCTAATGCTCTCGGTTTGGTTGAGCATCTAGTCTACTTTGTCAGCACGGTGTTACGGGACGCGAGGGCACGGTACCCTATGCCTCAAAAGCTCCTCCTCCCGCTGCTGGTGGCCTCACGCAAGCTGCATCACTACTTCCAGGATCACCCCATCAAGGTCGTCTCGTCATACCCCTTGGAGAGAGTGCTTAGGAGCCCCAACTCAGCCGGAACAGTTGCCCAGTGGAACATAGAGCTGCAGGCGTTTCAATTCGAGTTCAGCATGACCCGTATCATCAAAGGAGTAGCGTTAGCGGATTTCGTGGCAGAATGGACGGAGGCGCCAGGCCTCAAGGACGACGAGGATCGATCCCTCTCCCCAGGGATTGAGGCGCCAGAAGGCTGGGTCATGTACTTCGATGGGGCGTTCTCCGGGCACGGCGCTGGGGCTGGTGCGGTGCTAATATCGCCCACTCAGGACAAGCTCTACTATGCCGTACAGCTCTGTTTTCAGCAAGGCGAAAAGGTCTCCAACAACATAGCGGAATATGAGGGTCTGATAGCGGGGTTGAAGGCCGCAGCGGCACTGGGGTGAAGCGCCTCACTGTCAAAGGCGATTCACAGCTCCTTGTCAACTTCTCCAACAAGGTGTACGAGCCGAAGGATGAGCACATGGAGGCCTATCTGGTGGAGGTCCGCAGGATGGAAAAGCAGTTCTGGGGGTTGGAGTTGAAGCATGTGCCGCGTGGCACCAATCAGGAAGCCGATGACATCGCCGGACTGGCGTCCAGGCGGTTACCTCAGGAGCCCGGCGTCTTTGAAGAGCGGCTCTTCAAGCCCTCGGCCCAGCCGGCACTATCAAATACTGCCCAGCCTCGGGAGGAACTCCCCCAGCCGCCAGCCTCAGGAGCCCCGGCCTGCGGCCCCGCCTCAGGGGCACGCCTGCTCTTGACTATGGAACCTCAAGAGGAGTGCTGGATCACGGAACTCCGGAGTTATTTAACGCAAGGGGCCCTGTCGGAGAAGGAGGAAGAGGCGGAGCGTGCGGTGCGGCAAGCTATGGCATACTGCATCAGGGATGGAGAGCTATACCGGAAGCGACCGAATGATGTATCCCTGCGTTGCATCTCCAGGGAGCAAGGAAAGGAACTGCTGGAGGACATACACGGCGGGGACTATGGGCATCACTCGTCATCATGGACCCTCGTCGGCAAAGCATTTCGCAGCGGGTTCTACTGGCCCACCGCACTCAACAACGCTATCGAGCTAGTAAAGGCTTGTGAAGCCTGCCAATTTCATGCCAAATAGATCCATCAGCCGGCGGGAGGCCTGCAGACTATACCCCTTTCGTGGCCATTTGCAGTTTGGGGGCTGGACATTCTGGGCCTGTTCCCTCGGCCGCCAGGGGGCTACCGCTACCTCTACGTCGCCATTGACAAATTCACCAAGTGGGCAGAAGTGGAGGTTGTCCGCACCATCCCCGTGGGCTCCGCGGTCAGGTTCATCAGGGGCATCGTGAGCCGGATCGGGGTGCCGAACCGCATCATCACAGACAACGGTTCGCAGTTCACCAGTAACCTCTTCAAGACATACTGTGCTAACCTTGGAACGCAGATATGCTACGCTTCGGTGGCGCACCCGCGAAGCAACGGCCAGGCCGAACGAGCCAACGCGGAGGTCCTGAGGGGCCTCAAGACAAGGACATTCAAGAAGAAGCTGGAGGCCTGCGGCAGAGGTTGGTACGATGAGCTCCAGTCCGTGTTGTGGTCCATCCGCACGACCGCGACCAAACCAAACCGGGAGACCCCGTTCTTCCTGGTCTACGGAGCCGAAGCAGTCCTCCCTCACGAGGTCGGACATTGCTCCGCGAGGGTCCTAGCGTTCGATGAGGCGCAACGGGACGCCATGCAGGGGATGGACCTCGTGCTGGGGGAGGAACGCCGCCGAGAAGCCGCGCTGCGAGCGGCGAGGTACCAGCAGGCACTGCGACGATATCACTACCGCAGCATCCGCCCCAGGACCCTCGAGGTAGGAGATCTCGTGCTCAGACGGGTTCTCTCCAGGGAAGGGCTACACAAGCTCTCTCCCATGTGGGAGGGCCCGTTCAAGGTTGTTCATGTTTCTAGGCCGTGCTCCGTGCGCTTGGAGACTCGGGAAAGGGAGCCGATCCAGAATGCGTGGAACATCCAACACCTCCGGAGGTTCTACCCCTATAAGGCCCTGAGCCTGTGAAGAAGGCGAACGCCTGTGAAGATCAACTCTTTTTGGAAAAGGCCCTGAGCCTGTGAAGAAGGCGAACGCCTGTGAAGATCAACTCTTTTTGGAAAAGGCCCTGAGCCTGTGAAGATTAACTCTTTTTGGAAAAGGCCCTGAGCCTGTGAAGAAGGCGAACGCCTGTGAAGATCAACTCTTTTTGGAAAAGGCCCTGAGCCTATGAAGAAGGCGAACGCCTGTAAAGACTAACTCTTTTTGGAAAAGGCCCAGAGCCTGTGAAGAAGGCAAGTGCCTGTGAAGCTCGTTACCCCAAAAAGAAAGGCCCGGAGCCTGTGAAGAAGGCCAACGCCTGTGAAGCTCGCCGCCTGTGACACTCTCACATAATAATGAGTGGGGCTGTACACGCCCCGGAGTCTCAGGAGCGCCGGCCTCAGGCCCTGGGGCTCCCTCCCACGCCCAGTGGCAGCACTTAGCTCCGCGCTGGTGAGAAGACGTCGAAGACTAGATTAGGTGCCGGACGCGGCTTTTTCATTTGCTTTTTGCAGTTGGTTCGTTTTGTTCGCAGTTGAAGTTTTATTGAAATTATTGTTGTCTCTGGTTTATATCTCGTTGGTTTTCACCCCCCCCCCCCGTTTTGATTCCTCTTGCAAAAAAGTCTCGCGAGGGGGGCAGCCGAACGCCCTCGCGAGGGTTCCTGTTCTAATCGTCCTAAGGTTTCGCGACCCGGGTCCATCACAGGAGCACCCCTCCGGTCCGTGCCCCTCGGGCACTGCGACACACGCACAGGGCCTGGGTCGGTCGCCCCCCACGGCTGGGGCCGGGAACTATTTACGTGCAGATAAACGGCTGAAAAGCGCGAAAGTAAAATCACGGTAGTTGTTCACGGCAATAACCTCCGACACGCCCCCACGGGGCTCCACACAGCTGTTCTCTTTTACGCAGGAAACAAAAGGAAAGAAAGGACGAGCCCGGCGCGGCTCGCTTCGCTCCGGCCAGCCCAGGCGACCGGGGACGCCTCCAAAACTCAAGCGGACTCCCTCTCGCGCTTCACCGGGGCGCGGCGACGGGCGGACGAATCACCGCCCCTAGGCAAGCGCGACGGCGTGGGGGCTGGCTGCGACCACCGCTGGAGGAGTCGCCTGAGGAGGAGCTGGTGAAGCTTGGGGAGCGACGAGCGCCGCCATCCGCGCGGGCGCTGTCTCCTCCATCATCGTCGGGGCGGGACCCCTGTCCGCGATCGTCTCCCTTAGGGCAGCATCCAGCGCGGCGACCATCTTCCCCAAACACCCCCACGTAGAGGGTGGCGTCGCCGTCGAACTTGAAGTGCAGGGTGCACCGCTGACCCAGGCCGCGCGCGCGGGCAAACGTTTGCCAGCCACGAGTCAGGGCCCCATTTCCAGAAGGGGAGACCTCAAGCGAGACCTAGGAGGCCCTGCTGCAACAACCATCAGCCTGGAGCCAGAAGCCGCACCGGGCACTGGCTGGCAACTCGTCGATGAAGAAGCAGGGGAGCTGGAGCCAGGTGTTGGTCGGGTCCGCCGACCACACGACGAACTCTGGCAGCACCTCCGCCGAGCGAAAGCGCGGCCTGGGGGGCCGCGCAGTCACGGCCTGCCTCCCCTTGGCAGCCGAGCATTCACCGCCACGCGGGGAACCACCCCTGTGGCCGCGGGGAGCCGCAATGGGGATCGCAGGATGCTTGCGGGGACGACCCCGGCCGCGCTTGGCCGGTGGAGAGTCGGGCTCCGCCCGGCAGGCCTTTCCCTTCTCCACGGCTGATAACCTCTTCGGAGCCATGAGAGCGGCGAGTGGCCAAAGAGAAGAAGAAGAGAAGCAGGAAGGGGTGGACTGGCGGGGGCTCGCATGGCCCTGTACTTATAGCCGGAGAAAACCAACCGCCGAGCACCACGAACTTAGGTAATAATGACCCGTATCCATGTATGCAGGGACTAGTCAAGTCACACAGTAGGCGTCATGGGGAAGCGGAGACGCCCACGTCCAATCAACCGCCACGCGGCGCCCAAGGCCGCAGGCTGTTAGGGCCCGTGGTGCTTCGCCCTTGCCCTTTCGCCTCTCGGCACGGCCAAGTCCGGGCGCGCCTTGGGCCCGGCGGCTACTGTCGGCGTTCTAGGAACGGGGGTCCCCAGACTTGCCTGCCTGTGGCCCGCGGCGTGGCTCAAGGGTGCCCAGCACGGCCCAGCTTCTCAACACAAGACCCAAGACCCTCGCGAGGGGCCAAGCCTCGCGGGGCGGATGACAAGGCGCTTCCTCAGGCGCGGCCTCGTCAGGCTGGCTCACGAGGAGGTGGAGAGATCAATGCGGGGTACCTCGCGAGGTGCCCATGACGCAAGCCGTGACGACCAAGGGCGCCAGGCGGGCGCCAGCCCGCGCAGTGTACTCCCTTTCCTCTTTGGTGCAAAGGGGGCAAGCGCAGGCGAGAGGATCAAGCAAAGGCATCCATTTCGGTGCAACGAGACCAAGACCAGTCCAACGGTGGGAAGGAGGTCATCGTGGAGCCCAGAACGGCGTCACCACCGGGCCTTTGGCAGGCGAGGACCAACTTTAGTCAGGATAAGTGTACCAGATGTTCCCCTTCGAATTGGCCAATTGTTGGCGCCCTTCCCGCTCAATATTTGGGAAGAGGCCCAGGGCCTTTGCCTATAAATAGGACTAGCCACCCCCAGGGTAGAGGCAGCTAGCATCAAGCGATCAGGCCAGCAGAACCTCGAATCAGAGCAAGCAGAGAGAGAGAGAGGGAGAGAGAGAAGGGCGGCTGAACTCCTCTTAGTAGTTCATCCCCCTGGCTAAGAACAGACCCTCGCGAGGCTGTTCTTCCCTGTATTGTTCTTCATCACCAGCCCAAGAGGCAATCCATCCACCACAAACTAGAGTAGGGTATTACACCACAACGGTGGCCTGAACTAGTATAAACTCTGTGTTCCTTGTGCTGTTCTTTCCGTAGTTAGATCCTTGCGAGACGGAGAGGTAGAGGGCATAATCTCCGCGCACGCCCCAGAGTTTGAACCTTAAGGGTCTGCCGGAACCCGAAATCCGACAATCACCGGTCCGGCTTTAGCCGTTTTAACTGGTTTGGCTTCTATCCACTTAGTGAACTTGTCGACCATAACCAATAAGTATTTCTTCTTATGGCTTCCCCCTTTAAGAGGTCCGACCATGTCGAGCCCCCAGACCACAATGGGCCAGGTGATAGGGATTTTTCGTAGGGCAGTGGGCGGCATATGGCTTTGATTAGCGAAAAGCTGGCATCCAACACAGCACTGTACAAGGTCTTGTGCATCTGCTGGGGACGTGGGCCAAAAGAAACCCGTACGGAAGCCCTTGCTTACAAGGGCCTGTGCTGTGGCGTGATGGTCGACAAAACCAGCATGTATTTCAGCCAAGAGCTTCCGCCCCTCTTCTTTGGAGATGCATCTTTGAAGGACTGCGGTAGTACTTTTCTCGTATAGTTCTCCTTCATGAACCTTGTAGGCCTACGAGCGACGAACGATACGAAGAGCCTCAATATGATCCTCAGGGAGCTCATTCCTAGTCAGGTAGGCAAGGAAAGACTTGGTCCATGGGGCAATTACAGCCATGATTTAATGGGCCGATGGTGTTATTTCGGTGCCTGAGCCCCCGATGATATTAGAACTATGTTCGGAATCTGGGGGTATGATCGGCTCCGGACTAGTGTTGCCGCTCTTGTCCTGCCATACCACGGATGGCTTGAAGTACCTGTCCACAAAGGTGTTGGGTGGGACGGGGTCGCGTTTAGCGCCTGTCGATGTCAAAACCGGCGGATCTTAGGTAGGGGGTCCCGAACTGTGCGTCTAGGCGGATGGTAACAGGATACAAGGGACACGATGTTTTACCCAGGTTCGGGCCCTCTTGATGGAGGTAAAACCCTACATCCTGCTTGATTAATATAGAGTTACATAGAGTCGGTTATAATGGTAGGTGAGGGAGTCCTGGATTAGGGGGTGTTCGGATAGCCGGACAATACCTTCAGCCGGACTCCTGGACTATGAAGATACAAGATTGAAGACTTCGTCCCGTGTCCGGAAGGGACTTTCCTTGGCGTGGAAGGCAAGCTTGGCGATGCGGATATTCAAGATCTCCTACCATTGTAACCGATTTTGTGTAACCCTAACCCTATCTGGTGTCGATATAAACCGGAGGGTTCTAGTCCGTAGGACAACTTCATCATACAACAATCATACCATAGGCTAGCTTCTAGGGTTTAGCCTCCTTGATCTCGTGGTAGATCTACTCTTGTACTACCCATATCATCAATATTAATCAAGCAGGAGTAGGGTTTTACCTCCATCGAGAGGGCCCGAACCTGGGTAAACTTCGTGTCCCTTGTCTCCTGTTACCATCCGCCTAGACGCACAATTCGGGACCCCCTACCCGAGATCCGCCGGTTTTGACACCGACATTGGTGCTTTCATTAAGAGTTCCTCTGTGTCGTCGCTTTTAGGCCCGATGGCTCCTTTGATCATCAACGACGATGCGGTCCAGGGTGAGACTTTTCTCCCCGGACAGATCTTCGTCTTCGGCGGCTTCGCACTGCGGGCCAATTCGCTTGGCCACCTGGAGCAGATCGAAAGCTACGCCCCTGGCCATTAGGTCAGGTTTGGAAGCATAAACTTCACGGCAGATATCCGTGGGGATTTGATCTTCGACGGATTCGAGCCACAACCAGGCGCGCCGCACTGTCTCGAGGGGCATGATCTAGCTCTGCCGCCGAACAGTGCCCTGGAGGCCGCACACGCACCGGTTCCGACCCTTAATTCGGAGCCTATTGCGCCAATCGAGGATAAGCGGTTGGACGTCACCTCGAGGGCTGCGATCTCAAAGGCGATCGAGCCGAACGCCAGCCCCGCACTCGGCATTACCCGTGACTCTGAGGATCCGGATTCCACTCCGGACTCCGAACCCCCCGCGCCCCTGCCAATCGAATCCGATTGGGCGCCGATAATGGAGTTCACCGCCACGGACATATTTCAGCACTCGCCCTTCGGCGACATCCTGAATTCTCTAAAGTGTCTCTCTTTATTAGGAGAGCCCTGGCCAGACTACGGTCAGCGAGGATGGGACACAGACGATGAAGAAATTCAAATCCCACCCACCACCCACTTGGTAGCCACTGTCGACAATTTAAACGACGTGCTCAACTTCGACTCCGAAGACAGCGACGGTATGGACGACGATGCAGGAGATACAGATGAGCCAATGCCCATAGGGCATTGGACAGCCACCCCATCTCATGATGTGTACATGGTGGACAACCCTAAAGGAAACAACAGCGAGGAAAAAGGGGATGGAACGGGGGACCGATCCCTCGAAAAGCAATCAAAGCGTCGGCGTAAACGCCGACCCAAGCCCCGCCTCGATAAAGACCCAGCCATAGAGCAGGATGAGCCGCTAGACGACGAGCAGGCCTTAGAGCAACCGTTCGAACAGGGCAACACGGATAGAGAAACCGAACATCCCTCCCCAGGCGAAAATGGCACTCCGAACGACCTTACGCCGGACAAACCCACGAAGCAAAAGAATCTCCACAAGAGGCTCCTTGCAACAACACGCAGCCTGAAGAAGCAGAAGCGAAAGCTAAAAACGGCGGAAGATGCACTCAGGATCAGATGGAGCAAAGTAATCAATACCGCAGATAAATAAAGCGACAGTCGCCGCACTAAAAGCTATCCGAAGAGAAAGCTACTGCCCGAATTCGATGAAGAGGCCCTAGAGCCATCGCATTCAAAAAACAAGAAAGCCACACGGTCGGATAGACGACCACATAGCCAGCAAAAACAGCAAATGGCGCCGCACTTAAGCCAGCACGCGACCCACTTACGGATTCGCATCAAAAACATGGCCCAGCCAGGTCCATTTATGGGCCAAGAAAGCAAGCTCTCGTAAGCAATGCAATAAAACCATCATCAGAATCCGGCACACCCAAATACAGGGCGCCGCACATCCCCTATGCTTCACCGATGAGGTCCTGGATTATGAATTTCCAGCGGGATTCAAACCCGTAAACATAGAGGCATATGATGGAACAACAGACCCTGGAGTCTGGATAGAGGATTATATCCTCCACATACACATGGCTAGAGGAGATGATCTCCACGCCATCAAATATTTACCACTAAAGCTCAAAGGACCAGCCCGGCATTGGCTCAAAAGCCTTCCTGAAAACACAATTGGAACCTGGGAAGAGATCGAGGATGCTTTCCGAGCAAATTTTCAAGGGACTTATGTCCGTCCTCCGGATGCTGACGACCTCAGTCACATAACACAACAGCCCGGAGAATCAGCTCGGCAATTCTGGAATAGATTCCTCACTAAAAAGAATCAGATAGTCGACTGTCCAGACGCCGAAGCCTTAGCAGCTTTCAGGCATAATGTCCGAGACGAATGGCTCGCCAGACACCTCGGCCAAGAGAAGCCAAAAACAATGGCCGCACTAACAAGTCTCATGACCCGCTTTTGTGCAGGAGAGGATAAGTGGTTGGCAAGATGCAGCCCCAGCGACCCAAGTACATCCAAAACTAGGGATGGAAATGGAAAACTGCGATGCAACAAGGACCGTCGCCGGACTAAGGAAAAAAGTCCGAAGAGCACGGCAGTCAACGCCGGATTCAAAAGCTCACGACAGAATCAGACAAAGCCGCCCCTCCAGGATAACAGGGATGATCCATCCAACTTAAACAAAATCTTGGACATGATATGTCAAATACACAGTACTCCCGGGAGGCCTGCTAACCATACCCCCAGAGATTCTTGGGTTTTCAAACAATCCGGCAGACTCAACGCCGAACACAAGGGGCTCGAAACACCAAGTGAAGACGAAGACGACCCCCAAAAGCAGAGCACCAGGAAACAAAAGAACTTCCCACAAGAAGTAAAGACAGTAAACTTACTACACATAACAAAACATGCGGTGCCCATAAAGGTACGCACCACACAACCTATCCCAAAGGGGTCCCGCCACTGGTTGTCAAAACCAATCATCTTCGATCAACTGGACTATTCTAGAAGTATCAGGAACGCAGGTTGGTCTGCCTTGGTACTCGATCCAATAATCGGCGGACTCATGTTTTCAAATGTCCTTATGGACGGCGGCAGTGGACTAAACCTGATATATCAGGACACAATCCGTCGCATGGGGATAGACCCAACAAGAATCAGTCACAGCAAAACCTCCTTTCAAGGGGTAACGCCAGGTCCGGACACCCGGTGCATGGGTTTTCTCCGGGTTGAAGTTACATTCAGCTACCCCGATAACTTCTGTCGTGAAAAGCTAACTTTCCACCTCGTCCTATTCTCAAGTCGCTATCAAGCACTACTAGGACGCGAAGCTTTCGCCCGCTTTAATGCAATACCACATTATGCATCTCTAACGCTTAAAATGCCCGGTGCACGAGGCATCATCTCTTTAAAGGGGAAGCATTGCGGTGCGCCTCCCCCAAGCGGAGGACTGTGCGGCCACTTTGACAGCCCCACAGTAAAATGGCTTCACCGGCCAAAAACTTCGGAACAGGTCCCTAAAGACCACGAACGCGGATAGACGAGTTCGGTACAAAATTATCATTGATGCAGGCTTTGTGGCCATATACCTCCGCACTAGGGGCTCCGTACATATACAATAAGAGACAATAAAGCTCAATTTTATATATTTTACTTTATACTTTGTTTATTTTAAAATCTTGTTCAACACGACCCATTTTCAACTCAGTTCCTCTCTTTTACAGATGAACGTCGTGCGGCGCTCGTCAAGGATACGACACAACAGAGACACAGGCGCAGACGTGCAGTAGGGACCCTTCCTAAGGATTGTTTTTAGATTAAGACCCTGCGTAAACCTTTTTTACTATCTCTTGTTGCTACATATCCCCTGGTTTTCTCTGCTATAACCAAGGAGGAGGCTGGCGTCTTGGCATGTGGCCACATCAGAATTTTTGCGCGTACCTGGACACTAGGGGCTTTTTAATAAAGAGTGCTGTTTTGCCCGCACTTATAAAGACCGAACACCTTAGGGAGTGTTCGGCATCGCAAGTTTTGGCATTATATGCATCAGCTCCGAATCATGTCTTTGTCAAATGTTGGGTTGCCCGGCTCCTGAGTTCGACTACCTTACGTTCCGCTCTATCGGCTAAGGTAGCACCAGGAGAACTACTGCGATTGTGCCCCGGTTAGGCCGGGCGAGCACCTCAGTAGAGAAAGCTGAAAACTGACTGTCATGATGTAGCATGAGACTGGTCAGCCACTCGATGACCTACCGGAATCTATAGGATTCCTCCGCTTTAACGAAGGGTCGTTTCCCGGCCAGGCACATACGCGCCCCGAACTCGGGCGAGCGCAGTCGCCACCAAGGGGCTACCTAAATAGTCCCCCTGTCAAGCTCCTATGGCTAAGTGAAAGTGTTAAAGCATTATAGTCCGGTTTCCTGGCCCGCTGCGCTATCACCTCCTTTGTAGGACCAAGACGTTGGATTAAGTGTGAAAATGCGTCTTCTGCGAGCACCCCCGCACTATGTGCGTGGGGGCTGAAGCCAACGACTGCCATCTTTCAGATTCTATATATATATCTTAAAACGGCCGCACAGGAGGTGTTCCCAATACTTGAAGGCACAAGTATAAAAGGCCACTACAATTTATCAAAATATTGCTTTATAATTACATATGCTATCATAACATAGCATCCTTCGAGCACTGCGTCTCTATTACACGAGCGCCCTCAAGGACTTCCTGAAAATAGTGCTCGGAGGGTACTCGGCTTTTGTCCGAATCTCGGGACGCAACAACGATGGTCTCCATCTCCGCCCAGTATGTCTTGACACAGGCAAGAGCCATCCGTGTGCCCTCTATGCATGCTGACCTCTTCATCGCATTGATACGCGACACCGCGTCAAGGAATTGCTGCACCAAGCTGAAATAACTCTTCGGCTCCGATCTCCCCGGCCAGAGATGACCCATGATGTACTTCATGGCGAGTGCGGACAACCTATTCAGTTCGGACCATTGAGCCAGGCGATCGTCCACTGCCAGTGGACGCTCTGGATTGTGGAACTGCGACCAGAAAAGCTTTTCCACTTCGCGATCTTTTAGATCTCGAAAGTGTTCGGTCGCATGCAGCACTTGCTGCCAAATCCAGATAGGTGTCCTCCACACTCCACATCCGGTCTAATGGAGCAAACTTCGGATCGCAAAACTTCCTCCGCAGCATAAAGGGCTTTCCAGCCGCAATCTGTTCGGCCTGACGTAGCTCCTCCTTCGCAGCGCTCATCGTAGAGCGAGCATCCTTGGCATCAACAACGGCCTTCTCCAAGTCCGCCTGCCTTGCTCGGTCTTCTTCTTCAAGAAGCTTGCAACGGTCAGTAGCGCGCTCTAACTTCACGGTCATCTCGGCCATCTCCTCCTTGCTTTGGTAGTGAGCAGCCTGTTCGGCTCTCAGCTCTTCAAGAGCTTTCTGGGCAGCCGCATCGCTCTTTCAGGCTTGTTCCTTAGTTCAGGGAAGTTATGCCCTAAGATTCTCCACGGCGGCCGCACCATCAGCGTCAAGCACACACACACTATAAGACAATGGCATAAAGCTCCTCTTACCTGATGCCGCCCGAGGAATTACATACCTTGAGCCTCATCAAGCCGCTTGTTGACAAGCACGATGTCGGCATCTGCCACATCCAGTTGCCGCTTTAGTTCGGCAAAATCATCAGTTCGGCTCGATTCCGGACACTTCGCCACCTACATTCAAAGGCGACACCTTAGACCTGGGATTATGATCCTCTGCGTGCCGTCATTTCTTGACGACGCGCAGAGTCTCAGGGGCTACTATCTACACAGGGCGCAGCTTACTTATGCGCAACTGACAAAAGTGTACATTATCTAACGTACCTCAAAACCCATCAGTAAACTTTTGACGGCTTCATGCAATCCGCTTTCTGCGGATGAAATCCTTTCAATCACCGTGCCCATCATAGCAAGGTGCTCCTCTGAGATATAAGCTCGCCCCAGCAGAATATTTAGCTCCTCCGGCCGAGCACCAGATGGTGCCGGACTTGTCCTATGGCCTCTTTCGAAGGCCGGACGCGGAGAATCTTGGGGGGCCATATGGCTATCTTCCGCCCCTGCCAGATTCGGAGGAACCCTCCACGACGACACCTCAGCGTCGCCCGCCTTGCTAGGCGGTACGGCAGGGGGAGGCGTCCCGCTCTCCATCATCTCCGGAAGAAGATCCCCCGAAGACGAGCTCTGCTGAGAAGGGCTAAGGTCCGAGCTACAAGGTAATATTTCGGTTAATCTTCTTAGATATAAATCAAGGATTTCTCTCATCCCTTAAAAGGGAAACCTTTCTCTACTTACGGCTCGCTGGAGGGCTGATCCCTTTGAGGGCGTAGTTCGGCCGAGGAACTCCCCGGCGTCGGACCCTCTGACGAGGATTCCCCCCCCCACCCCGCTTCGAGGCCATGGTCTCTGGGTCGTCAGAGGCGGCCCTCTTCTTCCCCTTAGGAGAGGAATTGTCAGTTCCTCCCTCCGAAGCAGCCTCCTTCGAGGAGGCCATAGTTCCCTTGTTCTTCCCCTTACTTCCCTCCAAAGGCATTATCTTCAACATCCAGACAAGCACGGGATCCGGCCTGGTTTCGGGAAGGGGAGCCAGACACCTGATCAGCTTTGCCTTCGCTATCCACTCCTGTTTAAAAGGACAACTCTTTTAGGGGCGAGTTTATGACAATTATACGGATAGCATGTCCGGGCACAAGGTTACTTACTTGAGTATTCGGGCGATTGCAGCTTAGGCCTACGTCCTCGGTCAAATCCGGACACTTCGCTTGTGATCCGATGAACAATTTATACATCTCCGCGGGTGTTGCGCCCATGAAATTCTAGAGAGCCCGCAGTCCCTCTGGATTAAACTCCCACAGACGAAGGGAGCGACGTTTGCCGGGCAATATCTGGCTAATCAACATGACTTGTGTCACCTTGACCAGGCTGATGTCTCCTTCTAAGAGATCCCTAATGCGGCCCTACAACAAGGGCACGTCTTTGGGTAACCCCCAATCTAACCCTCTGCTGACCCATGATGTTAGCCGTGGCGGGGGACCCGAGAGAAAGGCAGGAGGCGCCACTCACTTGGTGCCCCTGGGAGCAGTGATATAGAACCACTCTCGTTGCCACAAACTGAGCTCCTCTTGAAAAGAGCCCTCGGGCCATGGAGCATCAGCATTCTTGCTTATAATAGCACCTCCGCACTCTGCGTGCCGTCCCTCGATCATCTTTGGCTCCACTTTAAAAGTCTTGAGCCATAATCCGAAGTGAGGGGTAACACGGAGGAACGCTTCACACATGACGATGAATGAGGAAATATGGAGGATGGACTCCGGAGCTAAGTCGTGGAATTCCAGCCCGTAATAAAATAGCAGCCCCCTCACAAAGGGATCCATTGGGAATCCTAACCCTCGAAGGAAGTGAGACATGAACACCACGCTCTCACCAGGCTGGGGATTGGGAATGGCCTGCCCTTGAGCAGGCAACCTATGCAAAATTTCGCCGGTCAGGAACTTAGCCTCTCTCAACTTTAGCACGTCCTCTTCCGTGACGGAGGAGGGCGTCCATCGGCCTTGAAGGTCAGAACCAAACATGGTCGAAGGTCCGAAGCGCCTGGAATCTGGAGCCTAGGGTGTTGGAACTCGAGGCGACGGGCGAACTCATTTGAGGTTGGAAAAAGGAGTAAGGCCTTGTTCTCTTTATAAGAGGTTGAATAGCAAGAGCCCCCCCCCCCGTAACCTTTTGGGACTCGCCTTTAATCAAGGAAACGTGCTAACAGGCACGATTGGGTTACCCACGTCCGTATTGATGAGAATCCCGTAAAAAGGGGCACACGATCTCTGCTTTGACAAGACGTGCCAAGGAAACCGCCTCGCAAAACGTGCTGAGGTGGAAAAGTAAAAACAATTCGAGCAAAGGACTTGGCCATAGTGTGATGTCACGCTACGGAATACGTCAGCAGATTAGATTTGTGTTAATATTATTCTCTCTATGGCAATATGGGGAAATTTATTTTGCAGAGCCGGACACTATCCTTGGTGTTTAAAATCTTCTTGAAGAACTTGGAGGAGGAACCCGCCTTGCAATGTCGAAGACAATCTGCGCGCCGGACTCGTCGTCATTGAAGCCTGGTTCAGGGGCTACTGACGGAGTCCTGGATTAGGGGGTGTTTGGATAGCCGGGCAATACCTTCAGCCGGACTCCTGGACTATGAAGATACAAGATTGAAGACTTCATCCGTGTCCGGAAGGGACTTTCCTTGGCGTGGAAGGCAATCTTGGCAATGCGTATATTCAAGATCTCCTACCATTGTAACCGACTTTGTGTAACCCTAACCCTATCCGGTGTCTATATAAACCGGAGGGTTCTAGTCCGTAGGACAACTTCATCATACAACAATCATACCATAGGCTAGCTTCTAGGGTTTAGCCTCCTTGATCTCGTGGTAGATCTACTCTTGTACTACCCATATCATCAATATTAATCAAGCAGGAGTAGGGTTTTACCTCCATCGAGAGGGCCCGAACCTGGGTAAACTTTGTGTCCCTTTTCTCCTGTTACCATCCGCCTAGACGCACAGTTCGGGACCCCCTACCCGAGATCCGCCGGTTTTGACACCGACAGTAGGAGATCTACATATCCGTATCGCCAAGCTTGCCTTCCACGCCAAGGGAAGTCCTTTCCGGACACGGGACGGAGTCTTCAATCTTGTATCTTCATAGTCCAGGAGTTCGGCTATCCGGACACCCCCTAATCCAGGACTCCCTCAGTAGCCCCTGAACCAGGCTTCAATGACGACGAGTCCGGCGCGCAGATTGTCTTCGACATTGCAAGGCGGGTTCCTCCTCCAAGTACTTCATAGAAGATTGTGAACACAAAAGATAGTGTCCGGCTCTGCAAAATAAGTTTCCACATATTGCAATAGAGAGAATAATATTTACACAAATCTAATCTGCTGACGTATTCCGTAGCGTGACATCACACTACAGCCAAGCTTTATTTGAATCGTTTTTACTCCCCCACCTCAGCGCGTTCCGCGAGGCGGTTTCCTTGGCACGTCTTATCAAAGCAGAGATCGTGTCCCCTTTATTTATGGGATTCTCATCAATACGGACATGGGTAACCCAACCGCGCCATTGATTATGACGCTTGGGAGATAACGGAGTTTTATCAGGCCGGTGGGGACGCATAGCCGCATCCGCCCATATAAGGGGATAAGGATCCACCTTTTTACCTACGCCTTCTTCCTCCTTTGCCTATCCATCTTTCGCGCACTCGAGCTCTAGAGCCAAAGCCCGCATTCCCCACCTCGACCTTCTCCAGTCATGTCCGGAGCAGGAGGCAAGTGGATGGTCTCCTCCGTCACGGAGGGGCATATCAAAAAACCGAGGAAGGCCGGATACTTGTCTAACGACATCGCGCACCGGCTTCCCGAAGAGGGGCAGCTCCTCCCCACCCCAAGGCCCCATGAGAGGGTAGTGTTCCTTCCCCACTTCCTCCGCGGACTGGGCTTTCCTCTCCACCCATTCGTCCGGGGACTCATGTTCTACTACGACCTGAATTTCCACGATCTGGCCCCGAACTTCATCCTCAACATCTCGGTGTTTATCGTCGTGTGCGAGGCTTTCCTCTGCATCCGCCCCCGTTTCGGCCTATGGCTCAAGACTTTCAATGTCAAGCCAAAGGTGGTGCGCGGCAACCAGGCAGAGTGCGGTGGCGCCATGGCGGGCAAGATGCCCAACTTTCTATGGCTTGAGGGCTCCTTTGTGGAGACCCTGAAGGGGTGGCAATCGGGGTGGTTTTACATCACCAAGCCGCGCGACCCTGAGTGGGTCGCAGCCCCCGAGTTCCGGTCCGGACCCCCTACGCGGCTCACGTCCTGGAAAGAGACTGGCCTGTCGTGGGGCAGCAAAGAAGAGGTGACTAGACTGCAAAAATGCATCCAAACCCTGGTGAACAAGCAGCTTAAGCTTGTCAACGTAGTCCAGGTTATGCTTGTCCGCCGGATCCTCCCGTGTCAACAACGGGCCTTCAATCTATGGGAGTTCGACTCGGTGCAGCACCGAACTCTGAACAGGCTCTTCGACACGTCGTACGAAGATGCCTGGAAGGTGCTTTTCAAGGGCGCCAAGGCTCCCACATCCGCTTCCGAGGATCGCGGATTCAACACGCAGTGTCATGCTAGTGCGGTAAGCCATTTGTACCTTTTACATGGTATTAGTTTTTCATAGTTGGACTCCATGCGGGATCTAAGCTCCCTTACCTTTGACAGGATTGGCAGGCGAAGTCCGGACAGATCGACTGTCTGACCCCTTTGCCCGAAGACCCAGCCGATGCTCGCTTAGCGAAGCTGCTAGTTCCGGCACCCTATGTGGTGCCGGAGAAGAAGGCCAAGAAGAAGGCCACAGGGACTCGAAAGAGTGCCCGGCGCCTGGAGGTGTCGGATTCATCATCCGACGACTCCGAGACGCACTCCTCCCGTGAAAACGAGGAGGAAGAAGAAACCTCTCTCCCCCCAGCGGAGGGAGGAAAGAAGAGGAAGACCCTTCCTTTGGACTACTCCACCGACGCCGACAACGGCGAAGAGGAGTGGCCGCACAGGGCCAGGCGCCCGGCAGGATCTTAAGTGTTCGGACACCAGAGTGACTCATAGTGTTCCTTTATTGCACATCTTTCCCTTATGTCGAATATATCTATGCAGTCCACCCAAGGTCGGGCTCGACGAGTCGTCGAGAGGCTCCTTGGATTCATCGGACGTGAATTCACTTCCGCCCGCTACCTCCCCCCGCCCTACGGAAAATGCCGAGGTGGCGTCATGACAGGTTCCAAGCCAGGAGAGGGTGGTCCTGGAGGAGCCGCAAGGCGACCTCCCGGACTCCAGGAGTAAAGGGGATATATCTCCCCTGGGCTCCAAGTCCGGCCCTAGGCCGGACACTGCTCCGGAACCTAAAAAGGTTCCAGAGTCCGGCAGGCGACCTCCTTCCAAGAGGAGCAAGCCCACCGAGCCGGTGACCCCCGTCCAACTGGAGGCGCTGGACAATCTGTTGGAGGTACTTAAGGGCGCCTCCATTGACGAGGGGCACAGCACCATTATGAGTGCGGTGGTCCAGAAGGTTCAGTCCGCCAAGAGCGGACTGACTGAAGCTTGTGCCAGCCTTTTAACAAGCTTTGAGGTAAGTAAAGAATGTGTAAAAATATTACCGCATAGACAGTAGCCCCTGATGCTCTGTTTGGCGTTCGGGAAGAAAAGCCGAATAGAGGATTAGATAAAATTTGCAGGAGTCTAACAGAAAGGAGTCAATATGCGTATGCAGGCTTCTCTGCTGGCGTCCGCCGCACTGACTGCGGGGGTGGACGCGCTAAAGCAGAACCTCGAGCAGTCTGAGCAAGAGCTCGGGCTTGCCAAGAAGCAGCTCGAGGACAAGGAAGGTAAGAAATACCTTGTTTGAATATATGTAAAAAGGTGCAATTGCAAAAAATGACAGGATTAACGTGGCTATTGCAGGGGCCACGTCTGAGGTGGCGACCCTTAAGCAAGCGTTGTCCGAGGCCGAGAAGAGGGCGGCCACAGAGCACACCGAGTGGGAGAAGTATGAGGCCCAGATTGGCGAGGTGCGGCAAGAGCTCCAGGCTCTCATGAAAAAACATGAGAGTTTGGAGCTTGACTCAAAGACGCGGGCGTCCGAGCTCGCGGCGGCAATTGAAAATGCCAAGTCTGCCAAGGCCGAATCCCAGAAGGCCCTCCAGGAGTTGGATGCGGTGAAAAAGATAGCGGCGGGTAAGGCATTATTTATGCAAAGCAAACATGTAAGAGTGAGTTACTTGTTATTTACCCGAATCCGGAGCTCTCCAGGAGTGTCGGCGTTCTGGGAACGGGGGTCCCCAGACTTGCCTGCTTGCGGCCTGCGGCGTGGCTCAAATGGGGGACCAGCGTGGCCCATCTTCGTCAACACAAGGCTCAAGACCCTCGCGAGGGGCCAAGCCTCGCGAGGCGGACGACATGGCACTTCCTCAGGCACGGCCTCCTTAGGCTGGCACGCGAGGAGGCGGAGAGATCAAGGCGGGTACCTCACGAGGTGCCCATGATGCAAGCCATGACGACCAAGGGTGCCAGGCGGGCGCCAGCCCGCGCGGCGTCTCCCTTTCCTCTTTGGTGCAAAGGGGGCAAGCGCAGGAGAGAGGATCAAGCAAAGGCACCCATTTCGGTGCAACGAGACCAAGACCAGTCCAACGGTGGGAAGGAGGTCACCATGGAGCCCAGGACGGCGTCACCACAGGGCCTTTGGCAGGCGAAGACCAACTTTAGTCAGGATAAGTGTACCAGATGTTCCCCTTCGAATTGGCCAATTGTTGGCGCCCTTCCCTCTCAATATTTGGGAAGAGGCCCAGGGCCTTTGCCTATAAATAGGACTAGCCACCCCCAGACGAGGGGGGGACGCAATCCAGCGTCTAGAGAGATAGAAGGGCGATCAAACTCCCCCTAGAAGTTCATCCCCTAGCCAAGAACAGACCCTCGCGAGGTCGTTCTTCCTTGTATTGTTCTTCATCATCAGCCCATGAGGCAATCCACCCACCACAAACTAGAGTAGGGTATTACACCACAACGGTGGCCCGAACTAGTATAAACCGTGTGTCTCTTGTGTTGTTCTTGCAGTAGTGAAATCCTTACGAGGCGGAGAGGTAGAGGGCACGAACTCCGCGCGCACCCCAGAGTTCGAACCTTAAGGGTCTGCCGGAACCCGTGATCCGACATTTGGCGCGCCAGGTCGGGGTGCGCCGGAATCTGTCTTCCACCGCTCCGCTCTCCTCCGACCGCCGCATCCATGTACGGCGCACGTCGAGCTCGCGTCGCGCCAGCGGCCCTCGCTGGTGGACGTCCTCGCTATTCCCCGTCGCCCGCCGTCAACACCGCCACCGGCCCGGCGGGAGGCGAGCATCAAGCACCACCCCGGCGTCTGCCTATGCAACAGGGCGGCAGCCCCACGACATCGACGCTCCCGGTCGTTGCGGCCCTCCTGGGCGGCTCGCAGGCGCCACCCACAAGCCGCCACATTAAGCCATTTGCCCGCCAGATCGGCGCCGTTTCCGCGCGGCGGGGGGCTCCCCCGGACCAGGCGGCGCGCGAGGTTGGTCTGGCCTTCAGCTCGGAGGACCAACCCGCTAACTTGGCCGGCTCGGGCGCGCTCCCCCTGTTGTGCACCCCCACCATCTGCCAGGTGGCCGTCACCAGAACCCTCGTCGATGGCGGCGCGGGCCTCAGCGTCCTCTCGGTCGAGACCTTCAACCTCCTCAGCATACCCCAGGAGCGGCTGCAACCCAGCCGATCCTTCTCAGGCGTCGGGGGCGGGTCGTCCGACTCCTTGGGACAGATCCGGCTCCCGGTAACCTTCGGCACCTACGACAACTTCCGCACGGAGATGGTCGACTTCGACATCGCCCCCATCGGCCTCCCTTACAACGCCATCCTCGGCTACCCGGCGCTGGCCCAGTTCATGGCCGCCGCGCACCCGGCGTACAACCTCATGAAGATGCCCGGGAGCAGCGGTACCCTCAGCATGCACGGAGACACCGGGGACGCCCTGCGAGTACTCAAGCTCGCCTTCAAGACGGCGGCATCGACACAGCCCGCCGACGCGGGGACCCCTGAGCCCAAGGGGGCTGCGCCTACCAAGAAGAAGCAGTTGTTCACCCAGGACAAGGCAGAAACCAAGCAGATACCAGTCGACGAGGACGGGTCCTCTGGCGCCACTTTCACCATTGGCGCCAACCTGGGGCCTGAGCAGGATGAGGCCCTGGTCAAGTTCCTACGTGCAAACAAGAAAGTGTTTGCTTGGGAGCCCGATCAGTTGGCAGGGATCCCCAGGGACGTCATCGAGCACCACCTCAACGTGTGCCCAAATGTGCGCCCCGTGAAGCAGAAGGCCAGGCGGCAGTCCGCAAAGAAGCAGGCCTTCATCGTCAAAGAGACCCGCAACTTAGAAGCCGCTGGAGTCATTCACGAGGTCCAGTACCCAGATTGGTTGGCCAACCCTGTCGTTGTGCCCAAGAAAGGGGGGAAGGAATGCATGTGTGTCGACTTCACCAACCTCAACAAGGCATGCCCGCAAGATCCGTTCCCGCTCCCTCGCATCGACCAGATCGTCGATTCCACTGCCGAGTGCGACCTGTTGTGCTTTTTGGATGCCTTCTCTGGATATCACCAGATCAAGATGGTGATAGAAGACGTTGAGAAGACCGCCTTCTTGACCCCGTGCGGGGTATACTGCTATACATGCATGCCATTTGGACTACGCAACGCAGGGGCGACCTTTCAGCGGCTGATGCACATCACCTTGGGCCCGCAGCTCGGGAAGAATGTTGAAGCATACATCGATGACATTGTGGTGAAATCTGGAGAGGCCAGGACCCTGATACAAGACCTAGAGGAGACCTTCGCGAGCCTCGACGCAGTGAACCTGCGGCTCAACTCAGAGAAATGTGTGTTTGGCGTTCCCTCGGGTAAGATTTTGGGATTCCTCGTATCTCACCGTGATATCGAGGCCAACCCCGAGAAGGTCAAGGCGGTCGAGGACATGAGTCCGCCAAAGACCCTCAGAGAAATGCAGAAGCTCACTAGGCGTGTGACCGTGCTAGGTCGCTTCATCTCCAAGTTGGGGGAACGAGCGCTGCCTTTCTTTCAGCTGATGAAGAAAAAGGGGCCCTTTGAATGGACTGAAGAGGTAGATAAGGCGTTTCAAGATCTCAAGAGGTACCTAACCAGTCCCCCAGTCATGGTGGCTCCGCGCCCTTAGGAGCCTCTGCTGCTTTACCTTGCCGCCACCCCCAACTCTGCCAGCGCAACATTGGTGGCAGTTAGGGAGGAGCGCCAGGCCAAGACCATAGCGGCAGCCCGAGGCCAGACAAGACGGGAACAGGGAAAGCTCGAGGAAGCCGAAACTACAGATGAAGACAGTCAGCTGCCGAGGGACGCACCAGAGACAGGAGAGGCGGCATGCCCGGATGGTTCGCCTCCCGAGGCCACAGCATCTCATGAGGTGCCTTCACCTCCCGAGGGCGCCGCGACCCAAGATGCTCTCAGCCTTGTGGAGCACCCGGTCTACTTCGTTAGCACGATGCTACGGGACGCGAGGGAACGATACCCGATGCCTCAGAAGCTCCTCCTCGCGCTGCTGGTGGCCTCGCGCAAGCTGCGTCACTACTTCCAAGCTCACCCGATCAAGGTCATCTCATCGTACCCCCTGGAGAGGGTGCTCAGAAGCCCAAACACAGCCGGAAGGGTCGCTGAGTGGAACATAGAGTTGCAAACGTTTCAGCTCGAGTTCAACACAACTAGGGTCATCAAAGGAGCCGCATTGGCGGATTTTGTGGCGGAATGGACACATGCGCCAGGCCTCAAGGATAACGAGGATCGTTCCCTCTCCCCAGGGAGCGAGGCGCCAGAAGGCTGGGTCATGTACTTCGATGGAGCATTCTCCAGGCACGGCGCGGGGGCTGGTGCGGTGCTGATATCGCCCACTCAGGATAAGCTTTACTATGTAGTTCAACTCTTATTTCAGCAAGGAGAAAAGGTCTCCAACAACATAGCAGAATACGAGGGACTGATAGCCGGGTTGAAGGCCGCAGCGGCCCTGGGAGTGAAGCGCCTCACCGTCAAAGGCGACTCACAGCTCCTAGTCAACTTCTCCAATAAGGTGTACGAGCCGAAGGATGAACACATGGAGGCCTACCTAGCAGAGGTCCGCAAGATGGAAAAGCAGTTTTGGGGGCTGGAGCTGAAGCACGTGCCCCGTGGCACCAACCAGGAAGCTGACGACATAGCGGGACGGGCGTCCAGGCGGCTGCCGCAGAAGCCTGGCGTCTTTGAAGAGCGGCTCTTCAAACCTTCAGCACAACCAACGCTATCAAGCACGGCTCAGCCTCGAGAGGAGCTCCCTCAGCCGCCAGCCTCGGGAGCCCCGGCCTGCGGACCGCCCTCAGGAGCACGTTTGCTCCTGACGATGGAACCTCAGGAGGAATGTTGGATCACAGAGCTCCGGAATTACGTGATACATGGGGCCCTGCTAGAGAAGGAGGAGGAAGCAGAACGTGTGGCGTGGCAGGCCACGCCATACTGCATCAGAGACGGAGAACTCTACCGGAAGCGACCCAACGACGTATCTCTGCGCTGCATCTCCAGGGAGCAAGGAAGGGAAATACTGGGGGACATACACGGCGGAGACTACGGACACCACTCATCATCATGAACCCTCGTCGGCAAAGCGTTCCGTAGTGGGTTCTATTGGCCCACCGCGCTCAACGACACAATCGAATTGGTAAAGGCTTGTGAGGCCTACCAGTTCCATTCCAAGCAGATCCATCAACCAGCAGGGAGCCTGCAGACTATACCCCTCTCGTGGCCATTCGCAGTTTGGGGGTTGGATATTCTGGGCCCGTTCCCACGGGCGCCAGGGGGCTACCGTTACCTCTACGTCGCCATTGACAAGTTCACCAAGTGGGCAGAGGTGGAGGCAGTCCGTACCATCCCCGTGGGCTCCGCGGTCAAGTTCATCAGGGGTATCGTGAGCCGGTTCGGGGTGCCGAACCGCATCTTCACAGACAACGGTTCGCAGTTCACCAATAATCTCTTCAAAACATACTGTGCTAACCTTGGAACGCAGATATGCTACGCTTTGGTGGCACACCCGCGAAGCAATGGGCAAGCCGAACGAGCCAACGCGGAGGTCCTGAGAGGCCTCAAGACTAGAACGTTCAAGAAGAAGCTGGAGGCCTGCGGCAGGGGTTGGTACGACGAGCTCCAATCCGTGCTGTGGTCCATTCACACAACCGCGACCAAACCAACCGGGGAAACCCCGTTCTTCCTGGTCTATGGAGCCGAAGCCGTCCTTCCTCACGAGGTCAGGCGTCGCTCCGCGCGGGTTCTAGCGTTCGACGAGGCGCAGCAGGACGCCATGCGGGGGATGGACCTCGTGCTGGGGGAGGAACGCCGCCGGGAAGCCGCGCGCGGCAAGGTACCAACAGGCGCTACGACGATATCACTGCCGCAACATCCGACCCAGGACCCTCGAGGTAGGAGACCTCGTACTCAGGCGGGTCCTCTCCAGGGAAGGGCTGCACAAGCTCTCTCCCATGTGGGAGGGCCCGTTCAAGGTTTTTCATGTTTCCAGGCCTGGCTCCGTGCGCTTGGAGACTCAAGAGGGGGAGCCGATCCAGAACGCGTGGAACATCCAGCACCTCCGGAGGTTCTACCCCTAAAAAGGCCCTGAGCCTGTAAAGAAGGCGAACGCCTGTGAAGATCGTCTCTTTTTGGAAAAGGCCCTGAGCCTGTGAAGAAGGCGAATGCCTGTGAAGATCGTCTCTTTTTGGAAAAGGCCCTGACCCTGTGAAGAAGGCGAACGCCTGTGAAGATCGTCTCTTTTTGGAAAAGGCCCTGAGCCTGTGAAGAAGGCGAACGCCTGTGAAGATCGTCTCTTTTTGGGAAAAGGCCCAGAGCCTGTGAAGAAGGCGAATGCGTGTGAAGCTTATTACCTCTATGGAGAAAGGCCCGGAGCCTATGAAGAAGGCCGATGCCTGTGAAGCTCGCCGCCCCGTGACACTCTCACGTAATAATGAGTGGGGCTGTACACGCCCCGGAGTCTCAGGAGCGCCGGCCTCAGGCCCTGGGGCTCCCTCCCACGCCTAGTGGCAGCACTTAGCTCCGCGCTGGTGAGAAGACGTCGAAGACTAGACTAGGTGCCCGGCGCGGCTTTTTCATTTGCTTTCCGCATTTGGCGTGTTTTACTTGCATTTGAAGTCTTATCGAAACTATCGCCGTTGTTGATTTGTGGTTTGTCGATTTTCGCTCCTTGTTTTGATTTTCCCTCATGAAAGGCCTCGCGAGGGATGGGGCTCGAACGCCCTCGCGAGCGTTTATGCTCTAGCCGCTTAAAGGTTTCACGGCCCGGGCTCTCTACAGGAGCACCCCTCTGGTCCGTGCCCCTCGGGCACCGCGGCATGCTCACAGGGCCTGGGTCAGTCGCCCCCCGGCTGGGGCCGCAAACTACCTACGCGAGGGCAAATAGTTGAGAAGCGCAACAACAAAATCAAGGTAATGGCTACAACGGCAATGATTCTCAACACGCCCCCGCGGGGCTCCATGCAGCTGTCTTATCTTACACAGGGAGCAAAAGGAAAAAGAAAGGGCGAGCCCGGCGCGGCCCGCCCCACATCGGCCTGCTGAGGCGACACCAGATGCCTCCGGAGCTCAGGCGGACTCCCTCTCGCGCTTCACCGGGGCGCGGCGACGGGCGGATGAACAGCCACCCCCCAAGCAAGCGCGGAGGCGAGGGGGCTGGCTGCAGCCACCGCTGGAGGAGCCGCCAGCAGAGTGGGCGCTGTCTCCTCCATTGTCGTCCTCAGGGCAGCATCCTGCGCGTCGACCATCTTCCCCAAACACCCTCACGTAGAGGGTGCCGTCGCCGTCGAACTTGAAGTGCAGGGTGCACCGCTGGCCCAGGCCGCGCGCGCGGGCAAACGTTTGCCAGCCGCGGGTCAGGGCCCCACTCCCAGAAGGGGAGACCTCGAGCGAAACCCAATAAGCCCTACTACAGCAGCCGTCAGCCTGGAGCCAGAAGCCGCACCAGGCGCTGGCCGGCAGCTCGCTGATGAAGAAGCGAGGAAGCTGGAGCCAGGTGCTGGTCGGGTCCGCCGACCACACGACGAACTCCGGCAGCACCTCCGCCGAGCGAAAGCGCGGCCTGGGAGGCCGCGCAACCACAGCCTGCCTCCCCATGGCAGCCGAGCGCTCACCACCATGCGGAGAACCGCCCCTGTGCCCGCGGGGAGCCACAGCGGGGACCACGGGATGCTTGCGGGGACGACCCCGTCCGTGCTTGGCCGGAGGGGAGTCGGGCCCCGCCCGACTAGCCTTCCCCTTCTCCGCGGCTGAGAACCTCTTCGGAGCCATGCGAGTGGCGGCGGCGAAGGAGAAGAAGAAGAAGAGAAGCGGGAAGGGATGGACTGGCGGAGCTTGTGCGGCCTCGCACTTATAGCCGGGAGAGGCCAACCGACGAGCACCACGATCGCAGATAATAATGACCCGTATCTATGCATGCAGGGACTAGTCAAGTCACGTAGTTGCCAAGGCGTCGTGGGGAAGTGGAGACGCCCACGTCTTGTCAAACCGCCACGCAGCGCCCAAGGCCGCAGGCTGTTAGGGCCCGCGGCGCTTCGCCCTTGCCCTTTCGCCTCTCGGCACGGCCAAGTCCATGCGCGCCTTGGGCCCGGGGGCTACTGTCGGCGTTCTGGGAACGGGGGTCCCCAGACTTGCCTGCCTGCGGCCTGCGGCGTAGCTCAAATGAAGGCCCAGCATGGCCCATCTTCGTCAACACAAGGCTCAAGACCCTCGCGAGGGGCCAAGCCTTGCGAGGCGGACGACATGGCGCTTCCTCAGGCACGACCTCCTTAGGCTGGCTTGCGAGGAGGCGGAGAGATCAAGGCGTGTACCTCATGAGGTGACCATGACACAAGCCATGCCGACCAAGGGTGCCAGGCGGGCGCCAGCCCACGCGGCGTCTCTCTTTCCTCTTTGGTGCAAAGGGGGCAAGCGCAGGCGAGAGGATCAAGCAAAGGCACCCATTTCGGTGCAACGAGAGCAAGACTAGTCCAACGGTGGGAAGGAGGTCACCGTGGAGCCCAGGACGGCGTCACCACAGGGCCTTTGGCAGGCGAAGACCAACTTTAGTCAGAATAAGTGTACCAGATATTCCCCTTCGAATTGGCCAATTGTTGGCGCCCTTCCCGCTCAATATTTGGGAAGAGGCCCAGGGCCTTTGCCTATAAATAGGACTAGCCACCCCCAGACGAGGGGGGGACGGAGTCCAGCGTCTAGAGAGAGAGAGAGAAGGGCGATCGAACTCCCCCTAGCAGTTCATCCCCTAGCCAACAACAGACCCTCGTTAGGTCGTTCTTCCTTGTATTGTTCTTCATCATCAGCCCAAGAGGCAATCCACCCACCACAAACTAGAGTAGGGTATTACACCACAACGGTGGCCCGAACTAGTATAAACCGTGTGTCACTTGTGTTGTTCTTGCAGTAGTGAAATCCTTACGAGGCGGAGAGGTAGAGGGCACGATCTCCGCGCGCACCCCAGAGTTCGAACCTTAAGGGTCTGAAGGGTGCCCGCCTTATGGCGGATGAATGTTCTAGGGATGTAATTTTTGAGTAAAACTCACTCGTTTTGTCCTGTGCGCTGAAAACTTGTTCATATGCGCTAATCAATGCTTTATGAATTTAAAATATTACCTTTTGTGCGGCCGTTTATCAAATTTGAGAGATGGCGAGTCGTCCGCTTCTGCCCCCGTGCCGCTAGTGCTGGGGTGTTCGGGATAAACCTGAGCACTCTTTTCCCCATGTTTGGGTCTTTTGAGGGAGGCGCTTAGCACAACGAACAAGGCAATCGGATTATAATGCTTGAACACTCTCACTTAGCCATAGAATTCTGTAATTTTAAATTTCGGCGAAGCCCCTGGTATTCGGAAGACCGAGTTCGGGGCGCTATCCACGCCTTGGCCGGACAGAGCCAACTCCTTGCTCTAAGCGGCATAAATCTTTAGGGACTCGAAAAACCTCTCGAACAGAGACCAGCTCTCGCTTCATCATGATAGTCAGTTTTAGCTTTCTCTACTGAGGTGCTTAGCCCAGCTCAACTGGGGCACAATCGCAGTAGTTCTCCTAGTGCTACCTTAGCCGATATAGCGGAACGTAAGGAACCAAAACATAGGAGCCGGGAAAACCCAACTATTGACCCAAGACATGATTCAGAGTCGATGCATATAATGCTATAAGTTCAGGGTGCCGCACTTGTTAAAGTGTTCGGACTTCTCACACCATATTGAGTGGTACTAAAGCCCCTGGCGTATTTGGCCGTACCAAAGTGTACGGGTGCAGCATGTCGTTAATGAACATATATTTGTAAAAAAGAGTAATGCAAAAATAGACAAAAGCTATGCATTATTTATTAAAAAAGGCTGAGATCGAGGCAGAACGATACAAATAACGCGATAAGCAAAAGGTTGGACTATTTAACATGTCCGTTCCAGGGGCAGGCTGCGGAATGGTATGCAAAACAGGTACACTGCTTGTGATAGAGACCACCTGGGAGTTCCATTAGTGCGGCGTGGCTTGTCTGCTTCCCTGGTTCTTGCATCATTTGTGCGGCGATTATACTGCCGGACAGGCCTGTCGGATCACGGGTTCCGGCAGACCCTTAAGGTTCGAACTCTGGGGTGCACGCGGAGATCATGCCCTCTACCTCTCCGTCTCGTAAGGATCTAACTGCTAGAAGAACAACACAAGAGGCACAGGGTTTATACTGGTTCAGGCCACCGATGCGGTGTAATACCCTACTCCAGTGTGGTGGGTGGAGTGCCTCTTGGGCTGATGAGGAAGAACAGTACAAGGAAGAACAGCCTCGCGAGGGTCTGTTCTTGGCTAGGGGATGAACTGCTAGGGGGAGCTCGATCGCCCTTCTCTCTCTCTATGTATGCCTCTAGATGCCGGATTAGGTTGCCTCTACTGGCTGCCTCTACTGGTTCCTTGGTACTCGATCAGATTGCCTCTACCCTGGGGGTGGCTAGTCCTATTTATAGGCAAAGGCCCTGGGCCTCTTCCGAAATATTGAGCGGGAAGGGCGCCAACAATTGGCCAATTTGAAGGGGAACATCTGGTACACTTATCCTGACTAAAGTTGGTCTTCGCCTGCCAAAGGCCCTGTGGTGACGCCGTCCTGGGCTCCATGGTGACCTCCTTCCCACAGTTGGACTGGTCTTGGTCTCATTGCACCGAAATGGGTGCCTTTGCTTGATCCTCTCGCCTGCGCTTGCCCCCTTTGCACCAAAGAGGAAAGGGAGACGCTGCGCGGGCTGGCGCCCGCCTGGCACCCTTGGTCGTCATGGCTTGCATCATGGGCACATCGTGAGGTACCTGCCTTGATCTCTCCGCCTCCTCGCGAGCCAGCCTAAGGAGGCCGTTGTCGGCGTTCTAGGAACGGGGGTCCCCAGACTTGCCTGCCTGCGGCCTGCGGCGTGGCTCAAATAGGGGCCCAGCATGGCCCATCTTCGTCAACACAAGCCTCAAGACCCTCGCGAGGGGCCAAGCCTCGCGAGGCGGACGACATGGCGCTTCCTCAGGCACGGCCTCCTTAGGCTGGCTCGCGAGGAGGCGGAGAGATCAAGGCGGGTACCTCACGAGGTGCCCATGACGCAAGCCATGACGACCAAGGGTGCCAGGAGGGCGCCAGCCCGCGCGGCGTCTCCCTTTCCTCTTTGGTGCAAAGGGGGCAAGCGCAGGCGAGAGGATCAAGCAAAGGCACCCATTTTGGTGCAACGAGACCAAGACCAGTCCAACGGTGGGAAGGAGGTCACCATGGAGCCCAGGACAGCGTCACCACAGGGCCTTTGGCAGGCGAAAACCAACTTTAGTCAGGATAAGTGTACCAGATGTTCCCCTTCGAATTGGCCAATTGTTGGCGCCCTTCCCGCTCAATATTTGGGAAGAGGCCCAGGGCCTTTGCCTATAAATAGGACTAGCCACCCCCAGACGAGGGGGGACGGAATGCAGCGTCTAGAGAGAGAGAAGGGCGATCGAACTCCCCCTAGCAGTTCAACCCCTAGCCAAGAACAGACCCTCGCGAGGTCGTTCTTCCTTGTATTGTTCTTCATCATCAGCCCAAGAGGCAATCCACCCACCACAAACTAGAGTAGGGTATTACACCACAACGGTGGCCCGAACTAGTATAAACCGTGTGTCTCTTGTGTTGTTCTTGTAGTAGTGAAATCCTTACGAGGCAGAGAGGTAGAGGGCACGATCTCCGCGCGCACCCCAGAGTTCGAACCTTAAGGGTCTGCCGGAACCCGTGATCCGACATTTGGCGCGCCAGGTAGGGGTGCACCGGAATCTGTCTTCCACCGCTCCGCTCTCCTCCGACCGCCGTATCCATGTACGGCGCACGTCGAGCTCGCGTCGCGCTAGCGGCCCTCGCTGGTGGACGTCCTTGCTATTCCCCGTCGCCCGCCGTCAACACCGCCACCGGCCCGGCGGGAGGCGAGCATCAAGCACCACCACGGCGTCTGCCTATGCAACAGGACGGCAGCCCCACGACGTCGACGCTCCCGGTCGTTGCGGCCCTCCTGGGCGGCTCGCTGGCGCCACCCACAAGCCGCCACGTCAAGCCATTTTCCTGCCAGATCGGCGCCCTTTCCGCGCGGCGGGGGGCTCGCCCGGACCGGGCGGCGCACGAGGTTGGTCTGGCCTTCAGCTCGGAGGACCACCCCGCTAACTTGGCCGGCTCGGGCGCGCTCCCCCTGTTGTGCACCCCCACCATCTGCCAGGTGGCCGTCAGCAGAACCCTCGTCAATGGCGGCGCGGGCCTCAGCGTGCTCTCGGTTGAGACCTTCAACCTCCTCAGCATACCCCGGGAGCGGCTGCAACCCAGCCGATCCTTCTCAGGCGTCGGGGGCGGGTCGTCCGACTCCTTGGTACAGATCTGGCTCCCGGTAACCTTCGGCACCTACGACAACTTCCGCACGGAGATGGTCGACTTCGACATCGCCCCCATCGGCCTCCCTTACAACACCATCCTCGGCTACCCGGCGCTGGCCCAGTTCATGGCCGCCACGCACCCGGCGTACAACCTCATGAAGATGCCCGGGAGCAGCGGTACCCTCACCGTGCATGGAGACACCGGGGACGCCCTGCGAGTACTCAAGCTCGCCTTCAAGACGGCGGCATCGGCACAACCCGCCGACGCGGGGACCCCTGAGCCCAAGGGGGCTGCGCCTACCAAGAAGAAGCAGTTGTTCACCCAGGACAAGGCAGAAACCAAGCAGATACCCGTCGACGAGGACGGGTCCTCCGGCGCCACTTTCACCATTGGCGCCAACCTGGGGCCTGAGCAGGATGAGGCCCTGGTCAAGTTCCTACGTGCAAACAAGAAAGTGTTTGCTTGGGAGACCGATCAGTTGGCAGGGATCCACAGGGACGTCATCGAGCACCACCTCAACGTGTGCCCAAATGTGCGCCCCGTGAAGCAGAAGGCCAGGCGGCAGTCCGCGGAGAAGCTGGCCTTCATCGTCCAAGAGACCCGCAAGTTAGAAGCCGCTGGAGTCATTCGCGAGGCCCGGTACCCAGATTGGTTGGCCAACCCTATCGTTGTGCCCAAGAAAGGCGGGAAGGAACGCATGTGTGTCGACTTCACCAACCTCAACAAGGCATGCCCGCAAGATCCGTTCCCGCTCCCTCGCATCGACCAGATCGTCGATTCCACCGCCGAGTGCGACCTGTTGTGCTTTTTGGATGCCTTCTCCGGATATCACCAGATCAAGATGGCGATAGAAGACGTTGAGAAGACCGCGTTCTTGACCCCGTGCGGGGTATACTGCTATACATGCATGCCATTTGGACTATGCAACGCAGGGGAAACCTTTCAGCGGCTGATGCACATCACCTTGGGCCCGCAGCTCGGGAAGAATGTTGAAGCATACGTCGATGACATTGTGGTGAAATCTTGAGAGGCCAGGACCCTGATACAAGACCTGGAGGAGACCTTCGCGAGCCTCGATGCAGTGAACCTGCGGGTCAACCCGGAGAAATGTGTGTTTGGCGTTCCCTCGGGCAAGCTTTTGGGATTCCTCGTATCTCACTGTGGCATCGAGGCTAACCCCGAGAAGGTCAAGGCGGTCGAGGACATGAGTCCTCCAAAGACCCTCAGAGAAATGCAGAAGCTCACTGGGCGTGTGACCATGCTAGGTCGCTTCATCTCCAAGTTGGGGGAACGAGCGCTGCCTTTCTTTCAGCTGATGAAGAAAAAGGGGCCCTTTGAATGGACTGAAGAGGCAGATAAGGCGTTTCAAGATCTCAAGAGGTACCTAACCAGTCCCCCAGTCATGGTGGCTCTGCGCCCTCAGGAGCCTCTACTGCTTTACCTTGCCGCCACCCCCTACTCTGCCAGCGCAGCACTGGTGGCAGTTAGGGAGGAGCGCCAGGCCAAGACCATAGCGGCAGCCCGAGGCCAGACAAGACGGGAACAGGAAAAGCTCGAGGAAGCCGAAACTACAGATGAAGAGAGTCAGCTGCCGAGGGACGCACCAGAGACATGAGAGGCGGCATGCCCGGATGGTTCGCCTCCCGAGGCCACAGCATCTCGTGAGGTGCCTTCACCTCCCGAGGGCGCCGCGACCCAAGATGCTCTCAGCCTTGCGGAGCACCTGGTCTACTTCGTTAGCACGGTGCTACTGGACGCGAGGGCACGATACCCAATGCCTGAGAAGCTCCTCCTCACGCTGCTGGTGGCCTCGCGCAAGCTGCGTCACTACTTCCAAGCGCACCCGATCAAGGTCATCTCATCGTACCCCCTGGAGAGGGTGCTCAGGAGCCCAAACTCAGCCGGAAGGGTCGCTAAGTGGAACATAGAGTTGCAAGCGTTTCAGCTCGAGTTCAGCACAACTAGGGTCATCAAAGGAGCCGCATTGGCGGATTTTGTGGCGGAGTGGACAAAGGCGCCAGGCCTCAAGGAGAACGAGGATCGTTCCCTCTCCCGAGGAAGCGAGGCGCCAGAAGGCTGGGTCATGTACTTCGACAGAGCATTCTCCAGGCACGGTGCGGGGGCTGGTGCGGTGCTGATATCGCCCACTCAGGATAAGCTTTACTATGCAGTTCAGCTCTATTTTCAGCAAGGAGAAAAGGTCTCCAACAACATAGCAGAATACGAGGGACTGATAGCCGGGTTGAAGGCCGCAGCGGCCCTGGGAGTGAAGCGCCTCACCATCAAAGGCGACTCGCAGCTCCTAGTCAACTTCTCTAATAAGGTGTACGAGCCGAAGGATGAACACATGGAGGCCTACCTAGCAGAGGTCCGCAGGATGGAAAAGCAGTTCTGGGGGCTGGAGCTGAAGCACGTGCCCCGTGGCACCAACCAGGAAGTTGACGACATAGCGGGATGGGTGTCCAGGCGGCTGCCGCAGAAGCCTGGCATCTTCAAAGAGCGGCTCTTCAAACCTTCAGCGCAACCAACGCTATCAAGCACGGCTCAGCCTCGAGAGGAGCTCCCTCAGCCGCCAGCCTCGGGAGCCGCGGCCTGCGGACCGCCCTGAGGAGCACGTTTGCTCCTGACGATGGAACCTCAGGAGGAATGTTGGATCACAGAGCTCCGGAATTACCTGACACATGGGGCCCTGCCAGAGAAGGAGGAGGAAGCAGAACGTGTGGCACGGCAGGCCACGACATACTGCATCAGAGACGGAGAACTCTACCGGAAGCGACCCAACGACGTATCTCTGCGCAGCATCTCCAGGGAGCAAGGAAGGGAACTACTGGGGGACATACACGGCGGAGACTGCGGACACCACTCATCATCACGAACCCTCGTCGGCAAAGCGTTCCGTAGTGGGTTCTATTGGCCCACCGCGCTCAACGACGCAATCGAATTGGTAAAGGCTTGTGAGGCCTGCCAGTTCCATTCCAAGCAGATCCATCAACCAGCGGGGAGCCTGCAGACTATATCCCTCTCGTGGCCATTCGCAGTTTGGGGGTTGGATATTCTGGGCCCGTTCCCACGGGCGCCAGGGGGCTACCGTTACCTCTACATCGCCATTGACAAGTTCACCAAGTGGGCAGAGGTGGAGGCAGTCCATACCATCCCCGCGGGCTCCGCGGTCAAGTTCATCAGGGGTATCGTGAGCCGGTTCGGGGTGCCGAACCGCATCATCACAGACAACGGTTCGCAGTTCACCAGTAATCTCTTCAAAACATACTGTGCTAACCTTGGAACGCAGATATGCTACACTTCGGTGGCACACCCGCGAAGCAATGGGCAAGCCGAACGAGCCAACGCGGAGGTCCTGAGAGGCCTCAAGACCAGAACGTTCAAGAAGAAGCTGGAGGCCTGCGGCAGGGGTTGGTACGACGAGCTCCAATCCGTGCTGTGGTCCATTCGCACAACCGCGACCAAACCAACCGGGGAAACCCCGTTCTTCCTGGTCTATGGAGCCAAAGCCGTCCTTCCTCACGAGGTCAGGCGTCTCTCCGCGCGGGTCCTGGCGTTCGACGAGGCGCAGCAGGACGCCATGCGGGGGATGGACCTCGTGCTGGGGGAGGAACGCTGCCGGGAAGCCGCGCTGCGAGCGACAAGGTACCAACAGGCGCTACGACGATATCACTACCGCAACATCCGCCCTAGGACCCTCGAGGTAGGACACCTCGTACTCACGCGGGTCCTCTCCAGGGAAGGGCTGCACAAGCTCTCTCCCATGTGGGAGGGCCCGTTCAAGGTTGTTCATGTTTCCAGGCCTGGCTCCGTGCGCTTAGAGACTCAAGAGGGGGAGCCGATCCAGAACTCGTGGAACATCCAGCACCTCCGGAGGTTCTACCCCTACAAAGGCCCTGAGCCTGTAAAGAAGGCGAACGCCTGTGAAGATCGTCTCTTTTTGGAAAAGGACCTGAGCCTATGAAGAAGGCGAACGCTGTGAAGATCGTCTCTTTTTGGAAAAGGGCCTGAGCCTGTGAAGAAGGCGAACGCCTGTGAAGATCGTCTCTTTTTGGAAAAGGCCCTGAGCCTGTGAAGAAGGCGAACGCCTGTGAAGATCGTCTCTGTTTGGGAAAAAGCCCAGATCCTGTGAAGCTCATTACCTCTAAGGGAAAAGGCCCAGAGCCTGTGAAGAAGGCGAATGCCTGTGAAGCTCATTACCTCCATGGGAAAAGGCCCAGAGCCTGTGAAGAAGGCGAATGCCTGTGAAGCTTATTTCCTCTAAGGAGAAAGGCCCGGAGCCTGTGAAGAAGGCCAATGCCTGTGAAGCTCGCCGCCCCGTGACACTCTCACGTAATAATGAGTGGGGCTGTACACGCCCCGGAGTCTCAGGAGCGCTGGCCTCAGGCCCTGGGGCTCCCTCCCACGCCCAGTGGCAGCACTTAGCTCCGCGCTGGTGAGAAGACGTCGAAGACTAGACTAGGTGCCGGACGCGGCTTTTTCATTTGCTTTCCGCATTTGGCGTGTTTTACTTGCATTTGAAGTCTTATCGAAACTATCGCCGTTGTTGATTTGTGGTTTGTCGATTTTCGCTCCTTGTTTTGATTTTCCCTCATGAAAGGCCTCGCGAGGGATGGGACTCGAACGCCCTCGCGAGCGTTTCTGCTCTAGCCGCTTAAAGGTTTCATGGCCCGGGCTCTCTACAGGAGCACCCCTCTGGTCCGTGCCCCTCGGGCACCGTGACATGCACACAGGGCCTGGGTCGGTCGCCCCCCGGCTGGGGCCGCAAACTACCTACGCGAGGGCAAATAGTTGAGAAGCGCAACAACAAAATCAAGGTAATGACCACAACGGCAATGATTCTCAACACGCCCCCGCGGGGCTCCATGCAGCTGTCTTATCTTACACAGGGAGCAAAAGGAAAAAGAAAGGGCGAGCCCGGCGCGGCCCGCCCCACATCGGCCTGCTGAGGCAACACTGGATGCCTCCGGAGCTCAGGCGGACTCCCTCTCGCGCTTCACCGGGGCGCGGCGACGGGCGGATGAATAGCCACCCCCCAAGCAAGCGCGGAGGCGAGGGGGCTGGCTGCAGCCACCGCTGGAGGAGCCGCCTGAAGAGGAGTTGGCGAAGCTTGGGGAGCCTCGGGCGCCGCCAGCAGAGTGGGCGTTGTCTCCTCCATCGTCGTCCTCAGGGCAGCATCCTGCGCGGCGACCATCTTCCCCAAACACCCTTACGTAGAGGGTGCCGTCGCCGTCGAACTTGAAGTGCAGGGTGCACTGCTGGCCCAGGCCACGCGCGCGGGCAAACGTTTGCCAGCCGCGGGTCAGGGCCCCATTCCCAGAAGGGGAGACCTCGAGCGAAACCCAAGAAGCCCTACTACAGCAGCCGTCAGCCTGGAGCCAGAAGCCGCATCGGGCGCTGGCCGGCAGCTCGCTGATGAAGAAGCGAGGAAGCTGGAGCCAGGTGCTGGTCGGGTCCGCCGACCACACGACGAACTCCGGCAACACCTCCGCCGAGCGAAAGCGCGGCCTGGGAGGGCGCGCAACCACAGCCTGCCTCCCCATGGCAGCCGAGCGCTCACCACCATGCGGAGAACCGCCCCTGTGCCCGCGGGGAGCCACAGCGGGGACCGCGGCATCCTTGTGGGGACGACCCCGTCCGCGCTTGGCCGGAGGGGAGTCGGGCCCCGCCCGACTAGCCTTCCCCTTCTCCGCGGCTGAGAACCTCTTCGAAGCCATGCGAGCGGCGGCGGCGAAGGAGAAGAAGAAGAAGAGAAGCGAGAAGGGATGGACTGGCGGAGCTTGTGCGGCCTCGCACTTATAGCCGGGAGAGGCCAACCGACGAGCACCACGATCGCAGGTAATAATGACCCGTATCTATGCATGCAGGGACTAGTCAAGTCACGTAGTTGCCAAGGCGTCGTGGGGAAGTGGAGACGCCCACGTCTTGTCAAACCCCCACGCGGCGCCCAAGGCCGTAGGCTGTTAGGGCCCGCGGCGCTCCGCCCTTGCCCTTTCGCCTCTCGGCACGGCCAAGTCCGTGCGCTCCTTGGGCCCGGGGGCTACTGTCGGTGTTCCGGGAACGGGGGTCCCCAGACTTGCCTGCCTGCGGCCTGCGGCGTGGTTCAAATGGGGGCCCAGCGTGGCCCATCTTCGTCAACACAAGGCTCAAGACCCTCGCGAGGGGCCAAGCCTCGCGAGGCGGATGACATGGCGCTTCCTCAGGCACGACCTCCTTAGGCTGGCTCGCGAGGAGGCGGAGAGATCAAGGCGGGTACCTCACGAGGTGCCCATGACGCAAGCCATGACGACCAAGGGTGCCAGGCGGGCGCCAGCCCGCGCGGCGTCTCCCTTTCCTCTTTGGTGCAAAGGGGGCAAGCGCAGGCGAGAGGATCAAGCAAAGGCACCCATTTCGGTGCAACGAGACCAAGACCAGTCCAACGGTGGGAAGGAGGTCACCATGGAGCCCAGGACGGCGTCACCACAGGGCTTTGGCAGGCGAAGACCAACTTTAGTCAGGATAAGTGTACCAGATGTTCCCCTTCGAATTGGCCAATTGTTGGCGCCCTTCCCGCTCAATATTTGGGAAGAGGCCCAGGGCCTTTGCCTATAAATAGGACTAGCCACCCCCAGACGAGGGGGGGACGGAGTCCAGCGTCTAGAGAGAGAGAGAGAAGGGCGATCGAACTCCCCCTAGCAGTTCATCCCCTAGCCAACAACAGACCCTCGTTAGGTCGTTCTTCCTTGTATTGTTCTTCATCATCAGCCCAAGAGGCAATCCACCCACCACAAACTAGAGTAGGGTATTACACCACAACGGTGGCCCGAACTAGTATAAACCGTGTGTCTCTTGTGTTGTTCTTGCAGTAGTGAAATCCTTACGAGGCGGAGAGGTAGAGGGCAAGATCTCCGCACACACCCCAGAGTTCGAACCTTAAGGGTCTGCCGGAACCCGTGATCCGACAGCCGTGCTTGAGGAAGCGCCGTGTCGTCCGCCTCGCGAGGCTTGGCCCCTCGCGAGGGTCTTGAGCCTTGTGTTGATGAAGATGGGCCACGCTGGGCCCCCATTTGAGCCACGCCGCAGCCCGCAGGCAGGCAAGTTTGGGGACCCTCGTTCCCAGAACGCCGACTGTAGCCCCCGGGCCCAAGGCGCGCATGGTCTTGGCCGTGCCGAGAGGCGAAAGGGCAAGTGTGATGCGCTGCGGGCCCTAACAGCCTGCGGCCTTGGGCTCCGCGTGGCGGTTGATTGGACGTGGGCGTCTCCGCTTCCTCACGACGCCTCGACGATCGCGCGGATTGGACAAGTCCCTGCATGCAAATCATGTCATGATTACCTGTGATCGTGGAGGCCGACGGTTGGCCTCCGCCGGCTATAAGTACGACACCGCGCGTGCCCTTCCAGTCCATCTCCCCTTGCTTTCTCCTTCGTGATGGCTCCGATTCGCCGGTTCTCTGCAGCGGAGAAGGGAAAGGCTCCTCAAGAGGGACCAGACCCGCTCCCGCCGAAGAAACGGCTTGCCTTGCGCGACCGAGACGAGGAGGACCGCCTAGTGGTGCCGAGGCCTTGGTACGAGCGGCCTCCGCCGGGATTCCCGCTTCCCTTGTATGCCCATGCCGAGGGCCTTGGAAGAGGAGATGCCGATCCCCTCGGCCAGCGCCGTCGCCGGCGCCGGAGGGTCACGAAGGTGTGGGTCGTTCCTTCTGGAGTCCACGTCGAGGGATCCTCCCGCGAGCTCGTGCTCCACGCCGCCATGCCTCCGCGGACTTGGATTCACTTTCCTCCCTTCTTCGCCTCCGTATTTCCGTGGGGGAGACTCCTGGAGCTGTGGCTACAGCACGTCGACTGCAGCACTCCTGCGACCGAGGCAGAGGTCGCGATCACTGCCTCGGGCGAGGTCTTCATGACTCGCGGCTGGGGCGAAATCGCTCGGTGCTGCAGAACGAGGGGCGCCCTCACGATCCACCTGGAGTACGACGGCGCTTCGGTGATGTTCTTCAAGGTCTTCGACGCGAACGATCGCTGGCTGGAGTGCTGCCCCGTGGGAGGCGGCCAGGATCTCGCTATGGCGACGGCTGGGCCTGCCAACCGCCCCCTGGACAGCTCCACAAGCGACGGGAGCGCCGGAGGATCCAGCGATCCCAGTGAGGTCTTCGCGACGCCGGAGACAAGCTACGACAGCTACGAGCCCGCGAGCCGACGCCACTCCCGGAGCAGGGCAGGCTCGCTTGGTCGCCACCGGTCCTGATCTGGATGGGGTTGGCGCCGGAGCTTGACGGCCCACTGTTGATGATGGCATCTTTTGCAAGGGCGCGTGTAGTTAGCACCCTTTATGATCCGTTCCCTGCGAGGAATCACATTGTGCCCCATAGGGGCTTGTAAGGCGGCTGTGATCCTTGTTGTTAATATGTAAACCTTGCTATGGATCTGTGCGAATCGCAAATTCCATCATAGTTCGGTCCTCCCTTTCGCACCTCGCGAGGGCTTGGCGCTCTACGTCGACAGGTCCCAGTCCCAAGGCGGCGTCAACCGTCGCTGGTATGCCAGGTCGCGATGCCGTGGTCAAGGCCAGGAGGTGAGCGACCCGTGGTCCGGTAAGATCCCCTTAGTCGCGATGCTTAGGAGGTCCCCTTTGGCGCCCAAGCAGCCGTCGCTTGGTGAGAAAGAGAAGCAACGTCGCTAGTACGGAGTCGCTTTAGGTGCGGGGGTAGTGCCACGGTAGCCAACGCTTTGGATGGTGACTTATCTTGAGAATCGGGGATCGCCCCCAGCATGTCATCGGGTCCGGGGGGTAATTTGAAAGGAGTTGCTCGACGAGGTCCTCGCGCGCCCCTTCTCCCTCGCCTCTGCTCCCCTTCCTGCTCTACGTCCTCGGGTCCCGGCTCTCGAGCTGGTCTCAACCGTCGCTGGTATGCCAGGTCGCGATGCCGTGGACAAGGCCAGAGGGTGAGGGCTGGAGAGCCAGTAGGAGCCCTGAGTCGCGATGCTCAGGCACCCCCCCTTTAACGTGCAAGCGGTTCGCGCGGGCGAGGGTGAAGGGAACGCCGTGAGGGCCTTGGCTAGCGCGGTTCCCTCTATGGGTTCTGCAGATTCATCACAAAAAGAATACGGGGTTGCCATAGCGGCATTAGTTGATTGTTAGTCGCTCAGGAGCTCGCTGGCTGGTGACGGGGACGGCCCCGCCAAACTGCTTCCCTTCTTGGTGAAGGCTCTTGGAGATGTCGCCCTTGGACTCGCCCCCACGGCCGAGGCCGAGGCGCGAGTCATGTCTTCTACCACGCTGACGCGGGTCTTCGCCCATGTCTACCTTCGCGATCCCAGTGCCGACCTCGACAGCCTGCTGGAGCCGGTGAGCGGCGAGGGCGCCGCTGCCGCTGTCGAGGCCGTGAAGGGGCGCGCAGAGGCGCTACTAGGGAAGTTCTGGGCCTTCAGCACCAAGCCGAAGCGAGGCGCTGCCGGCCCCACTACCCCACAAGGCGAAGCCACTCCACGCGACTCCGCTGCCGACAAGTGACTCCGCTATCGTTCCTGTTCTTCTTTCGATTCCTGCGCATGCACGACGCCTCGGGGAGGCATTTAAATTTGCGTTTGGTACCAAGGCGATAGTATGGGTTGTAATATTTACTTTTAGGTTCCTTGAATTTTCTATTCCCCTTCCCTACTTGCTTATGTTCTACGCCAGCAGAGCTCGGCCACGCACATGCCTCACCCAACATCAGCCCCGACCGGAAACCAGGACGGGACCAAAGGAATGAGGGGCCACGTGACAAGTTAGGCTCCTGAGTCGTGATGCTCAGGAGTCCCCCTTGGCGCACGAACAACAAGTAGGGAAGTGCGATGTAGGTGTGTTTCCCGTTCTACGTCTGCAGAGCCCGACCCCGCGTGTACCTCACCTAGCATAGCCTTTCAGAACTAAGGAGTGAGGGGCTACGGAGCCAGTTAGGCTCCTGAGTCGCGATGCTCAGGAGTCCCCCTTGACGCGCGAACAGCATGAGATGGAATGTAGGCGGGGCTACCGTTCTACGTCTGCAGAGCCCGGCCCCGCGCGTACCTCACCCAGCATAGCCTTTCGAAACTAAGGAGTGAGGGGCTACGGAGCCAGTTAGGCTCCTGAGTCGCGATGCTCAGGAGTCCCCCTTGACACGCGAACAGCATGAGATGGAATGTAGGCGGGGCTACCGTTCTACGTCTGCAGAGCCTGACCCCGCGCGTACCTCACCCAGCATAGCCTTTCGGAACTAAGGAGTGAGGGGCTATGGAGCCAGTTAGGCTCCTGAGTTGCGATGCTCAGGTGTCCCCCTTGACGCGCAAACGGCCTTCGTACCTTGGCTCCGCTCAGGGAGAGACGCGCGACAAACCAGGCCCGAGGGGCCTGGCTGGGGCGTACGGCTGGGCTTGACCCAGTCGTAGCCCCCGTGCCCAGCCCCCTCGCGCGGCGCTCTCGGGGGGAGGCGTTGCGATGAGGACGGCCACTGAGCTCGGGGCTCCCTGAGGTTAATGCGGCCCGGAGGCCACCCTCAGTTGTTTATCACCAGCGCGGAGCATAGCGCTGCCGTATGTGTACGGGCATAGCCGCTCCTCGGCAGTGTCGTCAGCCAGCGCGGAGCATGGTGCTTCCACTGGTACGTGGGAGGGGGCTCCCCTCCGGGAGGAGCCCCCGGGGCGTGTACAACCCCGCCCTGACACGTGGCTGGCACGGTAGAGCTAGGTGATGTGTATCTGGGCACCCGTGAGCCAGCACGGGACTCACGAGGCCCTACCTCTAGGCGGGTTGCGCCTGGCACTGGGCCGTATCTTGAGATGTGTTCCTGCAAAATCTAGTTAGATGCCGGCACTCTACGTCCTCGGGTCCCGGCCCTCGAGCTTGTCTCAACCGTCGCTAGTATGCCAGGTCGCGATGCCGTGGACAAGGCCAGAGGGTGAGGGCTGGAGAGCCAGTAAGAGCCCTGAGTCACGATGCTCAGGCACCCCCCTTTAACGTGCAAGTGGTCGACATGAAGAAGAAAAGGTGCCGTGGACGGCATCAAGTAATCAAGCATGATGCATAATTAGAGATAAATGCGGAAGGGATACATGCCGCTGGGCCTAGCCCGAGTGGCCTTGGGATGATGCAGCCCGAGTGGCCTTGGGATGATGCAGCCCGAGGGGCGCCCCCAGCAAAGCAAGCTAGCGACTGAAAAGATAAAAAGGGATACATGCCACAGGGACGGACCCACGCGGCCTGGGAATGACGCAACCCTGGGAGGGCGCTCCCAGCTGGGAATGAAACTTGAAAGTTGTCACCTGAAGATGTCGTCGGTGCAGTGGCGTTGGTGCAGCAGACTCGGTGGGCTGCAGAAGCCGATCCTCACGAGCCCCCAAGCCCAGGGGCCTCGGGAGGCTCCGGAGGCACTGGTGGCTCCTCGTGAGCAGCCTCCATCTCCACCAGGGCCGTGGAACGCCTGTCTTCTTGCGCCTCCAAGGCGCTCCTCATGAGGCGCTGGAACGCCGCAGCCACGCTCGGCAGGCCATAAGGCATGCGAACATAGCTGTGGGGTGGTCCTCCGCAGCGCCCCACTTGTGAGGGCCAGAGGCGCTCCGCCGTGGCGATCCGGTTGAGCCCTGGTACGTCGACGCAGACGCGCAGCCCACCATCCTCGCCTGGATGGGGAGCCACAGCTGGCGGGCGACGGCAACCTCTTATGATCCTTGACTCCTGTAGTTCTTGAATGGCCTTGCTAACAAACTCCTGCTGGTCTGACCTTCTTTCCCTGGCTTCCTTTCGAGGGAAACGTGCTTCGAAACATGCCTCCACATGGTGCCCCAGCGCCTCCCTCGTGACCTTGGCGAGGTCGGTGGCCCTCCAGGTGAGAGCCCCCGAGCCCTGCCTGAGGAGGGCGCCGGGCGCGCTTTCCTATGCGATTGCAGGAGGATCCCCCTGGGCAGACGCGGGCCTTGAAGGGCCTGCCTCGTGAGGGGCTGAACGTGATGTTGTCTTCTTCTTCTTGGGGGTGGTCTCAGGAAGCCTCCTGCTTCCGCGATCTGGGTCTTCTAGTGACGCGGCCTGAAAGGCTCGCTCCAGGGTACACACTGCATCCTTCTCTTGACAGCGCACCGTGATGACGCCGCCGCTTCCTGACATCTTGAGGACGTTGTAGCCATGGTGAGTCACGGCCATGAACTTGACCAGTGCCGGGTACCTGAGGATGGCGTTGTACGGCAAGCGGATGTGGGCGACGTCGTAGTCGATGAGCTCGGTGTGGTAGTTGTTGCGGGCCCCGAAGGTGACTGGGAGGCGGACCTGCCCGATCGGGACTGTGGAACCGTCGGTGACTCCGAAGAAGGGCTTGGTTGGCTGAAGCTGGTCATAGGGCACTTGGAGGCTATTGAATGTTTCCACGGACAAGACATTGAGCCCTGCCCCTCCGTCGATGAGGGTCCTGGTGACCAGAACGTTGCTGATGACTGGGGAACAAAGCATTGGGAGGACTCTGGCTGTGGCCGCACACTTGAGCTGGTCTGCTGAGCTGAACGTGATGATGCAGGCCGACCACCTAAGGGGACGCGTTGCTTCGAGCTTGGGAAGAACTGCGTTCACTTCGCGAGCAAACTGCTTGAAGATACGTTTAGAGGCTGGGGCTTGAGCTCCGCCCAGGATGCAGGCGATTGCGCGAGGCTCTTGGAAGCCCCCAGCCCCCTCGTCTTGGTGGCGGTCTTCATTCCTTCTTGGCTGGGGCGGCAACAGCGGCAGGCCTGGGTTGCCATGAGGGCGATCCTCACGAGGCTGGTCCCTCCAGTCCCCCTCGCGAGGCGGGTCACGCCAGCGGTCCTCGCGAGGTTGGTCACGCCAGCCTTGACGTGGGCCACGATCTTCCCAGCGTCCCGGGTTCCTTCCTCCTCCTCGGCCATAGCCACGGTCAGCACGGTCAGGGCGTTGGCCGACTCTTCCTTCTCACACGGCGTGGAGTTCTTGGCATTCGTTGGTGTTGTGGGTGTGGAGGTCGTGGTACACACAGTACCGGCTGCCCCTGGAGGATTCGGGCAGATCCTTGCCCCGCTTGGTGTCCGGCTCTGCCGCGAGCACGGCAGCCCCCTTGCGCTTCACGTCCTTGGCCTTGGGCTTCTTCTCTTCTGGGTCTGCAGCAGGCAGCTTGAGGAGGGAGAGGCGTCCCTCCTCAGCCCTAGCGCACTTGGTCGCCAGGTTGAACAGCTCTAGGGAGGTGCAGAGGTCTTCATGCATCGCCAACTCCTCCTTCATCTTGACGTCGCGCACGCCATCGGTGAAGGCCGAAATGATGGCTTCCTCGGACACCCTGGGGATCTTGAGGCGTGCACTGTTGAAGCGCTGGATGTACTTTTGTAGGGTCTCCCCAGGTTGCTGCTTGATGCGGCGCATGTCGCTCACGGCGGGAGGCCGGTTGCGGGTACCTTGGAAGTTGGCGATGAAGCGAGTACGCATCTGGTCCCAGGAGGAGATCGTGCCTGGGGCCAGGTTCAGGAGCCAAGTGCGAGCACCTTCCTTCAGCGCCATGGGGAACCAGTTCGCCATGACCTTTTCGTCCCCGCTGGCAACTTCGATTCCCAGCTCGTAAAGCTGGAGGAACTCTGTGGGATCAGCCGTGCCGTTGTAGCGAGGGGGCAGGTCCGGCTTGAACTTGCCGGGCCATGTGACTTCGCGCAGCTTGGCGGTGTAGGCACGGCAGCCTGCGGTGACCACGGGGGGTTTTGGTCGAGGAAGAGCTTGGCCTTGCGGGTCCCCTTGCGCTGCAGCTGGGAGCAGCGCGGGGTCTTGACGTGCCGGAGCTGGAGCGGGGTCTCGGCGAGCCGGGGCTGGGAGCGCCCGAGCGGCCTCTTGCGGTCGCGGGACTTCTTGGCAGCTCCGTTCCTGCTGGGCCAGCGCATGACGGAGCGGGTTCCGCGCAGGAGCTGCGCGCCTTGGGGCCATGGCATCTTCTTGGAAAGGAGGCGGCCGGAATGCCCCCGGGGCTTCACTGCCCACGTGGGGCGGAGTGCGGCGCAGCGGTGCGGAAGGCGCGGGAGAGCCCCCTGCGGCGCGGACGAGCTCGGTGACGCGGTCGAGCCACTCCTCGTAGACGTCGTCGATGGGGCGGTAGCGCAGGAGCTCGTTCGCCGCGATGAGCGTAGCTCGAGCCTCCAAGGGCGCGCGAAGCGCGTGCGACGAAGAACCGGCCGGGGTGAGCGACGGAGTGGCGGTGCGGCCATCCCGCTGCACGGACGGGTGCTGAGAGGACGCTTGCTGCTCGTTCCCCGCCGGGCCGGTGGCGGCGTTGACGGCGGCCGACGGGGAACGACGAGGACACCCATCGACGGGGGCCGTCTGGACGATGCGGGAAGCGATGGCGGCCCGGCGCTCGGCGCGGGCCCGACGAGCGTCAGACATGGATGCGACGGTCGGAGGAGAGCGGAGCGGTGGAAGACAGATTCCGGCGCACCCCTACCTGGCGCGCCAAATGTCGGATCACGGGTTCCGGCAGACCCTTAAGGTTCGAACTCTGGGGTGCGCGCGGAGATCGTGCCCGCTACCTCTCCGTCTCGTAAGGATCTAACTACTAGAAGAACAACACAAGAGACACAGGGTTTATACTGGTTCGGGCCACCGATACGGTGTAATACCCTACTCCAGTGTGGTGGGTGGATTGCCTCTTGGGCTGATGAGGAAATACAGTACAAGGAAGAACAGCCTCGCGAGGGTCTGTTCTTGGCTAGGGGATGAACTGCTAGGGGGAGCTCGATCGCCCTTCTCTCTCTCTATGTATGCCTCTAGATGCCGGATTAGGTTGCCTCTACTGGCTGCCTCTACTGGTTCCTTGGTACTCGATCAGATTGCCTCTACCCTGGGGGTGGCTAGTCCTATTTATAGGCAAAGGCCCTAGGCCTCTTCCCAAATATTGAGCGGGAAGGGCGCCAACAATTGGCCAATTTGAAGGGGAACATCTGGTACACTTATCCTTACTAAAGTTGGTCTTCGCCTGCCAAAGGCCCTGTGGTGACGTCGTCCTGGGCTCCATGGTGACCTCCTTCACACCGTTGGACTGGTCCTGGTCTCGTTGCACCGAAATGGGTGCCTTTGCTTGATCCTCTCACCTGCGCTTGCCCCCTTTGCACCAAAGAGGAAAGGGAGACGCTGCGCGGGCTGGCGCCCGCCTGGCACCCTTGGTCGTCATGGCTTGCGTCATGGGCACCTCGTGAGGTACCCACCTTGATCTCTCCACCTCCTCGCGAGCCAGCCTAAGGAGGCCGTGCTTGAGGAAGTGCCGTGTCGTCCGCCTCGCGAGGCTTGGCCCCTCGCGAGGGTCTTGAGCCTTGTGTTGATGAAGATGGGCCACCCTGGGCCCTCATTTGAGCCACGCCGCAGGCCGCAGGCAGGCAAGTCTGGGGACCCCCGTTCCCAGAACGCCGACAAGGCCTTCCGAAGAATGGAGTCCTGAAAGTAAGAGAAAATTAAAAAATCGGCAGCACCTAGTACATTTTAAGTCGTGTTTCGGGCGTGCCGTGATGGTGCCCCTCCCCCTATACCCATGGTATTTCTAGAGCGTAGTTATGTACGCAAAGCACTGGTGTCGCATTTTCGCGAGGGCTGGGATTGGGGCCGCATTGCTACGCCTGCTCGGAACGTGCCAGGCGGTCTTGTTGTAGGTTACTCCGGGCGCGCTTGATGGTGTCCGGACGCTTAATGGCCGGACTGGAGAACTGCCTGGAGAGGCTGCTTTGAACTTCCGCTGCAAGGGCCGCCGTGTGCTCCTCCGTCCGAAGGGAGCGTTTGGTGTTTCCATTGACCGTAATTACTCCTCGAGGGCCTGGCATCTTGAGCTTGAGGTATGCGTAGTGCGGTACCGAATTGAACTTGGCGAATGCGGTTCGCCTGAGCAGTGCGTGATAGCCACTGCGGAACGGGACTTTGAAGATTAACTCCTCGCTTCAGAAATTATTCGGAGATCCGAAGACCACTTCAAGTGTAACTGAGCCCGTACAATTGGCCTCTACACCTGGTATGACGCCTTTAAAGGTCGTTTTGGTGGGCTTAATCCTCAAGGGATTGATGCCCATTTTCCGCACTGTATCCTGGTAAAGCAGGTTCAGGCTACTGCCGCCGTCCATAAGGACTCTAGTGAGATGAAAGCCGTCAATGATTGGGTTTAGAACCAATGCGGCGAATCCGCCATGACGGATGCTAGTGGGGTGGTCCCTTCGGTCAAAGGTGATCGGGCAGGAGGACGATGGGTTGAACTTCGGGGCGACTGGCTCCATCGCATATACGTCCCTTAACATGCGCTTCTGCTCCCTCTTGGGGATGTGGGTTGCGTATATCATGTTCACCGTCCGCACTTGTGGGGGAAAACCCTTCTATCCACTGTTGTTCGGCAGCCGGGGCTCTTCATCGTCCTTGCTATGCAGCCCCTTGTCTTTATTTTTGGTGTTTAACTTGCCTGCCTGCTTGAACACCCAACAATCCCTGTTGGTGTGATTGGCTGGCCTTTCGGGGGTGTCATGTATCTGGCACAAGCGGTCGAGTATTCGGTCCATACTGGACGGGCCCTGAGTATTTCTTTTGAATGGCTTTTTCCGCTGACCGGATTTATAGCCTTTGAATCCGGCATTAACTGTCGTATCCTCAGCATTGTCGCCGTTAATGCAGCGCTTCTGCTTGTTGTGACACGACCTGCCACTATTGTCTCTGGTATCCGAATTACCAGGGTTCTTGGTCATATTGTTGCTACGAGCAAGCCAGCAGTCCTCTCCCGCGCAAAAGCGGGTCATGAGTGTCGTGAGTGCTGCCATAGATTTCAGCTTTTCCTGTCCAAGGTGCCGGGCAAGCCACTCGTCACGGATATTGTGCTTGAAGGCTGCTAGGGCCTCTGCGTCTGGACAGTCGACTATTTGATTTTTCTTTGTTAGGAATCGCGTCCAGAATTGCCTGGCCGATTCCTCTAGCTGCTGAATTATGTGTCTTAGGCCATCAGCGTCTGGTGGTCGCACATAAGTGCCCTGGAAATTGTCGAGGAATGCGGCTTCCAGGTCCTCCCAACAACTGATTGATTCTGCTGGCAAGCTGTTAAGCCAATGCCGAGCTGGTCCTTTAAGCTTGAGCGGGAGGTATTTGATGGCGTGTAGATCATCGCCACGGGCCATGTGGATATGAAGGAGATAATCCTCGATCCATACCGCAGGATCTGTTGTGCCATCATATGATTCGATGTTTACGGTTTTGAAACCCCCGGGGATTTGATGATCCATTACTTCATCTGTGAAGCATAGTGGGTGAGCGGCGCCTCTGTACTGGGCTATTTCGCGACGTAGCTCCAATGAGCTTTGTCTGCTGTGTTCGGCCCTACCGGATTTGCTGTATCCGGCATGACGGTTATCGTCTCGAGTCGTGGGGCGCCCACATGATCCGTAGATCGATCTTGTTTGCCTTGCCTTGTCCTCCAATATATCGCGCAGGTCTGGCGCATTTTCCTTGGTATGTTTTGAGCGGCGCCGGGGTGCGGCTTGAGTGGAGGGCCGAGAGGCCTCTCTGTCGCGGCCATGAGGTGGCCGGTCGGCCGTATCATGCGCTGGTGATGCAGGTTTGGGTGCTTCCTCCTCTAATCGGGGTAGCAACTTGCGCTTTGGATAGCTCTTGGAGGGGCGTTCGAGTTCATACTCTTCGGCCGCAAGGACTTCAGTCCATCTGTCGGCTAGCAAATCTTGATCAGCTCTAAACTGTTGCTGTTTTTTCTTGAGGCTGCTTGCCGTGGCCATAAGCCTGCGCTGAAAACGCTCTTGCTCGACGGGATCCTCTGGCACGACGAATTCGTCGTCGTCGAGGCTTGCCTCGTCTTCGGAGGGAGGCATATAATTATCGTCCTCGACTTCTCTGTCTGCCGCTCTCTCATGAGGGCTGGCTTCTCCATCCTCCTGTGCTAAATCTTGCTGGAGGGGGTTTTCTTCGGCACTCTCCGGAGTATTATTATCTCCCGTGCCGGAATCACCGTTTTTGCTTTGGCAGGATTTTGAGCGGCGCCGCTGACGCGGGTGCTTGGTCTATTTCTTGGAGGGGTCATCCTCCGCTGTTCCATCGCCATCTCCTTCTGTTGGGGTGTCCACCATGTATATGTCATATGACGAGGTGGCTTTCCAGTGCCCCATAGGCGCTGGTTCTTGATCGTCTCCTGCATCGGCGTCCATACCGTCGATGTCTTCGGAGTCGAAGTCGAGCATGTCGGTTAGATCGTCGACAGTGGCTACAAAGTGGGTGGTGGGTGGGCTTTGAATTTCTTCATCGTTCGTATCCCAACCTTGCTGACCGTAGTCCAGCCATGGCTCTCCTGATAAAGAGAGAGACTTTAGTGATTTCAGGATATCGCCGAAGGGTGAGTGCTGAAAGATGTTCGCGGCGGTAAACTCCATGATCGGCGCCCAATCGGATTCGATCGGCCAGGGCGCGGAGGGCTCGGAGTCCGGAGAGAAGTCCGGCTCCTTGGAGTCACGAGCTTCACGGAGCGCGGGGCTGGTGTTCGGCTCGATCGCCGTTGGGATCGCAGCCCTCGAGGCGGCGTCCAACCACCCATCCTCGATCGGCGCAGTTGGCTCCGAATTAAGGGTCGAAGCCTATGCCGGTGCGGCCTCCAGGGCACTGTTCGGTGGTAGAGCTAGATCATGCCCATCGTGACAGTGCGGCGCGCTTGGCAGTGGCTCGAATCCGTCGAAGATCAAGTCCCTACGGATGTCAGCTGTATAGTTTAAGCTTCCAAATCTGACCTGATGGCCAGGGGCATAGCTTTCGATCTGCTCCAGATGGCCAAGCGAATTGGCCCGCAGTGTAAAGCCGCCGAAGACGAAGATCTGTCCGGGGAGAAAGGGCTCACCCTGGACTGCATCGTTGTTGATGATCGGAGGAGCCATCGAGCCCAAAAGCGACGACACAGAGGAACTCTCAATGAAAGCACCAATGTCGGTGTCAAAACCGGCGGATCTCGGGTAGGGGGTCATGAACTGTGCGTCTAGGCGGATGGTAACAGGAGACAAGGGACACGATGTTTTACCCAGGTTCGGGCCCTCTTGATGGAGGTAAAACCCTACGTCCTACTTGATTAATATGGATGATGTGGGTAGTTCAAGAGTAGATCTACCACGAGATCAAGGAGGCTAAACCCTAGAAGCTAGCCTATGGTATGATTGTTGTTCTGTCCTACAGACTAAAACCCTCCAGTTTATATAGACAGCGGAGAGGGTTAGGGTTACATAGAGTCGGTTACAATGGTAGGAGATCTACATATCCGTATCGCCAAGCTTGCCTTCCACGCCAAGGAAAGTCCTTTCCGGACACGGGACGAAGTCTTCAATCTTGTATCTTCATAGTCCAGGAGTCCGGCTGAAGGTATAGTCCGGCTATCCGGACACCCCCTAATCCAGGACTCCCTCAGCGCCCATGCGAGAAAGGATGTCCGCGGCTTGATTACTCTCTCCAGCTACGTGATGAAACTCGAGCCCCTCAAACCGAGCTGATATTTTGAGTATGGTGCGGTAAGCCGCCATCTTTGGGTCTTTTGCGTCGAATTCTCTGTTTATTTGGGATATTGCAAGGTTTGTATCCCCGCGCACCTCAAGGCATTGTATGCCCATGGAGACAGCCATCCGGAGACCATGCAATAGGGCCTCGTATTCGGCTGAGTTGTTAGAGTCTGTATACAGTATTTTGAGCACATAACGGACTGTGTCTCCTGTGGGGGATGTCAAAACGACACTAGCCCCAAGTCAGGCTGGCATTTTGGAGCCGTCGAAGTGCATCACCCAGTTGGAATATGTGTCATACTCTTTAGGGAGTTTGGCCTCTGTCCATTCAGCGACGAAGTCAGCCAACACCTGAGATTTAATGGCTCGGTGTGGTTTCTACGTTATTTCAAATGGTAAGAGCTCAATGGCACATTTGGCAATCCGGCCAGTGGCGTCCTGGTTGTTTATAATACCATTAAGTGGTACTTCTGAGGCCATCGTGATTGAGCATTCTTGAAAGTAGTGTTGTAGTTTGCGGGATGCCATAAAGACCACATACGCTATCTTATCATAATGCGGGTATGGGGATTTGCATGGTGTAAGGACCACCGAAATGTAGTATACTGGTTTTTGGAGTGGGAGCTTATGCCCCTCTTCCTCTGGTTCAACGACGAGCACTGCACTCACCACCTGGTGAGTTGCAGATATGTAGAGCAACATTGATTCGCCGATGTTTGGTGCGGCCCGGATGGGGTTGCTTGCTAGTAAAGTTTTTATTTCCTCCAGTCCGGCTATTGCAGTGTCCGTCCATGCAAAGTGGTCGGTGCGTCGGAGCAGGCGATACAATGGCAATGCCTTTTCTCCTAATCTGGAGATAAAGCGGCTCAAAGCTACCACACACCCGACTAGTTTTTGGACCTGCTTGAGGTCAGTTGGTGTTGCCAATTGTGACAAGGCTCAGATTTTGGTTGGGTTTGCTTCAACCCTCTATTGGAGACAATAAACCCGAGTAGTTTGCCGGCGGGAACACCGAAAACGCACTTTTCCAGAATGAGCCATATGCCATATGTTCGGAGGTTGTCGAATGTAAGGCGTAAGTCGTCCCCCAATGATTTAACATGCTTGGTTTTGATGACTACTTCATCTACATATGCCTCCACAATCTTGCCGATTTTCTTTCCCAGGCACATTTGAATCATGCGTTGGTAAGTGGTGCCGATGTTCTTGAGCCCGAAAGGCATAGTGTTGAAGCAGAAAGGCCCATACGGGGTGATGAATGCCGTTGTGGCTTGGCCGGATTCCTTCATCTTAATTTGATGGTATCCGGAGTATGCGTCGAGGAAACACAGTGAATCGTGTCCCGCAGTTGCATCACTAATCTGGTCGATGCGAGGTAGTGGGAAGGGGTCCTTAGGGTAGGCCTTGTCAAGGTCTTTGAAATCGACACACGGGCACCAGGATTTATCCTTCTTTGGTACCATGACCAGGTTTGCTAGTCAGTCCATATGTTTGATCTCTCTGATAAACCCAGCTTCGAGTAGCTTGGCTAGCTCCTCCCCCATAGCCTGTCGTTTGGGTTCGGAAAATCACGGGAGCATTTGCTTGAACGGCTTGTATCCCTTCAGTATATTGAGACTATGTTCGGCCAGCGCGCATGGGATTCCTAGCATAGCCGAGGGGTGCCAGGCGAAGATGTCCCAGTTCTCGCGCAAGAACGCGCGTAATGCGGCGTCGACCGTTGGGTCCACCTGTGCCCCAATGGAAGCTATTTTCTTGGGATCCGTCGGGTGGACTTGAAATTTGAGTATTTCTTCAGCTGGCTTGAAAGAGGTGGATTTGGGCCTTTTATCAAGAATTACGTCATCCCTATCCACTGTGGAACGCAGAGCGATGAGTTCCTCGGCCGCTAGGGCTTCAGACAATGCCTCAAGGGCTAGGGATGTGGTTTTATTTTCGGCGCAGAGTGCTATGTCTGGTGTCGGCGTTCTGGGAACGGGGGTCCCCAGACTTGCCTGCCTGCGGCCTGCGGCATGGCTCGAATGGAGGCCTAGCGTGGCCCATCTGCATCAACACAAGGCTCAAGACCCTCGCGAGGGTCCAAGCCTCGCGAGGCGGACGACACGACGCTCCCTCAAGCACAGCCTCCTTAGGCTGGCTCGCGAGGAGGCGGAGAGATCAAGGCGGGGTACCTCGCGAGGTGCCCATGACGCAAGCCATGACGATCCAGGGTGCCAGGCGGGCGCCAGCCCGCGCAGCGTCCCCCTTTCCTCTTTGGTGCAAAGGGGGCAAGCGCAGGCGAGAGGATCAAGCAAAGGCACCCATTTCGGTGCAACGAGACCAAGACCAGTCCAACGGTGGGAAGGAGGTCACCATGGAGCCCAGGACGGTGTTGTCGGGACCCCGATCCTAAGTCACACCGATCTAGCATGTAACACATCATATCACTTTGCGGCCTCACGCACGGTATTCCCGCGGGTGCCACCTTACCTGGCCCGGGACCGTTTGCGCCTTTTGGCTCACGTATATGATAGTGTCGCCAGCATCCATATGACAGAGAACCCGGGCCGACATGGCTAGTCGTGAACCCAAAGCGGCACTAACCCATGAGGACAGGCATACATGAATCACATCGAGCATGTCGGTCAACAACGTATAAATCCGGGCTGTAGCACTGGGCTAACAGGACTCCGGTAACACCGAGCTGTAGAAGGCTAGGCAGGACTCCGGATAACACCGCGTGACATTTCCCCAAAGGGGACAGACACAGGAACGAGGTGAAACACATGCCGGCCAGTCAAGTGTTCCGAGCAGTAGTGCTGGGCTAGCAGGACTCCGGTGAACCGGGCTGTAGCGGACTACTATCGCTCAGAAGCACTAGACTTACATTTCCCCATATGAAAGGCTGCCAAGGATAAACAACTAGATAGTCGGATCCCACACATAGCAATACACGTTACACGTACGCATAACATGCAAGTATGTGCTGTACAACATGGCATCACAACATAACGCAAACTTATATAGATAAGGCCCAGAAGAGCCACATAGCATTAAATACAAACAGGGGTCACATGACCCATCATTCAGAGCATACAAGCAACAAGCAGAAGCATTACATGTCTGAGTACAGACAACTACAAAAGAAAAAGGCTGAAACGCCTGACTATCTACAACCTCCGATCAAGATCGTAGCTGAGGTACAAGCTACTTGTCGAAGTCCACGTAAACTAGTAAGACCGAAGTCTCCGCTGCAAAAACATAAATAAAGCAACATGAGTACAAAGGTACTCAGCAAGACTTACTTCAGATCCTATCATACATGCATTGTATCAAGAAGGTAATGTGGGGTTTAGTTGCAGCAAGCCAGCTTTGACTCTGTGGCTATCCTGTTCTACGACTGCTGGTAACTCTTTTGAAAAGGCGCACACGAGTCCACTAATCACCACATCAATACACCACTATGGATTCATCCCCGTCTCACCACGAGGAGGCCATCCATAGCACTCACACTTATCTCGAGCATTTTAGAGTATCCACTTCAAGTTGTCTATGTACCACGTAAGCATCCAAGAAGTCCATAACCGAGGACACGACTATTCGAATAGATCATGATAACCCTGCAGGGGTGTACTTCTTCACACACGCTCTCACCACTTATCACCATGTACACGTCATGTATCTCGGCAACCTTCAAGCGGAAGCCTGGCGAGGGTGTCGGCCATGACCTGACTAACCACACAAGACTCTAGTCCAGGTTTATCGCCTATTCGGGTTCCATCCGCAAGGAGATCCGGCCGGGGTGTCGCTCACGGCCCCAAACGATGTGTGCAGGGTTCCCAAGCCCACCTCGCCGGGTGGATCTACGCTTGGTACACCGTGCCACTTGTGCCTAGTCTGTCCCAAGCCCACCTGGCCGGGTGCCACTTGGTAGACTACTAACACTACCTACAAACACCAGAAACTAGTTGCGACTCCTGGACAGAGACCGAGGTGATTAATAAATCGAGAGAGCTTGGAGCGCCCGGAGCCCAATGTGTGGTAGTAGCTAGTCATTGGACAACTTACACAGAACTCGGTTCTTAAGGACGGTCCCAATGAGACAACCCACCATGTACTCCTACATGGCCTCTCACCGCTACCTTTACCAAATCGTGTTCACACACTTAACTCTCAGCATCAGAACATATCATATCACTCCAATCCATTCCCAATGAACCAGACCTGACACAACTCTAAGCAATAGCAGGCATGGCATGGTAGAAGCACAACATGGCTCAATCAACTCCTACACATGCTAGTGGGTTTCATCTAATTACTGTGGCAATGACAGGTCATGTAGAGGAATGGGTTCAACTACCGCAGCATAAAGTAGCAGTTGATTCGTTGTTGTCCTAATGCAATAAAAGAGAGCAGGAGCGAGAGTGGGACCATATCGGAATGAACAAGGGGGGTTTGCTTGCCTGGTAGATCAACAGGGGGGCACTGCTCCTCTGACAGGTACTCTGGAACGGTCTCCGGAGCAGAACCTATCGAGAAGGAACGGTGTCGGCAATCAATACCCAATCATATGCAACAATATGATGCATGAACATGGCATGAGGATGTGGTGCTGTTTGAGCTAATGCAGCTAGAGTTTATTTGGTTGAAGTTCATATGAACCAAGGGTTCATATGCAAACCCCAAGTGAGGTATATAACATGCCATTATTACGTTTTCACTTATACAGCAAGTATAAGTTGGTTTTTCATGCATGAAACTAGCATAAATGGGTTCCTTGCATTTTTCTGATGATTTTTCATATATAACTTGTTTCAATCTGAGCTACGGTTGATTTGATATGAATTTTTGGAGTTTGAAACATTTTCTGGAATTTCCTGTTTAAAATTAAATCCAGAAAAATGAATAACTGCGTCAGCATTGCGTCATGCTTGCATCAGCAAGTCAACAACGCTGACTGGGGTCAAACCTGACGTGTGGGGCCACACGCCAGTGACACAGGGGCTAAACCCGGTCAAACCCGCACTGACTGGGGTTTGACCTGGCCCTGGGGCCCACGGTCAATGGCTTAGGGTGGGTTTAAGTTGCGGGATTAGGCGCTAATGACGTGCCACGTCAGTCACCGGAGTTTCGCCGGCGACGACCAAAAACCGCGGCGGTGACTCGCCGGACTTGCGCTGCGAGCGGCGTTTGGACGCGCGAAGACCACCGGGGCGTAGCCCGTCGTCGTCCGCATCCAGGGAAGCTGGTGAGAGGCTGCGGGGGCGCCGGAGCTCGCCGGAGCGAAGCTCGGGGCGGCGGCCGGAGTCGGCTTTGAACGGAAGCGAGTTGCGGGGCACGGCGGGGGCTGCGGAGGGCATCTACGGCCTCCTGGCGTCACCAGGAGCACGGTGACGCGCGTGGAAGTGGCTGCCTTGGGCACTGGCCACCGTGGCTCCATGGCCGGCGGCGTGGAGCTCGCGGGCGCGGTGGTTGAGCTAGCTGGACGGGGCAAACGAGCATGGGGAGGAGTGGGTAACGGAGTAGAGCTCACAGCGGATCCAGCGGAGGCGTCAACGAGCTCGGGGAAGCACTGGTGCGGCCGGAGCGTCGTCGGCGATCTCGGGCAGTCGGTGACGAAGACGATGATGGTGGCGGCGATGCAGTGCGTCCCTGGTCGCTTGGCTCGTCGAGGACGATGCGGGCGATGAGGCGGAGCACCCGGACTCGGAGAGAGGGCGAGGGGACGGCGGGGAGCGCGTCGGCGGTGAGCTACGGCGATGACCCGTTTGGCGGTGGGGAGAGGGAGGATTCCAGGGGAGGAGGGAGAGCGAGGGAGAGGGAGAGAGGTGCGGGGCGTCGCGTGGCGACGTTCCAGACGTCCAGGCGAGGAGGGGAGGGGCAGGCAGGCAGCTGCCGTGGCGCGCATGCGCGCGGCGTGCGGCGACCACGCGCCCGGCGTCCTCCTGGCGCGGTGGAGACGACGACTGGCGCTGGCCAGTCGGCTGGGCCGGCCTGTTGGCCACGGGGCTAGGCCAGGGAGGTAAGTGCAGGTAAGTTTTCCCATTTAAATCTTTTTTTTTTATTTTCTGACATTTGTTTTGATTTAGTAATAATACTAAATCATTTTATTTAATTATGCCAATTTTTGTAGGGGCTAATGGTATTATTCCAGAGCTCCTCAACAAATGGCACAACTTTTGGACATATAAAAAAATATATAACATTTATATATCCAATGCAAATAATTATGCATTAACTCCAAATGCCCAAAATAAATACCTATGATCTCCCAAAAATATTGGTTTGATTTTTATCTCTGCCCAATATTTTCAGAGAGAGACATGAACGTTTCTTGGACCCTTTTGGAGCAATTTTTATTTGGGTCATTCCCAGAAATGGTTTCTGAGGGTTTTACAAATCCCCAATTCAAATTAAAATGAAATTTAAAATTGATGCACACATGACTAGCTAGCCTTGAGCATACCAGAACTAGGGATGTGACAGGCGTCACCACAGGGCCTTTGGCAGGCGAAGACCAACTTTAGTCAGGATAAGTGTACCAGATGTTCCCCTTCAAATTGGCCAATTGTTGGCGCCCTTCCCGCTCAATATTTGGGAAGAGGCCCAGGGCCCTTGCCTATAAATAGGACTAGCCACCCAAAGGGTAGAAAAAACGGAATCCAGCATCTAGAGAGAGAGAAGGGCGATCGAACTCCCCCTAGTAGTTCATCCCCTAGCCAAGAACAGGCCCTCGCGAGGCCGTTCCCCCTTGTACTGTTCTTCCTCATCAGCCCAAGAGGCAATCCACCCGCCACAAACTAGAGTAGGGTATTACACCGTATCGGTGGCCCGAACCAGTATAAACCCTGTGTCTCTTGTGTTGTTCTTCTAGTAGTTAGATCCTTACGAGGCGGAGAGGTAGAGGGCATGATCTCCGCGCGCACCCCAGAGTTCGAACCTTAAGGGTCTGCCGAAACCCGTGAATTAGACATTTGGCGCGCCAGGTAGGGGTGCGCCGGAATCTGCCCTCCCATCGCTCCGTCTCCTGTTGCGTCGTCGTCACCATGTCCGGCGACCAGGCGGGCAACCAAGGCCCATGGGCGGCGTGGCCCACCTGCGCGGAGCCTCCCACTCCGGGCGACCCCGTGCCGCAGGGAGCTCGCGGTCCGCAGGGCGCTGCAGGCCGCGGGCGGCGCGGGCAAGCTTCTGCGACCCTCACACCGCGACAGGCGCGGTCGGCAGCGAGGGCATCCAATCACGCCGCAACTACGACACCGTACACCCGCCGGGAACAGGCGAACTCGAGGGCCGCGCTCACAGTAGCACGGGAGCTGCTGCAGTGCAGGCTATTGGAGGGCGGCCGCGACGTGCTGCTGGAGCGGGTCGCCGATCTCCTGGGCTTCGCCGCTTCGGGGGCTCACCCCTTCTGCGTCCAGCTTCCTCCTCAAGCTCAGGGCGGCGCACGAGGGGGCCCCGCGCACCCGCGCGGGCCTCAAGACTACCCCAGCACCAGCGAATCCGCCGGCACCAGACTGGCGGTGGCGCTACCCCCGTCCCGGGCGCGCGAAGGAGAGGGGCTCAGTGCGGCCCACGGCACCAGCGGCCAACCGCGCTACCACCCCGCGGTGGGCACGACAAGCAATGCCGCATGGCGCATGGAGCACTACAGCACAACATTCAGGGTGGCGGCGCCAGAGGAATACATGCCCCACATGATGGACCAAGGGCACGCTCACGAGGGCGAACAGGGCTCACTCTTCAGCCCCAGCTGGGGGGACGAGACGCCAGAGGCCGAGCCCTTCCAGGAACCCCTGGACGGCTCCGTCGGTCACACTGGAGGCAACAACTATCGGGTACCGTTAATTCCTCAAGAGCAGGCATACACTGATCATGGATCACAGGAGATGTAGGTCACCGCAACAAGCAGCTGCCCGCTCCTGCGGCCTCCTACCCCTCGGGAGGAGGACGCAGGGGGCTGCAGGAAAGGGGCAGAGATCCTACATCACCACCGCGGCGTTCGGAGCAAGGCGTTCTTAGAAGATAGGCCCTCCGCTGGGGAGGCGCCTGAGGGCCTGCCCCTAGCGGAGGACCCGTGGTCGTCGGGGGAACCGCTGGCGACCGCTCTACCCCACCGGCGGCGTCCTGGTTTCCGGTTGTTGTTGGTGGCACTAGAGTGTGGCACAAGGCGGGGACCTCGTCTGGCGATATGAAGCAAGGCCGGTTCCTGTGAAGAAGGCCCAATGCCTGTGAAGCTCGCCGCCCTGTGACACTCTCACGTAATAATGAGTGGGGCTGTACACACCCCGGAGTCTCAGGGGTGCCGGCCTCAGGCCCTGGGGCTCCCTCCCACGCCCAGTGGACAGCACTTAGCTCCGCGCTGGTGAGAAGACGTCGAATACTAGATTAGGTGCCGGACGCGGTCTTTTTGTTTGCTTTCATTGCCTTCTTCCTTTGGTTGTAACCTTTTTCCCCCGCTGGATTTAAGTTGAATTCGAATTTGAGCTTTGCGTGCGTTCGGGAAAGGGGTGCTTGGTCTTCTTTGAATCGTTTCCCACGTTCTGGTCACCATCTCACCACGGCTGCCTCCCCTCGCGGGCCCCTCGCGAGCCGGGCCAGGCCTAGCTCGACCACAGCCCAGACTGCCGCTGTCGCTCCCTCGCGAGGTGACCTTTGGTGCTTGCGGAAATCGTTTTCTCATGAAAGGCCCGGAGCCTGTGAAGAAGGCGAACACCTGTGAAGACATCCCGCTCGGGAGAAGGCCCGGAGCCTGTGAAGAAGGCGAACGCCTGTGAAGATCGACTCTTTTTGGAAAAGGCCCTGAGCCTGTGAAGAAGGCGAACGCCTGTGAAGACGTCCCGTCGGGAGAAGGCCGGGAGCCTGTGAAGAAGTCGAATGCCTGTGAAGATCATCTCTTTTTGGAAAAGGCCCTGAGCCTATGAAGAAGGCGAACGCCTGGGAAGATCGTCTCTTTTTGGAGAAGGCCCTGAGCCTGTGAAGAAGGCGAACGCCTGTGAAGCCGTCCCGCTCGGGAGAAGGCCCTGAGCCTATGAGGAAGGCCCACGCCTGTGGGGTTTCCAGTCAACAACAACCCCACATCCTGAGGGTTCAACTAAGCAGCACCCGAGACGTAACGCCCTCCGGCAGGCAGCTCCGGAGCCGGCGAGGAACAAGGGTAAACCAGCCTACCGTTGGGCTCGCGTGCGATTTAATTACCACTGATATAATGGGTACAAGTTCTTACATGAGGGGCTCCCCCTCCCAAAACGCTCTCACGACCGTCAGGCCAAACGCCTGAGTTCTATCTATGCAGGGTAGAAAGAAAGGGATATTACATGATCAATCTGACAAATCCCCCAATGCATCCCCGGAGGCGCCTCCCGAGCTGTCGCTGGCGTCGCTGAACTCAACTTCGTTGTCCGCGCCCCCATCAGCGGCATTGGGGTCCTCCACCACGCCACCTTCGTCGGCGCCCACCACCACATCATCATCATCAGAAGTGAAGGCCCGGACGAGAGCATCTACGTTGCTCTCCACCCATTCAGCCAGGTTACCTCGAACGGCCTGGGGGACTGGGGCGATGGCAGCGTCGAAGTCGAAGTGGGGATCCATGTTCCGAAGATGGCTGAAGACGCGGGAAAAGGCGCGCTCGAGCAGGGCGCGGATCCTCTCCTCCACCAACCTCTCGGCTTTGACCGACCGTGCCTCCAGCTGTGTCACCACGATGGTGAAGAACTGCAGGTTGCCGGCGTAGTTAATCGTGTGCGGCTCGCCCACGGCAGCCTCACAGATGTTGCCCAGGGCAATGTTAGCCCTCTCCCTGAGCTTGGTGAGCATGGGGCCGTGCTCGTGCTCTAGGACTTGCCGCTGGCGTATCTCATCGGCATTCTGACGCTCGACGGCCACGACCTCTTCCACACGCTGGCGAAGGCGGAGCACCTCGTCCTGGGAGGTGGCCAGCTCCTTCTGCGCTGCCTCAAGGGCGACCCGGGAGGCGTCCGCTCGTCGCGTCGCCTCATCCCGTTGGGCCCTCAAGGCGGCGGTTCTACCCTCAGCTTCGACTCGGATCATCCCCAGCTTCCCCTCGAACTCACGCTCGAGGCCTTGGCGCGCTGTCGCCACCCGACGGCAAACCTCCTCCAGGACACGCGTCTCTCGCGCGGCGACATCGTTTTCTGCCTGCGTCACTAGGCGCTCCCTCGTCTCCAGCTGCTCGTGCTCGCGAGCGCGTTCGGCGGCCTCCAGCACCAACGCTTCCTCGCGCTTCCGAAGCTCAGCCGGGTCGCCAGAAGCCACCTTCATCGATGCAAGGGCTGCCTCGCGCAGCTCCGCTTGCTCATCCAACGAGCGACACCAGGCCAAGAGCTCCCGAGCCTGTTCTTCTGCTGCTCCTCGCCGTCGGTCTGCTCCTCGGGCCTCCTCAACGGCCTGAGACCGAGCCGCCAGGGAAGCCTCCAGCGACGCCTTCGCTCCATCATCATCAAGGTCGCGCTGACGATGCGCGAGGGCAGCGGCGGCCTCCAGCTCACGCCGCTCTGCGGCCAGGCGCAGGCCCTCGGCTTCCAGGCGCGTCTTCCTCAGCGAGCTCCTGCCAAGCAGGTCTACGGCGCCACTCGCCCTCCGAAGGAATTCGTGGCGACGGGCACGGCGCTCCCGAGCACGCTCAATCACGTCTGCCATGCCATCATCCGCCACAAGCGGGCGTCGAGGACCCCGGATCATCGCTCCGGCCCCGGGCAGGGGGCTGGGGGCTGGCGCCTTCACGACGGTCGGCCGCGCCGCATCAGAAGCCCGACCTGAGTCCAACCTGCCCTCAGGAGAAGGGCCCCGGAAGTGCCTCGGCCGGTCGCAGCCCGCGACCAGACGGGAAGCCCACGGCAGGCTGCCTATGTCGAGGGAAGGCCCGCGGAAGGAGATCGCGGGAACGGGAGAGTCGCCGCACGCTATGTGGTGGTCCACGCCGTCACCTACCCAAACCACAAGGGCAGTGCTGCTCGAGACACCCAGGGGTGGCGGAGGAGACGGAGTCAAGGAAGGCGTCGACTCGGCGGCTTCATCGAGCTCAGTAGGCAGAGGCCTGTAGAGCAAGGATCAGCGGATGCGGCAAACATGATAAGGAACAGAAAAGGAGAAGCTTACTCATCGACAGCAAAGTACTTCCGGCGCTTCAGCAAGCGGCAAGGGAAGTCGTCGCCCAGGGCCTCCCTTTTTCTCTGGAGGGCCTCAAAGTCCACACGGAAACGGCCCAGGAGAGATGCACAGGAATCAGCCTGCGAAGAGGACGGAGCGCCAAGGCCACTTGCGTCGAGGGCGCATGCTTGATACGCATGGGCATTTGCCTCGTCAGAGATCACGGCCGGGGGCTCAGGAGCCTCGGCCTCAAGCATTGGAGGCGGCAGCGCCTCACCCGTGGCCTCGGCAGCGCGGACCTCGTGAGCTTCCCCATCAAGAGCATCGCCAGGTGCGGTCACATCGTCCGCGGCTTCCTCGACCCCCGCTGTCTCCTGCCTCCCTGCGCCACCACTCGAGGAGGATTCACCTAGGCCGACCGGAAGGGAAATCACCACCACAGGGTTCTCGCGAGGCCCCTGGAGGCCGACAGGGCGTAGCCCCCACTCGTCGAAAGGGGGCATCTGCCTCACGAAGTCATCCCTGTTGTGGCAGAGGTACAACAAGGCTCCCCCTGCCGGACACCCCCGGGGTTGGGATCGCCTGTCAGGACCAAGAGCACCTTCCTCAGCACCTCGGGCATCAGGTCTTCTCCCTGAAGCCTCATGCGGTCACCTTGCCCGCTGAAGGCCCACATTCGACGAGAATGGCGTTGGAGAGGGGCAATGCGGCGCAACAGGAACTCCTTCACCACTTTGGGCACCGTTACGCCAAGCTTCTTCAGGGACATGAAGCGGTGCGAGACGAAGGCGAGCCGGGGACTTACGAGCGTCTCCTGGCCCCAGCCCGAATTAGGCACAACAGGCGATGTCGTCTTCACAAGCTGGGGGTTGGGTACCCCGACATCAATGTACAACCACCGCTCGCGGAACCCGGCTGAAGGCAGAGGGAGGTTGAAGTCAATACCAAAGGCTGCGGTCTCGGGCGAAGCTACGAAGCTCACGCATGCCGAGCATTGCGTGGGGTCGGCAAGATGCAAGGAGAAGAAGTGGCGCAACAGGGCAACAGAAGGAGGGATGCCCACCATCGCCTCACAAACAAAAGCGAAGACTGAAAGGAGAGCAATGGACTCAGGACCCAAATGCATCATGTGGATCTGATAATGATCGAGGATGGCGTTGAAGAAATCGGAGAAGGGAGGCACCAAACCCGCCCACAAGGCGTCGGCAAAGTAATGGACCTCGGTGATTATCCTATCAGTGGGGAGGCGACATGTAGGCCACGCCGTCGTCCTCCCACACTCGTTGAAGGTGGTGGCCAGAGCCGGATTGAGCTTGCCCAGGCATTCCAGGTTGAGTATGATTGAGCGGCCGACAGCAGGCGCCACCGGCGGCAGCGGGCGAGATGGAGCCGCAGGCTTCTTCCCCTTCCCTTTCTTTGGAGCCATGGCGGCGGGCGGAAGAGAGGAGATGCGAGATGGGATTGGAAACAAGGGTCAGAGTTCGGAGGGAGGAAGAGCAGGAGACGTTCAAGCAACAGGGAAAAGGGCGGCTATGTACAACTGTGGGGCAACCAAGCGCGGCGCAGAATAAGGGAGCATGGGTAAACAGTGCCGCCCACGTCCAATCAACCGCCACGCGGTGCCCGAGGCCGCAGGCTGTTAGGGCCCGCGGCGCTTCGCCCTTGCCCTTTCACCTCTCGGCACGGCCAAGTCCATGCGCGCCTCGGGCCCGGGGGTTACTGTCGGCGTTTTGGGAACGGGGGTCCCCAGACTTGCCTGCCTGCGGCCTGCGGCGTGGCTCAAATGGAGGCCCAGCGTGGCCCATCTGCATCTACACAAGGCTCAAGACCCTCGCGAGGGGCCAGGCCTCGCGAGGCGGACGACACGGCGCTCCCTCAAGCACGGCCTCCTTAGGCTGGCTCGCGAGGAGGCGGAGAGATCAAGGAGGGGTACCTCGCGAGGTGCCCATGACCCAAGCCATGACGATCGAGGGTGCCAGGCGGGCGCCAGCCCGCGCAGCGTCCCCCTTTCTTCTTTGGTGCAAAGGGGGCAAGCGCAGGCGAGAGGATCAAGCAAAGGCACCCATTTCGGTGCAACGAGACCAAGACCAGTCCAACGGTGGGAAGGAGGTCACCATGGAGCCCAGGACGGCGTCACCACAGGGCCTTTGGCAGGCAAAGACCAACTTTAGTCAGGATAAGTGTACCAGATGTTCCCCTTCAAATTGGCCAATTGTTGGCGCCCTTCCCGCTCAATATTTGGGAAGAGGCCCGGGGCCCTTGCCTATAAATAGGACTAGCCACCCATAGGGTAGAAAAAACGGAATCCAGCATCTAGAGAGAGAGAAGGGCGATCAAACTCCCCCTAGCAGTTCATCCCCTAGCCAAGAACAGGCCCTCGCGAGGCCGTTCCCCCTTGTACTATTCTTCCTCATCAGCCCAAGAGGCAATCCACCCGCCACAAACTAGAGTAGGGTATTACACCGCAATGGTGGCCCGAACTAGTATAAACCTTGTGTCTCTTGTGTTGCTCTTGTAGTAGTTAGATCCTTACGAGGCGGGGAGGTAGAGGGCACGATCTCCGCGCGCACCCCAGAGTTCGAACCTTAAGGGTCTGCCGGAACCCGTGAATCCGACATCTGGCTCACTAGAGATAGTGGTAACACCATTGGGCCCGGGCATTTTGAGCTTCATATACCCGTAACGAGGTATAGCTTGAAAGCATGTGAATGCATCTCGCCCTAAGAGGGCATGATATCTGCTGTTGAAAGGAGCCACCTAGAAGGTTATCTCTTCGGACCTATAGTTTTCTGGTGTGCCGAATACCACATCCAGTTTAATTTCCCCCGAGCATCTTGCTTCCCTGCTGGGAATGATTCCCCTATAGGATGTATTGCTCTCCTCAATGTGAATCCTGTCCATTTGCATTTTATTGAGCTTGTACTCATAGATGAGGTTCAGCCCGCTGCCACCGTCATTAACACCTTATTGAGCCGAAAGCCATCCACGATTGGGTTTAGGACCAAAGCGGTTGGTGTCCGGACTGAGCAGGGCCTTGGTTCATCATCGGCATTGAAAGTAATCGCCATATCGTTCCAAGGTTTTATTGCTTCTATTTGGCACACTTCGGCGAGGTCGCGGAGCGCCCTTTTCCGCCGATTATTTGATGAGAAGGTCTCGAAGACCGTGAATACTTTGAAATCACCGTGCTCCGAAGAGTACTTCTCAGGGGTAGTGTTGGTGAGGATACCCTCGGCGCTCTTGGCCACCTGCCGGAGTATCCAACATGCCTGTAGGCCATGCGTTGGTTTGGTATTCGGCGTCATGTGTATTTGACAGGGCCTATCGAGCCATTCCTCGAAGACAGTTCTATGTCCTGTGAAGGGCTTGATTTTCTTGTCCACGGTATGATGATCAGGTGCCCCGAAGGGTGCATCTTTTTTGCCCACCCGGGAGATGGCTTAAAGGCCTGCAGTTCCTAGTGGGTTGTCTGAGTTTTCCAGGCGCTTTCCATTGCGCAGTACTTCTGTACTATGTGTGCCAAATCTACAAAGTGTGGAATGCGACGGCGATTGAGGGCATTAAGGATTCCCTCATCCGTACAGTTGTTGCGAAATACTGAAATTGCATCGTCGTCGCAACAGTCTTTTATCTTGTTTTTAACAAGGAGGAATCTAGCCCAAAAGCCATGGGCTGTCTCCCGAGGCTGCTGCCGCACATACATTAGGTTGCATATGTCTGGAGGGTTGGAGTTGCTCGGAGAATATTTCTTGTGGTGGGTGGGCGGGCTTGAATTCGCATCCTGGCCCACTGTGGAATCCGGAATTTGAAGAATTTCCGAGGTTACCAGCCCAGGCTCCGGAGTGTCCGACGAATTCTCAGGCTTAACGTCCGATTTTGTGTTCGGAGGACAGGGAGTGTCCTCTCGAGGATGGGTATCTGGCTCTACTGGCTCGGAAATCCTAACGTAGTTAGTTCTCAGCATAGGAGAAGAGTTATTGTCAGCTTGTTCTTCCACAACCGCTACCTGGTGGGTGATCGGTGGAGATTTAAGTTCTCTTTGATCGGGTTTAAGCCCGATCCGGTCATAGTCGGTTGAGACCCCCAAGGCGGCAATGCGATCTAGCATCTCGTTCAAAGATGATAGATCTGCCAGATCCATCTTGTCAGAGTATTCGGGGATGATACGGAGGGGGTTTTCGGCGACTTGGGGGGTTACCTTTATCTTAACAGCTGAACGGGCAACCATGGTGAAGCCACCAAGCTGGAGGGTTTGCCCTCAAACTAGGGCTCCTCCGGAAGTGATGTTGTCCTTGACGACAAGACGAGCCATCGATCCTTCTATCAACGCCACAGAGGAACTCTCAATGAAAGCACCAATGTCGGTGTCAAAACCGGCAGATCTCGGGTAGGGGGTCCCAAACTATGCGTCTAAGGATCGAAGGTAAAGGAGGCACGGGACACAATGTTTACCCATGTTCAGGCCCTCTCAATGGAGGTAATACCCTACTTCCTACTTGATTGACTTTGATGAGTATAGGGGTTACAAGAGTTGATCTACCTCGAGATCGTAATGGCTAAACCCTAGATGTCTAGCATGTCTGATTATGATTGCCTCTATGGACTAAACCCTCCGGTTTATATAGATATCAGAGGGGGCTAGAGTTGTATAGAGTCGGTTTACAGAGAAAGGAATCTTTATATTCGCACGCCAAGCTTGCCTTCCATGCCAAGGAGAGTCCCATCCAAATGCGGGGGAAAGTCTCCCGTCTTGTATCTTCACGATCCATCAGTCCGGCCCATGTCACATAGCCCGGACGCACGAGGACCCCGTAATCCAGGACTCCCTCATTGGGGTTGTCCATTGAGGCAGGCCCTGCCGCGGTGTCGTTCAAGTCTTCGGCTTCATCTGTTTCGCGCGATGAAGAATATGAACTGGCGACCAACTGAGGAACTATGACCTTCTTGAATTTCTTAGAAGGTGGTTGTGCCCAGTCAAAGTCCTATTGGAATTCCATCTCCTTGAGATCTTCATCACTATAAAGATTAGACAGAATAGCCCACGTGCGGTCAAAGACTTCATGCGAATAGTAGTGATTCTTCTTCACAGTATTTTGTGGGATTGTCATGTTCTGAAGAATTGCACCAAACTGATGCTTGACCCACTTGTGATTTCGATCAACTTTTTGGTGAAGACTGAGGAGAAGTTCACGATCAGTCATAACACGCGGAGCAGTAGCTTCAGGATTTTGCTTTGTAGATTTTGTGGTCGAATCTTGTGTTGCAGAGTCATCATTGGTGGAATAGGATGCAGCTTCGCAAAACTGTCCATCCAATGGGCGAGTGCCTTCATCTATAACAACATCCTTGCCCTTCTCATCAGCTGAGGAATTAGTCCTTATGAGGACTTCAATAGGCGGCAAATAGCTGAGATGCATGATTTAGAACATCAGCCTTATAATGAATTGAAGACCGTGTTCTGATGAATCTCATAATCCATGGAGCATAAGGCTTCAACTCAAAAGGAGACAGAGCAGCATTGGCCAGAGTCCTCATGAAGAAATCATGGTAGTTGATAGGAATTCATGTATGATATTGAACAACAGATTCTTCATGATGCCAACAACCTCTTCTTCATCAGAGTTGTGGGCCTTGATTGGACTGAGGGTTTGGGCCAGAATGCAATAAATTGTCGTTGGCACATAGAGAAATTCCTTCACGAGGAATGTGGTCCTTGGAGCTTGGGTAGGCTTCAATGGCTTCATCAACACTTGCATCAGATGATTTGAAAGTTTAGGTTCCTCATAGATGAGCCTTGCACCTTCAGCAGGAGGACTGACTGGGACGGCGTGAAGCAATCTAGAGGTCGGTGCTTTGTAGTGAGTATTTTCATACATCCAGTCAAGCACCCATGAATTCACATCTCCCATGTTTCCAGTGAGGTGTAGTGTTGCGTAGAATAGAAGAATGAGTTCTTCATTCCAGTCACAGATGTTAGTGTAGAGGTTAAGCAGCCTAGCATCATGAAGAACACTCAAGACAGGTTGGAAGCAGGGAAGTGATTCCATATCCATGTGAGGAATTTGTTGATGCTCAAATACCTTGTCCTTATAAAAAATAAGTGAAGAATAAAAGTTCATCTGACTGGCTGTCCAGAAGCACTTGCGTCAAAGTCTAGCAGAGTCATAGGGATTGTAATCCGTGAAGGCTCAGCAAAGAAATCATCAACTTTGAATTTCTGCTTCTTGGTATGAGGATTATGTGGCTTGGGCTGAAGATTTATAATTGATGGCTTCACAACCTCTTAGCACACATCCTCTAGAGCCACAAACTGAGGAATTTCAGCGGCGGTTTCATCAGTAGCAGTCTTGGTTTCTATTTCTTCAGCACTAGTGGCTGGAACTTCTTCTGGAATAGAATGAAGTGAAGTTGGACGATCTTCAGAACTAGTATGAATTTCTTCAATTTTCACAGGGACTGAGGGAGTTGATGCAGAGGAGTGGTTAATGGTGAATTGGGATGGTGACTTTCCCAATAGTCATCATTCAAAATAGGAGTTGTAGGCCCAATGTCCACATCCTCATCTTCTTCATCAATTTCTTCAACGCCTGCCTCTTCAGTTGTGAACTAAGGCATGGGCGATGATACCAAAAGGGATATCATCCACTTCAATATATTCATCCAACTGCTCTGAAGAAGCAGCAGAAGGATTCTCTTCATTACTGTCACTTGGAATGACATATTCCTCACCAAAGGGTACAAGTTCCTTTGATGGAATGCTTGAGATAGGAACAACATCAATGGGGTTGGTGTATGAGCTCGTCAAAGTCTTCACTTTCTTAGGAGCTGAAGACTCTGAAGTCACTGATGCTTTCCTTTTCTTCACAGTTGCCTTCTCCGCAGCTTTAGTTTTCTTCGCTTCTGATGCGAAAGGAAGAGTGACTTTCTTCATCTATGATGACTTTGTAGGAGGAGCAGATGAAGAGGGTTGAGCTTCTTCAGGCACAACTGTTGCAGTTGCCCTGTCTTGTTCATTTTCCTCAGGCGTAGTAGCACATGCTTCGACTGGCCTGGTTTGTTCTTCAAGCACAACATTTGAGGTTGCCATGGCAGTTTCTTCAGGAGCTGGAATTTCTTCAGCAACCCTTGTACTTTCATTTTCTTCAATAGTATGATTTTCATCAGTTGTGCTAGCATTATCTTCAGTAGGCTGAGAAGATGCTTCAGCCTGAGGAATTTCTTGTTGCAATGTGGCTGCAACATTTGGTTTGAATCCCTTTTCCATTTTGACAAATTTGACCTTGGCACCTAGCCAATCTGCACGATAAGCATCAAATTCATCACTGAGAGCTTTGATCTCAGTTTGCATATTCACAAGTTCTTCACGAGACATGTTTACAACATTCTTCTTCAGAAAAGGCTCCTTCTTGTACTGAGCTTTCTTGACTTGCCTGGCCTTCTCAAATTTCCATTTTTCTTTGCCTACGAAGGCATTGAGCATTTGGCTTTGGCCAGGAGAGAGATTTAAGTCAGGCAGAGGAGTGTTTGGGTCCTTGTGCCATAGATCGATGAAATCAAGGATCAACTTTGGATCCAACAGGAGTGGCACTTCACTACCTTTGGATCTAGCGGCCCTTTGTTGCCTGTCTCTGATGATGTCAGCGATTTCTTCATCATCAGCCTCATCATCATCATACGGGACTTGGAAGGCAACTTGTTTCTTGTGAGGACTTGGCCTCTGGCCTTGTCCAGTATTGGCCTTTTTCTTCTACAAGGCCGAGCCTTTTGAGGACTGTGGCGGAGCTGAGGAACTTGTAGAGGCTCTTGAAGCAATGGAGATTCCTATAGTCCTTTGGCATGTGGCAAGATGCACAGGTGCTGAGGACTTTGCAGCTGCAGTTGAGGATTTTGCAACAGAGGGAGTTGGAGCTCCTTTTGAAGAGGTAGCCTGAGGAATAGGCCGTGAGGGCTTTGAAGAACTTTGCCGTGAGGGCATTGCAGCTGATGAACTTGGCTTTACAGCTGATTTCTTCAGCAAAGCCTTCTTGGGCTTGCTGGCGGAGGCCTCAGCAGCAGCAGTAGAATCTTCATTAAATTTCTTCACTGCTTCCTTTGCCATTTTGGCCTACTTGGCTTGGCGCTTGGCCCATCCCTTCGGAAAATTCTCACCTCCTCTGATGCTAGAGGGATCAGCTTCTTGGCCTGGAGCCAGTGGAGGTCTTGGGCATGGAGGGTGTACAACGAATTTCTTCATGTACTTTGGAGTCACATATCGATACTCCCTCCATTCTCTTGCCCATCTCTTTTCAATCTGCTGAATGCGCACTTCCCACTGATTTTTGTTCTCTTTGCCATGTTTGGCTTCATCAGAAGTGCAATACTCATCCTAGATCTCATCGGGGATTTCAAACGCTATATTAGTTTCTGGCCTCTTTCCTCCCTTCTGAGGTGTTTTACCATCAGCCATTTTCTTCACTTGAGGATTTTGAACAATCGAGTTTCTGAGGAAGTATGCAATTTTTCCTCGAGGAACACTGTAAATGAGTTTAAGTTGATGAGAACCTAGTGATTCAGCAGCGGACATGTGTACATGTGAATAGAAGTTGCAAAGAATTTGGAGAGGTCATACGCGTTCTCAGAATTTTTTTAAAAGAATCAAGTTTGAGGAATTTAACCATGGGTGTCTTGAGTAATTTCACTAAGCGTTCTTGAATTAGGTTCTAGAGTTGTATAGATTTGAAAATCAACACAACTGAGGAATCTTGAAGAAAAACATAGCTTAGAGAAACACATCAAGAACAAATGCAACAGGGTGTTTAAGGATATGGAAGTTGAAGAATAAACACTTTTTGAAGATTTTGTGGAAATCATCAGAATCAACAAGGGTAGTAAAATCAGATTTTAATTACCCTGGATGAAGAACACAACGAACTGGGAGTTGAAGTGGAGAAGTTCATCCATTCAGATCTTCCACGCCCTAACTTGGCGGCGGAAGACAGCTACGGCGGCGGCGGAGTGAAGATTTCCGTGGCCGGCGCGAGTACAACACGACGAGGTCGAGGCAGTGAAGCTCTTCCTCACTAGCGACGATGGAAAGTAGCGGTGGCGCTAGGTTAGAGAGCTCGAGCGAGGGGAGTGAGATCGAGCGGAGTAAATGAGGTCTGAGGAGGTCGAGGGGTATTTATAGCCGAGGTGAAAAACCGCTCGTCCGAAGAAATTGGACAAACGTGCCCCTGACCCTTGCTATCCTAGCGACATGTCTCACCCACGTACAAAGAGGTGGAGATCGTGGTAGATCATGGGTAAGTATTTTAATCTTATCGTGGGATGCAGAACAGTTTGAGCGGCAGAAGCCGAAAATGCAGATATGAAAATTTTAACATATCGTTCACAAATTCTTCAGCTAACAAGGACAGAGTGAAGATTTTGAACGGGTTTCAAATAGAACGCACATGAATAATTTGTGAACAGATTGGGTTGAGTTTAGCATAGAGGGGGAACAGGTCCGATCACATTCACTTAGGCAAGAAGTCAATTTGAAGAATTAGCAATAAGTGAATGCTGTAGAGGACATGAAATATATATAGTCAATGAAGAAAACAGACGGAAAGGGTGAAGACAATACAAATTTGAAGAATTTGAACATTGAGGAATTTGAAAATTTGAAAAAATTGCAAAATGAAGAAAAACTCAAATTTGAAAATTCTCAACTTTGGTTGGTGGCATGACCCATCATATAAGAATGATGATTTCAGACGCCGCGTACAATTGTCGTAGGGTTTTTAGAATCAAATTCTTCATTAATTTCTTCACACTTAGAGGGTTAGTCTTCATTGATTGAAGAAAAATGTTACTTCGTGTGTTGCACATCTAAGTCATCAATTTTGCATAAGCGTTAGGATGTGTGTCCTTTTCAAAGAACATTCAAAGATTCTAAGATATTTAGCTCACATCGCAACTTGCTAAATCTCTTCTCATCCAAGGGCTTTGTGAAGATATCCGCTAGCTATTCTTTAGTCTTCACGTGCTCAATAGAGATGCCGCCCTTCAACACATGATCTCAAAGAAAATGATGACGAATCTGGATGTGCTTAGTCTTCGAGTGCTGAACTGGGTTATGAGCAATCTTGATGGCACTCTCATTGTCATAGTAGAGTGGCACATTCTTCATGTTGATGTCGTAGTCCTTGAGGATTTGCTTCATCCATAGCAATTGAGCACAACAAGAACCAGCCGCAATGTACTCAACTTCAGTAGTAGAGAGTGATACACAATTTTGCTTCTTCGAGGACCAACATACTAAGGATCGTCCAAGGAAATGGCATGTGCCTGGTGTTGACTTGCGATCTACTCGATAACTAGCATAGTCAGAGCCAGAATATCCAATGAGATCAAATGTCAAGCCCTTGGGATACCATAATCCAAGTGTTGGAGTGTGAGCTAGATATCGAAGAATATGTTTCACAACCTTATGGTGTGATTCCTTCGGTGTAGCTTGAAAACGGGCACACATGCAAACACTAAGCATAATATCTGGCCTAGATGCACATAGATACAATAAATTGCCAATCATGGAGCTGTATACCTTTTGATCGAAGTCTATACCATTTTCATTAGTGCATAGATGGCCATTTATGGGCATAGGGATTTTGACGCCTTTGCAATCTTGCATGCCGAATTTCCTCAACACATCCTTGAGGTATTTCTCTTGAGATATGAAGATAGCGTTGTGTTGTTGACGAATTTGAAGACCTAAGAAGAATTTCAGTTCTCCCATCATAGACATTTGATATTCCTCACTCATCATATAAGCAAATTCGTCACTGTAACGTTGCTTAGTACAGCCAAAGATAATATCATCAACATATATTTGGCACACGAATAATTCATCATCATAGGTTTTGGTGAAAAGAGTTGGGTCAAGTGAACTGGGTTTGAAGCCTTTCTTCATGAGGAATTCCTTCAAAGTATCATACCACGCCCGAGGGGCCTGCTTGAGGCCATAGAGGCCCTTATTGAGTCTGAAGACTTTGTCAGGATGATTAGGATCTTCAAAACCTGGGGGTTGAGCAACATATACTTCTTGCTCAAGCTTACCATTGAGGAATGCACTTTTCACATCCATTTGATATAAGATGATATTATGATGGTTAGCATAAGCAAGCAATATGCGAATAGCCTCAAGTCTAGCAACAGGTGCAAAAGTTTCATCGAAATTAATTCCTTCAACCTGTGTGTAGCCTTGAGCTACAAGATGATATTGTGCTTGCGAGGGTCTGGTCGCTTGACAAGTTCCCAGACATTGTTGAGCTTGAATTGATGTAATTCCTCTTGCATCGCTTGAATCCATCCAGGCTCCAGAAATGCCTCATCAACTTTGGTGGTCTCTATGATAGAGACAAAAGCAAAGTGTCCACAAAAGTTAGACAAATGTGAAGCCCTTGAGCATGTGATAGGACCTGGTGCATTGATGTCGTCAATGATTTTCTTGATCTGCACTTCATTTGCAACCCGAGGATGAGCAGGTTGACGGCGTTGATTGGGCTCAATATTTTCTTTAGAGACATTTTCCTAAGGTGCACCAAATGATGTTCTTCACGGTCTGGAATGACTTCTTCAGCAGATTCCTTAGTGGGTATGACATCCTGAGTAGCCTTGAACTTGATGGATTCCTCAGGTGACATTTCATCTACCACAGGAGGTAGGTGCTCTCTTTCCGAGTCGTTAGTTTCATAAAACCGCACATCTACAGTTTCAACAACCTTGTGGTGGAAGGTGTTGAAGACTCTGTAGGTGTGCGAGTCCTTTCCGTAACCAAGCATAAAACCTTCATGTGCTTTCAGTGAAAATTTAGAATTGTGATGAGGATCTCTAATCCAACATTTAGCACCGAAGACTTTGAAATAACTCACATCAGGTTTCTTGTCAGTGAGGAGTTCATATGAGGTCTTTTTGAAGAATCTGTGAAGATATACCCTTTTGATGATGTGGCACGCAGTATCAATTGCCTCAGGCCAGAAGCGAGGAGGCTTCTTGTATTCATCAAGCATAGTGCGAGCCATCTCAACAAGAGTTCTGTTCTTGCGCTCCACGACGCCGTTCTGCTGAGGAGTATAAGGGGCAGATAACTCGTGAGTAATACCAAGCTCATTAAGATAGTCATCAAACCAGTATTCTTGAACTCGGTCCCATTGTCACTCCTAACGTGCTTGATCTTCAAACCAAAATTCGTAGAAGCCCTCGAGGAAAAATGTTTGAAGACTTCCTGCACTTGAGTTTTGTAAGTGATGATATCCACCCATATGTAATGAGAATAGTCATAAAAAATAACAAAGCCATATAGAGATGCTACATTTGTGAATGTGGCATAGTGAGTAGGGCCAAAGAGATCCATGTGAAGCAATTCAAATGGACCAGTGGTAGTCATGGTAGTCTTTGAGGGATGCTTGGACTTCATCATCTTTCCAGCTTTACAAGCTCCACACGGATGGTCCTTGCTACCTCTTGAGCTTGCGTTGGTTTTTCCCTTGAAGAGGAAAGGGTGATGCAGAAAAGTAGTGTAAGTATTTTCCTCAGTTTTGAGAACCAAGGTATCAATACAGTAGGAGACAACGCGCAAGCCACCAATACCTACACAAACAAACACCAACTTGCACCCAACACGATAAAGGGGTTGTCAATCCCTTCACGGTTATTTGCAATGTGAGATCTGATAGAGATGGATAAACGGTAAAGTAATGTTTTTGGTATTTTTGGTTTATGGAACGGAAAGTAAAAGATTGCAAAGAAAGTAAATAGGAAACTAGAATTGTAGATCGGAAACTTATATGATCGAAAATAGACCCGGGGGCCATAGGTTTCACTAGAGGATTCTCTCAAGATAGAAATTATTACGGTGGGTGAACAAATTACTGCCGAGCAACTGATAGAAAAGCGCAAAGTTATGACGATATCTAAGGCTATGATCATGAACATAGGCATTAGTCCATGTCAAGTATACCGAAACGATTCTGCATCTACTACTATTACTCCACACATCGACCGCTATCCAACATGCATCTAGAGTATTAAGTTCGTAAAGAATGGAGTAATGGTTTAAGCAAGATGACATGATGTAGAGGAATTAACTCAAGCAATATGATGAAAAACCCATCTTTTTAACCTCGATGGCAACAATACAATACGTGCCATGCTGCCCCTACTGTCACTGGGAAAAGACACCGCAAGATTGTACCCAAAGCTAAGCACTTATCCCATTGCAAGAAAAACCAATCTAGGTGGCCAAAAAAAATCGATAGTTCGAAGAGACTTGCAAAGATATCAAATCATGCATAAAAGAATTTAGAGAAGAATCAAATAATATTCATAGATAAGCTGATCATAAATCCACAATTCATCGGATCTCAGCAAACACATCACAAAAGAGTATTACATCGAATAGATTTCCAAGAACATCGAGGAGAACTTTGTATTGAGAATCATAGAGAGAGAAGAAACCATCTAGCTACTATCTATGGACCCATAGGTCTGTGGTAAACTACTCACGCTTCATCGGAGAGGCAATGGTGTTGATGTACATGCCCTCCGTGATCGAATCCCCCTCTAGCAGGATGCCGGAAAAGGCCCCTAGATGGGATCTGTAACACCCCGGATGTAACTTGCCATATTTGTAGTCCAACTCTTGCCATTTTCGGCTATGTAATATGATATTCCCTTCGTGGTTGGGTTTCCTGTCAGTTTGCATTTTGTTCATGTCATGCATTTCATATCATGTCATCATGTGCATCGCATTCGCATACGGGTTCGTCTCATAAATCCGAGCATTTTCCCCGTTATCCGTTTTGCAATCCGGCGCTCCTATGTCCCCCGGCGTCCCCTTTTACCTTTTTCCGTGTGCGGGTATTAAACCTTCTCGGAATGGACCGTGGTTTGTCAAGCGGCCTTGGTATAGCACCGGTAGACCGCCTGCCAAGTTTCGGGTCATTCGGAGGTCGTTTGGTACTCCAACGGTTAACCGGGTAACCGTGAAGGCCTCGTGTGTGTTGCAGCCCAAAACCCCTCCAAAACAGCCCAACAACCCATCTAAGACACTCCCATGTCCACCGCCGTTCGATCACGATCGCGTGGCCGAAAACCGCACTCCATTTGGAGCTTCCTAGCCCCCTCTACCTATAAATATACCTCCCCCTCCAAAATCCCGGATCGAACCACCCTAACCCTAGCCCCGTTCGTCCCCGCCGCCACCGGACGTGTCCGGGCCGCGCCGGACACCGTCCGCGCCGCCGCCCGCGGCCAATCAGCCATTGCCACGTGGCGCGCCGCCGCCCCGCTCGCCGCCGACCCCGCGGGCCGCGAGGCCCGTGCGGGGCCCTCCCGGCCCGGCTCCGCCGCCCGCCCGCGCCTCGCCTCTCCGCCTCCCGCGCCTCCGTCCCGCGCCGCGCCGGCCACCGCCTGTCGCGCCGCCCCGCCGCCAACTCCGGCCGCGTCGCGCCGGAGCCCGCGCCGCCCGCGCCTCCTCCGCCCTCCACCGCGTCGCCGGCGCCGGATCCGGCCCCGATCCACCTCGCCGCCGCCACCCCACGCTGCCCCGCTCATCTCCGGCGAGATCCGTGCCGCCTCGACGTCCGTGCCGCCCGGTTGACTTTTTCTCCCTCCCTCGAAATCTGCTAAGTCCCGGAGATATTTGCTTATTTGTTGCATCTTCATCGCATCATAACTTGCTGTATATTGCTCTGTTTCGGGCGTATAATATGTCAAATTGTTCGTCTCGATGAGTACATCATTTCATTACATAGCATCATCTTCATTTGAGTTCATCTTGATGCCCGAAATGCTGTTGGAAGAGGGCTATGTGATGTTAGTTTCTGATTCTTATCAGAACATGCACTTTTGTCATTTTTGCCATGATTGATGTGTGCATCCTATGAAGTTGAGTCCTACATGAGTTTTGTAATATGCCATGTTATATTTCCAAAGAATTATACCATGTATTTTTGTGATCTTTGTGGTGACTAGCACAAGCATGCAAATTAGGGTACATAATGTTGCTGATTTCAGAGACTTAGTAATTTCACTAAGTCCCTGCCTGCTGTTATTTTTATGCCATGTGTTCATGTTGTTTCAGAGAGATATATGCCTCTTTTGAGTATGATCAGTAAGAGTGTTTTGAGCATGTGGATTTTCTCTATCCATCCATGCCTTTTTTTGTATTTATGGAGTGCCATAGCTTGAGCCAATCGAGCTCTACTTTTGCTATAAAATGTTGCTGGCAGATTGTTTACATGTTATTCGATTTTGCCAAGCTTGTTGTAGTTGATCCTTGCATGCTTTGATGTTGTTCTTGCCACTTATAGCTTCTATGCCATGTCTTCTTGATGTATGTATGCTTAGTTTATCATGCAATGCACTGTAGTGAGTGCATCGAGCTCACGAACATGCCTACTTGTTATCTGTCTTTTGACATGTCCAGTTTTCTGCTAAGTCTGAAACCTGTAACGAAACTTGCTTAATTGACATGGGTGTTATTGTATTTTCTGATCCCTTTTGGCTTATGGTCAGTAAGGGACTTTTGTTAAGTGCTTTTAGTAGATTCATGCCATGCCTTACTTTGCTATGTTCTGTTCCTGTAGAATGTCGTTTGCTTGCTCTAAACATGTCATCCTGATGTTGATTTCTGCTATGTTGTTATTTTCACAAAGTCTGTGAACCTGTTATCTTTTGCACTTTTGCCATGCTTGTTTGAACCTGTTGTGTTGTGTTTTAGCCATAGCTCAGTGTTCATCTTTTGTCAAGCATCTTGAGTAGTTTACTGTCATATGCTTTGTTGATATGTTTGGGTGCAGTAGCTTAATTTCTTGTTGCTTGCTAAGTAGCATCATGCTGTTAATGGCAGAATATTGTCATTCTTGTTTTGCTTGTCATTTGCAAACCGTGCATCCGATTCCGGTGATCTTTATATGATTTCAACCGAAATCACCTCACCTATCCAGTGGCATACTTGGTTTGCCAAGATTATGCCTTGTTCATCTTTTTCCTTCCGAAGCACGCATATGCATTGCATATCACATCTCGCATATCATGCCATGTTTTGCATCATGTTACTTGCGCATTGCATCGTGATTGATGTTGTCCCCTTTGCTTGTGTTCTTGCTTTGGGTAGAGCCGGGAGACGAGTACGTGAACGAGGAACCTGTTGAGAACGCTTTCGAGGACCAAGCTTTCGACAACTCTGAGAACCTTGCAGGCAAGATGACCATACCCTCGAAATCACTTCTATCTTTGCTTGCTAGATGCTCGCTCTTTTGTTATGCCTATGCTGCGATACCAACCACTTGCTATATCATGCCTCCTATATTGCCATGTCAGCCCCCTAACCATCCATGTCCTAGCAAACCGTTGATTGGCTATGTTACCACTTTGCTCAGCCCCTCTTATAGCGTTGCTAGTTGAAGGTGAAGATGAAGTTTGTTCCTTGTTGGAACATGGACTTGTTGTTCCTTGTTGGAACATGTTTACTTGTTTGGGATATCACAATACCTCTTATTTAATTAATGCATCTATATACTTGGTAAAGGGTGGAAGGCTCGGCCTTATGCCTGGTGTTTTGTTCCACTCTTGCCACCCTAGTTTCCGTCATACCGGTGTTATGTTCCCGGATTTTGCATTCCTTACACGGTTGGGTGATTTATGGGACCCCCTTGACAGTTCGCTTTGAATAAGACTTTTCCAGCAAGGCCCAACTTTGGTTTTACCATTTGCCTACCACCTACCACTTTTCCCTTGGGTTTTCGTGAGCCCAAGGGTCATCTTTATTTTAGCCCCCCCGGACCAGTGCTTCTCTAAGTGCTGGCCCGAATCGAGCTGCCTGCGGGGCCCCCTCGTGGAAACTCGAGGCCTGGTTTTACTCGTAGCTAGTCTCATCCGGATGTGCCCTGAGACCGAGATATGTGCAGCTCCTATCAGGATTTGTCGGCACAATCAGGCGGCTTCGCTGGACTTGTTTTATTACTGCCGAGATGTCTTGTAGTCCGGGATTCCGAGACTGATCGGGTCTTCCCGGTAGAAGGAATATCCTTCGTTGACCGTGAGAGCTTATAATGGGCTAAGTTGGGACACCCCTGCAGGGTATTATCTTTCGAAAGCCATGCCCGCGGTTATGAGGCAGATGGGAATTTGTTGATGTCCGGTTGTAGAAAACCCGAAGTTGACCTTAACTAAAACACATCAACCGCGTGTGTAACCGTGATGGTCTCTTCTAGGCGGGGTCCGGGAAATGAACACGGTGTTGGAGTTATGTTTGACGTAGGTTGTTCTAGGATCACTTCTTGATCACTTCTAGCTTCACGACTGTGCTTTGCTTCTCTTCTCGCTCTCTTTTGCGTTGTAGCCACCATATATGCTAGTCGCTTGCTGCAGCTCCACCTCACAATCCTTTCATACCTATAAGCTTAAATAGTCTTGATCTCGCGGGTGTGAGATTGATGAGTCCCCGTGACTCACAGATTCTACCACAATAGTTGCAGGTACCAACGATGCCAGTGCAGATGACGCGACCGAGCTCACTTGGGAGTTCGACGAGGAACGTGGCCGTTACTATGTGTCTTTTCCAGATGATCGGTAGTGGAGCCCAGTTGGGGTGATCGGGGATCTGTGTAGCATTTGGGGTAGTCTTCTTTCATTTTGGTACCGTAGTCGGACCTTGAGTGTAATTTGAATGATGGATGTTTATTTATGTATTGTGTGAAGTGGCGACTGTAAGCCAACTATGTATCTCTTTCCCTTATGTATTACATGGGTTGTGTGAAGATTACCTCACTTGCGACATTGCTTTCAATGCGGTTATGCCTCTAAGTCATGCCTCGACACGTGGGAGATATAGCCGCATCGAGGGCGTTACAGGATCTCACTGGTACAGAAGGTTGCAGAGGTGGAAAAGTGGTTTCATGGCTCCCCTAGAAGTTTTCGGGGTATTCGAGAATATATAGGAGGAAGATCTAGGTCAGGGGGTCACCGAGGGGCCCACAAGGTCGGGGGCACGCCCTACCCCCTGGGCGCGCCCTCCACCCTTGTGGCCACCACCTGGCTCTTCCGACTTGCACTCCAAGTCTCCTGGGTGTCATCTGGTCCAAGAAAAATCATCGCGAAAGTTTTATTCCGTTTGGACTCCATTTGGTATTCCTTTTATGTGAAACTCTAAAACAAGGAAAAACATGAACTGGCACTGGGCTCTAGGTTAGTAGGTTAGTCCCAAAAATCATATAAAATAGCATATTAATGCATATAAAACATCCAAAACAGATAATATAATAGCATGGAACAATCAAAAGTTATAGATACCTTGGAGATGTATCAAGCATCCCCAAGCTAAATTCCTGCTCGTCCTCGAGTAGGTAAATGATAAAAACAGAATTTTTTATGTGGAATGCTACCTAACATATTTATCCATGTAATTCTCTCTATTGTGGCATGAATGTTCAGATCCTAAGATTCAAAACGAAATTTTAATACTGACATAAAAATAATAATACTTCAAGCATACTAACAAAATAATTATGTCTTCTCAAAATAACATGCCCAAAGAAAGCTTATTTTTTTGAATATTTACTGTGAGGCAAAGCCCCACAGCCCTTTATTAAAGCAGGTGAAACTGTACAAACAAAATATAGGCTATACTAACAAAGAAAGGGAAAAAATTACCTAAGGCTAAACATCCGTACCTATTTACAACAGAGAATTAACCCAAGCCAATAGTTTTGGTTTAATACAATCCTTCACCCTATGAGCAAGCAGAGAGATGTCATGGGTGAATTTGCACTTCCAAGCACTGAAGGTAGCTCTCTCAGCTCTGAAGGTTCTGCCATTTCTTAAAATCCAAATGTTCCAAGCTGCTGTTAGCATGACTTCAAAGAAGAAAGGATGCCTGAAGCTGGACCTAGCATGCATGATACATTACAAGATATCGGAGCCCCTAGTCCAATCAATGCCCAGGTAATTCCAGACTCTAGAGCTGAAGGTGCAGTTAAAGAACAGGTGGATTCTATCCTCATACACCAACTCACTGCAAATGAGACAGAAGTTGTCATCTTGGCTAGAGCGCCAGTGTCTTCTAACCAACATGTCTTTGGTGTTTAGTCTGTCAAAGAAGAGGAGCCACCCAAACACCTTGATCTTCATGGTACACCTACTCTGCCACAACCATTTGCAAGGTTGTATTGTAGGTACATGAGAGTGCATGATCATGTAGAAGCTCTTGGCAGTGTAATCCCCTAATTTGCCAGGCCATATCCAAACATCAGGTATAGTTGGGTCTCTTTTTCTAACTGCATGATCCAACCTTCCAATATCTGCAACTCAGCAGCAGCCTCATGAGAGATAGGGAGATAAAACATGGAGAAGAGATCCTGGGATTGGAGGAATTCCTGCACAGAGATCTTATCATTATTGGCAAATGAAAACAACCTAGGCAATCGCCAACATAGTGGTCTAGCAGAACCCCCAATGTGCCAAGAATCAGTCCAGAACAAAGCAGAGTCTCCCATGTTGATGGTAACCGAGGCAATAACAGTATAAGCTTCATGCAGCTTCAAAACATCCCTCCACCAGAAAGACCCAGCTTCAGTTGTTGCCTGTGGAACACCATGATCATAGTAACTGTTCCATATCAGGGTCACCCAAGGAATGTCAACCTTGTTGTAGAACTTGTGGAGATGCTTGATAAGGAGTCCTTTGTTCTGGATGTTTGGGTTAATTACTCCTAAACCCCCTTTATCTTTTGGCCTGCAAACTAGATCCCATGCAGCCAGAGACTGTTTTGGAGCATCACTGTTGCCCCTCCAAAGACACTGCCTAAAGATTCTGTCAAGCTGTTTAATGATCCCTGGTGGAATTTGTAGGCTGCAGAGAAAGTATATTGGCAGAGATGTCAGGACAGAGGTAAGAAGTTACAAGCGAGAGCCTTGATTCAGCATGGAAGAGCTTGCAGTTAGCCTCCTCTCAAGGCTGTCAACCAGCGGCATTAGATCGATGATCCTTGGCCTTGTAGTTCCCAAAGGCAATCCCAGATAAGTAAATGGGAGCTGTCCAATTTTCCAACCAAGAATTGCAGCAAGTTTAGAAGCCTCCTCATCACTCATGTTCAAAGGGATCATTGAGGATTTAGGAAAGTTGACCTTTAAACCTGTGGACTGTTGGAAGGTCAGCAGCATGTTCTTTAATGCAACAAGCTCCTCATCCTTAGCTGCAAGAAACAGAATTGTGTCATCTGCGTATTGGATGATGGGAAACTCTCTGTCATGGGTTTGAATAGGCAAAGAGAGCGTGAGATGCTCAAGCATTTGGTTGACCACTGACTGTAACAAATCTGCTGCAATGACAAACAACAGAGGTGACAGAGGATCACCCTGCCTGACACCACACTTGCACTTAAATTGTTTTCCAGGAATGCCATTTAACAACACAGACGAAGAACCTGTGGACAACAGTTGCTTTACCCAAGAAATCCATTTGGCATCAAACCCTTTATGCTGCAACATCTGGAGAATAACTTCATGCTCAACAGTGTCAAATGCCTTGGCAAAATCCAGCTTGAGGATTATGATTGGACGCTTGGACTGTTTACATTGATGAATATATTCAAAACTCCAGGCTAGGCAATCTTGAATTGACCTACCCTTAAGGAACCCATACTGATTTTGTGGATACGCCGAAGGATCACTTTCTGCAGTCGGTTGGCCAACAACTTTGTAAGAAATTTAAGACAAGTGTTGGTGAGAGATATTGGCCGGAAGTCATCAGGCCCTTCAGGTGAGATGATTTTGGGGATGAGTGTAATGAGGGAACCATTGATGTTTTCCAAAAAAATCTTCCCTTCATAAAAGTCTCGAATCATCCGCAAAAAATCCTTCTCAATTATAGGCCAACAGCGCTTGACAAACATCCCATTAAAGCCATCCGGACCGGGTGCCCGATCCACCGGTAATTCCTTCAAAACTTTGTTGATTTCTTCGTCAGAGAAGGACAAAGAGAGCTCCTCCAGCCCCGGGATGGGCTGAATTAAATGGTTCATATCAAAGCCCATATTGATCCCTTGAGCCTGGCCCATCCTAGATTTGAAAGAAGCCCAAAGAATTCCCGCCATCTGTGCATGGTCAGTCTCTGGATCGCTCATGGAATTTGTCTTCAGGCTGGAAATTGAATTCCTTCTCATTCGCTCCGATGCCATTGCATGAAAGAATTTTGAATTCTCCTCGCCAACCTTTATGTATCGAATGGTGCACCTCTGCTTCCAGTAAATATAGTGAATTTTTAACAGGTGCTCATAGTGAAACTTCACTATTTTCCTGAAATTGAATTCCGGCCTAGTTAAAGGTCTCACTTTCTCTAGCTGATCAAAGTGCAGAATCACCTTCGAGCAATCAACAGTAAGTTTTTTTATGTATGATAACTTTTTGCTCCAAATTTTCAAATCATACCGCAGCCGCTTAAATTTCTTTATGATAACCACAGAAGCAGATAGATCAGAGAATACCGGTGCATTCCAGGACTTGGTGATGCAATCCATGAATCTTGGCATATCAAACCAGAAGTTTTCGAACCGAAAAGTCCTGGCCACAGGGATGGTAGTGTCAATGGACACCACACAAGGCACATGATCCGATGCAGTTCTGGCCAGTGGATTAACCACCGTGTTCGGATAATGTGAAATCCAATCAGCAGTAGTGAAGAACCAATCAAGCTGTTCAAGGAGGGGGTTTTGTTGCATATTAGACCAGGTGAAGCTATGACCTTTCAATGGCAGTTCCAAGAGACCCAGGTGACCAATTATTTCATTGAAGAGAAAAATATCATTAACATCGCCACCCGGGAGGTTTCTGTTATCCAAAGACCTGATAAAATTAAAGTCCCCCAGCAAGAGCCAATTTTCATCGGGAGGGATGTCTAGATGATAAAGCCAGTTAACAAAATCGTCCCTAGGATGACCCTCACAAGGCCCATATACAGATGCTAAGGTCCATTTTTCAGAGTTCTGCAACGATTGGAAGGAAACCACAACACCAAATCGCTGGATGTCAATAAGCTGGCCGTGAAAGATCGAGGAGTTCCGAATGACTAAAATCCCACCCGACGCACCAACAAAGGGCGAGAACGCGAATTGATCAAACCTCCTAGGACAAAAGGATCTAATCATTCGAATATCAAAGTTCTCACATTTAGTTTCCTGTAGAAAAAGTATAGAACATCTGCTCTCCTCAATCTTGGCACGTAAGTCACGTTGCCTAGCATCTGAATTTAGCCCACGCACGTTCCAGCAGAGAACATTCCAATTTCAATAATAGCAATTATCCATAAAAAAGAGCGCTGAGGTATAGTAGCAGATCCAGCTGCTTAACAACATGGACAAGATCATAGCAAAAGTGCCAACAGAAGTGACCAAGTAGTTCAGACAGACACAGAAGCAGTAAGTACTAAAATAAAACAGGCACAAAAACAAAAGTGCCCAACTGTCCATGAAGATTATTGGGACGTCAATCATCGCGTGGACCATCGTCTTCTTCAGCAGGGCAAGGAGAAGCCATAAGCGTCTCGACCGACAGTTCAGATGGGTCGATACCTAGGGCCACTCCAATTGCCTGCATTGTAGATATAGGCGTCGGGGGTGGGAGAGGAAGCTGACTCTGGTCATCATCGAGACGAAGCTTCTATGACTTCGGGCGACGCAGGGGGGCAGACCTTGGAGGGATTGCAGAAACTGGTTTCATGCCCGTCCTTTTGGCAGAACTGCGTGTCATCCTTCTGGTGGAGAAGTCTAGAACTGACTCCACAAGTGTGACAGAACGCCTGGTGCGGGGTCGTTTGCCCAACGTAGCTAGAGTGGCCGAAGTAAATTGAAATTCCTCCTGAGAAACCTGTGAAGGGGTGGGTGGAACCTGGGAACTGAAGCAAGACAGATCATCAGATGGCAACTCTTCAATGACCACCGAAGAGTTGATTCCACAATCATGGACACATTGCTTGTCAGACCATAGCAGATACTTCTGATGTAGATCTACAAAGCCAAACTTAACTTGCAGCATCATCGCAGAAAACCCAGACATGGGAGTTGGTATATCTTCGATGGCAAACTCAGGCAGTAAAGATTTGAACGACCTCTCCCAGATCATTGTTGGTGGAAGAACTAGCCCATAAAAGACCCGAACCATGCCAAGATGAATGGGGCCCAAATGCACTATAGGTGGAGCTTGCAGGGGCTGCTGAACTTCAAGCATGTCCTCATCATCAGAAGAATCCACAGGCGGGTTCAAAATCATGGAATTCTGGTCCTGAGCCGGCTGAATCTCTTCCTCCTGCTGCTGAATAGGCTGAACCTGTTCTTCCCACGGGCCCCACCCCTCATTGTGCTCCACATTGTCAGCCCACCCAGGCACATCATTCTGACCTTGATTAGGGCCCGGAGGAACTGCATTCCAGCCAAGAGCTGGGTATGGAGGCATTGCCCAAAACGGTTGCGGCACCTCGGCTCCGGGCATCGGGTGGGGATTCCCATTCAGAGGCATGGGATCTTCATCCGCTGGGATCATGGCACCGGCAAATTCTCCAGATAAAATGTAACAGCCAGCAGACCATGACACCATAACATCGCTGTCACGCCCTCGATGCGGCTATATCTCCTACGTGTCGAAGCACGACTTAGAGGCATAACCGCATTGAGGGCGTGACAAGTTGGTAATCAGAGCCTTCCCCGACCTTAGGAGCCCCCATTGATTGATCGTTTTTAGCGGCCGAGTTGTGTCTAGAAAAAATGTTTGGAGTCATTTAGGAATTATTTATCGGAGAGTTTAGGAATTCTTTTTACTTCCCAGTCTCCTCATCGCTCTGGTAAGGCATCCTGACGTAGAGTTTTGACTCTTCTCTTCTCAAATTTCACTAAAAAAAATTTAGGATCACGCGGGTATCTTAGAATCGTTCCGATGGTTTTATGATGACAACATTGTCTTGGTTGCCTCCCGTCAGCAGGGGTTTTAGTGGAGGTGTCCCGGGGAGTTGTGCTCCGAGGTGTTGTCGTCATAATTTTATCGTTGCAGTTCTGGAATACCTGAGTTTAGTACGCCGACATCGAAAATCTCTTTTGTACAGTTGTTGGTGAGATAACCCTGATAGCCCAGTACTGAGGCGAGTGCGGGAGTATTGCCATAACTCGTATAACGGATGCTTTTCGAAGGTTGAGGTAGACGATTTCCGAAGGTTTCTTGGTTATGTGTTGAAGGATGGATGCAGCTGGATCTAGGTATTGTTAGTTTGGGTGATATATTTTGTGTCCCCTGTATCCCCAACACCTGATTGCATAACCAGAAAGTTTCGGGAGTTTATAAGTGGGAATTCAAGTATCTCGTAGGATATCTTTCCAACGGACACATGATACGATATGGGATCTATCATATGTTTTTTTCCGTCTTATTTCCTAAGCCAATCCTTTGTTTTTGTTTTGTTTTGTGGTATTCGAGTTGCTTCGAAGTCAAATGTTGAATCCATACCTTTCCTAAACGTTGTTCTCATATTTCTATGAGAATACTAATCCTTCTTGATCATTGAGGTTGTCTTTTCAATTCTTTCCAACCGGTGTGTTTTTCTTCAAGTGGATCCGATCATTTCAACATTCACAAGATCGCCTCTCAGTTTTTTTCCAACGTTGCTTGTTTCATCCGACCCAAATTGTCTTTGTTTTCCCGCCCTCCCACCCTTATTTCTTCAAGGACTCAGATTTCTCAATCAAGTATCCTTTTTATTGATGGAAGTTTCTTCATTCTTTCCTTCAATATTCTTATCCGGTGATTATCATGAAGATGGTCGGGAGTTTCAAGTTCATCATTCTTCGTTCATTTTCTTCTCCGGTGGTTCCAATTCAAGCTTTATCGATCATATTCTTGTCCTCGTTTCTAATGCTTTCTCGTACTGGTGCACCTCTTAATAATTCACCTCTCACTATTCATTTGTTCCGGATTGATAAAGATATCTCAGAAGATTCAAGTTTCCATTCTCAATTCACTCAATTTCTTTTGAGGATGCAATCTCATTCAAGCCAGTTAAATCAACCGGTGCAATCTCCCTTTCAAGTAATCGTTCAACGGTGTTTCTTTTGAGTGGGCCCTAACCCACATGTCTTTTCCCAGGATCCTACCTGACTCTTCTAATTTTTCCGGAGCTATTCCCAAATTCGTTTTGAAGTTTGACGTAAGAATGAATTATCATCAGTCATATGTATTTTCTCCAAGATCTTTCAAATTCTTTTCATCATTGGTTCAACCTTTCTAATTTTCATCCCGGACTATCTCAACAATTCATGGTGGTGTTTCTCGTCATCATTCTCAACATTTGAAGACCGAAGAAGAGTTTCTCTTAAATCTTGCTCCATTCTCCTCAGTTGCATGGTTCTAGCTTGATGCCATCCTCTCTTAATTGTTTTCGATTGTGAGAATTTGTTTTCACCCATCCGGAACAATTCATGAATCTTTTCAGTTTGATTCTTCGATTGCCATCATTTCGTGATTCCTCATTCTCAGCTTTCATCTCTCGTTCTCCAAATCTTACCGGTGCATCGTTCAAATATCCTCTAATCAACTCGGAATCTCTTCGTTCCCTCGTATCTAACTTCTCTCAAGTATCTTCGTTCATTTTCTAATTCTTCCCGATGTTTCTTTATCTTTTCTTCGCTCATTTTCAATTCTTACGGTGGTTTGTTCAAGACTTCTATTCCTATGTTCTCATATCGATTTATTCGTTGGTTAAATCCTACCGGTGGCTCCTTGAAGACTCTTCCCAAGTTTGCGCCATATCTATCTTAATCCTTTCTACGAGAATAAGTACTATGCCAAGTCCATTGCTTGTCATCAAGTTAATTGGTGAAGGATACGCATAACGTAATTCTTATTATTGTTTCATCCAAGTGGTCTAGTCTCTTCTTTCCGGAGTTAGTTCGTCATACCACATTCTCGGTTCGTGGTGCTTCATCTTTTCTTTTCCGGAGTTCAAAGTTTTCTCATTATATCGTCCCGAAGCTCCATCTAAATCATTACAAGGCTTCACCTTGTGTTGTCAACTTCGCTTTCTTTCTATCATCCTTTTGTTTACCGGAGTTCTTCATGGAGGCTCTACATGGTGGTTCGTCAAGGATTCTTTTCATTCTTCAATTGTTCTTCAAGATTTCTCTCGGAGTCAAGATCCGCCAAACTAATACTCTAAAATAAACATGGTGCTCAACACATGTTTGTTTTGAGGAGTTCAAGTATTCTTCTTCTTGCATTTCGAAGTGCAATTCTTTCTACCTTATCTTTTGAGATGGTGTTATGTCATTCTTGACAAATTCTCTTCATGCTTCATGATTTACATGTTGTCAAGAGAGGTATTTAAATCCATCAATCTCTTCATTGGAGTTATCTTGGGTTATATTTCACCTAAAGCCTTCCCTAAGGAATGTTGTTATTGTGGTGCCTATAATCCAAGTTTCCTCCTATTATCTCGGTGAAAGAAGTTTTCTCCTCTTTGTGATCTCAATCCAATCGTTTGTTTCCGTTGGTGGCAGAAGCTCACCTCATAATTTTGAGATGTTTCCATGAGCCCGCTACAAGCTTATTCGTTTCGTTGTTGGTTTTCCAACAACTCCGTTCTAACCTTCTTGGAAGGGTGCTCTCCAAGATCATTTGTGGCAGAAGTTGTCATTTTCTTCTCCATTCTTTTATTCCAATGAGCTATTTTCTATTCTTTCTTCCGGAGGCATTGTGATGTTTTCTTCAACCCATCATCTCATTTTGGAGATCATGTTATTTTCCTTGCTTATCCATTTAACCGGAGCGTCGTGCTTTCATTCGAGCTCTCCATCTTATCAAGTCTCGCATCTCTTCTCAACCGGAGTGCTGTCTGAAATCTTTCTTACTCCTTGTGCCATTCTTTTAATAGTTCCGGAGGCAGTGTTTTGTTAATTTCAGCAAGTATCCTCTCATCTTGCCAAGTTCATGATTCTAATCCCTTCCATTTTCAGTCGGAGTGCTGCCCAAATTATATCAATCTTATTCCTTCTCTATCTAGTTTTAACCGGAGTGGTTTCAATATCTATCTTATCACTAAACCGCTGGGTTCTCGTCATATCCCATGTTCCTCTTTTCTAACGGAGTGTTTTCAACTTTGTTCATCTTCGTTGTTTTCGTTCTTTCATTTCGTTCAACCTCTCAAGGTTCCTTGGTTTCACTCTTTTGTCTAAGAAGCAACTTAGTTTTACCTCCTCTCTTTCTTTCCCGTTGTCCCTCCGGTGCCATTCTAGATCTCGGGACGAGATCCTCTCGTAGTGGTGGAGTGTTGTAACGCCCCGAGACCGATGTGCCAGGTGTCCTCCGCTTAGTTGCTGTTGTTGCCTCGTCTTTTGCTTGCGTGTCTTGCATTTCATATCTTTGCATCATGTGCATTGCTTCATGTCATAAATCTTTTGCTTCTCAACTAAATAAATTACATGGATCTTCGGTCCATTTAAATCGGGGGAATTCACTCGTGATTTCTCTTTATAACATATTAAGGCCTCTCAATATTATTAGGGAGCTATAATAAAATTATTCCATTTATTTGGAATTAACCATAACCCACTTGCAAAATAATCCCAAAGCCTTTGTTATCACAACTCTCGACCTCTAACCTTGTCTTTTATTCTTTCATCCTTTTTCTGGAGCTCTACCAAAATTCTCAACATTTTTGGCTACACCAAACCTAGTCCTAGTTCAAACCCTTTTGAATTAAATTCAAATGAGTTTGAATTTTATTCCTGCAATCTTGCCACTTCTATTTTTCTGTGGTCATGCTTATTCTTAGGAGTCCAGGAAAATTGTCCTCCTGCTCAAACTCTTTTCCCTAACCCTCCCTTCTTTTTCCTTTCTCTCTTTTTATTTTAAGAAAATTAGTGAGAGAGAGAGAGAGAGCCCAGCCCAGCTGCCCAGATGGCCTCTGGCCACTTCTTCTCTACCAGGCCGGCCCATTTGGCCAAGGCCCAACCGCCCCACCAGCTCTAACCCTAGCCCGCTCTGCCTCTCTCTGCCTTGATCCCCAACTCCCCTGCCTCCTTCCTCCTAGCGCCGTCGCCAGGGAGCGCACGCCCGCGCATCCGCTCTCTCCCGATCCCCCCCTCTCAATCCCGCGCGCCTCCCCCTCCTGCATCACGCCCCGTCGCCGGAGCCGCGTCAAGCCGTCGTCCTCTCCCCGCTGGCAGGGCCCCGTCCCCAACTCCGGCGCGCCAAGCTCGCCGCCTCCCTGCCATGACCGCGTGCCGCCCCTCTCCTCCGAGCTCCGCCCGACCTCCCACTCTCGGCGCCGTCCAAGCCCGTTCCCGGCCGGATCCGGACGCCCAGCTTCTCAGGAAGTCGCGCCGTCCGCCTCTGATCTCGACTCCGGCGAGATCCGGGCATTCCCGCGCTGGAGCCGTCCTTCCCGCACCGTCGCGGCGCCACCTCCTCTGCATCGACCTCGCCTCCCCAAGCCCATCGGCTATCTCGAGCAGCGTCGCCGCCTGTTGCCGCCTCTGCTTCTCCTCGCAAGCAGGACCCCGCGCCTCCTCCATGGCCCTCCTCCTCCGGTCTCCTCGTCGTCCTGCCATGGACGCCGAGCTCGAAGCTCCGGCCATCCCCATGGTCTCGAGGTCCTGCGTCGCCAAGTCAAGCCTGCTGTTGCCCCTGCTCTTTCCCTCGCGACCCGCAAGACAGAGAACGCCAAGCTCCCCTTCAGACTGTCAAGACCACAAGCGCCAAGTACCACGACGACCGTCGAGACCGCCAAGTTCCACTACCGTCGACCCCGAAGCCCTCGGATTCGTCAAGTCCGAAGATGCAAGTCCCACTCCGAACCATGTACGACGACCGTCGCCGGAGACCCGTGTAACGTGGACGTGAACGACTACCGTCGCGAGTACCTCTACCGTCGTCGTGTACAACTACTTCCACTACGCCCGCGAGATCGTCTACTTCCACTGCCGTCACGAGAACGACTACTTCCACTACTACCGTCGCGGAATAACTACTTCCACTACTTCCTTCGACGAACTTGATCCGTCCCGAATGCACGCTTCAGAGGTATACCGCCGAGAACGACCGCCGTAGACCGAATGTTGTGTGATGTATGAGATGCACCGTTTGCACCGTGTTCGAATTGTCTCTTGCACTTTCCGACTCGTTTGCCATGCCGTTGTCCCGTGGGAACCCGGTATCCGGGATCACCCCACCATCATACTCAACTCGCTTCCGCACACTTCTCTTTTGCTCCGGCAACTCAATCGAGTTATCGGAGCCGATATGTTGCCGTGGCACCATTTTCGGATTCGTTGCCGTGGCACACTTTCTTTCCGCCACGATGACAAATGCTTCATCACATGCTCTTATCAACATTTTCATAAAATTGCATAAATTACATATGTCATCCGCATCATAATAACAACATTTAAAATGTTTAACTTGCTGTTTGGTTAAACTTGCCCAAATGCCATGCTAAAATGATTTAATTCATAACTAAATAACCATAACTCGGAATTTAATAAACTTTATATGTAAATGGGGTAGAAAAATGCATAGATTAACTTGGTGCACTTTGTTTTACTGCTTAACAACAATAAAATATGCTTTAGAACAGAACAATACCAAATCTAATATATGCTCATGAGGATTTTCCGGACTTGTTGTTTGTTGTTCCGGCCTCATTTAAATTTGCCTAGGTAGGTAGTTTTTCATATGCTCCACCCCTTGCCATGTTAATCAACATTTAATATTGTTGGGTACATAAACAAGATCGAACTAAATATTTGTTGTGGTGTTTTGTCAATATGCAACTCGTTGCATATTGAGCTCCATTTAATTTGTAGCGTTGTTTGTTGCACTTTGCCATGCCATGCATTTTTAAACCGGACATGCATCATTCTTGTTTGTGCATCATGCCATGTTTATGTGTTGGTTGTTTACTATGTTGTTTGTTTCTTTCCGGGTTGCTTCTCTTGTTAGCTTCGGTTTCGTTCCGGAGTTGTGAGGATCCGTTTGACTTCGTCCATTTGTCTTCTTCATGGACTCGTTCTTCTTCCTTGCGGGATTTCAGGCAAGATGACCATACCCTCGAAATCACTTCTATCTTTGCTTGCTAGTTGCTCGCTCTTTTGCTATGCCTATGCTCTGATGCCTACCATTTGCTTATCATGCCTCCCATGTTGTCCAACCAAGCCTCTAACCCACCTTGTCCTAGCAAACCGTTGTTTGGCTATTTTACCGCTTTGCTCAGCCCCTCTTATAGCGTTGTTAGTTGCAGGTGAAGATGAAGTTTGTTCCTTGTTGGAACATGGAGATGTTGTTCCTTGTTGGAACATGTTTACTTGTTGGGATATCACAATATATCTTATTTAATTAATGCATCTATATACTTGGTAAAGGGTGGAAGGCTCGGCCTTATGCCTGGTGTTTTGTTCCACTCTTTCCGTCCTAGTTTCCGTCATATCGGTGTTATGTTCCCGGATTTTGCGTCCCTAACGCGGTCGGGTGATTTATGGGACCCCCTTGACAGTTCGCTTTGAATAAGACTTTTCCAGCGAGGCCCAACATTGGTTTTACCATTTGCCTCACCACCACCTACTTTCCCTTGGGAGTAATTAACCCAAGGGTCATCTTTATTTAGCCCCCCGGGCCAATGCTTGTCTAAGTGTTGGTCCAAACTAGAGCACCGTGCGGGACCGTCCCTTGGCAACTTGGGTTATGTTGGTACCTGTACGCTTAGCTTATCCGGTGTTGCCCTGAGAACGAGATATGTGCAGCTCCTATCAGGATGTCGGTGCATCGGGCGGCTTTGCTGGACTTGTTTTATTGCTGTCGAAATGTCTTGTAGCCGGGATTCCGAGACTGATCGGGTCTTCCCGGGGAGAAGGAATATCCTTCGTTGATCGCGAGAGCTTATCATGGGCTAAGTTGGGACACCCCTGCAGGGTTTGAACTTTCGAAAGCCGTGCCCGCGGTTATGGGCAGATGGAAATTTGTTAATGTCCGGTTGTAGAGAACCCGAAGTTGATCTTAATTAAAATACACCAACCGCGTGTGTAACCGTGATGGTCTCTTCTCGGCGGGGTCCGAGAAGTGAACACGGTTGTTGGAGTTATGTTTGACGTAAGTAGTTCAGGGTCACTTATTGATCATAGTTGTTCGACCGTGCTTTGCCTTCTCTTCTCGCTCTCATTTGCGTATGTTAGCCACCATATATGCTAGTCGCTGCTGCAGCTCCACCTCACTATCCTGTCCTACCTTTAAGCTTAAATAGTCTTGATCTCGCGGGTGTGAGATTGCTAAGTCCCCGTGACTCACAGATACTTCCAAAACCAGTTTGCAGGTGCCGATGAGTCCGTGCAGGTGACGCACCCGAGCTCAAGGAGGAGTTCGATGGATATCTTGTCCTTTATGTTGTTTCGTTCTAGTCGATCAGTAGTGGAGCCCAGTTGGGGTCGATCGTGGAACTTTGTCGCTTTTGGGGTTTCTTCTTTTATTTTGGCTCCGTAGTCGGGCCCTGATTGTAACTGTATGATGTAATGTTTTATTCATGTATTTGAGTGAAGTGGCGATTGTAAGCCAACTATTTATCTCTTTCCCTTATGTATTACATGGGTTGTGTGAAGATTACCTCACTTGCGACATTGCTTTCAATGCGGTTATGCCTCTAAGTCGTGCTTCGACACGTAGGAGATATAGCCGCATCGAGGGCGTGACAATCGCCCCAATTGGCAAATTCCCTAAAGGTCACCGAGCAAGGGACGAGCGCATTATCAGGGAAAGAGGCACGGACCAAAGTCCTAACCTTGCATCTATCAGTGTTGTTCCAGTAATGAAACTGCCCGAAGGTGCCAACCATATCAGCAATGCATTGAGTGTTTCTATAATCTAGTGGGATGCCGATGAACATCAGCCACCCCGTCCGTTGGCCATGAATAGCACGGAAACCTTCACCCTGATTGTGCGGTATAAAACGGACAAAGAACTCATTGCCTTATTCATCAAGTCCTAAAGGAAATGGCGGGTGCAGATGTCGGCGTTCTGGGAACGGGGGTCCCCAGACTTGCCTGCATGCGGCCTGCGGCGTGGCTCAAGGGGGCCCAGCACGGCCCAACTTCATCAACACAAGACCCAAGACCCTCGCGAGGGGCCAAGCCTCGCGGGGCGGACGACACAGCACTTCCTCAGGCACGGCCTCGTCAGCTTGGCTCACGAGGAGGCGGAGAGATCAAAGCAGGGTACCTCGCGTGGTTCCCATGACGCAAGCCGTGACGACCAAGGGCGCCAGGCGGGCGCCAGCCCGCGCAGTGTCCTCCCTTTCCTCTTTGGTGCAAAGGGGGCAAGCGCAGGCGAGAGGATCAAGCAAAGGCATCCATTTCGGTGCAACAAGACCAAGACCAGTCCAACGATGGGAAGGAGGTAATCGTGGAGCCCAGAACAGCGTCACCACAGGGCCTTTGGCAGGCGAGGACCAACTTTAGTCAGGATAAGTGTACCAGATGTTCCCCTTCGAATTGGCCAATTGTTGGCGCCCTTCCCGCTCAATATTTGGGAAGAGGCCCAGGGCCTTTGCCTATAAATAGGACTAGCCACCCCCAGGGTAGGGGAGAGGAGGAAGCGAGCATCGAGCGATCAGGCCAGCAGAACTTAGAATCAGAGCAAAGAGAGAGAGAGAGAGTGAGAGAGAGAGAGAGAGAAGGGCGGCTGAACTCCCCCTAGTAGTTCATCCCCCTAACCAAGAACAGACCCTCACGAGGCTGTTCTCCCCTGTATTGTTCTTCATCACCAGCCCAAGAGGCAATCCACCACACCACACTGGAGTAGGGTATTACACCACAACGGTGGCCCAAACCAGCATAATCTCTATGTCTTTTGTGTTGTTCCTTTGGTAGTTTAGATCCTTGCGAGACGGAGAGGTAGAGGGCATAATCTCCGCGCACACCCCAGAGTTCGAACCTTAAGGGTCTGCCAGAACCCGAAACCCGACATTTGGCGCGCCAGGTAGGGGTGTGCCGGAATTTGTCTTCCACCGCTCCGCTCTCCGTCAATCGCCGCGTCCATGTCTGACGCTCGTCGGGCCCGCGCCGAGCTCCGGGCCGCCATCGCTTCCCGCGTCGCCCAGACGGCTCCAGTCGATGGGCGTCCTCGTCGTTCCCCGTCGCCCGCCGTCAACGCCGCCACCGGCCCGGCGGGGAATGAGCAGCAAGCGTCTTCTCAGCACCCGTCCGTGCGGCAAGACGGCCGCACCGCTACTCCATCACTCGCACCAGCCGGCTCATCGCAGCAAACGAGCTCCTGCGCTACCGTCCCGTCGACGACGTCTACGAAGAGTGGCTCGACCGCGTCGCCGAGCTCGTCCGCGCCGCAGGGGGCTCTCCTGCGCCGTCCGCTCCGCCGCGCCGCACTCCGCCACGCGCTGGCAATGAAGTTCCGGGGGCGTACCATCCGCCTCCCCTCCAAGAAGACGCCGTGGCTCCAAGGCGCGTGGCCCCTGGGCGGAACCCGCTCCGCCAGGCGCCAACCCAGCAAGAACGGAGCTGCCAAGAAGTCCCTCGACCGCAAGAGGCTGCCCGGGCGCTTCCTGCCCCGGCTCGCCGTGTGTCGGGGAAACTGATCCACGAGCACCTATGGAGACCGAGCCCCTTTCGGTTCGGCGGGGGGCGGAGGTCGCACGAAGAGCAGATCGAGGCGGAGCACGCGAGCGGTTTACCCAGCTTCGGAGCTCTCCGGAGAGATAATACTCCTACTGCTGCTTTGTGGTTTGTATTGAGTTCTTGCTTGGGAGCGCTTAGTGCTAGAGTACGCACCAGCAGCTAACGAGACCGAGCATGAGTGTTCCCTCTCCCCTTCTACGTTGTGCATGGGCCTCCTTTTATATGCTCAAGGGGTCACCGACAAGTGGCAACATAGGCAAGGGCAAAAATGGAAAAGGTGTTGCGGTTGGTACAGCTACCTGTACAGTGTATCCTACCTAACCCTGACGGCAGGGGACAAGGGCATTAAATGCCCGTCTGCGTCGTCCAAACAGTGCAGAAAGGGACCGTCAGGGACGCCACCGTTCGCCACGATGGCGATCTTGTCAGCGCCGCTTGCCACAGTGCACCCCTGTCTGCACAGCCTCCCGCCACGTACGCCTGGAAGGGTCCCAGAGCGACACGTTGGTGGGTGTGCTGGAGCGCGGGTACATAGTGGTTGCTTGCCGCGGCAAACGCCTTGCTGCGGCCGTTGTCTTGTCGCGTCCGGGAGCTTGTCGCTCGCCGGGTCTTGCCGGGACGCGTGGTGTGTCGCGGTAAGTACCTTGAGATGCCTTGGTTGGCCTTCCCAGCAAGCTCCTCTTGCCGGGGTCTTGTGCCTTGAGTGGCCTTCCCGGCAAGCTCCTCTTGCTGGGGCCTTGTCTTCTTGGCTTGAATACTTTGTTCTTGAATGGATCCAAAGGAACCACAGAGGATATTGGCGGTCTCCCGGCAAGCCATGCCGCGGGACGCTGCGACTGCCCGTGCACAAGTTCGGGATACTAGGGTACCCCTACTCTAGTACACCGACAGGAGCCCCCGGGCCTGGGCCATACACGATGCCGAGCGCTGTTGGGCCAGGCCCAAAACAGGGCACGGACACGCGCGGCCTGGATCACGCCGTATCTTACTCCGTATCCACCGCTCCCTCCCCGAACGGCACGCGTCGATTGCGGCGTCGTGGGAGAGATCGTGGGTGGTTTATTTATTCGGAAAGGCGGAACGTCCGCTCCCTTCCTCCTTATAAGCAGGGGAAACAGGGGCGGTTCGCCCATCTGCCCGTTGCTGTTCCATCCTTGACAATCTTCGCCACTCCCCTTCTTCCCAAAGCTGAAAGAGAGCAGCGCCCCGCCCCCATCGCCACCAGCACCAACAACGCCGTCGTCCACCCTCACCACTCCCGCCATGGCTCCGAAAGCCGAGAAGGTGAAGTCGGCCGAGGCGCAGCGGCTCGCGGCGCTGCGAAAGGAGTGGGCAATCTTCCCTCCTAAGCTTGCCGCGGAAGAGCTGAAGGAGTACTACTACCTCTTCTGGTCGACGGGGACGCGAGTGCATCCGCGCACGAAGGTACTCCCAGCCGCTGCTTGGGAAAAGGCTCCCACTGGATACCCTTTCTTTGCCTTGTTCTTCTACTGCGGGCTCTGCCCGCCCTTTTCTGAATTCTTCTGTGACGTCATGAACACCTACGGGCTCCGCCTCCGTGACTTCACCCCCAATGTTGTCCTGACCATGGCAGTTTTTGCACATCTCTGCGAAAACTTTGTCGGAATCCATCCAAACGTAGCCCTTTTCCGCCACTTCTTTTCGCCTCGAGTTGAGAAAGGAGAGCCCTTATCCGGCGGAATCGCCTGGATCTCAAAAGCCGGCAAGAAGGATGCTTATTTGGATGGAGAGTTCCGCAGCAAGTGGGGGGAGTGGAGGGCAGACTGGTGCCTGATTGTCGAGGAGAACCCGCAGCCGTTTACCGCCCAGCGCCAAACTCCAGTAGTGCGCGGTAGTGATTGGAGTAGCTTGCCCCGGAAGACGACAGACTGAAGATTGCCGTCGCCCGGATCCTACGCCTCAGGCTTGCCGGGCTTACTGTAGGAGCGGTTGGCGCAGATTTCCTTCGCCGCCGCATCGCCCCCCTGCAGGAGAGGAGGAGACCCGCCTGGGAGTTCCAGAATGCGGCGGATATCATGAGGTTGCGGCCGGGCCTCAACTTCAACTTCACTGTCCTGGAGCTCAACGCGATGCTCCAGGAGCTGTTTAAGTACGACCCACAGCATCCCGAAGTGTTCAGGTTGCCGAGGGGCGTCGTTCTGCTGTGCAACAACTCCTCGCTCGACCGCATCCGTGCAATGATGCCGCTGTGCGACTCGCATGGAATTGACCCAGCCTGGATGGAGCCTGCAGATGATGTCATGCAGGCGTTCTTCGATGGCTTGGTAGAAGTGCCGATCGACGCCGATGAGCAGAGGGGCCTCACCCGGGACACCACCGACGAGGAGCTCAAGCGCATCGCCACCAGGCTGGAAGAGGCGGCGGCAGCCGCAGCTGCGGGCGAGTTTGGGTTCACCGTGGAGGACGCAGAGGAAGCAGAGGCAGCAAGCCTTGCCGAGCGAGAGGATCTTGCCGGCGAGGAGAAGTCCGCCGGGCATGACGTCGGGCCGAGCGGGCCCGCCGAGGATACGAGCGGCTCGTTGGAGATCGGCTCCTCTTCCTCTTCGTCTTCGGGCAGCTTTCCGCAAGCAGAGCCCCCGGCTCCACAAGCAGAGCCCCCGGCTCCACCAAGAAGGCGTCTTCGCAAGGCTGGGGACGTAGCGGAGCGGCGGACGAGTCAACCCCCGCCGCGCCGCACGACACGCTCCACCGCGGCAAGTTCTGTTGCCGCGGAAGCACCTCACGCTGCAGTGGCAACTGGAGCGGGGTCCTCCCGGTCCGCCGCTCCAGCTCCCGCCAAGCGGCCAAGGGATCCTACTCCTCCGCCTCCTCGCACCGGAGGTGGGCCAGGCTTTGACTTCTCCACGCTCAGCTCCGACGAGGAAGAAGAAGAGTAAGATTCTTGTTGTACTTGTATGTCTTCAATACTTGTTGTCTTGTCTTGTATCTCATTTGCTTTACTCTGAACTTATTCCTTTTTAGGGCTCTGGCCCAGAGAGCGGCAAAGAGAGCCAAGGTCCCGGTGATTGTCATCAAGGACGATCCCACCGTGTCAGCAGGGGGTGCGCCCGAGACAAACTTGCCGGACCCGGCAGCTGCTCTTCAGAGCAGCCCCCAGCGTAAGTATATAGTTTGTTTCCCGCTGCTAGGCGCGCATGGATACCCTCTGTTTGCTGATATCTGACTGTTGGTTTGTGTAGGAGCAGAGCAGCCCCACGAGGAGCACCCGGAGACCGCCCCTGACTTGCCATCTGCTTCAACTAATCCGCCAAGGGAGCGTTCTCCGGCAAGGGAGGATCCTCCGACAAGGGAGAGCTCTCCGGCAAGGGGGAGCTCTCCGGCAAGGGAGGAGTCTCCGGCAAGGGACAGCACCAGTGGTCCTCCGGTGGTGGAGACCACAACTACCGAGCCCGGTGCAGGTAAACCTCTTGCTTCGAAACTTCCCTTGGGTTCTTCTTCTTTTGATCTTCTTTTTGGATATTTGCTTGACTTTTCTTCCTTTTCCAGCCGTCAGATCCATCTACTGTGGAGCCGATGGAGACCGAGGTTACTGTTGATGATGCCGCTGCCACCGAAGAAGCGGCCAGCGCTGATGATCCCGCCGGCGAAGAGGCCGCCAAGGCTGCCGCTGCAGCAGCTGACGAGGGGTCTGGCGGTCGCACTGACGACCCTGAGGCCGCAGGAGCGATAGGCGCTACACCGACCGCCGATCCTCCCGCCGCTGCCGCAGCATCAGGCTTCGAAGAGCCCTAGCCAGGTGTATACTTGAAGGCCGGCGATGGTGTCTTCATCAAGCTTCCCTGGGAGTCAAGCTCCAGGGCACCGGTCGAAGGAGAAAGCTTTGACGTGGAGGTGATCGCCTCTGCTGGGCTGACGCTGGTCGACACGCCAAGCAGCAGCAGCGACGAGCCTGAGGGGGAGCGACTACTGCGGAAGCTGTTGCCGCTCTACCGCGCTCGGCAAGCCAAGCTGGAATCCCGCGAAGCGCTTGCCGCGAAGGCGGGAGCCGACATTGAGAAGCGCGCGGAGGAGCTCCGAGGTATTAACCAGGCAGCTCTCCGGGCCCTGGCGAAGGAGCGGGAGCAGCTCGAGGAGGCGCAGAAGGCCTTCCTCCTCGAGAAGGCTGACGTCGAGGAGCAACAGCGGCTTGCCGCTGAGAAGCTGTAGGTGCAGGAGGGTGAACTGGCGCAGCTGAAGGTCAACCTCGATAGCCACGAGGAGGAGCTTGCTGCGCGCGAGCGAACACTTGGCAGAGCTATCAAGCAAGCGGAGGATGCTGCCGCAGCCGCCGAGGCCGCCAAGAAGGAACTGGAGATGAAGGTAGCGCAGCTGGAGGCCGACCTCAAGACGAGCGGTGAAGAGCTTGCCGCGCTCAAGCATGAGCGCGAGAAGGACGCCTACACCTTTGGCGAGCTGCAGGGTCGTCTCGCCGAGAAGATCAAGGAGCTTGGCGCCGCCAAGGACTCCAACGCCGATCTTGAGTTGAAGCTAACCACTTTGACCAAGACGCTGGACGGCGCCAGGGAGCAGGAGGCGGCCTTGAAGAAGGAGATCCAGGCCGACAAGGCGCTGCTGGAGAGCATTGCCGCCACCCAGAACAATTTTAGAGAAACTGTGGAGCAGTGGACGGAAGGTCTTGTGAATGCTGCCGCCGACATTGACAGGGAGCTGGCGCAGCTGGGGATGGAGTATCTCGGGTATCCCTCCGACGAGAACCTCCAATCCAGCGCCAAACTCACCTTGTTCTTCAAAGGCGTGGCGACGGCCCTTCAGCGACTCCGGGAGAGGATCCCAAAGCAGCTGACCGACGAGTCGCGCAAGATCTGCGCGGGAGCTCTTCAAAAAGTGTTGGTGAAGGTAGCCTTCCGCAACCCGGGTCTCAACCTCGCCAACGTCCTCAGATCCCTGCCGGCGGAAGCTGATCTGGAGGCGCTCAAGGACCTTGTCGCACCCATTGTGGACAAGGTGAGCGGGATCAAGAGGGTTGAGGGCGATCGCGTGGACTAGGCCGCCCGTTTTCTTCTTTTCTTGCCGCTGCTGGTCATGCTATGAAAACAATTTATTAGAGCCGCGACAAGCTATCTTGTAATATAACTCTATTTCGGGTCATGATTGCAATGTTATTTCCTTTACTTGATCCCTTCCTTTGTATGTTTTTGCCCTACGCTTTTAGGGAACTTGCCGACGCAGGCACCCTCGCCGTGAGCGCTGAGTGCGGGACGTCAGCAGCCTGCTGGCAGTGCCGTTGCCGACAAGAAACCTTGTCGTAACTAGTCGCAGCTCGCTTAAGTTGTTGAGCGAACTCAAAACAAAGTAAGGGCGCGACTCTAGTCGCAGCACACTTAAACTGTTGAACGAACTCGAAACAAAGTAAGGGCGCAACTAGCCACGATCCGGTTCCTTCGCGCACAGGTTTTCCATACAAAGCATGGTCGTTTAAGGAAGATAACTTAAAATTTTAAAAACATCTGATTGCTCAAACTTTGGCAACTTAGCTTTTCTATCTTTTGCTTCCCGGCAAGGCGAAACTTTCTTGAACGACGCCTGGTCCATACCATTATCTTCCCCTTCCCCCCTGACAAACTTGTGGGCGAAGGAACCTTCATTTCCTTGAGAAAAAAGGAAGTAGAGAAAATAATGATATGGAGCCTTATGGCTCGTTGTTGCTTACCGGGGTTTGGCGCTGCACAAAGTGTCAGATAACTCATGCAAAAAATAAAAAGCATGAAATTGACAAGACGTGCGGAGCACATGAGCTTTATTTATGCACAGGGTCTGCGCCTGGCTTTGTACAAAGGATTACATGCAACAGCGGCAAGACTTGTACAAAAGATGGTTGCCGGAGCAGGGTCCGGCAACCGCGCCTTACGGGTAAAACTTACGAAGATGCTCAATGTTCCAGGAGTTGCTCACTGGAATGCCATCTTCGGTCTCAAGGCGGACAGCGCCAGGCCTAGTGACTCGTTTCACCCGGTAAGGGCCTTCCCACTTCGGTGTCAACTTGTTGGAATTCTTGGCGGACTGAACGCGCCGAAGAACAAGGTCGCCTTCCTCAAGACTTCTGGCGTTAACTTTGCGGCTATGGTAGCAGCGCAAAGCTTGCTGGTAGCAACCAGCTCGTACAGCAGCCTGAAGACGATCTTCCTCAAGGAGCAGCGCGTCATCTTGTCGCAGCTGCTCTTGCTCAAGCTCATCATAAGCGAGCACTCGAGGCGACCCGTATACGAGTTCCGTGGGGAGAACTGCCTCTGCTCCATAGACTAGAGCGAAAGGTATCTGGCCAGTGGCTCGATTTGGCGTCGTCCTGATTGACCAAAGAACCACCGGCAACTCCTCAATCCAGTTTCTTCCGCACTTGTGCAGCCTGTCAAAAGTCCTGGTCTTGAGTCCACGCAACACTTCAGCATTTGCCCTCTCCGCTTGACCGTTGCTCCTGGGGTGAGCAACAGAAGCGAAGCAGACCTTGGCGCCAAGATCTTGGACGTACTGCATGAAGGTGCGGCTCATGAATTGCGTACCGTTGTTGGTGATGATCCTGTTAGGGATCCCGAAGCGGCAAACAATCGACCTAAAGAACTTGACTGCTGACTGTGCTGTTACCTTCCTCACTGCTTCCACTTCCGGCCACTTTGTGAACTTGTCGATTGCAACGTACAAGTACTCAAAGCCCCCGACTGCTCGGGGAAAAGGGCCGAGGATGTCGAGCCCCCAGACCGAAAATGGCCAGGATAAAGGGATCATCTAGAGAGCTTGAGCTGGCTGGCGTATTTGCTTGGAATGGAACTGGCACGCTTCACACTTGGTTACTTGTGAAGTTGCATCCTGGAGGGCTGTCGGCCAAAAGAAACCTTGCCGGAATGCTTTGCCGGCAAGTGCTCTTGCGCCAATGTGGTGACCACAAATGCCTCCATGTATCTCGGCCAACAGCTTCTGTCCATCTTCCCAGTGAATACACTTCAATTTCACACCGTTGAGTCTTCTTCTGTACAGTGCGTTGTCGACAAACTGGTACATACTTGACTGCCGGGCTACTCTTTCCGCTTCTTCTTGCTCTTCGGGAAGTTCTCATGTCTGAAGGAAACGGACGATCTGCTGTGCCCATGCTGGAGCTTGTGGCTCGACAACAAGGACTAAAGGCACATCTGCTGCTGTGGGAACATCCGCTTCTACGGCGAGAAACTGCGGCTCAGCCGAAGCTTGACGTTCCCCAGCAAGCTTGCCGGAGCAAAACTTGTCGGGAGCGTCTGCTTCAACGGAACAAACCCTGGGGTTTGCCGGAGCAGACTGCTCCCCAGCACTCTTGGTGTTGATCTTGGGGACCTTTTTGGCGGCGGCTTCGGGAAGCTCTGCCGGAAAATAGTCACCAAAAATTAACTTCCTCTTCTTGATCTGTCCAGTTGATGGAGTCACAGACGGTTGAGTCAGCTTGAGCACAAAGATCCCTGGTTCCACAGGTAACTTAAGTGCTGCACACTTTGACAGGCCATCGGCAATGTCGTTCTGAGCTTTTGGAACATGTTCCATCTGTAGGCCGACAGAGTGCTCTTCTAGCTTCCTCACTTCATCAACGTAAACTTCCATCAACGGACTCTGATAACTCTTGTTCACTTGGCGGACGACAAGCTGCGAGTCACCCCTGACAATGAGCTTCTTGATCCCAAGGTCTGCCGCGATCCTGAGACCGGCAAGCAAACCTTCATACTCTGCAGTATTGTTTGTTGCTTGCTCCTTGGGAAAGTGCATCTAGACTACGTACTTGAGGTGCTCCCCGGTGGGTGCGACAAGCAGCATGCCAGCACCGACGCCTTGCAGCGAGAAGGCACCATCAAAGTACATCAGCCACTCTTTGCTTGCTTCCTTGACGGGGATGCTCGTCTCTGGAATTTCTTCGTCTGGTGTTGGCGTCCACTCTGCTATGAACTCTGCCAATGCTCTGCTTTGGATAGTTGAAGTGCTCTCAAACTTGAGGCCAAAGCTTGACAGTTCCAGTGCCCACTCAACAATCCTGCCTGTTGCTTCTGGATTCTGCAGTATCCTCTTCAGCGGAAAACGAGTGACAACTGTTATCTCATGTGCTTGGAAGTAATGGCGCAGCTTTCTCAAGGCCATGAGAAGGCCGAAAAGCAATTTCTGCACACCAGAGTACCTTGACCTAGCCCCCTGCAGAAGGGAACTGACAAAGTAGACTAGGCGCTGCACCATTTTCTTATGTATCTCCTCGGGTGCCTGCGCAGATCCATCTTTGCCGGGACCAGAGCTTGTCGGGGAAGCCCCCTGCTTGTCGCTAGATGCGCTCGCCGTGGTTGCTGGCTCATCATCTGCCTCCCTCTCCGCTACTAACGCAACACTAACCACTTGATTGGTTGCCGCCAGATACAGTAGCAACTTCTCTTGTGGCTTAGGTGCGACAAGTATTGGTGTGGAGGACAGGTATCTCTTCAAGTCCTGCAGCGCATCCTCCGCTTCCGGAGTCCATTTCATTGGACCTGCCTTTTTCAAAATTTTGAAAAACGGCAGGGCGCGCTCAGCAGACTTAGAGATAAACCTGCTGAGAGCCGCCACGCAGCCGGCAAGTCTTCGTACATCCTTGACGCGCTTTGGTGCTTCAGTCTGCTCAATGGCCTTGATATTGTCGGGATTGGCTTCAATTCCCCGCTGAGACACGAAGAACCCGAGAAGCTTGCCGGAAGGGACTCCAAACACGCACTTCTCGGGGTTGAGCTTGAGGCTGATCTTGCGTAGATTTGCAAAAGTCTCTTCTAAATCTAGAATCAGAGTTGCTTCGTCCCTACTCTTGACCACTATATCATCCATGTAGGCTTCCACATTTCTGTGTATTTGTGGCTCAAAAGCGGTATGGACGACCCTTGCAAATGTTGAACCAGCATTCTTTAAACCGAAAGGCATCCGTACGAAACAGTACGTGCCACATGGAGTGATGAACGCGGTCTTTTCCTCATCCTCTTCTACCATGAAGATCTGATGATATCCCGAGTATGCGTCAAGAAATGAAAGCAAATCACATCTGGCCGTGGAGTCAACAATCTGGTCAATGCGCGGCAAGGGAAATGGGTCTTTGGGACAAGCTTTATTAACATCGGTGAAGTCGATACAAAGCCTCCATTTCCCGTTTGCCTTGCGCACGACTACAGGATTGGCCAACCACGTAGGATGGAGCACTCCTCTGACAAGGCCTGCTGCTTCCAACTTCTTGATCTCTTCTGCGATGAATTCTTGGCGCTCCACTGCTAGCTTTCTGACTTTCTGCTTGACGGGCCGCGCATGAGGAAAGACGGCAATGTGGTGCTCAATTACTTTCCTGGGAACACCGGGGATGTCAGATGGTTGCCATGCAAACACATCGACGTTCGCCCGCAGGAAAGCAATGAGCGCGCTTTCCTATTTAGGGTCGAGAGTGGCACTGATGGTGAAGGTACCACCAGTGCCGTCCTCCTTGGCAGACACTTTCTTGGTCGCTGGCGGAGCTGCCATCGTCTTCTTACACTTGCCGGTGGAGCTCGATGGTGCATCCTCGACGGTAGCGCAGCACTCCGAAGAGGTGCGCTTGCCGGAGTGGGCATCAGAACTCTTACCAGACTTGGTCTTCTTCTTCCCCCCGGGAGCTTCAGCGGCAAGTGTCTCGCGATCCGTTGTGGCTGCTGCTTCCCGGTAGATCTTGTCGGCACAGATAAGAGCATCTTTCTTGTCGCCAGGGACAGAGATGACACTTATCGGGCCTGGCATCTTCAGCATGTTGTACGCGTAGTGAGAGGCCGCCATGAACTTGGCGAGCGCTGGACGGTCGAGAATCCCGTTGTAAGGCAATGGAAAATCGGCAACGTCAAAAGTGATCCTCTCAGTCCTGAAGTTCAACTCGCTGCCAAATGTCACTGGCAGCGTGATCTTCCCCTTCGGCTTGCTCCTTCCCGGGTTGATTCCTTGGAATGTGCCGGTCTCTTCGAGCTCGATGTCAGGGTCTTGGAGTTTCCGGAGCACAGCGGAGGAGATCAGGTTCAAGCCGGCCCCGCCGTCAACTAGCATCTTAGTGACCTTGAGGTTGCGGATAGTTGGTGAGACCAACATCGGCAAACACCCGACCGCAGTTGTGCGATCGGGGTGGTCCTCAATATCAAAGATGATAGGCGTGCTGGACCATTTTAGAAGCTTGCGTGACTCGACAGGTGGTTCTGCCGCATTGACTTCCCGCACCCACTGCTTGAGTTGGCGGTGTGAAGTATGCAGAGAAGCACCGCCGTCAACGCACAAGACCTCTGTGGCTTTCTGGAACTCCTGCTCGCTGGTCTCGACATCATCCATGTCTTCTTCGTCGTCGTCATCTTCATCCTTGTCGCGGCCGCGGGGAGGTCTGTCTCCTTGCCGCTGCTTGGCCTTGCCGCGGCGTCCCCCCCGGCCGGTGCGCTTCGTACCGGATCCTCCAGCACCTCCTTGGGCTTTCTCCTTGTCGCGTCGCTCGTACTCGGCCTTTTGCAGCTCGACAAGCTGCTCGACCTTCTTGCAGCTCTGGAGGTCATGGCCCTTGGTGCGGTGGATCTTGTAGTACTGCTTGTTGGTGCCGTCCTGCTTGGCGGCGGCATCTTTGCCTTTCCTCTTCCTGTTGTTCCGCCGCCGGTTTTTCTTTGCCGGGGCAGCATCCTCGCTGTCAGATCCTCCTGCTCCTGTATCCTCTCCGGGGAGTTTCCTCCCTTCCTCAGCACGTGCACACTTGTCGGCCAGGGCATACAGCTCGCTGACGTCTCTGATCTTGCACATCGCCATCTCCTCCCGCATCCTGCGGTTACGCACGTTCTGATGGAACGCGCTGATGACCGCGGCAGGGTGGACATCTGGGATGTTGCGTTCCACTTGGCTAAATCTCTGGATGTACTTGTGCAGGGGCTCTCCTTCCTTCTGGGCGAGCAGGTGAAGGTCACTCTCCTGGCCATGAGGTTTGTGGCCGCCTGTAAAGGCGCCGACAAACTGATGGCATAGGTCTGCCCAGGAAGATATGGAGTTTTCCGGCAAGTGCATGAGCCAGGACCTGACGTTGGGTTTGAGCACCAGCGGGAAGTAGTTGGCAAGGATCTTGTCGTTGCGCCCCCCAGCAGCTTGCACCGCAATGGTGTAGATGCTAAGGAACTCCGACGTATGCAACTTGCCGTCGTACTTCTCGGGTACGTCTGGCTTGAAATTCTTCGTGCTGGGCCACTGGACTTGCCGCAGCTCATGGGTAAACGCAGGGCAACCTACCGCGTACGGCAGGTCGCCTGGTTCCCCTGGCGCATGCATGTCGATAGTGGACCCAGCGCGCTGGTCTAACTGACACCGCGCTTCTCTTCGACGCTCGATGCGAGTACGAGCGTCTTCTTGCCGTCGTTCGTGAAGAACTTGGCGTTGATCGCGACGAGCTCGTGGATCCGATGATGCGGTGGAGTCGCTGTCGAGGTGGATCCGGTGAGGTGGCGATCTTGGCCTCCGCGGCGGAGAGTGCATGGTGGTTGCGCCCCCACCGGTCTTGTCACCATTGGGTCGCGCCTGGCTGACTTGCCGCGGCTGCGACGTCGTCGGCTGCCGTGGAGTGTCACCGTTGGCGAAGCCGGTGAGACTCTGAATGGTGGCCCTCCAGTCGTCGATCTTGTCTGGCGTTGGAGGGAAGTCTAGGAGCAGTTGAGCTCGCGCCAAAGCTTCTGCTGGAGTGGCGGGTAGCGGTGGCGAACGGTGCGAGGAGCGGGATATGCTCGGACTTCTAACTGCGTTAGAAGGAGCAATATCCCGTCCAGGCGATCGTGCCTCGCTCGCGCCAGCACGTTGGCGTGCATGCTGGCCTGGAGCATCCCGAGATCCACCAGCTCGATCTGGGTCCAGCAAGCGTATGGTACCGTGAGTACCACGACGCAGCCGGTCCTGCGCCTCCTGAGATGGGCGCGGTGCATCTACGGATGCTCGGTCGTCGTGGGAGCCGGCTACACCGCCGATGGGCAGCGCAGCCTTGTCCTTGGACCTGGCGGCACCGTGAGCTCCCTCGTCGACGCCCGTTCTTCCGCCGGCGTCTTCCCCGCTAGCCGTTTGCTCCGGCGGTGGTGGGTTCGACGCGGACGGAGCAGCAGCCTCCGAAGCCTTCTTCTTCGTGGCATGTCGATGAAGTCGATGAAGATCTGGCTCGTGTGAACGCCGGATCAGGTTCACACAACCTCGACGCTCCCCTACCTGGCGTGCCAAAGATGTCGGGGAAACTGATCCATGAGCACCTATGGGGACCGAGCCCCTTCCGGTTCGGCGGGGGGTGGAGGTCGCACGAAGAGTAGATCGAGGCGGAGCACGCGAGCGGTTTACCCAGCTTCGGAGCTCTCCGGAGAGATAATACTCCTACTGCTGCTTTGTGGTTTGTATTGAGTTCTTGCTTGGGAGCGCTTAGTGCTAGAGTACGCACCAGCAGCTAACGAGACCGAGCATGAGTGTTCCCTCTCCCCTTCTACGTTGTGCATGGGCCTCCTTTTATATGCTCAAGGGGTCACCGACAAGTGGCAACATAGGCAAGGGCAAAAATGGAAAAGGTGCTGCGGTTGGTACAGCTACCTGTACAGTCTATCCTACCTAACCCTGACGGCAGGGGACAAGGGCATTAAATGCCCGTCTGCGTCATCCAAATAGTGCAGAAAGGGACCGTCAGGGACGCCACCGTTCGCCACGATGGCGATCTTGTCAGCGCCGCTTGCCACAGTGCACCCCTGGCTGCACAGCCTCCCGCCACGTACGCCTGGAAGGGTCCCAGAGCGACACGTTGGTGGGTGTGCTGGAGCGCAGGTACAGAGTGGTTGCTTGCCGCGGCAAACGCCTTGCTGCGGCCGTTGTCTTGTCGCGTCCGGGAGCTTGTCGCTCGCCGGGTCTTGCCGGGACGCGTGGTGTGTCGCGGTAAGTACCTTGAGATGCCTTGGTTGGCCTTCCCAGCAAGCTCCTCTTGCCGGGGTCTTGTGCCTTGAGTGGCCTTCCCGGCATGCTCCTCTTGCCGGGGCCTTGTCTTCTTGGCTTGAATACTTTGTTATCGAATGGCTCCAAAGGAACCACAGAGGATATTGGTGGTCACCCGCAAGCCTTGCCGCGAGACGCTGCGACTGCCCGTGCACAAGTTCGGGATACTAGGGTACCCTACTCTAGTACACCGACACCGTGACCCTGCTCCGGCTCCAGCACGTTAAGACCCCGCACTGCTCCCAGCTGCAGCGCATGGGGACCCGCAAGGCCAAGCTCTCCCTCAACCGAAGCCTCCCGTGGCCACCGCAGGCTGCCGCGCCTACACCACCGAGCTACGCAGCGTTGCGTGACCCGGCAAGTTCAAGCCAGACCTACCTCCTCGCTACGACGGCACGACCGACCCTGCAGAGTTCCTCCAGCTCTATGAGCTGGGCATCGAAGCTGCCAGTGGAGACGAAAAAGTCATGGCGAACTGGTTCCCCATGGCACTCAAGGAAGGAGCTCGCACCTGGCTCCTGAACCTGGCCCCAGGCATGATCTCTTCCTGGGACCAGATGCGCACCCGCTTCATCACCAACTTCCAACGTACTCGTGACCGGCCACCTGCCGTGAGCGACATGCGCCGCATCAAGCAACAACCCGGAGAGACCCTGCAAAAGTACATCCAGCGCTTCAACAGCGCACGCCTCAAGATCCCCAGGGTGTCTGAGGAAGCCATCATCTCGGCCTTCGCCGATGGCGTGCGTGACGTCAAGATGAAGGAGGAGATGGCGATGCATGAAGACCTCTGCACCTCCCTGGAGCTGTTCAACTTGGCGACCAAGTGCGCCAAGGCTGAGGAGGGGCGTCTCTCCCTCCTCGAGCTGCCTGCCGCAGACCCAGAAGAGAAGAAACCCAAGGCCAAGGACGTGAAGCGCAAGGGGGCCGCTGTGCTCGCGGCAGAACCAGACACCAAGCGGGGCAAGGATCTGCCTGAATCTTCCAGGGGCAGTCGGTACTGTGTGTACCACGACCTCCACACCCACAACACCAACGAATGCCAAGAACTCCGTGCAGTGCGAGAAGGAAGGATCGGCCGTCGTCCTGACCGTGCCGACCGGGGCTACGGCCGAGGAGGAGGAAGGAACCCAGGACGCTGGGAAGACCGCGGCCCGCGCCAAGGGTGGCGCGATCAACCTCGCGAGGACCGCTGGCGGGACTTGCCTCGCGAGGGGGACTGGCGTGATCATCCTTGTGAGGATCGCCTGCAGGGCAACGCGGGCCTCCCTCCACTACCGCCTCAGCCAAGAAGGAACGAGGACTGTCACCAGGACGAGGGGGCTGGGGGCTTCCAGGAGCCACGCGCAATCGCCTGCATCCTGGGCGGAGCTCAAGCCCTAGCCTCCCAACGCATCTTCAAGCAGTTTGCCTGCGAAGTGAATGCAGTCCTCCCCAGGCTCGAAGCTACGCGCCCTCTCAAGTGGTCGGCGTGCGCCATCACGTTCAGCTCAGCGGATCAGCTCAAGTGCTCGGCCACAGCCGAGGTCCTCCCAATGCTTTGCTCCCCAGTCATCAGCAACGTACTGGTCCCCAGGACCCTCATCGATGGTGGAGCAGGGCTCAATGTCCTGTCCGTGGAGACATTCAACAATCTTCAAGTGCCCTACGACCAGCTTCAGCCGACCAGGCCCTTCTCCGGAGTCACCGACGGTTCCACGATCCCGATCGGGCAGGTCTGCCTCCCTGTCACCTTCGAGCCTGCAGCAACTACTGCACCGAGCTCATCGACTTCAACGTCGCTCACATCCGCCTGTCGTACAACGCCATCCTCGGGTACCCAGCGCTGGCCAAGTTCATGGCCGTAACTCATCATGGTTACAACGTCCTCAAGATGCCAGGAAGTGGCGGAGTCATCACGGTGCCGTGTGAAGAAAAGGATGCAGTGTGTTCCCTGGAGCGAGCCTTTCAGGCAGCGTCATTAGAAGACCCAGATCGTGGAAGCAGGAGGCTTCCCGAGATCACCCCCAAGAAGAAGAAGACATCGTCAGGCTTAGCCCCTCAGGAGGAAGGCCCCTCAGGGCCCGCGTCTGCCCAGGGGGACCCTCCTTCCATCGCATAGGAAAGCGCACCCGGCGCCCTCCTCAGGCAGGGCTCGGGGGTTCTCACCTGGAGGGCCACCGACCTGGCCAGGGTCACGAGGGAGGCGCTTGGTCACCACGTGGAGGCGTGCCTTGAAGCACTTTTCCCTTAAGAAGGAGCAGTGCAAAGAAGGCCAGACCAGCAGGAGTTCGTTAACAAGGCTGTGCAAGAACTACAGGAGTCAAGAGTCATGAGAGGTTGCCGCCGTCTACTAGCTATGGCTCCCCATCCAGGCAAGGATGGTGGGCTGCACGTCTGCATCGACGTACCAGGGCTCAATCGGGCCGCCACGACGGAGCGTCTCTGGCCCTCGCAAGTGGGGCGTTGCGGAGGCCCACCCCACAGCTATGTTTGCATGCCTTACAGCTTGTCGAGCGTGGCTGCTGCATACAAGTGCCTCATGAGGGGCATCATGGAGACTCGGGAAGACAGGCGTTCCGCGGTCCTGTCGAAGATGGCGACAATTCGCGAGGAGCCACCAGCGCCTCCGGAGCCTCCTTAGGCCCCTGGGCCTGGGGGCTCGTGAGGATCGGCTTCCGCAGCCCACCGAGTCTGCTGCACCAACACCACTTCATCATCGGCATCTTCAGGTGACGTCCTCCAAGCTTCATTTCCAGCTGGGAACGCCCTCCCAGGGCTGCTTCATTCCCAGGCCGCGTGGGTCCGTCCCTGCGGTGTGTATCCCTTTTTTATTTTTCGGTCATTAGCTTGCTTTGTTGGGGCCGCCCCTCGGGCTGCATCATCCCCAAGCCGCTCGGGCCAGGCCCAGTGGCGTGTATCTCCCTTGCGTTTATTTCCAGCTATGCTTTCGTCTATCATGCTTGATTACTTGATGCCTGTCCACGGCACCTCTCCTTCTCCATGTCGACCACTTGCACGTTAAAGGGGGGGTACCTGAGCATCGCGACTCAGGGCTCTTACTGGCTCTCCAGCCCTCACCCTCTGGCCTTGTCCACGGCATCGCGACCTGGCATACCAGCGACGGCTGAGACAAGCTCGAGGGCCAGGACCCGAGAACGTAGAGTGCCGGCATCTAACCCAATTTGCAGGAACAAGTCTCAAGATACGGCCCAGTGCCAGGCGCAACCCGCCTAGAGGTAGGGCCCCGTGAGTCCCGCGCTGGCTCACGGGTGCCCAGATACACCTCACCTAGCCCTACCGTGCCGGCCACGTGTCAGGGCGGGGCTGTACACGCCCCGGGGGCTCCTCCCGGAGGGGAGCCCCCTCCCACGTACTAGTGGAAGCACCATGCTCCGCGCTGGCTGACGACACTGCTGAGGAGCGGCTATGCCCGTACACATACGGAAGCGCTATGCTCCACGCTGGTGATAAACAACTGAGGGTGGCCTCCGGGCCGCGTTAACCTCAGGGAGCCCAGAGCTTAGTGGCTAGCCTCATCGCAACGCCTCCCCTCGGGAGCACCGCGCGAGGGGGCTAGGCACGGGGGCTACGCCTGGGTCATCCCTAGACGTACGCCGCCCAGCCAGGCCCCTCGGGCTTGGCTCGTCGCGCGTCTCTCCCCGAGCGGAGCCAAGGTATGAAGGTTGTTTGAGCATCAAGGGGGACTCCTGAGCATCGCGACTCAGGAGCCTAACTGGTCCCGTAGCCCCTCACTCCTTAGTTCCGAAAGGCTATGCCGGGTGAGGTACGCGCGGGGCCGGGCTCTGCAGACGTAGAACGGTAGTCTTGCTTGCATCTCACCTCATCGCCCGCTGTTTGCGCGTCAAGGGGGACTCCTGAGCATCGCGACTCAGGAGCCTAACTGGCTCCGTAGCCCCTCACTCCTTAGTTCCGAAAGGCTATGCTGGGTGAGGTACGCGCGGAGTCGGGCTCCGCAGACATAGAATGGAAGATACACCTACATCACGCTTCCCTACTTGTTGTTCGTGCGCCCAGGGGGACTCCTGAGCATCGCGACTCAGGAGCCTAACTTGTCCCGTAGCCCCTCACTCCTTTGGTCTCGTCCTGGTTTCCAGTCGGGGCCAATGCTGGGTGAGGTACGCGCGGGGCCGGGCTCTGCCGGCGTAGAACGCAAGCAAGTAGGGAAGAAAAGCATAAAATTCAAGGAAATTAAAAGCAAAATATTACAGTCCATACTGTCGTCTCAGTACCAAACGCAAGTTTAAATGCCTCCCCGAGGCGTGGTGCATGTGTAGGGATTAAAAGAAGAACAAGGGCAGTGGCGGAGTCACTTGTCGGCGGTGGAGCAGCGCGGAGTGGCTTCACCTCGTGGAGCGGCAGGACCGGCAGCGCCATGCTTCGGCTTGGTGCTGAAGGCCCGGAACTTCCCCAGCAGCGCCTCCGCGCGCCCCTTCACGGCTTCGATGGCGGCGACAGCACCCTCGCCGCTCACCGGCTCCTGCAGGCTGTCAAGGTCGGCGCTGGGATCGCGGAGGTAGATGTGGGCGAAGACCCGCGTCAGCGCAGCAGAAGAGCAAAGCCTGGGCGGGCGCTACACCTTTAGTAACCCGCGCGGTTGCTAAAGCACCCGCGTCCAATCAACCGCCACGCGGCGCCCAAGGCAGCAGGCTGTTAGGGCCTGCGGCGCTTCGCCCTTGCCCTTTCGCCTCTCAGCACGGCCAAGTCCGGGCCCGCCTTGGGCCCGGGGGCTACTGTCGGTGTTTTGGGAACGGGGGTCCCCAGACTTTCCTGCCCGTGGCCTGCGGCGTGGCTCAAGGGGGCCCAGCACGGCCCAACTTCATCAACACAAGACCCAAGACCCTCGCGAGGGGCCAAGCCTCGCGGGGCGGACGACACAGCACTTCCTCAGGCATGGCCTCGTCAGGTTGGCTCACGAGGAGGCGGAGAGATCATGGCAGAATATCCTCGCGAGGTGCCCATGACGCAAGCCGTGACGACCAAGGGCGCCAGCCCGCGCAGTGTCCTCCCTTTCCTCTTTGGTGCAAAGGGGGCAAGCGCAGGCGAGAGGATCAAGCAAAGGCATCCATTTCGGTGCAACAAGACCAAGACCAGTCCAACGATGGGAAGGAGGTCATCGTGGAGCCCAGAACGGCATCACCACAGGGCCTTTGGCAGGCGAGGACCAACTTTAGTCAGGATAAGTGTACCAGATGTTCCCCTTCGAATTGGCCAATTGTTGGCGCCCTTCCCGCTCAATATTTGGGAAGAGGCCCAGGGCCTTTGCCTATAAATAGGACTAGCCACCCCCAGGGTAGGGGAGAGGAGGAAGCGAGCATCGAGCGATCAGGCCAGCAGAACTTAGAATCAGAGCAGAGAGAGAGAGAGAGAGAGAGAGAGAGAGAGAAGGGCGGCTGAACTCCCCCTAGTAGTTCGTCCCCCTAACCAAGAACAGACCCTCGCGAGGCTGTTCTCCCCTGTATTGTTCTTCATCACCAGCCCAAGAGGCAATTCACCACACCACACTGGAGTAGGGTATTACACCACAACGGTGGCCCGAACGAGTATAATCTCTGTGTCTTTTGTGTTGTTCCTTTGGTAGTTTAGATCCTTGTGAGACGGAGAGGTAGAGGGCATAATCTCCGCGCACACCCCAGAGTTCGAACCTTTAGGGTCTGCCGGAACCCGAAACCCGACAGCAGAGTAAAAGAACCCCTGACAACTGGATCTTCCATCTCGAACAGACCGACCCCTTGAAACCAAGTTTGAGCAGAAATAACCGGAGCATGCATCACCTGAACTAGGAAGTCAAGAACTTGCTGACGACGGACACCAACCATCTCAGGAGGTGGGATCGGCTCCACAATGGCCACCATGAACTGCTCATGCGCCCGGGGCGGCGGAGCGGCCGGCGTGTGGAAGGTGCGGGGAAGACGATCCGCACCGCCATCTTCAATATCAAAGCCCGCAGGGATGAAGCGATGTGGGTCAATCGCGTATACCGCCATTGGAGGCTGCTGAGTAGGAGTTGGACCCGAGCTGGTGGAAGCTTGGGTATGCGAGGCAGGGTGGATATGCGGCGATGGTGGCGGAGGAGAAGCAGAGGATGGGGTTTTCTCCGGAGTCGTTTGGCCTCGGGAAAATGGAGAGGCAGGGGAGGAAAGGAAGTCCTCTTTTCTGTCTCGCTTCCCAAAACCCGGCGATGGGACTTTGGGCACCCAGATGGACAAGTCAGGCGGCTGGCCGGTGCAGTTTTTTTTAACGTGTCCCGAACGAAAACAATTGCGACATCGGACCTGATTCGTACATGTCTCTGACGTGTGGCGCATAGCCAAACAGTTCTGACAATCCCAATAACTCGCAGCCATATCTTCAATCATATCGTCAAAACTTTGCAAATCCGTGATAATATCCTGAGGGGAAGAAGCTCTTGAGGCCATGGGTGGTGAGCTGCTACTTTCGTCATCAGACAGGCAGATGGGCTGGACCCTCGAGCCCAACAGAGGTGGGGAGTCTAAACCTTCCAAGGCAAAAACTAATCGACCACCCGAAGATCCAGGGTTTAAACGGGCACGAGATAAACCCTCCGGGGAAGGCGGGACTGTTCCAAACTGTATCGCCACCCTTGCCGGCGGTGAGGTCATCATCGGAGAAGACACATCTGCAACCTCATGGGGCGAAACATGATAACGAGCTGCTCGCACTGTGGTCACCTCATCGGATGACGGGCCATAGCTATATCCCTTACGTGCCGGGTATTGCATGAACATGGCGAACGTAGCATGCTTTTTAGGAATAGATTTGGTCGCGCGAGCACGAAGGGAGGATTTGGCCGGAGCATGTTTCATGGCCTCTAAACCAAGCCGAGCTCTTCTCTTAGAAGGACTAACTAAAACCCATTCCTCTTGGCATTCAGATTGCCAAAGGCTAAACTCTTTCTTCCAATCTGGGCCGCCATGACCCCAAAGATGGAAGAAACACTTGAACTGATCACAAACAAAACTCCTCTGGTGCAGGATGAAAAAACCCACCTCCTTGCAAGAGACGTTGAATGAAAAAACTCCATGATGGAGAAAAGATACCTTGAGATGTGAACAATATCCTCCGATAGCCGCCTCAAGAGCGTATCCCACGTTCTCCTCATCCAGCCGGAAAGTGTGCAGTGCAAAGGAGACCACCATGATGAAATGGCCCGTGTTGGTCGTGGGATGCACCGATCTGTTGTAGCTACGTTGGATCTCAGACGCCAACTTCATCCCCGGGGAGAAATCCATTCCCAGGGAGATTGCTGCGTGGACCGCCATGAAGATGACAACCAGAAGAGAGAGGAGGAGACGCCGGTGATGATGAGATGATCAGATGGCGAAACCCACGGAGAGGTGTGGAGATCGCCGGAGGTGGTGTGTGGCTAGGGTTAGGGAGGCGGTGGAGGTGGTGGGAGCCCCATTCATTCCCACCACCCTTTTCATCCCAAAGAAAGCTTATCCCTACAAAATCATATAGTCTGGCTATGATCCATCTTCATCACACAAAATATTCAAATCATGCACAACCCCGATGACAAGCCAAGCATTTTTTTCATACTTTTGACGTTCTCAAACCTTTTCAACTTTCACGCAATACATGAGCATGAGCATGGACATAGCACTATAGGTGGAATAGACGGTGGTTGTGGAGAAGACAAAAAGAAGGAGATAGTCTCACATCAACTAGGCGGATGAACGGGCTATGGAGATGCCCTTTAATAGATATCAATGTGAGTGAGTTGGGATTGCCATGCAACGGATGCACTAGAGCTATAAGTTTATGAAAGCTCAAAAATAAAGCTAAGTGGGTGTGCATCCAACTTTCTTGCTCATGAAGACCTAGGGCGTTTTGAGGAAGCCCATCGTTGGAATATACAAGCCAAGTTCTATAATGAAAAAATCCCACTAGTATATAAAAGTGATATCATAGTAGACTCTCTATCATGAAGATCATGGTGCTACTTTGAAGCACAAGTGTGGCAAAAGGAAAGTAACATTGTCCCTTCTTTCTTTTTCTCTCATTTTTTCCTTTTTTCCTTTTTTTTCTTTTTGCGCCTTCTTTTTTTTGTTTGGCCTTTCTCTCTCTCTCTCTCTCTCTCTTTTATTTCCTCACATGGGACAATGCTCTAATAATGAAGATCATCACACTTCTATTTACTTACAACTCAAAAATTACAACTCGATACTAGAACAAAAATATGACTCTATGTGAATGCCTCCGGCGGTGTATCGGGATGTGCAATGAATCAAGAGAGACATGTATAAAAAATAATGAACGGTGGCTTTGCCACAAATACGATGTCAACTACATGATCATGCAAAGCAATATGACAATGATGGAGCGTGTCATAATAAATAGAACGGTGGAAAGTTGCATGGCAATATATCTCGGAATGGCTATGGAAATGCCATAATAGGTAGGTATGGTGGCTGTTTTGACGAAGGATATGTGGTTGGTTTATGGTACCGACGAAAGTTGCGCGGTACTAGAGAGGCTAGCAATGGCAGAAAGGCGAGAGTGTGTGTAATCCATGGACTCAACATTAGTCATAAAGAACTCACATACTTATTGCAAAAATCCATTAGTCATCGAAACAAAGTACCATGCGCATGCTCCTAGGGGGATAGATTGGTAGGAAAAGGCCATCGCTCGTCCCTGACCGCCACTCATAAGGAAGACAATCAAAAAACATCTCATGCTCCAACTTCATTACATAACGGTTCACCATAGGTGCATGCTACGGGACCACAAACCTTAACACAAGTATCTCTCAAATTCACAACTACTTACTAGCATGACTCTAATATCACCATCTTCATATCTCAAAACAATCATAAGGAATCAAACTTCTCATAGTATTCAATGCACTTTATATGAAAGTTTTTATTATATCCCTCTTGGATGCCTATCATATTAGGACTAATTTTATAACCAAAGCAAATTACCATGTTGTTCTAAAGACTCTCAAAATAATATAAGTGAAGTACGGGAGTTCATCAATTTCTATAAAATAAAACCATCGACGTGCTATAAAAAGATATAAGTGAAGCACTAGAGCAAAATTGCCTAGCTCAAAAGATATAAGTGAAGCACATAGAGCATTCTAATAAATCACG